>OZ012547.1:12747977-14090686 GCA_963935595.1 Schoenobius gigantellus | reverse complement strand
TTATTTTGATTCGATTGAAAGCTAATAAATCATAATTATAATAGTTGTTTACGTTTCATTAAATTTTTAAGCGACTTCAAAAAAGGACAAGATTCTCAATTCAGTTGTATTTGTTTACGTTTGTTACCTCAGAAGTCCGTCATTTTACAAAAAGTAAGAACCGATTTCAAAAACACTGAAAAGTTAAAAATAATATAAGAATAGGTACAGACAATATCACACTTCTATATTGAAGTCGGTGCCAAACGATGATCTCCTAGAAAGTCTTAAAATTTTTAACTTTTCAGTGTTTTTGAAGTCTATTTTAGTTTATTTTTTGTATTTTTTTTACGTAAATGAAATCTTTTTAGTGAATTTAATACCAGCTGGTATTAAATTAGGGTTTCCCTCCATTTTCATAGGATCCCATCATCAAATCCCGTCTTTGGTAACCTTAGGATCACCCCAGGAGTATACTCTATCGAATACAAAAATAATTTTGAAAATCGGTCCATAATTGGCGAAGTAATCACGTAACAATACACACAAAACACGTTGGACACACCTGAAAATTTAAGGGTTTCTCTTTATTTTTATGGGATCCCATCATCAGATCCTAACATTGGTGACCTTGGGAGCTTGGGACCACCCTTGGAGTATACTCTATCGAATACAAAATAATGTTGAAAATCGGTCCACAATTGGTATTGGCGTATATAATCGCGTAACATACACACAAAAAAAATACATAGGTACGCATCGAATTGAGAACTTCCTCCTTTTTTGAAGTCGGTTAACAAAACATTATGAATTAAATTCTAATTACGATGAAAATTCCTGATTATGATCATGATGCATGTGCACACATTCTGAACATAATCAAGATGTCTCAAGATGTATGCAAATACCAGAGGGAAAGAAAAAAATGACTCTACATCTGTTCAAAAATTAGGAGAGCCTTCTTGAGAAGAACAGGCAAGAAACTTGGAAGGTCTAATATTTACCTCCTCTTTGAAATCACCATTTAAGCACAATATGGTATTGTCACATAGTCATGACGATTATAAAATATACAATCATATAAAGGCATGATACATGTGACGTATTTGTGTTCGTAATGTCATTTCTATAATGTTACTTCTGGAGTAAGCTCTTTGTCGTTGTCGTACAAGTAGGTAATAGAAATCTGCGGAAGACGTCATGTTTTGACGACAGTCGTATGCGGTGATTTGGAAACGGTGTCCACAGCACCGGACGTGTCGAAACGTTTATGGCAATTTGCGTCCACAGTTGCATAGCACGTGATCACGTAGCTCGAAGGCACTGTATTAGTGTAATGTATACATTTCAGTATGCAGCCACTACAATGTCTGACAGCTGTTTGCAACTGTGAGTGAAAACATCATCTATACTGCACCTCTAATAGTTCTGCCATTTGATGCTCTACTTAACGAGAAAAATTATATGGAAATTTATTAACCAAATTTGATAAATTCATGCCCTCTGATCTGCTTATTTTTTGTATTATTTTTACAAATATTCTTTTTTAATAAATATGAGGTCTTAAGAAACAAAATTTAAAGCCCATTTCCGCTCAGGGTTTCTGTCTTAGTGTTAGCTCTTATAAAAAGGTACCTAAATAAGTACTATGAAATCCTACCAGGTACAGTCCACTTACAAATAACCTACTGCGTACTTGTTTGAAATTTTGTATACTTTAAATTTGCTATTGAAATTAAACATAAATAGGTAAATTGTTGATACTACAATAAACTAGAGATTAAGGAGTAGGTAAAGGATCTAGCTCGAAGATTAGCACCATGAAGAAAATGCTTGTTTGTTTTCATATGATTCGTTAAGAGGCACAATAAACGGAAAACTAGAAAATCAATCAAACTAACCTGAACTAAGATAGTTAAAGTTTATGTTACCATCGACACTGGTCGCGTGGCGGACCGCCCGCTGCGGCCGACTATGCTAATTCAATTGTTACGAGATGGAGTGCGGGCGATACGCCGCCTGCATTATCATAATAATGCGCGAGTCACCTCGCCTGTCGACACTTTAAGACGTTACCTGTAACTGATACGTTTTTGGTACGAAGTCTTGTTGCTGTTACCATTATATCTGTGTATGGAACATGCTGCAAGATTTATGTTCTGTGCCCGTTGGTATTCGTTCGTATATGTAGTAAGCTTATTGCCCACCTGATGTTTAGTGCGTACAAATATGTGGTATCTATAAGAAGTGCAATCTGAAATCAATCACAATCACAAGAATCAAATCATAGTATCCAGTAATTTCACTGTCGGCTAAACTGTAACACAGCAACGCAAAGACCGATGTTATATGAAAGAAATAGTTTAAAATAGTGTTACTGGCGTAGAGAGTACAGGTATTAAGTTCTGGTAATACGCTTTTTTTTCACAGATACATGAAATAATTTAGCATTATTAACCATTACGCGTTGGTTTCCTTCTTATGGGCGATGACGGAAGATCAGTGTTCGCTCGAAAGGGCGAAGCTAGACACTGAGTCATGGCCTTTTTGTCCTGCTGCAACACACACATGTTATACTTACTCACATGGAATCATAGGTGTATAGTATATATTAAGATAATTTAGCATTGTTCGAATGTAATGTAATATGTGTGTGTGTGTGTTATTTGGCAAATAAACTTATATCTATCTATCTATCATTAGAGGAGAAAAATAAAAATGTCTATCCTAAAAAGTTATAACCATTTAAACCATCTCCGGTCTGGCCTATGTGTAGACCAAATATGGGAGCGTAATAATGCCATCTTGCATTTGCCTTATTCAAGCTTTTCGTTGTAAAGGCAACAAGGGAGATGAAGGCAAAGAGCTTTCTGGTTGTAAAAATTACAATTATAAAAATATTCTCTACAGTGTATTTAAATGAGCTAGTGAGAGCAATCAAAGACTATATGGAATTTAAATAAAGTTCTTATGACGACTACGATTTAATCTAAAAAAACAATCGTTTTTAAAGGACGCTCTTTATAAATCGCTCAAATTCTCACATTAAATTCAAACCTGACGAAATGGCTGAAAATATAAAAGTTCACGTTATTACAGTAACTAATAAAGCCGGTGTTGAAGAACATACTCGTATTTTCAATGTACGTTCATTGACATTTTATTCAATTGGTTTTATGGTAATAAATAAAAAAGCTAACTCTCGGTATATTTTAAGTTGCAGTTCTTGTATCTGCGCAATGTCGTCGTGACATAATACTACCTCAGACTCGGTCAGTAATAATACGAAATAATGCAATAAAATGAAACTCAACCGCTACAATGTTATAGCTGAAGTCACGGAAAGAAACGCGGCAACATCAGTAATCGATTCGTCGAAGTGTTGAAAACTGGCGAAAGCCGTTCTCAGGCCGCCGCCCGCGGCTCTAACCGTACTCGAAACTCTTACAGTACGATTATATTCATCTAGCGGGATGCAAATTGAATTATGGGACTTTTTGTTGGCATTCAATTGTTCGATTCGAGCGCTTTGTTCTTTCGCCGGTGTAACTACGTGACGATTGAACTCGGCTCGTAATCGTTCGCCATCTTCGCGATTGTTCCGCACTTCTACACCAGCTCGCTTATCATGACCTAAAATTATAGTGTTTCACGTTATTATCTAATTGTTTCTATTGTTGCCGACAGCCCACAAAATGTTATGTTTACCGTATCAGAATTGAGTCGAGCTCCGGTAATTTAAAAAAGGTAATACCAGTTGTGAATAAAAAATTTTATAGTAGGTATGTGTAATTGTAAAGAAAATGTTCCAGTGCATTATAATTGCCCATTTTTTGTGTCAGACTCTGCTATGCCCCCGTGAAGTCTTTGTGGTGTAGGCCTCGGGGCATGTTCGTCAGTAATTTTCTCAACAATTAATGGCCTACGCTATTCAATTAGTCAAATGTAAAAAATGGAAGACAAACTCGAAGGGAAATTATCAAGTACAATAGCACTATTACTACGCTATGCTATACGTACCTAACAGCGAAAAATATATAGAATATCGGGCAAATGTCTACAGACTGCTTCCTTGGGTTCTTAATTCTCTTGTATTAGTATTTGCATAATTTGTGTGATAAACGTATTTGATACTGTTTAAGTCTTTTAGTTGGAAAATTAGAATAGTGGTCTCAAAAACGATTTCTTTAATCTATTACCCTTCGGTGCCTCCATCTAAATCCACATCAAAAATGACTCGTTTTTACTAAGAGTCACTCGTGGTCAATTCATAAAAGTGTTTGTCTGTCTGACAATAACCGGTATGTAGTTCTTAAACTGGTATTACCAAGCTTCGTGGCTATGTCTGTATAGAGCAAATAATATTGCGTGGGCATAGAAATCGTCTCGCCTACAGAATTCTCAATTTTCTTATCGAATCGACAGGCGAACGAGTCGACGCAATGAAACAGTCAAGCCGCCCCGCCCGCGGCGATGTGTTTCAACCATTTTATTTGTTTGTTACTATCGTATAAATGGAGCTAATTATTATAATTTGAGTGGAAATTACTGGCATTAAGTTGCTACCAAATATACGTGAGTTTAACGACGTTTTCTTGGAAGTGTCGGATGGGAGACGCGGCCGACGGCGGTGTTGACCGAGCACGCAACGCAACTATTCGCTGAGCGACCTTGAACTGATCTCTTTGCTTGCAAACTATCTATAAAGCTGCTTGTGAGTATTATAACGATTGGGTATTTAAATCGCAGGAGATATGATATTATTTTTTTAAAAGAAAAATGTCTGTAAATTAAAGAGAAATAATGTACAAGAGTACATTGGAGACAGTAACGATTCAGGCTTAGATGAAAAAAGCCATAAAAAAGACACTAGAAAATACCTGACTTAAAACATTACTGAAGCTATCTGTGAAAGAGCAATTGTCAGAAAATATTATTAACTCCATACTCTATTTGTAATTTAGATTGAAAACTGGTTAAAACAAAAAAAATGTATTCACCATGAAGTTCTATTGTCGCGCTTGTAATAAGAGTGTGTTACGTTACTTAAGAATAATTCAAACCTCATGTATGCTACAAAGACAGAACAAAGGCTGTAGATGGTCCCTTGTTTCGATCGGTCATTTTTTACCCGAGAACTGGTTTAACAAATTGGTGCTCCTATTATCGTCGGTGAAGGTCGACTCACTAAAGCATTTCGAGGCAGAATCCGACACGCAAAATATTATCCAATGTTTCTCGGGAAGATCATTTTTGGGGTGATTTTCGGGTCACCTCGTTATGAGGGTTAATAACAAGCTCGATGAGAATTAACAGATAATCACGACCATATGAAACAATCAGTCGCCATACTTAGTGATTAAACGAACTTACCTGAAGTGAAGTTCTATCATAATTATACGAGTTGCTTCGTCCGAAGAGATTAGGTAATAATTGTAGTAACACGTATCATGTCGCCTTTCATCCACTAAGTTAAAAGTAGGTATTCACACTTTTTTTTTTTTTTGATGGTGGTACACAAACCTTCCTAGAGACACCAACCATATAGTCGCTCATTTAGTTGAAAGTCCCGCAAAACCTATATATTTCACTTTAAAGGGGGCATATTGGGAGGGAGGGACCTAATCTCTTCGGACGAAGCAACTCGTATAATTATGATAGAACTTCACTTCAGGTAAGTTCGTTTAATCACTAATTATACATTCGTTGCTTCGTCCTTTGAGATTAGGTAATAATTGTAGATTTTGAAAGCAAGTGAAATATTAAAACCAAATAATAATTAAAATATATTATGATATTCATTCTGTAACCAAAAAAATCAAATCTATAAAGGAATCAAGGCACCAACAAATAATATCAATTATTTATTGGCATAATGTTAGCTATTAAGGATAGCCAATGCAAAACTATTAGATTCATCTGGTTGAATATTTCTATAGTAATAATTAGCAAACACATTGGCTGCCACTCCCCTCTACAGTCCTGCGTATTGCTGCCTATGCGCCGTTGAGGTAGCTGCATGTCTGACGGAGTGGGCAGAAAATATTGAAATATAAATTCCGCTAGTTAGTAAGGTGTCCTTAATCCACTTGCTGATTGTATTGGAAGATACTACCTAATGTGGTCTTTTGAAACTTATCAAAAAGTCTTTTTTTTTTTTTAACTTTCCGCTCGGTTGACTGGTAAAGAATGTCTTGTTGCATTAAGTCCGCCCTTTATACTGTTTTTAAGTGCAATAAAGATTAAATAAATAAATAAATCTGTGGGCGGTCTTTGTAAAATGGAATACACAAATTTGGTTGATTTGATCATGGACGTGATGTTTTAATCAAATCTTTAATTTTAATAATAATTACTTGATCTCTAATAATTATGTTATCTAATTTTATTTTTGCAATCGTCTGTACTCTGTGTGCTGTTACGAGTACAAGAAGTGTTGCAATCTTCTTTGACAATTGCTCTAAACTCAACGTGGTATTTAGATAAGCTTTTGACAGGTAATCTAAAACTAGAGAAGGATTCCAGGTAATGTAACATATTTAGGGGCTGGAGGACGAAGTCTGAAAAACTCTTAAACAGTCTTGTAATGCGGTCATTCGACCTTACTCTCGATCCCAAAATCAAAGATAGAGCAGAGCGATGACTAGTATTTTAATCATCCATATTGTAAACCCGAATAAAATATTTGTGTAAGAAAATAAATAACCTGCGGAGAAAGTTGATGCTTCATTCACGTCAACATATTTTTTTTTTCTTTTTTTTTTTTGTACCCAGCGATGTATTGCGAATAATATTCTTTGATGGAATTTTTTGACAGGGAAGCCATCATGATGTCTAAGGATACCGGTGGTACGCTCCTCTTCAGAAGTGCCTTTCGGATAAGTTCCCTGCTATCAATGTGAGCTTGGGCAGGCTGTTAGAAACAGACAACAAAACGTTATCTGAAGGGCTGTAATTGTACAGTCTTTGAACAAAGAAGCTCTTGGAATAAAGGAAACCAGGGTTGTGTAGGCCAGAAGGGAACAACGATACTATTCCCTTAGCTTGATCGGTTATTATTTTTCGTAAAACTTTTAGTATTACAGCAAAAGGCGGAAATGCATAAAATGAAAGATGTTTCCAATTCAAGGTAAAAGCGTTTACCGCCATAGCCCCTGAACACGTTAATCTGGATCCTCATTTATTACAAGAAATATACAAGTTGCATTTTTATTGACTCTAGAGGCAAAAAGATCAATGTCAGGCTTGCAAAACGCCTTTAGAATTTGATTAAATGCATGATTTTTTAGCTCCCATTCAGTATCAGGGTGAGATTTTCTTGACTCCACATCTGCTATTTAATTATATTATCTTTAGAGCTTATGTAACAAGCAAACACAAATGTACCTCTAGGTTCGCACCACTGCCACAGTTACCTGGTTATATCAGTAAGGTGTGGAAATCGAACTCCACCCATGCGGTTGATATACGAAATAGCAGTTGTGTTGTCAATGCGCAATAATATTAGACAATTTCTTCTTTTGCGAATATTTGAAAGCCTAGACAAGCGGCCAAAAGTTCTAAATAATTTATGTGCTTGGATTATTCCTCTATACTCCATTGTCCACTAGCGGTCTCCTCACCGCATGCTACCCCCCAACCTTTTTTGCTCGCATCCGAAAAAATTTTCGATATTGTAATAGTCTTGTCTAATAGGATTAAATGTTTTATCAATGGAATTTTTCCACCAGGAAAAATCTGTTTGCAATTGTTGTAGCTATTGTTATTGCATAAAGCAAGGTATTTGCATCTCTCCATTTGTTTGGCATACAACCAACCATACTTACTGCTGGGCAGGATGAGGTGAGGAGTCCCAGCAGTCGAGCGAAACGTCGAATTTTACAATTTGTCTTATGTTGAAAATAAAGCAATTCCCTTTTTAATAATATTTCTTTTATCCTATGTACTATAAACATATATGAAATTTTTTCGTGTCTATTATAAAACCAATAAATCTACAACCAGTGTTAGGAATCATACAGCTTTTTTTTTTTTTTTTTTTTTTTTTTTAAACGTCGCCCCACACTAGGATTTTCTCCTGGGTCGTGGGTGCAGTTACAAACATAGTATATCACATGCACATACGGATACGCCCAGTCCGGAACAATTTTCTGTAGGCCATACAAAATATTTGTCCCGTACGGGAATCGAACCCGCGACCCGTTGCGCAGTAGGCGATCACTCGACCTCAGCGCTAACCATGTCGTTCAATGTTGATAATAAATCCAAAGGACTCTAAAATATTTTTAGTTTCAGCAATATTTGCTAGACATTTTTGGTAATCCCTAGCAATGACACAAATATAGTCTAAGAAAATGGTACACATATATATGGCCTAAGGATCGAAGTAAGTACATCACCGTCTTAAGCAACTTTGTTACTACAAATGGTGCGGTGTTAAGGCCAAAGGGAAGAACGTTAAATTCGTATAGTTTATCTTCGATATAAACCCAAAATATTTTTTATGAGCTGGGTGGATTGAAATTAAAAAATAGGCATCTTTTAAATCTATGGTGGCCATGACACTGTTTTTTGAAACTAATTTCATTGTAGTTCTGTAATCTGTTTTTACATTGGTTGTTTAATAATAAAATAGCTGGACAAGAACTGTTTATTTCACTTGGTTGACAAGGTGAAATAGCTCCTGAATCAATCATTTCAGTAATGGCCACTCTATATTGTAAAGATTCAGAAGTTGACAAGGTCGGCAGTTTAGGTTCCCATAATTTATGAATAGGTCTGGAAAAAGGGATCTTATCCATCATAATATAACCGGGTCATCAGTTAAGAGTAGCCAATTATCGTAAAAATTACTTAAACGACCTGCTGCACATACCGAATCCAGCAACGTGGGCCTAGGTGCTGCTGCGAGCGAGGCGGCGGTCGCGGCAGCTGCTGTTGTCGCGGCGGGCGCGGTGCCAGCTCCGTCCTCCGCGGTGCTCCCACCTGCCTGGACCTCGGTAGCGGAGGCTTCTGGTTTAAATGACGATTTAAAGGTTGCTTTGGTTTTGTCGCTGCAAGCGTTTTCTTGGTTGATGAAATAATCTTTATCTCAGCACCAGACTTCGATATCGCCTTTGCGGCTTTGAGATTGTCGGCTAATTTTCCCCCAAATAGAAAACTGTCAATTTTAGCATTGTACAGTTGCTCCTTTATGTCATTTTTTAGTGCTGAGCAAATAAAAAGGCGTCTTGTTTTTTGACTCGGTATGTTGTGCATCGCACATTAAACGGCTGGCCTCGATTAACAGTTTTTAGACTCACTGGTCTTTATGTTCTAAAGAAAATAATGTGGTCCGAGCGTCACCAATGCAAGATATAGCAACTGCCTGCTGTATTTGTTTATTTTCTAATGCTTTATCTTTCTTAACAAGCATTTCCGATAAGGCTGCCTTCATCTCGGGGTTCATCTTTGGTGTGTTTATTTTTGATTTTTTTTTTTTTTTTTGGGAGGGTGTTTCATCCAAAAGACTTAAAATCTCTTCATCCAATTCAACACGAACTGGTTCACTGCCAACATGTGCAGGTAGTTCGGTAGAATCTAAAGGCTGTAAAGCTGTTGTTGCGCAGTTGCAGCCATAGAAGTGGATGGATCTGAATTGATCTCTTCTACAATCGAGACTGTCGACCTCTGATTGCACTTCACTTTCACCTGCAATACGTTTGTGTCGCATACAGGTAACTGTGTGTCCAAAAATACATATGACACAGAAGAATACACCTTTGTCAGATATCCATAACAGCTGCTTAATTTTTTAAATGCGGTTGTATATCAACGACCAATGTTTGTGAGAATAAACCCTTTAGTGCCGTATGAAACTTTAAAAGGCAACATTCCATTAAAATGTGCACATACTTTATTAGTCATGAAGTTAACATAACATATAAAATGTACACAGTACATAAAAAATATTGTGACGGTAACATCCCGCATAGATGTACACTACATACAAGATACCAGTGGTAATTATTTGTGACGGTAGGTAATATCCCATATAGATATACACATCACTAAAGATTATCTGTTATAGATAACAGGCAGATACTTTAATATTATCAGGTATAATATTTTGTGCCGGTAACATCCCCGTATAGATGTACACTACACAATATTAAAAACCAGTGGTGGTCTTTCGTTATGAAATAATCCCATATAAATATAGGAACACATTACATCACATTAAGTGATACAAATGTTAACCACTTTTAATAAATAAGTATAATATTATTTAACAACTGCGTACCTTCGTTTCCTGATAGCGTCAGAAGTGCCACCGCCGGTGAGGCTGGGCACGACGAGCTACTATTGTTTGAAATTATTCGATTGCGCGTACGCTTTTCGCGCTTTTTTAACATCATTTCTATCTTTCTTATTTTCTTGCGTAAGTAATCACTATCTTCCTCCTTATGACTTCGTTTCGGCATAGTAACGTTTTCTAAGAAATTAAGTAGGATACGTGGTGATCGGCGAAGCACTAAAACGCGAATGAGCGACTATATGGTTGGTGTCTCTAGGAAGGTTTGTGTACCACCATCAAAAAAAAAAAAAAGTGTGAATACCTACTTTTAACTTAGTGGATGAAAGGCGACATGATACGTGTTACTACAATTATTACCTAATCTCAAAGGACGAAGCAACGAATGTATAATTGCAATATGTTAGCTGACACCACAGTTCTTATTCGAAATTCAGGCTGCAAAGGTACATTTATTATTTAATTAATAGTAGTAAGTACTAAATAAGTAATAAAGATAAATAGTAGTAGTCTTTACACGAGAACAAATACAATCACACTAACCACAAATTATACATATATATATAATATATATTTCCTTTCCATATATTTCTCAATCTTTAATACGCTATTGCGAGTATTGCGACCGATGTTGACAGATTTAACAAAAGTGTGAAATAATTTTCGAGCCACAATGACTTCTTTATTAAACAAATAAATATATCGTCATCAAAATAACGTAACTTTCTTGTGCCTTCATATTTTCACCATAATCAATAGCGATGCTTGAAGTTTACCTTGACCAAACAAGATGATCAACCAAGCACATCGCAGAATAATTTCATCGACCAATTTCCATTATTATGCAGTGTATTTAGGCCGATTTTAACTAGCTGTGTAAAAAATCTTTTAAGTTATTTCAATTGTATGGATTGCGAATTAAATTCTCGGCCATAATAGGAGAACGTCTCTTGCTCCAGGCTAATATGGTCAACGAGTTATTGGGCAGAATATTACCATATTCAGGAACTTGTCGGATTTAAGCATACTTAATACTGGGATATAAGCCTACTATCATTCGAGTGGTTTTGTATATACATACAAATATAGGGTGTAACTGAACGCCGAAATAATATTTATACGTTAGATATAAGATAAACCCTAGTTGCTTGTCTTAGATTTGGAAACCTAATACTTTCCGAGTTAGCCAACTGAAAGCAAAAACTTTAAAGTGACAACTAGGTTAGCTTCCTATGCATTGATTTACTACCAACCGTAGATAGAGCGCTTCATACAAAAACGCGCTTGAAATCTGTCACCTAATCGACTATACATTTGTACTCGCTGATATATACTTGAATATGCACGCCCGAATGAAAATTACCTTAAAGAAAGTACCGTATTTATCGAATTCAACCTTATTCTGCTTTATTACGGCAACTATTTTAGGTACAACCGTGGGAAGTTACATCATTTCATGCCTAGCCACAGATCAAACGACGTTTTAGTAATTGCTACAAGAAAATATCAACTTTATACTCTCAAACATAATGCTTGAAATTGCTTATCGCGTTGTCGCTCCAACGCATGAATGAGATAACACATCGTGTTACGACGCCCGTGCGAGCGAGACGATTGTGATGTACTGACACTGACGCGAAGCGACATGTTTATAATTAAAATAATTGTTTTTGATTGGTTTTTACGTATAAATCGAATATTTTAATACATGATAAGATGTGTAATGAGTTTACTCACGCAAAATATGAAATCCCGTCTTTTTTCTGTCGTTTCTGGCTATTGTTACCACAACTTTTGAATGCGCACTTCGTCATGTTTACGTGCCGATAGCTAATCACTCACTATGGAAAGGAACTGCACGAGTCGCGATTGAGCAGTTCTTCACCGGCCCGCTTTTCGATCGTTCATGCGCTATCTACGTTTGGTAGTAAATCAATGTTCCTATGGAATAAACACAAAAAAAATGTAAGCAATGAATGAAGAAACAGGGTACGCTGATGTAGGGCTGTCGACACATAGAACAAAAAACTAATTTATTTAGTATCTTTTCTACAGAATCTCCACTTCTGATGGATACATACCCTTAAATATTATGCCGGTGCTCCGATATCTCCTGTATAATCATATTATTGCATCTTATTAATATCATATTATGTTATGTCATTATGTCATTGTAGACAATGTAGATAGCGTATTGTGGTATTGTTATAATTGTAGTTTTTATTAGACTGAGTTATTTGGTAAGTGGGCAAATGGCCCGTGGAACTAAATAAATAAATGTGATGTACATAGAATCTAGATATTATTATTAGATATTGCGTTATATATTGTTAGAATCATATGAACATTTTCATAGATTTTATAAACATAATGTAACACAAATTAAAATGTTCGTTATGACTGTTAAAAAAGTATTGATATAAGACATCAAAATATTTAACCATTCTATTTACGACTAGGCTACTGCAGAATCTAGTTAAGTGACATTTTTCGTGACGTCACTGCTTATATAGTTTTAAATATTTATATCAAGTTTTTAATATTTTCCCAATATTTTAAAAATACATACATTTAAAAATACAATATAATATCATATTTCTTTACGATACATTTCCAAGTTAAGTTCGCCAAACAATAAGAAACTATTTCAAAGTTGACACGAAGTAATGTGCGCTCGCCAAAGACCTTTTTGTCAATAGACCATAGCAGTTTGAATCTCAACAAAAACTGTCCCCCACACATGTCGTCGGTCGAATTAAACGCACATGCGCGTCAAAGGCCGGCAATTTTCATTTAAATAAATAATTTGTTCGGCTCAATTTGAGAGCCGGCCTGCCATGTGGTGAGGAGTCTAATGACCACCACTAACTAGCGCGGTTTCACGCCTTGCGTCGTCAACCGATCGAAGCGAAACAACCCTCGTTCCCACATTGTCCCAAATATGAGCGTATCACGAAAACCGTTTCCTTAATGTTTTAATCGATATTCGAAGTATATTGACCGTATAATTTCGCGGGAACTATATTTATCTAATAAGCAAGTATACATATACTTAAGTATTGACACTGGGCGTGTTTCAGCACTTGTTAAAATCGTGCTTGAGTAGGACTTACTACCGACCCACTTTCAAACGAGAATGTGCATCAATTCGCATATATCAAAACGACTTGCAAACTTAACGTTGTGCTTTTGAAAAATTGCTAGTCAACAAGTTGTTATCAACAGGTTATACTTACTTACACTTCTATAATAATATTTGAAACTCCCACATATAAGTACACGAAGCAAGTGAGGTTTTGAAGGCAGTTTGCTGTGTGCCTGAGCAAGTATATTGTATTTTGTCCGCAAGATTAGTTTCCATACGTGAAATAACATAACGACACCTGACATACGAGTACCTATTTGATTTCCATACATTGTCGTACTATTCGCTTAACGCATCAAATATAATAAGCGATTTTATCTACGCACTATGCTTATCTATCATCAATAGCTTCATCATTTACAGTTCGTGACAGTTTAACGTGACAGTTAATTTTGAATACGAATATTTAACCACAAGATAAATATCTATTTATTTTGTGATAAAACTACAGGCAAAAGCGCGAGCGATATTTAAATCGATAGATTGTCGATGCTGAGTCGTTGACCACGCATGCTTACTAAGATGACGCATAATTATGTTCTATCTAAGACGTGTCCCAACCAAGCCTAATAATCACACACCCTAATTGTTATGACCTGTTATGAACTCTATGTTAGTTAAGTATACATTTTAACCAATTTATATTTGCACTAATTACTGTTTATATTTGTATCTATATAATTTTGATTCTAAAATAATATCGGATGCTGTTATCAAATAAAACAATTTGCATATCATCAGGTACACGGGTCGCTTCACACTTGGCCGCTGCCGATCGCGTGTGTTTCCCCTTAATGTGGAAATAATGTCTTCGCGTCATTATGTTTTACTTAATCCATGCCTCTCGTTATTTTTACATATTTCGTGGAAACGTATATAGGTATTAGTATGTAAGTATGGTCAAAAAAACAAACTAATGTATAATAAATCAATGCTCTGCTTGAGATAAAAGAAAATCGTAACGAAAGAAATTAATCAGACTTATTGCGAGCAAATCATGACTAATTTTAATATTATTGATAGTAAAAAGTAAATATTTTTGAAACTATTTTAGTAAATCAATTTTTTGAGTATGTGATAAAATATTTCAAATATTATATCAGTCTTTTATTGCTGCCAGTTGTTCTATTAATAAGAACTAACAAGTATTAACAATTATTTCGGAAGTCAGTGTGTCCCCTAATGGTGTCAAATGTTATACGACGATGGTACCCTTCCCTTCACAAGTAATTAGGTGTTGCCAGCAAATTATTTTGTAATTTGATGTCAAATCATTGTTTCGTCTTTAATTGGACTGACAGTTAAGCCTTTAACGTTTACATTAATACAATGAAAACGTAAACAGCAGAATATGTCTGCAACTAAGTTAAACATCATTATTGTCGGAACGTTACTATGAAATGTCTTTTCATTCTGAGATTAACGCAGAACATTACAAACAAAACTTGTGTTACGTTTGCGTCTTATTGACAAAAACACGAATTTTTAAGGTTAAATTTACGAATCGAATAGGTATAAAAATCTGGTATACGTACAAACAGTTAGAAAGTATAAAAGAAAAGTGGAGGAATCATAAAAATTTAACGTTAAACGGATCCTGTTTTATTTAATTCTATATACGCTTCGCACTTATTATTCAAATGTATCCATCCTTCGTACTTCCTTTATCAGCTAATATTGAGCCATGGCCGACTAGTAACATTTCATGCAAATTTATGTTCACGATCTTAATCGTAGCTAGACTCTGTCGTTGTCAATATCTGTAAACTGCTCATAAATATGTTAATAAAACATACCACGAGCGTACCAAAGAATTATGAAGGCGTTTATGCATGCTCACTTTTTTCGCGAATTATTATAGGTATCTATTTTTGTATGTGACCTTCTTGGACTTTACATTACAAGTAAGGTGAAAAATATCAGCTTTAAATAATTGGGAGGAAATAAACGGAATTGATTATAATTTACACATTTTGACATTTTTGATAAGCATGCATCTATTAATATCGAAACCTACGTAAACAATGTAAACATTTTAAGCTAAATACATTTGACTTAATACAGGGGCTTCACTTGTAGTATAAATGTATAATGCAATGCATCTATTACTCTTGATACCTATGCTTATGAGTATATTTAATGAAATCAAAATCAATACTGTTGTAATAATAATAACTACTGTTAAAGTCAATACGATTGTAATAATAATAACTACTGTTATTGTTAAAATAATAACTTGCCTAAAATCAGTGATGCTATTCATTGTCAAACGTGAAACATAACATTGATAGTTGACTATCCCCGCCATCAACAGGGCCCACTAGCATTAGGGCATCGACCAAACGAGTTCAAGCATCGAAACCAACAATGTGTCATAAATTGTAGAGCTGCTGTAGTTTGCATTAGAATGGCGGCGGAGCAAGGGACGCCGGCGACGGCGTATGGTTTCACCCGGAATTAACTCGGTAATATCGTAATTGCCCAATTAGATATCGGCTATTTTCTCTCGGCTTATCGAGTTCGTGCATTAAAATCGTAATTCGTAATTTGACGCTTCTAAACATAAGACCGGAGAAAGACTTGGTATTAGAATCGTGTGTGCGGGAACTTACTTATATTTACCGCCAAGCAGCAATGCTTGCATTGTTGTGTTGTGAGAAATTACCGTGTATTGTAGTGGCGACATTACCTAAATATCACAAGTTGGCAACATACACTGAGGTCTTTGTAGAGTTTGCAGAATAAGATCTTACGGAAACCATAGTAGTGAAATAATATCACCTCGTTTGTATCAATTTATAAAAGAAAACAAAAATAAATCCGACTTAATTAATAAATAATATAAGAAAACATACAACTTCACATTTTTAAATTGAAGTTGGTGTCAAATTTTATTGTTCTTATATTTTTTGACTTTCCAGGAGATTAATGCTTGGCACCGATTTCAATATAATAATGGATGTTATATGTATTCTTATAGGTATTATTTATGATATTCTGAAGTTGGTTTTATCTTTTGTAAATAAATTATTTCAGTCTTTTTAGTTGCGTATTATTTTTTGAACTAATGCAGACACCATACTAACTCAAAATAAAACGTATTCCTATTATATTGAAAGCACTATCCCCTAACTTCTAACCTACACAAAAACCTTCCATCACCAACTCAGTATCATAATATGATGAGTACCAGATGCAAATAACTGAATTTCTTTAGAAAAATCACGAACCATATGGACGTGCCTATGAAATTTAAGGGGTTCCCTCGATTTTTATGGGATCCATCATCAGATCATGAAATAGTGACAATGGGACCACCTTAGGGTACATTCTTTTGATTACAAAAGGAATTTTTAAAATCGGCCCACAAGTGGCGGAGTAATCGGTTAACATGCATTAAAAAAAATGATACAGTCGAACGTAGAACCTCCTCCTTTTTCGAATTTGGTTAAAAATAGATATTATTTCAATTTTCCATTCTATATAGGTATTAAATTTACTATCGACGATAAATATATCCAAGTATATTTCAGTAATCCTTCCATAAAGTGTGGTAATAATTAGTTTTATCATTTTCAATAACGTGTTGTCGAAAAATATTAGCTCCTAACTATAGTTATGAATTTTATGAAATACAATTTCGTCAATAACGCCTTCACGATCATCTTAATAACACGTCGAGGGCTAAGCGTTTCGACTGAATATTCATTTTGGTACAACATTATTTTGAATCATAATTTAAAATTATCCAATCTGCGTCATACTGGCTTCGTTTGTACTTTGTAACGTGCTTTGGGATCTGCTTGATTTTAAAAATCATTGAAATAAAGACGTTTTTCAAAATATGATTTATTGCTTCTCGCGTAAATGTTATTTTTATTTCATTCTGTACTTTCACTTTATTTTTGTGCATAATATTATTATTGTTATCGAAACAACATAACCCATAGGCGTAGGTATAACTTTTCGATGGGGGGGGGGGGTCCTGTTCAAAACAACAAACAGGACAGGACATCAAATTGATGACCACTAGTGATGCCTAACTGATTTTATTTGGAGGAAAACTTCATTCTATCTAGTATACGTTGCTTTGCTATGGGGGGGTGTCCAGACCCCAAGCCCCCCCTTACCTACCCCAATGACATAACCTGATTCTAAAGTAACATCTTATTATAAAACGCTACTATCTAGCAAAGCCGCGTCATTGCACAATATTGATTTCGTGTCAACAAAGCCTATCTTGTCCGCGCGGACGAAATAAGATTAAGTGCGAACACACACGAACGACAATCGGTGACAATCGTTGACGGTGGAAAATGAAACATAATATGGAGTTCTACGTTGCAACGCACACGAACTACAAAAGGTCGACACCGACAATGTGATAGACGTATGCGTTTGAGTCGGTCGGAAATATCGGGCCGATAATCGGACCCACAAAAAGCCGGTCGTGTGCGTTTGCCGTAAGAGGATATATTTCAAAGAGCACTAAAATATTTCAATGTTATACACAATTGCGCAATGTTAGTTGCATTGAGCAAATTGCAGTCTATTCATCGAGCCTGTGTAAACCCAATAAAGGCTTGTCTGTAATTAAGTGATCCGACACACTTTACCATTGATACGAGTATATCCGGTCCCCTTTCACATTCTTATTAAATTCATTCAGCTTTGATGTTGTTGATAGAGGCTGCATTAAAATAATTGATTATTGGCTCTATTATTATTGTTTTGTATTTAAATTTAACATAACAAGGCTGTAACAAAATCTTAATAAATACGAGTACTATCTATGGATTTTTAAAATCATCTGCAACATTTTTCCATAATATCATTTTTTATATTTGTGGCGTTATTATTATATGGGTTATTGAGTTATAGAGTAAAGTTTCTTTTGTTTATGTTTAAAATTATATACTCATTGATCTTACTCAACACCCAGCTCTCGAATCTGTGACAGGAGTGGCCAACCCACTGCCACTTGAAATTATTTATTCGCTAACTACTTATTCGATTAGTTCTATCGGAAAAACGTAAATCATAGGTAATCTTTCACTAATTAGTTCAATATCTTTCTGGCAAATTTTATTGTTGCATTGTAAAACTAACCCATTTCCCTGACGGCTACCTGACCTGTGATACAACAATTTCGTGCTCGCATTAGGTGATCTGGTTTTGTTTCCTTTCGTGTTTTTTACGACAAGATCTTCGTCATTTTTGACAAGGAAAGGCCATCAACATTGTAATGTGGTCATGGCGCCGGCGAGGCGGCTCGAGGCGTCATCCGAGCTTTGATCGAGCCTCCGCCGAGTTGACGACCAATTACTCGATATCACTCTGGTTCTTTCGGCCCGCGCCCAAATGGGGTATAATGCCTAGGGTAATTATGCGGCCCGTGACGATGCACCGCCATCGCTCACGTCGGTTCTATTATCTCCAAATTGCCCAGTCCACACCAGCCTTTGTACTGAGGTGTGGACTTTATGAAATTGTGACATTTAGATATTTATTGCGGCTCGAACCGAACGATCGTTATTACACTGAGCCGACTAACATTTTAGCTCGAAGCAATATCTGACACTTTAATCAAAGAAGACAGAAATCCTTCGATTTCTATTGAAAATATTGCGTTAGAAGCCATTGTTCAGTGATTCGCCTCAATTGGAGCTTTTGGATGTGTTGAGAAGATAGTTATCAGTAATTGCAACAGCCAGCCACAACAGTCGGGGTAGACAAAACAATTCGAAATTATTATCTTCAATTGAACAGTTGTTTATATCGTTGAGTACGCCGCCGCTTTTGATGAAGTTTTATTACTTTTTAACGTTCTTAGCTACACTTTTATGACTGCTATTTGCGGGCGGCCATTTTTGACCATATTAGATGTTATGATAACACTCTTGGGCGGTGCCATTTTTTTTGGCGTATATTTTAGTCTGACTAGGCACGTGAAGCACTTTTGCTCAGATCTCATTACTAAAGATCTAAATACGTAATTTAAAGTGTGCTAAAGTATGTATAATTTATAATTAGATATGAAACGATAAATAAAAATACAGCTTTATGTCACTGTTGTATTGCGATGCATATCTGAGACGTTTGCAAACATTACATAGGTAAGTAGGCTATGGAAATTTTAAGTAGGCAGCTACTAGAACAACATAAACCAGGTATTGTGAGAACGGATTATAAGCAAATGTTGTGAGAATCTTGCCGTATCAGTGACAGTTGTTAGGGCTGGTGCTCACGACAGCTGCGCCAATCACAATGTTAAGGGGCGTGGCTCCCCCGCTCGCTCTTCCCCGGTGCCATGTCGCGATCCCCGGATTATATTATTTCACACAATGGAGCTTTTTTATCGTACCTTTGTGCCAGCGTTGGGGTGAAATATCCGGCCGGATGTTCTCCTGCCCTCACCTTTATTTGAACCCGCCAAATGAGCAGCGGCGAACGGATTGTGCTCTTTATTTAATGCGTGAACTTTAACGATTCGTTTGCATGTCGAGATTTTTGCGCTCACAATGGTCGAAAACATAATCCGGATTGTGTACTGGTGTAATTAGTGTTTGTGGAATTTTAATACGAGCATGAAATGTCACGTGTAGATTTGTTATAAATCTACTTACACACACAAATATAGGTACATAACTAGTATTGAAATCAGATACAGAAACTGCCTCCGTGATCTAGCGGTCAACACCACCCGGTTCTGATCTGAAGGCCCGGGGCTCGATTCCCTATGGGGGCAGAAGTTCTTCTGTTTGGTTTGGTGGTAAAGCTTTTGATCCCGTCCGACTACTACCACCATCTTATTAGAGTTTGTCGCCATAATAACAATGTTGAGAGGACTGAGAAGAGAGAAGAGAGTGCCAATTCATGACTCGAGTGTGCACTTTCGATAATGCAGTTTGTTGCACACCGCTTAGAGTTGAAAGTCCGAGGCAAGTGTCTACATTTCATATTGAAACATTGTTTCGAGCGATAACTGTTTTACCCCCCTAAACCTTTACGAAATTAGACATTAGATTCAGTATACCTCAATCTATGTTTGTACGTTTTGCTTTTAAATAGATTCAGTATACCTTAATCTATGTTTGTACGTTTTGTAATTCAGTATAATTTAGTCTAAATAGATAAAAATGCTCGAGGTAGTTTTTAAGTCTAAGATTCACTATTTAGATGCTAATAATTTATATTCTGAGCAATATTACTTCAAAATCAAAACGTACAAACATAGATCTTCATTATATCTACTACATTTCCAAAAATATGATAATTGGACTTTTGTATGAAAATTTAAAGCTTCACAATCCTCTTAATAGCATTGTGGTGTTCCGCTAATTAGAATTAAAAAAGCCAATTCCTCAATTGAGGAGCCCTGGCGAAGTTCGCCTTTGTCTTCGGCCTTATCGTTACCTACCATCAGGTGAGATGAAGGCCAAGACTTTGCCAAGACCTTAAATGTTGTGTGTAAAAAATGCGTAGGTACTTATATTTAGGGTTGAAGGCTGAGGGACAGTGTAAAATATTATAGTTATTTATTACATTTAGGTTAAATATGGAGCAATAGAAATATATTTCGAACTCCTTTCGATCGAAAGTACAACATCATAAGAGATCGCCGTAGCATTAGTAAAACGAATAAACGGATACGACTTATGAGTTTCATTTGTATATTTTGAATTGATGAACAGCATTGGAATAATAATTTGTATATAAAAACTACGTCATAGGATTAAGAATTACACCGTCATATCGTAAAGGAAGGCAGCGTTTATTAATTACGATATCCCGCGGCGGGCGCGAGTTGTCCGGTAGCGACCGGGAGCTGTCACCACACCTAATTGTAAATACTCCTATAAACCTTTCATAATTTATTTATATTATTTCTGATCGCCCGGAGCAACGGCTGGCTGCGAGCATTAGTTCGGTATAAATTAGGCCATAAATTTGAGTCGACACTCGGGCCGATTCTCACGGTCTAAACATACTTCGTTAATTAAACCTGTATAGAGAATTGTTCTTTTTTTGTTCATTCGAAATAATTAACAGTTCGTTGTTCGTCTTTTCAGGAACACCCGAGCTTACGCGGCACGCCTCTGGCGATGCTGGCGGCGCAGTGTAACAAGTTGTCGAGCAAGTCGCCCCCTCCTTTGGCTGACGCGGCTGTTGGGAAAGGGTTCCATCCATGGAAGAAGAGTCCCGGTGCCCATTCACCGCCGGGGGCCAGCACCGTGCCCCGCTCTCAGCCACCAGCGTGCGCACCCTACGCTCGGGCACCGACATCATGCGCCGCGGCCCCTTCTTACGGAAATGATCTGTACTTCCCGTCATCGGGCGACCAACTTCTAGGCAAAAGCGAATCTAGTGCGAGTCTTGGATCAATGTATTCGCGACATCCTTATGAATCATGGCCTTTCAATGTCGGCGGAGGAGGTGGTGGTGGAGCTTTGAAAGCGGCCGATATGAGTGGAGTCGGCGCTGTCGGAAGCACGTGGTGGGACGTGCACAGCGGTTGGTTAGATGTGGGAGGTCAAATGGCAAATTACGCCGGACAAGATTATTCACAATTGACGCATTCACTTTCGGGTGGAGCGCATTTATTACCACCGGCTCCGCACCTGTTACAAGACGCATACAAATCTGTATTACCGTCGCAGGGTTCCTTCGGGCTTCACGCTCCCGGATCACCCGCGCCTCCAGCGCAAGCGCCCTCGCCTCGATCGCAGCGCCGATACGCCGGCCGAGCAACCTGTGACTGTCCCAACTGCCAAGAGGCTGAAAGATTAGGACCGGCAGGGGCGCACCTTAGAAAGAAAAATATACACAGTTGCCACATACCTGGCTGTGGAAAAGTGTACGGAAAAACTTCGCATTTAAAAGCACATCTACGCTGGCACACTGGGGAACGGCCGTTCGTATGCAATTGGCTGTTTTGTGGAAAGCGATTTACACGGTCCGACGAGCTGCAGCGGCATCTGCGCACTCACACTGGAGAAAAGAGGTTTGCGTGTCCAGTGTGCAATAAGAGATTTATGCGGTCGGACCATTTAGCTAAGCACGTGAAAACGCACAATGGTGGGAAGAAGGGTAGTTCAGAGTCGTGTTCGGACTCCGAGGAGAACAGTCAAGGCGAAGGCGGCGTGGGCGGGCGGTCGCCGGAGCACCCGCTGGACGTGAAACCCAGCGCGCTGGTGTGACGGGGGCGCGCGGCGCTCGACGTGCCCCACCACGCCTCGCCGCCCCTGTGATACATTGCCGCCCCGCGCGCCTGTACATACCACATATCAAAACAGTGTATTATAGTGACTCGGACATGTAAATTAAAGACGTTGCGTTTCAGCTCGTATAGGCTGTTTGCGTTGGTCATGTGAGACTTGAAAGTGTTGTACAGTATAGATATTATTGAATATAATTATCTCATATTATAGCTAGAAATTGTATGGTAAATTAGTTTAAGTAGGATCACTGTTAGTCCAAAATTGCAGTCTATAATTTATTTATGAAAAGTCAAGCACCTCACGGAAGTGATGCAATTTATTTATAGTACACACAAACCTAAACAAACTGTTGACAAGTATCATCAAATAATGTTAGATTTTTGCTGCTATTGTAAAAAGACCACAAGGTTAAGATGGAGTAATACGTTATTAACGTCTCATGGATTATCCACATTTAGTTCCTAATAGATTGCAATGCCAGTAATATTTGAACGCTTCTGAATTCAGACTGATTTAAATAAACATTGATAAACAATTTTAACAACTCTACAGAATTGTATTACCAACTAAAGATAGTGCTCCTAACTATCGGATCATTTTTTCATCCATGGAAGCGTTTAAGTTACACTAATGTACGTTTGTACTTGCAATCTATACAAAACTAGGTACATATTTAATAATGTTCATTTTATTAAAATAATAAGAAAGACAGAATAAAACAGCTCTGGTTGAAGGCGAAGGCTGTTTGAACTTACCCCATTAAATTTTGTAGTAAATACAGACACCTTAATTTCGCCTTTTCTCTGCACGAGTTTCCATAATTGAAATAACGAGCAAAAATAAGTAGTCACTCGCTAAAGATTCCTTCATTCAACTCAGAAACTACGCAAGATAGTCTTGAAGTAAAAAGCGTTGATTGGAATGAAAATTACAAACTTCATATAGGAAAGTTATTTGCAGTAACTTTTTCTTTAAATTAATAACTGATAAAATTAATAGGTAATACTCCATATTATGCTATTGTATTTTCAACTCCTGTCGTATTTATTATTACTTAAGTTTTAACATACATATTTATCAGTTATTAAGCAATCACAATGTTTTAAGCTCGAAACTTGATTTTCCTAGACAGTTGACTCATTTTTGTACCATCTGTATTAGTTAAGACTACATCGACAAAAGAAAAATCACAGCTTCATTGAATAACAAACAAAACGTTTTACAAGATGATCTTTAATTCAAGTACGAGTATTTATCTTGTGTGCTCCAGAAGTTAATCTACTTTTAATTATTATTACAGTATCCCGCTGTAAATTTTGCACGTCCAGCTTTAAAAAGAGAATCGACTTTGTTTAGACTTTATAAATTATTGTCCACGGGTTGTTTGCTGTTAATACATATATTTACGTTATAGTTTTTAAAACCGCCTATTTACATAAATACAATACTTTCGAAATAGTCTGTAACGAAAGCTAACAGATTTGTACGAAAATTGTGTTTTTAATTCAAATTAAAAAACCGGGTGTTGTAGCTATTTTTCCTGATGATTGTTAAAACTCGCCCTATCTTTGTAAGTAGATATACATTCTACGATTCCCAAATATACACAAATTCTATGAATAGTAGGTATAAAGGTGACTTATGGGTGAAATCAAACAATGATGGTACTCAAAGCAGTATTCATACGTCTTTTAAAGTAACATGCATATTTATTTTATTATAATATTTTGTTTGAAATAAACTGGCAAATTAAAAATTTTACAGTTAACTCCTGGTGTTTGCTATGGTAATAATATAATTATTTCACCGTGATCAGCGGGTATAGTATGAATAGAATAATATGTGTATGTTTTTCATCGTATTAATGCGACCAAACACTTATATTTAAGCAATATGTTGTTAGTGAATATGAACTGTTTTTCTTTAAATATATCATAAAGTTCTATGTGCTAATTTGTTGGCTTGACATATTAACTGTGTAAAAAATCCTATAATGTATATTGTACAAAATTGTGCGAATAAATGCCTGATATTGATTTTATAAAAATTGAATATATTTTTCCGAGTGGATATAGGTATTTGCATTTTCATTAAAATAAACCCTTGACATTTATCATATCCATTACTTCAAAACTAACAAACAAACAAAAAAGTTTTATATATAAAATACAAGAAAGCAGTAAGATACCTTATTGTGAAACAGTAGTTTCCTTAAATATATATTAAATATAAAAAATGAGCTATAAATTTTAGTTATGAAGAAATTACTATTTGGTTTGATGATCATTTTTTTTTTCAACCATAAAGCTCTAAAAGGTTCAACAAAGAAATATTGAATTTCCAGAACTAATGAATGAAAAACAAAACACAATGCATGTTTTAGGAGAGTATTATGGCACATTCACTTCTAATGATAGCGCGAGAGCCCGCCGTACTCACGGTCACGTGTGCGTGTGGAACCACATCACAAAATTATTCGAGCTAATTTGTAAGCAAAATTCTGGAATTTGTAAAAACACACATCAAAGCTGCATCAGTTTAAAAGTAGGTAGCTCCCCAATCCAGATGTATGTATTGAGGAGTCACCTTTTTTTAAGGAGGGGCAATCTTTTTATGATTTGACAAAGGACTGAAAAGCTGACAAGGCCGCCCCAAGGATATGCCATTGCACTCGGGTATAAACCCCATACCTGGCTAAACCACCCTCCAGCAACTTCTACCCCCATGAGGCACGATCGGGATCGGCGCTAGCCATACCCCGAGGGCGCCCCCTGGAGACAGGACCAACGGTGAGCCAGCACTGCTGACCCAAGCGCTAGGGCTTACTCTACGGAGGGGTCGCCAAGTGCAATAATGCGACCCCCAAGACGGGCAGGCCAGGGGTAGAAAAAAGTAATGTCTCCCAATCGGTTGTCAGCCAGCCGGGCCATTTCATGCCCAGCTTGCTTAAGGGAGTTGGGGCTCCTCCAGCCTCCTACCCAACCGCCTGCGTCAGAGCGGTGCGGCGAGAGGGTCGATCTCTCGCGCCCGCTCCGCTGCCTCCTTCTGCGCGATCACATCTTCGAAGAAGGAGGCGACAGAGAATTCGGAAACTATTAAATGTCCATTTTGAAAATATTGTATCATTTTAATAGTAATATTTTTTTCTGATACCTACAAAAACTTTGGTTCCGATACTGCTGAAACTCGGAAAGATACAATAAAAAATCAGTTAATTAGCTCCTAAATCAGGGGGGCAATTTTGTTACTCATCGACAATGTAGCCATCGTATAGATTCTGATTATTAAATGTTTACAGTTTTGTAATATCGTCGTTCGTGCGGTCTTGACATATAAGTCGAATGAATCAATCAATAGTTATAACTAATGAACATAATTCCGCTTTGCTTTATTAAGTCATCCAATTTGATATGGAATAGAAAATTATTTATTTCAGTAAAGTTACACAAAAATACAAACAGATAAAAAAAGATACAAAGACTTATAACTATACCGAAAAGGGTGAACACTCAGCATAATGTCAGGCGCTATTACAGCACCCAACGCTGGTCTTCCGTGAACACCTATAGGGAGCGTAGTTGAGCGCAGCCGCTATAGTACATTACTGCCGCGGTCTATAATGACTACTTTGCTGGTCGCGCTGATGATGGCCGACAGCGCAGCGTAGCGCAGCTCCAGTCTGACACAGCGCGGTCAGCGTGCAGCACTTGATGGACGAGCTGAGATAAAGGCCGAGACCGTAGGTCGAGGCCTTTACAGTGAGGACAGCAAGGGCTGCAATGATGACCAAGCTGGAAGGCCTAGAGCGTAGCTAGGCTATATCGAGGCAATCATAGCGTGACCAGCGAAGCAGTCATTGTGGGCCAAGGCTTGTATAGTGCTTTACTCAAAAATGCAAGTACCTAATCTAAATAAAACCAGCAAGTAATTTAAATAAAAAATATATTAATTAACTAGAAATTTAATTAAAATGACAATTATGAAAAGTTAACGGCAAGGTCGACTTTGCTCAAACAAGGTTGTCAAAATAATGACCACATTACATGCATTTTTGAGTAAAAATCGTTATTATGATATCCTGGCGCTAACAATTACGATAGTAAATTAAAAAGAAGAAATGAAGCAAGCGAGTTTCAAATATATATATATATATAATAATTATTGAATAAAATAAATTGCAAGGCAGTAAAAAAATTTAATCAAAGTCTCATTACCCCGAACATAACTTCTGCTCAGCAAGAAAAAGCTTTTTTTATTTAGCTTTGAAGGAGTGCAGCGAAGTGACTTGCTTGTAAGGGAAAGAGCCTCTATGTCTAATAATAATAATAATGTTTTATTATTTTCTCATCACAAAGGTAAGTAAAAAATAATAAGGTACATTATAAAAGACGTCATATTGTGTTCCTGCGCGTAATGCTTGAGCTTCACCTGCGTTGTAACGCGTTAATAAAAGCAATAATTTTGTTATCACGCAGATGTGACCGACAGTTTAACGCGTTAATTGGCATGTAGCATTTTTAGTCTCGTTAGACATTATTAGCTTTCGTAGAAAACTCCGCATTTGTAGTCAATGTTTTAAGGCGTCTTTTTAACGGGTTCAATAATAAGAGTATCTACTGATAACGTCCATCTCATTAACCTCTGGCAAGCTTACTAATACTAAGGATTTATCTGCGTTAACGTGAAAATGCGTTAAAAATAACGCCTGCGAACTTTGCCAGCATCTGTGGAGATGCTACAGAAGCTACTAAGATTTAACGCCACTATTAATGTCACATACTAATGTCATCTGTTAAAAAGGTTTGTAATTGTTAACTTTTAACCTAATTTTGTGATAATTTCTTAGTTGATTTAATTAGTTTATTCAATGTTGATATTAATTCTAAATTCTTTTCAAAGTCTTCGCAATGGAAAATTCTATCGTTGGAAACTATTTTGGCTAATGAATTTTTAAATTATAATCTTAGCTATAAGAGATATAAAAAGCTGTAAGTTTCTTTAAATTAAGAAAAAAAAAACAATTAATACAGGTGGCGCTAAGAAGTGATCATTTAACGTAGCATGTTTGAGAAAAGAATATAACGAAATATGTAGAATTAAAGTAAACATTTCAGTTAAGCTTCCGAGCGGCATTTGTCTTTCAGCGGTATACCGCAGGTTTCAACTAGGTAGGTACCATTAAAATGTCAACTTTTTTATTATACAATTAAATTGTCTTCGTTATTATTCTAAGTAAATTGTGTTCTCATTCGCCAACTAAAACATCCGCTAGCCGTTATTACAATATTTCCTTAAATATACGAGGTTTAATTTTACCCCTTATGATAAATTAACATCAACAAATAGATAAGTAACGAGTTTTACCCAATCTGTGAATTACGTAAATAAAATAAATACTTATTTATATGCTTACGCCCGCATAAACTACCTACTCAATTTTGGCAATTCGGGATTAATTCTATTCGAAAAAGAGTCTTGACAGAAAGACGGACAACAATCCAACGATCGAGTAGTCATACTCTATAGTTCTAAATCATAACGACGTATTTCTTATACTGATTTTCATCTCCTGGTTTACCCCCTTTAGGGTATAGAGTCCTAAAAATACAACGACATTGTATCTTTCAAGCCTTTACCCTCATTACAAATTCTCATATCAATAACTCCGAAAATGGCGATTTTCCTTTACAAAGTTTAATCTCTATTTCAGCGTATACATATGTTGAGGGATGAAATTGTTGGAATGTAATTTTTCAAATATCATCAATAGCCTACATGCCTATTTACGCAATTCTAAGTCTAATAATTACAAAATTCCATAGGTACTATTTTACTGAATATTCAAAAAAGTTTGCAAAAAACCCGAATATTTAGAAAACCTTCTGGCCATTTCATATGTCCAACTAAAAGTTTAGGCTCGACAATGATAAATCAGTCAGTCAGTCAATGGTGATAGTGAACTTAAGTTCCCTATCACCATTTTAGCCATGCCACTGCTGGGCGTTAGCCTTCCCAAAGATGGGACGTAAACTAAATATTTATTTCACACCTCTTTATTAAACAGTGGTAAGTATAAACAAATAAAACTACACGCACAAAAGTTGAGATTGGAAGTATGAAATAACCAGATTTTGAGGAGTAAGTTATTGAGTGTAGCTGATTAAAAAATATTTGAACAATTATAAAAATCAAAAACAACAAAAAAATACCTGGCAGTCACTAAAAGATAGTAATAATGTACTTAATAAAAGCTACCTATCTTAGATATAAGTGAGATAAGTAGCATTTATTTATAAAAAGTTTGAGTAATTTGAAAAAATTGGGTTTATCACATTTTTTTGACAATTTCGAAGGCCATTATCACTTTTGAGAATCGCATCGAGATCCCCTCGGCTGATACTCGGCATCTTTTTAATCATCGCCGCTCATTCACAAATGAATTTTGATATAGACACTGGCTTGCACAATTTCCCTCAACATTGTCTGCGAAGGCGTCTTAAATTGAGCTTTCGCGGAGAAGTCATAAAGTGTATGTTTGTGTAAACAGTGGTTTTATTACGACAGTTTAGGTCTAGAGTAATTGGAGGAGCAGCCGCAAAGAGGGCTGCCGGGTCGTTGTAAAAACGAATTGAAACCACAATATGGAGGGGGAAGTGTCTCCTCGCGGGTGGCCGCTCGTGCCGTAAAAGCCGAGCTCATCTGCGTCAGTCTCTATTATGGTGACGCGTGGGTTAATTTTCATTAACGACTGTAGCAATCGTGGTTGTTAGGCCGCTATGAGAAGCTATTACAGGAAAGAATACACATCAAATACTTATATGACCATTTATTCATAAACACAATATTGAAGATGGTTTTCGGACACCATAGATGGGCGACAGAAGAAATATTAGACTTACGATTACGCCACGCTATGTATTGCATGAGATTTGGAAATTTTTCAGTGTATCAGAAATTATGAATAATTCCAAGAAAACCTTTAAATATCGGCCGTAATGTGTTAAATTAATGATATTTTACACATTCCTGAGGATTCAACAAACATTGCCTAAGCAATACGTTAAATTACAGCCAGGTAAACTTTCTTTATCATCATCACAGCTCAAATACGTGTCTCCACCGAGGGGCTCGAGCCTCGTGCGGATTGCTCGACTTCACATGCACATTTGAATTTCTTCGCAGATATGGTAGGTTGCCTCACGATATTTTCCTTCACCGCAAGAGCGTCTGATAAATATACAGTTGTACATATGAAATTCGAAAAAAGAAAAACAGATTGGTACACGGCAGGATCGAGCCGCCGACCTCGCGATTAGAAGGCCAGTAGGCTTGGGTATTTCGTATGCTTGAGTAGCAATACTAGCGCCAAATTGGATCCGTATTTTGAGAAAATTAAATAATATTGAGTTTGGTTCACCCAAAATCCGCGGAATACGGGGTCGCCTTGGAGTCAATGCTCAAAAATAAGCGTAGGATAAATCACAATCTCAATGCCGAATTGGTTCAAGAGTAGGCCTACAGTGCCTAGTCCACAGCGCCACCGACGCTCTAAACTTCGCGAATCGCTATTTCTAGCAATCTTAGGCGCATAACACATTGCACCGGACACCGCTGCGGTGTACGGAGGGACGAAAACCGCATGCGGCTGCGGCGGCACGGAACCGTGCCACCGTACGGTTTGCTCCGTATCACCGTCAGGAGCTGCGGTGCACGACGCCCCGCATCGCCGCATTATCTATGTCGAGATCTATTACGCGTATGCACGTCCATTCTACGCAAAAATCCGTACGATACTGCGGCACAGTGTGGCATACCCCGCGGACCGCACCGCATCACCGTCCGGGAGTGCGGTGCCGTCGCGCGCGCCGCACAACCGCACGGGCATGCGGTGTGAGTGTGTTATACCCTGCGGTTTTTGTATAATAATTAAGATTCTTCAGTCAAAATTAAAAACCGCAGCGCCGCACACCGGAGCGGTGTCCGGTGCAATGTGTTATGCGCCTTAAACCCTATGTCTACGAACGAAACCTTGTAAAAGCCGAAAATGTTTTATAAAGAGAAATCAATCGAAGAACTGCCGGAGCCGTTGCATACAACATTTTTGCGATAGAAAATCTCTTGATTTTAGACCCTAATGGTAAGTGATAAAACTGAATATGGAAACAAGCTGCAGGTCTAGCACGGCGCGTGGACTATAGAAAAAAAACTGACTAACCCTGGTTCCGTCTCGCTTCAATGATATATGGATGAGCGAGAAGAAAGTGTTATTTATCTCTTTCCCGTTTTGTCTACGGTCCGTGCTACGCCTGCTGCACCTGGATTCTTACATCAAATTGTCGAGGCACAAAAATATTGACATTGTTATTAGGACGACAAAAAATAAATCCATGTTAGGTTCGGTGGCCACTTAGGCAGCAGTTAAATGAACTAATGTCATATTATTTTTAAATAAGGTTCTTTCGAGCACAGAACATTTGAAATAAATAAGGCTTGCCAGCAGATGAAATGGCTACCTGGTTATCGTTAAAATTACTACATTAATGTATTCAGTAGTTATTTACACTGAACGCCCTAATACATATATATTTATTTAATTAATTATTATACACATGTTTAGGTAAGATTAAATAAAAACATAATAAAATTATACTTACATAATTCACTACAAGCCCAACAGTTTAACACTAAAAAGTGTTCTATGTTTTTGGTAAAAACAAAACTTTGACAGTCATTTTATTTTTCAATAGCATGACTTTTCGGTGAGCAATTTAATCACAGAGGTATAAAGCTGATCGCACATAATTATGCTCACGTCGCATTTTATGACGTCATCAACATCCGTTTTTCTATAGCCGGACACCTCCCGCATTTTTGAAATTCGGCTCATTTCATATGATTTCATACAACGAATTCCAAAAATGCGGCGCGTGCGGCGCGGGACATATTTTATGTGCGTTCAGCTTAAAGGGAACTTTATACGTCTGTGAATTTTAAATAACAATTTAAACATAAATTTGAAAAAGGTTTGTATATTGTTTTGTTTTTGAATTGTATTGTTCTTTTAGATTTATATTTTAATTGTATTGTTCTTAAACAAAAAATTAATGTTCTTAAACAAATTGTGTTGCCCACAAACGTTATCACGATAATCAAATCACTTGCGTCAAAGGTCCTATCAAACAATTTAATCATGTGTAATGCGATGACCTCTATAATTGTGTAAGCCCAGCCGTTATCAGGGCCATGGCTTGCTAATTGAGTTAAATCAGGACCCCATAGCTGAACTCAGATTTATCTCCCTAAACGAATTTACTTAACTGATGGAGCGAGATGAGGGAGCGTTTTATATTCAGCCGACGTTCCGCCGCGTCTGCCAAGTGAATGTGAAATAATCTCAATATTTTTATTATTTCACGTCAATGCAGATATTTATTTGAGGTGGGTGGGTGGGGTTACTTTCATGCGATAAAACGCTTATAAGGTATTTACGACACTGTTACTTGTTCACTTTTTCCTACGAGTATTAAAGTGTTTACTGCAGGTAAATTTAGTTTCATAATCACCATATATTATTAATGTGCCGTGTATAGGTAAACATTGATCGGTTCCACCTATGTGATCATTTTTTGCCAAGGTTGTAAGTTTCTGGTAATGCCAGAAAGTTCCTTAAGCTATTCAAATTCCATTTCGAAGTACACTTGATAAAGTTGTAGGCAAACGTATATTGTCATTATACGGAGCTATTACCTGGCTATCTATCTGCGTTGAAAGCAATCAAACATTTAGAAATACTTCAAGTCTGCAATGACAATGTTTCAGATACAGCATCTGGAATTGGCTGGCTGGCATATAGAAAATATCATCTTTTTAAAAACAGTCCTTCGGAAGGGGTTGAGATCAGCGGGCATATTACCGATCTAATGGTTTTGAAATGATATCATTATGAAATCATAGTGCAAGACGAAAAATAAGATTTTTGGACAGATTTTTGATCATTCGTTCATCATGATGACATCATTGAAATTATGCCATAGTGATGATATCATTAAAGATCGGTAATACCAACTTAAGCATTTCATGACTTCTTTCTCTCAAAATCATACCATGTCATACGATGAAACATCCTCTTCTATAGTTCACAAGCCGTACAAGGGCTGCTGAGGTATTGAGGTAAACAAATTTTCCGATTAATAATAATAGTTTTTAAAATATTATAAATTTATCAAATAAAATGATATCATCAAATAAAGAAAATACACGTTTATGACCGATTAGTAGAGTCAATCAAAAGGAACATTAAATCTGCCTAATAAACGTTACTTATTCCAGCCGCAAAGCAACAGTGCTTGCATTGCTGTGTTCCGGTTTGAAGGGTAAGATAAAATATGGCAGTGAAATGGCTGGGTACCGTGACTTTACATCTTATATCACAAGTTGGCAACATACTCTGTCGTTCTTGTCAGGGTAGCAGATTTGCTGCGAATTTACAAGAACCACATGTACTATAGCCGACTTTTACTACTTACCATCAGGTATGCAGTTTGCTTGTTTGCCTTACTTAGTTGTATAAAAAAAACTTGTAAGTGTTAATGAAGATGTTTCCTTTCAATAAAATTGTCTAGTTATTACAACATAAATATTGAAAACATAATTAAATATTATAATATGACTATATTTGATATGTCAACTATTATCTTCTTGTTCTGAAATTGATATTTACCTGAAATCAGAATATCATGCCTCCAAAATTTACTTCTAGTTTTGAATTGAATTAATAACGAAAACGTTTTTATACGGCTACAGTTTTACATTATTAAAATGCATGTATTAATAAGAAAAACTATAAAGCAAGGACTCAGCGATCTATTGTTCAGAATCCTCCTTTTTTTGAATTCGATTAACGGCCGGTTTCAATATTCTGTCTATCTATGGATTTGGTTACTAGCGACAGGCATTTGACATTAGCTCCATACAAAATACGTCAAAATTCTATCTCCAGTAAGCAAATCCACACATAGATAGGATATTGAAACCGGTCGTAAATGAGAGCCGTATACATACCTAGACGCTGCGTGTGTATGTACAGCCGGCTTCAAAAGTAGATAAGCATTTTTAGCAGATTTAGTACCATGTCACACCAACTATTCCATTTATTTAGTATGGTTACACCTGTATTGCATTGTTAATAGTTGGTGTGACATGGTACTAAAGTGTTTATCTACTTTTGAAGCCGACGACAATACCACTGTCTCGACCACTTACGCAACTCAAGGAAGTCGGGACGTCTCCACGAGCGACCAAGTTCGTAACTTTCGCCGCCTCGCGACAAAGTGCCTAATTTATGTTTCCTACCCACAGGTGGGCGGCGGTACTTCGCATTTAACTTCGTCCTTTGAAGCCGGGTAGGGCCGGGCGCAGTCAACTACATTGCACTTTCGCTTCAAGCGGCATACAACATCAAAGCGACATTATATACGTAATTAAACACGTGTTGCAAGTAAGCCACCTACTTGGCGTTGAAATGGCAATGACTTTCTCTAATATCGGCAGCAAAATTGGAATCCTTACATATTATAAAACAAAGTCCCCCGCCGCGTCTGTCTGTCTGTCCGTTCGCGATAAACTCAAAAACTACCACTTGATAGCGTGATTCTCGAGGAAGGTTTTAGTATATAATTTGTTAAGTTTTTGTATTTATTTCTGTGTACATTAACGATATTTGTTGAAGATGTAACGTAATGAGTGACGTAATGAGTTTCTGTAATTGGCTTAAGCACAGGTAAATACATAAGAATAATATATATTGAACATGCTGTAGAAACTTTGTTTATTGAATAAATAAATAAATAAGTAAATAAATGTCGGGAAAAAATAAATTAAGGCGAAACGTAGTTCGCGGGCACAGCTAGTTTAACTATAAAGAACGAGGATTAACGTATATTTCATTTTTTTTAACCGCAGCGCGGAAAATCACGACTCAGACTTTTGTTCAGTTTGTAAAGACTGGAGTAAGTACTTTATTTCACACAATTCAGAAGTCGGTAGAGCTGTTTCAAAATTCGTCTTTAAGTCAGCTTAAGACTAAGTCGGTAACAAAAATAATGTTAAAGCTTGTTGCTGTGTCTGATATTGGCTAGTAGTAAGTAACATAAGCAACTTCTTTACTGGTAAATGCATATAAGTAAGATGCATCAACTGTTATATACGAAGTTCCCTATGGAACTTGAAACAACCTGACTTGCTTACGTTAAAGGAGGTCTCAAGTCGAGCTTCTCCCTTCTTGTGATATCCAGGGCGTATCATGAATACAGTAATAATACTAGCCATGTTGCGTCATGGTTGATATCAGGTTTTTTATAGTGGGCCAAGTAAATTACTATATTCTACCTGATGATAAGGGAAAGTGGTGGGCAAATGCGAAGATGACTAGGGCAGGAGAGGGAATACACGCTGCACTAGCCACCCTCACCGTGGCCACCTACAAGGAGCTTCTTCACGCCTCTTTTAAAGGACCCGGATTTATAGTATAAAGGTGGTAATATTTAATTTCATATTAAACATTTTACAGCGTTAATCAAATCATATAATACATGCTATATAACCACATGCACTATACTGCAACCTTTTAAATAGCAACGTCTAATTGTTATTTTGTTGTAACAGGATCGCTTGTTATTTTTTATCGTTTTTGCAAAAAATGGCAAAAAATCCGATTCCTGAAAAGACCCACCATGGCCTCCTCATTAGACTGCATGATTAATATGGTTCATAAATCCGTCGCGCCGGGTCAAACAGCGCCGCGCGCGCACGTGAACAAGTGGCGTTCACGCTTCTTGGAACTTCACTGTGTAGTCCGCCGAAAAACGATCACTATGAACCCTTGAATAGCAATAATAGCCGAAAATATGACACTATTTGCAAATATCATTCTTTAAACAAAGAAAACACACTAACTTTGAAACCTTAAAGGTGTCCCCAAAACTATGTTGTGGTACTATGTAGATAAATGACAATAAGGAACAGACAAAATAATTAAAGTATAAAAAGTATATACACGCACACAACACATCCAAATAAACACACCAAATTTCGACTCCAATTAAAAGAGTCACTAACATTCGTTACATCAAAGATGTTCAAGAAAAACAAAAGAAACAGATGATGTTATTTTATAAAAGTTTCATGCTATTTGTTTACAACGGCAGTTGATGTGATGAATGCTTGGAGAAGAATGACAGTTTTTGAGAGTGAACGAATGAGTATTGACTTTACATATAATGAAAGGATTAAATGAATGTTTGACGAATGATGAGACGTAGTAATAATACATACAATATACATATACTATAGCTGTGGCCGCGAGCTACGTTTCAAAAATTGTCAAAGAAAATCTGGAGAAGGCCACCCTTATCACCTAGAGGTATAAAAAATACGGCCTTTTCTCAGACCTACCAACTATTCATTAAAAAAATCATAAAAATCGGTTAAGCCATTTCGGAGGGGTTCGATAACAAACACTGTGACACTAGATTTTTTGTACTAGCTGTTTCCCGTGACTTTGGTTATATTGCAAGCAACCTAGGGCACTCACTAAAATTGGGGATATAAAATAACCTATTTCTTTGCTTAGAGCTTATGTCAATCTGTCTGTCAATAGCAAATTTCATCAATTTTTTTGCAATTTTCATGAAAATTGGTTCAGTGACTTAGACATGACAACCTAACAAATTGATAGACAAAGTTACTTTCGCAATTGGAATAATAGTAGGGTTTCATCAGATATTTTAAAAATCAACACTATATTTTCAATACTATTAGAAACTTACCCAGAGTAAAATCAGCCCGCTTATAAAAATCTAGACAATGTTGCTGGCGGCGGAAACACAGGCCCTTTACAACTTTTTAACAGCGCGCCCAGTCACAGTAAATCATAAGTTTTAGACCTCTTCAGAAGTAATATCGACTTCTTCGAACTCACATTAATCTGCCATACTTCAATGCGTGAAAGGAAACGTCTACAAAGAAGCACCACATTTAACAAACACAAACGAAATAAAAAAGGAATACTTATTTTTTCTGGAGAATTATAGCATCATAAAAAGTCTGGTGCCTCGTGTTTTCGTATTGTTTTAGGGATCTGAGTAATATCTAATGTGTGGAAGTTGAAAAATGTTAATTATTAATTTATTTCAAAGTTCCACTAACCATCCTTACTAATAATATAAACGCGAAAGTTTGTGAGTATGGATGTATTGATGTTTGTTACTTTTTCACGTAAAAACTACTGAATGGATTTACACGAAATTTTGTAGGTAGACAGATTACGATAGGGATTAACATATAGGCTACTTATTATCCCGGAAAAGTAAGTAGTTCCTGCGGGAAAGTAGATTTACAGTTTTTTCTTTGAACTTTTAAGGCGAAACATAGTTCGCGGGCACAGCTAGTTCAACATAAAGTCGTGGGACTAGACGTAATAAGACACTGGACTCGTTTGGACACGTTAGTCACTAACAATTTTCGGAATAAACCAAGCAAGACAGTGGACTGTGGCATGTAGGACATTAGAAATTGTCAGTCCGAAGGATGAAGCGTTCTGCATCATGCGTGATCTGCGATGATTTGCACATAATCCATTACAAGTGATGGTTTCACTTTTCATCTACTCTCAATTCACAAATTTTGAAACTCTGAGAAGTTTTAGAAAATGTTTAAATATTTTTGGTCTTCTTGATTTAAATATTTTCTATCATAATTTTTAATCTAATTTTTAAATCAAACAATTTACAAAAAAAAAAAAAAATTCGTTGAAACAATTTAAACATGGAAAATAATATGTTTATTCCTGACTGATGTCAACAAAACTTAAAACAAAATCGAAACACTTATTTTTTATCTCTAACCCCAGGACACATTTAGTAACTATATTCAACTTGATCACGAAAAGTTATACCAACTTAATCATTAAACAAAAATACAGTTCAAGTGGGACACGTGGTTTTTAGCCACAAAACTACTGGAACTGTCAGCGTTCTTCATAAAACAGTGGCTCATAATATGGCGGTGTGATAAATTTACTTGCACAACAAAAACTATGGAGAAGACTTCAAACATCTTCAGACTTCGAAAAAATTGGAACTCAATACGATTTACTTTGTATCAAGACCGATTATATATTATGAGATTATTATGATGGAAAGCACCGATACTGCCATAAATAGACACACTACATATTGTGATTAACGTCATTGACATAATTCTATGTCAGTTTCTTGTTAAAATCTTTACTCGGCGACATTTGAATACCTAAACATCAACTAATTTCGTTTCGCCCTAATGAGCTTGTAAATTGTAGTTACTTTCTAACCCTATATTAATCCTTTCAAGTTAGCCTTAGTCGCTTTCCGAGATCCCGTCTATCTCTATACGAATATCAAACAACAGGTATCAAACAGACAAACGCCTTTACTTTTGTATTATTATAATTACTATCTAGTGCCTCATCAATTCAGTAATATTAGGGTTCCTTTCACTAAAAATATTTCATTCACTAAAATGTTAAAAATAAAAAATATTTTACAAAAAATAAAACCGACTTCTGAAATACTGAAAAGTTAAAAATAATATAAGACTAGGTACAGACAACATCACACTTCTATATTGAAGTCGGTGACAAATTTCAAGACTTTTTAGGAGATCATCGTTTCGCACCTAGTTTTTGTTTTTGACACCAAGTCGGTTTTTTATATATATTTTATTTTGCATAAACTTTTAATGAATAAAACAAACAATAAAATCATCGAATAAGTTTCCAACGGTACCACGCATGAAGCGCAGTTCGCCGACTCGAAATGTTTTCATTTAGCCCTTCGTCACAACTCCAGTTTCCACTGCCAGCCATTTGACACCAGGTTACAATAAATCTCCGCCGAGCGCGCCGGCTAATAACGGAAATGAAAACAACCCTTCACTCGTTCACAGTTAATGTTCTGCTTAAATGATGACGCTTAAGCAAAGCAGACGAAAAAAGTTTCAGAGTTGAGACATGAACGAACGTCGGTACATCTGTGAAATAATGATTTATGTTAACGTTCAAATGATAAGCTGTATCGTGTGACGAATTATTAATGGCCGACTGAAAATTAGAATAAGTATTATTTCGGTATAGTATATCTTCGAAAAGGGTTCATAAGTACCATAAAGGAATTATTTGATTTGAGTAACTGCTGCTATAACTCGGACAGGCAATCTCTATATATATTTTTCTGAAATCTAAATTATGTTTTTGAACTATAACTAGTTATATATTATACTATTATTGTATTGTGGACAATTTAAAAGAGGTGACGTGACAAAAATTAGACCTTTCGAGTCTCTTTTTGGTTCATCTCGAGAAGTCTCTTTCAATGTTAGGGCAGAATGTAGAGCCAACATTTTTCAACTAATTCGACATCAATAAGCTCTAGATATATGTTGAATAAAGAGTTTTGAATTTGGTTCTCAAGTGACGGCCGCATACAGAGAGGTGTAGGGTTTGGTAGGTCCTTCACATCGTAGACCAGAAGAAGACTCGGTACCAGAGTACCAGCATATTACCTATTTATGCAGCCAAATAGGGGTGCTTGTATGGTAAGACAGGCAGTGAACTTACATATTTCGATTTGACATCTTACGTCACAAGTTCGCAACGTAATAGCGTATATCATCAACATACATCTCAAGGTCAATATGTCAAGTCTGACGTGTTGCTTTGTGTATTATAAGGGGCAGTATATCCATGGTGGCAGCATGTTTGTTTGCCAATTATAAGATGTATAAAAAAGTGGAAGGCGAACAAACTTAAAATTTTGAATTCAATACAAAATTGAAATATGTCACATCCGGAGTACAACGTATGTACAGCACAGGAACCCCTTCACGCGCGGAGGGAAAACAAACAATTTATCTATTTCCCCGTCAGATCAAACACTAATAAAGCGCAGGCGACGCGACTCGACGCCGCCAATAACCCGGGGGCGACACGCTCCTGACGAATTTAAAATCGGCAAATACCACGCTAATCTGAATTTTGCTCGTGTGCCTCGGAATAATGCCGGCAAATTGCCTTTGACATTATTGTAATGAACGTGAGAGTCGAGACATAAGGATTTCTTTGCTTGGTATTTGGTCTTGGGAATTATTCTAGAGGTTCTACGAAACATTTAAGAAGAATACACTGCTGTATGAAAAATCTTTTATTTCCAATATCTAAATAACATTATTATTCATTCAATGGCAATATAAAATATTGTTCAACTAGACTGGTTTTTAGGAAAGTTTGTATATGTTTTCTGCGTAATTTTGTGCACAATCTTCGATGTTTCTTTTCTTCTTTATCCTTCCTTACTCCTCCCTAAGGTTGCTCGATAGAAATTTTACGTCCTTAGCAATGAAGCCGCCAACCGTAACAGTGACCTTTTATATTTTGCATTCCGTGTTATATATTAAACTAGCTGTGCCCGCGACTTCGTTCGCGTGGATATCCTAAAATAACAATATCGTTGTGTTATATAGCCTAAAGCCGTCCTCGATAAATGGACTACCCAACACAAAAAGAATTTTTCAATTCAAACCAGTATCTCCTGAGATTAGCCCATTCAAACAAACAAACAAACAAACTCATCAACTTTATAATATTAGTATAGATGTGCAATGACGGATTGCTTCATTAATATATTCTTTTTCACAAAACATTTAGGGATCATACTCGATTATTTGAAAAATCTGCCTTTTATTCAATAGTATGCATATACTAAGTATCCACTTAACATATGCATACTACTGAATAAAAAGCTCATTTTTTATAATAGAGTCAACTCTACTAGTCTACTAATAGGGTCTATTGATTTAATGCATATTCTATTTTAGCTGTAACTTTTAAATAGTGGCGGCCCTATACAAATACATACCCTGACGCCATTTTAAGTCTTATTTGCCAACTTTGATTACTGCGAGATGATGCAAATTAGCACATCTATTCAACGCAATGAAAACTCTGTCATTTGTCGTCGGTTGGGGGAGCATTTCAATCACGTCGTTTGGGGACTTTAGTATTAAAGCAATCTCCTGTTGCGTCACTTTATTAGTTTCTCCTTTATTTCGCCCTTTGATGTCACCACACTGGCGGCTCTGTTTGTTTGAAACGACACTTTTTTGGTCTAAATAGATCTGAGAGAACTGTACCTATATAGGCATGGACAAATGAAAAAAAATGCATAGATGTGTTCATCGTTCTGCGTTCTAGATTTTATCTGTGTTTAATTTTGTGCTTTTAATTTTTATACGAAAAAAAGTAATAAATCATTGATCAGAAGTCACAAAAATTCTCCAAAATTTTCGTTCTCCGTTTTCTTTTTTGTACTGCTGATAACATGCGTGCATTTATATAAATTTCTTTCATTATTTTATTGCGCAACGATCCATAAAAGCAGAGATAGTATACACCCCAACTAATGAACTTGCATTTAAATTCTAAAGTATTAACATTATGTGAGCTACTGCCATCAATCTACATATCAATCTCTATAGCGTAAGACGAGCCTATTTGTAGGAAAACCTCACCGCGTTTTCCGTCGTATTGCTCACATTGCGTACACATCATTAAGTTTAAAAGGAAAGACGTTTTCTAGGCTTATTACCATAGCTCGGTTCAGCGGAGTGCGGCTGAATCGCAATAAGGTTTGACGACGACATGAATAACAAAGAAGATGTTAACATATTATATTTGTAGATTTTTTACAGTAAAGCGACACTATAAAAAAACCAACCGTACCTAAGCCTTCTATAAGTATTCATTAAATGACATGTCCAAACTATCTGAGCAAACTTTAGAAAATACATGAGTTCAAAGATTTTTTAGATCGAAGATTTTAAGCATACCAATTTCTATTTTATCCAGAACTAGGCATTAGTCGTAAGACATAAAATAAATCCTGAAAAGATCACAAGAAAAATATTGTAAGAATCAAGAATTCAAACCATAGAATGCTAACAATGTGTCGAATTCCGCCGTACACGTGGCACAACAGCGGGGACACTTTTTGCACAGAAGAATTATTAATGAATGTTATGGGTCGTAGCACAAAAAATAAAATATTCGACACATACCTACTTACTCGTAAATTGTCTGAATAGCGGTGTCAAGACCTCCTAATTAGTTCATAATGTGAATTCCGTCATTGAGACCTCCGAAAACAATTGACATTTTAAATGTTACAAGATATCATACATTTCAATTTAAAAATAAGTTAAATGCAATTAGACATATTTCAACTTGATATGTTCTCTGTTCACTATACTTAATTTAAATTAAGTAACTTGGAACACACATAAACCTATTGTAATAAAATAATAGCCTAGGTTTGAAGTAAAAAAATAGCGCTTACACGCTTTACACATTATACTTAGGAATAAAGGGCTGTTACTATCCCTTTATTCTATAATGTGTAAAGCGTGTAAAACCTCAGTAATGCTAAAAATGTTTTAGTCAATTTTGTAATAAACCGCTATTTCAAAATGTAAATTTAAATGGCGTATAGTATGTGTTAAACACGAGAATTACTATATCCACGACTCGTTGACAGCTAGTACTTTGGATACCCGAAAATTTTGTGGGCGTGAATGGCGACTTGCGCACGCGCCGCCGGAAACGGAAGCGTGTAATTATGGCGGTATTTCGCAAAAATGTCTCAATCGAGCCCCAGCAGATGGCGTTTGCAGCGCATAGTTCAAACATTCCCTGAATACTTCCTCTGTTTGTGTGGTTTGCACCGCCCATTCGAACTTTCTTTTGCTCAAGTTTTGAATGTATATTGTGTTGTGTGAATAGACTGCTTATTTTATCTTTTATCAAACTTTTTATACCACATCTCTAAATCTATAGCTTTTTAATAGATCTAGCTATGACTCCTAATATAACTTTTTAGTTTCTCAAATTATCTACCTACTCTGCTTGCACATTGATTTGTATATAATTGAATAACATGTTTCTTTGTCCAAGAAGTGATTAGGAGGGAAAATTAAGTACAATCAAATCTTACAACTGCTTCAACGTTAGAAAATAAGAAACTAAATATGTATTACATTAATATAAGGTGAATGATCCATATATTTAATCCAGTATTGGAAATACATTGACATATGCAGTGTGACTTTTAATTTTTTTTTTAAATAATGGCCCTTTTATATTTTCCCAACACGAACGTTTGTTATGACATTAAGTCTGAAACGTGGATAGGTGTGCAATAAATTAAGCTGCCAATGCTGTATCGAGCATTTTTATTATAAGCCGCTCCGGTGCAAATAAAATATGAATAAAATAAATTATTGAATGTCTTTTTAATAAAGAGCTTATTGTTTTATCAGCATAATGGCGAGCGCATTGTGCTCGGAGCGCCGCCCCGGTTTCCCTGCGCCAGCGACACAAAGCGAAAATAATAAATAGTCGTATTTTGTTCCCGCATCCTTCGCTCGGTCGCTTTGCCGTTGTTTCGAATAATTGGCGGCGGAATTTAATTAATTGAATTACACCGCCACAGGTCACCCAACGCGTCCGTTCCTTAAAACGATCAGACACTGGATCAATAGACCATTTCGCGCGTAAAATCACTTGTTTTCACTAAACAAACACTCCGTTTATACGGTAAATAGAATTGAGTGTGCACGAATAGCCGTGTCGTGCCATTGATTTTCTGTTCCATTTACGGGCGCCTAATGAATAGTTAGTTAATTATTAAATTTTATCAATTAACGGAAACAGGCGCTTAATGCGCTCATCTAATACTGGCCAGTAATAACATATCGCCTGGCCTACTGGCTTAATTAAATCATCAAAAGAGGATGAATTACAATCTAGTCACGTTCAGCAGTGCGCATGGTGCAAATGATTAACACGGCATTCGCGACTCACCGTTCGTTTTAATGCTGCACGATCTATAAAAAGCATGATCAATAATGTTGTTAGCATCGTTACCCTTAAGATTAAAAATTACAGTCATGCGTAAATAATAAAATTACCACTCAACACTTATTCAACGCGAACGTTTTTTCGTCTTTTTACATGCACTAGCTAGATAGATAGTACTTACAATCGAAAATGCTTCTAGCTCACCGAAGAAAATAAAAGGAACTTCGATTAATTTACTACCGCAAATTGTGTTCGTGATTTCCAATCTTCATAAATTAGTATGATAGAAAAGCTGCAATAGGTTTCAAATGAAAGGGTTTTAAAAGTAAAACAATGAAATTAATTGACATTCATTATAATTCAATATGGCCGCCACTCTAAAAATGGCGGATCGCTTTTCTTTTCAACCCACGCTATATGGATATCAAATAAATGATAGTTTATCGAGAGTATGAAGCGTTAGTCAAAATGACATGAACACTGTGTATGTATACTTTGCTTACAAGACAAACTAACAAATGCCAGGCAGTGCTATAAAATAATATTCAGTTATTTTATTGCGAAATATTTGCTCATATAAGTACGATAAGTACGAAATATTCGCACATAAAGGAAAGAAAGGTAGGTACACTCGAGTACAAAACGATCGATACGTTCGAAGTTATAAGAATATGTATACAGTGATTGATAGACTTAATTGACTTAACATTAAGGTAGAGTTGGTAGAGTATACAGTATTTTTAACCGTATTGATCTTTTTGTACTCAAGTGTACCTAAATTTATATTTATTTATTTATTTATTTATTCTTTATGTACACAATGTTCGTACAAAGGCGGACTTAATCAATAAATAAATCTTAATTAATAAATTTAAATATAATTCATTTCATTTATCGTAACGTAGGAGCGAGGTCCAGGGTCCGATCCTGCCATGTACCAAAATATTTTTCGTTTTTCGAATTTCATATGTCCGACGCTCTTACGGTGAAAGAAAACACCGTGAGGCAACCTGCATACACCTACGATGAAATTCAAAGGAGTACCTATGTGAATAAGTCGACCAATGCGCACGGGCCAGCGTGGTTGACTAAAGCCTAACTGTGGGTAGGCTCGAGTCCTTCGGTGGGGACGTACCTATATGATCTGTGATGATGATGATGATTGTAATGTAACATAGTGAATGTAACATTACAATCAACTGTCTTTTTATGAATTATCGGAAGGACATAGATCGTTCCAAATTTAAGTGTAGGTAATGATAAATATAACGTATCAAGATTTATGCATTGTTACAAATTACAAACCAGAAACCGTTTCTTGAAAAATGATGGAAAATGGTCTCAAAAACAGTGGCTTAGGCTGTTCCAATAATATATGCACTGCGAGTAGATGTACAACAATACGTAAATAAATTTTCGTTCATTCTACAAGTAAATTATTATTCTTAACGCCACTCAGCCGACACAGGGGACAGGGGTTAAACGTGACCATTTTTCACGATTCCAACCAACTCGCATACACTAATTTTTTACCGCTCAACATCTGACAGAAGTCGATATACTCCTTTATTTTGCGTTCTTAGTTAGAACAATGTATGCACTAATTAATTTCCTAACGTGGACCACACCCTCGGTGAGTACCAACATTTAAACGTTGTGTTTAAAGTGGCCGTAACTTATTTGATTAAATTCTTGTATTGACTTTATGATTTATTCTAAAATGATCTAATTCCACAAATTATAAAAAAAAACTTATTTTTGTCCCAATGCATAGAACTATATGCAAAAAAAACATAAACAGATAAAAATTATCATTAAATAGATTTTTTTATTTATTTAAATTTAACAGAATAGAATTAATTGGGTATTAATAACATAGTTATAATAAGTGACTTAAATACTTAACACAAAATAACGTAAATAAAGTGATTATTCAGAACTTTACTTAATCTGGCGTCGTTTATGGCTCCATCTTGTGGCGAGTAGTTGAACTGATGGAAAGCTTTGAATTCGTGATTAGTGGTTTCCTCCGACATACCTATGATTATGTTATCATAAAATAAATACACGTTAATCAACATATAGAATGACATGAAATTTATTTTGAATAATAATGTAAAATATGATTATAGGTGTTTTTTAATTTCTCAAATATCTAGGTATAATATTTTTAGGTAAGTATTTTTTGGCCTCCTGCTTTGCTGTGCTGTCTAGTAGTTTGCAGCAGTCTGTTCCGCTAATTTTAAATAAGATAATGTTGATGTGTTTGTATTTCCAATTACATACTTAGAGCTAATCACGTTATTTTAGAACTAACACATTCTTAAAAGATTCAAATTCAAAAATCTTTATTTAACATAGGCCTTAACAGGCACTTATTGACGTCAAAACAAAGCAAAACATTCTAATTTAAAGAAAACATAAATTAACCTTGTATGTGCATACAACCTAAATATATTCAAGATGATGAATACAAGTAGGAATGAAAAAAAGGTTATTTTGAAGATGTATTTAGCTCTAAAGAGCTAAGTTGGCAACACTGTATCTCAAATTGTAGACAATTTAGGAACTAGAGCGGTTGGGACCCTACTTGCTTCCTAAATCGTATCCAATCTGTTCTATCTGCGATTACACCTTCCTGTTTCCTAATTAGGACCTCTACAAATTGAATAGTGTAGGTAATCTAAGAGAAGAAAAGAAATATATTTGTCTTTCGACAAATATATTTCTTTTCTTTTTTCAACTTATAAAACCATAACAATACAAAGTTTATTTCAATAATCCAGCTTTACTAGCCGTAACAAACTTTGTCAAGCTGCGGCATCGCGTCCTGCGGTTAGAAGCAAACTATCAATTTCACGGCGCTTTGGAGATGCCAACACAAAACGAACAGCTTTCCGCCGGTCTTTGTGTGGCGTACTTTCTTATTTATAAATTGACTTTTTAAAAATTAAACTCAGCCGCAGAACTTCAGTCTGATGAAAAACGTAGGAAGCAATTAGCGTCGACAGTTGGCGTTCGGGTCCCGTAGGCAACCGCAAAGGTGGAATCGCTGTATAGAGTCTATAAGTACCCACACTACACACATATGCTGTGAAAGTTAAGTTGTTATTTGTACCGTATGACAAAAAAATTGTTAAGCGCAAATTATAACATATTAAGGATTCTTCAAAATATCTTTACAAAGTTCTTATCTATCGTAAAACACGCGACCGTTAAAAGTAGTGGTTTTAAAAACTTTATACAATATAAATAAAAAAACTTAGGTAGTTATGTGATGTCATGGCAAATTGCAGTATTGTAAACAATAACAAACACAATTTTTTATGAATTGGTAACATGTTAGCACGCTAAGTACTTATGTAATAATTCTTCATCAAAACTCTGTTATTAAATATTGTTCTTAACTTATTTAGTGTTTGCTAAAGATGGGGTGTGAACCGTAACCCCGGCACTCCCTCCGAACTCGCACATATTTGCTTTAAAATCAAAGAACACAATAACATTATTGAGCCCTAACAAAAGCAAATTACTGTGAAAATGAAATAAAAACCCTCTCATCCCCTACCATTAAGAGATGATGTAGCGATACACTGCGCGGGCGCAGTTGCGGAACGAACTTTGGTGCATTTGTTGCAAAACTTATAGTTTTGGCTAACTCCAACCTTATCACGTTGCTTAAAAGCTGCAATTTGATGAAAGGAACAAGTAAACTTTTGATGCAGTGGAATAAAATCTAAAGAGACCGTGACGGCCGAATAAGGCACAAAAAACACATAAATCAAAGTCAAAAAGGCATAGAGAATGGGCGAAGTAGCGACCGCGAGTATTTGTCACCAGCTGCCAGTGCTGCGACAAAGTATTATTCTCATGTTCCCATCAATAATGAGGGTAATTTTCGGCATTTTGTCATATTAGTGAGACGTATTGAACTGTTGTCGTTTTGTTATTTGTTGAAATTAAATGTATTTTTTCGTTAATTGTACCTACATAGGCTTATTATTGTGCACTTTTGTTTTCAATTCAAACTCTACAAAAGTACCCAAATTTACTTGTGTTGGGGTCTTTTTCTTTGTATATAGTAAATTGTAACATATGCTTTACTGGATTTTCGATAATTTTGGTTACAGTTAATAAGCACGCTACCATAGCTGAGCAGAGTAGAGGGGAGCAATTCGGGATGCCTAAGACCTTCTCCATGGATAGGCCCGATTTCAGAGACATTATAAATGCCAGTCCAGCAGGCATTGCAGAAGGTATCATCACGCTTATTGTAACTGTGATGAAGCAGCAGTAGTGTTGTGATCCTTAGCATTGAGAAAAAGACAGATTACGAAAATCTCGATTGTCTTGCAATAAACTGATGTTATTTATCCGTCGGTTACAGATTATTATACACCAACTGTTGCGATTTCGTATGCGTGGAATTCATGTCGCGAATTTGGTTATGATATAACCAAATGATTTCTAGGAAATCCGGTTAACTGAGATATAACTGCACAAAGAAATATGTTTTAGTTGTGATCCTAGATTAAGTTGTCTCGAATCCAACATCCAATACAAACTGATGTTTATAATCATCATCAATTCAGCGGAGAAGCGCCCACTGTTGGACATAGGCCTCCCCAGAGATCCCCAAACCTATCGGTCCTGCACCTGCCGCATCCAGCGGCTTCCCCGACCTTCACCAGAACGGCATTCCACCTTGTGAGGGAGGCCTTCCAACGCTGCGTCTCCCGGTACGCGGCAGCCACTCGAGGACCGTCCTACCCCAACAGCCATCAGTCCAGCGAGCGATGTGTCCTGTCCACTGCTACTTTAGGTTTAAAATAATGCTAGTGAGGAGTAGAGACGTGTCAAGCTCAGCCTGCCTCGAGGGTTCAGTTATTTAGTGCCTCTTGCTTCCCGTGGTTATCGTTATAATTTATAACAAAATACTATCACGCCTGTTATCCCCGAAAGGTTAGGCAGAAGCATGACAGAGGTGCGTATATCGTAGCGTCGATGGCGTAGTGCGTAAGACTAACCCGCCACGTACCAATGTGTTTTTAATTTTTGAATTGATACGTACGTTTATTCGACGCTTTCACGGTGAAAGAAAACATCGTGAGGAAACCTGAAGTCGACCAACCCGCACCTGGCCAGCGTGGTTGACTAAGGCCTAATCGCCCTAGTTTAGGGTAGGCTCGAGCCCCTCGGTGGGGACCTATATGAGCTGTTGATGATGACTATTTATATAAGCATGCAACGGAACTCTTAAAATATTTATTAAACGTAATCAATTCAACTCACAGCGAAGTTTGCATTGATTCGACCATGATTTATTGGCGTCTGACAATATTTGACAATCGACTCAGCGTATCGGCCCTTTTTCTGTCACGTTTGAAAGCTCAGCGGGGAGCATGTTCAGTTCAGCCCTTACTTGCCGGCGTCCTTTGGGAGCTATTGTCGTTACATTGACCCGAGCGCGAAGTTTGATCATCCCTTTCGCACACAAACAAATCAGTTAGATCGAGTCTTTATTCGGTGTTGTTTGTTAAATATTGGTCTTTTGGCTTATCTACTAGATCATATCATATCTTCTGAGTGGCAATTCAGTGATGAATATTTTTTTAAACAACTATTTGTATGAAGCCGCGTAAGTCAAAACAATTGTGTTATGGTTTGGTGAGTTTGTTGTCACTGCCATTAATAATGATAACGATAATTCGGTGGTAAATGGTTAAGTGGCAATGCTAATACTTGCATAACAGTGTTAACTCTTGTTAATTTTAAGTTTATAATTATTAAGTTGAAGAATGCCATTTATTTTAATAATTTATACGATTATATAATAATTATAACCTATTATTTCAAAAAGGCTGAATTTTGAGCATTATTACTTTCAAGTAAAATTTATAAGGTTAATAATCTAAAGTTAATAATCAAACCTTCCTATTCTATTTCAAAAAGACTGGATTTTATGTGAGCATTATTACTCTCTAGTACAATTCATAAAATCTTAAAGCGGTTGAATATCCAAACACTAACGGCACGTAACATAAATAAAATACGATCTATAAAAAGCACTATAGTTATGTATACTATCACGACTATAATTCATCAAATAAAAAGCCCATATAACCCCGAATCCAATAAACGACTGTCCTCCTTTATTTGGTTTGCACTTTATCGCCTCCGTTTCTGGTGACAAAGCCAAAACCAAACATTTCACAATTATCGACAATAAAATCATACGACAATGCTAAACAAGAATTCCCATTTATCATATCATTGAAAGCGCGGCCCGCAAGATACAATGCAGATCTGTGATCTCTGTAAATGGCGTAGTGAAAATGATAGCCGACAAAAGTCATTCGCCAAAGAATCTTGTGAGTCTGACAAAAGAAATTCGCCGACCCGACGGAGGCTAAGACATGATACATAGTATACAATTATTATAAGTGGAATTATACGTTATAGTTAGATAGATGTACCAATGTTTTATGTTTGTAAACTCTATATTATACTTACAGATATCTAACCATTTTATAAATTTAAAATGATAGCAGATACCTCTGAAACCTCCTCATTAGAATACATCATATTATTAGCATATATCTAGGCTCGTACCTATTAATAAACGCGTCTCAAAGTTGAGAGCGATCTTAAGCTACAGTTTTGACGTTTAATATATGGAACATCTGTCAAAAACAGTATCTCAAGATCGACCTCATATTTGAGATGCAATTATTAATACGAGCCTTAGACACACACAGCACATGATTTCGTAAACTGCAATGCACTCTACCTATTTTTAGAGTATCTAATATAATATCTAAAAACTTATTCTTAGTCATAATGAATTTGAACTTCAACAATTTACAATACAACGGTAAATCTTAACATTTTCCAGTAAAACTTAATATACATATATTAAACTATTATTGGTAAAAATCCGAACTGATCTGTGACCATTGTTCATTTTAGACTTTACCATCATCACTCGGGAAATCTTAAATGTGAAAAATATTTTTAAAACGCACAACAACGTGGGATTTTTTAGATTTATTAAATATTTCAATAAATACCAAATGAAAATGTTAATTTTTATGACTCTTGGTATTATTACTTCACTGGTCAGCCAAAGAAATTCAAAACTTTTTCGTCGATGATTATAATAGTGATTAATACTATGTCATCAGTCATCAATCATCAGCAAAGGACAAACACCTGCTTAAATAACTCAATATTTGCCTCGCAATTAATAAACGAAATCAAGTAGGTAATCCTTGAACAGAACTAAAGTATATGTATACTGCACACTCCGTTATTCTGTGGTTCAGTAGTCAACAATGCGACTGCAGCGAGCAATTTGTCAGCATCGACAATACCAGCCGACATATTGACCATTATTTATGGAGCGCTAAAGCGCTTTTATTGCGGGAACCGTTGAGCACCGTGTAATACATGCGATGACGTCGCGTACGCAGTTGCATGATGACGTACAACCTATTGTTAGGGCTTAATACCCTATCACCAGAATGTCTTAGCGGCGAACTTAATGATGAGGAAACACAAGTTAGGCCATCAATGTGGTTAAACTCGAGACTGGCATTAAATTTAGTCTTATTAAGCAAAAAAAAACATTAATTTCTTCAAACACCATTTGACATTTGCTACAGCTATATAGCGAAAGAACCAAACGTGCTATCAACCTATCATCAGGTGTATGATTTGCTCATAAAAAACTAAGAAACAACATTTATAATAACTTTTCACCATTTATAATGTTCCTAACAAGTTCATTATCGACAAGTGTAAAAATAAGCGCTCGGGCGCCATTTGTGATCAAAGGAAAAACAACTATGTATTTGACATTTACGAGACAGATGATTACGTCTAATAAATACTTCACAACTGCTAATTAAACAATGCGAATTTTATACGATCTGCTACGGCGCTACACGGGTGCCTCGAGGATTGCTACTGTGCATGACAAAAAGCATAACGAAATTGATGTCCAGTCCAAGTAGTACTGAGGCGTTCTAGAAACGCCCCCACGCCCTCGCAGCTGACATTATTCGCAAACACGAGCTCACCAGATAAAATTATATAGGTACTACAATTAAACACGAACTCATCGCGAATTTATAATAAGCAATAATGGTCCCATTATAGGTACGTGTTTACAAAAAAGCTTTGGACCGTTGGAGGAAGTCTTGAGTTGCAACAAACAATAAAAGTGATCTGTCTGTATGCCAACCTACAGGTCACAATTTTTTCTTCAAAACGTGTATATTCGATTTTATATCAATTTTATCGTCGTCGGGCTAAATAATTAAAATAAATCCAAAAAGTGTAATTTTATTCAAATGGGTCACCAGGTTCATTCTTTGTTTTGAATCATTCGTCTGGCGTTAAGCGTTATGTGCATTTGATTTCTGCTGATTTCCGATTTATTTTCGACGAAATTTATTTTTATTTATTAAACAAGTAAAAATGTAATAATAGTATTTCAAAACAAACACGTGTCAACTGGTAAATCCTGTACTATACAGGGAACGGTTCCCAATGAAACAGCCAATAGATCAGCAATGTAAACAATATTCAAAATAGTATTGATTTTAGCGGTGACATTCTATAATTTTTTATTGATAACGAAACGAAATTGAATAGAAATCGATCGTGGACTACGCTCGGTGCTCGCCGAGCTCGTCGGAGACTAATGAGTCAAAAACGAGCCACAGTGTTACACAGTCAGTATTTTCATGTGCAAAACATCTCAGTGGCAAACGCTGATTGATACTGCTTCGTTACTTCAGCGGTGTTTTTACCGACTTCAAAAGAGGAGGAGGTTGTACGAGTATGTTCGACAGTACAAGTATCTATTTTTTCAAAATTCCGATTCCTTTCCTTTTTGTAAACGAAAGAGTATAGGTACTCCCGAGGTAGACTCATTGTCACCATATCATGATCTGATGATGGGATCATAAGCAAAACAATAACTGACTTCAAAAAAATTCTCTCAGTTCTCAATTCGATGCATATGTTTTTTAAAGTGAAACTTTCTAACATCGCTACATTTTTTTGTGTTTGTATGTTATGCGATTACTCCGCCAATTATAAACCGATTTTAAAAATTCATTTTGTATTCGATAGAGTATACTCCTGCGGTGATTCAATTGTCACTAAAGTCAAGATCTAGTAATGGGATCCTAGGAAAATCGAGGGAAACCCTTAAATGTCATAGATACTTTCAACGCGTTGAACGTATTGTGATGGTTCGTACGCTCGTGTAGCAACACTGGCTCCAAATTGGATCCATATCTTGAGAAAATTAATTGGAAAATTTATTGATGATGGAAAAATTATTTATTATTTGTTAATTATTAAAAATTAATTATTATTTAAGGAGTTAGAACTTCGATTGACCCTTTGTAGTATTCTTTCAAGTTTCTTCGGTGAGCTGGTATTAAATTCACCAAAAAGATTAAAATAAAAAAATACAATAATAAAACCAAATTCGAAAACACTTAAAAGTTAAAAATAATATAAGAATATAGACAGCATTACATTTCTATATTGAAATCAGTGCCAAACGATGATCCACTACAATATACCGATATCAATATAAAATGTAATGTTGTCTGTATTCTTATATTATTATTTTTAACTTTTAAGTGTTCTTGAAATCGGTTTTTATTTTTTGGAAAAAAAAATTCTGAACTAATTGCAGGGTACCTATTTGCATCTCGTAGTCATCATATTATGATACTGAGCTGATGATGGAAAGTTTTTGGTAGATATGAAGGTGAGGGATAGTTCCTTTAATATAATGGGAACTTATTGACGCATAAAGTTCTATTTTTCAAGTGATTCAGGTAAGCTGATAGTGGACAGTATAACTTCTAAACAATAAGGTTGTTAGGAGTTCGGGAATAATACCTACTGTTTAGAGTGAAAGACGTTTTATTTTGAGTTATTCTGGTGTTTTTCTTGGGTCAAACTCTAATATATGTATTAAATTAACTAAAAAAAAATTCTAGAAATAAAACCGACTTCAAAAACACCAAAAAGTTATAAATAATATAAGAATACTTATATAAAACTACACATTTTGATATTGAAGAATGTAGTTAGTTAAATTTTTAAACCAAAATCATAAAAAACGTAGAGTCGTAGGTACTCTTATATTATGTAACGTCTTTTGGGTTACTTGAAGTTTATTTTGTTATTTGTAAAAAAAATTATTGCATTTTTGGCGCAATGCAGTCTCTCATCAAGTTAGTTTGGTTGGTGAATTTAAGATTCTTCCACTACCAAACACTTATCGGCGTATCTCTGCCTTGAAATACACTACCATATATTCAGTCAGAAGTAAACTTCTTTAGTCGGCTCTTTCGAGATCCATGGGAAAAAAGAAACGGTGACACATGTAATCTAAATCCACCACCGCACTGACAACGTCATACGCCACCACAAAGCAGGGCTTCGGATAATACATCCAGCAGAAGGCTAACTTCGTTCTCAGGGTGCGGCTATGGAGACGCGCCGCAATGCCAGTTTCAAAGCATTTGTGGTGTAAGTCCCGAATCATACGTATACGTCCCCACCGAGTCAACCATGTTAGCCGTAGAGTAGGTGAAGAGTCTACACGCTAGGTGTAGTCAACTTTTTTTTTCATTCCTACTTGTATTTGCAGATATATTGAGTATATTCAGGATTTATGTACATACAAGGTTAATATGATTTCTTAAATTAGATTGTGTAGCATTGTTTTTGGAAAAGCCTATGTTGAAGAAAGATTTTTGAATTTGAATTTGAATTGAGCCCAAAGCGAATTGGTCGACTTCACATACACCCTTGAATTTCTTCGCAGATCTATGCAGGTTGTCCCAAAATGTTTTCCTTCACTGTAAGAGCGTCGGCAAATGTACATATGAAATTCAAAAAACGAAAAACATATTGGTTCACGGCAGGATCGAACCACGGACCGATTAGAAGGCCAGTGCTGAGTGCACAGCGCCACCGACGCTCCACTCCGAGTGGAGACACTGGGGCCTTATTTTTGAATAATTTGCCTGGCGTCCAGCGTTCGACGGACGTCGTCTGCACTCAATTTCTACTGATTCACTATTGATTTTCAACGAAATTCAACATAATATTACATTATATGTGTATCTAAAACACACAGCGTTGGTTGAAGAAGCATCCATAGATTTTACCGTCTTAAGTATTAAATTAAGGAACTTACCAGAATTATTCCTATGTATCAAGAATTTTTCTTTCACTCACCAAGGCTGCATGTACTCCATTCCCTTTTACATGTAGCTCAGTAGTGACATATACCAGCTGTCACTGTCATAGCGTTTGTAGATTTTGCCGCGATTACGCACAAAATTTTTCAATTGCTCTATTTTACTATTTAAAACAGTAAAAATAGTGATGAGCAGTATCGGGGTAAGTTGTTATTTAACAAAATAAATTGTGAAAAGAGATTGTGGATCTTAATGTTCGGAACTCGAATGCCGCTGCTTCGGAGGAAGTGCTTGTTTCTTGTAGTGCTAGTATTGACAAAATTTCTTCCTCTTCGGAAGACGAACAGAGTTTCGTTTTACTATCTCCAAATAATAGGAGAAAGCGGACTCACAGACAAGAAGATCCACGAATCTCGGCCTTGGTAAATCGAATTAGGTACCTACTTACATTTCGAAATAAGTATCTAAAAAGATTACCGCAGTACGTTAGTTCTATCCCCAACATACCATCAATATCTTGCCTACTGCCCAGTTCTTCATTAATACCTAATACTCAAAGTGAGATCAGGGTACACCATAAAAAAAAAAAAAAAAAAACAGGCGAGATATACAATGAGTAGGATGATAAAAAGGTTATCCGTTCTGCCAGAGAGAAGCGAGATTTAAAGGTTAATAAGTTACAGCATTTTGAATAACAGTCATTGTAAGGCATTTGTTGATAATGTTCATTAAGAGGTTATTCTGAAAACACCTCAGGTGTCTACTGTTTAAAGTTAATGAGATGTTATTTTAATAAATTAGGGACTATTTAGCTTCTGCAGAAAATATGTAAACCGGCCTAACAAATGCTGATTTAGAGCAATGTAAATCACTAAGACAGTTTTTACAAGTTCTAGTAAACTGGGCAGCAGTTAATCCGTGTGAGTTAAATCCTTATTTGATCAAATGGACCTTGCTTGGTCCAGGCTCTCCTTTGTATAAAGTTTCAGATAATAGGTGGGAGTTGTAGTGAATGTATTGAAATAAGAAGAGAAAGAATTTTAAAAGAGAGATGAATTTAAAGTCATCCCTCAAAACATGTTTATTCAACATAAATGTTTTCTATTCTATTTCATTAAGGCATGAACACTTGTTTAGTTGGGCGGCTTTACAGCCTATTATCCAATCATTAGATGGTTTCCACATGTGGTTATACACTCCCACATAATTGAGAAACAAGACTCAGGCAGGTTCCAAGAGCTTTCAGCTATGTCATGCTCATGAATCAGAAAATACGACTGAACAAAGAAAGATAAAGAGTTGTCAAGGAGGGTAGATATTCTGCTGAGAACCAGTGATTTTAGCCCATTTAGCAACCAAGCACAAGACATTTCTAATCTAACATCAGACAAAAATAATTTTTAGCTAATGCTTGGAAGCAGTTAGGTGCAAATTCTTTTAACATGAAAATAATAACCAACAGCCAAAGTCCAGGCAAACAGAAACTACTTCTTGTCATCTAAGCAGATTCAGTTTTCACAAATATTGTATAAAAACTTCTTCGCAGATGAATCTGGTAATTTACAGTCTAAAGGAGAAGGGCATTTCAGAAGTACTGACAAAAGTAAGAATGGGATATCTTTAAAAAATTATATATAAAATATATATATTAAAAAAAAAAAAAGCCAGATGGAGGAATATGGCCAATTTTTGATTTAGGGGTATTGAACAGGAATGTTACAACAATACCTTTTCAACTAATTTCTCAGAGAGATATTGTAGACTTTCTGCAGGACAATCACTGGTTGGTTAAAATAGATTTACAGGAATGAACATCCTTTCCATTTGGCCAGCTTCAGCTGCCGGATTTTTGTTGCGGTATCAGATTGGATAGCAGAATATCTGCGACATTAAATATACTGGAGATGATAGGTTGACATATAAGTTACAAAAAGTCAGTATTAGAACCTTACCAATCAATAGAGTACCTGAGTCTCCTCTGAAATACTCAGGAAAGAACAATGGCCTTGCTATATAAACAAAGCCACAAGAATAAAGCTAGCAATAACCTAGATTCTCAACAAAAGACAAGCTATCTTACAACAGATATAAAGCAAATTAAGTTTACTGAATTTTTCAAGCTTAACAACTCTGAAAGGGCGCCTATTGTCGTCATACATAAATGTTTCTCAAACATTTCAGGCAGCACCACCTCAGAATGAAATAAATCTTACCTAGGGAGGTAGGGACCAGGTTCTGAGCTGGTGGCTAAGATCAGTCAGTTGATCACAGTATAATCCCACCCCACTGTACAGGGGAGTTGTAACTTATGTTAAAAAAAAAAAAAAGTTAGTCGCGGTCTGAGTCACAAAACTCAACGGCGAGTCGGATTTATCAGAAACATGGTTTCAAAGACAAAGTGTTGGCACCTAAACCTAAAAGGGATATTTGCTGTGTACACATGTTATAAGCAGTCAGCTGCCAAAACTTGTACAGTTGTACAACAGAACGTTTGTAGCACACATTCCAAGCTATTGCTCACCTTGCTTGAATTAGCAATGAAATTGTTAGGGATGATCGAACAAATTTAACACCACACTTAGCGGCGTATCTCTCGGGGAGGTACAGGCATTGCCGGCCGCTTGTCCAGAAACTAACCAGTGCTGGAATAGCACTTGTTGCCCCAAGCCTCGGAGGCTATATTCAAAATGTGGGGTAGGGCAGATGTCGACTTATTTGCGTCTTGAAGAAGCGCAGTCCAACCAGTGCCGGAATGGTACTTGTTGCCCCAGGCCTCGGAGGCTATATTCAAAAAGTGGGGCATGGCAGATGTCGACTTGTTTGCGTCTCGAAGAAGCGCAGTCCAACCAGTGTGGGAATGGTACTTGTTGCCCCAGGCCTCGGAGGCTTTATTCGAAAGATGGGGTGTGCCACATGTCGAATTGTTCGCGTCTCGAAAAAGCGCAGCCTGACCAGCGGCGCAGGAATGGCATTTGTTGCCCCAGGCCTTGGAGCCTATATTTAAAAAGTGGGGCAAGCCAGATGTTGACTTGTTCGCATCACGTCGTGCAGTGTGCCATGTAACCTGAGCCTGCATAACCTGGGATTGCAGAGACTCCGCGCTATTTTGCGACCCATCAAGTCGTCTTTAGCGGTTCAGCTTGGCCTGGAGGTTTCAATGCCCAACTTAAATCCCAGAGTACTGAGGCACCACAACACAGCTCAGGTAACCTTCAGTCTGATAGCACCTCAGTGGTTTCAGTGTTTTTTGGCTGGCAGAACTGGAGACAAGAGCTTTAGAGGAACGGATAAAAAAAAAAAAAATCTGCTGAAATAGATTTCACAATGAACAAGAACGAACACCACAGACACAGAAGTTTTGTTTGCTTAGAAAATTGAGGCTATTTAGTATAGATAGCTCACAGGTCAACGCAGGAAAGGAAACTGCTTACAAATAGTTGCCGTGACTCAACAGTGGCAACTTACAAGGCCCCAAGCAGGAGGTGGACTGATTGGTGCAACATACAGATATTGACCATAAATCACCTCAGGGTCAAGATGTAGCTAGATTTTTAGCAAAATTTTATTTAGAGGACAAGCTGTCATATCATATCAGACTTTTACACAAGTCAGCTATATACATATAATATTACTGTGCAACTAACATTGACAAGATAAAAAATAAATAAATTGGTCCACTAGCTAGACCAGACAATAAAAGCTCAATTTAGGATACCAAGATACTTTTTGATTGGTTAATTGAGAATTAATTATTAATAAATTGAGACACCAATTGTAAACTCAGATAGAAGTAGAATTGTGGAATCAGAACAGCAATAATATTACTTTTGGCCCCTGGCAGAAGGGTATTCACTCTTTTAGAACTACCTGAATAAATAACCTAAGAAGAAATATGTTTTTGGTCCAAGTTTGGCTCAAGGGCTGATATTGCTACTAATAGACAATCAGGGTGGCTAATGAAACAGTACCTGATCCATCAAATATGTCCAATTGTCCATTTCATCATGTGAGAAAAATAATGCATTAACTGAGAGTACAGGGAATGTGAACAGATCTTGGATACTTATATCTATTGCTGGAGTAGTTAAACCAGTAATTAGAACAATAATTGGTGGCTGGATCAAATAAGAATCTGATTTGAATGGCCAGTAACTGTTCTGTAGTAGTATCTAAAGGTTGGATAGAAAATAGAGCTATTATTGAGGATATTATGAACAGATCTATCTAGAAGAATGCCTAGACCTTTTATAAATTTATTATAAGGAAGTAAAAAGGAAAGACAATAGTGTATACTCGTATAACCAAAATTTGTTGACCCTATACTTTTTATATATTTCATAATTTAATTATTTTTGTTGATTTGTAAAGGAATATAATTGATTTGATTTCAAGTTATGATGTCTATATTATTTATTATTGAGATTTCACATAGCATTTGTAGAATTTCTTTCACCAGCAGATATCAAACAGATCTTCAACCAACGCTGTGTGTTTTAGATACACATATAATATAACTGTTTTGCATTACAACAAAACAGATATTATGTGTGTGAGAAAACACACAGCGTTGAGCAAGGGCTTGCAGGTGTTTATTGAAGACTATGACAGTGACAGCTGGTATATGTCACTACTGAGCTACATTTAAAAGGGAATGGAGTACATGCAGCCTTGGTGAGTGAAAGAAAAATTCTTGATACATAGGAATAATTCTGGTAAGTTCCTTAATTTAATACTTAAGACGGTAAAATCTATGGATGCTTCTTCAACCAACGCTGTGTGTTTTCTCACACACATAATATCTGTTTTGTTGTAATGCAAAACAGTTATACTATCTTTTTGATTTTCATAAAAAATCGAATAAAAATAAGTAAAAATCGAGCGAAAACGGCGCTTAAGAGGCATTCAATGCCAGACAAATGATTCAAAAATAGAGTCCCTGGACACCTTAATAACGAGGATTTCTGTCCTCAAAGCATGGTGTTTTTACTATCATAGCTTAATAAGTTCTATTACAATAACCAAATCATTAGCGAATTAATATGTTTCGCCTTAAAAGTTCAAAGAAAAAACTGTAAATCTACTTTCCCGCGGGAACTACTTACTTTTCCGGAATAATAAGTAGCCTATATATTAATATGTATTCCTACAAAATGTCATCCAAATCCATTCAGTAGTTTTTGCGTGAAAGAGTTACAAACATTCACACATCCACGGATTCAATTTTGTTACTTCGGAAGGTATATAATATGTCTATGGGCCTAACGCCCGAGATGCCTGATACACCTAATTAAAAAAATGATAAGCAATTTAAAAATAAACTTGAGCATTTTCTCTTAGCTTATAGGTATGTAATGAAAATATATACTACAAAACAAAGTAGATATCAATTACTGAAAAGAACCAAAACATAGATTGAGATATTACTTAAAATTTACTTATGGCAGGTAGGTAGCTTAAATAAATAACTTACCTAGTTGTTTAATAGAGCTTATTATTAATGCTAAAACAAGAAATAAGAAGTTTTATTACAAGATACTTAATAAGTCCACAATATCCTGCATCACTGCCAAAGCTTTCCTTTTTCAACATCTTATTAAAGTTGTCAAATTCCATCAATCAATATCAGTATATTTTCCGTTGCGACACCGAAGGTACCGCATGCCTACGGAGAAAGAGGCGTGTCGCGGTCAGCTATTTGACGTAACACTGAAAAACAAAACTGCCAGTACACGCCCACCAAACAGGAAACGCTCATTAAATTTCTAATGTGCTGTAATGACTGTGCAATTTAGCAAATGGCTTCCATTGGAAACCTAGTGAGCATGAGTAATGAATCTATCGTTGCTGGAAGTTAACTTTTATCTAATTCAGATTTATTAAGACACTATACGTTAATTTGAATGTGTGAAAAATTCATTCCTGTATTGACAGAGCTTACACTTGTCATGTCACTACTTCATGTTTCCTCGGTGATGTCTTAGATGTCTACTTAATTTTATAACCTACCTACGTGTTTTTGAAGGATTGAAATGTCAAATGCGTTGTTCGTATTAAAATAGCCACTATCTAATCCTAATAAATTCCACTGAACTATGAAAGTTATATCTTGTGTCAGGAATTCATTACATATCATAACAAAAATGTTTGGTACATACCCGTTCAAGTCGAAACCTATGTACCTGTTAACATAGTCATATAAAATTAGGTGTCATTAAAAAATTCGCAAGAACTGTATGTATTCGAAATGTATTCAATGTACTCGAAAGAAATGTATGGAGAATTCATTATTAAAATTAAACAATTAATAATTAAACAATTTCAAATTTTCAATGACGCCATAGCTTTTACATGACTATCTTTACATGGATAGGTTTCGGCTTGATAGGGTATGTACCAAACACCCAGTATACTCGTATGCGTTAATAATTATAAGATGGTTTACGTCGACGGATTGGTAGCTTTAGCAAATGAATTGAAAGGTTGACGAAATACTCAAAATATTAGTAACGTAAAAAAACTTGAAAATATGTATATACTTTTAGACGACAAGACTTACTTTTTTTCTTATTAACGAATTTAATTAGAGCCTTCTTATGAAGTAGGATTTTGAAGGGCATTATGGCATTGAAGTAGTGGGAAAATCTAGCGCACTCAGCTCATATATCAATTTTATTTTTCTATCAGCTCTGAGATGTTTTAATAGTTCTGATGATTTTTTATAACAAAAAAATAATCAGAACTATTAAAACATCTCAGAGTTACTAGAATGCATATTTTAATCTCTCGCAATAGAAAAAAAAAGCCCCAAGTTAGATTCTAGGCTTCAATTCTATAAGAAAATCATAATGGTGCGCAATCAAATTGAATAAGGTAAAACTCTGGACTCTGGATTATAAAGTAATATCATAATCCTTTCTGCACCACAATGAAAGCTACAAATATAGGGTAAATAAACTCAGAAACAACTATCGGTGAATTCCGCCTTCCACCTGGCTTTGAAGTAAATGAATGCCCTATTCATTGATTGCACATCAGAAATTCTATTATCTTTCTTGTGTAAGCTCACTACTAAAGCGCATAACAAATACGGCAATTGTGGAATCATAATTATCAAATAATGCAGGGCTTACCCGTGGTACTACCATTGGTATTTACTAATAGTACTACGCGTATTTTTTTGCCCGTAGTACTACTCACGTGTTTGGTAGTACCAAGGGAGGATTTATTTTGCCCCTGGTACTACATGGTAAGCCAGGGTTGTAGAGGTGGATGTGGTGCATCGTAAAGTAGGTAGCTACTTAAGCTTACACCTGAGCTGTAAATTCCAGGCACTGCTGATCGTTCCTTCCTCTGCAAAACGATGCATCCGACAGAAAAACTCGAGAAACTTTAAAACGCAAGCACGTATCTCGGTACGCTAATCTTACAAACTGTAATAATATTTAAAATTAAAATCAAACAAATTTATGTGTCCTTTATTAAAAATACAAAAAATAAAATGCACGTGAATATTTATTTATGTATTTATAACATTGCATAGAGAGAAACCGCAAATATGAAGCTACTTTTGTTCAGCGTAAAAACTTTAGCCGAACGGTAAAACAAACGGCAAGTGACTCCATCTAGCGGTGAGTAGATGAGTGTTAATGCCGTAGTAGAGCGAAGACGCAAAATTAATGTGATCCTTTTTTTAGTGACTATGAACTTTAAGAACAAAGTATAATATTGCCGTGGTAAGTTATAATGCAAAATTTTGGATCTTATTTTAACATATACATATTGATCTTATTTTAGACGGACTTTTAATAAAAATAGTAGTGTGTACTAAGCACTCGTTTTTAAATTAAATCACTTATTTTTATTTCAACATTTGATTTTTGGTAGATACTTAGATGCTTTTTATAGTGTCAAATATTGTTTCAGTAGAGACATAGGTAGTATTAAAATATCAAAATGAAACTCTAATATACTTTTTATCCGATTTGCGACTTCAAAATTATTTTTGTATATATTTACCGATTTCTCGGTCAATTTTGAAAACGATTTTCAAAATTCTTATTGTATTCGAAAGAGTATACTCCGGAGTTGGTCCCATTACCACCAAATCAGAACCTTAAAAGGGAATACCAGAAAAATTGAGGGAAGCCCTTCAATTTTATAGGCACGTCCAACGTGTTTCATCATTTTTCTGAAGCTATTTAAGTATTTGCGTCTGGTAATCATTATCTCATAGTTTCGTCCATCATGCTGAGCTGATGATAGATGGATCCTTAACTGTAAGGAATAAGAGATAGTTTTTTTTTATAATAGGCACGCATTGACCCTTAGTTTTATTCTTTTAAGCTGCATTCCCGATGGAAAGTACTTGTTTAACTTGTTATTAGTTAGGGAATTAGGGTAAAATATTTTAAGTACTGTTTAGATCGTAAGTAATATTTTTAAGTTATTTAGGCGTTTACGTCAGGTTGGTGTTACTCATACAGAAGATAAGCCATATGCCGAACGTAGAACCTCAACCTAGTTAATAGTTGGTTGAGATTATTGTCATTTCCTAGTATTTACGTCTGGTTGTCATCATCTCATGTTACTGAGCTGACAAACGAAGGTTTCTATACGAGTTAGGGCAAAGTTATTTAAATATAATAGGAACCTATTGGTGTGTAGTTGTATACTTTTAAGTGATTCAGGTGAACTGATTTATTAAAAGAAAAATATATAATTATATAAAATTAAAACCTATTCATCAGAGCAATTATATACCTGACAGGCGAAACTTTACTTTAGTTATATATTTTACTAGTTTGTCTAAAGCCTCGACATTTCAAAACTACTCGTATGTAATATGAAAGAGATAGTTGTAAATTATATTGCGTAATTGGATTCGCGAATGGTTTACCTTGGAAAATTAAAGAATTTTACGTAATTATCTAATAAAAACTGTTTAAGTTACCTTTATTAAAATATAATAGTTAGCTGACTACCCACGTCGTAGACTCATCGCAACAGAAGACCAATAGTTATAGCCACATAATCTATGTCAAATTTGAGACAATTTAGAGCAATAAAACAACATTTTATGTCGCATTTACTTTGATGCGGTCCACAGTACCTATAATTATGAAACCAAAGGGTCCGGGACTCAATTTTCTGTTAACAATCACATTTGTATCACATTGATGTCATTACAATACTATGATAATAATTTTAGTAACGACTTGGTAAAGGACAAATAAATCATGTCATCAAAGATATTTATTAGTGACTTTTATTACATATGCCTTTTTTGTTGTAATGTATATGATTTGAATGTAGCTTAATTACCGTATTTATTTATTCTTCCCATTTAAAATTATATTGCGCAAAGACAGGCTTAATGTTCTACTTATAGATAAATAACTCCATAATACGGCTGTTTGCTCAGAGTCTTTAGTTTTTTGATTTCGTAAAAAGAAACAGAATAAGTCTATGGAATATTTAAGGGTTGTTCCATCATATTTATACAAATATTGTTCCTTTAGTAAAAAGAGTTTTTAATAATTTAGAATCTGACCATTCTGGGCAAATTGTTACCATTCCATTTAAATGTAAACGCATAGAAAAACAGAATATCACTGTTGTGCCAAAAAACTGCTGGTCGCTTAGAACGGCTGAAAAATAATATTGGTATTAAATTAAATTATGTAGGTTATGAAGAAAACCCAAATAAATTATATGAATTTTTTTTTCATACATTTTGTTCTGAATTTAAAAATATTTTTGTTCCAAAGACTATATCGGTTAATGGTACTTTAGCTTTTAGTGAATAGGCTACACCAGGCATTCACAAAAGCAGAATCAAACTTTTTGAACTTTATAATGAACGTTCATTTAATACTAGCGATGAGTTTAAACTTTATGTGAACTTATTCCAAAGTATTCAAAAAAGCATGCAGGGTTGCTGAATCTAATTACTTAAGTTCAAAAATAAAAAACAGTAGTAATAAAATTAAAATGACACGGAATATTATAAATAATGAAACTGGAAAAGCGAAAACTACTAATAATCAATATTGTTTGAATATTGACGGTAAGTAGGTAATAGTTGACACAGAAGTAGCTGCAGAATTTGAAAAGTTTTTTACTGACATTCCAGTCTCAATCACAAAGTCATTGGATTCCTCCCCCGCTATTGCTGAATCTATAATGAAAGATCATGTTGAAGCTTGTGGTGATAAATTCAAATTTGTACACATTACTGGAATGGATATAATAAAGTCCTTTAAAACTTTGAATAAGAAAAAAACTGCAGATCTGTGGGGCAATTCCGTTGATGTTACTAAATCTGTAATTGAAACAATAGCTCCAATACTTGCTAATATTTTTAATGATTGCATTGACTGTGGTGTATTTCCTGATATAATGAAGCTGAGTAAAGTTAGTCACATCAGACCCCAGTAATTTTAGACCTATCTCTGTGCTACCTACTTTTAGCAAAATTTTTGAAAAAATAATGTTGGAGCAAATGCAAAGTTATTTTAATAGGAATAATCTTCTACACTGTAAACAATTTGGTTTTAGGAGGGGTCGGTCAACAACCGATGCTGGTGTTGAGTTAATACAACATATATTTGAAGCCTGGGAAGACTCACACGATGCGTTAGGCATTTTTTGTGATTTGTCTAAGGCATTTGATTGCGTTTATCACGAAACCTTGATCAGAAAATTACACCACTATGGGTTTCGTGATACTGCACTGGAACTTCTTCTCTCTTATCTAAGTGGAAGGATTCAAAAAGTAGACGTCAATGGAAAAAGGTCTCAAGGTTCCGCAGTTAAAATGGGAGTTTCGTAGGGTTCGATTCTTGGTCCTTTTCTATCTATACTATATTTCTTATATATGTCAATGACCTCCCTGATTTTGTACAGGACAGGCATGGGATAGTATTATTTGCAGATGATACTTCACTTTTATTTAAAATTAAAAGAGGATTGCAAATGAATGACGATGTAAATAATTCTATCTCAAGAATTGTTAGTTGGTTTAATGTAAACAACCTGTCACTTAATGAAGGGAAAACAAAATGTATAAAATTTGTTTTACCCAATGTGAAAGAGGTTCACACCACCGTAAAAATAAAGGATATAGATGTTGACCTTGTGGACACCACAGTATTTCTTGGGATCACACTTGATTCTAAGCTGCAATGGGGCCCACATATAGATAAATTGTCAAAGAGACTTAGTTCTGCAGCTCACGCTGTATGGAAAATACGTCAGTTGACTGATATTGATATAGCAAGACTTGTATATTTTTCTTACTTTCATAATTTGATGTCATATGGCATTTTGTTGTGGGGAAATGCTGCCGACATTCAGATCGTTTTTGTGCTGCAGAAAAGGGCTATTCGAGCTATCTATAACCTTAAAATGAGAGATTCTTTGCGAGAAAAGTTTAAAGAAATTGGTATTATGACAGTAGCGTCGCAATATATTTATGAAAATCTAATATATGTTCGTAAAAAAATTCATTTGTTTTGTAAAAATAGTGATATTCATTCAGTTAATACTAGACAAAGGAATATGTTAGCTTTACCAAATACCAGGCTCCAAAAAATCAATAATTCTTTTAGAGGCCTGTGTATAATATTTGACGACGCGTTTAGCGCAGAGGTCGAGTGATCACCTACTGCGCAACAGGTCGCGGGTTCGATTCCCGTACGGGACAAATGTTTTGTATGGCCTACAGAAATTTGTTCCGGTCTGGGCGTATGTGCATGTGATATTCTATGTTTGTAACTGTACCCACGACACAGGAGAAAATCCTAGTGTGGGGCGACGTTTTAAAAAAAAATATTAATTAATAAATACGTTTATACAATAAAATACCAAGTTGTATACAAGAACTTAGCTTAAACAAATTTAAAGTTGCAATCAAAGATGTACTTATTAAAAAAGCATATTATAAAGTGTCTGATTACATGACGGACAAAAAAGCTTGGGTTTGAACTCTCATTTCCAATATTTAACAATGTACTGCGTTTTGTTTCAAAGAAACATTCAGTGAGAGCAATTTATTAGCTAATTTACGCACTTCTCTTAGAGATAGCTTATATAATGTGAATTAATACATCTCTTCTTGTAATGGAAGTTGAGCTCAAACTTTTGCTTTGAGGTCAGCTTCCAATTGACGACTCTGTAACAAAACAAAATTGTAAATGGTGATTTAAAAGAGGAGATAAAAAAATTTGACCTTTCGAGTTTCTTGGCTGTTCTTCTCGAGAAGGCTCTCCCAATTTCCGAACAGGTGTAGAGACAACTTTTTTTTTCATTCCTACTTGTATTTGCAGACATCTTGAGTATATTCAGGACTAGCTTTTGCCCGCGGCTTCGCTCGCATTAAATTCAGGGTAACACGGAAGATTTCAAAAAAAAATAAGGCAGGTATTTTTCGTTGGTAACAAAGAGTCTGTGTACCGATTTTTAGCTTCCTACCTTAAAAACTGCAAAAAGTCCCATATAAAATTTCACCCCCTCTTTTAAGGGGTTGGGGGCAGATTTCCAAAAAAAAATGATGCACGATTTTCTTGTTAGTTACAAATAGTTCGCATACCAATTTTTAGCTTTTTACCTTGAAAATTGCGGAATGCTCCATACAAACTTCCACCCCCCATTTTAGGGAAGTGGGGGGTTAGAAAGATACAAAAAGTAGCCTATGTCACTCTCCATCCGTTCAACTATCTCCACTTAAAAAAATCACTTCAATCCGTCGCTCCGTTTTGCCGTGAAAGACGGACAAACAAACACACACACACACTTTCCCATTTATAATATTAGTATGGATGTATGCACATACAAGGTTAATATGATTTCTTTAAATTAGATTGTTTTGCTTTGTTTTGACGTCAATAAGTGCCTGTAAAGGCCTATGTTGAATAAAGATTTTTGAATTTGAATTACTAGATATTCGATTCACACATTTCAAACGTAAACGATAAAGTAAAACTAAAATTGTAAAAAATATGTCATTTTTCGTTTAAACCGCCTCCGTGGTCCAGTGATTAAGTCAACCTGGTGTTCTGGACATCCTAGGTATCTAATTGATCTGGTTGGTTTAAAATACACGTGGCGCCGCCACTGGTATGCGGATGTGCGGATAATGAGGGCTTGTAAGCCCTTCTAGCTACCTCCGTCTTACCTAAGTTTGTCGCCATAATAGCAATATTATGCTACGATAATGAAAGGTTATTGAGGAGTCAAGGTGAAGCTCGCTTATATCTTCGGTCCTATCGTCACTTACTATCAGGTGAGATGATGGGCATGAGCTTCCCTGCTTTGTGAAAATAGACATATTTTTCGAAGCGAAGTCACAAGTATAGAAAAATAGTTATAGTTATTGTATACCAGTCCCGAAAACGCTGCAGAAGCTATTTAACTCCGTCATACTCGGGAGCAAAACGCCTTAAGCACAGGGGTGTGGTGGCACTTTTCTTCAAAAAGGGCGACAGGGCCCAGTTGAAGAACAACAGACCCATCACGCTTATGAGTCATGTATACAAGCCGTGGTCGAGAGTCACCTCGCACGCGGGTTTGACGACTTCCAGCCTCCCAATAACGCCGGATTCCGAAAAGGCTATATTATCACAGACCACATTCATATACTGTGGCAGGTTATACAAAAGATTGAGGAGTATAATCTGCCCTTATGCTCGGCGTTTGTGGACTATGAGAAGCCTTTGATTCTGGTCTAGAACTGGGTCGTCCTTAGGTCACTCCAGAGGTGCCAAATAGTCTACCGGCACATTAAAGTGTTACAGTCATTTTACGAAAACGCCGCTATGTCAGTCCGCCTTTAGGACCAAAACTCGAATCCAATGCGACTTCAGCGAGGTGTGAGACGGGGCGACGTAATATCGTCAAAAATGGGGGGCTACCGCCTAACTCATAGCGATCACTCGCTATCGCTCTCGTAACATTAGAACAATAGATCTAATGTCACCTGTATCATTAAAACTATTGTTCTAATGTCACGAAAGCGATAGCGAGTGATCGCTATTAGTTAGGCGGTAGGGCCGCTGTTCACAACTGCATTGGAGGATTTTTTTTACTAAATTAACACTCCACAGACTCGTACTCCGTGCCCTTTTCATCTAATCTCTTCGTTTTGATCCATTTTAAAATTATTAATTATTATATTAAGACTACTTTTCACTCTTAATCTAAGGTGAGTTGCGTTAGAGGAATTATAAACTTGTGGGGACGTATATGAGCTGTCATGATGATAATGACCCACTCCGGTAAAGATTAGAGACAATCTACACTGGAAGTTGTTGACGAATATGTTTACCTGAGGCAAATACTCCAGCTCGGTGAGCCTAACTTCCAGAAAGAGGTAAATCGACGAATGCAACTCGGCTGGGCAGCGTTCGGGAAGCTACGCAACATAATTCTGGCCCATCTACCGCACTGCAGAGTCTCAAGAAGAAAGTCTTCAATTCGTGCATTTGGCCAGTGATGACGTGTGGAACTTAGATGTGGCCGCTTATATGCGTCTCATGAGAATGCTTAATGTCACTCAAAGGGCAATGGAGAGGGCTATGCTCGATGTAATCCTTAGAAGAACTAAAGTCACCGATAGCCATAACCCAAACAATTGCAAACCTTAAGTGGCAAAGGACAAGACACATAGCTCGCAGGACGGACGGCCGTTGGGGCGGCAAAGTCCTCGAGTGGCGGCCGCGTACCGGGAGAGGCAGCGTTGGTAGGCCCCCCATAATGTTAACCGATAATCTGGTGAAGGTCGCACGGATGCACGGAAGCCACTGGATGCAGGAGGCGTGGGACCGATTGGTTAGAAGACCCCTGGGGGCAGCCTATGTCCAGCATTGGGCGTCTCTTGGCTGAAATGATAACGATTGTATAATTTGTATACAGTGTGTATTGGATGTTAGATTCGAGACAACTTAGTCTAGATCTAGAATCACAACTAAAATATTCCTTCGTGCAGTTGTATCTCACTGAGGCGGATTTCTCAGAAATCAATCCCTTTACGATGAAATCGTTAGTTAATAAGAGATAAAGTGCAAAACGATAATTTCGGAAGCAGTGAACTCCCATTATCATATCTAGAGTCTTTTTCAGGGGGGCCTGCCCCTGCTAATGTGAAGTTATCAGTATTTTGACGTCCATCATAAATTTTTTAAAGGTAACCTAACATCCTTTTTTTTTGAGGCGGATGAATCTCTTTACGATTCAACAAGGGGCTGAAAGCTGACAAGGCCGCCCCAAGGATATGCCATTGGACTCGGGTATAAACCCCATACCTGGCTAAACCACCCTCCAGAGCAACTTCTACTTCCGTAGAGACACACTCGGGATCGGCCTTAGCCATTCCCCGAGTACATCCTAGGATGGGCACGGTCCACCCGGCTCCCCCTCTATATACGCCTATGCTGATATCTTCAAAAACATTAAATACTTACGGTAACGTATGTAATTTTGGTATGAAACAGCCGAAATTTTTTTGGCGATTTCAGGGGTTGTCTAATAGTGAACTTTCTTAACTATATAATTTTAACATTCAAATTAAATATTAACACCTTTTTTGCTTTACCTTATATTAGTTTACTAATTAATATATCAGGAAGTTTGTCAGCTTGGAAAAAAATACACAAATCGACCAACCAGGTAGACAGATGAGTTAATTGACGATATATTTTAGATTAAAATTTTGTCAGTTGTCATTTTACTCCGTTGGTGACGTGTTTTCGACGTCAGTGGTACTAGCACGCAGGAGAATCGAAAATCGAATCGAAATCCGAATCGAGGAGTTTGTATGGCAATTTTATTAGCGCCACGGCGGTGCGAGTAGCAGAACTAATAAAATTGCCATACAAACTCCTCGATTCGGATTTCGATTCGATTTTCGATTCTCCTGCGTGCTAGCCCCACAGTTCAGTTTTTTTATATCTGTTATAGGTTCGGTATAATCCCCTGGTCACAACTAACATGTATACTCAGTATATTCTATTATAGCAGGATTCTGCATACTCCATATTAGTTAATGACGTCCTAAATGGATCGGAAACAAATATCGAGTCAAAAATACAAATTAAAAGAAAGTATATCAATTTTTTATACAACTCCACTATTTAATCACATGGCTAGCCCTGCTGGGGATAACAGGTAGCTAGCCCTGCTAGCGATCTCACTATCTTAGTTTCCATTTCACTGCCTCCAATAGCAATTGATCTAGATACTGTGACTTCAAAGAAAGGCAAAATTATGCTATCACTGCTCTCTATTATTTTGTAAAGCAGTAAGACTAGCGGTGTCATAGTCGAACGTTTTCTTTTGTTAGCGCTCCCGTCCGTCGGAAACGGGTATCATTGCAAACAGCGGCTCTATAATCTTCCACGATTCACCCATTATGCATAGAAAACACTAGTTGGCACAATAAAAAAAACTCCCGCAATTTCGCTGCGTGGAAAAATCAAAAGCTATTATGGTCTATTATCCGAACGACACAGCCATAGCGTATAGCGAAGCGTTGACTTGCATAATTTATGCTGGAAAAACTGATGTAAGCTTGCAGGTGGTGCAATGCTTCAATACACGCAGCCGTCGTTGGTTGATCGGGATTATGTTTTATTGATATCTTAAACTTCACAAAAACTCCACTCGCGATGTACTCCAATAATTTTAATCGCCTAACAGAACTGGAATCATTAATTTTTTGCAAACTAAAAAATTGAAAGATGAACGTTACACACTTACCAATACATGCACGTGATTGGAAATTCCAGACTTCAGTGCCAGTCTCGTAAATAATTCAAGTGAAGACAGACATGCAAGGGTTCATAATACGGTTGATATCAAATTATTAAAACATTTTTAGAAACCTTACAGAGGGGCAATTGTACTATTTATGAACGTTTCATCCAAAACCAAAACGTTACCGTTTCCATATGTTTTGACATTTGATATCTGTCATGGTGTTGTCAATATGTATGGGAACGGCAACGTTTCTGATTTGGTTCAAACGTTGTAAATAGTGCGATTGCCCTTCAGATATATTAACAAGCATTTGTTTTACATATGACAGGGAAGCTCAAAAGCCCTACCACCAACCAAACCGAACAGAAAAACTTCCACCTTCAGGGAAATCGAACCCCGGACCTCCCGATCAACACCACTAGACCACGGAGGCGGTTAAACGAATGCTCCTTGTCTATGTGAATTCGTAAGTCATAAAAAATCCCTTATCAGCACTTAAGAAATGTAAGCTTTAAGTACGTCATAAAACATTTAAAGTGCAGCCAGCACTGTTTAATATAATTTCTAAACTTTCTTATCGTAAGCTCGAGCAGGCATAAATAAATAACAATTTATATAATCTGGACTTGCTGGTCGTTTGTGACTAAGTTTCTTATTACTATGGAAAAGTCGCCGTCAGGTGCTTCTGAGCATAGCCTTAAGGGTAATTCAATTTGCGTCTGAATCTCTGCTAGCTGAAGTCTAATCGTCGCTATCTCTTTGATCAAGGGTTGACCATTATAATAATTTTGTATACCTAGACGTGAACACTACTCGTATTATTAACTGTCATTATGCACTTGAAGAGATTTACTCTGAAGAGAACCCAATTAAGCAAGTAACGCAGTCGATCGCGTCTTTCGATTGTAAGGGGTTTGAGTAAATTTGTGTGGGGGCTGGCTTGATTTTTTATAGCTACTTATATGGTTAATTATTCTTTAATAATTATATTTTTGACTTAATTAAAATTGAAACATAAATTTTACTTAAGTCATTCAATCTCAAAGTAATACAGGAAATATATGCAATCTGCACATTACGTTATTCTTGTGATTTGGTATTTATTTGGTGTTTTTATATGGTTTCTAAAAATCATATATTAATTGAATAAATTAAACAATACTTATATTATAGTGTTTGTAACACGATCACTGTAGATTTATTATAAAAAAGTAGACAGAGAGTTAACTTTACCTTCATGATATCAAATTAAATTCTCTTCCGATCTACGACGATGAGCAGAATTAGTTGGGTACATTTTCGTATTATTATTTCGACGTAGTTTTCTGATATTTTTCAAGAAGTAAATTAATTCAGAGACCCCAAAATTATTAAGTAATATGAAGTGGCTTTATTAATCTTGTTAATTAAAATATCTCTGCTTCGAAGCACTTTGAACGTAGACGTCCACCATTTTTATTACTGCGCGTGGACTTAAACAGCTTTAGCAGCTTAAGACTCCAATCCCATTCATATTAGCAAGCATATACATATAATAACGTTAAGTTTTTATTCAAGTGAATAGTGCGTATCTGAAGTCAATTAATCGACTAATTTTCATAATTAAGCCTTTTCATTGACCCTAAATTCGTCACAATTTAGTATATGGCGCTTCTAAGGGCTGCGTATCTCCAAAGGGAAAATGGGACTCTTATAGGATCAATTTCTTGTCCATCTGTCTACCAAGATCCTTTTTGTCAGGAACACGTAGACATATAAAAAAATTACTAGGACCTACGGTCTATTTCAGCTGTAAAATAATTAATTTGTAAGTCAACGCGATGAAATTACCTATATGACCGTTTATGTAGTATATTTTCGCATATTTTGCAATTTCCCAAGAGAATCAAATTCAAAACCTAAGTAACAAATTATCGAACCAATGAGCTATCGCTATAAGGTTTGTCGAAACAAAATTTTTCGCACTGACGCTACATCGCACCAATAAAGCATCGATAGAATGAAATACGTCGCACAACTAAATTATCGTCACAACGTGATCGATATAATAAAAAACCAGCCAAGTGCGTGTCGGACTCGAGCACCGAGGGTTCCGTACAAACCTGTAGGTATATAAGTAAAAGTTCACCGATATATTTTTATTATTATAGGTATTTAATTATATGATGTAACTAAAAATGTACGGTTTTCACAATTTTTCCTTTATCTGTGCTATAAGACGTTAGGTACTTCGTACCAAATTTCTAGATTCTAAGTTCACGGGAAGTACCCTGAAGGTTTTGATTCCCTTGCGAGTGTCGAAAATTTGCGGAAATTTGCGGCATAAACGGCTGTATCTTTTGATTGCGTTGGCTTAGAAGTTTGATTTTTTCCTTCACATATGAAATTCGAAAAACGAAAAACACACACAACACACACACACACAAACGTATAGTGCAGAATCGAACTACGGACCTACCGATCGGAAGACAAGTGCCGAGTCCACAGCGCCATTGACGCTCCGTCCGTGTTCACAGTGCCATTTTTTGTTTAGTTTTCTGTTACTGATAGCCAAGAACATAGGCGTAGGTATAACTTTTCGATGGGGGAGGGGGGTCCAGATTGAAACTTTAATTTGCCTAGTGTATATTGATACTTGAAAGGAAAATTTCATTCTACCTAGCCCTACCTACGCCAATGGCCAACAAATATTATGTTGGCAATAAAATTTTATCGTTGCACCGAATTTCGCGTGGATACCCTACCAATACTGCGTCACGCCGCGGGCTCCGATTATATTATTAAGTGCATCGAGTGTCCCGGATATCGTCGAAAGGCTCAACCGAACTGCGGCCCGCGGCAAATAGCGTTTGTCCCCGATAATATGGCCGCATTACACCGTCAAAGCAATTCTCTCTATGAAATAACGGTCGAGCGCATGAAAGCCTTTGGAATTGCCTTTCATGCTAAAGTAATCCTCGTTGAAAATCCAGACAATTTTTAGTAATGTCTCGTGTCAAAAGTCAGCGGTAAAAACCATTGCAAATTTTATAGCGTTAGAATTTTAGTACGTTGCCCGCAGAACAGTGATTGTAGCTGTTCAGTACTCACTTTATGGTGTATTTCACTACAGCTTCCTCAGATATGGTCAAGCAATAACAGCGATGTCTACTGCACAGAACTTTGAACAATGACAGCGAAACCAGCGAAACTCACAGCGAGGAAGTACCATCTTGTCAACCGATAATCAGACTGATCCCTCATGACGTTAGTCTTGAGCCAAAGTACTTATAATAGTACATTATGGTACAAGTGTGTAATGTTGGTGATTACCGCTGAGGCGCATTGAGGCCCGAGCCGTCAGGCGAGGGTCTTAAGAAGCCGAGGACGGTAACCATCAATACACACGTGTATCATACAACGTTTTTCAACACACTTCTGAATAAAACAATACTTAAATAAAAAACCATTTTACATAATAGATAAAAAGTTTACTTAGAGAAATAATTAGTAAATGTGCAGTTAGTAAAATTATAATTAACTATTTTTGATGACATAGCGGTCTCATCAGATAGATTATTTATTGAAATACTTTCATGTTCTATTGTTATTTGTGATGGTTCATTATTCGTGTAGGTAGGTGAAATCCAATCATTGGACGTACTTGGTATTTCGCCAGTAGGATGCGTCTCAGAATCAAGTTTAATTCTTTTTGTGATTTTTGCACAAATTTCCTTCTTGTTTTGTATGGAATCTTCTACGTATGATTCTGCTACATTGCTAGATCGCCACCCGCCATGTCGCTTCAAAGTCATTATATCAGCTCCTGAATTTGCCAGCAATGTAGCTGAAGTTCTTCTGAAACTATGTCCAGTGTAGCTCTCAGCATCTACTAAACCCAAAAACTTAGCGATTTCTTTAGGCATAGAACCAAATTTGTTTATACCTATAGGCTGACAGGTACATTTACCATTCTGGTAATTTAAAAAGAAACGGTCATTTTTTGTTTTTGGCGAACGCAAACTTTCATACTTCTTAACAATATCATAGAATGGACCGTGTATGGTGAATGACCTAGGTATTTTATTTTTCGTGATAGGTATCTTCACTAAAAGCATCTGGTCATGGTTCTCTATATCTTTTACAGTTATATTTGTTAATTCTTGTATCCTACAGGCACCAGTTACACCAAATATTAAAGCAACCTGAAACAAAAGAAACAATAATTAAGGTCAACACACAACACAAGCTGCTATTAAATATTTAATTAAAATTAATTTAACTAACCTTTGTAGCCAAATATTGGTTATCTGGAGCATCTTTAATAAATTTTTCAATATCATCAGATGATAAAACCTTTGATTTTTTGCTTCTAAATCCATCAGATAGTCTCTTTAGATAAGCTGACAAATTCGAGTATGTTTTTAAGTCCACTCCATTCTTTGTTCGGACTGTACTTTTTAACATTGAGTAAATACACCACAAAGAGCTAGGTTTGTACTTAGAAGATAATTCTTTAAAGTACGCCATGAACACATTTTCTGAAAAAGACTACGTATTCTTGTTGTTCTGCCATTGTATGAAATTTTGGTACGCTAATAGATATTTTTCCTTTGAGTTTTCTGGTAGTAAACTTTCCATAACGTTCTGGGCTTCACATCTTATATCGGGTGGTGTACAACATAAATCATTTTCTTCATAAATTGTATTTGCAGACATCTTAATTAATAACTAACTAAATAACTTCAAAAGAGAAAACGAGACGAGTTGTGAAAAATGTTTCGTAATGGCGGGAAAAATTAATCAGTTTTCCTATGCGCGCGCATCGGCCATAGACTAATAAGTTTCGTAATGGCGGGAAAAATTAATCAGTTTTCCTATGCGCGCGCATCGGCCATAGACTAAAAAATGAGGTTTCTTTTTTTTGGGCTTTTCGCGGATAGCATTTTAGCGCAAATGTAAGCGTAACTCAACCAATAATATTAAAAAAAAACTATTACTCACTCGTGAATAATAGTAATGAAAAAGTCACAGTTTGATTATAGGTGTCATTGTGTGCCTAATTGCCATGGGATAAGAGCCACTTTATGAGGAAGTGTGTTGAAAATTATATTTTACTCAATGTTAAAAAGTACAGTCCGAACAAAGAATGGAGTGGACTTAAAAACATACTCGAATTTGTCAGCTTATCTAAAGAGACTATCTGATGGATTTAGAAGCAAAAAATCAAAGGTTTTATCATCTGATGATATTGAAAAATTTATTAAAAATGCTCCAGATAACCAATATTTGGCTACAAAGGTTAGTTAAATTAATTTTAATTAAATATTTAATAGCAGCTTGTGTTGTGTGTTGACCTTAATTATTGTTTCTTTTGTTTCAGGTTGCTTTAATATTTGGTGTAACTGGTGCCTGTAGGATACAAGAATTAACAAATATAACTGTAAAAGATATAGAGAACCATGGCCAGATGCTTTTAGTGAAGATACCTATCACGAAAAATAAAATACCTAGGTCATTCACCATACACGGTCCATTCTATTATATTGTTAAGAAGTATGAAAGTTTGCGTTCGCCAAAAACAAAAAATGACCGTTTCTTTCTAAATTACTAGAATGGTAAATGTACCTGTCAGCCTATAGGTATAAACAAATTTGGTTCTATGCCTAAAGAAATCGCTAAGTTTTTGGGTTTAGTAGATGCTGAGAGCTACACTGGACATAGTTTCAGAAGAACTTCAGCTACATTACTGGCAAATTCAGGAGCTGATATAATGACTTTGAAGCGACATGGCGGGTGGCGATCTAGCAATGTAGCAGAATCATACGTAGAAGATTCCATACAAAACAAGAAGGAAATTTGTGCAAAAATCACAAAAAGAATTAAACTTGATTCTGAGACGCATCCTACTGGCGAAATACCAAGTACGTCCAATGATTGGATTTCACCTACCTACACGAATAATGAACCATCACAAATAACAATAGAACATGAAAGTATTTCAATAAATAATCTATCTGATGAGACCGCTATGTCATCAAAAATAGTTAATTATAATTTTACTAACTGCACATTTACTAATTATTTCTCTAAGTAAACTTTTTATCTATTATGTAAAATGGTTTTTTATTTAAGTATTGTTTTATTCAGAAGTGTGTTGAAAAACGTTGTATGATACACGTGTGTATTGATGGTTACCGTCCTCGGCTTCTTAAGACCCTCGCCTGACGGCTCGGGCCTCAATGCGCCTCAGCGGTAATCACCAACATTACACACTTGTACCATAATGTACTATTATATGAATGTATATTTATGTATGTATATGTATGTAGTTGAGTAGGTAATAAATTTATATAAATTGCCTATTTACATTGTATCTTGGTCTGCGCCAAACACAATTTAAAATGTTGACTTGCCGCTCGGTAGACTGGTAGTTGTCTCATTAAGTCCACCCATTGTACTTTTTACCAGTGCAATAAAGATTAAATTAAATAAACCAACGGTCATCCTGAGTACTCACCAGACCTGACTCAAACCGATTGATTCGCGATTTTCAATATTTTTTTAATGGATAAAAAATAGTTAATAAGGAAGCAACACAAATGGCAACAAAACTCACATTGCTTTTGAGTCCAAACCTAACCATGAAATAGAAGAAATATATTACGCAATGAGGGTAAATACTTTAAAAAATACCTATTTTTTCATTTTTACGTAAGTAGAAAACTTACGTAAAAATCAAATATTTTATATACTTACTTCAATTTTATATGTACACAAACTAACCACTTCAAACTTTAATAAAAAGACGTAAAAGTTTATTAATTCTCGTTCTGCAATTATAAGAAAGGCAAACTATGCCTATGTTAAATATATATCAAAGGTGGATTGTGATATGATATTTATTACTAGCGCATGAGTGAAGAAAAATGTGTGAAAATATAAGTTTCGTTTATATATGGCCTCCTCTCTTCTAATTTTGCTGTGCCCGACAGAGTCCACAATGTACTCAACTCAATGTAATCAAAATTACATCTAATTTTACTGTGGTTAAGTAGGTGTTGAATATTTTTATGTCTTAATACGTATGGTTTTTTTTCTAAATTCATCATTTCATAACTTGAACCACGATAGCGTAAATTAACCTGATATTTTGGCTCTTTTGAAGAAATTTTCCTAAGTTCAGCGCGAACAGAAAAACAAGAATAAAAACCGAAGGTAGGTATAGTCTTCGCGGGGGAAGGCGATAGTAATTTAATATTTGAGATATTTTTTTCTAGTTTGATTACAATTTTGTGATTGTTTTTGACTGCAGTAAATGTTTGTTACCTTTGGCCTGTTTAAGAGGTTATGTTTATGAGTTTATCATGAACAAAGACTGTTAACTTTCTAAACGGCGACAAAAATTCCGAGTCATTTAGAAAAGCTTTTATTTCTCCAAAAGTGTATAAGGTATACATTGAAAAGAAAAAGAATGTAAAACGAAATTTAATATAATCTATACTAATATTATAAAGCTGAAGAGTTTGTTTGTTTGAACGCGCTAATCTCAGGAACTACTAGTTCGAATTGAAAAATTCTTTTTGTGTCGGATAGTCCATTTATCGAGGAAGGCTTTAGGCTATATAAACATCACGATATTGTTATTTTTGGATATCCACGCGAACGAAGTCGTGGGCAGAGCTGGTAATTGTATATAGCGTCACAATGCAATATTATGATGACATGGAACTGATCTAATGCTGGAGTTGGAAGGTGCCCATAGGAACTCCGCAATAAAATAACACAACCCCATCGAGTTTGGGCTTGTTTGATTCTTATTGACGAGTACTAAAAGCTTGTATTTAAAAAAAATAATAATTTTACTTGTTTATTTCTTACTAGTTGTCACGGCGAACTTCGTAGGTATATCCTTAGCAGATGACAGAAAGTGTATCGTCATTTACCATTAGGTTAGGTTAGGTTAGGTTAGGTCATTTATACAATTATACCATTTTTTCATTATGCTAGCTGTGCCTGTGAACTACGTTTCGCCATAATAGATAATTGTTCAAAAAAATTCGAGAGAGGGCCAGCATTATTACCTAGGGGTATAAAAAATAGCCTACTACCTATTCTTGAACTACGAAATATACACAAAAAAAATCATAAAATCGATCGAGCCGTTTCGGAGGAGCTCAATAACAAACACTGTGACACGAGATTTTTATATATTAGATTATTTTTAAGCTTTCTTTAGGATTTTCTCTATTATTTTTTTTAAACCACCCCTGCATTGAATCAAACAAAATAAAAAAAAATATATTTAAATCGGTCGCGCCGTTTTTGATTTTTAGCGAGACTAACGAACGGCGATTCTTTAATTTTTATAAATATACTAGTGGGCCCGGCAGACGCTGTCCTGCCCAGTTACAGCGCCACCTACCGGGTCCCATTGTACTTTTAAATCTTTGGACCTATTCAAACACACACTGAAAATTTCGTAAGAATCTGTCGAGCCGTTTCTGAGTTTTAGCGAGACTAACACACAGCGTTTCATTGTTATATAGGTATAAGACTAGTTGGCCTGGCGGACGTTGTCCCGCCCGATTCCAGCGCCATCTACCAGGTCCAACTTTACGTTTAAACCTTCCTTGAATCTACCCAAATACACACAGAAAATTTCGTAAGAATCGGTCGAGCCGTTTCTGAGTTTTTGCAATACAAACACGCGTTTCATTTTTATATATAAGAAAGAAGATAAGAAAAAGACTAGTGGGCCTGGCAGACGCTGTCCTGCCCGATTGCAGCGCCACCAATTTTATGTTTAAATTAAACCTTCCCTGGACCTATTCAAACACGCACGGAAAATTTCGTAAGAATCTGTCGAGCCGTTTCAGAGTTTTTTGCGAGACTAACACATTTTTATATAGAAGAAGTAGATAGGAAGATGAGAAGAAGAAGATTATTAATTTTGTAGAGATATGTATTCGTCAACATAAAAATTCGATTGCGGCTTACTTTCCGACAACATATAATATTACATAGTACATTTATCTGACGCTCCTACGGTAAAGGAAAACATCGTGAGGAAACCTGCATACACCTGCGAAGTAATTCAAAGGTGAATGTGAAGTTAACCAATCTGCACTGGGCCAGCATGGTTCAACTAAGGCCTAACCGCCCTAACATGTTAGGGTAGGCTCGTGCCCCTCGGTAGAGACGTATACGAGCTGAGGTTATGATATAATATCCATGCTAACCTCTAACACTAGAACGCTATAAAACTAAGCTTGCGTGAAGTTGGTCGGCGGCGAAGGCGTGGCGCGTCCCTCCTATTGGACCGGCCGGCGCCAATGCGCTCGCGCTGCACGGTAGCTACCTTATCGCATATCTTATTCAATATATATATATATATATATTTATTAAATCAAGAGATTTCTTAACGTTCCCACCGCACACATAGTATTTAAACATCATATACAAATTATAGCACGCGTTTCCTTCAGTACTTTCAGATATGTCGTCTAACTACAAATTATAATCATGCGGTTTTCATCTATGGAATTGACGCTAACCGCAGCCTACGCACGAGACGTCCGTTGATATAAATGAGCAAGTGTGGCGTCCGCGAATATGACCTTAGAATAAATAATCATCGACGAGTCATCCAGCTTCCTAAGAGCGTTTAAACATCCAATATTATCGGTAATTGACGATATCGAGTTATTAAGCTCGCCGGGGCAGGTTTCTATGTCGATTACTCGTCGTAGTTATCGAGAATTTGAGCAACGGCCCATTACAGTGGTACGAGGACTACGGGCGCTTCTTCGTAATAACCATGATAATGTCTGAAATTATACGATTTGTGAGGAATTTTGTTGGAAATGGCGAAAACATTATAGAAAAGTACAGGGGTCGTTAGGACGCCGCCGCGGCGCGGCCCCGGGCGAGCTGGTCGTATGCAAATTAAACGTAATCAAAATAATAATTTCGTACGAGCCGGATTGAGCTGAAGTTGAATCTGGGCCTCTCGTTCCCACCCCAGCGTGGCACCTTGGAAAGAAAGAAAGAACTCCCGCCCCCACTACACTCTGAAATGCAAATGTACTACGCCCATTCTCTTTTATTATTTCATATTGCTTCGACTTTACGTAATTACACACGCGATAGTGGCTTAATGCGCAAAATTACAGTAAGTGGGCTGAAATATTTCAGTAGTGATTACACGGTTAGGCGAGGCAGTGAAAACGCATAAAACCTGCAATAGGAACAATACAAAGTAAATTGGTATAATGATGCTGTGCGGTAGCGTAAGTGTTGCGAATGGGGTTTTTTATATACCTAATTGGTATTTATAAATGTCAAGAGCTGTTATGCGAAACAACACCCTGACCTTAACGCTTTTAGGTTGTTTTCAGCGGATTACCGAATTTATAATTATTGGACATAGGTATTTATTACTGACGTTATTGACGGATCTATCTAAAATTACAGGCTATGAACTGAAGTTTGAAAAGTTTTCTGTCATTTCTTAATTTTAGTTACATTCTGCCTTATTTTAGAAACAAGTATTTAAAGTAACAATAGTTTTTAAACTCGATATTGATGGAATTGTCTAAATAGACAGAGCCAATTAAAAATAACAATAGTTTTTCAATTGCCTCGTTTGAATTATTGCGACTACTGATTACGAAGACAAAGTGAACATGAGTAGGTATCCAACCACCATTTTTCATCATCCTACGAAGAGCACTGAAAAGAGACGAATTCATTCTTTTCAGATAATGAACAGATAAAAAATATAAATTGACATTATATAAAATTGACATTCCCATATACGTAGTTATGTATCTATCTTAGAATTTCCCATATTGTCATTTCTCTATCTAAGGGTATTTTACGAGTACGTTTCAGTTAACTACGAAGGTTTGGAGTTTAGACTACTGTTCTGAAATGCAATGCTATACCGGAAACAGATCTAAGCAACATATAAGGTTTATCCCTAAAGGGTTTATCCCTATATGTTGCTTAACTTTATAGACTGAAAAAATCCATTTTTCTAAGCACTTCATAGCAATCTGTTATCAAATATCAACGGAAAATATCCTATAACAAATTTACTACGAGGCTTAACAGATACTGCATATCATATATTACTTATATTGCAAACTTAAATATTTGGATTACAGTCATTTATAGAAGGATTGGTGAAAGTTCCACAAAAGGTCCACCAAAAATTTCAAGTACCAATTAGGTACATTAAGAAAAAACTAAATCTAGAATATATGTTGGAAGTGCTCTATGCTAACGTGTCGATATGGTCCCCTCATCTAGCGTACCTGCGTCCGCAATTGTCAAAGGTACCATTTAATTAAGTTCACGCTTGGCTAACGCCGTCCCGGTGGTTAGCCGGTCGTCACGCCGCCAATTGGACACGATTAAAAATAATTTTCATTTCTGATGTCATTTCGCTCGTTACTGCATGCCGTGATGCGGGTAATTCCTCTGTTATGCGACTCCTACGATGGTACTTTCGTGTGGTCCTTGGAGGTAATGATGGAGTTACGCTGCATAATAGTGAAAGGCACTGGATAGCTACGGTGAGTAACGCTAAGAAATACTAAGTATACATTAGATAAATTATGTAAAAAAAAAACGTTTTTAAATACAAGTTTTTAGTACTCGTCAATACGAATCAAAGGAGCCTAAACTCGATAGATTTCAGTCGTTTTATTGCGGAGTTTTTGTGACCGCTTTCCAGCTCCAGCATCAAATTTTAATCAGCTCCATGTCATCATAATATTGCATTGTCAAGCGATGCACATAAGCATGCAAAATTTCACCTCAATCGGAAACCGGGAAGTAGGTCAAATTTAACTTGCAAGATTTCATTACAGACACCGGGAAGTAAATACGAGTCAAAGCTTGTAAGAAAAAGTTGTGTGTAAAGTAAAAAAAGTAAAGTTGTGTGTTAATTTAATAGCAAATAATAGATTTTATTATAAAATAATAATATCAATTATTAAATTTAATTCTCGCGGATTATTTACGAAGATATACCCATTTTTAAGGTTCCGTAGCCAAATGGCAAAAAACGGAACCCTTATAGATTCGTCATGTCTGTCTGTCTGTCCGTTTGTCCGTATGTCACAGCCACTTTTCTCCGAAACTATAAAAACTACACTGTTGAAACTTGGTAGGTAGATGTATTCTGTGAACCGCATTAAGATTTTCACACAAAAATAGAAAAAAGCAATAAATTTTGGGGGTTCCCCATAGATAGAACTGAAACTCAAAAATTTTTTTTCATCAGGATAGGTATTCAAAAATCATATTGAGGTTTCTAATATCATTTGTTTCTAATCTGAATAATTTGCGCGAGAGACACGTCCAAAGTGGTAAAATATGTGCCCCCCCCTGTAACTTCTAAAATAAGAGAATGTTGAGATTAATGAGAATGTGTTGTAACTGGAACGCTGCTCCTATTATCTCCGGAGATGGGCGTTAGTGCTGCGACACAGTTTCTTATAACTAATGCAGTTATTAACGTAATTATAAGTGAATCACTGTATATTGTTCCAAATAAATTATTATTATTATTATTATGTTAAAACTAAAAAAATATATGATGTACATTACCATGCAAACTTCCACCGAAAATTGGTTTGAACGAGATCTAGTAAGTAGTTTTTTTAATACGTCATAAATCCTACGGAACCCTTCATGGACGAGTCCGACTCGCGCTTGACCGGTTTTTTGTTTTGTTGCATTTCTTGCAAGTTTGAAACTCTATGGTCATGCGCCTACCCTATTTTTTATTAGCGGAATCGATTCTACTCGCGATTCTGAATAAACTATTTTCAGGTCTTGCGTTATTTAATTAACAGGTTGTATTAAGAATCCTAAACATATACACAAATTGTTCCTTTTGATATCCCATAGCTCAAGGGTTTTAATGAGATCGTGCAAGAGAATGGAAAAGCATATGAATTATTTTTCAATTTATTATTTTTATTTGCAGTTTTCATACAAAATAATTCCACAAAATAAGATTTCACATGTAAATCACCTTTGTGTTACGTATGACAACATCGCATTTCCCCGTTTGCGACCACATTCATACAAATTTAACCGTAATTGTGTGTCAACAAAAGGTTTAAAAGTTTCATGCAGTGGCGTACGTACTATACCATCCGAGGCCCGTGGCAAATTTTTGTTTTTAAATGTATTGAAATCTTAATGATTAGTATGAATTTGTATATGGTTTTTAGTTATATCTCACTTTAATTGATTTTAAGTAAGAACATAAAAATAATAAAAATTTTAAGTACTTAAGTACAATTTTTTAAAAAAATGTTAGGTTATTTCTAAGCTCGCATCCTCTTGGACCGGGGCCCTCTCAGGTCGGGGGCCCGTAGCATTTTGCCTATACCTCCCTATAGTTATACCACTACTGGTTTCATGGCTTTTTATTATAATTACGGGGATGTACCGCGCATAATCTTGCGCCGATATACTCTTAAATTGGGCAACGTCGCAAAAATAAAGACTCATGACACTAGTGACCATTTTGAAACTATTTTAATTATAATTTACATTTTGAAACTATTTTAAGATAACTGCTATTATCTTCGAAAGTATGCATTTGTAACCTATGTTTCTTAGACTTTTTACATTATTCTTATTTATAGAATAACTTTAAAGTTATGGGATATCAAAAAGATCACGATGTATACGTAATATAAATATATCTATAATATAATATATTATAGCTCATATTTTTATTTGTAATTATTTTAGTATTTGTTCTAATATATATATTTATAAAATCTCCGAATTTCATTTAACAATACAGTCCACTTCATCGATCAGGAACACTATTCTTATATTATTTTTAAGTTTTTAGTGTTTTTGAAGTCGGTTTTATTTTTTGTAAAAAAAAATTTATTTTTAACTTTTTAGTGAATGAAATCTTTTTATTTTAATCTTTAAACTTTCTATTTTCTATGGGATCCCATTATCAGATCCTGACTTTGGTGACCATGGGACCACCCTTGCAGTATACTCTATCGAATACAAAAAGAATTTTGGAAATCGGTTTAAAAATGACGGAGTTATGAGGTAACAAACATAAAAAAAATACAACCGAATTGATAACCTCCTCCTTTTTTGAAGTCGGTTAAAAAGACAAAGTACCATTTTTATTACACTTTGCAAATTTTATGTTAAGTACAGTACTGGTACCTATAATATTTCTTTTGTCAACAACAGAAAATAAGAGAATAAAACCAAGTCTAGATGAAACAATAAAAGTAAATAATTAACAAGTATGACCGTAATACACACAGTTTGTAGAAACTATTATGTTAAATTAAATTCATCACTATACTAGCACAAAAATATGGGTAGGTTGTTTATGCTTGCCCACTCATGACCTACCCACAAAGGCGGTTGTTATTACGCAAATTGCCTACAAATAACAGCGCGACGACAATTAGATGATGTTCTTTAATGAATTTCAATTGTTGGTTACCTATTTGCCTGCACCTCTATGCAAACATGAATAATATTGCACGATGCCTTTGTGACGTTTGCAAATAATTTGTGAGAACAAAAATAACTGAGCTCTCGTGATTAGAAAATGAGTATTTTTCAGCTCTTTATTTCCCACGAAAGTTTCCAGATATCTTTTTTGTTTAAATTAAATCATGGTGCTTTTAAACTGCACGTTTATACTTATTATACTATGTTAGAGAATTTGTATAATAGTATATGTAACAGTATAATATAAGTAAGAACGAAATGGTGATATAGACTGCAATGGTGAATCTTGCTTCCACTCAACCGTGAACAGTTTGCCAAGCCTCGAAGCTCTATGTGGCGCCGGCATTATAGTTAAGTATATGGCCATGGTTTGTAATTTGTATACTTTAACATTTGCTTTAAAAAAGCTTAAGGTCAGTCGGGGCAAGTGCGCCAACGGGGTAAGCGCGCCACCCATAAAAATATCGAAAAATACAGATATTACACAACTAACGACATCTTATATCCATGCAACAAACTAAAACACAGTTCCACTTCACACTCACAGATGGCTCTGTTCACCTTAACTTGAAATATCCGCCATTTAAGTTTTAGTGTCATTTAGACCTGTTACCAGAGATGACTTAATATTACTAATCCACATTATTCTTTAATTATTTACTGAATTGCGGCAAACCAAAGAGGTGAGTACAAAGGTTAGATGTTTTTCTTCAAATCTGTATTAGTATTTTACTCCTAATTAGTGAAATTAATGTTTTTTTATACAGTTTAAAATCTTGACCTCAAAATAATCGAGTGGGGTAAGTGCGCCCAAATTGTTGGTAGTATGGCGCACTTGCCCCGAGTCAGAAGTCGCCAACTTTTATGATGCAGATGATGTTTTTTGAAAACTTACTAACTAAAGTGCTTAGGGTCACATGATGGAGACGGTGAATGAGTGCCATTGGGTAGTGATAAATACCTCTTATTTAGGTCCGTCCATCCGTCCATCCGCAGCTTAACTAAGAGATTCAAGTTTTAGATAACTGTTATTTGGTATGGATACACATATTAATTACACCGACAAAGTGGTCAAGTAAAATCATATTTTTTTTAGGGTACGTAATGTGATGATGATTTTTTTACTTGCTTAGGTCATTATGTGAGGTGTAGTTAGATAGATTTTAACTCTGAAACTAGGTTGGCCACTGACCACTCGATAAGAAGCTGGATAACTGTCGTAAGGTCCACACACAGATGACTACTTACCATAATTAGCCCTAAAATTATCATATTACCATGTCCATTTTTCAGATGGCTCGTAATTACTAAAGAAAAACTCATAATAACCCTTCTTGGTCTAGCTAGAGAGACTTCATGTCAGGCAGTGGACGCTGTCCGATCAGGCTTATTTGGACATGAAGCATCACAATTATTACCTACCTATTTTTGTATTTTTTTTTATAAATGAAAGTAACAAAAAAATGCTAATTTGGTTTATTATTAAAAATACTATTATTCCAGCGAAACTGTCCGCAAACATTTTTATTTATATAGAGCAGTTTGAATTAATATAATAAGAAAAATAACTTTAAAATGTTTAGCGCCCCTAATGACAAATCTATGGCGCACTTGCCCCAAATTTATTAAGCAAGCTGTTGTTGCTTATGGGACTAGATTATTAAAAAAGAAACAAGATTAATGCGTTTAGTTGGCAATGATCAATAGAGTACACCAATTGTTTTTCTTGTAACGTAATTCTTTAGCACTTTTATTCATACAGGCGCACTTGCCCCATTTCCAGGGGCAAGTGCGCCTATACCCATGTTTTCCAATTTTCCATAAAATATTGTAAAATTATTGATAGATTTGATTGAATCGACATTTGTTGCAATTTCAAAATACCAAATTTTGTCAACATGCTAAATTTTCACTCATAAGTCATCATTTAAATATTTTATTGTGGATCAAACTCATCTATGAAAAAATTATGGCGCACTTGCCCCGACTGACCTTAATAGTCTTTTTTATATAAATCGAAGAGAAAGTAAAAAATCAAGTTTTGTTAACTTTATTTTCTTTACTTACTAACAAATATTTTACATATTACGCTTAGAAGCTCTACTATAATGTTCGTCTCTGATAATATTGTCTTAATCGCTCAATGTGGAAATTCAAGAACAAAAATATTATAAGCTCAATGTCGATCGATCGAATTCGAGAGTCAGCCTACAAACCTCTAGAAATAGTTACAATTGACAAATAAATGCATTCATACATACAGAAAAAAAAATATTTTACAAAAAATAAAAACCGACTTTTAACAACATCAAAAAGTGGTCAATAAATAATATAAGAATACTTATATAAAACATGACATTTTTATATTGTTGTTGGTGAAGGCAAACACCATAATAAATAATCTATCTTAGTAATCTCTATCTCTATATATAATAAAATCGTAGGGGTACAAAAATCTGTAATTGCGAAATATTAAGAAAAAAAATACACAGGTCGCCTTAAAATCATTAGCAGAACACGATAGAATAGTTTTTTAAAAAATTGTTTGTTTGTTGGTTTGTTTGTTTGTTTGTTTGTTTGTTTGTTTGTTTGTCTGTTTGTCCGGAAAGATCTCCGAAACTACTGGACAGAATTTGATATGGCTTACACCACAATGCTTAGAATTTTCCGGAAGAACATTTAGGCATAATTTCGTTTGTTTAAATTCACTTTTTATTTTTAGTGAAAAAATACCATATAAAATTTTCGAATTGGCTTTAGGTAGAAAAACAACATGGCGCACCTGAAATTATTTTGACAAGTCTGTCACATAGTACAGAGAGAAGGTATTTTCTTCCACGAAGGAAAGGCAATGGAACTACGCCATACAGCCTGATCTTAAGTAATTGGATTTCGAAAATTGAAAGGCAGGAATGAAGTGTTTCACATAGTACAAATAAAATTTAATATTTTCTGTTAATGGCTGTGCCCAACTGGATTTCGCCAACCAAATTGTCTTTTTCTTATGTCGTACCGTGGTGGTAAGGCAAAAAGATCAAGCCATACAACCAATGTATAAAGCATTTTTTATGATAATACTTATCGAGTGACCATAAAATTTGTAGATTGGTTTAATTCTTGACTAATTTTCACAAAATCGGTACAATTTTTGAAATATTTGAAATGTTGAAAAATGAAGATACTCTTTTCAAGGTATTTTGAAAGGTGTTATATGTTAGGTGTTATATGTTTTTACATTAGGACCAAGGAATCAAACTCTTTCATCCATTTAAAACTATTAAAAGTAATAGATTAATATTGATAATTCAAAAAATATCTGACTGCAATGTTCTGGGTTACGCGTAGAGGGACGGAACGGGACTCTTGATCCTAATGTCTAAAATGACGGATCACATTTTTTTGGATCCACCCAAGGAACATGGATATCGAACGAAGAACCTAAAGAGTAGAACACATTAAACCTAGCCACGTTGACTTAATTTGACATGACTGCCGATAAAGTTCGTTTCTAAACCCAGCGATATGCATATCAAATGAAAGGCCTTGATGAGTAGAGCACTATGAACATAGGAAAATCGCCCTAAATTCAACATGGCCGCCGCTCAAATAAAACGGATAAAAGTTCGTTTCCAAACCCAGCAATATGGGTATCAAATGAAAAGCATTGATGAGTAGAGCACTATGAACCTAGCAACATTGACATAAATTCAACATGGCCGCCGCTCAAAAAAGGTGGATAAAAGTTAGTTTCCAAACCCAGCAATATGGGTATCAAATGAAAGGCATTGATGAGTAGAGCACTATGAACCTCGCAACATTGACCAAAATTCAACATGGCCGCCGCTCAAAAAAGGTGGATAAAAGTTAGTTTCCAAACCTAGCAATATGGGTATCAAATGAAAGGCATTGATGAGTAGAGCACTATGAACCTAGCAACATTGACATAAATTCAACATGGCCGCCGTTCAAAAAATGTGGATAAAAGTTAGTTTCCAAGCCTAGCAATATGGGTATCAAATGAAAGGCCTTGAAGAGTAGAGCATTAGGTACCTAGGAAAATCGACCTAAATTCAACATGGCCGCCGCTCAAATAAAAAGGATAAAAGTTCGTTTTCAAACCCAGCAATATGGGTATCAAATGAAAGGCCCTGATGAGTAGAGCACTATGAATATAGCAACATTGACATAAATTCAACATAGCCGCCGCTCTAAAAAGAAGAATAATAGTTCATTTCCAAACCTAGCAATATGGGTATCAACTGAAAGGCCTAAAAGAGTAGAGCATTATGAACTAAGGAAAATTGCCCTAAATTAAACATGGCCGCCGCTCAAAAAATGGATAAAAGTTTGTTTTCAAACCCAGCAATATGGGTATCAAATAAAAGGCTTTGATAAGTAGAGCACTATGAACCTAGCAACATTGACATAAATTCAACATGGCCGCCGCTCAAAAAAGATAGATAAAAGTTCGTTTCCAAACCTAGCAATATGGGTATCAAATAAAAGGCCTTGAAGAGTAGAGCATTAGGAACCTAGCAAAATCGACCTAAATTCAACATGGCTGCCGCTCAAAAAAAAAGGATAAAAGTTCGTTTCCAAACCTAGCAATATGGGTATCAAATGAAAAGCCTAAAAGAGTAGAGCATTATGAACATAGGAAAATTGCTATAAATTTAACATGGCCGCCGCTCAAAAAATGGATAATAGTTCGTTTCCAAACCCAGCAATATGGGTCTCAAATGAAAGGCCTTGATGAGTAGAGTACTATGAACCTAGCAACACATAAATAAATTCAACATGGCCGCCACTCAATAAAGGTGGATAAAAGTTCGTTTTCTAATCTAGCAATATAGGTATCAAATGAAAGGTCTTCAAGAGTAGAGCACTATGGATCTAGCAATATTGACGTAAATTCGACATGGCCACCGCTCAAAAAAGGTGGATAAAAGTTCGTTTCCAAACCTAGCAATATAGGTATCAAATGAAAGGCCTTGAAGAGTAGAGCACTATGAACCTAGGAAAATAGCACAAAATTCAATATGGCCGCTGCTCAAAAAAAACTGATAAAAGTTCGTTTCTAAGCCCAGCAATATGGGTATCAAATGAAAGGCCTTGATCAGTAGAGCACTATGAACGTAGCAACATTGACGTAAATTCAACATGGCCGCCTTTCAAAACCAGCCATTCAACCATTGCTTTTCAAACCCAGCAATAGGGGTATTAAATGAAAGTAGGTCCTGAAGGGTACCTAGAGCAGCCATGCTCTAAGTGTGTTCCGCGGAACCCTAGGGCTCACAATACCCCTATAAGGGTTCCGCAATAATTTAGAAAAATCAAAACACCCTCTCTGGTCGTACTTTTATTATGCTTATTAATAAAGAATACACTTTTAAAAACTATTGTTTTATTTTAGGGTTCCGTCAAGTATTTCGCTTTCCAAAAGGGTTCCGTCACCAAAAAAGTTTGAGAGCCGCTTCGGGGCCTATTGGATGTTCGATGTTAGATGTTACCTGTGTATAGTGTCCTTCGAGACCGTGATAATGCAACGATCGTGAACTAACTAACGATAACTCCAAGTTTGTGTGTTGGATGTTAGTCATCACGGCGAGTTTGCTAACCGAACTATGCCAGCAACACTATATCGCACAGTACACGTTACAAAAACGGAAGTCTCAATACATTTTAAGGCTAACCGCATAAATACGTTTTTTCGCATTCGTTTTCTGAATGCGGGCATCCGAATGCATCAAATCTATACAAAATACTCATTGACTGCCGCACACGTTCGTTTTTATTACGAACGGAACACGTTCTGTACGTACGTTTAGGTAGAATGGTAGAAATCGCGAATGAGAAGAAACGAACGTCTGCGCTACGTTCACGAAACTCCATGTCTGTATTCCGTGATCGGATATCGAATACGGAAAACGTATTTGTACAGTAACCCCCCCATTCATGCTATACATTAACTCTACGAAAACCGCCAGTATTACGAGCGACATAAGAACGGTTCAAAGGTCAAACAGTATAGCTTGACAAGGAGCTTACTGTACGACCAGTCACAATTGGCCAAGTTGTCATATCCAAAAAATATATTTTGTTGGTGTTACCAACACCCATTATAAAATCTAAACTTTATTCGTATACAGTTCTAATTTATTAACAATTGTTTATTTTAATTCGAAACATGAATACGATAAACATTATTCTTGCAATATGTAATGTATTTAATTTTGTGGACTGTTAGAAAAAGAGCATTACGAACCTACGAAAATTGTCCTAATTTCGAAATGGCCGATGCTCAAGAAAGGCAGAATAAAGTTGAATCATTATGGAATAAAATGGAGGAAAAAACTAAACACTGTGTTAAATATTTTGATAGCGAAACGTAGTTCGCGGGCACAGCTAGTCTATACTAATATTATAAAGCTGAAGAGTTTGTTTGATTGTTTGAACGCGCTAATCTCAGGAACTACTGGTTCGAATTGAAAAATTATTTTCGTGTTGGATAGTCCATTTATCGAAGAAGGCTTTAGGCTATATAACATCACAATATTGTTATTTTCTAACATTCACGCGAACTAAGTCGCGGGCACAGCTAGTTTAAATTAAAACGTCTTTCGTAGTTTACTATAGTATTGTAAAAAATGTTCCCAAACTCCTAACAACCCAATTGCTTAGGAGTTACATAATCATTGAAAGAATAGAACTCCGCACTAATAAGTTCCCTATATATTGAAAGAACTATTCCCTATCTTCTAACCTATCAGAAACCTTCTATGGTCAGCTGATGATGACTACTAGATGCAAATACGTGAATATCTCCAGATAAAACGTGAAATACGTTGGACGTACCTATGAAATTTAAAGGTTTCCCTCGATTTTACTGGGATCTCATCATCGGATCGTGACTTGGTGACAATGAGACCACCAGAATAATCGGTGAACATTAAAAAAATAAATACACAAACATGTAAACTTCTCCTTATTTGAAGTGGGTTAAAAAATAGCATATCTGCTACGCAAAAATTCAGAAAAGAAAAAAATATTTCTAGTTTCACTCCTGGAGACGCATTTTTTAATCATTAGAAGTGAATCGCGTGCTTTCGAACACGAATACAAATCATGTGCGATTTTCTACTGTTCCCAATTTAAAAGATTTTTGAATTACTCTAATTCAGTGTTGTTATTATAAACAAAGTCTATATTAGATACCATTTCACACAGAAAAAATAAAACCGGTATGTAATAACTCATTAATTTAAAAAACTGAATCGCATCTATATATAGGAACGTGAATGCGATGCATGTATTCTACTAATAGAATAGGCTAGATGAATGAAAAAAAAATTGCTTTAATAGAATCTCATTAATATAATAAACAGAAAGAAAAAATATGTTTTCGAATAACTATAAAAACAACCAAGATATAAGGTATTAAAGATTTTTCTCCATCTCTTTTTAGCAAAACGGCAATTTACATGGAGTTTATATGGCCGTACTCAACAATGACGTCACGGTTGATGTCGCATTCGAATCTTACGATTTCGAACGCAAATTTGAATTCTATTGTTTCAAAAATGAGTCTCCTGGCCAACACAGACCTATTACCGATCTCATGGTTTTGCAAATGATATCATAGTGCAAAACGAAAACTACGATTTCCGGTCAGATTTTTGATCATTTGTTCATTATTTAATGATGACATCATTGAAATTATGCCATAGTGATGATATCATTGGAGATCGGTAATACGAAATGCAGCATTCCATGACTTCTTTTTCTCAAATTTATACCATGTCATACGATGAAAGATCCATAATAAAATTGGCCTGCAGTTTTGAAACCGTAGCATATGCCACGCACTGTGCCTACGCTTAGATGTAAGTATTCAAAGCGCATTTGCGTTCGTTTGACGACTGACAAAGACTCGCGAAGCATGTCGGCGCTTTGTACTCGCATTTCCATCTAATGCCGAGGCGCGAGTTCACGCTTTTCAGCGGTAGTACTCGCTCGGCGGCAGTGCGTTAGATGTGTGCAATTTGCCCCCATTTGCCGTAATGACAGAGCGTGTTGCTCATGGATGCTGCATAATAAGCCAATCCCACTCGATTGATCTGCACAAGGGCTGTCTGTCCCGCGCGTACCTTTGAACACTAAAAGAGTTCACATTGAGGTACTAATTACACGTTTGGCTTAAGAAGTCTAAAGAAGTTTTCTACTTTATCTTACTTTATTTTTAACTGCCTCCGCGGTCTAGTAGTTGAGACCACCGGGTGTTGATTGGGAGATCCGCGATTAGATTCCACACGGAGTAGAAATTTTGCTGCTTTTCTTGAGTCTTTCGTGTCCGATTAGCTACATAGCTATCACCATCGTGCGTAAGTCTGTCGCTATAGTAACAATGTTAATAGCATTGGTGTGTCCCGACAATAAGGTAAGAATCAGCAAGTTCAGAGCAAAACTGAATGAAAGATGCATTGCTTCTTTATCAATGGCCTAGTTCATTTTTGTCCTTCGTTCGAGAACTACACAAGTCTAGAGAGCAACCCTCTTACCATGATCGCCTGAAACAGTATTAAAATCGCAGTAAGAGCGTGATGGCGGTATATGCCGCAAAAGCGGCGTCTCTATTACAATATTGTTTTAACCTTGCTCTAAGTGATCATGGTTTTAGTTTTCTTAGCTCGGATCTCGTTCGAACAACAGGTACAAGTTTATAATATGCAGAGTGGCACATTTAGATCGGACAGTACGGGCAAATCTATAATTATAAGACATTCAAAGATCGTTCTTAGGAACCATGTCATCGATTTTAGTGCCAAGAAAAACTGCATCCTACATGAATAATAAACTTGAAAGAAAAAAGATGAGAGAAATAAAAGTTACCTACATTTTTTCTATTTGGATATCAGTTGTTAAGGTCATAAGCAGAAAATTTTACTATGCAACATGAATCTAAAATGAATTGAGTGAACTGAGTACGAGTTTTTTTTTATGTAGGTATGCAGTTTTTCTTGTCACTAAAATCGATGACACGGTTCCTAAGAACAGATCTTTGTATGTCTTATGGCCGATTTCAGGAAGCCCCTAAGACGTATGCTGTCACTTTTTGTCTTTAATAAAAAGAATGTGACAGCATGCTACCTAAGAGTCACCTAAGCTAAGAAGAGGTTGGTGAAAATGGCCATTATAGTTACAAACTTGCCGATACTGACCGATCTAAATATGCCACCCTGAATATCAATATAATTCACATAACATAATAAGAGCCATGAGCAAAACATCTTTTTTACCGAATTCGCAAAAAGGAGGAGGCTATCAATTCGACCGTTTTTTTTTAAGTTTGTTTTCAGTTAGTCACATTTTCAAAACGTCAGACTTTCAAATGGTCAGGTCACAGATAGTAAGTGGTTTGTTACCTCATAACTCCGTCATTTAATAACCGATTTGGAAAATACTTTCTTTTTGTTTGGAGAGTATACTTTCCTATTCGTCCCATTGTCCCCAAAGTCAGGATCTGGTGATGAAATCCCAGGAAAATCGAGGGAAACCCTTAAATGTCTATAGGCACTTCCAACGTGTTTCATGTTTTCTCGAAGCTATTTGCGTCTGGTAGTCATGAGCCGAGCTGATGATGGAAAGATCACTGACTTAAGATGTAGGTGTTAGGTTTTTAAATACAACAGGTACGTATTGACGGCCCTCAGTTGTATTCTTTCAAGTTACTTCGGTGAGCTGGTATTGAATTCACTTAAAACAATAAATAAAAAAATTATAACAAAAAAGAATCAAAAATAATCCGCACCGAATTAAAAATAAAAAATGTAATGGTAATTGTATTCTTATGTTATTTTTGACTTTTTTGTGTTTTTCACGGTTATCTTACACGTCTTATTACGGTCTGCATCCGTCACTAGTAGCTAGTCCAAACAGCTGTATAATGCCCTTTTTTTCTTATTTATTTGTTAAAAAATAAAAACTAGAAATGAAATTACCTAAGAGAGTTGTTTTTATAAATCAGAACTCTACCTATAGAGTATGAAGTTTTGTAATATTACCCTACAAGTATTACTGGATATCACGATCCCCCTTATTATTCCATTACTGGGGATCGCGGTTCTTACGAGTCCCTTGAGGCAGACAAGGAAACTGCTAGAGTCATTAGCTTCACCGAGTGGCTAACGAGAAACTAAGGAAAGAGCTCATTTTCCTTGTGTTCGAAAACCGTCAAAAACTTAAGAACAATATGCTATTTCTTGAGATTTTTGAACTAGCCCACCAAGATAAACATTTATACTTAGATACTGGACAAATAACGCTACTAGTTAGGAGCAATCTTTCTAAAGAAATTGTACAAAACAAATATTATGAAATAATACTCCAAAGACGTAGTTACCGCAGGGATACTCTGTACCAGGGTCATGTGCTTAAGTACCTCCGTCTTACTTATTTCTGGAGCAAAGCAGCAGTGCTTGCATTGCTGTGTTCCGATTTGCAGGGTAAGATATGGCATTGAAATTACTGGGTACCGTGACTTTACATCTGATGTTACAAGTTAAGTTGGCAACGTATCCTGTGGTTCTTGTGGCGGTTGCAGTTTTACTGCGAATCTCACAGGAGCCACATGTATTATAGGTGACTGTTACCACTTACCATCAGGTGTGGGCAGTTTGCTTGTTTGTCAACTTTGTAGCAATAAAAAAAACGTAAGCAAAACATTATACGCGATTCAAAAATTAATGATTTGTCTACGTGTTTATAATACATGTAGACAAATCTTATTTTAAATTCGTTCATACATCGGCAAATATTTGGAGAATTATGTCAAGGCATAGCAAGTTTGTCCACGATTGTAAATCAAGAAGAATTCAAATTCTCTTAGTCGAGATTAACATTCCAAAACTCGAAAGTTGTTCCATATAGCAGCCCTATGGCAAAAGAGCTATGCCAGAGAGCTATGCGATAACTCAAACTGCAGATCGCTACGAGCGAATCGCGCTCTGGCATTACGAGGGGTAATTAGAAGCAATTGAAGCATGGTTAGGTATGCGGCTATGCAAATCTAACTATTCGTGGTCACTATCAAAGCTCTAGCGAGTTTCTAGCAACGTAACATAAAAACAAATGTGTTACTCCATTTGAGATAATACCTAATAATTTTCCTAACTAGTTACGATATTTGCAGTAAGTACATACCTTTAAAAAGTATATCTTACCATATAAAACTAAAATTATGCTTGCACAGTCCCTTCTTCTCCCTATTCTCGACTACGCTGACGTGTATTATTTAGATACAACTGATGAATTATGCATGTGTCTTAAGTACACTTGCGCTTCCACCCTCAAACAGCAAATTTTTCCATAATTCCTTCACCGTCCGTGCTGCCCAACTGTGGAACAGACTGCCAGTTAATATACGTGAAAGTCTTCACATCTTTCAAATCAAAAGTAAAAGATCATCTTCTTTCGAACTCCTCAAGTGACTATATTTATTAGTATATACAGGGCGTCCCAAGACTATGGGTCATGAAGGGAAAGTACCTTAAATATCGTTGTTAGGATATTTTGCTGGAAGAAGATTTTATGTTATTTTTAAAAGTTAGTAATACTGCATTTAAAGATTTTCTAAAAATTACTTGCTTCATTTGGGAATCGAACCGACTTAAATGTGAAAAAAAAATGAATTTTTTTAGTAATTGTACACTTAGGCTCCTTAAGTTCTCAGGTCTCATTCTGACACGCAGCATAGGAATTTTTTGGAAACCCTCAACTATAATAAATATGTTTATTTTATTAAACACTGATATTGCTTTGCAGTGACGAAACAATCCAACGTCATCATTTTGGTAATTATTTTTTATGTGCTTAGGAACAATCTTTTTTAGTATACTTAATTGAATACTCGCCCTTGTACGTAACTCATGTACCTATAAAAAAATTATAACAATTTGTTTACAATTAAGAATATATAAAAGTAAGACGGGTGTATTTGTACTAAAAATAACACATTTTATCAATATAGGACATCCATTCATATCACACGAGGCGTAAAGCAAAACTTCTTAGAATCGGGTTCACCAGCACTAAAACAAGCGATCAAAAGTAAGTATCGATTTTTTGACATTAACCGTATGAAAGAATTGTCAAAAAGAGTCGGTTAACTTTTCGTTTGTTAAACGCGTTGGTGAACTCCAACCTTAGGATACTAATCACTAAACTGACAAAATTTTCACAACACCTATTATTTTAAAACTGTTTAAAGTTTACGTAACACCAAATCAAGTACTCTGATATGCCTAGAAAATGACAAAATAAAAAGTCAAGAGTTACTGACGCATAACCTCAATTTAAGGGTAGTTTAAACAAAACAAGGCATGCCTGGCGCTCCCAGTGGAACGAACGAGTTACAAAAGCATATGTTTTGAGCGCTAGAGCGCACCTATCATTTACCACATTATGTGTGCAATGATTATAGTAATCCACTCATAAGGGAACAATGGCACTACGTACGGTGGCACCGCATGCGCATACTTACAGGATGTTACTCATTCCTACATTATTTTTTTCTATAAATCGTGACTGAATTGTATATGTGGTAATGTCAGGTCAATAAAAGATGTTTGACTATGCTAGCCGCCAGGTAATGAAATTAAAACAAAATCTAATATAATATAAGTCTATGATGAAATATACCCAACATTAATGTAAGTACTTTACCAGACAAATACTCCTAATGTGAGTAGTTTAGCATAATGTGTTTACTTAATATCAGACGGGACAGTCTCGTAAAACAGGTAAGATACCTAACCCTACACAAAAAACAATAGTCTCACAAAGTATTTCCTGCTGACGCAGCTGTCTGTTTACACCGCCTCCGCGATCTTATGGTTGAGACTACCGGGTGTTGATCGGGATGTCCGGGGTACGATTTCCCATGCGGGCAAAAGGTTTTCTGCTCGATTTGGTTGGTGATAGGGCTTTTGAGCCCTCCTGAAAAGCTACCACCGTCTTACCTAAGTTTGTCGCTATAATAATCATGTTTATAGCATTGTTGCGTTTCGACAATTACTCGTAAATGTAAGATAGCCGGTTCCTCAATTGGTGAGGTGCCCAGGTGAAACTCACTTACACCATCGCTTATCATCGTCACTCGTCATGTATATGTAAAAAAACCGTAAAACATAATGATATACATTATGACAACACCATGTATATGGTATTGTATAAATTTAATAGAAAATATGACCCTTTCACTGTTCGACATAATTAAGGAGTGCGCGCACAACAAAGGGCCGATCGGCTACACGTTGCCAAAGCAGTTTTATTCGTTGAATCGATTGACAAAGGCACCCTTTCTTCAGCAATTTGCCAGCCAGCAGGCTCCGGAAGTCAGACCTTTGGTGCGTCGTGGAGAATCTTAGACTCTGCAGGCTCCATTGTGGCAGGAGCTCCGCCCTCTGAGCTGTCAGCACGTGACACGTTTAGCCTTAGAGGTGACGAAAAACGGTTTCTTTTGTAAGTAACTTCGCTGACGAAGGAAGCGGCGAGGTCTTTTTCAGTTAAGGATATTCTTGTCATAAGTCAAGTATACCAATCTGACTACAAACAGAACGACCGTCGTATGAATAGCTAATGATAGCTAATGGCTAACTAATGATATATGGCCAACTAGCTTCTGCCTGCGACTTCGTCTGCATAGACTTTAATTTTGAACAATTTTCAATTTTGCCTCGGGAACTACTTAAGGAATCGGGATAAAACGTAGCCTAATATGTTCTTTTCCATGTCAAAGGCTACATGCATGCCAAATTTCATCCAAATCCGTTCAGCCGTTTTTGCGTGATTGAGTAACAAACATCCAAACATCCACACTTTCACATTTATAATATTAGTAGGATTTCACCAACCTAAGCTATGAGGAAACTCCTATGAAGTATGCTGTCACATTTTGTCTGTAATGTAAAGAATGTGACAGCATTCCACTTAAGATTATGCTATCCTTAGCCATGACAAGGTTGGTGAAATTGGTCATTATTCCCTCATGTTATAGTTTTCTCTAAAAAGGTTCACTTTTTATTCTCTACACTGTTAACGTGGCTCTTTTAAGGTGAGCAACACGCTTAGCCAATGTAACTTAAATAACCATCTGTATTATAATAAACCGTAATAGGCACTTTGTAATACCTAAAGGTTAGAGCATAATATCTAATGCAAAAAGGTTACAGAGGCGGCCAAAGAATCATACATAAAAAAATTATCTGATGACAACGACATTACTTACAGCTTTGCATTTGAAACCTGCCAAATAATATTTGTTGTGCAGATATATAAGACACACTGAAAACAAATCCCCTCAATACCAAAGGATCCAACCATATTATCTGCGTATTATAAGCCTTTAATTAAAAATTGGTTGAGGAAGCTCATAAAATTAAACCTTTAATTTAGCAAGAATACCAAGAAAACCGTTGTCAGTTTAACAGTAGACTCGTATACCTACGTCGAATAAACAAATAGCACTACGACAAAAGCCACGAAGTCATCTCAATTCTCGTCTAAAGTTGTGCCGACATCGACACCGAGTCGCCACGGAGGTATTTGGGCTGAATTATCTCGTTGAGCTGCGCCAGTGACCTTGTCCTCAGCGGCCAGCAACCACTGATTACCGAATTACCAACGTCCTCGCCTATACTTACCACGCCGATTTAAATAATAAATATCTTATCTAAATAACAGAGCATTGTCTTACATCCGACGATCGCTGCGTAATCACCTGCATTAGCTCACACCGATAATAAAATTAGGCGGGTCGCGTAATTTGACTTAATTTTGGCAGAATACTGGCCGAATCACAGCGGATTGCAAACAAAAATCGGCGCGGAATCCCTCGAGGGACGTTTCCTTCCCAAGTGGGAAATGCGATGACGTGTGTTCGTGCAATCTGCGATTAGATACGACATAATGGAGGCTCGTAGTCATAATATTATGTTATTACAATCGTGTTTTCATTAACTAAATAATACACCGTTTACGATCGTTAATTATGTAGGTTATGCCGGTCACGGAAAAACATTATTAACTTATTTACAAACTCAAACTCAATTTTAACAGCTAATCCTCATCTTAAAAAAAAATTGTTTTCAAAATACTTTAAAAAAAAATTAAAATTCATCCGAGTTTATGGTTCAGTCTTACAATCCCCATCTCCCGATCCCTTGCGAGCTTTGGAATCAAAATTAGTGTATGTCTTCAGGTATTTTAACCCTATGAACCTACTCGGGGTGCTAGAGCTTTCCATAAGGTTTTATTTTTTATTTTGTCTTACTAGTTAATGGTACAGAATTTTGACTTCACAAGATTTTTCGAGTTTAGACTTTGCAGTTACGTGCAGATTGACCTATAATATGGCACCTGGCTGGCAACAGCCAGATAGTATAACCGCTTACACATGTGTCATGGGGTGCTAAAGCAGCCCAGTGTAATAACAACATAACTGTTTTTATAGATAAAAATTGCTGTTTTTTATGGGTATTATGATTTCACTATTACAATAACCTCAAGGAAACGGCAATAATCCATTTTAATATTAAGAAAAAGGCAGAAGTGAACAGAATCGAGTGTTGGACTATATGGATTTTCTATGATTTACTTAAATAACTCTTGTATTCTTTTCAAATAATCAAAAACAATAATGCATATCATCTTGCCAGAAATAATACTTCGTAACACATTTCTTTAAAAAAATAGAATTGAATTACATACTTACATTGAGAAACATTGACAGAAACGCCTATAAAATGTCAATTTTCAGGAGGGATTTAAAAGAAAGTTTTTTGGCGATCTTCGAAAAAAAAATCTGTTACAAAGATAATACTTAAAGTTAAGGTATGCCCAAAAAACAAGGTATATGGAAAAGCTAAACAAGGTGCATTAAGTGCAAAAATCAATTTATATTTGAAATTATGAGTCCATGATGCAAGTAAAACTTAACTTAAATCTTTTTCTCCTGAAAATAAAATTAAAAACAAAAACTAATTAATAAAAAACACCAAAAAGTAATAAAAAATAAAATAAAACACAATTTATAAAATAAAAAACAAAATAATAAAAGAACAAATTTATGAAAAAAATACCGCTTTACACCGTTGACCAATCCTGACCTAGATGAAGTAGTGAAATTAAAGATTTCATGTTTTTGTGTAATGCGACATGTGATAGATGGACCAAAAAATTTGAGGCGATGTAAAAAAAGGTTCTCTTAAAAAACAGAATATGGCAAATTCTGATTGTGATCTTTTAATCTTTGTGTTCTAACATAAATAGAAGTGTAATTTTCAGAATCTGTTTTTAATCATATAGTTTATGAATGAATGAATGAACTGCTAAGTCTAAGGTATTTCAGAATGAAAGAACAATGGATAGGTAGGTACGCCAGACAGTATAGGGTTAAGTTTCACCGCAACCCATTCAGTAGTCATGTCATGCGTGGAAACGTGACCAACATCCTTTTTACTCACACCAACGTTAACGAAATTTATTAACTGAGTGTAATAGCACGTTGTTACCCTAGGGGTGAAAGTAACTTATTTAGTCCCGCGATAGGGTTCGCCAATAGTTCGTGGGACTAAATAAGTTTTTAACCCGAGGTTAACACTGTGCTTTTCATTACGAATACAAGGAAAGGAAAGGAAATACGAATACAAAAAAAAATAAAAAAAATAAATGAACAACTTCTGCTTTAGCTTCTTCTCTTATGAAATCAGGCGTTAAATCTATATCTCAATCAGTGAACTTATTGTGTTAATACAAATCTCTGCTATACAGAAGTAGGTATTAAGCAAAACTCTACAACTCGAAAAAGCAAATGAAGATCGGATTGTCGATTTCCCGCCTATTTTGTTTTTTTTCTGTGGCCGGCTAGCTCATCTCAGGTCATATAGTACGTCCCCACCGAGGGGTTCGAGCCTACCCTATGTTAGGGTGATTATTTATTATCTATTTTTACATTTTGGGATAGTTAACAGCTTCTTAAAAAAAAATTAACACTGGCTATAATATCTTAAAGCTATTGATTAGCTACCGCATATAGGCCTTAGTTAACCACGCTGGCCCAGTGCGGATTGGTCGACTTCACATACACCATTGAATTTCTTCGCAGATGTATGCAGGTTGCCTCACGATGTTTTCCTTCACCGTAGGAGCGTCAGACAAATGTACCTACATATGAAATTCGAAACGAAAAACACATTGGTACATGGCGTCGTTGCGCAGTAGGCGATCACTCGACCTCTGCGCTAATCATTGATAAAATGGTAAATATTCTGACCAAATCTATCTAAGTATATTGTTTTTAATAGAAATGTAAAAATAGAACTAGTTTTTTTTATATAATTTGATAGTTGTCAGTTGAAAACAATTCTCTCTAGGGCTAAAAAGTAATACTTTCAACCCACTCCTCAGGCAACTTCAGAGCTACTTTCCAAGTATGAGCAATGAAAAATGTTATCTACGTAATACTGATTTTCCACACGTCAAGCTAGGCTAGGACCCTTAGTACCCTTACAAAGACCAATTGTAATGAGATACAATATATAGTACAAGAGACATACAATCGTACATGCAGGTTTCACTCGTTTAAATGCATCGCACGTTGCGTCGGTTGATTACAGTAGCGGTGTAAAGCCCGTTCACATGTAGGCTACTAATTAATCCGCCATATTAGTTAATTGTCTCCGCCCGCGGCGTTCCCTCCCTTGCTCCGTTCTCTCGCAATTTTCATTGTGGTATTTCTGTTTCCGTTACACGATGTTTTTCTACGATGATTATTTTAAGTATCGTTTATTATTACATTGTTGGTATTCGTGGTTGTTTGAATTACTTATTTTAAAATCAAACTGAATTACATCCTGTGTTCGACTGTACTTATCTATTTTATATATGCTGACCGATTACCTACTCTGCCATTTGCGGGCCGATTTGCAAAAATCTTTTTGAAATCGCTAGAGTATATTCCAAAGATGATCACATTATCAACAAATCAGGATCTTTTCAAATTCAAATTCAAATTCAAAAATCTTTATTCAACATAGGCCTTTACAGGCACTTATTGACGTCAAAACAAAGCAAAACATTCTAATTTAAAGGAAACATAAATTTAACCTTGTATGTGCATACATCCTGAATATACCTACTCAAGATGTCTGCAAATACAAGTAGTAATGAAAAAAAAAAAAGTTGAATCTACGATCTGGTGATAGAATCCTAGGAAATCGAGGGAAACCGAATGAGAGTGTTTTATGTTTTTTCTAAAGTTATTCAGATATTTGCGTCTATGGTAGTCATCATCTCATGTTACTGGGCTGATGATAAAAGGCTTATTGTGGACTAGGAGTCAGGTTATAGTTCAAGTGTTCCAGGTGAGCTGATAGTGGAAAGTATAACTCCATTTACAAAAAGTTTATGCTAGGAGTTCTGTAATAACTCTTTTAATATTGTTTTTCAGGTTATTCTGATGTTTGCCTCGGTGCAAATTGTAATTTACTAAAATTATTGAAATAAAAATAATGTTACAAAAATAAAAACCAACTTCACAATCACTAAAAGATCAAAAATAATTATATTAACATAAGACATCACATTTTATTATTAAAGTGGGTGCAAGTGATTATCTGCTAGAAAGTCTTCAAATATGTAAAAATTTAATAATGTAGGTTGTTAGTTAAAAAATTGGCACCGACTTCAAATAAATGTGATGTTAGTTTTTAAAAGGCGTTTTCTATCTTTAACCTTTAACAAAACCAAAATTGTCTTACCTGTTCTTCTCGAGAAGGCCCCAATTTCCGAACAAGTATAGAGTCAACTTTTTTTTTTCATTCCTACTTGTATTTGCAGACATTTTGAGTAAGTATATTCAGGATATATGCATTGCACATACTTACAAGGTTAATGTGTTTCTTTTGAATTACAATTTTGCTTTATTTTGACGTCAACAAGTGCCTATAAAGGCCTATGTTGAATAAAGATTTTTGAATTTGAATTTAAAAAACGACTTAAAAAAGGAGGAGGCTCTCAATTCGATGCGTATGTTTTCTTGTTTTATTTTTATGTGTATGTTACGCGATTACGCCGCCAGTTGTTGCCCGTTTTTCAAAATTCTTTTTATATTCGAATCTCCTTGGGGAGTTCTCATTGTTACCAAAGTCAGAATCTGATAATGGGATTCCATAAAAATCGAGGGAAACCCTTAAATTTTATAGGTACGTCCAACGTGTTTCATGTTTTTTTCCGAAGCTTTTCACGTATTCGATGCGTAGGTATGTTCTTTGTTTTTTTAGTATACCTATGTTACGCGATTACTCCGACAATTGGGATGATGACTGAATTCAAATTTTTACGTCTCGTCATTAAATATTAAAATACCGTAGAAAAAGACGCAGTCCTGTGAAATTAGAATTAAAATCGGCTTAGAAATACCTTAGATACAAGCATTTTGAGTTGTTAATTTGAAGGCGATTAGACAGAGAGATCCGACATCAACTGTGACGTCATTGTTGAGTACGGCCATATTGACTCCTTGTAAATTGCCGTTTTGCTAGAAAGAGATGGAGAAAAATCTTTAATACCTTATATCTCGGTTGTTTTTATAGTTATTCGAAAACCGATTTTTTCTTTTTGTTTATTATATGAATGAGCTTCTATTAAAGCAAAAAAATTTTCTTAGTCATCTAGCCAATTGTGCGGATTGATTCTCAAAATTATTTTTGTATTCGATACTCCTGAGGTGGTCCCACAGTCACCAAAGTCGGGACCTGATGATAGGATCCCATAAAAATCGAGGAAAACCCTTAAATTTTATAAGCACATCCAACGTGTTTCACGTTTTTTCCGAATCTTTTCACATATTTGCGTCTGGTAGTTATAAACGGAGCTGATGATAGAAGGATCCTTAACTTTTAGGAGTTATAGATTAGTTTTTTTTTAAATACAATAGACACGTATTGTCAAGTGAATTTAACTGGTGAGCTGGTATTAATTCTCATTTGTACTTTTTTAAGCCAAAGTAGTTTACAGATATTTTGAAAATTCGTTAAGAATAAATCAAACTTATAAATTTTATATTTGTGACTGCATTTTCTTTAAAATGTTCAATTTAAAAAATTGATAAGTCATAAAAAATACGTCTCGGCTTCAATATACCGTGACTCGCCCACCGAGTTTATGTTCTATTTAACATACATCTATCAAGTCTATGAGAAAAGTTGTATAACACTGTAATATTTATCATCAGCCGCCCAGGTAATTGTAGATAGTAGATCAAATAAATGGGCATTTCCCAAGCATTACTTAACCCTTCGTTTCGGTAAAAGCTTTATTTGTTAGTCAGTTTGTGCCGCTTAGTTTGCTTACGAGTTCATATATCTAATCCAAAAGCAGGATATTGTTGCTCTTACTGGGTAAAATTAAGTTAATTGTGTCATTCTTACTTTCAACCCTTTTTCACAGGTGCTATTTGATGTACCTAGTTTATTGTTGGAATCTTTTTCTGTTTTGGGTTCAAATAAGGTGTGCGTCAGCATTGGCAACTATGCGGCACATACCCGATCCAAAGAAAAGAGATATGTACCCGGTTTTCCATTTAAGCATTACCATTTTTTCACGCTTACCGGCATCCAATATTAACCATGTTTTGCGTTTCTTTTAAGAAATGTGTACATTTTTACCCGGGCTATTTTTTACATATATAGGGAACTAACCCAAAAATCAAGATATAGTTTAAGTCGAACGCATTAGGTACATGGTAGCACTGCTAGCGTCAAAAGCTTACGATACGCAATGATGCTAAAAATGATGAAAATGCTGCAAATGTTTGCTTTGATGGAATGCACCTGTAAATAATCTAAAATCATGTCTATACAAACAAGCGTAAACAATGAAGAAACCAATATTTACAAAGCCTTGACACTCAAAGCTTGTTTGCTATAACAGTTCCGGAAAAAGAAATCAATTAACCTACTCGAATAAAAATGTACCTAGATTAAGTATTTAATTAAGATAGACATATTCTTCGGGAGGGAAAATATCGAGTGATCATTACAAAAGTATTGAGAATATACAGGTTTTGTTGAAGTTTAGGTACTATAGGTGCGTTCCAGATAAGCCTCGCCACTTTTTGATGCTAACATCTGATGTCAACCGCGTTTTGCGTTTCTTTTAAGAAATGTTAACATTTTTAGCTGCACTACTTGTTACAAATGAACCGTTACGAACTTAATTTTCGTGCTGAATCTTGACACCTCACCAATTTAATCCACTAGGTATAACTTAGTAAAACTTAATTCCGCCTGATCACCGCTACGCTCATTTTCGTTTGCACTAGCGCTCTCTAGCCCCACCCCGTCGACCTCGAATAGACACGGAATAATGAAATAAAAGATTCTTCTTCGGCCTGCCGCCGAGCCGCCGAGGAACCCCCCAACGCCGATTAGAGAGAGAAAGAGTATTTCTTTTCTAATAGGCCAAAACTTAAGGGGGCGTAGCCCGGCGCTTCCGCACGATTCAAGCGAATAAATTTTTAAATGGTCAGGCGGAAGTGCTCGCGATAGTACCTACAAATTAGGATCTGTTAACACTATAGTTAAGAGACATAAATAAATTTCTTTCAATTTGACATTTAAAACCTCATAATCCTATTTGTTTCAATTCAATAAAATTTTTAGATTTTATGGTTTCCATGACTGCAACGGGAGCCCCTTCGATTACATAATCTTTTTCGCCATATTATAATTTGGCATAACAGTTTCAGCATAAAGTTTTTCCACATAAATAATGATACACAAAGTTCTATACACGCAGAATGGTTACACTGGCATAATACTTATTTAGTGTAATTTTCTTTGGCATAATTATAATGTGCATAAAAATAAAAAGAATAAGTAAGATATAACACCGAATGGATGAAATACCTATGGATGAAATCCCAAAGAGCAGCTTCGAGCAAGGGGTGCAGGGATGCATAAAATGAACTTATACTTAGGCTTAAACTGTAGGTTAGATTAGGTTAGATATTGTGCTGTATTTTCCCTCTATTAAAAAAAAAAGGTTAGATATTGTGACCATACATAGAGCGGAGCATCAAACATTCAAGGTTTGCATGAAAAAATTAGGCTTATTTATTATTAAGTATTATAAAAGAGGTTATGGGAAAAAGTACTTAAGTATGCCTAATTATTTATTCTGTCTGAACACTATGAACGTTATGCGAAAAGATTAGTACCTATGCTAAAAAACGTTATGCAATTTTAAAATATACCTTTTCAATTTATGCGACCGAATATGGACCCGACTGCGACACCCTATTTGATTCATGAAAAAAGATTTAAAATGTCAAATTTGAAAGCTGTCAAAAATTGGTAAGCATTGGAAAACCAGGGAAAACCCATCTAATACTAATAGCAAGGGTGTTTGATGCTAACTTTTCTTGGCAAAAATGTTAGGTAAGGACGGTAAGGTGAAACACACGAAACCAGCACGAAAAGTTAAAACCAGCAGGTAATGAAACGCGATGATGCTTAATAATGTTGAAAATGTTGCTGTAGTGGCGCTGTTTGCCGCGCAGTGCAAGCCGCGGGCGGTGGGCGTGTTGCCGACGCCGACCAATAGCGAACCGCTCACTGACGCGAGCGCCTTCCTCTATTTTCCTTTTTCAACGGTCAGTTACATTAATTGAGACCATTTGCATATTATTTCGGCCATGATATCTTAAAAAGATGTATGTATATGGGTATATAAATGACTAGCTTTTGCCCGCGGCTTCGCTCGCGGTAAATTCGGTGTAACACCGAAGATTTAAAAAAAAAAATATGGCAGGTATTTTTCGATGGTAACAAAGAGTCTGTGTACCGATTTTTAGCTTCCTACCTTGAAAACTGCAAAAAGTCCCATATAAAATTTCACCCCCTCTTTTAAGGGGTTGGGGGCAGATTTCCAAAAAAAATGATGCACGATTTTTTTGTTAGTCACAAATAGTTTGCATACCAATTTTTAGCTTTCTACCTTGAAAATTGCGGAATGCTCCATACAAACTTCCACCCCCCATTTTAGGGAAGTGGGGGATTAGAAAGAGACAAAAAGTAGCCTATGTCACTCTCCATCCGTTCAACTATCTCCACTTAAAAAATCATTTCAATCCGTCGCTCCGTTTTGCCGTGAAAGACGGACAAACAAACACACACACACACTTTCCCATTTATAATATTAGTAGTATCATGAAGCAAGTATGGATATGGATATACTTACGGACCGTTGAAAAACACGTTCGTGCGTGCAATGTGTGGCTTTAAATAAAATTAATTTCTCAGCATTTTCCTGCAAATGTCCATGTGTGTACCTGAAGATGTTTATCTAAGCGACATCCCGTTTAGGAAAACACAGTAAAAATTTCTTAATTTATTATTAATAATGTTAGGGCACCACGGGAAAAAATTATTTCCCGTGGTGCTACTGGATGGCTTGGTAGCACAACGGTAATTGTTTATGCCGGTGGTACCACTGATAGCAATACTGGTGGTACCACGGGCAACAAACAAACGAACCAGGCTTTAGTTTAACCTTTGCGCACTCTTAATATTGTCACTCGTAATACCTAGCTGTTTTCGTAGTGCAAGTGTAAAGCTTTACGTGCGACCGACCGTACCTTATTATGTTTGTTGGTGGTGAAATTAGTAATAATTATTAAAATAATAATTAGCTGAAAAGGTTTTTAAATAATACCTAGAATGTGTAAAATAATAATTTTCACGGTGGTCGGTAGGTACCTACTACTGTGCCGGAACTGTCTTCACTGATCTGTGTGGATGGGCCTTTATGTCGTAGGCCTGTGTAGTAGACCAGAAATACTTATAATTGGCGGACAACAAATATCAGGCCTGTCTTCACAGTTAATTCAAACACGAATAAATAGCAAGTATGAAAACTACCAAATATCATCTGTCGTGAAACCGAATGCAACATCAAGTGAACTGTTGAAAACATGTCAAAATATAAAGGACAGTAGTGATAATTATCTATTGTTATGTGTAGGTGAAGATGATAAAAATCCTACTAAAATGTACGAATTGGTTGCCTGTCTAACATCTTTGAAAAAAATTAATATAATTATTTTAAATATAATTGAAAATAGGTATTTAAATGAGATTATGCTAAATAACACCTTAAAATCAGTTTGTCATAACTTTGAAAATTGTACTTTTCTGAATGTAAGCCCATACTTTTTTCATAAAAAGCATTACTTGGTTAATGCCTGCTATAAAATTAACTTCATGCTAGATTCAATATATTATAAAAAGAAGTACTTGAGTTTCTCTAATTTACAAGACTTACAGAAGACACACAAGCCAATGTCGGCAAAAAAGGGTACTATTCCTTATTATTTTCCGTCCACAAAATGTCATGTTAGTCAAAATACAAATAATACGCCACACCGTAGTGCACCTGATGAGTTTTTTCTGTAAAAAATGCCCTAATAGAACTAACACAGAACAAAAAATTACTTATACTTACACATTGCTGCATCAAAACATAGCAGGACTTTTAAATAAACTAGATCAAGTAGAAATATGCCTAAATGAATTTAAAGATAAGAAAAACGTGATAGACATCCTGTGTTTAACTGAAACTTTTGTTAAACAAGGTGATGAGCCAAATATTTACTTACAAAACTTTAATCTAGGTAGTTACTTTTCGAGGAAAACTGAAAAACGTACCACCACGTTTTTGTATTATATATTTGTTCTGTTCTGTTTGTATTTTAGTAGATAAATCTATAAATTGCATACCGCTACAAATGTGTCATGAATTTTCCAGTGAAAAATGTTTCGAATGCTGTGGAGTAGTTATACTATCACTTAAATGTATTGTTATATGCATATATCGAACACCTACATCTAATATTCAGATGTTATTTAATAAACTAGAACTACTTCTAAATAAATTAGACCTAAAAGATAATAAACGTATCGTCATTGCAGGTGACTTAAATATAAATACTATTAGTCAAAAGGACTCATCAGCAGACATACTTAAAGATATACTACAAACTCATTATTTAAAATTACATATAAATTCACCAACCCGTCAACTTTCCTGTATTGACCATATTATTAGCAACATGAGGGATGCAGTGGGGGCCGTGCACAATCTATACCTATCTGACCACAATACTGGCCAAAGCCTTGAGTTTTCTACATCCTATCAACCAAACCCTACATATATGTATATAAAGAGGAAAGATTACGGTGAGGATAATATCTTAAAATTTAAGGAATATATTTCAAGCTTGTCATGACAAGCTTGAAATGCAATGTATTTACCGAAGAGGACTGTAATAAAGCCTTTAACATATTTCACGAAGACTTAGTATTACTGTATGAATTATGCTTTCCATTAAAGCGGATAAAGATTAGAACTAAAGTTGGTGGTGGCCCTAAGTGGTTGACAAAAGGCATAAAAACATCTACGCAAACTAAGAGAAAACTAAGATATGCATGCTATAATAATCGTAAAAATAATAATATTAAGTTAAATTATATGAAATATGATAGACAACTTAAAAAATGTATTACTTTGTCTAAGAGAATAGAAAATAGCAAGAACATCATGAAAGCGAAAAATAAATGTAAAGCGTCATGGGACATAATTAGTAATAAACAAAATAAAAATATGTGCGGCTACGACATTAAAACGATTCAATTTAACAATAATACAATAAGTGATCCAACTAATATTGCAAATATATTTAATGATTATTACATAAATAAAACTAATAAATTTAATGACAATTATCCAAATTATAAACAAATAGATTCAATTAATTCTTCAATATTTTTAAGACCTTGTACGGTAAGTGAAGTTGTAAAAGCAATTAATTCATTAAATAACACAAATTCTGTAGGTTATGACAATATATCGACCAAAATACTAAAAATGTGTAGTCAGGAACTTGCACCAGTACTGAGTCATTTAGTAAACATGTCCTTTAGTCACGGTGTCTTTCCAAACAAGCTCAAACATCTATTATTAAGCCGATACATAAAAAAGATGACAAAAAAGAAATCGGTAACTATCGGCCAATTACGCTAATACCAATAATTTCAAAAATTTATGAAAAGCTAATGCACAGTCGTCTCACTAGCTTTCTAAACAAAAATAATATATTAAGTAATGATCAAAATGGATTCCAGAAAAATAAGTCTACTACTCTAGCTGCTTTTACTTTGATTAAACGTATTACTGAAAACCTAGATAAAAGAAAACAAGTTTCATCAATATTTTTCGATATGTCCAGCGCATTTGATTTTGTGGACCACAATATCTTATTGAAAAAATGTGAGCGATATGGCATTCGAGGTCAAGCAATAAATTGGATCGACAGTTATTTAAATAATAGGAAACAATGTGTAGAAATAAATCGTGTTGATGATACTCAAACCTTATCCACGTACAGATCTGCTTACAAAATAAATAGATTCGGTGTTCCACAGGGAAGCGTCTTGGGACCTCTCCTTTTCTTGATATATATAAACGACATACCAAAAATCACCAATCATAAATGTACATTGTTTGCAGACGACATTTCCATAGTTATACCAGAAAATACCAGTTATGAAAGATCAATAAATAGCACGGTTGAGGATGTTACACATTGGCTCAGCAGTAATAATCTATCTGTAAATCTAACAAAAACAAAATATTTGCAATTTAGAAATTATAATACCACAGAAAAAAATCTCACAATCAACTATAACGGTCATGACATTGAACAAATAGACACTGCAAAATTTCTAGGTATAACATTAGATAAAAATTGTAATTGGTTAGAACAAATCAAAACTGTGTGTAGTCGGGTAAATAAATTTGTGTTTGCGCTTAAAAAAATAAGGAAAGTTACAGATGAAAAAACTTCTAAGATGGCTTATCATGGTTATGTGGGCTCAGTTTTAAGATACGGATTACTATTATGGGGTAATTCCTGTCATATTGATAAGGCTTTTTATCACAGAAGAAATGTGTGAGAGCAATATGTGGTGCTGGTCCATTAGATTCTTGTAAGCCTCTTTTTAGGAAACTCAACATACTAACATTAACATCACTTTATATTTTAGAGGTAGGTATGTTTGTTAAAAAACATCCAGATTTATTTACCAAATCTAGTACAATTAAAAAATACTCGTCACGGGATCAAACTAAGCTAGAGCTTCCAATGATGTCAACGCAAGTGTATAAAAGAAATTGCTATTGTGCAACGATTCGAATTTTTAATAAAATTTCAAAAAATATAAGAGAGCTGCCACTAAGTCGATTTAGAATTAGCTTAAGAAAGTGGCTCAGCGAAAAATGTTTTTACTCTATTAAAGATTTTATGAATTTCCGTGACAAATAAATACGAATCTAATGCAATAATAATTAAAATATGCTTATATTAATAAAATATAATAAATACTGTAATTGATAAATAATTGATAATAATAATGATTTAGGATAATGGTATTACAATTTAATAATAATTTCAATTTTATGTGACATGTATAAAATAACGTAACAATTAATTTCTAGTAAATAAGTTCATTATTGTAACATAATTGTAGCTTTAATATTTGCATGTTGTATAAAACAGCGAAATGTGCTGCACTTAAATTAATGACATATCATCTTGTAATAACCATGTTTCATGCAAATAAATTTGATTTGATTTGATTTATACGTCATCTCTGCCCCTGTAAAATGACCACCAAAACACGAAATGCTAAAGCGGTTTACCACAGTAAATTGTCACAATGCAATATGCTATGGGGGCAGGAGTGACATTCTATGCATGCGTATGGGTTCGACGCATTTGGCCAAAAACGCAAATGACCATTTAGCCTTTATAACCAAATTAGCGAAAGGCCAAAAACGCAAAAGATTAATGCGTTAAACTTAAACCGTGTTATAAACAAGGTTAAACTTAATCTGAGGTAATGAAGTATAGAAACACTACCTTTAGACCAGAGGGCTATTGCTCGTGCCGGTCACCCATTGGTTGGTTGCACAGAACACAGTCTTTCTGTGTTCTGTGGTTGGTGGCACCTAGAAGCGAACTCTCCATCGCAAAGAAAGTGATTAACTTTTTACATGCGCGGTCGCCACTTATACCGGGTGATCAATCTAAATGGGTCAGTAGGGAGAAATCAGAAACTATGAGAGATAGCGAAATCTGTTCTTAGGAACCATGGCGTCGATTTTAGATTAAATAATAATGGCATTAACATTTTTTTAACTTTCATACATACATACCGGGAATCGAAGCTGCACGCGTAGCGTAGCATCGCGAGAGTATTTTCTCGGCCTATTCCTCTACGCCGAAATGTCACTTTTGACAGTACGGAATGAGTTAACTCTCAGAAGAATAACTAATATGCTGTAGTGATTGTTCTGAGAGTTAACTATTGTTTGGTGTCGAGAAAGTGACATTTAATGATAGACATATTTATCTCGAGGTCCTTGTGCTACGCGTGCTGGTCAAAATTTCTGTACAAAATGTTATAAATTCTGCAAGATTTTTGGTAGTTATTGTTGATGGTGGATTCAATCGAATAATTTATCTGAAGAGACACATATCTTATCTGCATGTATCGATATTATGCATTACAAATTGCGTTTATTTAAAATTAGAACATATTCGTTCAGGTGGCGGGCCAATTTATTTAATATTTAAAAATACTTCAATGAAATATCTTATTTTTGTTTTTTTTTTCAATTATTTGAACAAGGTTCCATTAAAAATGTGTTCCTTGTGATTTATGATTCACACCATCAACAATAACAACGAAAAAGCTTTCAGAATTTATAACATTTTTTACAGAGATTTCGACCAGGTTCAATTCCCGGTTATGTGAGAGTTAAAAAAATTGAATGCCATTATTATTATTGAATCTAAAATCGACGCCATGGTTCCTAAGAACAGATATTGCTAACTCTCATAGTTTCTGACTTCTCCCTACTGACCCATTTGGATTGATCATACTGTATAGCAAAGTTGCCAAAAATAGGTTCAGATTGTAAATAATGTTAAATCATAATTAGATTTACGGTCTGATTTCCATTAAACAAATAGTTACATAAGACATTAGTCTTTTGCATTGAATGGTAGTGGTGTATTATTCCGTCCGGTATTAATGAATTATTGCTTTATTCGAGATTTGTTCAATTCATCTCATTCATGTTTTTTTACTTTAGATAATTTTTACGGCTGTCTGGCACTGGGGTCACCTGTGGCGCTCCGCGATAAAGAGCCCGGGTTCGATTCTCAGGTCGGGCAAACTTTTTATGTTAAAGACGTATAGTTATGTTCGAGTCATGGATAATTTCTATTTATTTATTTATGTTTTCCCTTATCTAGTTTTGAAAGCACAAGCTTTTATGATCTTATGATAAAAAATAACCCGGATTCAAAGCCAAGAATATAACGCCTTAGCACAGTTTAACAATCACTGTGGCCTTAGGCAGTGTCACTGATCATGGCGCCAGATAATCGCCAATCCGACCCTGTGTCCATATCGCTAACGCGTATTATGATCGCCTTATTTTGAGGACGAATGGTAATACGCGATCATTATACGCAGTCGAGATACACCGCAACATACCCAGTCTAATACGGTGATACGGATACAGTTAATAGTGATCTAATCTGCCTGCTATTGACAAGACAGCGGAGAAGTTCATATGTAGCCAAATTCATGACTTTTATAAAATAAATTCAATTATTAATAAAAATCAATTTGGATTTCAGCCAAATAAAAACACAACCCTGCTTCTTTCGAATTTTACGGATAATATTACCCACTACTTAATAATAAAAGTCATGTTTTGGCTCTTCACAGATTTTTCGCGTGCATTCGACACCCTCGATGACGGTGAGCTTTTGACTAGGCTTGATAGTACTGGCATAAGAGGTCCACTGTTAAGCTGGTGTAAGGACCACCTAAAAATAGAACTTATCGTGTTAAAATTTCAGATCTGCTCAGATCTGCCATCAATGCAATCGTGCCCACAGAGCCAGTCTTTTAGGGGATACCCCAAGGCTTCCGGTAGCCTCTATGGTTTCATACGGGGTGACCTTCTCCGGCCTGTTGGTCCGCGAGAAGTATTTTATTTTGTCCCTACCCTGCTACTGAAAAGTAGACCGGGTTGCCACTATCCGCTACCTGGGGACGCGTAAGATGACTTTTATGTTCTTCTAGAGCATAAAGTAAAATTTTCTTTTATACTTACAAAGATTCTTAGGCCCAACAGCCAACAACCCTCAATAAAACTTCACAGAATAACTTGCGATAATTTATTTCTTTGCTTTAATTTATTTGTCTTGTGTTTTCTACCTCAAGTCATGAAACCAGAAAAAAATAGTAAACGGTTATTATTAAAACGCATCGAATTATTTTTATTACTTGGCAGAATGAAATATGTACCTAAGCTAACGCCATGTAAAAATTAAAAAAAAAGTTTACTGGAAGAATTTTAAAAAAGAATAAAATAAGTAACTTTATAAATTTTAATTAAATTTTCGTTTATATTTTAAAGTAATTGTTTAATTCGCAATCGAAGTGAAAGCAGAGTGTAAAACACTGGCATAAACAAGTCATTGTACCCCTCAACTAACTATCCACCGGATAAAATCGTCTCGGGCTACAATGACTCATTTTATGCCCTTGTTGTACAATCTACTATTGTTGATTGCGTTGCCATTGTACAATTAGCAATCGGTTGTTTTTTCCGTAATAAGCCTGCCGGCCGTAGGGCGACTCGACGTAACGAGACTCTTACATGCCCTAGCAATAGGATGTATATGGTCTGAGGTAATGAAAACAGTAGGGCTAGCACGAACATTTGCGTCAAAGTATTCGTATCGTCAATGACGTCATCGTGAAATATTTGTATGAAAGTTTTAGTTCCAAGTACGCCCTGTAGGAGCACTGTATACAATTCCAATACAAATATTTCACGATGACGTCATTTTGTAGCAATTAGTAAATATCACTCAAATACATTGGGAATTTTTATATTGTTTTTCCACTTAAATAAGTCCTGGCAGGCAAGGTAGAGAGCAAAAATAGTTGGGTGGTAAAGCAGCAAGCGCAATAAATAAAGGACAAAAAATATTATCATTCTCTTTTAATAATTTAAATAGATTTGAAAGGTAGACAGATTTTAGGGAAATAATTCTAGGTTGTTAATGCTGACCATGGCGGTGACATAGGAGTTGGGTTTTGGAGATATGACATTGCTACAGCAGATATAGACAGCATGAAGGAGCTGACAATCTGAAATGAAAGAAAAATAAAACTATTATTTATCAACATTTATTAAGTAATAACCATGTCACAAAGAGATAAACTTGAACAACAGATCCATAGATTTGAAACTCACGTTCACAATCTGTCATTCACAATTTGATGATATTTAAAATCTAAAAAACTATCATACATAACAAAGCCAAGTAAATAGATACTTATAACGAAGAAAATACTTTAAATATTCATTAAAGGTCATCATAATACCATAATCATCATCATAATACTCATATCAACCAAGATGCTTACTGCTGGGTACAATACAACATAAGCAGCTCATAAAACACGGGTGGTATAACGCAAACAGTGCGGTTATATTATATCTTTAATGGCAATATTTGCGTAATGGTGTTATTTTTTTAAAGTTAGAGGTATACATCAACGTACTACAATGGTTTATCGTAGGAATGTAGATATGTTATCTATCGAAAAAGTATTATTAAAAAAATACTATATATAGTAAAATTAAATTAAAACAGCAGTCTTAAAAACAGTAGATAAAATTTTTTATTAATAAATAAACTCTATTACCTAAAATAAACCCTATAAAATCGCCAAATCGGTTGGCCGGACGCTGTACATAATAAGCGACAGCTCGCGAATCACCAGATAGTCACTCACCACATTTGAGCTACAAACACTACATCTCTCCACCACTTAAAGAATCCTGGTCAGATGGATTGCTGTAGGATTTTGTTTCAAGTTTTTCATCTCTTTGCAAAACTGTAATTGCAGTAAGTAAGCTCCCTTAGTCAGCTCTTTCAACATCTATTGGATGAAAGGGAGATGACCCAAATGGATCAAAATACGCAAAGGCCCAAGTGCCCGGCGGTCCCGGAGGCCGTGCCGGCGGTGACGGTCGTCGACCCGACGCAGGGACCTGGGGTGCGAAGAATCCCCGGGCGGCGAAATCCCCCGCCAAACGACCTCGGCCCTGGCAACCTACAAGGCACGTACACTGCGGACCGAGGAGAAACTGCTGACTAAAGAGAGAATTGAGCAGGATTCGTTGGAGTATTGTGGGACTATCCAAAGTGCGAAGAGGATGAGGACACGATAGTCCTTAAATCCGGCAACCAACTCCAATTTCCGGGAGGGCGAAGACCTGTCCCAAGGTGGTGTCGGGTTCATTGTCCACAAGTCTCTCGTGAACAACGTGGTACAGATCGGAAGTGTGTCGAATAGGGTGGCGTACCTTATACTCAGAATCACCAAACGGTATTCACTGAAGGTCATACAGGTATACGCCCCGACCTCGACCCACCCGGACGAGGAAGTGGAAGCTATGTATGAGAATATTTCTCGGGCAATACATGCTTCCAAGATTCACTACACCGTTGTCATGGGCGACTTCAACGCAAGGCTAGGCAAACGGGGCGATAATGAGTTGAAAGTGGGGCAATTTGAAGCTGGAATCCGGAATTACCGAGGTCAAATGCTAGCCGATTACACGGAGAGAGGGGGACTCTATATGATGAACTCTTTCTTCAAAAACGGCTGCATCAAAAGTGGACCTGGAAAAGTCCGGATGGCGTGACACAAAATGAGATTGACTTCATCATGTCGACTAAGACCCGTATATTCAATGACGTCTCAGTGATCAATTCGTTTGACACGGGGAGCGATCACCAAAAGTTAAGAGGCGCATTGAATCTTATCATAAAAGCGGAAAGGTACCGACTGGTGAAGTCTGCCCACCGTCCTGAAGCCATCCAGATCCAAAACCCCGAGCGCTTTCAACTCGAATTGCAAAATCGCTTTCATTACCTGGAGGACTGCACGGATGTGGACATTTATAATGACAGAGTTGTGGAAGCTGTCCTTACGGTGGGTGCAAAGTTTTGCAAATCCAGCCCTTCTAAGCAAAGAAGTAAGATCTTGTAGCCGACAGTTAAGCTGATAGAGAAAAGGCGTGGAATGGGTCGACAGTCTTCTGAAGATGCTCGTCGGCGACTCAACAAACAGATCTCTAAATGTCTGACTCGCGACATACGTCGATTTAATACGGAACGTATTAAAGAGGCCATCGAGCAGAACAAGGGCTCCAAAGTGTTCGCAAGAGATCTGTCACTATACTCTAGCCAAATCCGATGAAGAATGTTTAATAATAAAACGTTGCCTAGCAACTACTGACAGGCATATAATAACAACCTTTTTCTATCAGACAACAGTATACAATTTTAAATACAATTAACTCGGGTCTATTTCGCGGTAAACAATAACTATATTGACTTACTGTTTCCCGACGTCGGGAAACAGTAAGTCAATATAGTTATTGTTTACCGCGAAATAGACCCGAGTTAATTGTATTTAAAATGTGTACAAATCGCGGAAGTCTAAAAACTTTAACAATATACAATATTTATAAAAATTTAGCAATGTGTTTATTGGTTAATTATAATCCTTACACCGCGTTTACACATTCGCGCGAATCGCGAGGCGAATAGCGAGGCGAATAACGAACTAGCTGTTTACACATGCGTGTTCGTTATTCGCCTCGCTATTCGCCTAGCAATTCGCCTCGAGATTCGCGCGAAATAGCGCGTTTACACATTCGCGCGAATCGCGAGGCGAATAACGGACACGCATGTGTAAACAGTAAGTTCGCTATTCGCCTCGCCATTCGCCTCGCGATTCGTGAGTTCGCGTCGGGAGCGGTTTTTTGGACGCGAATCAAAGGGCACGAATGGCGAACACGAACTTACTGTTTACACATTCGCATGCATTTAGTTGACTGCTAGCGCCCGACCCAACCGAACGTGTAGACAAATTAGAGTGGAGTAAAGTGCGAATTTTAGAATTCCTAGAACTTTATTATAGAGAAGAGCTCATTTGGAACCCAAAACATCGCAATCATAATTACACATAAAAAATATTTTACAAAAAATAAAAACCGACTTCAAAAACACTGAAAAGTTAAAAATAATATAAGAAATAGGTACAGACAACATCACACTTCTATATTGAAGTCGGTGCCAAACGATATCTCCTCGAAAGTCTTAAAATTTGTCACCGACTTCAATATAGAAGTGTGATGTTGTCTGTACCTATTCTTATATTATTTTAAACTTTTCAGCGTTTTTGAAGTCGGTTTTTATTTTTTGTAAAATATTTTTTATTTTTAACTTTTTAGTGAATGAAATCTTTTTAGTAAAAACAAAAACCCTAATTTAATACCAGCTCATCAGTGAGCTGGTATTTCATTAGCGTTTCCATCGATTTTCATGAGATCCCATTATCAGAGAATACAAAAAGAATGTTGAAAATCAGTCCACAATTGGCGGCGTAATCGCATAACATACACACAAAAAAAACATTCGCATCGAATTAAGAACCTCCTCCCTTTTTGAAGTCGGTTAAAAATAAAAACCGACTTCAAAAACACTGAAAAGGTAAAAATAATATAAGAATAGGTACTCACAACATCACACTTCTATTTTGAAGTCGGTGTCAATTTTAAGACTTTATAAGAGATCATCGTTTCGTACCGACTTCAATATCATCATCATCATCATCATCACAGCCCATATACGTCCCCACCGAGGGGCTCGAGCCTACCCTATATTAGGGTGATTAGGCCTTAGTCAACCACGCTGGCCCAGTGCGGATTGGTCGACTTCACATACATCATTGAACTTCTTCGCAGATGTATGCAGGTTGCCTCACGATGTTTTCCTTCACCGTAGGAGCGTCAGACAAATGAAATTCGAAACGAAAAACACATTGGTACATGGCGGGTCTCGAACCCCGACCCCCCGATTGGAAGGCAAGTGCCGAGTCCACTGCGCCACCGACGCTCTGTCGCGCGCTGTATATGCAAGTATGTATGTGTATATATAAACACATTCATACACATTACTTACATAACACTTACACACACACACATATACAATATGTATATGTGAGTGTTATGTGCGTGTATGTATGTTTTTTTCTTAATATCATATTATTTGAATATAACAATTATTGTCATTTATTACATTTATTTTCTTATGCCGTCATTTACTTTCTCTCCTTAGCCTAATGGTTGACTGGTAGAGAGCGATGTTTATCGCTAAGTCCGCCATATGTTTGTAACATTAAAGCTTAAATTATTAAAAACTAAAATGTAGCACGCATGCCGCCATTATTTTCACGTCCTCCGTGTTCGTGTGCTAATATCAAAATGAATCACCCGCGAATGTGTGAACAGTAGTTCCCGGTGGCACTCGTAGGTACGAATGTTTCGTCGAATGACGAGGCGAATAGCGAACACGAATGTGTAAACGCCACACGAATGTTTCGTCGAATGTTTCGTCGAATATTTCGTCGAATGTTTCGTCGAATGGCGAACACGCATGTGTAAACGCGACATTAGAGCATTCATACGGGAGACGGCAAGGCTGGGCGAACCCCTCTGCCAATTTACGCTGACCATATGACCATACACGTTATATAAAACTAGTTGACGCGCGGCCGCTGCCATTTGGTGTCGTTTTCGTGTCGCACTAAGAGCTCCAAAAAAATGGGTAATTGTGCAGTTTCCTCTTGCAAAAGGCGATCCAGCTACTCAAATCTTCGAGATCATTGTGTTTCCTATCACATGTAAGTATAAAATATACATCAACGTGTTTTATTTGTTTACAATTTGGAAGTAATTTTTATACCGTTACGATAGAAAAATACAATGGTACGATGGTAGCTCAACACAATACACGGGCGTTATATTATCTGTGACACGGGCATTTGCTTAGTGCTGGGACAATGTGAGTGAATGATGCTTATTCATACTTTTATTTATCATTCACTCCGAAGTTTGTTTATTGTTTAACCAGATAATGTTAATATCGATGCATGGATTAGGTAGTATAAGATTAAAATAGAAATTCAAGTGGAATTTAATTGAACAAAAAAATATCAAGAAAATATTACTTATTATTTTGCTTCAACTTTGCATTGTAATTTTAAAAAACTTTTCCTATACAATTACTTACTCTAACCAATTTTTCGACTGCGTCTCACTTGATTTTAAGCCTATTAAATAATCTATATTGGTATTTTACAAAATGCAATGTAAGTTAATACTCCAGTTAGAAAAATGTCATGTAATGTCCTCTAAATTTTATGTTGTAGTTAAGGTCATAAGTACAAAAAATGAGCTATTTTTTGTACTTTTAGTTATTATTTTACATTGGTAAAGAGCACAAAGCAGGTGATTGTCGTGCAATATACAGAGAAAATTTTAATAATGCCACATCATTATTAAAATAACACAATAAAGCTTTTTCTTCGTATTTTAGTGGCTTTGACGTTTGTACGGCCAATGTAAACAAAAACACTTTCAACGTCACGTTATGTATGACAAATGAATAACATGTCTTACTGCATGTAAATAAAAACATTCATAGTAGTAAATATCTACTAAGCTAAAATGGCTAATTAACGTTATATACGAATTAACTTTAACTCACATTTTTTGGTGCAACATAAAGGAAAATGCCCGATATCGTCCCAAGCGTTATAAAACGTTGGGCTCTATCGCAAATGAAAGGTTTTCTAAAATACTAATTTTGTTTGTATGGCAGTAAGTTGCTATCTCGTACTTTTTACTTGCACGATATAGCAAATTGCTGCCATATGAGCAAAGCTAAACGAAAAAGTACCTACCTATTAAACATGTTTATAACTATGTAGATATGTAATAAAATCAGAAATCAGTTCTTGGTATAGTAACAATACTCACGTAAAACATCTAATACATTCCCGGTAAGCCCCCCACTCTTCCACTGCACCCCGCGCTAGCTTGTTTCGACGTGTTCAGGCAGGTAGAAGTGTAGAATAGTAGAATAGTATTTGACACAATAAATGTCTGACTGATTATATGTGTATTTATTATTTACCTTACTTTATTACATTACCCTTAAGAGATACCCCTTTATTCATTATCCTTCTGGGATTGTCGGATAAAATTATCAAAATCATTGGAAAATTGAAAACTTAGCGGGCAAAGCCGCTGGTGGGTCGGAATCTAGTCTCTATACTACATCACTACATATTATAAAAAATAAAACCGACTTCAAAAACACCAAAAAGCTATAAATAATAATAAAACACGACTACATTATGACATCACAGTTTTATATTGAAGTTGGTGCCAAATTTTAAGTAACTGTTGTTCTTATATTTTTGAAGAGTTTCAAGGTGATCATTGCTTGGTATCGACTTCAATAAAAAACTGTGACGTCGTAAGTAGTCTTATATTATTATTATTATTTATGACTTTTTTATCAACATCTAGGATAAAATGTATGCTGAAAAAGTATAAGGATCCTGTGGGATACCAACAACTAATAAAAATCAGAAATCAAATCAATAGTCTGTTCCCCGAGAGCTGATAAAAATTATGATTACGTATCGGAGCGCTTACTGTGTTTCGTTAACTGAAAATATAAATTTGTCCCCCCCCCCCCTCCTCATCGAAACATTATACCTATAGCATTACCTTGCATGCCCTATACCAATAAACATTATACTTATAGCCTATGACTGAAAATATATATTTATTTCAGTCGATCAGCTAAACAGCAAGTAAAATTGCTGTATTTGACACAAAAAACTTTTTAAAGCATTTTAATTATAATTAGTGGGCCTCGCTTTGCACTAATTTAAGAAACCCTGTCTTCATTGTATTTTTATCAACTCTAGCCGAACAGGGTATAGTTATAAAAATACAATTTATTGTAACCGTGCGTTTGCACTGACGAAACATCTACATAAAGACATGTTTTTTAAACATGTTTCTGTCAATGTTTATGAATGCGTTTCCATTGTCAACACCCCAACATGTTGCAAAACATGTATGAAGTCTTTAACAGCCGAAAGTGCGAACGCAATCGTTGACAAATTCATAAAAAACCTTGACAGACAACAAGTTTTGAGGCGATCCTAACGCAATCTGCAACAAATCTTATTATTTGTTCCGAATCCAACACGATTTTCGGCAGTGGGAACGCAAAAGCATACACAACAAATTTTGAGATTTGTATCATACAACAAGTTGTAAAACATTGCATATTTTATGTTTCTCAGTGCAAACGCACGGATACATTTCAATCATTCACTCACGACGACCCAAATAGTTACTCATTCTTTGTGTCACATCACTAGGGACATTCATTCTTTGTGGTGGGGCGATTGCGTAGATACACGTTAATTTGTCGATGTGTGTGTGTTTCTTCATTGTAGGGTAATATTTTCATAGTGTGTGTTCGTAAACATAAGAACAACGTCTCTGTAAGTGTATTCTACATTTTCGTAGTGTGCGTGCGTGTTTACCTCGCCTCCCGCGAAAAGTGGCAGAAAAATTTACACTGCGATTTGTTGCGTACCGCATCCATAGGTTAAATGATCTAAGTTATAATCTTTTCTTTATAAAAATGAAAATGCCATTTTGTAAACAATATAATACGACCAAATTATATTTTCACGTTTCGTTATTCCATTCAGTAAAACACATTTTATTAAAGACGCGATATTATTAATATAATTTCATAAAATATTTAAACAGTTATTCATAAACTTGTTATTTAAAACAATGCAATAAATTCAAAATGCTATATTGCTTCGGAAACATAAGTAGGGTAAATAAAAAATAAAGTGTATGTTGTGTTAAATAGTGAAACGAAACGTAGGACTTCCAAACGCGTTCGGGTTATAGTGCAATAATCACGCGACCAATTTCAACATTAATCAGGGTAAAGGAACACGAAAGAAAGTGATTGCCAACTTCAGTTGGAAGGTTGGTATAATAAGTGTGAAAATTTTCATAATACCAGTTCTTTTTGGTTATAGGGTTATCTACTAAAAATAATTTAAGCTTTATTTATTTTTTCGTTTTATTACTAAAATATTAACGTTTTGTGAGTGTTTCTAGTGATATATTGCAGAAAAAATATATTACTTAAAGTATTATTAAATAATGTGCAGTAATCTAGTCAGAAATACGACCTTTAGAAAAAAAAATGTAACCTCAGTTGTGATGACCCTAAATTGGTTTGTTTACATTTATTCGTCATCGGATTTGGCTGGAGTATAGGTCAGAGTCTGCTGACGAAGCTGAAGACAGAGGACGGCAGAGTGGGAGCCCCTTCGGTTGCATAATCTTTTTAGCCATATTATAATTTGGCATAACAGTTTCGGCATAAAGTTTTTTCGCATAAATAATCATACGCAAAGGGGGGGGGGGGGATAAAAAGAAATTATAGGATTAAACTGTAGGTTAGGTAAGATATTGTGACCATACAGAGGTTCAAGGTATGCAAGAAAAAATAAGGCTTATTTATTATTATTATAAAAGAGGTTATGGGAAAACAAAGTATGCCTAATTATTTATTCTGTATGAACGTTATGCGAAAAGATTAGTATGCCAAAAAGCGTTATGCAATTTTAAAATATACTTTAAAATTGCATAACGCTTTTTGGCGACCGAATATGGACCTGAGCTTCTGTCCGAGATCAAACGCTTCTATGGACAACTTTACGCAACATTACAGGCACCTATTATTCAGGCTACAGACCCTAGTCAAATTGACCCGGCACTACACCAAAGACATCCCGGACGTCAGCCTGTACGAGATAAGTGTGGCTCTCAAACAGCTTAAAAACAACAAGGCGCCGGGTGATGATGGAGTTACAGCCGAGCTCCCAAAAGCGGGTGGACTACCAATCCGGAAAGCGGCGCAGCGGCTATGCAACTCTGTCATACTCGAGGGCAAAACGTCTAAAGCATGGCTCAGAGGCGTGGTGGCACTTTTCTTCAAAAATGGCAACTTCGAAAAGGGCCCAGTTGAAGAACTATAGACCCATCACGCTCCTGCCTGAGTCATGTTTTTAAGCTGTTCTCGTGGTCATCGCGAATCGTCTCGCACGCAGGTTTGACGACTTCAGCCTCCCGAACAAGCCGGATTCCGAAAAGGCTATAGTACCATAGACCACATCCAAATGCTGCGGCAGGTTATACAGAAGACCGAGGAGTATAATCTGCCACTATGCTAGGCGTTTGTGGACTATGAGAAAGCCTTTGATTCTTTCGAGACCTGGGCCGTGCTTAGATCACTTCAGAGGTGCCAAATAGACTATCGGTACATCCAAGTATTGCAGTCATTGTACGATTAAGCTTTTGGACTGGAGAGGACTCGGCATCAACATAAACGGCGAGTACATGACTCACCTTCGTTTTGCTGATGATATCGTAGTCATGGCTGAGACCGTGGAGGATCTAGGCACAATGCTCAAAGACCTCTGTGGACTTTCCCAACAAGTGGGTCTTTCGGGAAGCGGGCAGCATATTCTCGGCCCATCTGCCGCAGTGTGTCAAGACGAAAGTCTGCAATTCGTGCGTGTTGCCAGTGATGACATACGGAACTGACACGTGGCAGCTTACAATGGGTCTCATAAGAAGGCTTAAAGTCACTCAAAGGGCAATGGAAAAGGATATGCTCGGGGTTTCTCTACGTTATTACATCAGAAATGGTGAGATCCGTAGGAAGAACTAGAGTTACCGACATAGCCCAAAGAAGTACAAACCCTACGTGGCAGTGGGCATGACACATAGCTCGTAGGACTGATGGCCGTTGGGGCGCAAAGGTCCTCGAGTGGCGGCCGCGTACCGGGAGACGCAGATTTGGTAGGCCCCCCACAAGGTGGACCGACGATCTGGTGAAGGTCGCGGGAAGCGGCTGGATTCGGGGGGGGGCACGACCGATCGGTATAATGATCCTTGGAGGAGGCCTATGTCCAACAGTGGGCGTCTCTTGGCTGAAATGATGATGATGATAGTATACAGTGGTATACTATTACGGTTGGTACGGTACGGTTGGTTGACGACACGGTTAGCGCAGGGGTCGAATGATCGCCAACTGGGCAACGGGTCGCGGGTTCGATTCGATTCCCGACAAATATTTTGTATGGCCTACAGAAATTTGTTCCAGCCTGGGCGTATGTGCAATTGTGCATGTGATATTCTATGTTTGTAACTGCACCCACGACAGCAGAAAATCCTAGTTTGGGGAATATTTTTTTAAATAGGTGGTATTGTATATACGGTGTACGATACGAATAGTACGATTAGGTACAATTAAGAGTTCGCACTTGGTAAAGTTTGTTTAAGTATAGTGCCGGGTAACGTTACCTATTCGTACATCGTACATGTAATATACAAGACTACTGCACTGACCTTTTATAAATACCTGCCTATCTTTCAGTGAAAATATGACATTTATATAGATACAAACCTGCTTTGTGTCATCTGACACTCTTGCATTAGCAACACTAATACTTGAACAGAATATGGCAGTCCATGCACACCATTTTAGCCGCATCATAAGGCCGCACATTGAGAATATCATACCTGAAAGATACATTTTGTATATAAGTTATAAGATAACATTAAATACATAATAGGTTTATATTGAGTAAAACCATGGTTTTACTCAATATGAACATTCAAGTCCATCCATCAAGAAGTCACACCAATAAATGTTACATAATAGGTTTCTCTCAATTTTCTCTTTTACAGCACAGTGACCAACAAGTATTAAGTTCTCAATGTTCAGCACTTTGAGAAAATGGCTGTTCCTCGTAAGCACATGTTGTAAAAGTATTTATTACGAGTGCCACCTGTAAGCGCAAGTATACATATAAGTTAAAAGGTAAAAATATTTATATAAGAACCTCAAAAAGTGTTTCATTTGGTATTATTTGGCACAAAAATTATTTCATTGTTTTTGCTTAATTATCTAAGGTAGACTCTTTGAATGGACTAGCTATTTCCTGGTGCTTTTCCAAAGAAATATGAAAAAGAGTAGTATGAAGTTGAAATTGGGAAGCCGCTGGAACCGGGTAGTTAAGGTCCAATTGTTTGAACGTTCCTCAGGGAGTCAGAGTAGACCCTATGTTGTTTAAGTAGTAAAGTTTGTAATGATAATAATGCTATATCCTTGTAAATAGACGGATTATCATAATAACCAATAAATAATCAATTCTTTATCGAAAACTAATTATTAAATTGTGTTTACCCGTAATGTCATTCAACCCAAAATTTTCATGAAAATCATAGACATGATGATGATACTATGATATACATGAAAATTTTGGGTTGACGAATTGATTATTTATTGGTTATTATGAAACACTATGTATAGCAACTCGTTGCATTCCCGCCTAACCCGGCTACTTTAAAATTTTCATATTTGGCATAATTTTCATTCTCTTCTCCCGTCACTCAATTGCCGTCATCAAGATTCCTCAGAGTCGCGATACTACGATTTAATGTAAAAAACATTCAATATAAATTATTATCGATTAAGAGGACTGTGAAGTGCCAATTCATGGCTCGAGTATGCACTTTCAAAAATGCAGTTTGTTGCACACCGCTTAGAGTTGAAAGTCCGAGGCAAGTGTCTACATTTCACATTGAAATATTGTTTCGGGCGATAACTGTTTAAACCCCCCCCTAAACCTTTACGAAATTAGACATTTTTGGTCTCATTAGATTTAGTATACCTTTATCTATGTTTGTACGTTTTGCTTTTTTTGTAATTCAGTATAATTTAGTCAAAAAAGATAAAAATGCTCGAGGTAGTTTTTAAGTCTAAAATATGGATAATTAGATGCTAATAATTTATATTTTGAGCAATATTACTTCAAAATCAAAACGTAAAAACCTAGATCTTCATTATATCTACAACATTTCCAAAAATTATGAAAATTGGACTATGTAAAGAGGGAGAAAAGCGTTATCGCTTTTTGTATGAAAATTTACAGCTTCACAATCCTCTTAAACAATAGAATGCAGTTGATATGTTCCTACTGTAAAAATCAGGCATTTATGTGTAAGTTTTGTTCTTGGTAAGTTTTATATTATTAGTTTGTATTTCATAGTCTTCACAATAGTCCTTATATTTTAACAGAGTGCTTTTTATTTATAATTCGTGTAATGTTGAAAGAATATATACGAGTAATATCAGTGACAGAATCCCAGTGCTTCATTTATCCGACTATTTATTAATAATGTATAATGAGGTGTTACAATTTATATAAGTAGGTAGTTCTTATATGGGCCTGATGGGATATAGCAAAAGCATGACAGCTTTAGCTATACATTTATAATATTACTTATTCTTACTACATGTTATAAGTTTACAATATTCAGTAAGTTTATTAAGTATTGTGTTTAATTTGCTAAATATTATAACCCAATTAGATTGGCAAACCTTTTTGCCACGGCTGGTTGTTCTTGATTTCTTACACATTTTTTTTTTTTTATGGATGGCCCGGCAAATGACCTCCTCCCGCCTGATGTTAAGCGGTGAAAAAGGCCCAAATGAGTTGACAGATAGAGTAGGGACGACATCCACTCTCCTACCTGCCCGCCCCTTGCCGGCCCAAAAGATGCTTTTTCACGCCTCTTTTGAAGGAACCCATGTTGTAGGATGGAGGAAACACGTCCGCAGGAAGAGAATTCCAAGTGTGGGATGAACGACAGAAGAAGGAATCTTGGAATTTCTTGGTACGGTGTGAAAAGGAGGACACAGTGTACGGATGACTCCGAAGGCCCTTACGCGTGTTTCTGTTAAGGAATGGAGAGGGAGGGATAAGGTTAAAGAGCTCCTCAGAGCATTCCCCATGGAGCATTCGGTAAAAGGCGCTAAGAGAGGCGATGTCACGACGAAGTTGTAGAGACTCGAGGGTGTTAGTTGCCTCTACATCGCCGATTATGCGAATAGCGCGACGCTGCAATCTGTCCAGAGCATCGAGGAGGTACTGAGCGGAGCCGTCCCAAAGGTGCGAGCAATACTCCACGCAAGACCTAACCTGAGTTTTATACAACAAGCATAGTTGGTCCGGCGCAAAATACCTACGCACCTTGTTCAGGACACCGAGTTTCCGTGAGGCAGTAGTTATGACGGATTCGATGTAGTCTCTGGGGTTCAGATCGCAGCGAATGTTCATTCCGAGCAAGGTGATGTTGCTCTGTGTGTGAAGGGTTGTGCCCTAAAGAGAAGGAAGGGGGAGGAAAGGAGACCTTTTCGCCGAGAACGCGCACACCTGTGTTTTCTTAGCATTGAACTCAACAAGATTGTTGGAGCCCCATTCGGAAACGAGGTCCAGCGTCCTGTTGAACTCAATGATAAGATTCTGCCTTTCCCTACCAATATCACCACGAGCAGCCCCTGAGCTTCCGTGATATCCCCCATGCACTGTACTGTCGTCTGCATAGCAATGTATAGCTCCCAAGGAAAGCATATCATTGATATGCAGAAGAAACAATGTGGGGGATAGAACGGAGCCTTGCGGAACACCAGCGTTCACTGCCACGAACCGCGAAGCGCAGCCGTCAACGACAACGCGAATTCTACGCTCGTGGAGGAAGCTGGCAATCCACGTACAGAACTGCGCGGGTAATCCGTATGCCGGAAGCTTGGAAAGAAGAGCCTTGTGCCAGACTCTATCAAAAGCTTTGGCGATGTCGAGACTAATAGCCACCGATTCGCCGCGCTTATCGATAGATTCACCCCATTTGTGCAAAAGGAACGCTAGAAGGTCACCTGTTGACCGTTTAGGACGAAACCCATACTGTCGGTCATTAAGTAACGAGTGACCTTCCAGGTAACGGATCAGCTGGGTATTAAGGATCCTCTCCATGATTTTACACAAAATGGAAGTGACGGCTATAGGACGATAGTTAGCCGGATCGGAACGATCTCCCTTTTTGGGAACCGGCTGGACATTGGCCTCTTTCCAAGATTTCGGCACACAACCAGCAGAGAACGACAGACGGTATAGACGCGTAAGGACCGGAGTCAACTCCGCTGCACACTTCTTAAGAACAATCGCAGGAATGCCGTCTGGTCCACTTGCTTTTCGAGTATCGATCGACTGGAGCTCCGCCCGCACATCACGCTGTCTGATACGGATATCGGGCATGGTGCTGCCACAATGGGACAGTTTCGGAGGTTGTGTACCACAGTCATCGACACGGGAATGAGCCGCAAAGAGTTTTGCCAGGAGGTCGGCTTTCTCCTGCGGCTGATGAGCAAGTGAGCCATCGGCATGTCTCAGCGGTGGCAGCGAGGGTTGGCAGAAGTTTGATTGCACAGCTTTGGTCAGGCGCCAAAAAGAACGGCTACCCGTAGGGTGCGATAGCAGTTCCTGGCCCACTTGTGCAATGCGCTGAGCATCCGCTCTAATGTAAGCCCTCTTACACAACTTGGTGGCATTATTGTAGGCTGTTTTCAGTAGGCTTGTATTGGAATCCTTAGATGCTCGGCCTCTGATCCAAGCGCGGTAAGCCAGCTGTTTGTTTTCAACAGCAGAGGCGCACTCGCGATTGAACCAGAGGTTACGTCTGCCTCTACTGACGAGATTGGAATGGAACGGTAGACGCAGACGTAGACACGGCAATGAGTGCCAAAATCGTCGTGTACCGCAAGGATGGAAAAGGAAGGTTCCTCCAAACAGCGCAGGCGACGACAGCAAACGTCCGCCCGGACGAACAAACAAACACCAGCCTTCGCCTTGAAGGACTCCTCAAGAGCGTAGCCGGGGTAATTAAGGTAGCCTGTATCGGCCGGGCAGATAATTTGCGTCTCCGTCAAAAACAGCATTGCTGGACGGGCTGTCTCGAGATGGTGGTGGACAGCTAAGAGGTTAGAATGGAGCCCGCGGATGTTAGCAAGCCCCACCTCGAATAATGGTGTTTTGGTGGGATAATGCACCGCTGTACGACCAGTCTTAATATTTTGCGCTGCCATAATTATTGGAGTGAGAGGCGTGAAACTGAGGTGTCCTTGCTGCGTTTCGCATAGTTAATGTGTGTAGGCCTGTTTCGCCAGGGAACAGCCGACAGCTGATTTGCGCTGACCCTCCGCACGGAAGGGCCCCCGAACCCCCCCGGAAGTGGCCGCCAGGACCCACCGACCGGTCACCAACCGGCACGACGGACCACCCCGAGATTATGCGTGGCATGGTGGGGCAGCCTCACGGACTGGTTAGGTCCGCTTGGGCCCCTGTACTATACCACGGGCGGCCAGCGGAACAGCCGTTTCTTCGGGTCTTCCTGGGCGGAGGGTCAACGCAGTCAACCTGGCACTGGGTCGACGGAAGCCCGCACAAACCATACGAATCGCAGCAACGACCCCTCAAGCTCTGGCTGTGCGCAGACTGATCCCGAAACGCGGACAAAAATGGCCACTTGACGGGTTTTACATCATGCGCACGGTGGTCGCTAGCCAGTCGGGTTTTTCAAGCCCTACCACCAGAAGTTGGTCACTCGATTAGCACCACCCGGGGATCACGTGTAGGGTCTCGAGGGTAAAACCTACGGACGTGAGCGACTCCAATCCCCAGTAATTCAGTAATATTATGAATTACACTGTTTAGCTAAGAAAGTTTGATAAAGAATGTATTATCAAATTTATAATAGGCTAGTTGACCCTTTTTTAAAGTAGGGCTTAAAATGTTCATAATTGTTGTATTAGACCATAGCACATGAATATTATTTTTTTCGATGGCTAAAAAGTGCAAAAAATCTATTTTAAATTAAGATTTTCAATTTTGGACCGAAAACACGGTCAGCCATGATAGTCTGTTCATTATCTGTGGCAATGACGTCAGTCTTATAGTAAACAAAGCACGGGGGCGAAATAACCTCACAGAAACAATGCTTTCTATTAAATATCACAAAATATAGTAAAACTGTATATGGAACGGGACAATAGAACAAAAATATAGAATTATCTCTTCAAAGACTCCAGGAAATCTGTGGATTAGACGTACCCAGTGATATAGACATGCGAAATATTTGGTTAACACTCGCTTAAAGAAATCCTGTAATTATCTACTGAAACTCAAATGTATTTTTGCGAAAATCACATTAATGTAAGTACTATAACTGAATAACTCAATCTGTGTAGGTACTTCAGTTTTAACTTAAACAAAATAGAAGTTTTTAATTTGTATGTAAAATCAAATCTGTATGTAAATTAATTAAATTTTTATCTTTCAGTTAGAATGAAAACTGACTGCAGCCGACCAACCAAATTTTAACTTGACCAGAAAACAGAGAAAACTTGACCATTCACGCCTTTTTGATTTAATCTAAGTTATACACTGACACTAGATGATGTTTCAAAGAAAAGAATATGTACTTATGTCCAATTGAATAATGATGTAATTGAATATTAAATAGAAAGTATGTAAGTAATACAAACAAAAATATCAAAGTTTCATAATGAATATATTACAACTTATCTAAACAACTTTTACTTGAATTTACTGAGTACCTAATTAAAATTTGTCGCTTTCAGTGGTTACTTAATGAGAACTATTGTGTACTAACCTGTTCTCCTCTTGACAACGAGATTGATAAGGCAGTAAAAGTTGTGCAACATAATACAAAGCAGTGCATGCTCAGCCACAACATCAAAATGTGACCCGTCAACTAGAACAACATTATATCAACAAAATAACTCAAGTATTCATATACCAAAGCACCATAGAAGTAAATAGGTCCAGTTTGGTAAAACTGAAAGATGTTATATCTTCACTGATTAAACCTGCTGGCCACCATGGCTGGTAAATTTCAGAACAGCTTACGCAAGAATATGCAAGTTATCCATTTTAAAGCCGTATACATATATTAAATGTGATTGCTGTGTTGTCAGCCTGTGCTCTTCTTAATTTACAAGACCCTTCTTATTAAATAAATAATATAAAGAATTTTTTTTTCTTTACTTTATACATAACTAACATCTAAAGATGACATAATAAATTTTTGTACTACATTAGTCATTATGTTCTTCACTAAAAAAATGTTCTATGTTTATTTGACAATAATGACTTGTAAAGGTTTAAGTTGAATCAAAATATTTTAATTTGAAATACATGTTTTTTATTTTTCCGTTACACCTTAAAATATTTATAATATTTTATAGGTTTGTTGCTCATATTTATCATTGTTACTCAAATATATTAAATGTTCCAAAAGTACAAATAGGTTGAATAGAGTTAGATCAAATTAATTAATTTGTATAGGTACTTATATTGCCTTAAGGTCGCAGGTAATAAAAGTCAAAATAATAGTAAAGTGATTTATTATGAAGTAATACTTTCATATAATTTAGGAAAAATGTAGTATAGTTTCCAAAATGGCACTATTTGATCAATAAGTTTTTGACATACAGATTGTTAGAACAAATACCTAGTATAGCTAATATTGTCACCTTTTGAGTGTTTTCAAAATTACATACTGCTAGCAACACAAAAGTATATAAGTTTTGCTTTAGCACAAAACATCTGCATCTATACTTGAGTTAAGCATACTGTTCACAGTTTTCCGTCTTTGATAATTAACATTTTCTTCAGTAACAGAACATGACAATTTTGTATTAATCTAATTTTATGGATACCGTTTGTTGAATAGACTATTACAGGGTATTAATCAGAAATGAGGTCACATTTTGCAAATTTCAACCCAAATCTTCATCTTTCAACTTTTATCCACATTTCATTATACTCGTAGGTATCTGCAAGATTTCCCACCAAAAATCTTCCCAACAAAAGAACCATCATGTGTTATGCACTGGCTGACTTTATAGCACATGGAAGCTGTTATTGTTTATAACGAAGCTCGAACTAAATAGCACTTCTGTATTGATGATTCGTGGTTTAGTTTTCTATGCACTTTATTCTTCCTTCATTGAAGAGGTCTTTTATTTTTTAAGAAATATGTCACAGTCTGTGTCTGTGAATGTATATATATTTTTCCTCCCAGTAATTTTCTTCATGTTTGACAAATGAACAACTGCCAATCTTTCTCTTTTTATGTTCATTTACAAATTCTTGCAGTACTACACTGGTATTTGACACATGATCCTGATGTTTTCTTTTCAACATATCTCTTGAAGTAAATACTTTTAGTGTTTATTTGACTTTTGAGAGATAGAATTCTATCCAATAGCATTCAACTGCTGTCCAAAATAGCTCCTCACTGTGATGGTGCAACCACACCAAAAATGCATGTTTGCAACTCTCTTCTGCCGCGTGACAATCTTGACAAGTACACTTGTAACCTGTTCCTCATTATAACAGTATTGAAACTGTACTTATATTGTTTAGAGCGATACACAAAGAATCTCCTGACCATCAATCTGTCCATTTTCGGAAGATTTCTACTATCTGCTCTCACAAATCCAACATCAATGGTTGATTTTGCTATTAATACAAATAATTTACGATATTTACAAATATAATAACGGAGACTTGGACGATTTTTTGCCAGTTTTAGGAAAGAATATTAGTGCAAATCGACGAGTTGTTGAATCAAATTTGACATTTCTTTGTTTACTATATGAGTGACGTCACGGCCCTGACCACAGGATATCAAAGCGTTTACGGCGTGAGATAAAAAAGATTATTTCTAGCATTTTCAAATTAAAATTTTACAGCAATCATTCATTGTTATTTATTAAAATCGGTATATTGTGGAACCTTATGCCAAATACTGTTAGAAATAAACAATATTTTAATAAATTTTGATATGAGTCAACTACCCTATTATTAACAACTGTTCACACTAGTGAACATTGTCTACATATATGAAATAAATATTTAATGTTATTGAATACTGATAGTTAATTGTTTACCTATTTATCAAAAACTCTAAACATCTACAACAGTTATTGTCTTGGATTAAATATGAATATAATGATAGGATTAAACGAACTTACCTTAAGTGAAGTTCAATCCATATTATATGAAGTATTTAATCCAAGACAAGGAGCATCCCACCCTTCCCTTTTGAAGTAATGAATTACTAACCCAATTATATTTACCTAATACTCTAAACTAATGAGGTATGGTGACAGTGGAGTTGCCAGGTGTATTTTTTTCATATTTTTAGTGGTGTCTCTAAATGTCGCGTATTATGTGGCGGGAAAAGGCGGTACTACAACAGTTATTGTCTTGGATTAAATACTTCATATAATATGAATTGAACTTCACTTAAGGTAAGTTTGTTTAATCCTATCAATATAAAATAAATATTTACAAGGGTGCATAGCATATACATTAACATCATTAAAAACATTTACAGGCAGAGTTATAGCTGCATTAAATTAGAATCCAAAGGAGACTATTTCCCAATTCCCAACATATCATCTCAGATGTGGAATAGATTGCCAGCTGTTGTCCGGGAAAGCATGTCAGTTGGTATTTTCAAAGCACTTATTAACTAACTGTTAATAGTATGTGTGTGTGTGAGTGTGTGTGTGTGCGCGCGAATGTGTGTGTGTGTGCGCGAGTGTGTGTGTGTGTGTGTACGTGTGTGGGTGGATGGGCGTGCGTGTATGTATGTGTAAAATTAATTTATTTTTTATGTTTTATTTGGTTTTTGTGCACAAATTATATTTTATTTTGTTCCCGCAATCAGAGTTTCAGTACACCCGCTAGGGTTGGCTGGTAGAAATCTCTTATAGAGATAAGCTCACCCTTGTACATTTTTCTTCTTTGTAACACCTTTTCATGTAAATTTGTGAACAATAAAGAATATATAACATAAACAAAGGTGTTGGACAGGGAGATCCCTTGTCCCCGAAACTATTTAACGCAGTGTTAGAAAGCATCTTTAGAGAAATGAATTGGGATGACTACGGTCTAAATATTTGAGATTTGCTGACAACCTGGTACTGTTTGAGGAAGATCCTGTAATGTTGCAAGTCATGGTGAAGTCATTATCAGCAAAAGTAAAGATGTTGGTCTAGAGCTAAACATAGAAAAGACCAAAGTTATGCATGGGATGGAAAAGAAAGAAAGAAATCATTTATTCGCTTTTGAATCGGGCGCCAAATGAGATGGAAAGATGATATCCGGCTTACTTTAGGGCCATATTGGACCCAAGTGACTGGAGACAGAGTACAGTGGAGAAAGCTGAAGGATGCCTATGCCAAGAGGCACAGCGAAATGGACATACTATGAAATAAACGCATTATCTGATATTTTGAATTTTGTTAACCTTATTTCGAATAAAGGGCAATTATTATAATATTATTTTTCATGAATAATTGCGAAATAAAAATATGCGAAACGGAACGCATCTTAATCTACCAATCAACGACTAGTGACGTCACTCGTGTTTTATGTCCCATCAAATATAAAGGTAAACATTATTTTTACGAAAATTATTTACACTGTTCTGTAAAAAAATGGTAGTTATAGCTATATAGCTATTAAGGTGTCGACATGGTAGTAACTTTTTTGTGTGCCGAAAAGTGCCGAGTTTTCAAGTGTAGAAATGAAATGAACTAAACTACTACAGTTGGTAGGTTTAGTATTAAATCACAGTTAAGCTTTCGTGTTTCATTTAGAGCATAAAATACGAAAAGAATGTTATCGTGTTACAGACATTTTTTTTCAACTTTGAATCAGAAGGTCCAGTTAAAAACAATTTATTTAGGGTACGTTTGAAAATGAGTAATATTTACTCGGGGTAGAGTGAATTTCACCCGATAGCATTCGAGAACCACCCGAGTGAAACGGAGGGTAACCAACCAATTACTCCACTCGTATTTCTGAACGCTTTATTGCATGGAAACGCAGGGTAAATTTCGCCTGACAGGAGCAAATTTCTCCCGGCTCCCAGTCAACGTTAAATTTTACCTGACATTGACAGTTGACTGTTCTGTTATCTGTGGCTACTGATTTCGTTTTTAGGTCGAAGTTAAAGTTTACCAATGTTAAGTAAAGCTTTGTGTAGTTGTAAAATAAAGCAAGTTTGCCTTGCAAAACACAAGAACTCTTCTTTTCGTTTTTAACTGACAGAACATGTTTGAAAACTCGTAAAGTGCGAAAATCACTCGCTAGTATTTGAAAACCAGTTAAACTTCTCTTTCTCACAATATGTCTATCCTTTTCTTTTCTACCGAGTGAAAACTTCACAGGTTTTCGAACGGCCCCTTAGTAACTTTGAAGTTGATGGACACATTGGTACAAACATGAAGAGCAATAATAACATTGTTCTGACTATAAGATGTTGATGGATAGTCCATTGAAAATAACTAATTCTAAACTAATAGAAACTTTCCCTGTGATATTCAAATTGAATGTTAGCGACAAATGTGTGACAGACACGAGTGACATCATCAGAACTCTAGGCGCATTTTAGCGCGAAATTTGAAACTGTTAGTTTCAGACTGCATTATTGCAATAATTTTTATTATTTTAATTTTTAACATACTTGTGATCTATTCTACATGGGATTATTTACAATAACTGCAAAAATAAAAACATTACATGTTCTCTATTCGCTTTCTTTACTTTCCAAAAGGGCCCCCAATTCATGTGTGCCCAAGGGCCCCAGCATAGCTTAAAGCTCAATCCACACATTTCCGGGCCGTGCCCGGGACGTGGATGTGACATGTTCCATCAGTGGCTTGAAAAAATATCATTGCATACTTTTTATATGAACTCGTTCACATATGTCCATGTCCGGGCCGGCTTCAGTGCCTGAGCCGACACCGTGACATGCGCCCGTCCACCGATATTACCAGTGCACGTCCGAGTCTTATTAAATAAAATGAAAGACAAGTTATTAATAGAAGCGATATGCATCTCTGCAGTTTTAAACAAAGTCATAATGCATATTGGTTTCTGTAATTGGTGCTTAAGAGGTACAGATTGAAGTTGGTGGCCCTGACGTGGCACGGATCTCCGGCCTTGCCATGGACATGGCCCGGTCACGTCCCGGGCACAGCCCGCTGTGTGTGGATAGACCTTAAGACGGCCCTGTATAAAAGAAATAATATATAGAAACAATGTCATACTTAGGATGTTCATATAGTCTGTAGTCAGATCTTCAGCAGGTGCTGAAGTGGGTGGTGGGGGTTTATAACGCCGTTCTCTATCTGCACGTCTAGGGTCAGATGTAAGCTGCATCTAAAATGTTACAATAAAATAATTAACTCATAATTATGTACTGGCAAAATTTCCGTGAAGTGATATGCTAGTGTCTCAGAGTGTATGTATTACTAAGTTAGTGTCTTAAAATTGTAAGATGTATCGATTATTTTATAAAGGAACCATATTACATTTCATTACAGTGTTTAAATAATCCCCTGGAGTAATACTTTGTACTCAGATATTTATTTTATTCTTACCTTAGTTTTTAATATCGGCCCACAAATTCTTGCAACTTTTATTAAAGTTTTTAAAATGAATCCAATAACAGGCACTCTAAATAATATTATTAAAGTATGTCGTTAATTAAAAATATCAATGCTTCATGGTAGAATTTGATTATTACAAGTCACTTTTAATGACCTATTATTCAAATTCCTAATTTTATTTCATTGATTTGTGATTTGATTCACAAATTATATTCGATTGACGCACGATTGACGCATCACAAATGTAATGAATGATAGGAAACAGTAAAGACAGCTGCTAATAAAGTATGTACGAATTTGATTTGAATCAGCTGAGTACCACAGAGGATTGTACGTATGCTGAACACAGACAACCGTAGAGCGATGGGCGATTGTTGGTTACTAAAAACAATCGAATTATTCGATTGTTGTATTTATTCGAATGTGTTCGAATAACTATCTGTGTTATTTGATACCTTTCACATATCTGTAATTGATAAATTAGTTTTTTTGGTAATTGGCACTATGGTTACATAATTTACACGACCGTCTTCCTTAAATTTTTCAAAAAAGTTGCAAACTATTGATGCTTTGAAGTTATTATTCATAATTATTTTAAAATTCACGCGAAACATACAATATACTATTGCGTCCACGCAACACAACCTTGATCTACAATTGACTGAGAGCTACTAGAAAAACAATCGAATCGAACGATCTGCCCGCGCGCCAATGATATTTATCGTCCTGCTCGTAATTGTTATTCGATTGTTAATTTTCATTCGATTGTTTTTTGGCGGCGGCGAATGAGTAAACTCAGCAATAATGTAGCCTAGGGTACTATATAACACAGGGTAATAACTGCACGTTTCTGAACGCTCCCTTGATGTGAACGCTGACTAAGGTTGCGTTCCGAAACAAAATTTCCTTTGTCGGGTAAAGTTACTCGATTGAAAATCGGTTTTGGAACGGGGTAAAAAGTGATTTCTCGAAGAATTCTGACCTAGCGTCGCGGAACGCGTTATCTGGGAATTTTATAACCTCTCTCCCATATTATGTTTCATCGCTATCTCTCGGTAGAGAGTATATTATTCTATGATCACTCGCTGTCGGTATTATCTTTCTGAATTTGAAGTTAATTGCAATGCTACAATAATTCTTTTAGAAAATTTCGAAAATTTACCGCGTCAAGTTAATGTCAACTGTCACTGCTGTCAGTAGTGACATTGACATTAACATAACAGCCATGACAGAATAATTATCACCCCTGAATTTTATAGGATAAATAAATCGCTCTTTCCAGGATCTAATTGACTCGGCAAAGTCGTTCCAAAACACCTCGATAAAAATCCTCCGATGTGTTTTGGAACTGGGATTGAGTCAATTAGCTATTTACCGGGCGAAACTTATCCGTTTTGGAACGCAACCTAAAACTATTGTACTATAATACAATGTACAAGTGTTCGTGTGAACTGTAGGTACCTACATCTGGTCAATGCATATTTCGTTATTTTATTAAGTACATACATAAGACCTAGGTAAATAAACAATATTGTGAATTATTACCTATTGACATAACTTTCCACATTACAAATTTTCAGTGTGTCCTTGCCACGTAAGTACAAACTCCTCGGCTAACGAGCCTTGTTTCAGTAAAATAGGTTATGTTCAAAAAACCGTGTATCTTCTGTTACTTCCATCATTTTCCAGCAAAAGTTTATACCTAGATGCCTAAAAACTATTGTTTTCTATCAAATATAAAGTCGTCATAACGAAATGTTCAGAACATTAGTTATTCAATAATTTTTGTTGTCAATCAATTTTTTGATGAATATTAAAACTAGGCTCTCGAAAGTATTTTTTTAAATTAAATTATTGTGTAATAAACATGCTTAGAATTCCTATTGATGAGCTTCTGCTTGTAAGTTATTTACTGAAGAGTCATGCGAATACTAAGATGAAATCTAGATGTATCTTTATATTCTAATTATTGAGAATCATTTGTTAGTTACTATTGCTTATAGACCACGTTCCGGTTGGGGTGTAGGAAAGGGTGCGCAAGGCCCTCTGGACTTAGAAAAATTTTGGGATGTTGCGTTGTTATGATAACACCTACTTTTTATGGTTGTATCATATAGAATAGCTAAAAATAAACACTTTTTACTGTTATCCATTTTTTGTCAAGCCTTATAGTTTGCGAGTAAATTAGCTTTGAAAGAATGACCCCTAGAGTGTTTTTATAAGCGCATAGGCGCGGAGGAGGGCAGTCCCCGCCTGCTGTAACAAAACACAGGCAACCGTGCAAGCCGAAGCGGCTTAGGTTGTGCGGGCACAACCTTATACTCACACGTAATAAAAAAAGTGTTAAAAGCTTTTTTTAAACTGTTCTATATGAAACAACCATAAAAAATAAGTATCATAATAACAACGCAACATCCCAACATTTTTTCGAAATCCTTAGATGCATTGAACATACGTGAAACACTAACTCTTGTGATTTTCAAAGCTGATGTACTCGCAAACTATAAAACATAAGAAGAAATGGACACAAATAAAAAGTGTATTTTTAGCTATTCTATGCAATACAATCATAAAAAGTAGGTCTCATCATAACATTGCAACATTCAAAAATTTTTCTAAGTGTATTTTGTCTTACAAGGTAAAGCAAAGAGTGTGCGGTACTTAGAAAAATTTTGGAATGGTGCCTTGTTATTATAACACCAACTTTTTATGGTTGTATCGTATAGACCAGCTAAAAATAATTACTTTTTACTTTTGTCAATTTTTTTCAAGTCCTATAGTTTGTGAGTAAATCAGTTTTGAAGGCAATATTGCACAAGATTTTCCAACTTGTTCTCAGCCACATGAACATTATAAATAGCTTCTAAGGTCATTGACCCTTATGTCAATGATCCCCGGGGGGTCAAGGTCATCTCAAGGTCATTGACCTTTTAAACTTGTGTGCACCCTTTCGTTCACACCAAACGATCTACCAGCTCTGAAGGTGTCTAGAGTGGAAAACGAAATACATTGTAGGATAACTTTTCTTGACCACCTCAAACACCATGTTATCCTTCTTGCATGAAATCCACATGAAATGGAAACATATCTTTGGCACTTTAATTAAAAGGGCATTGGACTGGATCCCTACCTCCAGTTTCTTTCTTGCACTTATTAGCAAACAGCTGTGGAACTGATCACAAATAAGCACTAACTTACTTTTTGTATTGTATACCAATATCTATTAGTAATAACTGTAATAAGGTGATCAGGTGTTACCAGTTGGTACTTTGAAGATTCAGCCTTATCATCACTACCATGAAGTGAGCTGAGGGCCAAGACCTTCCAAATTATGTGTAAATGAAGTATTTGAAATTTTTACATTTACTCAGAAATCTCGAATTCCGATGGTTACATTAGGTCCCAAATTTTTTTCTCTGGGCAGTTTGAATGGAAGACAAAATTTTTTATCAGCAATTGGACTGTTAAGATATTACAAGATAAGGCGCGTTCGGGTAGCCTGTGGCCATTATCAAAATTGGCGTTGATGGAAAGCGTTCGGTTACGTTATGAAATTTTTGCCATTTTTGCTCCACACCCTAACCGAACGCTATATTATCAACATGTCAATGTTATAAGTTATTATAACCTACATTTATTTTCAGTTTCCAGATTCTGGATGTATTATGACGTAATAAGCTCGCTTCATGATTAATCATAATCATAACTTTATTGCACAAAATATGGTTACAAATATGTTGGTTCATTAAATTTTAAGTTCTACACATATTTTACTGTTCTACAACATGCAACATTTTGTGACCATTATATTTACATTACTTACTATATTATTATACACGATTTATAAATTAATTTCAATGTCAGTTACAAAAATACAAATTCAATAACTTCTGTCAAATAAAATTCAATACTGTTTCGATAAACAACCATTAGGATTCGCAATGTATTAATTACTTTAAATAATCACTGAATTAAATTATTCTAAAATAGCATTAACGATCATTAATTTCCATAAATAATGAAAATAAAATTTATTTCATTAAAACTAATTCAATCGTGTCAAAAACTTCCACTTTTGACCGTCTTTGAGAGCTGGGACGAAATTGGCAGTTCACATTTTCACAATGCCATTTTTAAAAAATTTTCAGCTATCCGAACGGTTGACGTAAACAAATAAAAATGCTACTTTTGTTCACATTTCTTCTACCAAACACTCCTTGTGTCAATTTTGTCATTTTTAACAGTTATTTTTGACATCGTGATGCTATCTGAACGCGCCTATAGTGTAATATACACCATGAATTTTGAATTACCTAAGAAACTTCAATATTGTATAAATAAAAATAGTGAGAGCAGTTATAAACAATAAACAAGTTACACCCCCATACAAAAATATTGATTTATTACATTTACAAAATATCCTATAAACTGCGCACATTTGTATTCATCATTGCTTCATAGTATGTTACATTTGTTTCGTTATATATCAAATCCATGCTAGACTAGAGTTATCTCAGTCACGCACTCTGAAAAACAGCAACAGCGCAATATGGCAGTTGTGATTGCGTGGCGAATGATTACCAAATTTTTCCTTTATACTTTTTCTGGGCTTAGGACTGGCAAAATTTCCTTATTGCAACAAATTAATCATACCCGCACCATAAGCGCATATTCCCTATTTGAATATTGAAAAGCCATAGCACAAAATAAATCGCCTACTTCGCGTCCACGCCGCACTGCCTGCCAGCTAATTTACTTTGTGCATGCTCACTATGACTGTTTGCGAAGTACTGAGGCTCGGCCAATCGAAGGAGGTGAAGTATGAAATTTTCTTGGGTAATTTAATATTCACAGTGTATATAAGGTAGTAGATGAATCTCTAAACCAGACAGTATTATTGTCTACAACAATAATATAATCATTTCAGAATGCCTCCTAAAAAAGTAGAAGAACCTGAGAAGAAACCTCTAATAGGAAGAGTTGGCACAAATCTGAAAGTGGGCATTGTTGGTGTTCCAAATGTTGGAAAATCCACATTTTTTAATGTGCTCACCAAAAGTCAAGCTGCAGCTGAAAATTTCCCTTTCTGCACTATTGATCCAAATGAGAATAAGTATTTTTTTCGATCTTTTTATTACTGTTTATATGCATAGAATAAGTTTCATGATACCTATAAGTTGATAGTGTAAAGAATGTAATATTTAAAGTAATGACTTTTAAGCCTTACAATACTCAACAGAGCAACTATATGCGGATGTAGATTTACTTACTGAAAGGCAATTGCTTATAAATATTCTAGTCCTGACGGTATACCAGCCATTGTGTTGAAATCCTGCGCGCCTGAGTTGTCTCCGGTTTTGACTGGTCTTTTCCATCTTTCTTTAGAGTAAGGTGTAGTCCCCAGGAGTTGGACATCTTGTGTAAAGTTATGGAGCGTGTACTGAATAGGAAGCTCATGGCATACTTTGATGTCAATAACATCCTCAGCAACCGACAGTACGGATTTCGCCAAAACTGGGGATCTTCTCGTGTATGCCACACACATCCTGAGCAAGGCTATAAAGAAACATGGCAAAGCTATAGCTGTGTCTCTCGACATAATGAAAGCCTTTGACAGGGTCTGGCATGACAGTCTTCTTAACAAGCTTCCATCTTACGGACTACCTGCATCCATATGCATATGGATCAAAGACTTCTTGAGGGAACAATTTATTTGCATTAGGGCGATTAGGCCCGCGGGCCGAACATCGTAGGCCGAAGCGACCAACGAGCTGGTTATTGATGGCTGCTCGTCCGATCTATCGGTAATTAACGCTGGCATACCTCAAGGGTCAGTACTATCTGCAACTCTATTCTTGCTGCACATCAAACTCCTGCTGAAGCCCGGCATCTATGGGTATGCAAATGGCAGCACAGTTGTAGAAAAGTATACTTCTGGTCCACAGATTCATAAAGGCGGAAATCGAGGCGTTGAGAGGCGTGGTTGAGCGTAAGAATAAAGCTTCTAAAGCTGTTCCAACCGAGTTTCAATAAAACTGCTTTATGTCACTTTTATATGCTTTTCGTGGTGCAAATAATTTTTTTTATAAGTCAATAATGACAAATGTTTTAATTAATTATTGGTGACTCAATAATAACTGTCTCAAAAAGCAATGCTATTGTCGTGTTATTGCCACAAATGCATTAATGCTAGCAGAATTAGGCCTCTCACAAATGCATTGACTTTTTTTAATAATATTCAGTAACTTTGGCATTATAGGCATGAAATAAATATAAATAATTTCATAATATTTCTGTCTAAAACAACATAGACTGATTTCTATATCATATATGGTATAAGATAACGATGAATAAAAAGAAATCTTTATTAGGGTTCCATACCTTAAAAGGAAAAGACGGAACCACTAATTTATAGTCTGTCTATCTGCCTGTTAAGACCTTTTTCTCGGGAATGCGTAGAGATATCAAATATATACTCAGGTCTACAGTCTGTTTTATCTGCAACAAAATCATCCTTGTAAGTCAACACAATATTAAAATCATACCATTTATTTGGTGTATATTCGCAATTTTTGCGAATTTACAAGGGAATCAAATCCTATATGATACTTCAGGTTGACTTAGAATCATAAAATTTGGCAAGCACCAAGGCCTTATAGCACATGTTAATGAAAAAATGAACAGGAAAAAAACTGAAAACTGCAAATGTATGGTTTGTCAGGACTCTAAACACGCGACTCCAACTTGCATTTGACTGGTTTTTATTTTATTAAGAACAAGTGTTGTTAATAACTAGCTATTTTCAAGAATTGTCTTACACATAAATTTGATGACTTCCTTGCCCTGGCCTAAACAAGTCTGCTTCTGAAAAGGTTTTAGCACCATATACATAGTCTTCTGCAGCCTATATAGAATAATGTATTTACCTATTTGGATAATAGGCTAGATCACAAAAATTTTTTTTTGCTTTAATAGAAGCTCATTCATTTAATAAACTGAAAGAAAAATCGGTTTTCGAATAACTAAAAAAACAACCAAGATATAAGGTATTAAAGATTTTTCTCCATCTCTTTCTAGCAAAACGGCAATTTACATGGCGTTTATATGGCCGTACTAAACAATGACGTCACGGTTGTTGTCGAATCTCTTTGTCTAATCGCTTCCAAATTAACAACTTAAAATGCTTGTATCTAATTTCACAGGATTGCAGCTTTTTCTACGGTATTTTAATATTTTATGACGAGACGTGAAAATTAGAATTCAGTCATCATCCCTATTATTAATATCATGTTTATAAAAAACCTTCGCAAATAATCCATTATTTTAGAGATAAAAAAGCGGGATTCTTTCGTCGAAAGCGGGACGTAGTAAAATAAAAAAAAACCGACCAAGTGCGAATAGAACTCGCGTGAAGTGGGTTCCGTACGATGTTACCTACTCGTATATTGAGTGATTTACCATGTTCTTTTAATACCACGGACTTCTAAGGTTTTCCTATATCTAGTAGATTCGGAGATAATTGACTGTGACCAACAAACAGACGGACACACGAGTGATCCTATAAGGGTTCCGTTGTTTTATTCGGACGTACGGAACCCTAAAAACGTATACACGGTGTTTCATAAAAACCATTAAATAATTAATGCGTTATCTAAAACTATTTATTAAAATGTGTTTACACGTAATGTCATTCAACCCAAAATTTTCATGTATATCATAGTATCATCATTATGTCTATGATTTACATGAAAATTTTTGGGTTGAATGACATTACGGATAAACACAATTTAATAATTAGTTTTAGATAGCGCATTTATTATTTATTGGTTATTATAAAACACCGTGTATGATCAGATGTTTTTAAATATTTATCTTTTTATTTGAGTTTTAAATTACGTTTATGTAACAATAAATAGCAAAAATAGCCATAGAAAATATATTTTAATAAAAATACACTTGTCTGTGCCACCCGGCCGTGCTTTCTCAGCACACTGCACGCACGGCAGAGTTATCCCCGAAAAGCGGGACTGAGCCTGTCCCGCGCGGGACATTTAATTTTGATTTAAAAATCGAGACGTCCCGCCAAAATCGGGACGTCTGGCAACGCTGACAGTGACTCACAGTGACAACCGTAAAACATAGACATGCTATCGTGGACTATTTTTAGAACTCTTAATGGGGAACGATTCTGTCATATTATTATATGATTTTTGCGTAACTTCAACCGTTTACGTAGCGCACGCAACGAAAGCACTTAAAAAAAAATCTGGTTTTTGTAACATTGAAATTTGTAACGTTTTCTATCCCTTAAGAGAGGTTTCTAAAGAATTATTAGCGATTTGATAGACTTCGTTATTTGTAACGAAGTGACAGCTTTCCTCGCGCGGTCGTCGGCGTCGTTGCGCCAGTCAATTTGTTTCAGTTAAGTGCACCATAGTGCTGCCAACAGAATATTTGCACACCCACTAAATTAACTACTTAAAACCACCAGCCCCCTAATTATGATCGCTTAAAATAATATTAAAACCGCACTGAGAGCGGGATGGCGCTATACGCAGCAACAGCGGTGTCTCTGTTTCAATATTGTTTTAACAGAAAACCAGTAGCTTTTTTAAATGTATTGTGAAATCACTATAACAACTAATTTTTTACATAATTTACTAGTTGTTCTAGTGTACCACATTTGTACATAAACCAATTTTTTTACTACTTAACATGTCATAAAATAACAAAAAGACATTAAAAATACACTATTTATATTTAAATAGTTTTGCCAAAAAAATATGTTTTTATAATAAAAATATTAAATAGTGTGTAAACATACAATTAGTATGTATTGTTAGCTAGATTTTATTTAAAATATTATCCTTCCTGAATACCGAAAAATAGTGGTCAAAAACCAGTAGGTACATACCTAATAATACTTATTAGGCGGAATCACCGGCGTGACATGTCGAGATGACAGACTATTTCATTAAAAGAGGTTAATAAGATTCTTACTTTTAATGCCCACTAAAAATCCACCAGCCACTAGAAAAGAATTTTGCCCACCAACAAGGGTTTCCAAACCACCAGAACTTGTGGAAAAAACACTAACACTGGTGCGCCAACAGCCAACACTATGAATGAAAACTTTTTTGGATGCATTACGTTTTACGATTGTTTTTTGTTATTTTTTTTATTAAGTCTTAAGCTGTGATCTTAAAAGTAACGTAAAAGTAACATTCTGAGTCGTATAACATGAAACGGTCAAAAGTAACGTAAAATGTTTTAAAAGTAACATTCTGGCAACATTGTAGGGGGTATAAGTATTTTGCTTGATGTTAAGTTTTCTGGTTTGAAATTAATTAATGCTTAAATATTGGCTAGAGAGGTCAAAAAACCACCGCAATCTCCCCTTTAAGTTCCTCTCCCCTACACCTGGTTCAGTCTTTTAGACGTCACATCGTTTGATTCCTTGCGACAAGAATTGTTTCTGCTTAGTTTGACCAAGAGCTTCACTGTCAAATTAATAAAAAAAAAATACAAAAAATGAAACCGACTTCAAACACCAAAAATTATAAATACTTAATATGTGTTAAATGTGCGTATTAGAATTTGACCCAAGGCAAACACCAGAATCTATTAAAATAAAACTTCTTTTGCTCTAAGCAGTATCAAAAGAAATATTTCCGAACTCCTAACTACCAGAAACCTTCCATCATCAGCTGAGTAACGTGATATGATAAGTACCAGATGCAAATACCTGGATATCTTCAGAAGAAACATGAAACATGTTGGACGTGCCTATAAAATTTAAGGGTTTCCCTCGATTTTCCTGGAATCCCATCATCAGATTACAACTTGGTGACAATTGGACTACTGCAGGAGTAAACCCTTTCTATTACAAAAAAATATTTTTGAAAATCGGCCCACAAATGACGGAGTAATCAGTGAACATATATAAAAAATAAAATATGTTTCTCCTTTTTGAAGTCAGTTAAAAGCATTGATAAATCCATGGTTAAAAATGAATCAAAACATTAAGTACGTTTTTCTGGTTCTGTTAACAGTTCGTCACTTTACTTATTTCGTCACTATATTTAGTCGTCGCATTCAATAAGACGTCTCTTAGCTTAACTAGACAATATCTCTTACATGTCTCATGCTGTATTTCGTCTCTTTTTTAATTCGTCCGACATTGTACAAGCAAGCATAAAAGAAAAAATAACAAGATTATTTGAATATTTTATTATAAACTAAAATAGAAAATAACCTAATAAATTAAATCTTAAATGCGCGGAGCGCGGATCATGAAATAAGTGACAGATCAGAAACAAAAGAAATTCGCGAAAATAAAAGAAAGTGGGAAAAGACTCTTAAAACGTTTACACAACTTAAAAACAAGCACGTACGTGATTTTTATTTCACCTTTGACATAAAAAAATAATCATTAAATCTTTCAACGAGCCTCTTTGACCTTTCAGCGGCCTAGTCAAATACATTGATAAGCATAAAATACATTAATAAAGAAGAAATTGTTAATAATTATATTTTTTAATTTTTTTTATTTGGTTCACAAGTTGGTATTATATACTTCGTATTATATACTTCATTATACATCCTCGTCGGACGAATTGGAAAAGAGACGAAATACAGCATGAGACATGTAAGAGATGTTGTCTAGTTAAGCTAAGAGACGTCTTATTGAATGCGACGTATTGAGTATAGTGACGAAATACGTAAAGTGACGAGCTGTCAACAGAACCGTTTTTCTAAAGCAAAGAATCACACTCACTGGCCATAGTCGAACAAATTATTACACAATTAAAAATAAAAACTTGCATTGTAATGACAGCAATTTGACAGGTGCTTTTAGAAGAAATAATCTAATGCACTATATTGTTAATAATGTTTAAGTTGGAAAGTTACACTGAAAATGTGGAAATTTCGGATAGAAATAAACTTGAAAATATAAAAATTGATAAAAGTATTTTGTCTTTTGGGCCATTAGAAAAAAATGACAATAATAAAAATAGTAATGAAGCGCGATCTTTAGCTGCAGCTGTAATAGGTTTGAACAATACTACTTCTAAGTTCTCAGAAACTTTTGAGACCTGTGATTTGTGGACTGATGTTGATGTACAAGAAAATTTTTTGAAAACCAATCCTACATGCTATTTAATACTCTCAAAACCAGGAGCTGGTTCATATTCAATTGGTGAAGCAATGGCAAAAAAACTTAACTGTATTCATTTATGTCCTATAAATATATTAGAAGATGAAATACAACAGGCTGGGCCTACAGGGAAGTGCTTAAAATTTAATTTAAAACAGGGAAACATTATAAAATATGATACTATCATGCCAGTTATGAAAACGAAATTTTTATCACCAACTGTCAAACATAGAGGTTTTGTTCTTTCGGGAATACCATTAGTAAATGTGATGAAAAATTTTTATTTATTTACTCATAAACTGTATACAGAAGAACCTCTCCAAATAGTTGAATGTTTATTATTTAACATTTTAGATAACTGTTTCAAAAAGTACCAAAACCCAAAAGGTGGAGGGTCACATTCTTCAATGAGCACCAATCTTGGAATAGATGAAGAAATGGAAGAGGTATATGCAAATAAAAATGAGGAAGAACAAAATGTAGAACAACCTGTGCAGTTACCAAACTTTTTTTTAAATGCCTGTACTGAGATAATCACTCCAAAAAATATTTGTGTATTAACAATAAAGTCAGAACTACTGATACAATTACGTGAGTTATTTAAAATGACAATGCAGTCTGATATAATTATTAATCTATCAATCTCTGACAGAGATTTAATAATAAAAAGAAGCCATAAATATATATATTATCCAAATGGTTTCTACATATTTGAACACCGCAAACCAGATGCTAAATTGGAAATGCCATTTCCAACTAAATTTGATAGTACTAATTCTCAGAGCAACAACCCAAAATATAAATGTTTACATCCATTAAACATGAAAGAAAAATCAATATCTCAAATATGTAACTATGAAAAACATGTGTCACCATTTATGTCACAAAAACTAAATGAGTTCAGCCCAAGATACGTTATTCGATTAGACGCTCGTCAATCTGTCCATGAAATGATGTATAATGTCAGTGAAAGATTAACTTTTTTGTTAAATAAACTTTCATTAATACCTCAGCCTGTCTATATGGTTCAACCACCTGAAGAAATTGAAGAGTTTTGGAACCTCATAAAGGACATGAATGTTACCGAATGTGGAGCAATAAAACTTAACAGATATCCTTCTCTTTGGTATAATCGGTGTCCTGTCGAACTCAAAAAAAGGCGAAGTATTAGGGGTCAACCAAAATATGCAGTATCTTTTTTTAAACATGTCTATCTTATGTCATCTTTTGATGCTATGTTCTTGTTTTGTAGAAACCCTAGGCCCTACTTAAAATTAGAATATTTAGAGCCCACATGCAGAATATTTGTTATGGGCACAAAAAAATCTGGTAAAACTATGTTATCCAATTGCCTGTCCTGGATATTTGATAGTCCAATAATATCATATGATGAATATGTACAACACCAGAAACAGATAAAGCATGTGAAATATTCCAAAACTATTTTATCAGAAATCATTGCATCTATAGAGGATACTCGATTTTCAAAATGGCAAAGAACTGAAGAGGAACGAGTCAGAAAATTGAATGATTGGCTATTGGAAACTACAAATAATTTAGAAACATACGTATTTCTTTTTAATAATATTTTAAAATGTAGAAACCTCCAAGAGAGTAAACAAGATGAAATCTTTAACACTGACGACTTGCTTAATAAATATAATTTTTATAGAAACCAACTTTTTGGTTTACCATTTTTGGAAGACATTGAACAATGTGTTAAAGTAATGGGAGATAACACATTAATAAAATTCGTTCCAGTAAATTTGTCAAATGTTACACAAAAACCAAGTATACCAGTTCTCGGTGACGACGACGTATCTGCAGCAATAGAACACTACATTATTGTAAATGAATTACAAAATGAGATTAAACCAACCCATGAAGAACTTATGACTGGATTTGGTAATATTTTGTCAAATATTGATAAAAATGCACAAGAAAAACATAATTGTTATGGAAAATTTATAGTAGATGGCTGCCCATCAGATCCAGAATTTTGGAGCTATCTAATACATTTCAATTTATTGCCTGATTATACAATTGCTTTGACAGAAAACCGAGAAGTTGATACAAATCTTCTCCAAAACTATAAAAATATTAGTAGTTGCCCAAAAAACTACAAAGAGAAATTAGGTTCAGCTAACGACCCTTTAGTTAAATTAAAACTACAGAAAACAAACATTCCAGCTACATCATTTATTAATGTGGAAATGATAATTGAAGAGATAATAATTAATGTAGGGCTTACACTATTTAAAAGTGAAGAAAGTCTTTTAAAACAACCAGGTTTTACTGAGGAATTTGAATCAATCACATTATTTTCAAAATCTATTGATAAATTTCGAGAAGATATTGATTCAGTTAAATCAAAGCTTGACGAAAGCTTTAAATCCTTCATACAAATTGAACTCGATGATAAAAATGATGTCCAAATTATCGAAGAAGTATTGTTAAAGCTACGTAAAAGCTATTATTTAACTAGTGAAGTTAACGAAGTGAAAAATTTAGAACAAGTTGACGAACTTGAGAATAAAAGTTCATTAGACTTAAATACTAGTACTGAAATATATTGTGAAACTGGTAGATATTGTCCTGTTGCTTTTTATGATTATGGTGTCTTATGGGAAGGTCATCCAGAAATCTCAATTAAGTATGACAATAAGATTCATTTATTTTCTAAAGAGGAATGCTTAGATTTGTTCCAAAGGGACATAACGAAATATCAAGAATATTGTAAACCATTTAAGAAATTGCCTCCCTTGAGGCTGTGTGTAATAGGTTGTATTGGTAGTGGCAAGTCTTCGTTGTCCAAGCTTATTGCAAGAGAATTAGGACTTATCCATATAGATTTTTTAGATTTTCTAAATAACAATCTACTTCCAAAACATTACAAGAAGGTTGGCCGTAAATATGAAAATCCTTTTACTGATTCGCAAATTAGTGACGAAGGTATAAAAGAATTTCAATTGGATGAGGATATAGAAAACGTCTTTATTAATATCATTGATAATGAAACCGAATTGAGACATATGATTCATAATTATTTTGAAATAGGCACACCTGTTCTGCCAGAAATCATGCAGCATTTAATAAAAAAGCTATGGTTTGAAAATCCCTATAATAAAATTGGTTTCGTCTTAGATGGTTACCCACGAATTACTTCAGATGTAAATGATATGGTAGCATGCTATTGCATACCTGACTTGGTAATTGGATTAGATTGTGATATAAATACATCAGTAGATAGATTATCACATAATATGTTTCAAACATGGAAAGTACAGTTATTGAAAGCTAAAGATATTGCCAAGATTGAACACGATCAGCAAAAGCTGACTCGGGACAGATTAATAACAAAAACTGTTGTTACAAAACTAATTTTGGAAGAAATTTTAGATAACATATTTATATCCATTGATGGACCCGTGGAAAATATGTATCTTCAGAATGAAAGTCATGAGTCTTTAAATGTTAAAGAAAGTTTTGACTTTCGCTTGTTGAATTTCTATAATGATATAACTCAACAATATCCTCCTCCTACAGAGCAAAACGAGTGGGAAACTTCAGAGGAAGCAGTGGAGAGAATAGACGCTCGCATACGAGGAATATTTGAAGCAGAAGATGAATGTTTGCAATTGTTAAAAGACACTTTTGCTGACAATAAAATAAAATTGGTTACTGTGGATAGCACAGAATCAAACAATATAGTTTTCAGAATGACATTATTGCAGATATCGAAATTAAGAAGAAATGACTCATTTTTTGAACAGACATTTGTCATAAATTGTGAGGCTGCAGAAACTCTACTATCAGAAGGATTATTCTTTCTTAGTAAGTTTAAACGAATGTGTCCAGTTTATATATTTGAGAATTCGAAAATTATTACAAATCCTTACAATAAATTTAAGGAAAATAATAATGTATACCCAATCATTCATCGATCCTATATTTATTTCACATTTAGCAACGTTAACTGTAAAAAATTTCGTTCCAATCCATTAAGGTATGTAAATTGTAAAAACATTGATAAATTCCAAGAATACCCTTTATCTATAAGCATTATCGGAAGTCCTAAATGTGGTAAAAGTGTATTAGCAAACAAAATAGCATCACAATATGGTCTAATACGTATATCAAGAGGCATGGCATTAAGATCAACATTAAAAAACCTACATTGGACCGAATTGGCGTCACATTTGATGATGTCTCTATGTAAAGGTACTATTTTAAGTCCAGTAGATATTGTAAGGGCTGTGCAAAATGTTATGTTTGATCATCGTGTGATGACAAATGGAATTGTTTTCGATGGGTTTCCTGAATCAGTTTCGGAAGCTATGGAACTTATCACATCTGGTATTTATCCCAGCATTATTATAGATATCTCCAATAATTTTGATAAAAGTTTGTTAAATTCCCAAAAAGATGCTTACTATCATATTCTTAAAGAAAATCCTCCTTATTCAAATCCATTTATAAAACATAAATATGAACAATGGAATCTTAAAAATAATCAAATAAGAGATTGGATTAAAAACGACATACAAAATATACATGTGGTAGATGGAAAACAATTAAAATGGAGAGTACTAAAAGAAGCTGTCAGACACATTGATGATACGATTTTAAAAATTTACGATTATTTAGCCAATGTCTCAACTAACATTGTACTCGCAAGCTGTATGTGTGTTTCTAACAAAGTCTTTCAAGAACGAATGACTGTTTATAAAAATTTGTGCCCACCGTGTTACAATTTAAAGATATTTAGGCACAGCGGTCATCCTGTCCATAAAAAAGGTGTTGTCCAATTTATGAATAAATTTTATTGGATATGTAATGATCACATGGAATTAGTTTTAAAAAATCCTAATCGCTATTTATTTAACCATAATGTAGAAATAAAAGATATACCCGTTGTAATAAATACAGTCAATGAAAGGGATGTCTATGAGAATGGTATATGTATAGTATCTTATGCAAATTGCTTGCCATCTCAGAATATTGCCCTTGGCTATAAGAAATATGCAGCAAATTTTCAAGGAAAAAGTTATTTATTTTGTAGTTCTGATTGTTTAGATGCATTTTTAGCGAAACCATATTTGTACTGTGATACTGTAGTATTTAAAAACACAAAAATATTGCCTGATATTGTTTTCAAACAGTTACCTAATTTAGGCTACTTAGAACAAACTCTTGGTAATATTCTCACAAATGCTTGTTGTGCTGTTAATGTTATGAGACCAAAATATCCTGGTCTCAGTGTTAATATATCAGGTATGCTGTATATTGCTTTGTATTTAAAGACACACAATCACTCTATTAACAAGAAACTACTGCCATTGTATATTAAATCATTAAAAGTATTTGAAGAAAGATGTAAATTGATGATTGACATTGGCATACGCTTAAGGTCTATGGACAATCCTTTTGCTATGTATCCAAAATGTTGTCATCAGACAAATTGTGTTGATTCTGGTACAGTTAAAAAACCATCAGGTGTTGAGATCGACTCAACAATGTCGATATCTTCTAATTTTTAATTTATAATAATTATATTTTTAATAATTTATATTTTACAAGACCATGAATTATATTTTGAGTAAAATACTACACTACTATTTAAAACACTAGTCGTAATTGTTACATTAAAGATTTTAAAAAAATATATTGACTTTTATTTTTTTACTTGTATAAGCCTAGAATGTTTTAAAAAGGTAATTTCACTAACAACATGACTTTGATAATAACAAACAAACATAACACTTACAGTAGTTATCTTTGTTTCAGCAAGTAGGGTACCTGTCCCGGATGAAAGATTTGACTACCTCTGTGAATTCCATAAGCCAGCGAGGTATGTATAGTTTTGGTATGGTTTACTTATGTTTCCCTAATTTCCAATAATTTCATTTGCCGTTAGTTACGGCAAATTAAATTATCAGGTCAGGGTTCAAATCCCGACGGAGACAAAATTTTTTCTTTATTGATTTTATTCTTTATTCAATTTTTCTAGCATTTTTAAACAAAATGCAAAGTTTTATATAAAAAATCCACTAAAAAACTGTTAGTCTCCTTTTTGACTCTTATAAATTTTCTTTAAAACAGTGCAAAATGTGTGGCGCTACTGCCGTAACCAATATGTGCTATTTTTAAAAAAATGTGCTAATAACAGAGACAATAATCCTTACCAAAGACCTAAGGCAGTGTTCATGTAAGAATTTCACAACTGTGTATCTAAATTATTTACAGTAAAGTGCCTGCTTTCCTCAACGTCGTGGATATCGCTGGTCTCGTACGCGGTGCTGCTGAGGGGCAGGGCTTAGGCAACGCATTCTTATCACACATAAAAGCGTGTGATGCCATTTTCAATCTTTGCCGTAAGTACTAGGCATTTCACTTAAATATTTTCTTTTAGCCTAAGGTTGCCTGGCAGAAATTGCTGCTTTAGCAATAAGGCCGCCTTTTGCGTTTGTTTTTGTTATGTGTAATTATTATAGGTTTCTTTGTGCAATAAAGCATAATTAATAAATAATAATTATAAACATGTATGACGGCGCATCCATAAAATATTATGAGGGTAGGTAGTCCTAATGTGCAAATGACATTGACGGCAGAATAAAGGTGCAAACAAACTGGGCTTATGTGATGCCACGCCACGTTATGTGATTGGTCGCGTTTACGACGTCACGTAAGCTAATTGTAGTTCTAAATAATGATTTTTCATACATTTTCTATTAAGACCGACATCTTCTGATGGACTTAACATCACATACGTGGCATCACATAAGCCCAGTTTGTTTGCACCTTAAACCCAGATTCCCCTGAAACTATTTTTTGTATTTTTTTTTAAATTCCTTTTAATATGTTTATGTATATAAGAGTAGAAGCCCAGGAAAAATATTGAAAAAAATCCAGATGACCCGGTCGTTCTGAAAATGAGTGGCGTTATAACGCCCAGTAGGGGAATCCACGACTAGGATGAGTTGATTATACTTAGAAAAAATAAAACATAATATATATGGAAAGTATTCTTTAATAATAAAAAACATACAAATAACTCGTATATCCACTGAACAAAAGAACGCCTTGCAGCATTTCATCTCACTGATTGTTACATTGCCCATTTTGTTTTTCTAATTTGCATATTCATATTTACTAAGAGTTCAAAGCATTTCTCATTAAACATGCATTTAAAATAAAACAGCGGTGACTGTAAATTTTTCTGGGTCTGCACATGACGCCATTCTGGAAGTAGAATACCAATATATACCAATGGAGTAATTTCTCCATTGGTACTTTTGGTTGTTAGGTACACTTGGGAGCAGTGACTCTGGCTTCAATAACTCTCGAAAATGGAGATGTGACGGAAATGGAGAAGATGTGACCTCAAGTTCCACAAATCGTTTTTTACATAGGTAATAATGATTACGGTACTTCATCTTCGTCCTCAGAATTCTCATTGTCATCGGAGTATACATTTGCTTGAGCTGTCAACTAGAACCTGAAAACCAAAATACACAAATAGTAATAAGTCCACATAAGTATTAGTACATATTATTATGTAGAAGGGAAGATGGCCGTTGGATCCGGAAAGTCCTTGAGTAGAGACCACGCACTGGCAAGCGTAGTTTGAGATGCCCTCTGATGAGATGTTAAAATGTCCGGGGCAGCCATGCTGGCCTCAAATGAATATGCACGGCAGGAAAGGTTTGGCGCAGTTGGGGAGGGGGGGGGGGGGATGCTATGTCGAGCACTGCACGAAAACGGGCTGAAATTGGGACAGAAAGCATTAAAAATGATTTTACAAACAAACCTGTCACAACCAGTACATCGCCAGCATCCTCATCTGTCACGTCCGCGATTGCATTATCAGGAGGTAAAATTACTCAACTTCTTGGCGACTCATCATTCTCATCAAGGGATTCGAGTTCCTCGATGATTTCATTTAAACGCAAAGGTCGTTGTATGCGATATCAGAGAAAAGAAGTAAGACGTGTATTCCCCTACTGGGCGTTTTAACGCCCACGACAGTTTTGTCAAGAAATCAGATGGAAATAACCAACAAAAATTGTTTATTGTTTTCTTATTTTCTAGCTTAAACATAATCTCAACAACAAATCTTATTGAATTGTTAGAAAAGTATTTATTATTATTGTTGTTATTGTACGGGCTTTCGCCTTGTAGGCCTTTTCACCTCGACCTAAAAGATCTATTGTGAATTATAGCACCGTTAGAGTATCTCCTTCAAGCCCAAACCCTCTATGAAATTGAGGATTTTTTGGGTTGGGAGAGTTTGTATTTCATCTGGTCTCATGATGTGTCTTCCCAGATGAAGGCTACGCCGATGAATCAGTGGGCTGCAGTCACACAGGTGTTTAGGAGTTTCACGCTCCTGATTGCAGAATCTGCAGATGTCGTTGTCCCTAATCTTGAGGTTGAACATGTGTCTATTCAGGCCGCAATGTCCAGTTAAGGTTCTTACGACTGCACTGATGTTTTTCCTGTTAAGCTGCAGAAGCTCGTCAGTTAGTTTACGCGAGTAGCCTTGTATTAGTGCCTTCGCGTGTTCTTGCCCTGGAGTAGATTTCCAGAGTTCGAATGAGTTTCTAAGAAGTTGTTCATTTAGAAAGTTGTGTACCTGGTTCTTTGAAATCCCACAAAAATGTTCCGGTCCTATTTGTGGTTTTATAGTTCCAGTTTTAGCGAGTTCATCGGCCTTCTCGTTGCCAATGACACCAGAATGCCCAGGAACCCATCTTAAAACAATTTTGTTTTTTTGTCCTATAGCATTCAGGCGGGTGAGGCAGTCCTCTACCAGCTTCGAGTTTATTTGGCTCGAGCTAATGGCTTTTAGAGCTGCTTGACTATCTGAATAAATATAGATATGTTGGTTTGAGTAGTTTCTTTGGTTTATGATATCTGCACATTCAATGATGGCATATATCTCCGCCTGGAAAACGGATGCGTACCGGCCCAAGTTGGTACTTTTGCTCACCCTGGGCCTTAGACCGTACACTCCGCACCCTACATCAAATGATTTTCTGGAGCCATCCGTATACCATACGAGGCTTCCATCCTCACAGGAGTTGAGATTCTCTTTCCATTTATCTCTGTGAGAGGTTTCCACTTTAAAATTTCTAACGAAGTTTACTCGTGGAAGCATGACATCGCTGGTCATAGCTAACATTGGATGTTTCAGCACAGAGTCCTGAAGGGTCCTCAGTGTTTGAGAGAGCCAGTTAATGCGACAGCCTATGCCGACCCTATGTAGGCAAGCCTTCGCCTCCTTTTCTATTACTAGATTAAGAGGCGGCAGGTTTAGAAGGGCGTTTAATGCAGCTGCCGGTGTTGTGGACATGGCTCCCGTTGCCATTCGACATGCGGTTCTTTGAAGGCTATTTAGAGTGTCAATGATTGTCCTCTGTTTAGCCTTTTTGTGCCAAACCACAGCGCCATAGGTTACTATGGGCCTTACTATGGCGGTGTATATCCAGAGGGCGATCTTTGGGTTGAGTCCCCATTTCGTCCCTACCATGCGATTACACACACCAAGTGCGATTTTTTGCTTTTTGAACCACATTATTAATGTGTGTGTTCCAGGTGAGCCTTTGGTCGAAAGTGACGCCCAAGTACTTCACCTCAGTGGAAAATGTAATAGTCGATCCGTTTAACACAGGTTTAATAAGTTTATTCAGCTTATGTTTCCCAGTGGGGTGCCGGTTTTGTTAAGGTCTTCCCTCTTTTTAGGTGGCAGTTGTGGAGAATCCTCCTCGGGTCTAGTTCGTTTGACCGCCCTAGGACCCGGGGTGGCGTCTGCCGTGCTGCTGCTTGAGCTTTCGGGCTGCTGCTGGTTCGCACCAGCGGCAGGGCGAAAACTGGCTAGAGCTTCAGTGTAGCTCATGCCACTCGCCAACAGCCGCTTAAGGCGTCGCCTTCCAGCCCCGCTCATGCGAGTGAATGCGGTCTTCTTGGGCGTTTTAGGTGGCTGTTGTTGCACACTCGTCCCAGAATTTTCCGCCTTTGTCTCAGCTTCTGCGGTGTCCATAGGGTCCCCTTCAGAGCTGAGAAAGATCCCTGATAAATCAGGTGTGGTAGAACGCGATTCCGCGTTGGTGGTATCCCGGCGTTCGTTATCGCCTAGGAGGAAAGCTTCGAGTTCGTTATTAGCGTCCATGAAGTTCCCACGAGTAGCTAGGGAAATAAAAGGTCCACCCCGGCAGAGCCCCGCATGCCCAGGTAAGGCTAATACATCTCCGAGGTCGCCTGGTATCGGAGTGACACCGTTCGAGACCATGCTGCACCATGGTCACGCAGCTATCGGCACGGTTCGTTTGACACCTTAGCTTGTGCGTCAGACTATTAGCCTGCGGAGGTTGTCTGACTTCGCACCCCCAAGGATGGGATAAGGGTAAGGATATGGGGTAAGGGTGGGGATATAGGGTAAGGGTAGGGATATGGGATTAGGGTAGGGATAAAAATGGGAGGGATTTGGGTTTGGGTTACACCTGGTCAGTGGGAGAGCTGTACCAGGCACGCCCGTCATACTTGGCTGACTCAGATCCGGGGCAGGTGGTAAGTAATGCGACGCCCGTTGTCAATATGAGCCATTTCCAGGGCACACGACCCACAACAGTGGGTCCGCCCCAGGTCTGTACGTCGGTAGTACCTGGGGCGGCATGGACGTATATGACGGACTTAGAGGACGGGACTTATAGCCCAGCGTCGCATGCCCAGGTGTTCCCCTCCTCCCGCGCCCCTAAAAGTAAGTGTTATGGCCGGTACACACATTGTTTAGTGTTTAGTGCGAGTGGCTTGTTTAGTGTTAAGTGTTTAGTAAAAAACACGTTCGGACAGCTTCTGTTTAGTGTTAAGTGTTTAGTGTTTAGTGTTAAGTGTTTAGTGTTTAGCGAATAGGAACGCGTTCTATTTTTTCTGCGAGTCGCCCCTCCCGCTCTCCCGCCTTCACCCCTCATTTAACACTAAACACTCACTAAACACGTCTGGACAGATCTGTTTAGTGTTTAGTCCATATAATGAACAAATAAACTAAACACCGTTTACTAAACAGTGTATGGACAGCACCTACTAATCACTTAACACTAAACAGTCTACTAAATACTAAACACTAAACACTAAACAAAGTGTATACCGGCCATTAGAAAAGTAAGTGAAAACTCACCTTTTCGAACCCATAATACTAGTTATTTTTTCCTCGTTCGTTAATAAGCACGCAAAGAATGTTTCTAACGTATAAATACAGAAAAAACAAGTAAAACAAAAAAGTTTGAACGCAATTTGAGGGTAGATTTAAATGATTTTTTTGGGCGTTATAACGGCCAGTAGGGGAATCTGGGTTAAGAGTGACGGTCACTAGCGATGCGTCATGTCGGTGGTTGCGCGGACGGTTAAATTCGAACTGTAGCGGTTTGGGTGAACAGTGCCTGTGCGTCACGCGTGTGATGAATCGCCAATATTCTGCGCGATCCTCTTGTGATTAGTAATTATTTTGATTAATTCGATAATTTGATATTTGTGTGAACATTCCTTTTTGATTATTTTGTGGATTGAATTAGCAAAATTAAACATAGTGGTTCTTATTATTCACTCGTGAAATCTAATATTACACGACTTCTAGTCTAGCGTGGCCCAACCTCGTACATACTTATAGCTGACGAATGACGATAGAAAATTCAAATGAATGCCCACATACGCCTTTATGTATAAAACATTTTTCCGCTCGCAACATCCTATTAAGAAGTATTGATACTTACTCAAATAAAAAACAAATAACGAAGTTCCATTCAAACTTTCACCTAATTTTTGGATATTGGAACCCTAAGGATTACCTCTTAGCACAGCATAAATAATAGTACAGAAGGATCACTCTCGAAGAAAATCCAAGCTTAGGTATGAACATTTACCTACTCTTACGACCTTCATCTGACTGCACGGGAAATTGAAATTTATTGCATAACACGAGTGTTCGAATTCCGTTACGCGTCGCTGACACGATACCGTTTTAGCGATAAGAGCGCAGGGTTCCCACTCACCGATATGCAGTTATCGTTACAGAAATTACCGAGAAAAATCTAAATTATTACGTGCGACGCGGCCATACTCGTACACCGGCCCGGCCGGTGCGCCGGCCAAACGTACCTAAACTGCGGAGTGAAACCCTCCTGCCTTTAGTTAGTAGTTGTATTTTCAGAAAACCTTTCTTGGTAGATGTTAGCGTTATAAAACAAACCTAACTGACTAAATTTTTATGTCTAGCTTTGGGATTAGCGATAATGAATCGGTCGGTCAGGATGTCAGAATATTATGTAATATTATTTATAAAGGAATAATAGTATATTATACAACTAGTAAATAAAGGACGGATTTACAGCGAGGGCCATAGATGAATCACGAGTAAGTGAAGGATTCTAACGACTGAATCACGACCGTAGGGAGTGATGCATGATGATGATTCAAGTGTTAGAATCCTGAGCGACGCGAGTCATGTATGGCCCTCGGTATAAATCCGTTTTATTCAAGAGTTGCATACTATACTTTTTACCATGACTACGAGAAAAAGAAAGACTAAAGCGAAAATACTTAGACATTTAGGGGCCGTTCGAAAACCCGTGAGGTTTTCACTGGGTAAACAAGATAACGATACATGTATTGCAAGAAAGAGAAGTTTCACTGGTTTTCAAACGCTAGCGAGTGATTTTCATCGCACATCGCGAGTTTTCAAATGGGTTCTGTCAAAACGAAAAGAAGAGTTCTTGTGTTTTGCAGCGCGAACTTGCTCTATTTTACAACCGCACAAAGTTTTACTTAACATTTGTAAACTTTAACTCAGACTTTAAAACGAAATCAGTACCCACAGATCACAGAACAGTCAACTGTCAATGTCAGGTAAAATTTAACGCTGACTGGGGGCCGTGAGAAATTCACTCCTGTCAGGCGAAAATTACTCTCCACTAATGCGTTCAGAAATACGTATGATGAAATACGATAGATGCTTATATCGAGTATTATTTGTGCAAGTAGGTTGTACAGCATTCATATGGAGGTCAAATAAATCGGTGTGTTCTATATTCAAACACCAAAATAGTGATTAAACGTGCTTTTAATTCACTGTTTTCAGTGAATAAAATAAGCTTTTTAGAGGGGGAATGGTATAAAATAACTTGTCCTCTCAAAGTGATTCATCATCGAGAACTAACAAATCCCACTTTTTGAGATAACAATGTTTATAACTACTATGAGACATACTTTGTAAATTAATGAGTATATCTATTGCAGAATTCATAGTTTTTCTGATTTTATCTAACAGGAGCGTTTGATGACGAAGATGTTATTCATGTGGACGGTGACATTAACCCTGTACGAGATTTGGAAACAATCGGTGAAGAGCTTAGACTGAAAGATGAGGAGCAACTTATGCAAAATTTCGAGAAGTTAGACCGAGTGGTGAATCGCGGTGGGGACAAAAAGCTAAAATCTGAATATGTATGTAGTTTCAAACTGTTTACTGATATTTCTTTGTTTTGATAAAAACTATAATAGAACCTTTTTTCGTTGTTTATAGGATGCATTGACTAGGATAAAAGCCATTTTAGTTGATGAAAAGAAACATATTCGTTTTGGTGACTGGAGCGCAGCTGATGTAAGTAATTTGTGGCTCTCTGTATAGTTACAATTTATGAATACTAAAAAATATAATATTTAAAAGATAATCATACAAATTATTTCTTTCAGATTGAAGTTTTAAATAAGTATCTATTTCTGACATCCAAGCCAGCACTTTATCTAGTGAATTTGTCTGAAAAAGATTACATCCGGAAAAAGAACAAATGGTTTGTGAATTTATTGATCTCTCAAAACGCTGCCATCATTGTTTAATAAAATTAATTGCGGGATTGATGCTTTATAATTATTGTCATGTCATGCTAGTAATATCCAATTTGAATTGGATACCATTCACCCTGCATCAAAGAATTTTTAAATCAATCAAGACATCCCTAATGTTGGATCCACATGATTAACAAATGATCATCTCCTGTTACGCCGCGAGCGAGGGCCGCTTACCTAGCATGAGTTCGAAAATTTTTTGACCGAATTTTTCATTTAACGGAAAACTTTTCGACTATTTTCGTTCCGTTTTTACTTCGTCGTCTCCGTAACGATTTGTTCCTGATGCGTCATATTCCCGTTTGGTCATATTCCTTTTTTAACACTTTAGTCACTGGTCATATTGCCAACTCGCCATATTCCTGATTCGTCATATTCCTAATTCGTCATTGTACAGTCAAATGAAATCGCAAACACGTGCCAAATAGTTATATTCTGTACTACGGTTACTAGACAATAATTTACTTAAGGCGGAGTCCCATCATCCCATGTAATTAAATGTGTATGACTTGGCAACAGTAACTTTTTTCTCTTTCACTTTCGATAAAATGCATTTCTTCGTCCGCACCATTATTACAAGTCTGCAGGACCATCTTCGATTAAAATTATATTACAATATATTATTGACTCGATATTAACAATAAAGTGATAATGAATTAGCTTCATGATGGACAAGTAACACTCGTCTATTAATTGTCTCAAGAGGTTCTTATGTTTACCACCAAGGATTTCTATAATATGTTTATGCAGGCAAATGTACATGGTATGACGAGTGAGGAATATGACGAAGCAGGAATATGACGAGTTAAGAATATGACCAGTTAGGAATGTGTCGAATAAGGAATATGACGAATCAGGAACAAATCTCCGTAACCTAACCAACTAACAATTAACCAAAATATATTTGGTTTAAAACATAATGATATTTCATGATATTTCGATGGTCTAAAAATATGGCAAACAATCACAGATTTAGAGTATGCTAGTTACCACTTGTTCATTAAATAGTATGAGAACCGAGCGTGCCTCCATATCCCCACTCACTATGACGTCACGCGAGTCATTTAGTGATGTACACACATAAAAAGAATCGTTTCAATCGCAACGCGAGAGTCACGCGACGTGCGCGCTCGCTCAGTGAGCCATCAGATATCGACGAGAGACGACGCGCGTCGCGTGCTCCGCTCTTCGACTCGCACACTCGCCTTTCTACCAAGTAAATTCATAATTATCATTTGGACTTTTTATAAGAATATCAGTTCGTTTTTAAGCCTGTTTTCAGGTCATATAAAATATGACTGTAGGGTACGTACACAGATATCGACTCGATATCTGTGGGTATATTATAGGTATAATAGATTTTCTTTCTTTTTCCGTCGATACGATAAGTCGACAAAAATTATAAAGAAATAAAAACTGTAAAAAAAATCATAGTTGATAGATTAGTACATTTTTTTACATACCTTACCACCAGATCAGAGAATCGATTTATCAATTGACAGACACATGAGGTCCGCACGGCTTGCTACCACCATCTTGCTTGCTAATCCTGCCGTGAAGCAGCAGCGCTTGCGCTGTTGTGTTTCGGCGTGGAGAGTAAGACAGCCGGTGAGTCTCAGTAAAGCTGTCCGTCTATACAAAGTTGCACCTACGGCCTGGCGCTGTGACGCCATATACGCCACACACAACGTAGCGAGGCACGGGCACAAGATGCAGAATGCTCGCAAACCGTAAAGTAAGAATAACGTACTTATAGCCAACTAGCTGTGCCCGCGTACTACGTTTCGTCTTAAAAGTTCAAAGAAAATACTGTATGTCGTCTTTCCCGCGGGAACAACTGACTTTTCCGGGATAAAAAATAGTCTATATGTTAATCCATGTTGTAATCCAACTACCTACCAAATTTTTTTGCATGAAAGAGTAACAAACATCCATACTTACAAACTTTCGCGTTTATAATATTAGGAACATTAATAAACACCTGGCAATCTAACAAAATCTTAGCTACGCTCTTGCGCCACATACCTAATATGTTGCGGGTTTCGACCTATAGACTTAACTGTTGCTTACTGCTGCTTATAATATATACTTTTTATTTAATTATTGAATTTGGATTTAATAATGGGATCGCTTGGAAAACTGAAAACAATCATGCCCTATCTATACTTAATTCGAAAATGCATTCTCATTGTTTGATGGTTCGATTGCTAGAATCGATTTGAAAGTAACCATTGTACATCACTAGTCGCAAAATTTTACAGACGAATGATAAAAGTCCTTGTACCACGAAACTTGTTTACTATGAAGTGATTCTGTCATTTAAAATTCATTGCGTATGGCCAGAACACCCGATGGTGGTCTTTCAAAGCCAAACCCGCAATGTAAAATAAATATATCAACATTCCCAAATACGAATTTATCGCAGTAGTATCACGCGAATATCACAACAAATCATAAATAATTGATTTTAAAATGAATAACAACTATTTGTGAAACAAATTACTTACGTCTGATAGGATACATCTCCATTGACACGATTTACTACTTTTGAAGAGTTTTTACAGTTTACAATTGCGCAATTTGGCATTTTTACGTTTTCAACCAAACGACTCGTCAACGTTACGGTAGAATGCCAACTAAAGTAGAAGCGCGGTCAGTTTGAGCATTGCTCAAACTCTGGGCACGCATCGGGCACGCTGCGCCGGGCAACAGGTGGTATCTAGCCTACTCTAAATCTGTGCAAACAATAAATATTTACTATAATTGTATAAAAGTAGTCGGTCACAAGTAATTTGTTCCCGCGAAGAGGCAAACTCGATACAAAGCTACACTTGCCTATGGCGCATTTTAGAGTTGGATGAAGTCGACTCGCGAGAGTGGCTCCGCTATAAAAGTACCTTAGAATAATAACGCGTTATTATTCTAAGGTACTTTAAGTACATCGTGTTGAATTGACAACCTTCAGTTCGCGACAACCAACATTGCGATAGAAGTATGAAGTGAAAGCTGAAAAGTAGACGTCCCATACACTCGATATCAGTCTACGTTGATGTTTGTAAACTATTAAGGAAATAAATCAAATTTCCATATTGCCCTGTCGTGAATTACAGTCATTTAGTGAGGTCAGTCACATTTTGAAGTATATTTTCAGGTTGCCTAAACTAAAAGAATGGATTGACAAAAATGACCCTGGAGCAGCCCTTATACCTTTTTCAGGAGTTCTGGAAACTAAATTATTCGAAATGGCACCTGCAGAAAAGCAGGCGTTCTTGAAGGAGCATAATATTACTAGGTAACAGAAAGGTTATACTAATATTTTCTGTGTGTAATATTGATACAAAAGTTGCAAATCTATTTGAACTTAGTATATTAACCTTTTAAATCATATAATTTACTAAGGTCGGAATCATATTTACGAATTAAATACTCATTATTTACAGTGCACTGGAAAAAATTATTGTTCAAGGTTACAAAGCGTTGAACCTAGAATATTTCTTCACCGCGGGGCCGGATGAAGTAAAGGCGTGGACAATACAGGTATGTAGAATAATTTGAATAATATGTATAAGACAACGTGTATTAGTCAAAAGCTGTCAAGTGCAGAGAAATTGACCAGAAAGATTCATCTCGTTATGTCGATAGCGGGCTAGCGAGCAGGACAATTGATGTGTCGCGAACCTAATGAATTTTGTATTCTTTTTATTGATTTAAATAAGTACATATTACCTGAATATTGCGTTCTTCTACTACTTTTACCTAGAGCGAATAGTAATACCCGTTAGCCGTAGCGAATAATAATACCCTCACCCGCCGGCTCGGTAATGAAAAAGTATACTGACGGAATCCGAAACGAAACGATACATTCCATCCGTCTATTCCAATATGTGCAACTATCTGTTCAACCAGTTGAACATATTGGACACATTTCTTCCAATTAATACAGTTCATTAATTAGTTGAAATAGTTGGAAAAATTGTGAAATAATGGAACCGATATTTGAACATATTAGAATAGACGCTTTCCATCACTCTGGGCGTTTTGTTGATCAAACGCTTGATGTTAATTGGACACTTTGGTTAGTAGTTGAACGCAAAGTTTCACTTTTCATCAGGTTTAATTCTGTTTGATTTCAAAAAAATATTTCAGAAAGGCACCAAAGCACCACAAGCTGCAGGCAGGATTCACACTGATTTCGAAAAGGGTTTCATCATGGCCGAAGTTATGCACTATAAGGATTTCAAAGAGGAGGGAACCGAAGCCGCTTGCAAAGCTGCTGGGAAATACCGACAACAAGGTAAACAACTCGTTTATATTTCTATACAAGGTGAGAACGACGATATGACAGCGTCAGTGTCAGTAGACGACCGGTCATAGATACTAGACTATTCCTATTCTTAGGGCTCATACCTGCATCGTAACGCGGTTAAAATTGCAATAATATTCTATTCATATCACACATTTTTGGTGAATAACTTCGCGCATTAATCGACACATGTAGCCACCATTTTTTTTACAACTAAATACATGTGGCTCATGTGAGATACGCAACAAATCTGCAACCCTCACAAGAACCACAGCGTACGTTGCCAACTTGTCACAAGATGTAAAGTCACGGCGCTCAGTAATTTCACTGCCATATCTTACCCTTCAAAGCGGAACACCGCAATGCAAGCACTGCTGATTTGCGGCAAAAAAAGGTACTAATATTACTATGATACTATATGAAGACGTTATTTTAAACGCGTTTAATCACACGTATTATGAGGCAGACATTAGCACTAATATTGACGCAGGTGCTTTTCTAGCATACAAAATAGCAGCCGGCCACGTATCGCTAGCTACTACGCTAGTTACGCTACGCTTGTTGTTGTCTGCGGTTGGCTATACTGCCGCGCTTAGGAAGAACGCATTATGTAGGTATTATTGTGGAATAGAGTTATATACATTTGAAATCAGGAAAACCAGCTCTATAACTTTCCCATAGAAACCATTTCAATATTTTTATTAAAAACCCACTTTTTCAGTTTTTATAAACGCATTAACTTAGATATCAATTAATATTTTATCTACCAAAAACGCATCATATCATCTACAGTTAGTGCAGACAATAAAAGGTAGTTAATGCGGTTTTCGTTAGCGCGGCAGTATAGAAACTCACATTACCCAGTAGGGGAATTCTTGAGCGATAAATGCACTGCCTTTCACATATCTACTTGAAAAACAAGCCCTATGTCATATAGGGGTGATGTTAATATACATGTGCTTTGCTAGAAAGAGATGGTGAAAAATCTTTAATACCTTATATCTTGGTTGTTTTTATAGTTGTTCGAAAACCGATTTTTTCTTTCTGTTTATTATATGAATGTGCTTCTATTAAAGCAATAATATTTTTTCATTCATCTAGCCTATTACTGATTCGATTCGCTAGTTAAGATTACTGGCGATATTCAATGTGGTATAGAAAATGAGGAGCTTACGGTGTTAACGCTTATTGATTTTAGCAATGCCTTCAACACTGTTGACTTTGATATACTTCTGGCTACGTTACGATCTCCGCCGGTTATTGAGTGGTTTCAAAGTTACCTGTACGGGCGACGGCAGCGCATACGCATGACGATTTTTCGTTGTGGTGTAATATATCTGCTGGTGTGCCGCAGGGTGGCCTTTTTCTACACTTATTTTTTCAGTTTTCATAAACTCAATAATTACTCTCCCCATATCTTCATTCTATCATTTTTATGCAGACGATCTCCAGATCTACATTCAAGCGTCAGTAGATGACTTGGCTAAGGCGATTTAAAACACGTTGCCGATTGGAGCCATCGTCATGGTCTCATAGTCATCCCGAAAAAAAAAAACAATGCATCATGCATATTGGCAGTCCGTGGTATATTTCCAGAATTGACTTCCAGTATTTAACTAATATCAGTTTTGACGGTACCACTATTAGTCTGAGCAAAGAGGTTTGGGTGTTTATTTTGACAACTGCTTCTCCTGGCAGAAGCAGGTGTCAGAGGTCAGCAGGAAAGTGTTTGGTGCGTATAGTTCCCTTAAACGCCTAAAAAACTTGCTTTCGATCAAAACTAAAATCTTGCTAGCCCAGTCCCTACTTCTTCTAATTTTAGACCACTCTAATACATGTTATCCAGGTCTAACTGTTACTCAGTTGAATAAATTGGAGCGTTTGCAGAACCTTTTATCTTTGGGCTACGCAAATTTGATCATATTTTATACTATCGCTCCAAACTTCAGTGGCTCCCTATAAGCCGTCGGAGAGACTGCCATATCCTTTCTCTTCTCCATTCTATTACCAGTCCCTATGCCCCTACTCCTCAACAATAACCAGACCCCTTCGCTCTTCAAACGACATGACATTAGTCCTCCCACCTCACTCCTCCATTTTTATGACAACTCCTTTACCGTTAAAGACTTTGGAATTCCTTATCTGAGACCATAAGGCGTGCACCATCTCATGATTCTTTCAAGCGAGCTATAAAAACACATTTTCTGCAGCTAGAATGTTAGTTTTTTTTCCTTTCGTTATTAAGTACTATACGTATGTAGTATATGTATTTTGTAGGCATATTAACTTATTAACAACAAGTAGTATATGTAGGTATTCTATTATTATGTTAGAATTTCACGGTCCCGTCGTTTTATGTCTCCAATTAAACTTTCTTCTACTATTAGGTTGTCTGGTAGAGATTGCCAACTTGGCAATAAGGCCGCCTTTTGTTATAAGGACTAGTTTCTTAAGGAAAATTCTTGTAACTATTTCTATTGCAATAAAGTTGTACATACATACATACATCAATTACGTTTTTAATCCTAAGTACCGATAGCCCTACATCAGTGTACCTTGTTGCTTCATTTATGGTTACGATTTTTTGCTCGTACACCACTTGCAAGTTTTTATCTTGTCTACAGTCGATTACTCACCGGGGAGAGACTCTGTGCCAGGGTCGTCTGCTTGGGCACCTCCGTCTTACCTATTTCTGCCGCAAAGCAGCAGTGCTTGCATTGTTTCGGTTTGAACTTTGAAGGGTAAAATATGGCAATGATATTACTGGGTATCGTGACTTTACATCTGATGTAACAAGTTGGCAACGTACACTGTGGTTCTTGTGGGGGTTGCAGTTTTGCTGCGAATCTCACAGGAGTCACATGTATTATAGGTGACTGTTACCACTTACCATCAGGTGGGCAGTTGCTTGTTTGCAAACATATCGCAATAAATAAATTTTACTCGAAAGGTTTGGTTTCCACATGAAAGACAAGGGGTAGTGTTTAAACGAGTGACTGTAAATTAAAATTTTAAGAGACAAAAATAATTAATTTGGGTTACTGTATTACTAAGTGAGCGACTGACTGCGAGTGACGATAAATTAATATAACAGTAACATATAAACATTCGTATTTAAACGAGTGACTATAAATTAAAATTTTAAGAGACAAAAATAATTAATTTGGGTTACTGTATTACTAAGTGACTGAGAGTGACGATAAATTAACAGAACAGTAACGTAATAAACATTCATTCGAGTTACTTCAAATACAAAATGTGAAGCTTCATAATATTTGAGTGACCTAATATTTGGCAAATTATTTATTTATGGTGAGCGGCATTTTATCCTAAATAAAGTGTTTCGAATAGAAAAACCACTTTGAAAAATACTATAATGAGCAGAGTACTTTGGTTCAATTTTTTTTGGAAATAATTGTTATAACTTTTGAAAAAAATTAATAATTTGGGGTGGATACGGTTTCCGGGGGGTCAATAGAGTGAAACAAAATATAAGGAACGGACACCATTGCCGTCCACTATTATCAATTCGTTTTTTTTTCGTTACTCCGACGTTCATTTGGTCGAAAACCTTTTTACAGAAGTTATGCTCAGCCAAATCAACAATTGTTCGAAGTCTTATGTTTCCGTACATTCATTACGCCACTGTTTTATAGCTCTTCGAAAAAATTGCGCATAGTATTTCTGGTATTGCTGTTATTTTTAGCATGCAAGCAAGCAAACAACATGCAGTTTGATGCTCCGCTGTATGTGGTCACAATGTTTAACCTAACCTACTACAGTGATATCCTATAAGTTTTTCTCCTTGCGGGGAAGCATGCAAGAAATATGTACTTTGATGTGTGATTACAATGTACCCTCCTTACTTATTATAACATCGGCAAGCTAAGTAGCAGCAGCCAAGTATTAAACTAATAATTTTCGGTAAGATGTTGTTTGTTGAAACGAAAATATCTAAAATAAATCACCTGGCAATTGAAAAAAGTTCAAAAGAAAATTCGGTCAATAATAAAAAAAATTGAAAATTGGTGGAACGTATTTCGGTTAAATGATACTCTTTATGTCAAATGACATTTCGATGGTCTAAAAATATGGCAAACAATACATATAGTAAAAAAGAAATCGGTCAAATGTAAATCGGACAAGAAAATTTCGGACAAGTAATAAGTTTCCCTGTCAAACTATTTTCGGTCGAACGAATATTCGCATCGAAGAGAACCGTGGTAGGAAACATGCGAAATTTCGTTTTTCATAGAAATAGAGTAGACCTCCTAACTGCACCGATTCTTCGCCCCGCCTCTATTGTATCGTATCAAAATAAAAAACAAAAGACCTCAAATAGAATATTAGTTACCAATAATCATTAATAAAGTAGCTTACAAAGCGGTGCTTAAAGTAAACTTTTAAGTAGTTCGTTGAATAAAACCTCAATTAAACAAATCGTCTATAACTTAATATTGAAGTTGCCCTCTCTGTATTTCTAGTCGCTCACTTAGTAATTTAGTCGCACGTTTAAAATTCTAATATCCAAAATCGATTATTCATAACCCACTTTTTGTAAGCTTGTTTTGGATTTTATTATTAATTAATATTCGCCGTGAGTTTAGTTAATTTTTCGCTTACTCAAATCCATACCGCTCAAGTTATTAAAATAGTATCTCATCATGAGTCGCTACGTATTTTTTTAGTCGATCGTTTTATTATTCCCCAAAGACAAGTACCCCATCTAATATCTAACCTATCTGACCCTTTTTTAATGATGACAGGGAAGCTCAAGGCCCTCATCACACCTGATGGTAAGTGACGATAAGGCTCAAGATGGAAGCGAGCTTCACCTGGACTCAGCAACTGAGGAACTGGCTATCTTACCTCTTATTGTCGAAACACAGAAATGCTATAAACATTGTTATTATGGCGACAAACTTAGGTTAGACGGTGGTAGCTAGCCAGGCGGGCTAAGAAGCTCTACCAGTCCTACTACCGACCAAACCAGACAGAAAAACTTCTGCCCCCACTGGGAAACGAACCCCGGACCTCCTGATCGAAACACTGTGGTCGCACGCAACTACTAGACCACAGAGGCGTATAGATTGTAGGCAGATTACTAGCCGTCCAGAGGCCCAATTCAGCTAATAAGCTACAGCCGAATCGAAACTGAACCGTTGCGATTGACCAATCAGAACGCCACATTATCACGTCATCGAGCAGTTGAAAGGCAATATAAGCGCTCCGATTGGTCGACCGCAACGGTTCAGTTTCGATAGCTTAGCTTATTAGCTGAATTGGGCCTCTGTTAGTAACACAATCATTTTGGCCCAGAGGATGGAAATGAAACGGCCAGAGTTACGGTTTTATTACCAACAGCAATTATTTATTAAGAATTGCTATTGATACAAGGTTATTTTTAAAGCGGGAGCCAAATGTTTACTTGTTCGGACAAGCAAACTGAACAACTATGGAATACTATGAGAACAATCTTGAAATCGCGAAAAAAATATCAATTGGGATGATGACTGAATTCTAATTTTCACGTCTCGTCATAAAATATTAAAATACCGTACAAAAAGATACAATCATGTAAAATTAGAATTAAAATCGGGTTAGAAATACATAAGATACAAGCATTTTAAGCTGTTAATTTGGAAGCTATTAGACAGAGAGATCCGATATCAACCGTGACGTCATTGTTGAGTACGGCCATATAAACTCCATATAAATTGCAGTTTTGCTAGAAAGAGATGGAGAAAAATCTTTAACCCCTTATATCTTGGTTGTTTTTATAGTTATTCGAAACCCGATTTTTTCTTTCTGTTTATTATATGAATAAGCTTCTATTAAAGCAATAATTTTTTTTTATTCATCCAGCCTATTATTCCATACAAATATTAAACATGCGCTGAATCTAAATGAATTGAACAGCTGATTTTTTCGTGATTTCAAGATTGGTCCCATAGTGAAAGTAGTTCAGTCTGATCGTCTGAAGAAGTACACAAAATTTGGCTCCTGCTTTAAACGTAATATACTATATTATTTTAGTATGTAAAGCCTGATCAACAAAATAAAAAAATATCGCCATATTGCGGAAAACATAATTTCTACAAATAGCAACAATTTTTAAGGTGTCATTATTGTCATCTGTCAATGTGTGGTGTCGATTGTGCGTGGTCTATTTCTTGGATATTGTGAGTTATTTTCCGTTAAAATGCCGAAAAAGTGATAATGGCGATAGTGATAGTGAAACATACAACTTTCTTAGAACTGACGATGTGTCCGATATATCTGAAATTGAACGTGATATCTGAATCTGATCATGGAATGTCATACGAATCTGTTGAGTATTTAGATTGTGAGATTAATGATTAATAAATATCTGATAATAAAATAGTAATTTGTGTTTTTTTTAACTCTACTATAGTGTTATTTTTATGGAAGTTAATTTCACAGTACTTTTAAACATATATCTTATAAATAAATTAAACTTTATTTCTGCAATAGTCTATATTATATTAAAATGTTTGTACACTAGCCAATTCGCATGTGTATGTCTGTACTTAGTGCTGCCATAATCATAGTTAATTTAGCGCCCCCACAGCAGGTTTGTTATTTCTTTGGTCAGGCTTTACATCAGCATGAATAGCGATCGTGTGTTGCTCTAGATTAATCTCGATATAAAGTACATAAATGCTAACGTTACACACTGTTGGTGCACCCTTAAAAATAAATAAATTACGAGTGTAAAAAAACCAATCACAAAGCCGAAGCCCACGTATTGGACCCATCGTCAATATCATTTCTGTCTGACCATACCTTTTTTTTTACGAGGGGAATGCGTTTGCGCAGCGAGCGACTACCCACTAAACCCCTCGATATGCCCTCTTTGGCGCCTAGCGCAGCCACGTCCAAAGGACGCGCCGCTGCCGAACAAGATTGTGGGAACCCTTACAGACCGACCATAACCCCGTCCGCGGCACCTGCCCACCAATGGCGGGCCCCTCACGCCCTCTCCAAGATGGAGATGGAGAGGAGTTCCCGGGGCATACTCCGGGTGGTAATTTTTTACTGTGGTTTTCTTCCACGCGGCCCGACGCTCAGTGCGCCAGGCCCCCGGCCCCGCTCAGTGCGGGGTAACGGGCTTGCCCGACGGCAGACCCCACTGGATCCATCGCCGCGCACACGAGCTGAAGCTTAGCGGTGCCAAAGCGCCGACCCACCGCAAAAAGCGGCCACGGTGGGCACACGAGGTGGCCCGCCGAGTAGCACTCGGCCATCCCACGCCCCCCTCATGGGGGCCGCACAAGTGTGCCGAAGCCACACGTTGATCGGGTCAGCCTCAGTCCTTGGAACAACGACACGCCGGAGCTCTACGAGTCTCCGAGCCTCGGAACAACGACATGCCGAAGCTCAACAAGGACCCGCACCAACCCGATCAAAGGGGCAACGGCACAAGGCGCAACGCGCCATGACCCGCGAGCGGGTCCCCAGGCGACACACAACCCCATCTTCAAAAAGAAGGGGAGGTGACGCCCCACATGGCCACGTGAAGTGGCCCGCCGGGTTAAACACGGCCACACCACGCCCCCTCCACGGGGAAGCTGTCAGATTCTTAGCCCGCGGCAGAAAATCTGCCAGATTGCCCAGGGTGCACCACGAGGAGGTGTTCTGACATCGCACCCCTTCTAGACCATACCTGGAAAATTCATAGTTACCGAGATTTTAAGTTCAAAGTGACAATTATTTTTTCAGGGTTTTTATACCAGTGTTTGGAACATTATTCGTTAATTTTCATCCAAAGAAAAAATCAGTGTTTATTAACAATTAAAAGTTTTTAATTTACAACGCGCAATGTATTTACTGTCTATTATCGCCGTGAGCCGCTGACTCACGCAGAGACGATATCCGTAGCGCGCGAGCGCACGTTTCATTGCGTAGTACTTTTAGCAGTTGTTTTTAAAACCTAAAAATAAATGTCGTATCCCATCAATTTTTTTAAAATGTTAGTTAATTTTAATGGTCTGAATGCGTAGACGCAGACTTTGTTATTGGGTTTTTTACACCCTGTATACATCGCCGTTATAACCAACATTTTAAATTTACAGGTAGAAATTATGTAGTCGAAGATGGTGACATTATCTTCTTCAAGTTCAACGCGGGTGCGGGTCTAAAAGATGCAAAGAAAAAATGACGCGACAAGGTGCTACTGCTGTTAGTACACTTGCTGTATCTCAACCTCGTTCTCTACACGTTGGCGCACATTGCTTGATTCTCCGCTTTGCAAGATAACTTAAATGTAACTTAAATATTGCTACCTTTTTGTACATAAAAATAATTATAATATAAATGTAATTTAATGTTGCTACTTTTTTGTACATAAAAATGATTACATATAATAATCACATGAATTCGTGTTTATCATAAAATATAAAAACAATGTGCGCAATATACTTAATACAGGGTTACTTTTCAAGCAGGAGCCAAAATTTAGAAGAAACGTAAGATTAAAGATCAATATAAAAAATGAATCTGAAGATGACTTTATAATCTGTGCGAACTGATCGAATTGCCTGCCTAAAGTCAAATGATACTGACAAGCGCTGCGGCCGGTCGACACACCGCCGGGGCAACGCACCAATATTATGGACTTTATGCAATTGACATACGGTGCAGTTTCAGCCATCATTAATTACATGCATTTTATTGAAATTTATTGCATAGTACGAGCGTTCCAATTCCGTTACGCGTCGCTGACCCGATACCGATTTGGCGATAAGAGCGCAGGGTTCCCACTCACCGATATGCAGTTATCGTTACAGAAATTACCGAGAAAAATCTAAATTATACGTGCGACGCGGCCAGTGTGCGAGCCGAGCGGCAACCTTTGCCATACACCGGCCAAACGTACCTAAACTGCGGAGTGTAACTCCCACAGAACACAGAAAGAGGTTAGAAAGGCAATCATGCACCGTTTGTACGGGAACCGCTGTCGCCAGTTTTGCTCCCACTTCTTTTCCTTGCACCGCCCATGCAAAGTCGCGCGAAATCGGGCTGAACCAATCACAGCGCTCACTGGGCTCCTCATTCATAGAAATTCACTGACGTCCAAAGCCGCGTGTACAAATAACATTATTTTAGTGATTGACATCGATTAATAGCTATCGATATTAAATATTGCCAGCAATTTAACCATTTGAAATATTTAGAAAACCAAAAAATAATTATTACTTTCATTATACGTTTATAATTAATAATTTTCAAGTAATATTTTGTTTCTATGTAACAAAATTAAAGCTTTTTAGCTCAAAAATGTTGTAGGTTAGACGTAAAATAAAAGAAAAACTATAATACTATAATGCACCGGTCTGAAAGCATAAACTAGAATGGATAATCTGACAAACGGACGTGCGGTAGTTTAGTTGTTAGGATATTTTAGTTGGATGGAGAAGTAAATATTTGTAAAGTAAATATTTACCTGTAAATTTGTGTTTTTTAAAGTACTCAAATCTTCATGTCTTGCATGGCCACCTACCTATCCTAAAATAGTCATATAAATATTATGGTGATATTAAAAATTCTAAGTTGTAAAATTAGTTTAGAATTTGCCCATATTTTTTTTACTAATCGAACTAATTGTATCGTGAAAATTGAAATTAATTTTACAATTTTAATCTTTGATTACATCGCCGTACTTATATGAATAGGATGTTAGAAAGGGTAGGTGTTAGCTTCGCCAAACATTCTGTATTATCGATAAGTAATAATTATTATTATGGCATTTTAAGTGACAAATAATATGTTATTTTTACTTTATACAAATATTTTAAAATATACATTTATCGATAAAATGTAATGCGTGCGTTTTTTGATTAGCACGGCACTATCCCTTGTACTGCGACTACTGCGTTAATGCTCATTAAGCCAAATGCGTCACTACCGAAAGCAGTGTACTACATTACGCGCTCTAAGTAATATGGCAAGAATCGCGGGCGTACATTGCCGGTAATGTATATTTTTTAGAAAAATATTATGTAACTTATCGTTATGATCAGTTTTGGTGGATTTTGACATTATGATCTATGGAATATGGTCATTATGATTAATTTACTATTTACCGATGAAAAGAAATTCCTTCTTTAGCTACACTTGACACCTGACTTCTTGTTTTACAAGTAATTATAGCACAAGAAGGCATTATTTTATATTTATAGCGCCGCGCTTCACGATACACTCACTGTAGTTGTCCGTCAGTGATTAAACAACGCGTTCGCGTTGCGGGGCCACAAGTATGAGCTTTTAGTCATAGTTGTGGCTACGCGTGCCCCGCCCACATAGCCCTTCTAACCTCTTTCTGTGTTCTGTGGTAACTCCCCTGCCTTCGCTTCGCGCCGCCCGCCCCCGCCGCCTCCCTGAATAAACAATACTAAAATGAGTTTTACCTCGAAATAAGTACTGGATATATTTGCGTGCATGATACTTAATTCACTGTTTCTCTTTTAACGAGTTGTTTCTTATTCCGCCGTAGGTACGTTTTTATGAATGAAATTAGGTTATCCACGCGTACTGTTTTTGACGGGATAAAGATGGGATTCTGAGTCGCTCCTGTAAATTTGGCTCCTACTTCAATAGTAATCCTGTATATAACTCATTAAAATAAATGATTTGAAACTAAATATTTGAGCACGATACGGTACTTTTTATGTGTGTTCTAAGTAAAAAAAAACATACTTGAAGTGGAGAGTGTACATTTATTTATATTTTTTAATTAAAAAAATAAAGCTTCGTTTATGTTTGTACTACGAGTGTAATTTATTGTTTAAATTCATTTGTGATGTCGCTAACTTTGGCCATCAAATTCTAGGCATTTTATGGCGGCTCTTTTTTACAAAACTTCTACGAACTCTTCGATACGAGTTATACTGTTGTCTTTGTTGCTTTCGAGCTTTCCATCTGAGTTTTCTTCATACGCTTCAGTGTATAGCTTTTCCAAAAGCATGCGTAGTTGCTTCAAGAACCTCTTTAGGTTGACATGTGACAAAATCCCTTGCTCTGTAACTGGAGCTAGCTTTTCCTTATCCTTTTCGGTGTTGTGAAATACCTTGTTTAAAACGTAGGACAGCGATTGTGTAACCGCTTCCTCCCATTCCTGTAAAATAGTAATTCAGATATTTCACACTTTCACGATAAGTTAACTCTACACACTTTTGTAGCTCGCAAGTAACATATAATAAGAAAAATTAAAAATCGATAAAATTTAGACTATAAACTAAGGTAATTCAGATATTTCACACTTTCACGATAAGTTAACTCTACACACTTTTGTAGCTCGCAAGTAACATATAATAAGAAAAATTAAAAATCGATAAAATTTAGACTATAAACTAAGGTAGTAAACTTGTCAATCTAGTAGAATCGGGAGGTCCGAGGTTCGATCCTGCCATGTACCAATGTGTTTTCGTTTTTTGAATAGTCAACCAATCCAGTGCCAACATGGTTGACTACGGCCTAAACACCCTAACTTAGGGCAGGCTCGAGCCCCTCGGTGGGGACATACATGAGCTGTGGTGATGATGATGATTAATTTTATTAAAGAATACATAGATGTATGTCTGTGTATGTATACAGAGTATCCCATATGTCGACGTCAAACCGAAACCAAGTGAGAGGCAAGTCATAATAGTTGTCAGAAAAATGTAAAAAAATCTAAGTCCTGTATTTTAAAAATTATAGTCATTTAAAAAATATCAAAATGTGACAGCCTTCATTCCTTTTACTATAGATCTTTACCTTTCTAAATATTTTCATTTGTTTTATAATCCTGAATAATAGTTTTGTAAAGCCAGCTGCTTCAGCTTGAAAGAAAATGTAATTTTTTACTTAAACAAATATTCAAAATTTAATATTTCGGCCAGCTTTAACAAACTGTACTAAAAAAGTACTATGCGAGTTTGGCAAGTCAACTTCAAAAGTTGACGCATTTAATAAGGATTCGCAAATGGTATAACACTTGCCAGATTATATCTTGTTATTGTGGACAATTTTTTATTGCATCCATCCATTTATGAACAATTTTTTCTTACTTAAAAATCATTCTAGTAGCCATGGCTTTTTTATGGCAATCGCTAATGCACACACAATATACATCAGGCAATACGTTAGGCTCGCTTTTCCGTATTTGTTTGTGTTATTTTTCGAAGAATGGCATTTTCTTCCAAGCTGGAGCAGTTGCTTTAAATTTTAGGCCAGAGTTATTCAGGATTATCCAGGATTACAAAATAAATGAAAATATTTAGAACAGTAAAAATCTATAGCAACAGGAATGAAAAGACTGTCACAGGATGTAGATTTTTTATATTTTTTTGTGTATATAATTTTTAAAATACAGTACTTAGATTTTTTAAAAAAAATTCTGACAACTATTATAACTTAACTAGACTAACACACAGCGTTTCATTTTTATATATAAGAAGATTGGAGGATCACCCAAAGGTTGGCTGGCAGATAATTATATATCTATAATATAAGTATATACATAATGAATAAATTTTATTATTTATTATTTAAACTAGCTAACCTGGCCACAAATTGTGTGTAATTAAAAGGAAAATTTTCAGCTTACAAATAGAGTTAATAATCGACCAAGTTATAAAATGTATTTGGTGATGGAAAATATCTAATTCTACTAGCATTAACGCATTTGTGGTATGTCAATAACGCTTCAATAGCATTGCTTTTTAAGACAGTTAATGTTGGTAAACCAATAACTAACAAAAACATTTGTCACTATTGACTTATCAAGAAATTTTATACGAATAAATTACAAAGTTTTATTGAATTAGGCCCCTGAACACTGAAACACGATATGTTAAAACGATAAATCGATATCACACACGCACATGCCGGTTTTTTTTGCACTCTAACTCGCTAAATGGCTACCTACATAAGAATTGTAGTGGCATATCCTCCATTATATTATCTATCTAAGAATCAAATAAGATTTTTTGGGCTAAAAACCCAGGGTGGGCTCAGAGAGATGATAATCACTACATTTCAGGTGTGCCTAGAAGACCCCGCGAAACTTTCGCATACAGGACAAACAATTCATTTCTATTTATAAAGAAGATTGGTAATATAGTAGGTTAATTATGTGGCGACTTACTTGGTAATCGTCATATAGTGACTCCAAACACAACGTCTCTGCTGCTAATTTCACCTTAAATGGTTCTAGAGAAGTTTGATCGAATAGGTAGATGATAAGGCGTCCCATTGCTGTTAAAAGGCTTCCAGCCCTGGAATTAGAGAATTGCTCTTTAAAGAACCGAGGTTATTTTAATTTGAGCACTCTGTATTCTCTATAGCCCAACCATAAAATTAATTCAATAAGGTGATTTAATGATTTAAATTTTGTCATATTATTTTCCCATTGCCAATCTCTCAAAAGAATAAAAAACGCAAAACATGTATTTATTTTACCTCCATTGCTAAATTGTTAAGTCTACTTTTTTCATAGTAATAAAATATTTTACGAAAAAAAATCGTCAGTCGTCTGACTTCTTTTCCCTACATTTTCTAAATCACCCCTTCTTTGTTTACAACATAAAATCTGATGATTTTTTAGTTTTTGGTCTAGGTTATTTTTTTATTTAGATTTTGTAAAATATTATTTATTTCAAATTTTATTTACTTACATTAAACATTATTATTCGCTTGGGCACTGATTTAACACTACAAGCACATGAGATTTAGATCCAGGTTTTGAGATGTTTCCCCTTCGATACGACACAGTCCATACTTAAACTCTTGAACCAATTTTACCCAAATTTTCTCTTTCCCATAAGTTGAATAAAATGTTAAAAAATAAAGACGATCACAATCTGTAAATTTTTGAGAGAGGTTTGGAAGAGTCCATCCACCAGGATCCCCAGATTTTTTAGTTCCTACAATATTAATATGCCGGCCGGTAGATTATAGGACGTCTCGGTACGACATCTTGTAATATTGACACCAAAAATAAAATATTGTATGTAGTTAATTAATCAAGTATGCTCGATCTATCCAAACATAATAATGGTATTTTCCAAACTCCTTCACTATAGTATCTTTATACCATACAAAGCTTTACCTGCTGATCGTTTTCCTGCATTCTATAATTTCATTAGCACACTTCGTTATTCGTTCATGAGTGTCACGCATTAAGAATTCAAGAGGATCACAATCGCCAGGAGGCAGCGACCCATACTGTACCAGCAGTCTTTTCTGAATAATAGTGAATTGTTTTTGTAAAACATTCAGCTCATCCTGCAACAGTACCGACAGATTTGGGAGATAAAAGAAATATTGTAAAATAATTTGAAATGATGTATGGATTTTATATTTCTTTTGTTACCTCAAAACATTTTAACTTCATCCTTTCTTTTGCATGCTGCTCAACGTATTTCAGAAATTTAAATAAAATCTGTTTGAACAATTCCCTATTAACGATAATTTCAAATTTGAAGTCTTTATCGTCCTTTCTAATGAAATGATCAGTGAGGTTGATTATAAAATGCTCTAATAAAGCTCTCATTTCAGGGAAATCGTCTGCTTCGAATATGTAATGCCCATCGTGTGCTCGTATTGTTACTGTCTTCTTGGTTAACCGGTATGCTATTGTGATATCTTCGGTATTTTCCGCATTGCACATTTCTTCTACAGAAAAATCTATCCAAAACAAATTTGCAATAATTTTTATAGCTATACCTATATCTGATGCGAGTATGGAACTTGCTATTAATTCCTTGTTAAACTACAAAGCTATACGAGGAAGAGTGAAGGTAAGTCATGCGAATCATATAAAGGAAAAAAATATAAATAGGTATAGGTATAAATCTTTATATAGGATGTGAATACACGATAGATGGATTATGTGTACTACCTATTAAAATGAGATAAGTAGGTAAAATGTTTGTATAATGACTAGGCTAGAATTGGAACCCTTATAGATGATCAAGTTTTACATACAAGGTGTTTAGTGCTTTTTTTAATTTCAAACCTTTTACAGTCCATAGCGGGTTAGTAACAAACATATCTTAATACTATGTAAGTGACTAAAATTAATAATATTAGGTATCTTTGCTTACCTGTAAATATTTTTCCAAAGTGTACATTTGGTCGATTTGTGTGAATATTCAATTTCAACAATTTGTTCGCCTCAATAGTCGTCGGGGTACAGTATAAACTAAGTGGTAATATTACCTTTTTGGATAGCACAATGATCTTTCCAATATTATCGGTAATGGTAACCAGGATTTCAATTTTAATGTCACCAATTTCTGTATCGTTCGATAAAGATATCTGTGATTCTATTATTTCTGTGCCATTAACGTTATCAAGAGCTATTGTAGATTCTGAACATGTAAATGGCGAATAGCAAATGTATGTTATTTGAATGTTCTGAATTATCTGAGGGTTCTCGCATGTCAACATAACAACCACAGGGCACATAATCAAATGCAATGTTTCTTGATTTTCATTCAAATACTTTTGAAATAGATTTTGTGTTGGCTTGCCTACATCTGCTTTTATTTTTATGGTATGAACCACTCCACTAGTTTGGTCGTCACCTAAAAAATGTTTATTTAATTTAAGCATACCAGTATTTGTCAGTATACCTATATGAATGAATAATTAGTAACCTCCATTATTTTCCAAAATCTTTTGTAATTCCGCTTCGACAGCTTCTAAATTAGCCTGTATTTGCTTAGGATCAACTATTTCGTTCATTACTGGAGCTGAATTGGAGTTTAAATCTGGTTCTGTGCCCAGATAGCCAATTGTCATTATGCCTTTAGATGTCAATGTAACTATACCTCCAGGTAAGGATTTTATGAAACATCTCGTAATTGATATTGCTGTTTCCAAAAGATCGCAAGACCAAAGCAGCGTGGTGCTTTCATAGACATTTAGTTTTGAATCTTCTGATGCAACCATAATAAGTAATCGCGAATTGGGCTCTGTGATGTGAAAATGGATCATTAATGAATGCATACTTCTCGTATACTAGTAGGTACGAATTAAAAACTTTGAAGGTATAATGAACTATAAAAAATATATAGGTACATCGTATTTACCTACATCGTGAATATAAAATTATTTACGTAATTACAAAACAGTATCACAATTAACACTTACCATAGTACCAACCAATAAGATACGCATAAAAGCAAATCGGCATATAATCAAACTTCAACATATACTTCATAAGTCCATTGTCTTGAAAACAGTAAAGATACCTTTCACCCAAAGCGATAATCGTTGAAAAATTGGTACTCGTCTAAAAATTATTTGTTTTTACTTAAATAATCTATTTTCATGAATCATTAATACATCGTTCGTAGACTGAATACAAAGGACCACACTTTTTCGGTTTACCATTATATTTTTGTTGCATAATAATCTGTTTATTTGGAAATCTTACCTGAACTGCTTGAATCAATGTCACTTCTTCGCCAGCATTATAGGCCCACTGAGGAATATTCTTTTTATTTTGCCTCAGATTAACCTCACTAAATTCTCTTAATTGTTGATAACTAGAATTGTGCAAATTTAAGATTAATGTAATTCTTTCTAATTTTCACATTCGCTTTTGCGTTAATGCCTACTGAAAAGGATAAGCAATTGGAAACCACAGATCATGTCGTATTTGTACCTATCTACCTGTAAATTTCCAATATCCATGTCGATTTTCCTATTGCAAAAGAATCGCAGCTTGTAATGTAACAAACTGGCCCTGGAATAATCACGTCGTTGAATATGCACATAAATAGGAATGTTTCTTGGTCGAAGAAACTCAAGCTGCCATCTAGACCCTGTATACAAATCAGATCCCTTGTTTTTATACTCCCGAAGGGTCCACAAATAAGTTTATGGGATTTTCTGGTAAGTTGATGTTTGATCATCATTTTCAAGACGTTTTGATCTCCTGAAATTTAACACGGTTACAATGATACGTCCTCTTCTACTACTTCATAGAAAGGGAACTATGACCTTTACCTGCATTTGTATGACCCTCCTTTTTCTCTAATTGGTAAATACAATAGCTTAATGGGTGTAGTATTATAATTTGTCTCTCGTCAATTGCTCTGTAATTATTGAACAATATATAATTGTTTTCTTCGACTACAATCTAGTTACATACTTAGTAAATATTCGAAACCTACCCAATAAATTTTCCAGTTTCAATGTGTAAGATGACGTCATATAATTGTGTCTCTAATAACAAATCGGATAAATCATGGTCTAAACTTGGTTTGTATATCCTTAAAAAGAATTCTTCACCTATAAGAATACAGTCACTATCAGTGTGTGAATTAAACTTATCAACTTTAAGACATCCTGGGCCTTGGATGCCAGCGTTAGGAGTATTTTCAAGTAATTTATTATTCGACCACCACTCTTTTATTTTGAATAAGGACATGATCAATATTTTTATGCGATGATGATTTTGTAATGTTAGTAAGTAAAGCACTATTCGTCTCTGCGAACTTTATATCAAAACATTTGTATCGTGTTGTTACTATGGTAACTGGTGCTTTGTAGGCACCCCCTCCGCCACTTTCGAACAAAATTAAGGACCCCTTTTTTCACGAGGTGGAATGTTGTTGATCACCCAACCTGCTGAAAGTCGATAAGCGTGAATGGGACTCTCCTCGCAGAGCAAAGATATTCTAACCCAATCCGTTGAGATTGTCTATAGTTGGGGTGAATCACGGCCTTTGAATCTTCGATTCCTCGGACCACTCCGTTGCCTTTGACGGTGTTTATCATCACTCGTTATTTTAACCCATCTGCGTCTTACTGCTGGGCGCAGGTCTCTAACGGCCAGTGCCAATATTCTATCAAAGATGCAATCTCAATGAACTCTCTTAGTCAGCTCTTACGACATATACCTACGGAAAGAAAGGGGTGGCAACATTGTATTGTAAATGCGTTACCTCACAAAGGGGTATTTTGTACAATTAGAGTTCCGTACCTCAAGAAAAAATTGGAACCCTTATAGTATCATTTCGTGGTCCGTCTCTGTCTAGACGCATTTGTTCCGCTGCAACACAATGATACTGCAGGCCTAGCACGGTGCGTGGACTACCGAAGAGCCAGTGAGTGACTAGCCCTCGTCTCGTCTCGCTTCATTTCGCTTATATGAGAGAGCGAGAAGAAACAAATTATTTGTTTCTTGTCAATTATATGTAAATTTTTTTTTCGTTTAAATAGTCGCGCTCGCTGCAAGTAGGTACGATATTGCTAGTGGTTGCCACTAAGCCGTTGCGCTAGTAAGTAGACAGACAGTCGCACCGCGCGAACTGCCAAATAAGGGGCGCGGTTTAACAATACATAAAACTAGTCGATGTGTGGTAGAATCAGGCACGGGTGGCTATAATTCCTTCACACATTTCAATTCGTTCAACATGTCGTCTTGCACTCGTACCTACAGTATAAGCTCCCATTCAACCTTTGCATTTGCACTGCAAAAACCGCCACTATTACGAGCGACATAAGAACGGTCCAAAGGTCAAACAGTATATTTTGATTCTTGACCAGGAGCTTACTGGTTATTAATTTAAATAACAGAAAAAAAATCTCAAAGGCGCGGAGTCGCGCGCGAATTGAGCACAGCGCCCCCGTCGCGCCTTCGGCTCGTCCGCGTAGCGACTCCAGTATATGAGCGTTGCACTGTCATTCCTTAGGCGCATCGCAACGCTGAAATCGCTCTTTACTGTTGTCACTTCTATACAAATAAATAAAATTGAAGTTTCTGTTTGTAATGTCAAAATAACAAGTTTTTACTATGTGGGTATGAATGTATATCGGGTACCAATAACAAAAACACAATTTAAAAAAAAAATTATGTCTGTCTGTCTGTTTGTTCCCGCTAATATTCGGAACGGCTTGACCGATTTTGACGGGACTTTCACTAATAGATAGCTAATTATATAAGGTATAACATAGGCTACTTTTTATCAAGATCTTAAAAAAATTGCCTACAAAAATCAAAATGCTGCCAAAAGTTACTATTCCACGCGGACGAAGTCGCGGGCACAGCTAGTAGTAAATAAGCGCACTCATTTATCCCCTTGGCGTGTCGCTCCGCTGAAATCGCTCTTCACTGAAGTACCTAAGTACTATTATATCCTCTGTGACTGAAGTCTAGAGGCACTTACAAGAACTTAGAAGCGGTGCGTCGACGTCGTTGACTCCAGTATGAGAGAGACGGGTCTAAGAAATTAAGACTAAAGTTAATTTCATTAGTGGAATCTTGCTATGTTTGTTGTATGTGTGAGAAGGTATTAGAATTTGATCTGTAACAAACAAAAGAATAACTTTAGTCCTTTGCTCTAACGAAATGGTATTAAAATAAATATTCCTAAACTTAATTGCTAAGGAGTTGTATTTTTTACTATTAGCTCATTTGAATCACTTAAAAGAATACAACTACTTTCGCGTTAAGGTACCCAATTTATTGAAAGAACTATCCCCTAACTCCTAAACCACAAGAGACCTATCATCAGCTCGGTATCATGAGGTGATGGCTTCCAGACACGAATACCAAAATAGCTTTATACACATTACAATATTCTAAATGAAATAATAAAAAGCTATGTTTTTCTGATACTATTGATTGATGAACAAAATAATTTAGAAGAAAGGGATAGCTACTAAAAAAATCTACTCTTCATGATGGTGAAGCATCTGGAACATTAGTTAGGCCATATAGTGAAATGTAGGGTTCTTTTGGATGGTGGTCACTACTTGCGACGGCGGCGCACTGAACGAGATCGAAAGACAAGCCTGTATGGTAATAAGTGGTGCATTTAGAACCAGCAGCCATGGAAAGATCTTAAATCTCATACCACTGAGGGATTTTTCTCCTTTAAATGACCTTACAGTTGTTTGCTAATTCAAATGTTTAATTGTACCCTGTTTATGATTGAAATTTCGAGAAATATTTTTATGTTATTATTGGTAGGTAATGTTATTATCGGAGTAATAAGACACGCTCCTAAAATCAGTGGCGATATCGGGACAGTGGTGGTGGGGATGAAATCGGCCACTACCACACCCCGGACACTCCATACAACGTTCGCAAATCAATTACCTATTACTACTACATAAGCAAATGACGTTTCTACACGCGCAAATGTGTGCGTGGAATCTAGTAGGGCTGAGTGCGCGGTTATCAATCGAAATGACGCGAGGAGTGCAGCGACTGCCTTCTCTTTTACCCGCATAGCGCTGTCTCTGTTATCGGCCGGCGCTCGCGTCTACTCATTCGAGCGATCGAGCGCGCCCTTGTTTATTTGTCAGTGATGTCTCCAAGGAAGTGCGGCGTGGGATGAGATATTTGAAATGAGTGCGGGGAGGTGAGTGGCCGTTCTGTACGTAGTACTATTATCTATTCTGTGCCACTACTCTACACACGTCCCTGCCAGTGAGTCTGAGTTCGTAACCGACCGTGCAATTGATAGCTCGTTGATCCGATATGCCGCCGACGCTCTCAAAACAGCAAAAAAATAGGCATTGTCTTTGCACTTACTACGGTGCCACCTAAACAGAGAACCAGATTTCAGAAACTTTAAGAACGCATATTTTCGAGTTTTTTCTTGAAGTCAGCCAGTTGGGTCTTTGCCGATCTCTTCATTAAAAACTTGCAATAGCATTTTGTATGCCTCTTGTCTCATTTTGTGGTGTGTATTTTGTGTTTTTATCCCACAAATAAGATTATTCCCTAAATTAGAGATCAATAGCTTTCATCCACGCTTCTCCTTCGCCATGTTTTCGCGAGAAATAAACAATAGCGCAAGCACGTTGTATCGCCGCCAGCACTCGCGCACATACTGCGTAGAAATCAGTGCCGACTTCGCTACACACGTGCCGACAACGCTCCCTAGACGGCCTAGAGCTAGACGATAATCGGTCATAAATCGTGAGCTCGACCGAAGAAGCGATTTTCGAGTTAGGGTAAAAAATAAAATTGGGGTTACGATTTGCCTATAGGTACACGAGACGATTTGTGGTAAGATCTGGGTCCTTCCCACCACTTCTCCGATATCGCCAATTCGCCACTGATTTTAGGATCGTGTAGGCCGTTTAAAAAACGCTCTGACGCACGGTAAGCACGCAATAATCTTTGCGAAAAAAAATTAAAATATTAGCTGCATAACCTAAATGCGTTTGCTTTCAAGAAAAATTTAGGGCGTGGTCCAAAATTTGAAATGTGTGCGCTATTTGCATGCAAACAGTCGGTCCAAAATTGCTCTTATGCGCATTTGTAAGCAGTATGACGTAATCGATGACGTCACCGAATGATTATACCAGAAAAGAGGTAGAGCACTGCCCCAGAACTGTCCAAAGTCAACATCAGTTTCCCGCAGAGTTTTAATTTTAGGTATTTCAAAGGTGTATGTGAAGTCAACCAATCCTCACTGGGCCAGCGTGGTTTGACTAAGGCCTAATCGCCCTAACACAACTACTAGTTAGGGTAGGCTTGTGCCCCTCAGTGGGGATGTATATGAGCTGTGATGATAAAATACAGAATTACTCTATAAAGATATTGGAGGCACAATACATGTATCCCTCCAATTTTTCTTTTCATGCACATTTAACATGGACTGTCAACTTGACAAACTCACAGATCGAAAGCTCGGTACAATCTGAGTACTTACGTCCGTGAACAGTGAAAACGATTTGAACGAGTTGTTTGCATACATGCATGCAAACGTTAGCACTGTTGTCTGATTATGGACCGCACCTTTAGAATAAAAAAAAAACTAAAATCCACAGATTACACTGAAAATTTGATAATCTGGATTGTAGTAACAAGTAGAAGTGGAAAAAACGGCTTAAAATTTTAAAACGTTTAAACGTTGTACTTATTTCAATAAGCGCGCTTGTAAAAAAGCTTTTCGTTTAAACGCTTATTGTTTATTGCGTATAATTATGTTTGGAAAAACGTTTAAGTACAACGTATGCACCGTTCTATTGCTAATGACAAAAACACTATAGGGATAGCTTTATACTATTTAAACGAAAAAACTGCTCTCATATCAATCAATTGAAATATTTTTAGTGATGGAAATATTAATATTCTTATTTTATTATTTAATAAACAATGTTTCTACAAATATTGCGTCACGCGACTTAATTGACCAAGTTCCTTTCAAAAAAGTCCCACATTACATTATTACCACCTCTCGACACTAAAACTATCAAATTATATATTTATAAACTTTATTTAATCGCACTTTATACACACACGCACAAACCAACGTAAATACAATGCTTATTTATACACGTATTTAAAAAAATAAAACGAAAGCGTACGTAAAAGCAGCCAGCCACAACACAACAAACGCGTACTTATCTCTCGACAGTGAAAAGCTTACTACTTTTTTAAACGAAAAGCGTGGTAAGCCATCTAATTTTGGGATGCGTTTTGGTCGCTTTATAACTCCAGCACGCAGTATAATGCCATCTAGCGGCGAACGTTCTATTTCCGATGCATGTATACAGAGCATGCTTTCAAAGTAGGTAATTTTATTGCGGGAGTACAGATGGCGGGACTAATGTATGTCGGTAAAAAGCAAAGCGTAAGTAAAAGCGTAATGTTTTGATTAGAAAAAGTCTGCTTTTGTACTTTTGTTCAAAAGCAAACTTTTTTAAGTGCTTTTCGTTTAAACGCTCACCTCTAGTAACAAGTAGCTAATCTGTGATTGTTATTGTAATCAAGCAAAAGAAGCACAGTTCAATTTGAAAATTATAGTCTTTTTTTATTTAAAATCATTCGATTTGATCCTGTTATTTGGCGTAATTTTTGTGCAACATCTATTTAAATTGAACTCTTATTATTTCGAGAAACTACAGTTTCTCTATAATGTCGGAAGAAGAACCTCAGAAAAACAATGGTGCTGCACAAGAACAAAGGGAAAACGGAGGAGGCGATGAAGGTGACGCTTGGGGAAGTCAAGGATCTTCTGATCGTCCCCGATATGCTAAGATGCCAGTTGACCGAAACGCTCCTTACTATAACATGAATCATAAAAGTCGAGGCATGGCTTTAATTTTTAACCACGAACATTTCGACATACACAGCTTGAAATCTCGGACGGGAACTAACGTGGATAGCGATAATTTGGCAAGAGTATTGAAGAGCTTAGGATTTCGAGTTACAGTGTTTCACAACTTAAAATCGGAAGAAGTTAATAAGTACATTCAACAGACTGCTGATATGGATCATTCCGATTCAGATTGCTTACTCGTGGCGGTGCTCACCCACGGCGAGATGGGTATGTTGTATGCCAAAGACACACACTATAAGCCAGATAATTTGTGGTATTATTTTACTGCTGACAAATGTCCCACATTAGCTGGAAAGCCTAAATTATTTTTCATTCAAGCTTGCCAAGGTGATAAACTTGATGGTGGAATAACACTTATCAACCGCACTGAAACTGATGGATCATCAAACACACAATATAGAATTCCCATTCATGCTGATTTCTTGATTGTATTTTCTACCGTTCCTGGGTACTTTTCATGGAGAAACACCACTCGTGGTTCTTGGTTTATGCAAGCATTATGTGAAGAACTACGATACTCAGGAACAGATAGAGATATATTGACACTTTTAACATTTGTGATACAAAAAGTTGCACTTGACTATGAATCTAATACACCAGATACGTTGACCATGCACCAACAAAAGCAAGTTCCTTGCCTTACCAGCATGCTTACACGTTTGCTTATATTTGGAAAGAAATAGTTGTTACATAAGCTAATTTACATACTTTGTTGTACCTATTTTTAGGTATTATCTTCTTACCGACATTTGAATAGCCATTTTAGTGTAACAAGCATAATTTTTTATTTCTTTGTTATTCGTGAATATTTGTATTTTTAATGTGCAGTCTTGTTGATGCTGAAAATGCTATGTAGTTTTTTAAAAATAATTTAGGTCCTGAAGTTGATTGAAATATTAATGAACTTCATAGTATTATACTTTTGCAATAGACATGACATACATGCCTTCAGAAACTAACCATTAATTTAATATTTGTGAACTTTGCATTTTGTGAAAAATTCAAAATAACATTGTATGACAAATTATAAATAAATACATGTGAATTCCACCCAAGATAGGATTCAGACCTGCATTTTCAGCATATTATGCTGATGCCATTGACCTAGCGATCAATGGCTAAAGCCCATTAGCGTGGCAGAAAGAATGTTGTACAATGATTTGGCCTTTAGTCAACTATCAGGGCAGATTTTTTAAAAGTAATATACTAATTTGTATAAACAAGATGATTCTAATGCGTTTGATTTTTATTTAAATAGATCAATTATAATATTAGCCAAAATCCAATACAACCAGACACCATGTTAAGAAAATTAAACATAAAAAAGAAAGTGATGGACTATGTCAAGTGGAGTATTGTTGAATAGCTTTGAAAAACATCCTTTAGTTTCTCTTATTATTTGCTTTTCGAAAAACCAATACAATAATAACGCAATGGGAACTCATGGAACTCATTAACTTCTATGTAATTTTAATTTAAAATAATATTAACACATATACAACTTCATCCCTTATTGTTATGTATAAAAGGTTTGAAATCCCTTGAGCGGATGGTCAGTGTAAGTGTACAAAATTCTTCATGCCCTGCATCCGGGCACAAAACTACAAAATTATTATTTATTTCCCTTTCGGCCACCTGGAAACTAATGATTCAAGTGTCGGAAGGGTTAATTTTGATTAGAGATGCCGCGAATACTCGCTATTATTCGGTATTCGGCATTACTCAGCATTTTTTTTGTTATTCGTCGAATACCAAATACTAGTTCATTATTCGATAATCGGCGAATAGTTGTCTAAGTAAAATAAACTTATATTAAATGGACAGAAAAACTAGAGATAGACAAAATAATTATTAGTATTTATGTTTTAAAACAAAACACACTTAGTACTAATATAATCATCATTAAAAAATAAAAAGTTAGCAAAAATCAGTCATGTTGAAGTTAATACTTAAAACGCTTATCGACGTCACATCAAGTACGCTCAGCACGAATGACAAACAAAACAAATGCAGCGCGCACCGCGCAGCGCAAGTGAAACCGATTTGACGGGAAATCGCCTACACAAACAATTCGTACAAGAAAAGGGTTGCCATTATATTATAATAGTTATAATCTTGGATTTTTTAGGTTACAGTAACATATAAATGATAGGTAAGTTCAAGAAACTATTACATGTGTAATATTTACACTTGTAAAAGTTTCTTGAACTTACTTACTTATTTGATAACAAATTAATTATTCTGTAAGATATTCCTTTTTTTATGTCGAATAATAATGAAGAATATTTGACTATTCGCCATGAGGAATGGCAAGTAATCGGTATTCGACTATTCGCCATAACAACTATTCGCGGCATCTCTAATTTTGATGGTTCTGATTTCAAATCAGTAGTCAATACTTCACTTGGTTTTATTTATAATTTGTTATAAAAGCACATTTTAATGTTAAGAACATTGTCACAAATTATTATGCTTTAATCATGGGTTGGAATAGGCAGTTTTTATGTAGAAATGGATTTAATTTTATTTCAAATATGAATCTTCTATATATTTTGAAAAATAATCGATTTAATTATTACAAATATATCATTAATTTTTAAAAAATGTACATTACTGGAAGCCATGAGAATAGAGGCATATTCATATTTTGTACTGAAACTCAATTTGGACTTAACAAACATCTATGTATACCAAATCCTAATTTGTTTAAAAACTAATTGGTATTTTGATAATAGTGCTTTCAAATTCTTGCACCATTCTTTATATTTGTTGGACCTTATAATCACATATGCATTTCTTACAACTGTTCCCAATAACATATCTAATCTATCTATGGTTTTGAGAAAGAATTTTGATATTTCCACATTACCAACGAAATATGTCAAAAATCTATTTTTAGTAGGTGAAATTGGTAGATAGGTTATTGGGAATGGCCACTGATTGGTTTGTACACATCCCTATCATGGCATATCCAGGATTGTCACAAGTGGCTTTATCCTGCTAAGAGTTAGTTATAGCAAAGTACTATAGTCCTTTTTTAACAAATAAGTACCAAAGATTTTTACTGTATTGCTATTGGTCCATGTAATCAACATTAGGTCTATTTTATTCAATAAGAACGGGCCTTCACAATTTCAAAACAAGAGCAAAGGAGCGATCCCACCCCTAACACTGACCCATCTCACTCTGTCAATACTAGAAATGTGTGGGAGACATACTCAGTACTCGTTTGTTAAAAAAACGGACTATAAAAGACAAGGCTATGGACTTCTATAAACAGCCTCTACTGGTTAGTATTGTACTGCACTTTTTCTATGCAGACTTGATTTAATAATTTTTAAGAGATAAAATAGGCCTTTTCATGCACTGATCAGATGAGAATATTAGTAAACCTTTATGCATACAAAGTATGCATAAAGGTACTTAGCTCAATAAACACACAGAACCCAATGGTAAATAAACAAAGAAAGATGTTTATCACCACCAGTTCAGTTGACAGTAAACAATCCAAAATAGGTAAAACAGTTTTTCACCTTCTATTACGTACCAGACTGTCAGTGCTTAGAATGACAGAGACAAAACTACAAAGTCAAAACTAGCCGATTAAGTATCTCTTTCTAAAGCTCAATGTGTCATTTACGGCTGGGTACTGTACATTGTATCACCAATTACCATTAATTTAATCTTAAATGATCTCTAAATTTGTAGATGCATTTGAATATTGTATACATTCCCATTAAGTCTATTAGGCTGTGTAGCACTAATGAAATAATTAAAACACCATGTTGTGCACAAAAATTAGTTTTACACATAACATTTAGGTACTATTAATTTTATTATTGAATAAGCTCAAGTAATTATGAAATTCACTGTTTAAAAAGTGGTCTGATTTAGCTTTTAAGGGGGCATTTTAAAAATAGAACCCCTTCCAAAAATATATGTACTTAAATTTCGATTATGGAACAAATCGCGATTATGAATTAAATAACGTCTGGGTATATTGCTTTGTGAGTATGTATGTAACATATCATCATAGTAGATACATAAGTATTGCACAAAATTGTTTTCACAGTTGGTCCTTTAAACAGAAGTTAGTAACTTTTGTATGAATAAAACGATTTTACTTGCGAAGTTTAATTTGTTATGTTTTATTAGTTTCCTTTTATTTTTTAGTTGATAACTAGCTTAATTTTTTCATCAATCCAAAATGTGGATTGAGTTAGTTTCTAATGTAATTCAATTTTTGTTTAGAAAATAATGCCATTATGATTAACTAAATCATAACGAAATAGAAAATTAATTTTATTCCTAATTATAATAATAATGTTTTAAATATAGTCATAGTAATTATACTTTTGAGCTATCAAAAGAATCTCTTTTTCATTGGTGTATAATTTGTGCCATAGTCCACAGAAGATTTTGTAATTATAAATTTCTATTGAAGGTATTACATTGAGATTACATCTTATTTACAGCTAAGTATGTTGCTAAAATAATACATGTATCTAATGTACTCTTGCTTACTTACTGTATGATAAAAAGAATTGAAGGAAGGTTGTCCCATGTCTGGGTTGATAGTGATATCGTAGGAACTGACTGATTTTAAATAGGATAGTAAGTTTTCAATTATCTGAGAGGAAGGATACAAGGCCCAAATTTGAACCAATTATTATGTATTAATATGTTGAACATTGTGCCTTTGAAGTGTTGCAGTATTTGCTCTAAAATTAATAAAAATTGTGTTCTTTTTTTTATAATACATATACGTAAATTCCTCATAGGTGTTTGATAAGTGGATGTGGACATAATGGGTAGTAAACTTATTTTTATAAAAATTGTGTGAGCAATAAACCATTTCTTCCAATAACTTTGTATTTTCTTTTAATTCTACATACCATTTGGTCTTAAATGTTCTAATAAGATATACAGGTTGCAGGGAATAATGGTGCTAAGAAGTAATATATAGTATGCAATTTTGCTTTCTAGTGAAAAAACAGAAATTTTTGTAAAATTATTGTGGTTTTATGAGACCACGATGCAAGTGGTTTTTTTGTCGGATCGTAGGCATTTACTGAAAATTTTCGGAAAAATTATTCAATTTAGGGTATTAAAATCGCGTGTTTAATCATTACTCAAATCACTTTCTTCTGAAATGAAAATTATAAGTAAAAAAAAAAACAAATTAGGTAGGTACTTAATAAAAAATAATATTAATAAAATAAACAACAAGCAATAAAAAACACAATAATCCTGACTTATAAAGTAGTGAAATTAAAGATCAGCTCCCCGGAGCATGAACACTGAAACACAATTGATAAAACAATAAATCGATATGAACTGTCAAAATATATTAGACTAGCTTTCCGCTCGCGGCTTCGCCCGCGTTATTATTTTTCCGCGGGAATTTTATGTTTTCCCGCAAAGTAATTTTATAATCAATTATAAGTATATGACTGTTATGTTATTTATATTTAGGAGCTCGAATAATAAACATAGAAATTGGAGTAGATTTTAAATATTTCCCATAGAAACTTTCAACCCGTATTTTGTACCCTTAGGAGGTGAATTCCAATAAACCATGAAACACGGTTTATAATGAAATGTTTTTAAGAGTATGAATCTCAAGTTTTATCAAAATCGTTGCTAATTTAAAGAAAATCCATACAAACTTGCAACCCCTATTACATCCCTTTAGCGTTCAAATTTTTTAAAATCCTTTCCTAGTGGGCGTTCACATTTTGAATTAAAACAACTGTCCAAATTTCACCATTTCACCATTAGCGGTTACGGCTGTGCGTGCGTCTATAGATGGGAACATCCAATGCCCAATGCCCATAATAACAATATCAATGTTCAACATTGATTTACTACCAAACGTAAATAGAGCACTTCATACAAAAACGCGCTTGAAATCTGTCACCTAATCGACTATACATTTGTACGCTGTTAAATAGGTAGTTGAATATGCACACCCGAATTAAAATTACCATAGAGAAAGTACCGTATTTATCGAATTCAACCTTATTCTTTATTATTACGGCAACTATTTGAAGTACAACCGTGTGCAGTTAAGTCATTTCATACCTAGCCACATTAAATTTGACGTTTTAGTAATTGCTACAAGAAAATATCAACTTTATTCTCTCAAACATAATGCTCAAAATTGCTTATCCAACGCATGGAAAAGAACTGCACGAGGCCCGATTGGGCAGTTCTTCACCGGCCCACTTTTCGAACGTTCACGCGTTATCTACGTTTGATAGTAAATCAATGATGTTCAAAACATACTCAAAACTTCAAGATAAAATAATTATCTGTGTCCATCTGGATAGCTACTACCAACTTACTTGTCATAATAAATAACATTTCTGTACACCGATAATTCCCTCTGTCCACTAGGATCCGCCATCTCGTTCCACCACTGGATCGAATTCGATCGTTCAGTGTGATCAATGGTGGATCACAATGAACTTCAAAGTAGTTAATTTGATGGATTCTATGATAGTCTGTTATTTTAATGCTCCACCACTGGATCGAACAGCACTCAGATCGTTTGGTATGATAGCCAGTTCCTCGGTTGCTGAGGAGTAGGTACAGTAGAAGGTCGTTTTTCTCTTCGGCCTTATCTTCACTTACCATCAGCGGTCCTACCGCCTATCTCAAAGCGATCACTCGCTATCGCTATCGTAACATTAGAACAATAGTTTTAATGTCACAACAAGTGACATTATACCTCTTGTTCTAATCTCACGAAAGCGAATGAGTTATGCGGTAGCCTCTCAGGTGAGATAAAGGTCAAGAGGTTTCCTGACCCGCTACATACACGGTATTAGTTACAAGGCGATACTGAATATCAAATTATGTAATCGACATTATAGGAGCATTTTTTGACACTTTATTTACGTAAAAAGTCCACTATATTAGCCCCGTTATACACAACTGTCGGATAACAATCGAATGATGTCCACTGGGAGCGTCCATTGGCGGCACTGTGGACTCGGCACTTGCCTTCCAATCGGGAGGTCCGGGGTTCGAGACCGCCAAGTACCAATGTTTTATCGTTTTTCAAATTTCATATGTACCTACCTACATTTGCCTGACGCTCCTACGGTAAAGGAAAACATATTGAGGCAACCTGCACACATCTGCGAAGAAATTCAAACGTGTAGGTATGTGAAGTCGACCAATCCGCACTGAGCCAGCGTGGTTGGTTGTAGGCTCGAGCCCCTCGGTGGGGACATATACAGAATGGATTTTTGAGATTTTTAAGTTGTTATGACGGCCACTGTATCAAAATGTCAATTTTAAAATATCCTGCCGCTTGGTTGTGTATCAAAAAATCTATCGCGATCGTTTTCAATTTTATCAACTACTAGCTGACCCGGCGTACTTTGTATCGCCATGTTTTTAACCAATTTGTTTAAATTATTGTAATTTTTTTATTACACAAACCTTGTCCTCACAATAACGAATACATAAAACAAGAACAAGAATCATCCAATTTGGTGCAGTCGTTCGAATGTTATGGGTGTAAGTACATACATTTCGAAGATCCATTTATTTAATAGGTTGGGGAAAAAGTTTCTTCGCATTTTTTAAGAAAATTCAAAACATTTTTTAATATAGTTTATTTACATTTAACTAAAGTATGTAGGTACCATTTTGTTCGATAACTTTTTGCCATCTTGTAGGTAGGGACATGATCCCATTGCTATAGAAATTTTGGGACTTCTGGTCAAAATACCGCGACAAGTGGTTTTGGCAGTCCTCTCGTGATGTTAACCTGACACTGCCTAAAGAATTCTGAAGAGACCGAAACAGGTAGAAATCTGAAGGTGCAAGGTCAGGACTATACGGCGGATGCATTAACACGTCCCAGCCAAACTCTCTTAATTTTTGCTGAGTGGCTAAAGATGTGTGAGGTCTAGCGTTATCATGATGAAAAACCACACCCCTTCTGTTGATTAATTCCGGCCGCTTTCTCTCAACTTCTTGCTTTAATCTCATCAGTTGTTCGCAGTAGAGTTCAGAATCGATGGTCCTGCCTGGTGGTAACAGCTCATAATGAATAATGCCCTTCCAATCCCACCACACACACAGCATCACCTTGTTGCGAGTTAACCCGGGTTTCGCCACAGTCTGTGAAGCCTGACCGGCCTTTGACCACGACCTTTTTCGCACGTTCTTGTCGTACGTGATCCACTTTTCATCACCAGTTATCAGCTTCTTCAAAAATGGTTCGATTTCATTACGTCGTAATAAAGAATCACAAATGAGTACACGGTTCATTAGGTTTCTTTCAGTGAGCTCGTGAGGTACCCAAATGTCGAGCTTTTTTGTGTACCCAGTTTTTTTCAAATGCGCCAAAACTGTTTTGTGGTCAATTCCCAGTTCTTCAGCTACGTCGTAACTACTGACATGCCGATCTTGCTCCACTTTTTCAAAAATGGCATCCATTTTATCTGTAATAGGGCGACCAGAGCGACGTGCATCTTTGACATCAAAATTTCCGGATTGAAAACGCTTAAACCAAATTTGTGCTACTCTCACAGACACTGCACTAGGTCCATAAACATCGCAAATTTTTTTCGCGGCTTGCGTTGCATTTTTACCTTTTTTGTAGTAAAATTTTAAAATGTATCGAATTTCTTCATTAGATTCACTCATCTTGGCGGTACGAAAAACAAATGAAAATCACACATTTTCCTAATTTGAATTTGGAATTATGTTCTTTAAAATATAAACTTTCAATGATACCAAAACCAGCCAGATACAAATAGTATAGCCAAAGAGATTTTATTACAAGTTTATACATACAATAATGCGAAAAGACTTTTTCCCCAACCTAATATATATAATTTTTATCAAACATAGCTTTCCGCTCGCGACTTCGCCCGCGTTATTTTTTTTCCCGTGGGAATTTTTTTCCCGTAGGAAAATTACCCTATGTCCTTCCCTTGGTCTCGAACTAACCCTATACCAACTTTCATCGAAATCGGTTCAGTACTTTCGAAGCCTATTCAATATAAACAAACAATCAAATCTTTCCTCTTTATAATATTAGTATAGACAACATCGCCAGTCTTGTATCGATGCCGCAACGACTCAATACATCCATAATATCACATCGTCCAGTATGGCTATTTGTATCAAAATGAATCGGTAATAAAAAAGAACTCGTGCCTCGTTTTTAATTTCTCGCGCGCACATAAACGACCTTGAAAACCTTTAAGTCCAAAATCTTTCAAAAAAAGAGCTACATCACGCAACACCATGCAAAAGAAAACACTTCATCGACGTGTAACAAGTTTATGAAATATTAAAAAATACACATTATCCTTATAACAAATCAACAAGATTTTAGACCATGCGCTTGTTCTTGCAATTCCCAACAATGATCCCAGAATTGGCTAAGCCTTTGTTCTTGGTTCGCGCAGAAATGTTTGAAGTCGCGCAACATTCTCACTTGGAAGTTTTCATCGCCAGTCGCAGGTGTAGGCTTCCATTTCTTCGATATCATGTGATTCCACGACCATAGAAAGCCCATCTGAAAAACAGCAAAACTAGAGCTGAGTACAAGTACCTACTTCAAGATAAATAATGGACATCTGCTAACTTGTTCCCGAAGATGACCGACACATCTACGCAGTACAATGATATACCTAGAGCTGCTCTTGTGACTGTAAATGATTTTTCGGGTCAAACTACTTTTTATCAATTGTCTTTTATTAGTCGGTTAGACATTATTTCACTTGATGCATGACAACGTAATTTATCAAAGAGAGACTCGTTAGTAAGTCGTTTGTGCCTTTATCTTACCTATTTCTGCCACATAGCAGTGGTGCTTCCATTGTTATGTATTCGGGTTTGAGCAGTAAGACAGGCAGTGAAATTACTAGGTACTGTGACTAGACATCACTTCTTGGCAACATGCACTATGGCCCTTGCAGGAGCTTGTAGCCAATTATCATCAGGTGGATAAATCTGTTGTTCCCCAATTTAGTTGTATACATACAGGACTACTTTCGAAGCGGGAGTCAAATTTTGTATACCTACTTACTTGTTCAGTCAAGTAAAATGAACAACTATTACTATAGGCAAAAAAAATTAAGCATTCCATACATTTAGGTTCAGTGGATATTGAACATTTGCATTGAACAGCCATTTTTTTTCGCGATTTCAAGATTGGTCCCATAGTAAAAGTTGTTCATTTTGCTTGCTTGAACAAGCACACAAAATTTGGCTCCCGCTTGAAAAGTAACCCTGTATAAATTACTGCATGTACGGTCGGCCTCAGAAGTAGATGGATATTTTAGTACTATGTCACAACAACTATTTCTTTTATTTAGTATGGTTACACCTATGTTGCATTGTTAATAGTTGGTGTGACATGGTACTAAAATGCTTTTCTCCTACTTTTGAAGCCGACTGTAGATACATTCAATTTAGAGCCAGACTGACCTTAAGAGACACGTTATCACCAGTGATTGAAAAAAGTGCCTCCATAGAGAATCAAATCTCAAACAAATATTGTGTATTCACAAGAACAACATACTGTGTATTTAAGTACAGTACCATCATGGGTACCAAGTTACAGGCAACGAGAACAGCTATTACTGCGACAGAACTACATGCTTTTGAAAGATGAATAAATCAATGCATGAAAAAATCTCAACTGTGGCGGGATTCGAACCCGCGTCTTCAACATAGCACGTTGAGGGCACGCATTTGAATATCGACAGTTAATATATTTAAAGTTAAAATGTCGACGTTCAAAATATCGAAAATTAAAATATCGAATGACCTACCTACTATCATTATATCGACGTCTGGAATCGCTAAAACTCAAATACCGCTCTGTTAAAATATCGAAAATTCAAAACATCTAATATCGAATAATCGATACGTGTAAATAATGTTCGAGAATACACATAAAGTCGTTTCTGGCGCTTCGCCGGCCGCTGCCGCGGCACGCTCGCTTCGCTCGCTCGGCTCGCGCGCTTGGTTCATGTTCAAACCTACGCTTGTCGCTTCGCTCCTCGCTACCTATTTTTGACCCGCCTACAGTTTTCGATATTTTGTCTGTCGATATTCAGATTTTCGACATTTAAGCATTCGATAAATATACCATTCGATAGTGTGTACTTTCGACATTTTGAATTTCGACCTTATGATCGTTCGATATTGTGATTTTTTTTAACAGATATCTGTCACACCAACTATTCCTTTTACTTAGTATGGTTATACCTATATTGCATTGTCAATAGTTAGTGTGATATGGTTATCTACTTTTGAAGTCGGCTGTACCTATATAACTGGTTCTTTTGCAAAAATCCCATAAACACCAATGATTGTGATAGATCTCAATAAACTTTATTAAATCAGCAGAAACGAATTTTAACACTTTTTGACTCATATTATTTAATAAACAAAGCCTCCTCTAAAACCATTGATTTACTACCAAACGTAGATAACGCATGAACGTTCGAAAAGTGGGCCGGTGAAGAACTGCCCAAACGGGCCTTGTGCAGTTCTTTTCCATGCGTTTGATAAGCAATTTTGAGCATTATGTTTGAGATCATAAAGTTGATATTTCCTTGTAGCAATTACTAAAACGTCAAATTTAATGTGGCTAGGTATGAAATGATGTAACTGCACACGGTGTGACAGATTTCAAGCGCGTTTTTGTATGAAGTGCTCTATCTACGTTTGGTAGTAAATCAATGTCTAAAACGTTTAACACTGGAATTAAATATTCGCCAACGCAAATACGTGCAATTCTTGAAGCAACCCGTCAATAAATTGTAGACGCATAATAATATGCAAGTCTGTGTTTAGACAAGTCAAAACTTGCAAGCAATAATCTCCTTATTTTCTGTCAAGTCACTTGCAATTATGTTCTATCAAGACTTGCATTCAATAATTATATTCAATTTTTTAAAATATATCCGCGTGTAAACAGATGTTTACAATTTTTGAAGGTCAAACATTGCGCTAAATTTATTGTATTCAATTATTGCTTTTGTACGTACAAAAAATGGCATCATGTAAATGACTCTTTACAGGTATCTTTACCAGTTTTCTTAAATATGGAACTACAAGATACTCACGCGCCGACTGTTATCGTAGTCGTCCTTGTTTTTGCCGCTGACGTGACGAGTGATATAGCCCTCGTGGGGACTGGGTGCTGCTTCCGAGTGTACCGGGTATCTGTAAGGTACATATATATTTAACTTAGTTGTGATAGATGAATATTTGAGTGATATCTTCATGGATTTTTTTTAATCATTACTGATCTTGACGAAACGCTTGAGAAAAAAATTGTACCGAAATTACCTACGTGGTTAGAATAGGGTAGTTGACTCATATCAAAATTTATTAAAATATTGTTTATTTCTAAGAGTATTTGGCATAAGGTTCCACAATATACCAATTTTAATAAATAACAATGAATGATTACTGTAAAATTTTAATTTGAAAATGCTAGAAATAATCTTTTTTTATCTCACGCCGTAAACGCTTTGATATTCTGTGGTCAGGGCCGTGACGTCACTCATATAGTAAACAAAGAAATGTCAAATTTGATTCAACAACTCGTCGATTTGCACTATTCTTTCCTAAAACTGGCAAAAAATCATCCAAATCTCCGTTATTATATGTGTAAATATCGTAAATTATTTGTATTAATAGCAAAATCAACCATTGATGTTGGATTTGTGAGAGCAGATAGTACAAATCTTCCGAAAATCGACAGATTGATGGTCAGGAGATTCTTTGTGTATCGCTCTAAACAATATAAGCACAGTTTCAATACTGTTATAATGAAGAACAGGTTACAAGTGTACTTGTCAAGATTGTCACGCGGCAGAAGATAGTTGCAAACATGCATTTTTGGTGTGGTTGCACCATCACAGTGAGGAGCTATTTTGTACAGCAGTTGAACGCTATTGGATAGAATTCTATCTCTCAAAAGTCAAATAAACACTAAAAGTATTTACTTCAAGAGAAATGTTGAAAAGAAAACATCAGGATCATGTGTCAAATACCAGTGTAGTACTGCAAGAATTTGTAAATGAACATAAAAAGAGAAAGATTGGCAGTTGTTCATTTGTCAAGCATGAAGAAAATTACTGGGAGGAAAAATATATATACATTCACAGACACAGATTGTGACATATTTCTTAAAAAAATCCTTAATTTTATATTAATTTTTTTAAAAATACAAAACATGTTGCACTAGTCGAGAGCAGCATTTTTAGAGATTTATTATTTTTTTTTTATTTTTTTTTTTTTTAATATAATATTGGATGTGACCTGAAGCGTCCCTAAAATTTTCCAGGGTGATAAAAAAATAACCGTGTATATGTTCCAATATATTTGAGCAACAAACCTATAAAATATTATAAATCTTTTAAGGTGTAACGGAAAAATAAAACACATGTATTTCAAATTAAAATATTTTGATTCTTTATATTTATTGTCAAAATTATTATTGTCATATAAACATAGAACATTTTTTTTTGTGAAGAACATAATGACTAATGTAGTACAAAAAATTGTCATCTTTAGATGTTAGTTATGTATAAAGTAAAGAAAAAAAATTTCTTTATATTATTTATTTAATAAGAAGGGTCTTGTAAATTAGGAAGAGCACAGGCTGACAACACAGCAATCACATTTAATATATTTGTATACGGCTTTAAAATGGATAACTTGCATATTCTAAGCTCGTAAGCTGTTCTGAAATTTACCAGCCATGGTGGCCAGCAGGTTTAATCAGTGAAGATATAACATCTTTCAGTTTTACCAAACTGGACCTATTTACTTCTATGGTGCTTTGGTATATGAATACTTGAGTTATTTTGTTGACATAATGTTGTTCTAGTTGACGGGTCACATTTTGATGTTGTGGCCGAGCATGCACTGCTTTGTATTATGTTGCACAACTTTTACTGCCTTATCAATCTCGTTGTCAAGAGGAGAACAGGTTAGTACACAATAGTTCTCATTAAGTAACCACTGAAAGCAACAAATTTTAATTAGGTACTCAGTAAATTCAAGTAAAAGTTGTTTAGATAAATATATTCATTATGAAACTTTGATATTTTTGTTTGTATTACATACTTTTTAATTAATATTCAATTACATCATTACATCATTATTCATATTCTTTCCTTTGAAACATCATCTAGTGTCAGTGTATTACTTAGATTAAATCAAAGAGGCGTGAATGGTCAAGTTTTCTCTGTTTTCTGGTCAAGTTAAAATTTGGTTGGTTGGCTGCAGTCGGTTTTCATTCTAACTGAAATATAAAAATTTAATTAATGATTATACATACAACCTAAAAACTTCTTTTTTGTTTAAGTTGAAACTGAAGTAGGTACCTACACAGATTGAGTTATTAATTGTACTTACATTAATGTGATTTTCCCAAAAACACATTTGAGTTTCAGTAGATAGTTACAGGATTTCTTTAAGCGAGTGTTAACCAAATATTTCGCATGTCTATATCACTGGGTACGTCTAATCCACAGCTTTCCTGGAGTGTTTGAAGAGGTAATTCTAAATTCCTTCCTGTTCTATTGTCCCGTTCCATTTACAGTTTTACTATATTTTGTGATATTTAATAGAAAGCATTGTTTTTGTGAGGTTATTTCGCCTCGGTGCTTTGTTTACTATAAGACTGACGTCATTTGATGTATGCCACAGATAATCAACAGACTATCATGGCTGACCGTGTTTTCGGTCCAAAATTGAAAATCTTAATTTAAAATAGATTTTTTGCACTTTTTAGCCATCGAAAAAAATAATATTCATGTGCTATGGTCTAGTACAACAATTATGAACATTTTAAGCCCTACTTTAAAAAAGGGTCAACTAGCCTATTGTGAAGAAAAAAGACAAGGGGTCAATAAGATAAGAATAATTCATAAGAATTATTCGTCCACAAATTTTTTTAGAGCTATACTTCAAAAAACTGCTGCGAGCCGCTCTGATTTATCGACGTAAGCTAAAAATACTAATTATTTTGCTTAGAAAAAAATGCTTTTACACGATTCTGAATAATGATGATGTCTACTTATTTATGGAACTTTTTAATGAATACCTAATACCGTTTACTAGAAGGTATTATTTTTAAGAGATAATTTAAAAAATAAAATGTATTTTTAAATCGCGTTTCCGGTTTTAGTCGATTCTAGCTAAAGATATAAAGAAACAAATATTTGAGTTTCAGATCTGTAAGATCTCTCAGTGACATTACATTTCACCAAAAATAACCAATATTTTCGATATAGCGCCTTAATTTAAGCAACCCAATATAGACCCTTAAAGTACATCAGGTAAAGCTCTTTGAAAAAAAAAACAAGAATGTATAGCAATTCTATTGTTTTCAAAATATAGGCTTTTAATTAGTAATTCATAAAAAATATTTCGTTTTTTACAAAGGTATGTATTTTGAGAACTATTTACGTTTAAAACTTTTTTTTGTTTGGTAACCCCGATACTTTTAAAGCAATGCAGTGGCTATTCGGATCCGGGTCCCTATATAAGTCTATTGCTATTCGGGCCTGATAGAAGCGTTATCGAATAATAAAACTATGTTTCATACTCCGCTTGCAAAAATCAATTATTAAATAAAATCCACCTCGTCGCCATTTTTTCTCGCCCGGATTCGAATAGCATTATCGACTTCTAAAGGGTCCCAGATCCGTATAGTTCGGAAATTCTATGCGGACCACAGTGAATTGTTATCGAAAAAACTTATTGGGATACTTAGGATCAAACTGTAAACTGTAGGTTAGGTTAGATTTGATATTGTGAGCACAAAACTGAAATGAAACTGCATGTATCATGCTCCGGGTCCGTATAGCAATCGACTTCTATAGGGACCCGGGTCCGAATAGACACAGCATTTTTCAATAATTTATTTTAGCGAAATAATGTAATTAGAATATAAATTTGCTGCTGTTTTATGATTCGTGTAATACAAAGTGTTTATAGGAGACAAAATAATGTTTATTTATACACTTTTGGGTCTCATGTGCCTGATGTCCTTTGTTCCCAAATGCAGTGTTATCCTTCACATGACTTTCATAAGGGTAATATTTGTGGCTTTATCAACCATTATTTTTGTTTTTTTTTTTTTGCGATGTGGGCCGTTTTGCTGAAACATTAACGCTTAGACCGCGTACCTGCTCGCGTTCAGTGGTTTGATGGCCGGCTTCGTCCGCAGCGCCCTCTGCTCCGACTTGACCGTGGTGGGTATCAGTATGAACATGTTCCCGGTGACGTGCACGTACAGGTGGTCCCCGACGCCCGCGGCGTGCGAGGTGCTCTCTACGGTGCACTTGATGAACCCGAACCTGCCGACTATCGCCTCTTGGAACAGGAATAGGCGCTCCAGCCAAGTGTCCTCCGAAAATCCTGTGCAATTATTTCACAACTTAAAAGCGCGAAACTTACATTTTAATAGACTACCGCTATCTATTATTATTATTTATTAACAAACGTAAAAAATTGTTATACGTTTTTTTTAATAGAATATAGGAAAATAAATAGTTAAAATTTTAAATAATATTTTAATGGAAACGTGTATTTCTGGAATGTACCTACGCCGGTAGGCTGTACCATTAAACCGCTGTCCAAAATCTATTTCAAAGTTTGCTTTAAGTGTTTCCAGATGCTATCTTACCTTCAAATAAAGCTGTCTTATTCCTTAGTAAAGGTTCTTCGTTGAGCGGCACATAAATGGGTCCTCTAAGCGGGTCCGATTTGGACGTAAAAGGTAACGCCAGGGGGTCCGCAGGAATCGGAACCATTTGTAGGCGGCAGTTGACCGCTTTGCGCGCCCACCCAAGAATCTAGACGTTCGTGTGAAACATAAAAATATTTAATTGTAATATACATATTCATAATTTTAACCGCCTTTCGTGCGTGCTCTAGTGGTTTAGACCACCAGGTGTTGATCGAGAGGTCCGCAGTTCGATTCCCCGTGGGGCCAGAAGTTTTATGCTCGGTTTGGTTGGTGGTAGGGCTTCTAAGCCCAGGCGCCTAGCTAGCTTTAAACTGGAGGGAGACTCTGTACCAGGGTCGTGTGCTTCGGTACCTCCGTCTTACCTATTTCTGCCGCAAAGCAGCAGTGCATGCATTGCTGTGTTCCGGTTTGAAGGGTAAGATATGGCAGTGAAATTACTGGGTACTGTGACTTTACATCTGGTGTCACAAGTTGGCAACCGTACAATGTGGTTCTTGTGGGGGTTGCAGTTTTGCTGCGAATCTCACAAGAGCCACATGTATTATAGGTGACTGTTACCATTTAGCATCAAGTGGGCAGTTTGCTTGTTTGCTAACTTTCTGCAATAAAAAAAAATAGCTACCAGCGTCTTACCTAAGTTTGTCGCTATGATAATAATGTTAATAGCATTGTTTTGTTCCGACAATATTAAGAGATAAGATAGTCAGTTCCTCAGTCGTTGAGTCTACTTGAAGCTCGCTTCCACCTTCGGCCTTATCACTCACTTACCATCAGGTGAGATAAAGGTTTTAATAAAGGTGACAAATTTTAACACTTTCTAAGAGATCATCGTTTGGCGCCGACTTCAATATAGAAGTGTGTTGTTGTTGTTGTCTGTACCTATTCTTATATTATTTTTAAGTTTTCAGTGTTTTTGAAGTCGGTTTTATTTTTTGTAAAAGAAAATTATCGAGCTTTACTCGATCACACGCATCGAATGCGTAAACGCGAGTTTGTATGAAATTAGAGCAGTGCCATCTAGTAGTCACTAAATGAAGCTGTCTCATTCAATAGCAGCTACTAGATGGCGCTGCTCTAATTCCATACAAATTCGTGTTAAAGCGTTCGAGGCGTACGATCGAGTAGTGCTCGATAAAACTCGCACTAGGCACTCTGAACGCATATTTGTCGGCATCGTACGCGCCGCATTTTCAAAAATGCGGTAGGTATCCGTGTATTGAAGGACGCATGCTGATGACGTCATGCGTACGGCGCGTGCTAATGTGCCAATAAACAAAAGCACCTTTAATCAATTAACAAAAGCTAGAGCATATATTGTCAACCAATTTAGTTCGACGCAGTTGCAAACGAACGGAGCGAATCATCTCCGTCATAATCTACTCCTATTTCATTTTCATTCATGTCCATTCTAAGATTGTCTGGAAGAATTCGCTCTTAGCGATATTAGCCTTTTGTACTCATACTCGTGTATTCTCGTATAAAATGTGCGATTTGTAATAAAGATTATATCTATCTAACTTGAATCAAATTACATCATTACATGGTGCGTTGCCATATGCAAAATAATAATAATAACATTATTGACTCGTTTCTTATAGCTAAATACAGTAAAGTGCATCACAAATTATGTATTACTTGTCCCACCACCGATCACCTACCTCCGAACTAGGAATGAACCTATATCTCGAGAGTTGAGTAGCCAGTGGCGGGTTACAAGAGAGAAACGGAGTACTACTACACCTCTAGTCGCACTCCGCATCATTTAGACGAAATTGGTATAGGATAGGCGCAACGATTATATTTAAAATCAGACATAATATGGAAAAAGTAGTTCCCAAACGAGACAAAGTCTGTTATTTGGGAACCCGTGTAATAGATTTGATTACAAAAGTTTGCTTAATTACAGGTGATATAGATAATTACTATTACTACGTAAGCCTCTCAAACCGCCAGACAGAATAATATTCTTAGTGAAAAGACAAATTGACGGAATCAAAAAATACGTGTGTGATTATATGTATGTCTAAATGTATGTATGTGTATATGTGTGTGTATGCTTATGAGTATGTGTTTATGTGTGTAAACATATAATTTTGTTATGGCCACGAGGTTCGCCTTTTTTTTAAACCTAGTATATAGTTATTTAAATGTTCTCAGGTAAAAGTTCTTATGTTTCGAAATAATTCAACTTTAAAGGCATATTTTGTAATTTTCTTTTTAATCCTTTTTTCCCGCAAGGGTAGATAGTAATCATTTTATTTATTTTGTTATAAATTATGCAGCTTAGCACATTATAGCGAAATATCGCAATGATTTTTCCTTCTTTCCTAATCACATATTATTCTTCATGTTCACAATGCGTTTTTCATCTTACCAGTTCAGAGACGATGTTTCCGCTGGCGACGGCCCACTGTATGCACATCTCGTATGCCTGATCCGGCCTGAAGGTAGCTTGGTACCGTGCGTGGCCCCATTCTATACGATCGCTTTTGTTGCTGATGTCGATATCGAGATGAGTATTTTTGTATAGGGGTACTGTCGACAAAATATGGGAGTATTAGTATCGCTAGAATATTATAAAATTAGTTTACTATACAGCCCGTAAAACAAAATTGTCTTACTTCACGATTTAAGGTTTACATTTATGTAATAAAACGACAGTATAGCTTATAATTTGTAAGTCGATTTTTACTTTGACTTCAACAAAATCGAAAACGACGAACTTAATCGCAACCTATTCTGAGTGAACTTAATTAGCATCCATTGGTTGCAAACAGCTTAACATCAGGTGGGTTATTGTTTAAGAGAAAATCTATTACGATCGCCTTCAATTTGACATCCATTGCACCGTGAACACAAGACTGCGCCTACATCCTTTTGTAAAGGAGTGATGGATAGACTACGACTGTCAAATTGTTAGCGATCGCGATAGATTTTTTCTTAGACAATAACCCCCTAGGACCGCAGAGAAGGTCATCATCATCATTATATCAGCTGAGAGACGCTAACTGCTGGACCTAGGCCTACCCAAGTATCTCGAAACCGATTTATCCTGCGCTACCCGCATCCAATGGATTCCCGCGCGCGATCTTTACTTGATCGGTCCACCTTGTGGTGGGTATACGAACGCTTGGCGGATAGCCACTTTAGTTCAATTTTTTAAACAAACGAGTACTGAGTATTCCAATTTTGTACCGGTACCTTTGTTTTTGTTTGGAAATTGTGAAGGCCCGTTCTTATTGGATAAAATGGACAAGAATGTTGTTTACGTGGACCAATAGCAACACAGTAAAAATTTTCGGTACTCGTTTGTTAAAAAATAAACTATACACGGTTATTTTTTTATCACCCTGGAAAATTTAAAGAGGCTTCACGACATGTTATTAGAATGTTTTAAATATGAATTAAAAAAATAACTCACTTACTTAATTTTATATTAATTTTCAAAAAAAATACAAAAAAATAATGCACTAGTTATAAGCAGCATTTTTTGAGATTTTTTTATTTTTTTTTTAATTTTTTACAATTTTTTATTTCATTTTTTTTATTTTTTATATGATATTGGATGTGTCCTGAAGCGTCCCTAAAATTTTCCAGGGTGATAAAAAAATAATACTTACTCATATAATAACTAGTTTTTCTGTACGCATCTTCGTCCGCGTTGTTTTTATTTTCCCGTGGGAATTTTATATTTTTCCGTAGGAGAAATAATTTTGTAGGCTATGTTAATCAGGGATAATGTAGCATTTTAATGGTGAAAGAATTTTTGAAATCGGTGCAGTAGTTTTTAAGTTTATTCGTTACATATCAATAGTGTAATAGTGTCGATAGTGTAGATACTCGTATCACGGCCATCATTTTCGCCTCGCACGCAGCTCGGGTCGATGTTGTTGTCGATGACGGGGCTCGACCAAGACATGTCGATGGCGCCGGTTGTTTACTTCACTGGAATACTCACAGTCACTATCTTTTCCGCCTCGCATGTAGCTCGGGTTGATGTTGTCGTCGATGCCGAGGCTCGATCAAGATATTATGTCGATGGCGTCGGTTGTTTACTTCACTGTAATATTCACAGTCGATATCATTTTCGCATCGCACGTAGCGCAGGTCGATGTTGTCGTCGATGATGTAGCTCGACCAACATATCTTGATGGCGCCGTATGTTTACTTCACTGTTATACTTACAGTTGTTATTATTTTCGCCTTGCACGTAGCTCGGGTCGATGTTGTCGTCGATGACGGGGCTCCACCAAGATATGTCGATGGCGCCGGTTGTTTACTTCACTGTAATACTCACAGTCGCTATCATTTTCGCCTCGCATGTCGCTCGGGTCGATGTTGTTGTCGATGACGGGGCTCGACCAAGATATGTCGATGGCGCCGGTTGTTTACTTCACTGTAATACTCACAGTCGCTATCATTTTCGCCTCGCATGTAGCTCGGGTCGATGTTGTCGCAGAGGAACGCCGGAACGCTTGTATCTTCGACGAGAGGGCTCGAGCCAGATATATCGATGGCACCGGTCGTTTGCTCCGCAGTCAGCAGCGGCGAACGCGGGCTTAGCACCTCCACTTCCATCCATTCATTCTCGAAACTTTGCAAGTCGCCGAGCGGTTTCACGTAGTCGTTCAACTCTGCAACGATCAGACCGTTAGTTTTTAGCACGATGTTTCATTCGAGGTAAAAGTGTTTGACATTTGAAAGTGTAATGGCACAGTAAATGCGCGTTTGTGCTATACAAACGCATAGATATGGTGTTAAAATACTTTGTAGTAGTCCGGAGCTGTTACCTGTGTCTACAGAAACCCTTTGCTTTGCTCAGTGACATCGCCCGAAATTACAACGCCGTGCTCGAAGGTTTTAAGTCGATTAACTACGCAAATCCGCTATAGAGACTAGCTCAGTATCTATCGCGATTCGTACGAATTTTAACAGCGCGTTAAACCTGTGAGTGTATAGATACAAACACAATAAATTACTTTTTGAATTCTATCTGCCCTGTAAGGGCAGATAGATGCATGTGAAAAGGTTCGTAGACAAAAATTACAGAAAAACAAAGAGTGAATCCACGTATCAAAGCACACGTTTAAAAAAAAGCATGTTTGTTATGTTATCTCACAGCTTGAACGACGAACGAGGGGCGAACTACTTGAAGAAATAGTTATCTGATATGGTTATGAAATATGTTTTAACATACCTTAACTAGTCAGAAATAAGAATTTTAACAATAATCACCTTTGTCTTTTTTCTGCGGCAGTATGTGGTACATGTAATAGCCAACCACAAACCGCTTTGTCGTATCCCCGGACGCGTGACAGATCATTTTTTCTTGTAACAATTTCTGTAAAAAAAATACAGCATCATGTTATATGAGATAAAACTACATATTTTTATATTGTAAATCAACGACTGTAGTAACATTTAGCTAAACCAAAACCTTAAAAAAAATATCTGTCTAAGATTATGAACCAATAAGTTCAGCAATTGCACTTGTAACCAAGGACCGAAACCACTTTCCATATAAGGGGTTTTTGATTGGGTAATTTATAGACTTGTTTTCACAAACCCAACAATACGGTAAGCATTTCATCGACTTACTGCACCGAAAAGCTAACCAAAATAATACAGTTAATTAGGGTAAGCACTTACCGCATCCGAAAACCCCATTGAGGCTAACCCTATCAATAGGGTTTTAACGCGCACAAGCAATTCAAGTTTTTACGTCAAATGCATTAGACTTATTGTTGCATAACCGTTTACGTGTGTAGTTCTCGACAGCCGCAAAATATCGCCCCATCAAATAATAAGGAATAATAAGTTATTCGCACTAAAGTTAATTTTCGTGTGACTCGTCAATCAGTTTACGTTAAGATGTCGCCAAGCTGCGCGCCAGTCGCGGTGCAGCTTGTTTGTTTTTACAAACTTGTATTTAGCCTGCACTGTATGTATGTGTATTTGTATGTATGTTCGGGTCATTTTTTTTTATAAAATCATTTCCGTCCGGAACCAAATACACGAATAGACAGCTTTTGTTGCGTATTAAATGTTTGTGAATAGCAAAATTTGTGACAAAATTTGTAACTTTTTACAACAAAGTTCCACATAGTGTCAGTTACACTTTTTATAAGTTTAAAGCGCATGTAAAAAAGACTAATGAGTAAAGGATAATAAAAAGTCAACGATTATTTAAATGATGCCAATGCCTGGTGTTTAATATGAAGTTATTATACGTACTTAAGTTATATTAAGTTATGTTTACAATTTTTCGGAATATGTACAATCGTATTTGGTTTTCATTTTCGGACCAAAACGTTGCTCTGCCCAGATTAGCATGCTTAAGCGTGCTTTGGTTTTTATAATAAAAATTAAGCCTTTAATACTGCCACCTGTAAGGAAAATATGGAAATAAAACAGTTAATATTTAACGATGGACGTAGGGTCTCTAAGGCCCCTTGTCTACAAATATAAGGACAAACATATTTTTATTTCCTTCTACTTTTAATCAATTTTTCTTTAAAAATGTTCAATATAATCAGCTGTGCAGCCAGCAGTGCGTCAGAAAATATCGATAAAGCAATTGTATTACGATTGCTTTTGTTAAATAGGTGTCATTTTTCTATTTTTTTACCTACGAGCTTTCTTTTATGTTTAATTTACTTATTAGAATTCATAATTGAGGAAAAAGTAGTTTTTCTTGTTAGATGAGATTTATTCCTATAATTATTATCACATAAGTTCTTTATTTCGTTATACTAAGTAAAATTTATTAACATTTTATTTAATTTGTATTGGTTTAGTTTGATTTGAACCTATTTATTACGATTAAGACATAAATTTTAGCCTAATATCTAAAAAACGTGTAAACTGCGTAACGAAGAACAGGGGCCTCAGTGACCCCGTCCATAGAAGTGTAAGGAAAAAATGACGTCCAAAATTAAAGGCGAAACAGTGAAAAATATTTGAATGTGGAAGTTTTTAGTGATATTAATGTATTGTAGGGGTAAATTGATGATTTTACTTAGTTAAAATAAGTATTATACTTACGTCTTCTAATGTGAAACGTATACTTAACTTTAAAACTTAACAAAAACTAAAATTTTCACATAAAATATCGAGAAGAAATTGCACTCGTGTCAGCGATATCAATGGCGGGTGCTACCTGGCTAAATGCAATTGTTCAAAATCAAAATAAATCAAAATCATTTATTCATTCACAATAGAAAATGGTAGGTATAGTTGCAGATGGTCAGCTTTAAAAAGGTTCAACATTTTCTAGTTATACTACTTATACTACGATAACATGTGAATATGTGTTACAATAAAAGTTTAAAAACTAATACTAAAACTAATTATTACTTAAAAATTCTTTAACAAAAAAAAATACATAGCAACCATTAATATAACTCAACTTTAAATCTGTTAAATGTTACATTTTTTCTGGTGTTATACAGTGTGTCCCCGGATAAGGTGCACAAACGAAAATGGGTGAAACTAGACTACAATTGATCAGTAAAACTAATTTTCAACATAAAAGTGTTAAATTTTGAGTAAATGTTTATTTTTACCAAATAATGCCCCCTATAACAAATTCTTTTTATTACCTCTTATTAATCCAGATCTTATAACCTTTCCAACAAAAAAAAACAACATTCTGTCTCTAATACATGTTTAGCTACGAGGCTTTAATTGAGGAGCCTGCTAACGCGCCGTCCCCTGGCGCCCGCGCCCCTGCATTTTTGTCAACCGCTGAGGTATCTTTTCTTAAATTGGAATTTAGCTAAACACATTTAAGCATTTTTTAAACTTAAGCTAAGCTTTTTCATTGTAAAATTGATTAAAACAAGAAAAACCAATCAAAATAAGTATTTATTACAAAAAATCTAAAAAAACATTTTTTATTAACTGCATTATTTGGTAAAAATAAACATTTACTCTAAATTTACTGGAGGGAGACTCTGTACCAGGGTCGTCTGCTTAGGTACCTCCGTCTTACCTATTTCTGCCGCAAACAGCAGTGCTTGCATTGCTGTGTTCCGGTTTGAAGGGTAAGATATGGCAGTGAAATTATTGGGTACTGTGACTTTACATCTTGTGTCACAAGTTGGCAACGTACACTGTGGTTCTTGTGGAGGTTGCAGTTTTGCTGCGAATCTCACAAGAGCCACATGTATTATAGGTGACTGTTACCACTTACCATCAGGTGGGCAGTTTGCTTGTTTGCCAACTTTATGCAATAAAAAAAATTAACACTTTTATGTTCAAAATTAGTGAAAAAAAAATGTTTTTCTCCCTATTGACTGCTTTTATGTACTTTTTTTTATTTACCATACAGTCCCCGATTTCTATTTAAGCGTCACCATTTTGTCACGCTAACATCAAATGCTAACCACGTTTTGCGTTTCTTATAAGAAATGTTAAAATTTTTAACCGCGCTATGTTTCACAAAGGAAACCTAACCTAAAAATCAAGATATTGTTTAAATGGAACGCATTACGTCAACATACGATGCTAGCCCTGCTAGCGTCAAAAGCTAATGAAACGCGATGATGCTAAAAATGTTGAAAATGCTGCGAATCTGCGCTCAAATGGAACGCGCCTATAGTTAATCTTTTGGCATCATTGTTGTTTTTATTTGAATAAAATCCACGCAGTGGTTACAATGTTACAATTTTACAAACACAAAAGGTCTTAAAAAGAGAATAAAAAAATCTACATTAAATACAATTTAATTTTAAAATTTTTCTTCTCTTTTTTTATCGATAAATTGTAGTCTAGTTTCACCCATTTTCGTTTGTGCACCTTATCCGGGGACACACTGTATATAGAGATACACATTCAACAACAGTTAATTATGAATTTTGTAGAATTTGGTCGAACACCAGGGTCAAGTCTATTTATATATCTTGTATATTTATTTGGAAATAATTCTATAGTACTTTTAAAGATACTTCTATTTTGTTTTACAAATTTTGCAATTTCAAATATACACGGTGTTTCATAATAACCAATAAATATTTTATCGTTATCTAAAACTAATTAATAAATAGTTTATCCCGTAATGTTATTCAACCCAAAATTTTCATGTATATAATAGTATCATCATCATATCTATGATTTACATGAAAATTTTGGGTTGAATGACATTACGGGTAAACACAATTAATTAATTAGTTTTAGATAACGATAAAATATTTATTGGTTATTATGAAACACCGTGTATAGGAAGGGGTAGTAAATTAAGTTTCTTAAAAAGTATTCATAGTGAAATTCACTCACATTGCTTAGTTTTAGACAGTTAATATAATAGGTAATAAGCCAAATTCTTGAGTCATTGTGATATTGTTGATAATTATTAAGGAAATAAGCAGTTTTTTGTCATGTTGATTTATATATTTATCTCAAAACTATGTTTTGTTTTATTTTAAACTTACATCGTATAAAGTATCTTAAACATTAAAAAAGGTACCTACTTTAAATTTACTTAAACATTTTTGTAGCTGACTGTACATAAATATGTCAGATTCCACCATCGAGCGAGTTGACGACCAAGAAATTAGGTAAAATCGGAAGGTGCCAACTGGCGAGCGCTCGCGAGTTTTGCGACCAGTTGACGAATAAGTCTTCTTAAGTTATTAGGAATTTGCTGCGGTAACATAGGATTTCCCAGATCTCGAAATCGGCTGAACGCAGAAGTTTGAAAAAAAAACGATAATAGACCTTAATTTCTTCAAATTAGTTCAAGCATTAGTTTTTGATTTGCTTGATGAATAACTATGTAATGGCAAATGTTGCTATTCACAAACATTCAATACGCAACAAGAGCTGTCTATTCGTTATTTTAATGCCCTAAAAAGAGGAAAAACATTAATTTATTACATGATACATTTTTTTATTAAAATATAAAAGCTTGCCGCAATATTTTATTAATAAAACATATATTTTTCTTAGAGTTACCAATATCAAGATCAACTTAAATAGGTAAGTATTGTATTATTCTTTATCTACAATCTCGCGACAAGATTTATAGCTGTATTATAGATTCCATGTTTATAATAATTTAACATAAAACTTGAAAACAGATATCAGCGTCAATCTAATAAATAAGAAAACACTACCGTCCGCCGCCCTCACCGTCGGCGTCGGTCGAATCAATCAATGTTAGTAAAAATCGCGAAAATGTGCGGAAACAACATAGGAGACAATAGGGTAACCTTATTAGTTGGTAAGCACTTAAAATTAAAGGGTAAGCTTATTCAAAAAAGTTTCCGCAAGGAAAGACTAACCCTATCAATGGGGTAACCCTATCGTTCGGTAATCTTTTGATAGGGTTTCCCTAACAATCGGGTTAATCAAATAAAGGGGTTTTCCGGTCCTTGCTTTGTAACAGAGAGAGAAAAGACTATCTCGCCGGCGCCCAACCCAACCCCAACATCTGTCGAATCGCAACGATCGTCCGGTACCCGGCATATGGGAAGGTAATTGCCTCTTATCCATCTGCGTAGAACCTCCCTTTACGTATAGGTGAGCTCATTGCACATCTACAGCGTCGAAGAGCTTCTCTCGATTGCTCACTACGACGACGCGATATCTGTATACCCCACAAGGACGCATGCATCAACATCCCAACGGTAGTGTACCTACTGACCGCAGACCACCAGGTCGCGATGACCCTCTGCGGACTTTACAAGAAGCCCTACACACGGAACTCTGCCGAAACCGAACCTCCGTGAAGTATCAGTCATATCACCCCGTGATACAGTCGACGGTACGGAGAATCCCGAAGATTACTGCGGTGGACCACAGTGGTGGAGCGAGTAGCTTAGTGCTTCTCCAATCTCCATCAAGGATTCAGTACGGTCAAGACATTTAATTTTTGCCTCGACTGGTATACTGATTCCCTCCAATCGGACATGAAACCCCAGTTGGGTCAAAATCATGAACATGAAGTTGAAGGTGCTCGAAAATCAGGGAAGTGAGAATTTCTCAAAGAACTTCACGGGTATGTTGAGCATTTTATGATAAAGCATCGACTATGTGATAAAACACAAGATATACGTTGGTTTTTTAAATAAACTGCCAGAAAAATAATAACAAATATACTTACCTCCATTATAGATGTGGCTTTTTCATAGCTAACTCCTTCCATATTTGCTTGAAGCCAATGTATAGCGTATATTGAGACGAAAGTGTGAGACGGAAGACTGACAGTCTGCTGTAGGAATCCCACTCCCACCGATGGGTGGCGCATTCGCTCGATAATATCCAGTAATGACGCATTCATTTTTAATTTTGGCTCCATGATACTGAAAACCAAAAATTGAATTTCACTACAATTTCACACGTGGATAAAATAACAATGGCAAACTCCCTAACAATTTTTTTTTATTTTTTAGTGAACATGCAGGAACAATATGCCAAACTATAGGGATTTAATTCCTTAGTAAAATAATAGTAGAATGAATATTCTACGAAGTCTGGACAAAAAGTTATAGGCGCATAAACTTTAAAAGGTTATTTCTTAAAATCGTAAATAACGACGTCGAGAATCGAAATCCTTTGGCTAGCAGTAGTCAGCAGTCATGATAGATCTCGGTAGTCCAGTAGCAGTCCAGGGTTAATCAAAAGCACGAAAAATCAACAGCAAACAAAACAAAACAGCGAAGTTCAGACCAATCTCTAATTAGTCGAGTATATCAAATAGACAATGCGGTCCGAACTGATATTTCCCATTTCGGATCAATTGTGAGCGCGCTCACGCTAGCTGTGACTTAAGTTATCGCCATCATATAATAATTTTTCACGTACAGTGATATTGCTGTAACGCGTAATCGCTATAATAGCGCTGACATGACAGATCTGTGACACTAATTATTCCCAACGCAAAACTAATTCGAACAGGCATTGACACGTAATAGACAAATCGGACCGCGGTGATTGTCGAATGAACTCATAAAAAACTTTTAGTCGTTTGTCGTACTTATAAATGTTACTTTTTTCCAGCGTCTATCACGTTTGTGTGTTTTTTGGATAAATCATACGAAATCATTTTAAGCACATTTGTAAGGATGGAATTTGTGGACGCTAAATGATTCTTTCGGATATTATTCTGCCATTGTTTGTTAATCTTATAATACTATATGAATTACATTTTTCCCTTGAATACGTAATGCATTTAAAGGTATCTTTCTTTTTACCCGACTGCGCAATGCAAAGAAGGGTAATGTGTTAGATAAGCATTTTAGTAACATGGCACATCAACATTAACAATGCAATATAGGTGTAACAATACTAAATAAAAGGAATAGTTTGTGTGACGTGATACTAAAATAACCATCTACTTCTGAGGCCGACCGTACATACATACATATGTATGTATGTTTCTTTGTCGCACTATTTTAGCCAATCGCGTGGAGTTATTTTGATAATTCTCATGTCAATCGATTCGTTTTAATCTTGCGAGTGTCACTAAAGACATGACAGTTATCGAATTCCAATATGACGCTCATTTGAATCAGATGCCATATTGGAAAAGAGAAAAAAAATCGATGAGCTACATGTTGTCGTGCATTATGAAATAGGTATTTTTATATTATTGTTGTTTATTTTGACCATTTTTAGTTTGGATTAATCTTTTAAAAATATAACGATGTGAAGTCGTTAAACCCAAGTAAGAGCGCCCGCGCAAGCAAAGGCGCGAGCATACTATAAATTACTAGTAAATTAGAGTATACTCGCACCTTTTGCAAATAAATTCATTTGATATTATTATAAATAATAAAATCGTGATAAATTTAAAATTAGTAAAACCTGATTGCACAAGAAGTAAACATTGAATTAAAACTGAAAAGAAAAAAACAGGCCCAGTAGTATAACATTCTATCAGTTGGGACCCATTATTGGAAATATCTGAGCTTATCCAGATTAATGGGTGACGACTGCTAGAATTTTATACTACCGGGCTTGTTTTTTTTTTTATTTTTATTTAATGTTTATACCTTTTATGCAGTCGGGTTTCAATGATATGTAATTTTTAATTTTCCACGTTTTTATTAATTTACAATTACAAATTTTTCAAATAAAGTTTTGAAGGTGTTTTTCTTTTTATTTACGAAAACGCATTTAAGCTCCATACTGTATATAGTATATACAAAGCTACCTATATTAGAAAACTACACGAAGAATAACATTCCGGATGTAATATTTAATACAATTTTACGAGAGCTAACCTCTCCCTCTCTTGAGCGTAGCATCTATTACTGCATTGAGCAGCTTGACTGAGGAAATAACTTTAGCCCACTGAAAACACAGTAAAGTGTGTCTCTTTTCATAGAAAGATATTTAATAAAGTAGCTTATATAAATTTTAAATATACAAAAAATATTGTTGATAGTACATACCCTTCGTCATATGTATCCTCACATTCTGCAGTCTGCGATTGTGTTCTTTCCAATACTGTCTTTGCTGCCACCCTTGAAATATTGTGATTTATTAGTATTTTAATCAACAATACACTTTACAATCATGCATGTCTACTTTATTCAAAAATAAATAAGCCAAGCGTTTGATAGCGCAATCTACGTCGATTGGTGGACTAAAAGGATTGAAGCCAGCGATCAAATGTTTTTTTTGTCAACAATTAATACAATAGTTGCAAATGCAGTAATAACTTCAAAATATTCAAGCTTATAATTTAAATTTATATGCCGTGTTTTCAGCACAGCGCTTTAAGCAAATTTTATAAATTTTCTTTCTATCCAAAATTTATCACACATATTTTACGAATTGTGTTTTTTTTTGTCTACCAAGTCAATAATAACTTGTGCCTACTGTCTGAGGTATGATATGGTAATTATGGTCAATATTTTCCTAATCGTACATATTGTTAACAATGCGTGCATACACAAATTTACCAAAATATAGATGTGTAAATTTTAACTTTATCGACAATGATAGTTAAAGCTGAGTTGAAATGGCATACTCACTTGTTACACTGACTAGAGTTTAGTGACTTAGTAGGTGATAGTTGCTGCAATGAAACATTGATATGATAAGAATTACAAGCAATCGTTCGGACAGCCTAGGATAAGCATTCCGTCAGTTACAGCATAAAATAAGAAAATATCGAAAATAATTAAACAGTAACAGTCAAAACTGAAAAAAGAAATATTTTAAGAAAACTTCCCATTTTAGGAGTGTCCGTTTCTAAATACACATTCAATACATAAAATCAAAGGCAAGCAATATAAGGATTATCATGCAGTTAGTTAAGTGCAAGCTTTATATATTAACAAACGCAAATGAGGAAAAGCGAACGCACATGACACGCCCACAACTCTTAAACATTTTAACAATAGACAATATAATATTTCCACAGATACACAATATTGCCATCAATTTATAAAGTCGATGTCTAAGACAAGATCGGCTCTCAAGGGCCTATATCACAATGTTAACTATCCATCGATTCGAAAATATCTGCATTGAATGCTATTCATGGGTTACATTACAATAATTTAATCGATGCATCGCTTACTTGAATATTTAGAAAAAACGGTCTTGTGTCTGTTTGAAGTATATCTGACAACTTTGCACATTAAAAACATTATTAAACAACATGAGTATTTAATTGTTATGTAAATATTATGCCTATGCCACACTGAACTTCAAAGTTTAACCAATAAGCTCTTAAAAGTGAGAGGGAGCGATATGGCGATATACACTGCAATAGCGCCATCTCACTCACACTCAACCTTAAACACTTGTTTGCCCAACTCTAAATCATGTGCGGCGCTGCTTTACAATATTTTGTTATAATAATAATTATTTCATATGATAAACTGATAATCATATATTTTTACTACAATAATGAGGCACTTGCCTGGTCTTGCACAAATACCATGGATAAAGAAGTGGAATATACTGCACTTCTGCAAGGGCCTCGCCAAGGGGGCAGGGATCTGCCCCCCCCCCCCCCCCCCCTAGAGATTCTAAAAAAGCTTCATGTGCTCTCGACTTTACCTAGAATTCATACTTTTCTCATTCTCCATAATCAACTTGCCCCCCCGGGGCATCGGCTGGCGACGCTCCTGCACTTCTGTATCCTAAACTGTTACTGTGCGCGCAAGACGGCAAGTTTCCGGTACATGAATGTTCAAGTCGATCGTTGTGTCAGTAGTAACACTGACTTGTACCATTGATGGTACAAGTAATGCAACTTTGTATCTTTAGTACCATTAAAGAAATTTATTGATATTCCCCGTAATTGTAACCAATAATGATGGTACTAGAGATAAAAATTTGTATCCTTAGTACCATTAAAAAACTAAAGATACTGTGAATTATTGTAATCTCGATTACAATAATTTACAGAGAAGTCTCTATTACAAGCTTTCTTTTAACTTGCAATGTATGTATGTATGTTCGGGTCAAATCTTGCGAGTTAAATTTGACCCATTAGTCAATGTCTGATTGAGCTGCAATTTGAAATACACCTTTAGCTTCGATGATAATTCAATCAATACTAACATTATCATGTATGATTAGTATGGTTGTAAAACCAAAATGGCCACTGCAAATGGGGGATAAAATTTTTGTAGAACCCTCGCAATATAGATATCAAATGAAAGGGCTTGACTTTCAGAATACAGTACTTTATGAAAAAATAGAATCTACTGACAGATTACACATTTTTGAACAAAAATGTATAATCTGTCATTAGATTAAATTTTTATACAAAAATGCGTAATCTTTCATTAGAAAGGGAAAAGTCAAATGAAGTGCTTGACTTGTAGAATACAGTTAATACATTAAATCCAAGATGGCCGCCGATATAAAATAACGAATTTTTAAATTATTATTTTTTTAAAAAACGTCGCTCCACACTAGGATTTCTCTCCTGTGTCGTGGGTGCAGTTACAAACATATAACATCACATGGTCATACGCCCAGACCGGAACAAATTTCTGTAGGCCATACAAAATATTTGTCCCGTACGGGAATCGAATCCGCGACCCGTTGCACAGTAGGCGATCACTCGACATCTGTATGCTAACCGTGTCGACAGTATTCATAAACATTTTTAAAAACAAGCTTTTATGTTCTAAACTGATGACACAATTTTTTATGATAATATAAAAACTTGTCGCGACATTTATAAAAAAACATTTTCTTTAGAATTACTAATATTAAGATCAAATTGAATAGATATTATATTATTGCTTATCTACACGGTTAAATATCGCGACAAGCATTTATATTATCATAAAATATGGTCATAAGTATATTTTCCTCTTTTTAGAGCATAAAAGCTTGTTTTTAAAAATCCTTTTCACTTTATTTTTTGTAAGTTGCTTATGAAAATAATTTTTATTTTGTTTATTTATAGTACTTTCTTTATTCTATACCAACTTCGTATTTATTTAGTTGTACATCGATCCATAGTTTCACTACCTAGTACCATTGATGGTACTATCGATACAATATTTACGATGGAACTATCTTATACTAGTGTCATTAGTACCATTGATTGATGGTACTAAAGATACAAAGTTGTATCACTTGTACAATCAATGATACAAATCAATGGTACTACGTACTACTGACACAAAGGCGATGGCCAGAAGCCATTCATTTAAGTTGTGTCCGTGTCATATAAAATTTATTTCTTAATCTGAATATAAAACAGATTTGCATAGAGAGCATGTGTGATAAAACATATTGATTATGTAAAAACTATTACTCTGTGCAAATGTGACATAAGCCATGTTGGAGCCGTCGACTGTGGCTTTCAGCATCAAGGTGACCTTTATAAATTGAGGGCAAAAATTGCGATGTCGGATGAGTGATACTGACATGGCCTCGGTCCGGAGACGCGGCCGGTCCGGCAGCCGGGTGCTGCCGACGCGCTCGCGGAACGGCGAGCTCGACACCCCCGCCTGATACATCACACACGGCACTCCATTTAACAGCTTTCGATTGAAACCAACGGCAACAAATTTTTCACTGCCAAAGCATTTAATTCGACTGCGTTGAAATATGTTCGTCGATTGATTATATCACAATACACACACTTTGATAACTTGGGAGATTATTTGTTTTGTTTAATTTTCAACGTCATATCAATGCAAGGCGAATCCGACAATATTTTGGCAATGAAAAATCTTCTGCGCTGTGCTTCGCCATAATGTGCGCTGGCCCTTAGGACGCCTTACATATTAACCACAAAATACTTATAACAGCAATTATTTTGTCTTGGTTGTTTGTTTGAAATTGACAGATACAGAATTATGTGCAGATTACGCACGACAATCACTAATCATCATACTGAGTAAATGTTATGCAAGTCGCCCTCAAATCCTATTAAGTACTTGTAATAGGTTTGGACTCTAAAGTCAAAAAGCGTCTTTTAAAATATTTAATTAAAATTATTGAAATGATAGCAACACGATAAACTTTAAAATCTTTATGACTATTTCATACGGACCATAATGTTATATAATATGTTCTATAGAAATAATATTATGTTATTCTACTATTCAGATCAAAAATAGCAGAATAAAAACAAATTTGATAGTGTTCTAAAATGTTTTTAAGACACTGGTACACTGCTACTTGTTAAGACAAAGATCACATTCTGCTTTTTTACCTCAAAAACGGTATACTTTCTATACGTGGTTACATTGCAATACCAACGCGTGAGCGGGTAAAGGAATGTTTATGATCCGTTAACAGGAACGATTACTTAAAACAGAACGTATGAAAAAAAAATTTATAGAAAAAATAAGCCAGCAAACAATATATGTCACAGTAGTCAAAGTGCGCTTCGTGCATACATAATAAGCAGTGCAGATATATACGCATGTGATGGCATTTTAAAGTAGGCACATTGACAATAACATACGCAATTTATTATACGCCTCCAGATAAATCACGCATAGCGTTGTATGAGTATTTGTCATATATGCCAACAGCTGGGTATCTGCAAATGGTTTGTATCAATAAAATGTAGTTTAAGGGAGATATTTGTAGTAAATTGCAACCCACTGATCGAACTGTTAATTAAATTGCATTTCATATGTATGTGAATTAGCAACCTATAACTAAAGGCAATGAGTTGCACAGTTATGTATAGAATTACGTTAAGCCTTTATCTTAGTAATATATTAGTATTGTGGCATAAGCTGTAACTATTAAACAGAGGATTAGGAAGAATTTTAGAATGCCACCCCACTTCGGTTAACCTAATATTTCAAGACCTTTTCATTTGATTCAGCCAATTAAAAATGTGCGCAGAATTTTAGCAAAGAATAAATTTAACTCATAAATATCGCGAAAATCATCCAAAATAACGCGAGCAAACGAGCAGACCGAACATTGGTATCAAATACTCGATTTATTCCATTTTGAATGTTTGCACTGATAATGTTTAAATTTAAATTATACTTACATATAAAATCCTAATTGTCCAATTGCTTGTTGTTAATCTAAAAAGTAAAGGGCACTAACAAAATAATGGTCTGCCTCATTTGATCGATGCTTAGAACGAAATGTATAAAGTGGGAACGGGTGTGGAGGCTGGAAACGGCAGGCGAGGGAGCAACACTAAATAATAACGACGTAGACATAACACGGATCGAACGAGGGACCCAGGAGCTGGATTATGCAAAATATTAATACACAGAGAATCTAACCTTAATTGATCGTTACGAATGTCAGGTTTACGTGTCCGTAACGGGGGCGGCTACGTGCAATCGCAGCGATCGTTGAACGATTCGCGATTGCTAACCATTGTTTCTACTGCACGTCATTATTTAGTGCGAAGGAGTTTGGTACCTGGGCGCTCCTAGTCAGCATGGAGGTCGAATGGCGGCGCCTCGTGAGGGCAGCCTCCGCGGCGACGCTCGCGCACGCCATCTGTAGCAGCCACAGTGAACAACCGGTCCGACACCGCTATCGGCTATCCGGCCGATCCTTCCCACCCATAGAGATAATATATAACAAGTAGTTGCGTTTATTGACGGTTATTTACTTTTCTGTTCAAAATAGTCCTTTTAAATATTATTATGGCTGTTTTTAATTCCACAAAATTGCGTGTTTTGGCCATTTGACAAAAAATATGCAATGTACAATTCTATTTTCTAAGCCTTACCCCGTTGCATCCTATAATGGTTTATAAATCGTTAATTATGGATACATTTTCACAGCATTCATCGTAGTCGAATTTTGTTTTCGACATTTTTAGTACTTTTACTGCTACTCTATATATATTATCTCTATGATCTACCCCCATACACCTAGAAGGTCGGCCCCTCTACCTGTTGCCTCACCGTGAACAGACTTCTCAATAATTCGTACTGAGTGCCTTAAGTCTTGAGGCGGTTTCACTCACACTAACTTGGACCACAGAGCGGCATGCGTCTCGATGGTTCTATCTTGATAACGACTACCAGGAGTGCTACTTGGGGAATGTTACGCATAATACGCATCAAATTAATGCATGCCAGCTGATTACTCGAACATGAAATTATTACGAATGCGAAATGAGGAATGGAGTATATGTATATCTTATTTGCACTTCGTAAATGTTGTATCATCTTGAATTTTTTAAATAATTTGGTTGTGTGCCAAAAAATTACAAAATATTTTTTGTTTCTTATTTGTCTCGATTCAAAACCGAATTACTTGTCTCAAAGTTTTTGAACATATAATCATGCACGTATCGCATTTCTAATAACAAGTCGCTATTAATTTCATGTTTGAGTTCTTATGAGATTAGAGTTTAAACTAACTACAACTGAAGCTTAAGCCGATCTATATCTGAATATTAATAATATAATTGTGTGCTACACAACTTCATGCAGTGCCAATTTTATAACTGTGTTATTTATTGTGCAAATCTTCATGCATCGAAATTTTATACAATTGGCTATATACATTTGCTGTTTGAGACCATTACAGCATCTGTCATTAAGTCATAGAACATTTCGAGAGGTCGCCCTCTCTAATATAAAACTCATAGATAAATTACAAATGACACAGTGGTATAAGCTTAAATTTAAATATATCTATATGCACCATCCAATTTGCATTCCTATATACATAGTGTAACCTACAAACAATAAACTATTGAGATGAATGATGGTTTCAAAAATGTCTTTTTATTTGTCGTATATTAAAGATATTTTCTTATTTAATGTTTAAATGTGAAAAGCGATCGACTAATGAAATGCCTATATAAAACATCGATTTGAAACAAAACGTACTTTTTTATGAAATAAATAATCATCAATGGGTGAACAAAAAATTTAAAAGATTAAAATTTGCAATGAATAATAATTGTAATCCCCATGTGAAATCTGATGAAAAAGATGTTTAAGACGCTGTAAAAATATGAAAAATCAAATTATAACAAGCCAGTGCTTAATAATAAATTCTAATTGTAGCACTAGAAAGCTACCAATATCCTTGGGGTAGTACTAAACTTGAGAGTGACAGTAGAATTTAAAGAACTAGCTAAATGTGCAGTTTATATGCTATTATTAAGTGCATACAGCTCGCTACACGCTGCAAACGCAGCTAGAGGATTACATCTACAATATTTCAAAAATCTCAAGAAAGAATATCTCAGAAGAGGAGGACATCATAATTAAAAAGTGGCCATCAGTCCAATGTACTCACCCGCTGCTTGTTTGGTCTTTTGACTTTATTGAAATATGTCTCAGTCATCTTGAGAAAACCTTCCGTGAGGCTATCGAGGTCCTGCCGCGTTGGATTGGGATAGATATCACAGTGGGTGGTATCATCTTCGAGGATCTGCTTTGTTGCTGGATTGTACAGCGGCAACAGTAAAGTGCGGAATCTCCAATATTTAAGAGCCTGTTTAAAATAATAACATTAAATTTTTATAAATAATATGATGATCTGACATGCTGTTCGTGTTACTCGTTAACTTTGGTTGCCGGCTTCGAACTTAAAATACACCTTAAATACATTACTAGTTTAGTAGGTAGATGTATCAAGGTGGCATTGATTATGGCACCAATGAATATAATATATATTTCAAAATGACTAACCGAAGAAAGCGAATAGGGGGGTTGATAGTAAGCTAAGATCAAAAGCGAGAGCAAGATTCCCCTGTATTCTTGGAACATAGACTAACGGGTTATCATAGCTCTTGTCTGTCTTTTTATCGTTTTTTTACCATGATATTGTGAAAATAAGAGAACAATTACCTCAACTAGCGCAAAATCTGTGTCACCTCTCGTGCAAATATAATGATCCATATAATTCCAGTTGTACGTTTCTAACTTCTCCGTGGTGAATGAAACCCAAGAAACTTCGTAAGTTTCATGATTTGGTGCATGAAATCGATATCTGTAGTGGATGTTGAAAGGAGGATATGGATGTCTAAAACATGATATAAAAATTAGTATTAAAGATCAAAATACCTTTATAAAATTACGTTGTAACATATTGTCTTACCTAGGTCTATATCTAGTCACAGTAATTGTTGAACCTACAAGTGTCAGTTTATGGAAAATTCTACCAATGGACAGCAAATAACGTTTGGTTGTCGAAGAATTGTATGGCTTAATCGTTTGAGGAGCAACTTTAGAGTGAGATTCGACGACATCGTTCTCATTCACACCCACTATCAATTGAAAACCCTAAAACATTACAATGTTTTATAAATGCGCGCAGAGGTATTTGGTAAGAATGATAAACTCAACAAAACACAATGCATAAGAATCGAAATAATATGTAATAAGTATTTAGTCTAAATACGCAATGAAGGTGGAAATGTATTGGATGTTAATTACCTGCGCTAATCTCTGAGACACCAGCTCCTTAAAGACCTCAATTGTAGTAAGCGGCTCCTTATAAATGGCTCTGTTTCTGGCAAAGTCCGCATTGACATCGTCAGGCAGTAAATTATAGTCGGAGACTAAGTAATCGTTCTGAAGGGACCTTTTGTCAGGAAAGTAGTCGGTTGTGATAGGCAAACAGGCCGGAATAGTGAGGGACTTCCAGTCAACACCTGCGTAAATTATAAAAGATATGACTACTGTTAACGTAAGATCGAGGTGGAGTTTACCGCGAATCGATTCGCCTGGAATCAAACACGCGTTGAGAAATTTGAATTCCCCCTTTTCTGGATAAAGTCTTTTTGTTACTCTCCTCAATACCTTTGCAATAAGAATCTGAAGTAAAGGATGATACATTTACAATGAAGAGAATAGAAAATTTATAAAGCATCAATTCTATTTATTAAATTAAGAATTATTCGTTCGTTATGTTAACATCTATATTTTGTCGAGAACCTATTAAATAAACGAGATTATTCAACTCAGGGGACGTTCAAGTATTACTTAACGCAATTTGGGGGAGGCGGGTCTTGTAAAACGTTAAGATGCGTTACAGGGGCGGGTGGGGGATTCCAAACTACGCGTTACATAACATTGTTTTTCATTTAAACAAAAAATTAGAGAATTAAAGTCACCCAAGTTAGCAACCCGTTTAGCTTATGTGTTACGGAGAATCCCTCGATTGTATTGTACGTAATTTTTATTTTGCTCCTCCAAGTTGGCAACACTCTTCGTAATATAATTGTGACTGTTAAGTAAAAATGGTCACTTGGATGTGTTACGTAACGTTTAGGAGGGGAGAGGAGGGGTACAGAAAAATGTAACGGTGCGTTACACGGGGGGAGGGATGATTACGTAATATTTGAACGTCCCCTTACAAAATGAACACATTATAGTTTCAAGTAACGTAATAAATTGTAATTGTATAAAAGCTATCGATATTTAAAACCAAAATTTGTAGCGTAACATTTGTGATTTCAGCTTTTACAGCTAAAAGCCGAACACAATTACTTGGACACTTCTTTGTAATTGTCAATTTTATTCAACATCTCTTACATTTAAAGTGAAAGCATTCTCAATAGCATTATTGTAACAGCCATAAGCCCAGACATGCTTTTCGAATGCATGCAACTATTACACCACACTACACACTCAAAGCACAATTATTCATTCAAGGGTTCGATGAAGCATATGGTATCACATTTTGTAAATACACATAAGATACAAGAATAAAATGTCTTAACATAACTTGTCCTGTTAAATAACTATTATTTTGTTCGTAGTAGTATAAAAAGCGCGTTCTAGTATAACTACAAACCCCATAGCTTTGCCATTAATTACTTTGAAAAAGCCTGTGCACTTATTAGACGAAACATCTTAACAATATTGCTTTATGTCAGATGAGTCATATTAAATGGAAAATATTTATCAGATTCATTAAAATTCAGAAATCCTACCCACAATCAAGAAAAAAATAATATTTTTACACTATTTTTAATGCCAAATATTGTGTTAAAGATGACGTGTCTCAATCTGATAATCTAATCAAACACTAACATGTTATTTTTTAATCACCCAGGATAAATTATGGTTCGCTTCAGGGACACGGCAGTAGAATGATTTAAGCATTTATAAAAAAAAATAACTCACCTATTTATAATTTTATATTAATTTTCTAAAATATCCAAACAATACTGCACTAATTTAGTGTGGTATTTTTATTTATTTTTTTATTTTATATACAGGGTGTCCCAAAAAATAGTGTCAAGCGAAAGTCCAGAGTTAGAGCACCTCTTGGAGTACCCGAATCACCCCCATGTATGTTCCGCGATTATTCGTAGTTTTAGAGTAATATTTTTTTTCTGACTTTTTGAAAATTTCGATCTAAAGAAATTTTAAATTTTTAATAAAAAAAAGTTGAACATATTTTAATGTTTTTCTTTATGCCACTGAATTATCTTTAGTGCTTCTTTTATGTCTAAAATAATCCGCTTCGTAACTTTAGTGGAAATTTAGAAAACAGTAGTGTAAAGTCAAAATTTGAATGTTAGTGAATAATTACTTAAAAATTCATCTTTAAATTAAAAATCTAAACAGGCGAATTCATGGTTTCTAAGTATGTGTAAAAACTTCTCTAGACTCTCTGCTTTCATAATAATTTAAAAAAAAAGTACTTAATAGGGCTACTTTGGCTTAAATCGGCCATCAAAGACAGCAAGGTGAAAATTTCATAAAACTCGACTTCTGAAATTTTTTTTTTTAAATTCCAATTATTTATTAATAATCCAAAAATGATTGTAGAAAAGCTAAAAATTTATTATTTGAAGGTCAAAAATAACTGTTCCTGCTGCCATCTTTAATAACCTTTGAAGGTTTATTATAACTTAATAAATGAAACAAAACATTATTTACAAAGTATTTATTATTCGATCGCTTAAAGAAAGTTTTCAAAATGACGACCTTCGTGCTCAATACATATTCTACATCGTCTAAAAAAGTTTTCTTTTAAATTTATAAATGCAATTCTGTTGTTTTTTATTGTTTCTTCCGCTTGTCTTAATTTTGTTCTTAACACTGTGACGTTTGTAATGTCCTTGGCGTATACTAATTCCTTGTAGTATCCCCAGACGAAAAAATCTATGGTGTTCAAGTCGGGGGACCGTGGCGGCCACGCAATGGGCCCTCCACGACCGATCCATCTGCCTGGAAATGTTTCAGACAAATGTTGTCTAACATTTCTAGCAAAATGGCATGGAGCGCCGTCGTTTTGAAAAATCATATTTCTCCGCGTTAATAGGTCTACATCTTCTAATAAGACGCCGAGATCACGTCGTAGAAATTGCAAGTAGGCCTCGCTGTTCAGTCGGTCCGGTAGTTCGAACGGACCAATCAGCTGTCCGTTTAGGATGCCTGACCACAAATTGATACTAAATTGTTCTTGGAAATTAGATTCCCTTGTGAGGTGTGGATTTTCAATACTCCACGAATGGTAGTTATGCGCATTAAACACCCCACATCGCTTAAAATGTGATTCATCAGTCCATAGAATATTTTTAAAGAAATTTTCGTTTTCAGCTTGTCTCCGTAACATTTCCTGACAAAATGCCACCCTTCTCGGGTAGTCTGCGGGCTTGAGCTGCTGAACTTTCTGGATGTGATATGGGTGAAAACGCTCTTGATGAAGTATTCGATGTGCTTGTGATTTCGGAATTCCGATTCGACGTTCTATTGTTCTTACACTAACTGATGGATCTCTCACCACTTCTTCGACCACTGATTGGACAGTATCTGGGTCACTCATTTCAGATGGGCGCCCCGATCTTCTACCTGGTAGGCGTCCTTCCATGTAAGAGTTATGAACTCTTAAAATCATGCGATGATCAGGCCAAGTTTCAGGCTGAGGTCCACCTCCATTTTGTACTTGCTGCCGGAACAACCTGGCTGCTTCAGAAGCATTTCCTCTTGCATATCCATAAAAGTAATGCATAAGAGCATATTCTTGCGATGAAAAAGACATCACAAAATGAAGAGCTTGAAAAGTCCGTTAAAAATGCCAAATTTATCAAAATCCCGTATTCACACAAAACCAAATCGTAATCGCACTCAAGGTCCGTAAAGAAAGCAAAGTTCGTCAAATAATCACAAATGAGCGTATCGTACGTAAGGCGCAAACAAAAGCAGGCAAACGACTGGCGCCAGAACACAATAGGCGCTCGGACTACACCCCCCGCCTCATCCCCTTGTCACAAAGAATAGCATTCCTCAGTTACAGTTATCCATTTCGCTAATGAGAGTGAGAGAGATAGCAATAATGCGGTCTCTTTCATATCCTCTCACTCGGGCAATTTTTTAGCAGGTAAGTACTGCGTTACATCCAACACTACAACCGATGTGATCCGCGAGAAAAATATAAAATATTTAAATATGGGTTTCATGCTAAATTGTAATTAATCTGAACCTTCAGAAATTATAAAAAGACCAGATATTTTTTTTATCATCTGATAGGAATTTGGTAAATTTTATGAAATTTTCACCTCGCTGTCTTTGATGGCCGATTTAAGCCAAAGTAGCCCTATTAAGTACTTCTTTTTTTAAATGATTATGAAAGCAGAGAGTCTAGAGAAGTTTTTACACATACTTAGAAACCATGAATTCGCCTGTTTAGATTTTTAATTTAAAGATGAATTTTTAAGTAATTATTCACTAACATTCAAATTTTGACTTTACACTACTGTTTTCTAAATTTCCACTAAAGTTACGAAGCTGATTATTTTAGACATAAAAGAAGCACTAAAGATGATTCAGTGGCAAAAAGAAAAACATTAAAATATATTCTACTTTTTTTTATTTAAAATTTTTAAGTTCTTTGGATCAAAATTTTCAAAAAGTCAGAAAAAAAATTATTACTCGAAAACTACGAATAATCGCGAAACATACATGGGGGTGATTCGGGTACTCCAAGAGGTGCTCTAACTCTGGACTTACGCTTGACACTATTTTTTGGGACATCCTGTATAAATGTTTAATGTTTAAATCTACTGTGTCCTTAAAAATGCCAAACTAAATTAGTGCAGTATTGTTTAGATATTTTAGAAAATTAAAAATAGGTGAGTGAATTTTTTTATAAATGCTTAAATCATTCTACTTGGCCAACCCGCACATGGCCAGCGTGGTTGACTAAGGCCTAATCGCCCTAGTTTAGGATAGGCTCGAGCCCCTAGGTCGGGACGTATATGAGCTGTCGATGATGATGATGATAAATCATTCTACTAACGTGTCCTGAAGCATGCCATAACTTATCAGGGGTGATAAAAATGTAACCGTATATAGATAAACTTTAGCATAATATGGAGACCATCAAGTTGAACAACTTTCACTATGGGACCAGCTTTAAAATCACGAAAATAAAGCAACTGTGCCATGTATGTGTAAATGAAATTGCGCTAAACCTCAAATTAGTTTGTCCAGAATCGAAAAGTAGAATCGATGCTACTAATATAAAATACGGCTAAAGTTTTAATCAAAAAAAATTTTTCAACCACGTCAATTTTTAAATTCGGCGCGTTAGCTAAGAAGCCATAAAGCTTGTAATTTTCAAGATATGCAACAAAACAAAAAACAAAGAAAATACGTTCGTTAATAATTCGCGAAAATTTATTATTATAATTATTTTATTTTTAATTTATATATAGAAAATTAAATTGGGGTGTCTGGGGTTTTTTATTAACGCGTATTTAGTTGAGTACATCTTAAGCATTCTTATGATATAGCATATTTTGTGCGATTTTAGTATTGGTCCTATAGTGAAAGTTGTTCACTTAGATTGTCTAAATCATAGGCCAAATTAATGCATACCTATCCTCAGGAACACAGTGTATATATATTCAAATGAGAAAAGGAAATAATCACACGACACATCTCAATAAGGTTATTGACAGTTATTATTGTAACATGAATCTGGAATCATATCAAAATCATAACAAAGGTAAATCATAATTAGTTACAATTTATAAACATTTTGACACTCAAGTTAGTACGGACAGCTTCATTTTGTATAGCGAAGCAACATCGCGAAGATATCTAGTCTATACGCAGGCTATGCAATTAACTACTCGGTGAAAATCAGATGGGATATCAAACCTATGGCTCGGTTCGCTTTGGTCCCGTCCCCAGACGATATCAACGGCGAGTAACATGAAACATTAAAATGAGGTGATTTTATAAGTAAAAAAGAATTATTTTAAATTTATTGTGATTAATTGTGTCATACCATATATAATTGTTTATTAATAATACCTACAACAAAGAAATGATGTTTCTCTTTTGCCACAGAGCCTATATTTGTAGAATCAGCGCGCTTCGGTATGTTTTTATGCTCTAAAAATCTATTATTACACAGAAATTTTTAAAAAGCCCTTAGCTGATGAACACCCTTCTATCATCTTTCAGACAGTTTAACGTTGCTTCCAAATACATTATAATAATTTATTCATACAAATAATACATTTGTTTGAAATAACTATAAGTTAATGGTTTTGATGAAGATTAAACATGGCAAGTGATTGGATGAAAATGATGCATCCTTTTCATGTAAGTATTAATTTGTTTCAATTAAAGCAGTCGTTTCGTTTTATGTGATGAATACCCATATTATGTATTATGATAACGTCGACTTCCCCTACCAACACAATCACAATATTACATAGCACTAAACTTTTCAATAATAATAGTTAGGTAATGTTATGCACCTATACACGGTGTTTCATAATAACTAGGGCTACATCCGATACCGATACCGATGCCGATATATCGGCGATATTTTGGGTTTGCCGATATATCGGCATCGGCAATATTTTTATTGCCGATACGACACCTTTCAAATTTCTCGCTTTAAAAAGTAATGTAAACGCGTATCTTGTTTGATCTAGTTCGTTGCAAACGAGGCACGGACTATCTATCCTATTTCAGGCACGGTCATACCTACACCTAGTACAAGTTCTGAGATGCCTACTAGTGGTGGACTTTGGAGCGTTTGTGAAAATATTATTAGAGGCCGAGGAGGATGAGCCCCTGTCCACTCTGAGCTGTAATTCTCTCAAAGAGGAAGTCGAGAGATACCTAAGATCTCCTAATATATCGAGAGATGCAGACCCGTTTGTTTTCTGGCGCAATGACGTATTATACCCACGCTTGAAAAAAATGGCGCAGAAGTACTTCAGTTTCCAAATGAGTTCTGTCGCATCTGAGAAATTATTTTCCACCGCAGGTTTTATACAGACAGACTTGCGAAATCGGCTTTCTCCGCAAAACTTGAGAATGCTCTGTTTTTTAAACAAAAATCTTTATTAATGTTTATTTAAATTATTAAGAGTTATTGATATCATTTTAAATAAATATTAGCTATTACCCTTAATTCTTAATTTTAATAATCTTATTCAAAGTCTGCAACTGTTTATATATTTTAATAGAAATTAAAAATATTCAACCAAAATTGTGTTTTATATATTTTACCTTAATTTTATTTTAATTCACTAAGCGTTTGTATCGGTATCGGTATCGACGATATTTTTATAAGAGTATCGGTATCGGTATCGTATCGGCAAAAAGGCGTATCGATGCATCCCTAATAATAACCAATAAATAATCAATGCGTTATCTAAAACTAATTATTAAACTGTGTTTACCCGTAATGTCATTCAACCGAAAATTTTCATGTTAATCATAGACACGATGATGATACTATGATATACATGAAAATTTTGGGTTAAATGACATTACGTGTAAACACATTTTAATAATTCGTTTTAGATAACACATTGAATATTTATTGGTTATTATGAAACACCGTGTATAACCTATGTCCCTTTAGTTGAGTGAGTGCTGAAATGCAATGTGATATACAAATCTCGATCAAACCTTAACACACTATCACACGTAGACTCAATTTGTCACACAAAATTTATGAATATGCGAAAGCACACTAACCTGTTGTTAAGGCTGGCGTCCATTCTTGTTCTCCAGTGGCACCCCACAATAAGGCAAGAGATGCATTGTTTGTCGTTGAGGGAGTGTTCAGAGCAGCATTGAGGTTATTAAGAGCACCAGAATTACTGATCATCCGTTTACGGGCCATCACATTACCTAATTACAAATCAAAACAATTCGATAAATATTTATTCAATAAATGTGTCGGAAAGTAAAATAGTAGATTGTACAACAAGAGCATCAAACGAGCCATTTTATCCGAGACGTTACGGCGAGAGTGGATAGTCATGTTGAGGGCAAAATAGGTTTTACGGTCGAGATTTATACTCTGCTTTTTACTTGGATTGCTAGGAAACAAAACAAGGATTAAGAATCTACATTTTCGCATTGCTTTCAATTAGTCTCAGGCGAAATCGAGGTCATTAATTGATCGTCACTACTCGTAGACATTGGTGTCGATTCAAAGACACAATTTAACTAAACTGATTTGACAGAATTAAAAGTATCGCTATCTTTCTTTTTCGTTGTCTGAATCGACACCATTGTTCAACTACGAATATGTATTTAAATGAATGTTCAACCGCATCACAACGCTATTTTTGACAAATATTTAGTTTCCAGTCATACAATTTTTTTTTAAATTTAAACTTTTTAATTTTCAACTTAATGCCAATTTATTAATATTTGCGTTATTCATTTTTTACGTAAATACATATAAGCCCATATTTATTTTTAATTTAAATAATTTATAATTTAAATAGTAATACATATTATGTCGTAATTCAATTAAAAAATTATAGTGTGTTTCTGCATCAAGTGCACATACAAGGCAGGGGCAAAAGGGGGTCATTTTAGTGATAAAAAATAGAATAAATTCCAAATTTTTTGTATTTTAGGGCCATTTAATTTTTTTACCCTCCATTGCAAACCTCACGTGCATAAATAAAACATTATAAGTCTTGAATGGATAAACAAATATCAATGAAATGGTTGACGACACGGTTAGCGCAGAGGTAGAATAATCAACTTCTGCGCAACGGCAGGCCCCCCCGTCACTCGCGCAATGCAGCGTTATAAATACCAACCGCTAAGTAGCGCGCCGGCGCGGCGCGCCGACCGGCAGAGGGCTGCCGCCGCCGCCACCCGCCGCACCCTTAGAGCATTCATACGGGAGACGGCAAGGCTGGACGAACCCCTCTGCCAATTTACGCGGACCATATGACCATACACGTTATATAAAACTAGTTGACGCGCGGCCGCTGCCATTTGGTGTCGTTTTCGTGTCGCACTAACAGCTCCAAAAAATGGTTAATTGTGCTAGTTTCCTCTTGCAAAAGGCGATCCAGCTAATCAAATCTTCGAGATTATGGCGTTTCCTATCACATGTAAGTATAAAATATACATTACCGTGTTTCATTTGTTTACAATTTTGAAGTATTTTTTATGCCGTTACGATGGAAAAATACAATGGTACGATGGTAGCTCAACACAATACACGGGCATTATATTATCTGTGACACGGGCATATGTGTAGTGCTGGGACAACGTGAGTGAATGATACCGATTCATATTTTTATTTATCATTCATTCCCTCCGGAGTTTGTTCATTGTTTAACCAGATATAATATTAAAATAGAAATTCAAGTGGAGTTTAATTGAACAAAAAAATATCAAGAAAATATCACTTACTAGCTTCTGCCCGCGACTTCGTCTGCGTGGACTTCAGAATTGGGTCTAAAGCTTCGCTCGTTAACAATTTTTAATCTTCCCACGGGAACTATTTGAGAGATCATTAAGGAATATAAATTACATGTCCTTTTCCATAACATAGGTGACATACATACCAAAAAAAAGATATCTGCTCGCGGCTTAGCTCGTAAACAATTTTCAATTTTCCCTCGGGAACTACTTAAGGAATCGAGATAAAAGGTAGCCTATGTTCTTTTTCATGTCAAAGGCTACATGCATGCCAAATTTCAACCAAATCCGTTTAGCCGTTTTTGCGTGATTGAGTAACAAACATCCACACTTTCACATTTATAATATTAGTAGGATCCTCGGGAACTACTTAAGGAAGCGGGATAAAAGGTAGCCTATGTTCTTTTCCATGTCAAAGGCTACATGCAAGCCAAATTTCATCCGAATTCGTTCAGCCGTTTTTGCGTGATTGAGTAACAAACATCCAAACATCCACATTTTCACATTTATAATATTAGTAGGATTTTCCCTCTGGAACTACTTAAGGAATCGGAATAAAAGGTAGCCTATGTTCTTTTCCATGTCAAAGGCTACATGCATGCCAAATTTCACTCAAATCCGTGCAGCCGTTTTTGCGTGATTGAGTAACAAACATTCAAAATATCCATATTTTCACATTTGTAATATTAGTAGGATTTTCCCTCGGGAACTAGGGGAACTAGGGGCATGATGGGGTACTGAGGTAAGATGGGGTCACCCACATATACAAGAAACCAAACGTTTCTTCGAGGTGGCGCATTACCCAATCAGAGGTCGCTGTCGGACATTGCTCAGTGCAGCCGACAGTCGACGTGAGTGCGTGCGTTTTTTATTTATTATCAAGTTTCCGTTAAAGTGCATAGCTGATATAATATTTTGTGTTCTTTAGCGACTTCAGAAACAGGTAAGTAAAAGAGTGGAGTTGATTGTTTTGTATGCTTTCATTTACCATTTTATTTATTGTCGATAGGTAAATTCAAAATCACTTTAGTCCCAAGCGTATATTTTAGTAAATTTTTTTCGTCGAACACAGTGACTGGTGTAAGATGGTGTAGGTCGTTCGGGGCATAATGGGGTACTACCCCATCATGCCCATCAGATCGTCAAATGAGCTATTATATTGAGATACCTACCTGAAATGTGCTTGTCGTTCTTTGTTGCTTTTACAGAGATATTTTGTTTTTCAGATTAAACATAGAAATTGCAGAAACAAGTGCAGAAAATTAAACGACGTGAAGAGATTACCGTTGGCTTGCCACTGGGACCTATAAAGTCTGTTTTCCTCAAAAAGAAGAACAAGAGCTTGCGGAATATGTGAAGCACATGGAATACCGCTTTTTGGGCTAACTACTCTTGATAAAGGGAAGCTAGCATACCCGCTGGCTGAAAGAAATGATAGAAAGCACAATTTTAATAATGAGGAAGATACACTTATCTTAAATCTACTGAAAACTGGGTACAATGTCAGCTCTGAAGGCAATGGGCTCATACTGCATGCTGGGGTGAATGACGATGACTTAGAAGAAGCGTTCATCTGTGTATTCTGTAAAGAGGGATAAAGATTCCATCTTGCCCTTAGACCCCATCTTGCCCCATTTATAGTTCCCCATCTTACCCCACATACGGGGCAAGATGGTTTTTTTATGTGTTCTTAAAAAATAATGAATATAAAAATTTGGTGATAACATGTCCATCCAAAGATTATGTCAATTTGTAGTTGAATAAGAGACTGAATTGCCATAAATAAATGAAAACATAATTTTGATTAAAACTTTTTTTTGTAGCTTTCCCTTAGCGTCCCCGTCATGCCCCTAGTTCCCCTACTTAAGGAATCGGGATAAAAGGTAGCCTATCAGGGTGTCCACTGCTAATGTTCAAAAAAATTCCCTGACTTTTTCTTGACTTTCCCTGATCATTTTTCAAAATTCCCTGACCAACTATATTCATTTTACAGAAAAATAAATACCAATTATGATTACGCATCGGAGCGCTTACTGTGTTTCTTTAACTGAAAATATAAATTCGCCCCCCCCCCCCCCTCATCAAAACATTATACCTACGCCTATGACTGAAAATATATATTTATTTCAGTCGATCAGCAAGTGAAATTGCTGTATTTGACACAAAAAACTAATTAAAGCATTTTAATAATAATTAGCGGGCCTCGCTTTGTACTAATATAAGAAATCCTGTCTTCATTGTATTTTCATCAACTCTAGACGAAGAGGGTATAGTAATATAAATACAATTTATTGTAACATTTCAATCATTCACTCACGACGACCCAAATAGTTACTCATTCTTTGTGTCACATCACTAGGGACATTAATTCTTTGTGGTGGGGCGATTGCGTAGATACACGTTTTATTGTCGATGTGTGTGTGTTTCTTCATTGTAGGGTAATATTTTCATAGTGTGCGTTCGTAAACATAAGGAACAACGTCTCTGTAAGTGTATTCTAGATTTTCGTAGTGTGCGTGCGTGTTTACCTCGCCTCCCGCGAAAAGTGGCAGAAAAATTTACACTGTGATTTGTTGCGAACCGCATCCATAGGTTAAATGATCTAAGGCCGCACCGCACGCGAGACTTTTTTATCGAATTTTGTAATTTGTTTTGTTTTTTTTTATTATTTTGTTTTTATGGTTTTTTTCTTTTATTTTATTGCTTTTTTGATTATTATATTAATTTGGTTTTTATTTTTTAACATTTACACTATTTTAAATTTTTAAATATATGCGCACTGCCAATTTAGAAGTAGATTATGAGGAATAATGTAATGATTAACCCCCACAATGTATTTTACCATATTCTTGCAAATTAAGTAAGTACTATTATTATTATTATTTTATAAAATTAAAGCACATTTGAGTCAGGGGCTTTCCTCGCAATCACTTTATTAAATTTCATTATAATCCTACGTATATCAATAAAATAATAACATTAAAGTTTTACTTTCACTATTTTGTTTATGTTCTTTGTACAACCCTTAAGTTTTCGCTCGATGACGCAATCACGTGGTGTACGCGGGAATCTCGACTCTCGGCGCGCGTTTATAGAGAACTTTTCTTCTTGCAGCGACTTTTATCTGTCGGTTTTGGCTATTATTATTACAACGATTCGAGCGTTTCTATGGGAGTGATGTATCTGTTACGTAGTAACTATTATCTAATCTGTGGCAACGGGTCGCGGGTTCGATTCCCGCACGGGACAAATATTTAGTATGGCTTAAAGAAATTTGTTCCGGTCTGGGCGTATGTGCATGTGATATTCTATGTTTGTAACTGCACCCACGACATAGGAGAAAATCCTAGTGTGGGGCGATGTTTTTTTTTTTAAAAAATGAAATAAACGCCAACGTGATCCTTAAAGATCAATAGTGCTGTCAAAATATAAATTTTGACAATTATTATCACACACAATTAATTATAGAGGATTAAAGGAGAAAAAAGCGTATTTTTTGATCTTTTTTATTAAATCCAATTTTTATACAAAAATACCCCCAATATAGTATTGTCTCTAGTCTCTAGATCATTCGAAACGGGGTGTTGGAAGACCGCAAATGCTACCCGAGTCACGTGATTGGACACTTAAGGACTTTTACTATTATTAGTTTCGAATTTAGATGTAGATTATTCTCGACTAGACTGTGTTGGTATTATTCTAACTTGATTTAGATTTAATGAAACAACTCATATTCGTAATTTTTTAAAGAGATAAAGAGAGACTCTGCATAGAAGATACCATAGTGCAGCTGCAGGAGTGTGTACCAAAACACGGGTGAGTGTATTCTCCTCCGATTCCTGAATTGTATGATCCAAAGGATGATTGACTGGCAAGGCTGGGGCGTAATAAGAATTAATTGTTAATTTTACATTTCAGGGCTCCGATGGGTCTGAACATGGCAAAAGTTGCTTAGCAATCGTAACGTCGATCTCACGCGCCACTGTGTGATTGGCTTGAACTCGAACAATACCAAACATGCGCCAAAAAAATTAAAAGAAATACACATACCATCTACTTGATAAATCGGATGGCTGCTGTGGTTGTTGTTATTGATGGAACCATTCTCCCTCGTGCTATTGATGCGAAGATTATCAACTCTGCAGGCGGACTCGCCGGCGGGACGTGCCTGATAATGATGCTGTTGGATCAAAACACCAGTTGGACCTGAAAATATATATCCGTGACTTACGTAACATCAATAAACCTAACCAACGAGTTTCCCTTAAATCATTGTTTGAACTATAATAAAATCAATGCAGCTTTAATTGTTTTACATACTTGATTATATTTGTAATCAAGTATGTAAAAAAATTAAAGTTTAAACTCATATTTAATAAGTACACCTTTTGACAAGTACCTTTGGGAAATATATGTGTCCAACGCCTCCTATTACTGGTCAGTTTGACGGTGACGTGTGAAGGATCGAAAGGATTGATCAGCGCACGACCTGTCCTAATAACAGGCTTGTGACCCGATATGGAACTCCTCGGAGACAAGCGGTTTGTAGACAGAGGCGAATCAGTCGCGTCACTGTTTGTATCGTAAGCCATCATTTTATCTAAAAGCAAATAAAACATACGACAATTAGAGCTGTACAATATACGTGTTTATTAAATTACGCAAAATCTGCATAAAGTTTGTTCAGAATAGAGAGTACCTATATAGAATCGATTTCAGTGATAAAAATATGGGTCAGATTTTATTCCATATTAAATTTTCAACTAGGTTACGCCGCTTCTTAAATTTACTGAACTCTATCGTCTTTATCTCCTTTGGGCGGTGCGATGGCCACGGTAATAGTGTATACAGTACATCAAGATAAATAATAACATCGAAAAACATCGAAAACAGTCGTCTAACTTATCTAAGACTTTTGATAAAACGTAGTTTGGCCCTAAAAATAATTTTCAATCACAAGAGCAGCTCTATATAATTGTACTGAACATCTTCGGAAACCGGAAGTTAGCCGAATATATATCTGTGGCCGACGCCCATTATTTATCTTGAAGTACTGTACAGTATGTTGATTCGGGCCTCTCCTTGAAATGTATACCTACAGCCGCTCAGCATTACGGTTTGTTCGCCCGCGATAGAGCTGCTCGCTTACAGTTTATTATTTTTATCTACCTACTTTATGTTCTTCCTAGTTTATTTTCTACTTAATTAGAAAAGATATATTTTAAAAATATATTGATTTTTACCTTTGGACCGTTCTTATATCTTGAATGGGAGCTTACTGTACCTTATATAGGCTACAGTAAGCCTATGTCCAACAGTGGGCGTCTCTTGGCTGATATGATGATGATGATGATGAAAGCATGATGCAAGGCCAACTTTTATTCAGGTCGTAGGCATTTAACTGAACATTTTCGGAAAATAACTCGATTATAAACTCATTTGCAAAAAAAAACGGGCACCTAAGCAATGAACCATTTCAAATGTTAATATTGCTTGTTATATATAGTTTTATCCTCACAATTTGGTAAATTAATAAGAAAATAATCGTTTTCATCAGTATTTCATAAAATTTTGATACAATTTATGGGAAATAATGCTAAATCTCATTAGTAGTGTATGTTCGCTAGTAGTGCGTATTGCTCATGAAGTAAAAATAAAAAAGTTTTTTTGTTTTTTTTCTTTAATAAATTTAAAAGCAGATAAATGTTTAGTATCGAGTGTGACCCCCTCTAGCTAAAATCACAGCTTGAATTCGTCTGGGCATGCTAGCGAGTACATCCCGGATACTTGCTTGCGGAATACGTTCCCACTCCGCAGTAATCACATTCTTCAGCTCTCTGATGGTCTGCGGATCTGGTTGTACTGATCTCACACGCCGTTTCAGAACGTCCCAGACATGCTCTATGGGATTGAGGTCGGGACTTCGAGCTGGCCAATCCAAACGACGAATGCCGACCTCTTGCACATACGCTTTAACATCGCGAGATCGGTGGGCGCGAGCATTGTCGTCCATAAAAATCGAGTCTTCACCTAGAGCGGCCAATGCGGGTTGTGCATGAGGAATTAGAACTTCCGTAATGTATCGATGCCCAGTCAGTGAGCCGTTTTCAATGAAGACTAACTCTGTACGATCCATTGAATTTATTCCTGCCCAAAACATAACATGCCTCTGCAAAGCGTTCTCCTTGTCTTCTTAGCACTCGCCGACGTCGATCTTCACCGAACAGAGATATCCTGGCTTCATCAGAGAACAAAACCCTATTCCAATCTTCTTGAGTCCATGATTCACAATTTCTAGCGAACGTAAGCCTGTGAACTCGGTGCTCACGGAGTAATTTGGGGCCGCGGGCCGGGCGGTGACTGCGTATATTGACAGCGAGAAGCCTCCTCCTGACCGTCCATAGACTAATATGCACATTTCTTACTTCTTGGAGGTTGTTCTTAAGATCCACATACGAAGATTTGCGATTTCTCAATGCGCGACTCACAAGAAAACGATCATTCCGTGGTTGGGTACATGGTTTTCTTCCAGAACCAGGCCTTCTCTCGACGGAACCAGTCTCCTGATATCGCTGCCAGGTCCTTTGGACCGTCGAGCGACTAACATTTAGCCTCCTAGCCACGGAGCATTGGCTGCAACCCTCTTCAAGCAGCGCAATAATTTTGGTAGCTTTTACCACTTTATCTACCATTTTTGATACAGCCAAACAGCAATAAATAAAGCTTTGACAGTCAAGGATATGAAATTAATCGATGAAAATTGAATAAAAGTTATGAAAGTCGATGTTAACTTCTGGAACTTCGCGCCAAAAATGTAGGATAAAAAGGGGTTTTCTGTAAAAATGAGCATCAAATGAAAATTTGGATTTAGAACGTACTTTTTAACGCATTTTTAAAACCGGCCAGTAACGTGTACAAACGATTGAAACCTTTTTTGTATTGTATCTTTTTAAAGATGGATGAAAATCAAAACCGCCCGTTTTTTTGCAAATGAGTGTATTATTAAAAAATTATAAATAAAAAAAAAACAAAAACAATAAAAAAATAAATTTATGAAAAAAAAACAACGCTCTACGCCAGTATCGAACCACTACGACACATTGAAAGTCGAACATCTAACGCATAGACCAATCCGGACCTATATCATAAGAATAAACAAGTATAGAAGCGAATCTCCTTTGTGGGTGCACCAAATGCCGCTATTTGCATACCTACAGCGCCCTTCCTCCTGTAACGCCCCGCAGTAGTCTGCGGGCGCCGCTAGGGTCACCACATGGACGTATGGTGACCACTACAATATTTTTTATATAGGTACCTCCATATTTTACATTAAATGAGAAACTGAGTATACACCGAGTCTTATTGATTTTGTACTTCAAGTGTAGCGAGCGAGCGACTATCTTTAGCAATAGTACCCACATTTTTAGTTTTTTTGATTCCGTAGTTATAAGAACCTGCCTATTTTTGATTAATTGAGCTTAATCCCTACAACTTAGAGAACAAAATCATTAAAATGTTTCGAATTTCGATGTACAAAAATGGTTTGTAATTTAGGTATCGTACCTACGTTTATAGTCCAAGAGCTGAAGTTATGAATGTACTAATAGATAAAACCTAAGCTCACTTTTTACTATCAGACCAACATTTTCACTTGAAAAAAAATCTGTTGTTTCATAATTTTAATCAAGTATTGATTGTATTTAAATTTTATATGGAACAGTAACAAAGGTCGATAAAAATATACCTATATAGCAGTACCAAAGTTTCTCATAATTCAAATTATTCCCGACTTGACAAAAAAAAATCCCATACTTACAGAGTTTCAAAATTGCACTACAATGACAGCTTTAGAAACTCGATACATTATATTGTATTAGCTTTGACATGTAATGAATATTACAAATAAAACTGTATCTGTATCTAGGGTAGGTATAATAAAAATAATTTTAAAATATTCAATCATTTTTATTTAAAAGGTTTCAATTCAACAGAAATATTTACAAATGTCTGATATTTATAAAAGATGGCGTTTTTGTAGATGATTTGAAGTTTCGGTTATTAAACTTCAGCGCGTAGTAAATACGCATTCTTATAAAAAGCTTAATCAGGTAATCAATAGGAAAATATTCACAAGGTACCTGAAACACAATTTTTTTCATTGTATCTAGCAAGATCGCACCAGCACCATCGGTAAAAATAAAATTTTTGAAGCTATTTACGAATATATTCTCGAGTTTCTCAATATAGTTTACAAAATGTGCCGGAGGAACAGTTAAACTTCCGAAAATTTTTGTCCGATTGAATGCTTTAAAATGAATAAATAGTTGAGAATTTTCTGTATTTTCTCCCTTGTAATCTCTGTATTTATTGAAAGCTGGGCATTCATGTTTAAGCGAGCATTTTTTGAGTAGATACCCACAAACGTAGGAAAGTGCGTTTTGTGTAGGCAAATCTGAGGGCCAATTATGGATCTTTCATCGTATGACATGGTATAAATTTGAGAAAAAGAAGTCATGAAATACTGCATTTCGTATTACTGATCTCCAATGATATCATCACTATGGCATAATTTCAATGATGTCATCATTAAATAATAAACAAATGATTAAAAATCTGACCGGAAATCGTATTTTTCGTCTTGCACTATGATATCATATGATATCATTTGCAAAACCATGAGATCGGTAATAGGCCCTCAGACCTGTAATCGCATGTCGGAACAGCAAGCGGCGAAATCTCCGATGTCATATGGTTTGCAAAAAAAGGTTCTGTGCCGTCGTCTTTGCTCAAAAGAAATATATCCAAGTCATCTTCGCAGTTGCTTAGAGAGGATTGAATAAAACAAGTAGATATACCTTTGTACTTACCTTTCTTTATCTTCGGGCAAATTGTAAAACTTTAAATTTGGGGTTATTATGGCATTATTTTTGCACCCATAAACGCAACAATAAGTCGGCATCGCGGCGACTAGGTAGATAGCGGCGCGCGGGAAGGAGTCACGTACGTGCGGGATGCGGTGCGCGCCTTGACTGGCGATTCCGTTCAACGGAAATCAAACGGTAGGTGAATAACGTGGCCTTGAGCGCTCGACGGCCGGGAGTTTCGCTTCTATACTTGTTTATTCTTATGCCTATATGAAGTAGTGAAATTAAAGATATCATGTTTTTGTGTAATGCGACATGCGATAGATGGTCGAAAGAATTTGAGGCGATGTAAAAAAAAATCACTTCAATAAGTTGGGGTGTCTGAGGTATTGCGGTATTTGGTTTAATGAGCACGTTGTATATTTGTCATATTATGTTGATATATGAATTGACTACATGAAACTAAAACATGGAAAAAATGAAATAATGCCTACTTATGTTAACATAGAAATATGTGTATGTAAAATACTTACTTCCACTTGTGAGTATATCACCTAGACTGTGATGAATGTCTGGGTCAGACATTTTTCTGTGATGCAAGGCTGGCGGGCTTCGTCTGTTCAGGCCTTCTAAGCCTGCTACTGAAGTTTTCTTAGTACGTGTCACCTTTTGTACACTGTAAAGTTAAAATATGTTTCGCGAATAATAAATTAATCTATAGAGTATGAACATGTATCTCATCAAGTTTGTTTTTTTTGTTTATTTATAATGCATATTTTAAGCAATATACCATGTACTGTGTGCCGGCGGCAGCTGAAATATTTGAGCATCATAGGAATCATAATCAAAAATAGAATTGTGCATATATTCATCCTCCTTCAACAATTTCCCCTTGTGCTCATCTTCATACATTTTCTTCAAAGGTTCTTGGCTTTTTCTAGGTGGTAGTTTTATCCGAGGTATGAAATTTGAATAAGCTACTTTTTTGTTTGTTGAGTAAAATGACAAATTTATCCAATGAGGCATTGAATAGTCATCAATGGAGTTAAGGTTGTTGTCTTTATTGTGGAATTTTAGTAATGGTACTGCATGTAGAGGCTGTTCCCCGACGCAAACTAGATCACTACCGACACCATTATCTATAATTCTTTGTTTAGTTACATTTGTTAATTCTCTGTCTACCTCGAACACGCCCACGCCAGGAGTTATTACAACACTCAACTGTCCAGTTCGATCAAAGCACCGATCCAGGTAATGCTTTTCAAACACTAAAACAGAAAGTGATATATCATCCAAATTTGTATTTCCAACTGTGGCTTATATGCAACAACACCTAAAATATTTTGTACCATTCAAACTCATATTAAGAACTTCTAGGAAGTTTCCTTGAGCAGCAGTAGAGTTGATAGCAGTAGGGATCTCCATATTAGATCTCTCATGATATTGTAAAACAATTTTTTGGTAATCTGTGAATAACCTACGCAGCTGAAGTAACACATTCGACCAGTCTTCATATCTCTCATTTTGAACTGCAACTCTGTTAGACGGAAGGGTAAAAAAATATATTATTTATTTAATTATAATATAGTATATTTACAAAGAGAAATAGTAACCTATAAAAATCTTCATAGAATCTGCCCCTATAATCTTTTTGCAAGCATTCCTTCATATGTTGTGGAAATTCTTCAAGAGATTTAGCTTTATAAAATGTTCTCGAAAACAAAACTATAGTTACTTCGTGATTACTGCCATTTTTCTACAAAAGAGAATATTAGCAAAAACACATTATTTCAAACCGAAGCAGTTTTGTCTGTCTTATAATAACACTTTAAAATACACTTTTATCATAAGTACGATACATCTTTAATTGTAATTTTAAATTTCGATATTAAAAAAACACATTTCAAACCTTCCATTTTGCAAATAAATCAGCCAAAAATCCATTAACAGCTTTCTCAAAGTACAAATCTCCATGTATATCAAAATCCCACATTTCCGACGACATTTGTATGAAAAGGTACACCATGGACGTTGAAGATCTGAATACTATTTTAGTATCTTCTGTGATTACTCCACACGCCACCCTGTCTCCTTGTGACCACATTTCATAAACTTGACATCTTATTGCACCTCCACAATATTCAATTTTTTTGTTTATATATACACAGGTGCTAACCTTAAAAAAAACAAATTCTTTTGTTATAATAATTATGACTCAAAAAATAATAAATACAAGGGTAAAAAATAATTACGAGATGGTTTTTTAATCTCCACATTTCTGATCTTCCCATATATTGATCTCTGAATGTGAGTTCTACTGAATCCAGGGCTACATCAGCTACATTCACTATATTTATATATACATCAGCAAACGTTCTTAGTTGGAATGTGGTAGCAATGCTTTGTTCTACACTTATCGTATCTGGAAATGTTATGTCAATAAAGTAAGTCAAACTAATTAATTGCATTATAATGACAGTAGGAATTATTTGGCAGGCAGGACTAAATTATGAAAAATAATAGTAAAAAAGAATTTTACAAACAAGATTTTATTTCAATGCCCTAAAAAGAGAAAAATAAAATTTAATTTATTACATGATACATTTTTTTATGATAATATAAAATCTTTAGCCTTAACTTTTAATCCTTTGAAGAAAAACAGAGATGGCAATAGTTTTAACCCTGTCAAATAAGTTTAGTTAAGTTGTGTGTCTGAATCGACAACAATAGAAATGACAACAATAGAATAGTTGGTTTTAACAGTACAATTTACGACATTATATCTAGACATACACCATTAATTAAAAGACGTAAAAATAAATACCCCAATAATCAAGCTCTTATTAAGTGTATCAAAGAAAAAGAAAAATTTCATAAAAGATATAAAAAATAATTGAATCCTCGAAATTACGACACGTTTTCCTTACTACGTACTAGATGTAAATCTCTTATACACGAATGTTATAAAAACTTCTTATCGACAGTTGAAGATACTTTGGCCACTGACCCCAAGGTATTCAAATTCAAATTCAAATGTTTATTTGCGTACTAAGTGTTTACAAGGTGTTATAATAATATACAAATAGGTTCTTATTACTTAGATACCGCTAAGGTATTGCAAAATATCTTTTACACTTTTATATTTCTAAGTACTTTTACTAGTGTGCTAGGACACACTAGTAAAAGTACTGACTATACATCGGACAGGAACCTACATGTTACTACATAATATTTTGTATAACTTAACTAGCATAATTTAACTTTTTGTAAATGTTGTTAATCAATAATTAAAACTGTTAAATGACATAACATATATAGTTACATTGAAATCCTTATTCTATTTTAATACATACATATTTTAATTTAATAAATTAATTTTTATTTATTTCTTGTTACTCCAATTCTAAATTTTACTTTTAATATAATTTCAATAATTGTTAGGTACTTGTAATTTCAATTATTAGTTATTTGGCAATCTTAATTTTAAATTGAGTATTTTAATGTTGTTATTGTTTTATCATATTCATTTTATGTAAGATTGGATTAATTTCTGAAATAAATGTTATTCATTCATGTTTTTGTTGTCAAGTATTTATTTACAGAATAATAACTTTTAGATATTAGGTATGATTTTAAGCTTTTTGAGAATGTTCGTAAATTTGTTTCGTTTTTAATATACGAAGGCAATTTATTAAAAATTTTAACTGACATATGGTAAGGGCTGGCGTGTAACATTTTAATCCTAGACTGTGGCAAGTGAAGTTTATTTTTGTTTCTAGTGTTTATGCTGTGAGTGTCTTTTATTTTAGTAAATTGTTTTATGTTCTTAAAAGTAAATAAGCATATGTCATAAATATATAATGATGGTACGGTAAGTAAATTAAGTTTTATAAAAAATGGTTTGCAGGATTGTGTGTTATCTGTTCTGACTATTATTCTAACTAATTTTTTTTGCATTAAGAAAAGATCGTTCATTTTAGTGCTATTCCCCCATAACATTATTCCATATTTAAGTTGAGAATATGCATAAGCATAGTAGGCTGAGAGTGCAGCTTCATTATTTGTGCTATGTACTAATTCAAAAAGCGCGTAGGAAAATTTTTATAATTTTAATTTTATATGCAATATGTGCTGTTTCCAATTTAAATGTGTGTCTATTACCATGCCGAGGAGGTTGAAATTGTCTACTGACTCTATCGTTTCATTTTTAAATTTTATATTGATATCTAACGGGGCTTTATTATATGGTCTGAATTGTATTACTTTCGTTTTTGTGTAGTTTATTGTAAGATTATGTTGTTTAAGCCAAATAAATATTTTCTGTATTGTTTCTATAAGTAAATTTTTAATTCTAGATGTGTCCTCGCACTTTATTAATATTGACAAATCATCCGCAAAGAGAACTGGCAAAGTTACATCATTTTTAACTATTTTAGGTAAGTCATTAATATAAATGAGAAAAAGAACACAGCCGAGCACGCTCCCTTGAGGTATTGAACATGTTATTGTTTTTTCTTGAGATACAATCGATTTAGTTTCATATTTTTGGTAATCAAACTTTTCTATTTGAACTTTTTGTTTACGGTTGTGTAAGTAAGATTGGAACCAAGAATAGCCGACACTTTCATAAGCCTTTGTCATATCGAGCAATAAACCCACGCTATATTTTTTTTCATCTATATGGCTGAGAGCTGTTTGAATATATTGATACACGGCTGATGTGGTCGATTTTGACTTCCTAAAGCCATTCTGATGCTCATCTAGGATATTATATTTTTCCAAAAATGTATATAGTCGATTACACATGGCCTTTTCGAACACTTTAGAGAAGCCAGGTAGTAATGCTATCGGTCTATAGTTTTGTGGTGAGGTGAGATCATTTTTTTTGTGTATTGGCTTTATCAAAGCAACTTTTAATAGGTCCGGGACGACGCCTTCGTTAAAGCTTTGGTTAATAAGAAATGTTAATGGTTCAGTCAACTCGTCAGCGCATTGCTTAATTAGAGTAGATGGAATCTCATCAACACCGTAGCTGCGTTTATTTTTTAGTGACTGAATATTTTTTTTTATTTCGTTTTGATCAACTGGGCTTAAAAACAGTGAGCATGTTGGAGAGTTTATGACACGGTGCGTTTCGGTTGTTGCGTTTTTATTATACTTGTCAATATTTGAAAATTGGTCATTAAATATTTCACTTATAGCTTCAGGATTTTCTATTATTTTGTTATTTATTTTTAACTTTATATTTTTACGTATTGGTGTACTAGTTTTTCCAGATTTATTATTAATAATTTTCCACATCGTTTTGTATTTATTGTCAGATTTTTTTATTTGTCTTGAGTATTCGAGTTTTTTTGACACTCTTACGCATTTTTTTAGAATTTTACTATATTTTAGATAATAGTCTCTAATTACCTATATTTGAGTTTGTTTCATTTAACAATTTTTTTAATATTCTTTTATGTTCACATGACTTTTTTAAGCTTGGTGTCAGCCATCTTTTTTGTGGTTTGTTTTTTATTTTTACTTTTTTTTTGGGCATGTGTGTATTAAGAAGATTTTGTATGATTGAATGAAACTTTACATAGTTCTCATTGACCTTATTTGAATTATTTGTTATTTGGCTCCAATCTATATTTTTTAATGAGTTTTTAAAACATTGTATATTACGAGTTGAGAATATTCTTTTTCTTACCATCCATGACTTTTTATTATTTTGAGGTATGCTTTCTAAGTTAAGTTCCACATTCACTGATTTATGGTCTGAAAGTCCGTAGTCTTTTACGAAGCATTTATTTATGAAAGGTTTGTAGTTAGTAAAAATCAAATCAATGCATGTTTTAGATTTGTTTGTCACTCGGGTGGGTTTTTTAATCAATTGTTTAAAATTGAACGATCGCATAAAGTCAAGTAGCTCAGTCTTATCTTTACTTTTTCTATTTTTTAACATGTTTATGTTAAAATCGCCCCCTATAATAATGTATTTGTTTTTGTCATTTTTGTTTAATTTGTTGAGTAGTTTATCCATTTGTTCGTAAAAAATATCAATGTTTCTCGCCGCTCTGTATAGTCCTATAATAATTGTATTTATATGTGGTAGTTCTATGGCACTTATTTCTATAATAAATTCCTTTGAAAACTTAACAATGTCCTCTCTTAAAATGTATTCTAAATTTTTCTTTACTATAATACAAACGCCTCCGAGTTTATAGTGTTGTCTACAGAATAAAGATGCGAATTTATATCCTGGTAACAGAATATTATGACAAAAGTCCTTATTTCTACCTATTTCAGAGAATGAGACAACATCAAAATTTGAGCTTGACAAAACTTGTTCTAACAGATCTATTTTATTCCCTATGCTTTGTATGTTTTGAAAAGTTACAGTAAAGTTCCTATCGAAATGTCTTGTCCATAATAATATTGTTCAGCGTGTTCATGTTTTGTGAATCATGGCTTTGCATCGGTTGTTCTGGTGATACGCAATCATTTTTTTCGATATTTATATTTTGTGGTCTAGTTTGTAAGTCTTCATATTTTTTACCATTTATAAACAAACAATTGTTTTTGATTATGGCATGGCAGCCTTTCCGACGAGCTTCTTGCAATCTTTGTTTTAATACGATTCTTTCACGCAGTTTATCCCCAGACATGAAAGTGCTAATAGCTAAGCCTGAGTTTCTGAAGTTCTTAGAGTTCTCAATTATAAATCTTGTAAATCTTCTGCTTATGAATTCAATTTCTAGTGGTCTGCGGTTACCTTTTTTTCCGATGCGTTTGATTTCTTCTATGTATGGATTGGTGTCTACATTCATAATATCGGCAAATATATTATAAACAGTGTCGTAGAGGTCATAAATATTTTCATTATTACGCTCAGGGAGGCCATAAAGCACTATTTTCTTTTTTGACACGTCGAGATTCTCCAATCCAAGCTCAATACTTTTTATTTTTGCATTTATTGTGTTTATTTCTTCTTTTAATAATTTTTGTTCATTTTCTATTTTAAGGTTTCTTTCTGTTGAGTCTGTGTAGTTTTTGGATGGTATTTGTCAATTCGATTTGTATGGCTTCCTTCAGATCAGTGAGAATCCTGTCCTTTATTTTATCCAATTTCACATCTAACAATTGGTTGAATTGATCTAGCGTAATGACGGCTTTGGATGAATTTTCAGATGGTGGTATTATACTGCTATTCAAGGTTTCAGTGTTTCCGGTTATGTCGTCTATATCCTGTTCAAATGAAGACTCATTCTGGCAAATCAAATGTGCCTTACGTCTCAGTGTAATGTTAGGATTTGTTTCCCTATCGTTGCGTTCGATAGTAGGTGAATGCGCTCTTATCGGTGTATTTGCGTTATTTTGTTTAGGCATTTTGCAGATACAGGCCTGGCATTTCCTTTTGTTTTTGTGTTCCATGGTCATTGTGTTATAGAATCTTTTTTCTGATATGTTTGCGCAATCAAGATCGTAATGATCCTTACAGAGAGAACAAATTAGGAATTTTCTGTTCGGTATTATTTGTTGACATTCTGCACATAACGCCATCTTGCCAAAATACTCGTAATTAATGGTGGCTTAGTTTCATATGTCGATAATGCTTTGCTTGTTAAGTAGTTAGCTACGATAAGTAACAGGTGGCGCTTCTTTCTGCTTTGATTGGAATGATAAATAATTCTTCGATAGCTTTAGGTTATATATTAATTATGCCAATAACAAAATTTCTTCAATTTGTATTAAGAGCACTTACGATAGTATGTAACATGCATACACTTTACTTTTGTGTATTTTAAATTGGAATTTTGAAAGTTTTTAGTCTAAAAAGGTTTTATACCACTTTAGCCGCACTTTAATTTCACTTCAGGATTTGGTCACTATTACTGGATGTTTCCTTAAGATAACATTTAGTATTGCGAATAAAGCTAGTAAGTTTCACTTCGAGATATCACTTGTATTATTTTTGCTTTATTTCTATTTTTAAACACTTATTTTAACGGAGCTGTAAGCAAGCCACGAGTAGGTACTTCGAGAAAAGTGGATCTGGCGATAAAGAACTGACAGAAAAGGCAGAGAATCACTTCCACACACAATGTCTTTCAATGGTAAAACATCTTCCGATGGTCAGGGGATCTGTGAGCTTTTTTCAGAATATTTTGGGTCCGTTTTTGATAAATCTTCTGCGTCTAAATCTAACCTACCACTCAACATATCTGATATAATTAATTATTCTTTGTGCGGTATAAAACTGAATAAAAGTGATGTATTGCATAAAATAAAACAGCTTGATGCACGTAAAGGAGCGGGCCCAGATGGAATTCCTGCAAAATTCATAAAGGAATGTTCAGATGAACTTTCTTATTCACTCACAATTATATTCAATAATTCGTTAAAATATGGTACATTTTCATCTCGCTGGAAGACTGCCCATATAATCCCAATTTATAAGGCTGGTAATAAGTCTTCGTGTACTAATTATCGACCCATTAGTATACTCTCGTCTGGCAAAATTATTTGAATCTTTAATATATGTTCATCTTTATAATCATTTTTGTAACATTATATCGACGAAGCAACATGGTTACGTGAAAAAGAGGTCTACTCTTAGCAACATGTTGGAATTTAAAAAGTATTTATGTCAGACATTTGCCACGGGGGGGTCAAGTTGATGCCGTTTACTTGGACTTTTGTAAGACTTTTGATAAAGTTGACCACTCATTATTGTGCTCTAAACTTTCCCACTACGGCATACACGGAAATTTATTACGATAGATAATTTCTTATTTGAATAATCGGAGCCAACTTGTTACAGTCAAGAGCTATACTTCTTCCTCAATGTTAATTTCATCAGGGGCACCACAGGGATCTCACCTGGGTCCGCTATTATTTGTTATCTTTATCAATGACCTCGTTGATCGCTTCTCTTGCCCTGCTCTACTTTATGCAGATGGTTTAAAAATATTTACGGATGTGAAGGACATAGCTTAGTGCTTAGCACTTCAATCTGACCTAAATGTTATTTCAGAGTGGTGCTTAAGTAATAATATGAAGCTCAATACAGATAAGTGTTTTGTTATTTCCTTTAACCGAAAAAAAATTAGGCGGTATTGCTCGTACTACATACAGGTTTAAGTTCTAGGTAGGAAGCAAGTTGCAAGGGACTTGGGAGTCCTGTTTGACGAAGAATTATCTTTTCGACCGCATTACGACCTTATTACTAAGAAAAGTAATAAACTTCTAGGCTTTGTTATTAGATCAACTAAAGACTTCAAAAAGTCGAGTAGCTCCCTTAATCTCTTTTTCGGTCTAGTGAGGAGTGTATTGGAATATTGCTGCCCTATTTGGTCCCCTCATTATAAGATCCACATTGACAGGATAGAGAGGATACAAAAGCGATGTATGAGGTATGTCAGCCGTATTTGTTTGGTCGGTTGCTAAATAGCTACAGTGACAGGTTGGTCAGATTTAATGTAATGCCCCTATCTGTCCATCGTGAGAGATACGATCTGCTTTGCCTTCACAAAATTCTACATGCATCAATTGACTCTCCAGCACTATTGTCATCATTGAACGTGTTATGTTAGCTCAATATAGAACGCGGTTCCCTAACACGTTTGCTGTCCGGGTATACCAGAATAACACTTCTTATTATAACCCGCTTGTAAGAATGTGCAGATCCTTTAATGATCTGGCGCGGAGTAACGCTGACTTAGATATATTCGTGGGGAGCTTCGCCCGGTACAAAAGGATGGTCACTGATCTCATAAAAGGCAAGTGACTCACATTGTTTAGAATTAGATTTAAATTCAGGTTTAGTTTAACTTTACAAAATAATGTGAATGTAATATGTAATAGTTATTTTAAGTTCTTTTTTTTATACCGCACCACGTCTAGTTTTAGTTTTAGGATAATTTAATTTAATGACTGCAAACATGTCATCGCAACATTATTCATAATAATAATAATAAATGCTTTATTGCACACAAAAATATAGAAACAGAAATTTTTAAATCAGCATAAATGTACAACACAGGCGGCCTTATTGCTAAAAAGCAATCTCTTCCAGGCAACCTTTGGTCAGGGAAATACAATAAAAGGAATTCAAATCGGGGATGGGTGCAGTAGTAGCTAAATATGGACAATGAGGGAGTGATTTAGCTAAAGATTTAAGGATAGGAAGTGATTTCGGACTTGATTCTTAAGACTCCAGTGTACGAGCTCTCTTAATACTCTCAGGAAGAGTTCCATAGCCGAACGGCATATGCGGAAAAAGAGTATGAAATAAAATCAATACTGTGGGGTGGAATGTCAAGAGTTAAAAAAAAAAATTCGATCGTAAAATACGACACGAAGAAGTGGATCTAAAAGAGAACTGGGACTTTAGATATGATGGGGAAGTTGGAAGAAACAAAACATTGTAAAGAAGGCATAGAACATGTAAATCTCTGCGCTGGCGAATTGGGAGCTATTTAATTGAGCGATAGTAAGAAACATGGTCAAATTTACGCAGATTAAAAATCGAATCGATTAAAATGGCCACATTTTGTAGACGCTCCAAGTTGTCTAATAACTCCTCGGACAAACCCGCCCAGGCGGCGTCAGCGTAGTCAATTAAGGAGAGTAGAAGTGATTGAGCTAACACTGTTTTTGTAGCCATTGGGAGAAAGTTACGGAATCTGTTGATAGAATAATATGCGGCAAACAGCTTCTTGCGAACAGCTTCAACCTGAGGTTGCCATGATAGGCACTGATCAAAAACTATACCTAGGTTTTCACGGATTTGCTGAATGGAATAACTGTTCCATCAAAGATCACTGCAGGCAGCAAACTGTAATCAATACGTGAAATGAAATAGGAACTGCCGATAATGATTGTCTGTGTTTTACATGGATTAATAACAAGACTTTACTCCAGTTGTCAATTATACTTAGATCAGTGTTGGTTATCGAGATAGCCCGTGAAAAATCAGATAGTGAGGCTTGCGTGTAGATCTGCAAGTCATCAGCATACAAGTGATAGAGACATGAAAGTGATTGCGTAATGGAATTTATGAAAATCGAGAAAAGAAGCGGAGACAATACGCCACCCTGGGGGACACCGGCAGCGATAGTGCACCAATCAGACAAGGAGTCTTCAATGCGTATTCGCTGCCGACGCTCCAACGGGTAACTATGAAACCAGTCAATTACGGTAGGAGATATGCCAAGAGATCGTAGAACGTAACTATGAAACCAGTCAATTACGGTAGGAGATATGCCAAGAGAACGTAGGATACCAGTAAGCACATCAAAATCAACCGAATTGAACGCATTGCTGAAATCTAAGAGCGTAAGTAGTGTAAATTGGCGATTTTCCATGCCCTGGTAAATGTCGTGAGTGATTTTAGCTAAAGCAGTAGTCGTGCTATGACCCACGCGGAAGCCGGATTGTAAAGGGTTCAAAAGTTTGTTAACATTGAGGAATCTGAGAAGTTGTCGATAGATAAGTTTTTTAAGGACTTTGGAAAGGAACGGGAGAATGGAAATAGGACGAAACACAGAAAAGGAGCCAGGATTAGTTTTCTTTGGAAGAGGAATAAAAAAAGCATCCTTCCAAGCAGAGGGAAATACACCACCAGATGCGATAGAATTATTAAGGATTTGGGTGATAATTGGGGTAAGGATATCTAAGATAGAGAGGATCATTTTGCGACTAATGCAATCACTGCCTAGCACCAGAAGTTAAAGAAGTAATAGTTCTCTTGACATCACTATCCGTAAATGTCTCAATAGCGAACGGAGTGTAATCAGGTAAAGGTAATGAAGAAAGGTAATTTAAGGTATCAGCTTTACGACCACCACTAAAGGGCGAAATTGAAGTAAAGTGTGAGTTTAGAAGATTAATGACAACTTTGAAGTCACTACTGTGCATCCGAGATTTACCAATAACAAGTGATTTGAGGAATTTCCAGACTTTAGCTGGGTCTTCATTTTCTACAGAGTTATGTATATGGCGTCTTTGGGTGTCTCTTATCACTGTGTTGCATCGATTTCTTGCGGTATTGTACCTTATCTGATTTTCAATGGTTGGATTGAGCCTGTATCTAGCTTTTGCTTTGTTCCGCTTGTTCATCAAACCACGGATATCGTCAGTAAGCCACGGAGCCGCGAGATGTTTTATTTTCATGGGTCTTACAGGAGCATGGACATCATAAAGTTCGATCAGACGAGCGTTAAAAAGTCGCACTTGATCATCAACTGAATCACAGTCATGTATATCTGACCAGTTCAAGCTGCAGCGTCCTCGCGAAGCTTTTAAAAAAGAACAAATAAGAGGATAAAAGCTTAGGACTCAATGACCCTTACATACTAGTACTTATATTAAAAGTCACTGGTACGTCACTGGTACAAGTTGGGAAGATTATTGTCATGCTGTGTACATTTATCTAGGATTACAGTCTAGCCTAGTTATAAAGTACAGTATATTTAGTTAATTTGATTGTAATCTGTCAATGTACCTATACGGAATAAATAAATAATATTATACCATCCACCAATTCCTTCTGTGGTATCATTACATTCCATCAATTATTTTTTAAATTAATGAATGTTTTGTGTCCCCTCAAACAACATTTTGATTTATTGTTAATGCTTCGCTCAAAAATAAAATTTTTACTGTAAAATATTAATACAAGTAGAGAACTTGAAACCCTCCAAATTGCAAGAATGGACAGAATGAGCCTAAGATGATTACTATTTTCAAAGACTTGAGATGATAATAACTCAAGTAGATAATATTAAGTCTTTGAAAATAGAAGTTAGTTGCAAAACAGGGATTCATTCCTAAAATAGAGGTAACTGAGAGAACCGTCTCCATATGGTATTCCTCGGCCTGCGGCCTTCGGCGACCAGCCTCACGCACAGGGGCCTGTTCTTTGTTACGCAAGGACCGAATGGCTGCACTTCCCGCAGCGCCGGAGCACACGCATTTCTAAGGTGCGGGCGCAACCTTACACTTACCAAGCGAGACTTAGATAAATTTTATTTCAATCGCTAAATTTAAAATTTACTCACAAACTGTAACGGCTGGTAGCACCAACTTTTACGTTTTACGATTTCGTAAAAGTAACAGTAAAAGTCAATATAAATACGTAAGAATTGCACCATAATGTCTCACCTCTTGTTTCAATTGCAGTCATATGTTATCCTTTATGTTTAAAAACGACCCATTTCATATATTTAATAGTGAAACGACCCATTTTTTTTATTAAGCTGTTACTTTTTACGAAATCTTAAAATGTAAAACTTGGTGCAACCGGCCGTAAGACTTAAGAAAAAACCGGCCAAGTGCGAGTCGGACTCGCCCATGACGGGTTCCGTAGCAGCAAGTAACATAATATAAAAGTTCTTGTAGTTCATATTGAATAAAACTATGGTTTTCTTGCACTTTTTTCCACTATTTATTTTACTGTTTGAATTTTTGCTATTTACGACCGGTTTCGATTACTTCATCTTCAGGTATGAAATCGAAACCGGTCGTACAAAATAGCAAAAATTCAAACAGTAAAATAAATAGTGGAAAAAATGGGCAAGAAAACCATGGTTTTATTCAATATGAACATTCAGTTCCATCAAGAAGTCACACCAATAAGTATAAATGTTCTTGTAGTTCGTTGTAACTTTGATCGATGTTTTAATAATAGGGTATTTTTTTAAATTAAGTTATTGATAAGTAAACATTATAATTAGGTACCTAAATGATAGGATTTTTATTATTAGAAAAAACTGTTTCACGGTTTATGCATAAGGTTTATGTTTATGAAATTAAATGTTATATTTTTTTTTTAGTTTTATCATTCTCTTATTTTAGAAGTTACAGGGGTGGGACACACATTTTACCACTTTGGAAGTGTCTCTCGCGCAAACTATTCAGTTTAGAAAAAAATTATATTAGAAACCTCAATATAATTTTTGAAGACCTATCCATAGATACCCCACACGTATGGGTATGATGAAAAAATAATTTTTGAGTTTCAGTTCTCTAAGTATGGGGAACCCCCAAATTTTATTGTTTTTTTTTATATATTTTTGTGTGAAAATCTTAATGCGGTTCACAGAATACATCTACTTACCAAGTTTCAACAGTATAGTTCTTATAGTTTCGGAAAAAGTGGCTGTGACATACGGACGGACAGACAGACATGACGAATCCATAAGGGTTCCGTTTTTTGCCATTTGGCTACGGAACCCTAAAAATTGACAAGAGTAAAAAGTGTTTGCTTTTAGATTTTTATACGAAACAATCACAAAAATTATGTGTCATAATGACAATGCAACATTCCAAAATTTTTCTAAGTAATGCGGCCCTTGTGATTTTTAAAGCTGATTTACTCACATAGGCACCGCGCCACCATCTACGCCAACCGTACGTACCTACTCCGCACCAATTGGGCCTAGAAGGCCTACTATACATCTTAAGAAAAAATGGACAACAATAAAAAGTGTCATTTTTAGTTATTTTGTCTATCTATAGGGGCTCGTTGGTCGTTTCGGCCTAAGCGATGTTCGGCCCGCGGGACGAAACGACAGTTCGATTATTTTTTTTATTTTCTATTGGTCGTTTCGGCCCGTTCAACATATGAATAGAAAATTTCGTGTTTAAGTACAGTCGAGTAAAAAAGTCATACAGCTAAAAAATGATACACCATTATTAGATGACAAAACCATTTGACGATTCTAAGGGAAAAATAATTAGAAAGCTTATTAAGGGAACTTTAGTAATAGAATAAAAAATATACGGAATTTACTTAATTTGTCCAAAAAATTCTACAATTGTCAACTTTCTTTAGTCGTATGTTGAAAATTTTTAATATTCTAGTATAAAATTATTGTGATATAAATTAAGTGTTTGATATACATACTTAATTTATTGGCGAAACTTCAAGGGATGGTCAGGATGAGTACCAAAAATTAATAATAAAACTTGTTATTGTACAAAAAATACATTACTGAGGAGACAATTATGAAACAAAGAGTACAAAAAGCGGATTTAATGCTGACAAGCAATTTCTTTCAAACAACCTTTGAAAAATAGGGAGCTAAAAATTAACGTTTTAAATGACATGCATATGTAGAACTTCAAATTAAAGTGACTTTTTTCAATTACATTACCTTTTTTAAAATTAAATTAGTTTTATTGAAAATTATAATTCAGGTAGGTATAAAAATATAACGTTACATAATAAAAAACTGCTTTAAATTATGACTAAAATAAATTGATTACATATTATTAGATTAATTTACATTTATAGAAACTTACCCGATGTACTTTTCAGTCACACACAACCACTTTTTTTCTTATAATTTACCGCAAAGTAGATTACAATTCACGATTTGAGGTTAACAAATAACTAGGTAATAAAGAAACAAAGGAATGCATCCATCCTTTCCTATCACGGCACGAGTTCTTATCAGTCCAAGATCAACTAGTTCTTTTGTGCGATTACGAATATTTGAAATTATTTGCCAATGACAGTTAAGAACTTCTTAACGTAAAAAATTAGCCAATGATACGTAAGGATCTCTTAACCATCATTGGCTAACATCAAATATTCGTATATTCTCACAAAATGACCTGTTGACCTTGGACTAAACTGCATTTAAATACAATGCATTTGGGAGCCGACACATTTTAACTTTACCCTAAGAAACAAAGTGTTAATTTCTAATAATATGTCACCAAAATTTAAGAAAATGCTAGAAAGTGAAAACTAAATTATACGAACTTATAAGGCTAATAAAGCTATAAAAATATATATTGTTTAAAACGATAAAAAAAGTAGACTTATGTATCAACTAAAACACATTCTGAAAGTAAAATGTAAAAAAGAGTTGGATGATTCAAAGAACTATTTATCATACAAAGGATATTCGTTTGTCGGTTTACTAAACCTTCACGGCATATTAGTTGCCTCTTTAGCTCGCTCGCTCGGAAAGCTTCAAGCAATAGTTATAAAATAAATAAAAAAAAATCATAAACATATGTAATATAAAAAATACTGTAATATCAATTAATTAATAATGCCATCCTTCCTCCTAAATTGCTGTGGAAATTTTAATTATTGTGTATGTTATATTGTAAACTTAGAATAATCTCGACATAATATATTTTTGTTTATTAGCTATGCAGTGCCATTGTAGGGTGCATGTACTGATATAAAGTAAATAAAATTGTAAACACCTATAAATACCTACATGTAAGCAAGCAAATAAATAAATAATTAATAAAACACTAACGATCATATTTTATTCAAGTAAGTTTTCTAAAGCTTCCTCGACCGCTTTGCTACTGTACCATATGACGAGTGAATATTGACTTAAATTTTAAAAACACTTTTCACGGCGACCGTACAAATTGCAAAATCATATCAGTGGGACGAATCGACCAGTTTAAAACATGCATTAGGGCGATTCGGCCCGCGGGCCGAATATCGTGGGCCGAAACGACCAACGAGCCCTATAGGATACAACCATAAAAAGTAGGCGATAATAACAACGCAACATCGCAATGTATTTTTTCTTACAAGGCAAAGCAAACATTTTCAAACTTGTTCTCTGCCACATGAACATATAAATAGGATCCCGACTATAGATGCAAAAATAATTTTAAACGTTTAAAACCATTTGGTTTTAAACCGTTTTTTTTTGTTTAAAACGTTTTAAACCACATTTAGCGGTTTAATATTGGTTTAAAAGGTTATTCTATTAGAATTCACATTAACTTCCCACATAATGATGTTAGATTACACCTATTTCCTTATTTAAGATATATTAAGATAAAAAAAAAAGAAAAATTTCAAGTTGTTTTATAATCAACTTTTATTACATGTATACAGGTTACATAAAATCAACTACTTAACACCATTAATAACATTATTCCTTCATTATTCATACTTAGATCTGTTTTGGTAATTTTTGGTATCAATTTAAATTGATTTTTCAATAGTCAGATAATTTGTATCTGCGGAATAAATATGACAGTTTGACAGCTTTTATATAGAAAATCTGTCAAACCGCCATTTTCTTCTACAGAAGGTTATCTGACGATTGAAATATCGGCCCTTAATCAAATAAACTAGTAATCAACTCAAATAGTTAAGAGTAGGCTTTTCTAGATATTATAGTAATAAATTTTTTTTTACAAAAAATAGAACCGACTTGAAAAACACTGAAAACTTAAAAATAATCTTCTTCTATATTGAAGTCGGCGCCAAACGATGATCTCCTAGAAAGTGTTAAAATTTGTCACCGAATTCAATATAGAAGAAGATTATTTTTAAGTTTCATTGACGTATATAACCTAGACTCGCTGTTGCGAAGAAATTTTGTGCCCCAACCCAGGACGGCGCCGAGTGAGGTGTGGTGACGTTCGAAGCGGGGTATAGTGCAAAGAATAATCTTGCGTTCACGCAGATGCGTCGAAAATGATTTTTACCTATTTTTCTGAGGTTGCCTCTGAGAGATTACATAACATTTAATATTTCTTGGAAAATTAACTTTGAATGTATAAAACTTTATAAACTATTTTAGATATGGTTATTTTCAAATGATAATTTATTTATAACAATATCTTAAAATAAAAGTAACAAAAACAAAGCAAGGTTTCTCATTCATTATAAGTTTAAAATCTTTAGAAAATACACATTTTATATAATTTCAAAAATACCCATTCAACATACAAAAAATACCTTTGTTAGCACTTTTAAAGCGCTTTTTAATTTGGATCGGGTAAGTATGATCGTAAGCACTGCGAGCGCTGTTGTGTTTCGAACCGTCTGGAATATTATTCAAAGAACAAAACATGGCTATCTCATCATCATCACCACAGCTCATATACGTCCCCACCGAGGGGTTCGAGCCTACCCTATGTTAGGGTGATTAGGCCTTAGTCAACCACGCTGACCCAGTGCGGATTGGTCGACTTCACATACATCATTGAATTTCTTCGCAGATGTATGCAGGTTGCCTCACGATGTTTTCCTTCACCGTAGGAGCGTCGGATAAATGTACATATGAAATTCGAAACGAAAAACACATTGGTACATGGCGGGTCTCGAACCCTGACCCCCCGATTGGAAGGCAAGTGCCGAGTCCACAGCGCCACCGACGCTCCTCTATCTATCTGCATAAACAGAAAACAAGAAAATACTAAAAATATAATGACCTTGTTAAATAGAATAACACATAGAACTGACAATTTAATTAAAAAGTAGTTAAAAATAACCAAACTATAATAGTTATGTTAAGAAGTATAGGTATTAAAATACCTATGAAAACTTATACCTGCAGCAATATTTGCTGTTCCCGAATAATTTTTGCATTTTACCATAATACAAGAAGGCATTTTATATTTAGAACTATCGATGCAATATCTAAAACAATAAATCATAATGAGTTATTATTATACCATCACTTTTACAACTTTGGGCACATCTGTTTTTTTATTGTTAAATTTAATCTATGTCAGCGACTCGGTAACGTCCTCGCTCCAACAGAATATTACATAAGAGTAAAAGAGACGACAATACTAAGGTGGCGGCCGTGGCGGCCGAGCGTATTACGCAGTTTCGGAAACATATTTTTTGTTTTCATCAAGAAATATATGATTACTCACCTTAAAAATATGTCAATTACTTAACAAATACATAGGTACACAAATAAATGGAGTTTTATTGTATCACTATAACTGTGAATCTCTGTTTTACCGACACAATGGGGGTAATTCTGAAGTTACCTGCACTAAAACTAAAACTAAAATTAAACATATAATTTTAAATTAGTTTTAGGTAATTCGTATTCTGAAACGCCGGACTCTCTAAATTTAAACTGTATTTGACAATTTCTTAAATTGAATACACAGATTATAAATACACCTAGTGCTGTAGAAAAACGGGATAATTTAGAAACATTGAAAACAGCTATATTCTACTAATTTTACTATCAGAAATTATTAATTTAAGATTTGATCGTATTTGTAAATAACAGAAAAGATTATTTATCATTCATTTTATCACAAAAGAAAAATTATTCGACATTTATTCTGCGATTGTGATGGCTTCGCGCCTATGCTATGAAATAAAAAAAATTACGTGGTAGCACAGATAATATAATACTACAGTACAGATGCCCCATCCCATACAACGAAATGGGACCTACTTAAATCGGGCTATTCTTCGAACTATTTTATTTCACCATTTCACCGCGAGATGACGCACCAGCAAGCTCGGGCCGTCGAGCCTTTGCTACATTGGGCTCAGTAGTTCTCGCACGCACTCAACAGATGGCACTTTGTGAACTGCTATGCTTATTATGCTTTGTTTAGTTCATGACTGCGTAAATAGGTTTTGTAAAACATCATACGCTTACGGCCGGCTGCAACAAGCTAAATGTGTTACAATTTGGTAAAAAATTTACGTATAAATCAATGTTATACCTAAGGGGTTGTTCCGCCATGGTTATACGATTTATGTCATACATTTTATATACGTTTGTCATTTAAGATGTAATTGTAAAATAAATTTGATATCATTGGAGGTATAAGTCATTTTGGTAGTGGGTACTTTCTATTATATCTGTAACTTCAAATTCAAAAAACTGGTTAAGAATAAAGCAAACTTGCAAATTTTTTATGTGACCTTTTTTTATCCCGCCCAAGACGATTTTTTTCACTGATTTATTCATCATTTTTTCAATTTATTTAGTATTTTTAAAGAAAATCAAAGTCACATAATTGTATTTTGTTAAAATGTGATTTAAAATTTTTATTTGACAAGATTTTTCAGTTTATGATTTTTGTTTTTTATATAAAATAAGTGTTTATTTTTATATTTATACATACTTACTTACCTATAAAAAACTAAGCAATTTAATTTCTCAGTGATATTTAATAATATAAAATATCATTGAGAAATTTAATTCTTAATTACTTATATTTTTTATAATATAAAATATAATTGAGAAATTTATATTCTTATAGCCGGCTGAAATTAATTTATTCGACTGTTTTATCAAATATCGAAATTATATAATTTTGTACTATTTTTTAAACAAAATTTTATTTTTCCTTGTTATTTCTTACCAGTTATCTAATTTTCTGTTTCATTTTAAGAACGTTGTTATTAATTCTGTGATAAAAAATCATTGAAACAAAAAATACTTAATGCGGGTTCGAACCACAGACCTCTAGCGGTATAGCTTAATAATTTCGCAGTATTTCCGCATGAGCCATCTGTTCACTTAGACTTGATGTTGAAATTTTGAATCTATTAGGTATTTAAATTATGTGACGTCTATTGTAAGTCGAGCTTGCCACAATATTTGTAAATGGTAAAATCTAATAAAACACTGTACCTATAATATTTTATTTGGCAAAATTCAAAATATACCTAATCACCATTGAGATTAAAAAATAATTCAAGTAGTACCTACATTAATTTCATTTATTTTTTTATAGTCAGGAAACTTATGTCCAGTAAAGTATTTATTAAACTTACAGAAATTGTGTATGTAAAGAAAAAATATTGCTGTGTTTGTAAACTACCTCTAAGTTTTTGTATTACTGACACTATGTTATGTAACCTGTCACAATTTATGACACGTCATGCTGTTGATACAATGTATATACGTGGAGCTTTATGTACCTATATGTATTGATTTGTATATTTCTATTATTCCATGTTGAGTGTATTACGTAGATATTAAGATTTTTGTTGTTGTCCCATACATTTGAAAGCTTAGTGTGTGTGTGCCATAGTGGTGCCTGTTAGAGCGTCTTCAGGGTGTCTACGGAAGACCAGCGCCGAGGAGTCTGCGACGCCTCGGCATTATGCTGAGTAGATACCCTTTCCGTGGCACATCTATTAGTGTTTCCCTTTTTTTATTTGTTATTCTGTGTTAGTGCCATTGAATAAACCATTTTCTTTCTTTCTTTCTTTTTTCTTTCATTAATACTCACGCTGGGCTTTAAATGTTGACCTTAAGACTGCCCTTATGTCGCTCGTAATAGCGGCGGCTTTCGTAATGCAAATGTAAAGCTTGATGGTTGCTGACTGTACTTTACGTATTACTTACCTAATTTTGTAAAATTAGTTTTGAAATCCCCCATACAAAATAGTTAGGTCAGTGAAAAAATCACTGTGGTTTTATGAAACCAACATGCAAGTGAAACTTTTTTTTCGGTTCGTAGGCATCGAAAAATTATTTAATAGGGTAAGTTCTTACTTATTAAAATCGCGTTTCTAATCCTAACCTAAATCTTTTTGTTCTTAAATAAAAATAATAAATAAAAAACAAATTAAGATATAAATAAAAGGAATTGATATACTTAATAAACAAAAAGCAATAAAGAAAAACAAAATAATACAAGCAATTTTTTTAAAAAATAACTACATCAGGACAGGATCGAACCACTGCCACACAGATTTAAAAACGAAGATCTAACGAGTAGACCAATCCTGACCTATTGGAAGTGGTGCAATTTAAGATGTCATGTTTTTGTGTAATTCGACCATAATTCGACATTACACTTTCAAATGTATGGGAATTAGAAAATTAATTTTGCAATTTCTAATTTTCAATGACGCCATTACTATTATGATTATGTCAAAATACCAACATACCAAACACCTTGTAGGTAATATAATAAAATAAAATAATTCAACTCAATCTGTGACCATACGAACAAGCATACATAAGTAGTGCCATCTATGAGTGAGCAGTATGTAATCAAATAGTTAAAGCAGACATTGCGTACTACTTTGAGCTATGCTTTTGAGAGATACATTGAAGCACAGAATAGATAATAGTACTACGTACAGAACGGCCACTCACCTCCTCGCACTCATTTCAAATACCTCGTCCTACCCGGCACTTCCCTGTAGACATCACTGACAAGTAAACAAGGGCGCGCGCGATCGCTCGGACGAGTAGACGCGAGCGCCGGGCGATAACAGAGACAGCGCTATGCGGGTGAAAGAGAAGGCAGTCGCTGCACTTCCCGCGTCATTGCGATTGATAACCGCTCACTCAGCCCTACTAGATTCCACGCACACATTTGCGCGTGTATGAACGTCATTTGTTTAAGTAGTAGTAATAGGTAATTGATTTGCGAACGTTGTATGGAGTGTCCGGGGTGTGATTGAAGTTCAGACAATTTGTCGCTAGGAGTGCTATAAATTTGTAAAAAGAAATGTTAAACCGTTCTAGCATGACTTAAAAACGTATTTTGATACTTCCCACGTGCTAAGTGATTTTTTAAAATATAATCAATAGTTTTCTGAATCTCCTTGTTGACTTTTACTAAATTTACTAAAAAGTAATTACAAAAATCGATTAAAGTAGCGCCATCTATTGATGATTTTATCGAATTATTTTACTTTTGTTCGTGATGGGTCCCCGTGGTGGTAGTCTGTAGTTGTATAGATAGGTACTTCGTGACTTCCTCTGAATTTTAAAATTGCGTATTTTGGGTCATTAGTAATTTTTGTTTTCTTTTCATAATAACCGCTGTTATTTATTGACAAATAATAGTAATTGTTAGGCAACAAATCTTAGATAGGCATACTTCTATCTGCATATAGAACATTAATTTCTGTTGATAGAGTAAATACATACATACATAGCTTACCTATCATCTAAATGTCAGTACTATTAGACTACTTGGGAACAAACAAATTACAACTCACGACTTGGCAATTGATGCTATAAAAGCCTTTCCTATTGTATAATAAGTTTCCTGGTGCTGTAGGGTGTGTCAGTGGTGGAGCAACAATACCAATATGTGTACCATTTTTTTTAACGTTGGGAAATGCGTTACGCATACCTCGCGCTTGGGTAGGCGCGAGGTTATGTCGGACTCTCCGCGGCCACTGGGGGCAGAGCGCCAGCCAGAAACCGCGGCCTACCCACTAAAACCCAACGATGACCCCTCACAAACGCCTTGGCACGAGAACGTCCATCACCGCCGCATCCTCCCCGTCATCTGACGAAGAGGATACGTCGGGGAGGGACGCCCCGTCGAAGGACAAGGCCATGGGAACCCTTTCGGACACTTCCATGACCTCGTCAGCGTCTGCTCGCCTATGGCGAGCCCCTCTCACCTCCCTAAAATGGGAAGGCCGGCGATGCTCCTGGGCATTAGGAGTATCGACGACTGGCGGTGGCCTGTGCAATGCAGGACTCGGGCTTCCCGGGCCCGCGTCCCGCTGGTCACCGTCAGGAGGAAGAAGGCGGGCGAACTGCCGCCTCCTCCGCCCCGTTCTTCTGCGGCGGCAGGGATCTGCCGCTGGGTCATCTTCTCTGACCCGTTCTGCCACCTCCTTCTGTGTGATTACCTCCACACAGAAGGAGTTTGCTGCATTCCAGGCCTCGACCAATATGTGTACCATCAACAGCTCCAAGTGTGTTTGGCACTCCATATATTTGTACAAACCTAAATAGAAAAAGGACGGAGAATGTTAATGTATTTCTTAATAATTATTTCAAAATATTTTATTACAATGTAAGTAGGTGCTCGCTCACTCTGCCTTGACAATGTCCTTTTCTATTGCTGTTTTAGCAAATTAATTTTTTTTTGTGGAGTTAATTTGCGCAATATTAAATCAGTGACAACAGTGACAGCTCTGCATGACCGAAGGCTGGCTAAAACCTTTAAATATTCCGGTAAGGAGCCAATCTGTACTTCAGTGCAGTCTATAGCTTCTATCAAGTTGCGAGCGGATTGGCGAGGAAAACGAAATATTTTTCTAAATTTACGTTCGGGCATAGTAAATGGGTCTGATTTGTCCCTCAACTTCCTCAATTTTACTTTTTCTTCTCCTATTCTATAACATAAATAAGTTGATACTTTACAAATATATTTTAAAACTATGAGGCAGGTATTTATCTAATTTTTTATATAAAACAAATATTTTACCTTTCTGAAGACTATTAATGCCATAACAACCAATTCATCATCCATTTGGCAAGTTGCACAAAAAAAAATTGCCTTCGGTAATGTTAGAAAATCGTTAAAAAGTAACAACATAAATTTAGACGGCACCTAAAAGTTTACCTCCTAAAATTAGTTTGACACATTTAAAATTATAGGAAAAGTTACATTTAGGAAGCATGTCAGAATACGAAAATAACATCTAACATTAAATTGAGTAGTTTAGTAACGTCACTCTTCATTTAAGAGTTAACTTGTGAGTTCTGAATACCAAACGGTGATTGACATTTCTATCTCTAATTTTATTTAGTTATAGTTTTAGGTGGTCGCTTCAGAATCACCCCCAATATCCACGGCACATCAACTGCTTCTCTCATTCGCCCGCGACCGACTAAGCGAACTGGTGCCGATTGGCTCCAGTTGACTGCTGAATTTCACTGTACCGGACAGCGCGTCTAGGTTATATACGTCAATGTTAAGTTTTCAGTTTTTTTGAAGTCGGTTCTATTTTTTGTAAAAAAAAATTATTTTTAACTTTTTAGTGAATGAAATCTTTTTAGTGAAAGAAAACTCGAATTTAAATTAGTGTTTTCCTCGATTTTCTATGGGATCCCATTATCCGATCCTGACTTTGGTGACCATGGGATCACCCTTGCAGTATACTCTATCAAATACAAAAATAATTTTGGAAATCGGTTTAAAAATGACGGAGTTATGAGGTAACAAACATAAAAAATAAAAAAAATACAACCGAATTGATAGTCTCCTTTTTTGAAGTCGGTTAACAAGAGGATCACATTCCTCCATAAATTCCGTATTATTATCTCATTCTTCACTTTTATAATCCTTCTCCGGTCGGCATAGTGACTATTTACAAGAAAACACTGTGAAATCGCCCGCACTCAGCCAAAATAATAGTTGCAACTACAAGTCGTGAAGCGAGAAAAACATTACACTTCAACTAAAAAAATGCGACGTTGCTAAAGCTATTGGCGCCCTCGCTGCACTCGGACGCCAAACCCTGTCTCGGGACTAAATAAGTTACTTTCACCCCTAGGGTAACAATGTACTATTAAATGTGCAATAGCTGAGTCCGAAATAAACAAAAATAAAAATGTATAGTATTAATATAATTACAATATCAAGTTAGTTTTCAGTGTGTCTAATCCTAAAAATGTAGTAAAAGTGATGTAATATATTTAATAAAAATGGTAAATTATTTCAATTAACCTCTTTATCTTGCCTTTTAAAGTAACATTTTATTAATGTACTGACCACGTGGTTGTGGTTTTAAACCGTTTAAAACAAATTTAAAACGGGTTTTAAACCATGGATTTTGGTTTAAAACGGTTTATTTACAACTATAATCCCGACACAAAATGACCAATAATATTGAATCTAAAAACGCATATGAATAACAAACACATATGCATATGCAATATGCACAACGATTAATATGCAAAATGTCCAATATTAAAAATGCATATTGACCAGTACACATAATGACTAATATGCGAAATTACCAATATTCTATACCTACGCAAAAGGAACGGTTCCCATAAGAACATATCCTACAAGAGGTTTTATAATTGACAATTTAATACTACAATTTTGTGTAAATTAAAAAGTATTTGAAACTTTACTGTATGACAGTTATCACTATAATAAAATCATGCAATACAACAAAGATGGTTCAACTAGAGATTGCAAACGGGGCCCGTTGCCCTTTTAGACATCCAGCGGGCACGGCCATTGCTCTTAAGAATTTGTTTTGTTTTTACTAAAGCTACCAAAGTTTATCTATCTAAGCTGATAAGACAAGTTGAGTACATTAGGCTGCGTTATTAGTTTCTTATTCTAATACTATGTTTTCAAATAGTTTTAGTAATTAACTTTTAGCAAGCAGGTCTTTCTATTTACTCTGTATAGTATTAGTAGTTAAATTGCGGGCGACTTCTTAAATAATCTGACTACTCTCCAAACTTTTTCTCGAAATCCTCTAAATCCAGGCATTTCATTTCCGAAACTATAAGAACTACACTGTTGAAACTTGGTAAGTAGATGTATTCTGTGAACCGCATTAAGATTTTCACACAAAAATAGAAAAAAGCAATAAATTTTGGGGGTTTTCTATACATAGAACTTAAAATCAAAATATTTTTTTTCATCAAACCCATACCTGTGGAGTATCTATGGATAGGTCTTCAAAAATCATATTGAGGTTTCTAATATCATTTTTTTCTAAACTGAATAGTTTGCGCGAGAGACACGTCCAAAGTGGTAAAATGTGTGTCCCCCCCTTCTGTAACTTCTAAAATAAGAGAATGGTAAAACTAAAAAAATATGTGATGTACATTACCATGCAAACTTCCACCGAAAATTGGTTTGAACGAGATCTAGTAAGTAGTTTTTTTAATACGTCATAAATCCTACGGAACCCTTCATGGGCGAGTCCGACTCGCGCTTGGCCGGTTTTTTTAAGATCCATATAGAATCCTTAACTAAACCTCATGTAAAAAATTTTGTCACAAAAAAATTTTGCCTGTTAAAGGATTAAAATATACCCTTGCCGTTATACCAATCAAACTTTTTCTTGTATTGATTTATTTACCTTTAATTTATTTAGCATTTTAAAAAATGCAAAGACAGATGTATAAAATGATAAAGATCCTTCATACTATTTGCTGATATATGATTCTGATTCCAGATGAATCTACCAAACAAAATATTTAGAGCACAAGGTCTTAGATTCCCAATCTTTACCTATGACTATACTAAATTTATTGGATATTTCTATGGACAGCCTTTATAATCTCCCTTCATCCTGAGTCAAGACAGAGTAATCAAGGATTGTCTTAATTATTTTGTAAATATTAAGGTTTTTCTTTATTATTATCTATATGTTAATCCATAACTATCCACTAAGTTATACATAATTTTTTTGGTGTACTGTTAAACTGTTTAATTGTAAATATTATCTGTGCGAATCAGCATCACTCAGAAAAACTAGAATTAGTTTATGTAGTGCTGTCTTATTATTTGCCAATGTTTGTAAAAAAATAAATAAATCAAATAAATATGTATAAATAAAAATCTATGTCTGTATGTTTGTCCTCTATGCAATACAAAACCATTCATTAGATTGTAATGAAACTTTGGTAGGATGTTCTGGGGACGCCCGTGAGGGTTCCTACAGTTCCTAGCAAAAAAATATTTCATTTACGTGGCATTACAACGCATGCCGGGTACAGTTAGTTTAATATAAATCTAGATTGGAATTCAGACTTTGTCCATGATCTCTTCATTTCAACGCTTAACACTCCATTACCTCTCCCTCTGCCCGGAACATCAGGATTTGCAACTTGGAGCAAAAGCCTTGGATAATCATTTTCTGGGTGGTAAATTTCTACAACATCCTTCTCCTTTAACCCAGGATAATCTTTAAGATTTATGATTAAGTCTGATGCTGAAAGTGAAATATATTTATTTAATTTTAAATAATTGTTTACAATAAGGCATTGACGTAATACTATAGGTAATATTATAGGACTTCATAGAAACATAATAAATTTAGATAAATTAGTTGTAACAAACTTACAACTAAATGTAGATTGGTGAACAATTAGTTTAAAAGCTTTCATGTTTATTTATGTTGAAATAAAATCCTAGGCTTAAGCTGTCTAATTCAAATTGGTAATTGAGAAAAATCTTTTGATGGAATATAATTGCTTGAACCGCAGTGACTACATGATATTCATGAAAGTGCTGAAATGAAAAAAAAAACAGTTATTTTTTTGTACTTGTCTTTTTTGATGAACACACAAAACACAATTATTATACTCAAAATTACATTAAAATTATTAAGATTAAACTTGTAAGTACGTAAGTACCTAAATAATTATGTGTAAAATGTATGTATTTGTGTGTGTAATTATAATATATATCTAAAGATATATAGAAATAATGAAAGAACCTTAGATAAAGAATGAATAGATAGGACGTGACCGTATACCCGTAAGGGACAGACATAGATGACGTCATACCTGCCTAAAGTAGATGGGTATACCAGTGTTGCTTTAAGTTTTACCCTACTTTATGTTTATAGTGGCTTTTACCACTATAAACATAAAGTAGGGTTGATTGATCTACGTATTTTTTTTGAGACATTTTAATGAGCGCCCCTCGCTCAATAATATGTCTCAAAAAATAAAAGTGGGAGGAAGTTGCGATTTTTTTTATTGAATTCTTCATTCAACCTTCGCCGCAGTCTAAAGTTATTTACACTTTTAAATAAAACTACACTTTTCGGATTTACTCGAGTATATTTCGTTTTAAAACATTTTACTATTATTTATTTAAGTTATTATGTAAACATCTTTACAAATATAAGACAAAATATTAGGAATCATCATCCACACGCGTCCACTGCTAGACATAGGCCTCTCCAAGTGCTCGCCACTGAGCACGATCCGCGACCATTCGCTTCCAGCTTTTGCCAGCTAGGTACCTTGCGAAGATCGTCGCTCGATTAAGAATACAGCGGGCAATAATCATTGTTTTTTCTTTATCTCTGCAGTTTATTTAAAATCCAATATTTACACATTTACTAAATATTTGTGAAGATTTAGAAAATGTATAATATTAAATTTTAAATAAACATTTTCTAAAATTAGACTACTTTTTTCCCAATCGTCTAAGCGGTTGACGCACTGGCCGTAGTTTTTTATTTGATGACCTCGCTGATTGTTTCAAACCCAGCATTTGAAGCCGCATTTTCTCTTTCGGGGCGTATTCAAATTTGAACCGAAATCCAACACCGATGCGTCCTGAAACAATATGTATACAGGTTAAAAATAAAAAAGGTTCCCCGAAGGAAATCTGTTAAATACAGACAAACAAGCAAATGGAAAGTCTCACTTCAAAAGAATTACCTTTGTTATCTAGAATGCTCAAAATTTTATACTTAAATATGTCAATATTAATGTAACACAGAAACTAATATGTGAGTTCCCTTTCACGTAACAAATTACCTACGAATCAAGGAAAAATAGTCGTAGCGTAACTGGTATCATTATAACCCGGCAAAATGTTATACGCGTTGGCTGTATACGTGGCCATATTGTATGGCGACATTCCTAGCTTGTTAGGTTAACAATAACCTTACTACTTAGTTTGAAATTTCATGTTTAATCCCATAATATGATAGAGAACCATAGTAGAAGGATAAAATATTGCAATATAACTTGTATCTATAATTTAAAAAATAGTTTTGGCGCTTTTTATTGACACAATTTAGGTCTTACCTGTAAAAGGTTATATTTTCCTGTTTTCTAGCACTATCACTATTACAAACTAAAACGGAGCAGTGCACCATGATTTAAATGTTCAAATAGTTCACAATTACACTAATTAAAGTGTTAAATAATTACACAGTAAGCTATAATTCACAGAACAAATTTCTTCCACGTATTTGTTTAGCACCAGACGCTGGTGATAAACAATCCCCACTACCAGTTTCACCTATATACGGTAACAAGGACAAAAAAAAATGATGCCATCTTCTTCTTTCCTTTGGCAATGTGTATAAGTTTATCTCTTTTCCTCATGTTTGACGGCTTTTATAGCCCATCTATTTCATTCTATATCTATGGAAAGAACACAAATTTTCTATATCACAGACCCACAAACTATATAGAGATTATATCTATGTCACAGCAGACTAATAGAGATACTATTTTAGATAATCTGTGATTATATTATTATCGGCCCGTTCCAGATAAGCATTTTTAGCCATAAATACCAACATTTTTAGCATCTCTGCGTTCCATTAGCCGGTGATGCTAGTTTTTCTTGCTGGTTGTCATGCGTTTCATTTAAGCATTTTTAACACGAAATGCTAGCATCAAATACCCATGTTAATAGATGGGTCCTCTGATACCACTTTTTGACAGCTTTCAAATTTGACATTTGGAATCTTTTTTTCATGAATCAAAAAGGATTTTCAGCGGATTTAAAAAAATTATTGAAAGATATTTGTAGTATTAGCCAATTCTGATTTATATTATAAAAAAAATTAAGTGGCTGGACTAATTAAGTGAGGTGTCAAAATTCAGCACGAAAAATCAGTACCTTGCGTTTCATTTGTATCAATTAGCGCGGCTAAAAATGTCAACATTTCTTAAAAGAAACGCAAAACGAGGCTAACATCAGATGTTAGCCTCAGAAAGTAGCAGTGCTTTATCTGGAACGCAGGGTATGAGTGCGGTTCATAATTTGATATCATCGCTCGTGTGCGCTATTTGCACGCAAACAATCGGTCCAAAATTGCTCATGTGCGCATTTTGTATGCAGTATGACGTAATTGATGACGTCACCGATTGATGCTGACAGTGCTAACAGAAAAGAGGTAGTGCACTGTCTCCAGAACTGTCAATGTCAAAGTCAACATTAGTTCTATTTTTATTTTAGTTTGTTCGAATTTATTTTTTCATTATGGCCGGTACACACATTGTTTAGTGTTTAGTGCGAGTGGCTTGTTTAGTGTTAAGTGTTTAGTAAAAAACACGTTCGGACAGCTTCTGTTTAGTGTTAAGTGTTTAGTGTTAAGTGTTTAGTGTTTAGCGAATAGGAACGCGTTCTATTTTTTCTGCGAGTCGCCCCTCCCGCTCTCCCGCCTTCACCCCTCACTTAACACTAAACACTCACTAAACACGTCTGGACAGATCTGTTTAGTGTTTAGTCCATATAATGAACAAATAAACTAAACACCGTTTACTAAACAGTGTTGGGACAGCACCTACTAATCACTTAACACTAAACAGTCTACTAAACACTAAACACTAAGCACTTAACTAAACAAAGTGTATACCGGCCATTAGATTATCTACAATTAATAGAGAAGTGCTCTGTAAAGATACTGGAAGCACAATACGTCTCCCTCCAATTTTGCTTTTCAAATTACATTAACTGTCTACTTGACAGACTCACAGATCGAAAGCTAGGTTCAAAATTGATCCGAGTGCTTACGTCCATGAGCAGTGCTAACGATTTGAACGGGTTGTTTGCATGCATGCAAACGTTTGCATTGATATCTGATTATGAACCGCACCCTATGACAGTGGTGTCGATTCTGGCATGATTCTCTAAACCTAAAACTAAATTTGACAACAGTCTCTCCTTGTCATTTTGTATAGAGTATGACAAGGATAGACTGTTGTCAAATTTAGTTTTAGGTTTAGAGAATCATGCCAGAATCGACACCAGTAGCACTAAGGTAGCACCATGAAGTTATAGATAAAGATGGAGACCACATTTCACACAACAGCTTGAATCAAATACCTACATATCTCGATCTCGTTCTCTGTGGTCTGACCTCTCTTTTTAGTGTGTGGTCGGTATTGCTACTTCTTTATTTAAATCTCCCAGTAAAAACATTAAAAAAGGTAACACTAGCCCACAATAGTTTATATTTATTAAAATTTTTCAACTACAATTACCGATTTCAAATACAAAGTTACATTAGATGATGAATTTATAAATGAGTCAATGAATTATTATTACATATCCTGCAGACTTGGTAATATCGTCGGTCGGAAACAGTAGGTGCCTAATGGAACATTTCAAAATCACATGTTCTGAGTAATTGAGGTTTTAAGTTTTTGACAATATTCAAATCTTATTTTACTTTATCTTGAGACTTGTATTCTCTTATCTGTGCTTGAGATCATTTTGTGTTTTTTTTATTTACTAAATAATATGAAGATTATAGTCTAGTTTAAGTTTATTGTGTGTAACTAAGATTTAGGATGTCATGTGTAGTTTTTGAGTTATCAGCAATTTTGTGAAATATTCTAATTATTAAATTAAATAATTTCTGAAAATCTAAGATGTAGTTAATTGGAATATTTCTAAATAAACCAGTAATGAAATAAAAATACAATCAATTCAGAAATATTTTAGGTATAGAATTTCAGAGTCATACTGGAACTTTGAGAAATATTTCATTATTAAAGCCCGGATGCACTTTAGAATTTAGTGTCGCAGCGCGGAACATTTCAAAATAAATTGATACTGAAAACGAAAAGAATACAAAATTTTTGTTTTCTTTATTGGAATTAATAGTTTTCTGTCAATTAGAACTAAAATTTAAGTTGTACCGTTGATGATTTGGAAAAAAATATTTAATTCCTTACCATTCTACATAGTTATCTCAAAACGTGCTCAAAACACGTAATTTGGAAATATTCTGGTAATGAATCCGACCGACGATATGGCAACATTGGCGCTGTTATGTCAATATAAATCGGCTCAATATGGCGGTTGTTTACTTTGCAGTTCACTACTTTGTTCAAGATTTTTCGCTATCGTTACGCTAATCATCGTTGATTGATATTGAAAAATGGTGCAATCTTGTGTAGTGATAGTGCGTGGTGTCCAGGAGGTGATATAAAATTTCACGCATAGATTTTTAAACCGTGATTTTTTAAATTGAATCATTGTAATTAAGAATCATAGTTTTGTTCGATCTTCCAAAAATAGTCGTTGGTGCTTCCAACAAAATATTAGTAAATGATTGATAAGTCAAGATCATATAGATATACGTTGAATTTCATTGAATTTGTGTAACGTGATTTTGTTTGTTTACAAACAGTCGTTTTGATGTAGAACGACCAAAATGTAAATGTATCTGAGACTTTCTTTGATACAAGATTTTGTACGAGATGTGCAATGCATACATTTCATGATTATGATTCTTACTCGTTATGTACACATACTCTTAATATAATCTCTTATTCTTTGTTATCTATACATTTTAGTTTTTTTATACAGTTATGTAATTGTTAACAATATTTTTCCTTTTTAGATTTCCTAAAGACAGTACCCGGAGAAAATTGTGGCTATCAATTATAACACTGAAGACAAAATTAGATGGACAAAAATGGAAGTGAGGATTTGCAATTTACATTTTAATGAATCTAATTATGACACTACAACAGGGCGCTTAAAACAAACAGCAGTTCCTTCTTTAAGGCATACAATATCTCCATTAAAGGTAAAGATTTTTAATTAACAATAAGTATATTTGTGAATGATTGGTTAGTAATACATTTAGTATTAAATTTCTGGCCTATATATTTTTTATGTATGCATACATTTTAAATACTTAGTATAGAAAATAATACTTTATTGTGAATTTTTATCATGTGCCACTCCCATCTGGATATATAATTCAGTTTGTAATTAGAATTGCATATCATCCCATTGATGAATGATTTATATTACATGTTTAGAATTTAAGTATTTTAAATATATGACAAAAATGCAACATTATAATATGTTTTCATCATAATGTTAACATTATTATTAATTTTCAGACAACAAGTGCCTTACATAAAGAGTAAATGTTCCAAATAACTGATGTTGCTGTTCCAAGCACCAGTTCTGGCATTTACAAAAGTGAATGTCCGTTTAAGGATACAAGACTGAAACGTGCTAGTTGCGATTTGGAAGGTCCAGCAAGTAAAATACAATGTCGTAATATCCTGGAAGACATAAGCAACCTTAACAAGTTAATTAATTCGGTATCACAACATTTTACGCCTATGCTTCAGCAAATGTTTAAGCAGTCGGTCACGGACTCAATATTTTGTACTGATTTGCATGAAACTACGATAGTTAAGCGATTAACTAAATCTTTCTTTTAATATGCGTATACGAGCTCACTTAAAGAGGAAGACAGAAAATATATTCATAAATTACGTGGAAATAGACAGAAATTACACAGAGCTGTGTAATATAATATCAACATTATAATAAATGATATTGATTTTAAAATGTTTTTTTTTGCACATCATCATTCCCCGAATTTTGTCCCATATAGTCGTAATATACTTTCTTAAACAGATGTTTTTAAAGTGATCCAAATTTTTTATGTATTTTTATTTGAAGTCTTTTTAATCTTATTAATAGTTAAATTAAATACTTATATTAATAGTTTAATTTAAACTACTTAATAGTTTAATAATCAATTCCGATGTTGATTGGAAATTTCCCTGATTCATTTTGGCAGGCTTAAATCTATCAGTGGTGACTGCTGAGACGACAATTAACCTATACATTATACGTCGACGTGACGACGTGGGCCGCGGTCCGTAAATCGCTAAAAGCGATAATATCGCGAATCCGACCAAATTAAATAGTCACAAAATATAAGGGCTATTGAATCAGTAGGTTATGTTGTGACTTTGGTCGGATTCGCGATATTATCACTTTATCGTTTTACGGACCGCAGGGGTGGCAATGATAATCAAAATTTCATCATACAGAATCTGTACGGTTAAATCGTAATTACGAATAGCGTAAACGGATACAAGGATTTATTTTATTTATTTATCTGTTGTATGTAGCGTTAACGGATACAAGGATTTATTTTAATTAATAAAATGTTAAAAAAAGTAAAAAAAATTATATTTCGATCCGGTGGATGTGTGGGATGTGTATTATTTAGTGTGAGTGTGTGTTGAGTGTGATGCTCTGTTTACTGGGATGATTCACAAAATTGAGGCAGTCTCCGCACTACATGTGAGATAGGTATATTGGTTTCGTTTTAAAAAGAAAATATAGACGTCGCTGAATCTCTCTTCAAGTGTGCACGATTCTGTGCAGGACAGTGTGAGCAGCAAAGTTTGACCTAACGGTTTCAGTGTAGAAATTAAAGAATATTGATATGCAACATTTATACAGCTATAAATAATTCCCGATTAAAGTATAGCGATGTCCTGAAAAAATAAAACAAAGGTTACCCTATTTGAAAGAGAAGGTTAGCCCACAGAGAGTGAGATAGCGATACTGAGGTATTGCCTCAAATAGGTATTCAAGGTGTGGTCTCCATCTTTATCTATAACTTCATGGGTAGCACTGAGGCGCGTTCAGGGCCTTCGCGCGAAGTACAACTTTTCGCTCTAACCCCGTTCAATGCCTTCGAGCGTGACAACCGGCAGGCTGATCACGTAACTCTGTTGCTAACAATTCTCGATTGAAATCAATGAAATTGTTTCTTTCAAGTGACTTTTGCGATCATCTATGGCCGATTTGACAGGTTCAGTTGCTAACATTGTGCGATTGCAATTGAAACCGAAATTTGACCTATCGATAGAAATTTTTCGTATGAAATGAAACACCGATTATGTAAGGTTGTTGCAATCAAAGTGACAGCTCCCATTAGCAACAATTCTCATTGCAATTGAAACAATTAGAAAGCTGTTTCTATTGACTTCTATGCAGTTTCTAATTATCAAAAACGTGGTTAAATTGTGATAAATTGTATTAAACCTTTGTTATTTCTTATTCTCCTACCTTCTATACTTTTCCTTCTACTGTTTTGTGCAATAAAAAGTATTATATTATTATTCTGTGATCAAAACTTTAAAATGTAAGTATCGGAAATAAATATAACGTTATTTTCTATATTTGTATATTAAGAACAAACTTTTAAGTAAATAAATACAACTCAATTGCAGCAACAAAGGCTGGCGCAATTTTGTGGAGATACATGGAGGAGGAAAGGCGTAAAAGAGAGCTGAGTAGCTGACTGAAAATCAGTTGGTTGGCGTCCCACGAAGGTCGGCAGCAATCCTCTAGTACTACCGCAGAGGGAGTTGTGGCGAAGTTCCACTTCACTAAAGAATCTTTTGGTGATTTGGTGAGCTATATCGCGAAATAATGCCACTTCTGAGAGTTCCCAAAAGAAGCACTATAATTCGTGATAAGCTTCGTCGTTAGTTAGTTAGAGTCGTCTTTATCCATCTCTAGGTACCTACCTACTTAAAACACCGACATAATTTGTTTTGTTTCATTTTTGGGCAGCCTTGAGTTTCCTTAGACGTGTTTCATATCTTTTTTCACAACAAGTCAGACAGAGTTATGTACTAATTCACTATATAGAAGATGTTACAAACAAACACCTTAAACTCATCATCAATTTTAGGGAAATAGATTGAGAGTCACAAAGGCAAAGAAAGGAGACAATAATGACAGAGTCAGTCAACTACTGTTCATAGTAGGTACCTACCTACATATCAATTTAATGTACCTATATGTATAGGTATGCAATTGCCACCAAAAAATATGTATTTACCTACATAAATAACTAAATAAAAGGATAGATAAACTAGAAACAGGATTAAAGTTTCAAAAATGATTTTTTATTATGAATTTAAATAGGTAAGTACCAACCATTTAAATAAATGTTTTTATCCTTTTCTTCTAGTTTTATGAACATGATGGAAATGTCTGAAACAATTGGGTGCATAAGGGACCCATATTGCAATTATTCAGCCAGCAGCGGTGTCGCGAAGGTCGCGAATAGACAATAATAAAATAGCAACACTAGTGACGCACGCTTCAGCCAATCATAGTTAAGATAAGGCTAATAGCGATTCTTTAGTCTATGGCAAAATAAGTTTGTAAATAGAATTAAGTTTTCGATGTAAAAGTGAAATATAAAGTTTGCTGTGGCTGAAGCTGAGTCCTGAAGTGCCGTACATATAATTCTAAGTATCTTACATATCTTGTAGTTAGATCAGTAATGTGTGTGATTCATTGTTATAAGTGTAACTTGGTTTCCCCCTAAGTTCACGGTTAGGCGAGGTTGCCGGGACGTAAGGTCCTGGCAACAAGCCGAGCCCGGGCCTCCAGAATAAATGGCCCGGGATCCAAGAAGGTGATCGGGTAGGCGAGGTTCCGGGACGTAAGGTCCTGGCAACAAGCCGAGCCCGGGCCTCCAGAATAAATGGCCCGGGATCCAAGAAAGTGATCGGGTAGGCGATGTTCCGGGACGTAAGGTCCTGGCAACAAGCCGAGCCCGGGCCTAAAGAATAAATGGCCCGGGATCCGCCAAGAAAGGCCTGGTGTAATCAGTGTTCCAGGCCCAGACGACTGGAGACGTCCAGAGAAGAAGCTCTAGGTCTATTAAGGTTGGTAGAGCCGCGGTGATGGTTGTCGATCACCGGGTCTGCAGTACCTCCAAGGTGTTTAGTAGTACATGATGGGAAATCAAGTGTGTTTGTGTTGTGCAGCGTAGGCTGCTAGCGTTGAATACCAACGATAAGAAGTTGAAACTACTTGATGATGTAAGGTATTTAGTTAATAGTTAAATTTAACCCACAGGAGGTGAACGGTACAATCCAGTGGAAATTAGATATACATGGGATGCTCATATCTCAGGTGCAGATGTATCTAAATGCGAAGCAGATATAAATGAGACAAAGATAGAAGATAACTCAGGTATGAGATTTGTATTGTAACTTAATTAAACCTGCCATACATAGAATACTTTCGTCCCGTCCGCCCGTCACGCCGGATGATGGTAATGCATATACCTAGCTATCTAACTACTCTCTCATCCTTCTCTCTGTGTATGATGTGTCTCTGGGTATATGTGTTACTTACACCCCCCATTCGGACGTCGTCGGTGGCGGGCGGGGCGACATGGTGGAGGTGCTGGGATCACCTCATGAGATCTGTACCTGAGATATGAAGAGCATAATTATATGTGGCATTTAGATTTCTGAATTAGTAAAAATTGGTATTAACATAAAGCAAAAACTGAGCTATAATTTCCATAGAAGAAAATGGAACTGAATATGTGAAGTTGTGAATAATAAAATGAATCATGTTCTGAGATAAATACCCTTTCCTTCCATAAAATTGTTTGTTCCAAGAAAGGAAAAAACATTGTTTGTTTGTTTGCTGGTTACGGCCTCTACATAGAAAAGTTGGAGATAAAGGATTATAAAACTTACATACATCTCAACAGATGGCACACAACAAGTCACGCATGAAGAAAACTTATGAGAAATGAAATGCAAAATATTTAATAAAATTGGGATGTAATTACTTTTGGTTATGCCTAGATGATTAGAAATTCTCATTTTGTTTCATTCATTACCTGTAACTATTAAAGAATTTATGTTTATTTGTTAAAACAATTGAAACTCAAAATTCCCGCTAATGGAAACATCAATTTGTGGTGTGTTGGCTGACAACAGTTTGTTTATGTGTGCGAAGCTTTGTTGTTTGAATAGGTATGTGTACATGTGGAGCGACGCTATATTAAAGTTCCGTCCATTCCATGAACTCTGGCGCCATCCTGCAATTTTATGCTAAAAGCTTTAAATAAAAAAGTAGAAAGAAACGACAAAAGGAGTTTTGTGATTTTGCAATGTGTATAACAATTTGTTAAGAAAATGCCAAGTAATTTATGTGGATAAGAAAATCTGAAGCTGTTTCATAGCTTGCATTCTAGCACGGGCACTTGCCTTAATTGTCTTAATTACTTAAGCCTACTTTTAAGACCTAACAAGGTATGGGTTTGGTGTGATTGTATCATACTTAATACAAACTTCATCACTTGCCAGAATTGCTGAAAACAAGTGAGAATGAGGATGAGGAGGCACACAAATATGCTATAGCATGCACGGCCATACCGATAGCAATATTATTGGTTGTACATTTTTTACTAAAAACAAAAACTAACTTACTAAATAATAAAGCCACATTGTTTGACAATGTTGCAACAAGGCATGATTCCTATTGACCATAAACTGGCGTCACTTTGTATGTTTTGCATGTTCTTGTTCTCTTTTGTAAAAAGGGGAATTTGGCTAAAGTTACAAATAACACTGGTGAAGAGTAAATGTTGTACATTTATTAAAATATGACATATTTGGTAAGATATGTGTTTATTTAACATGAGTGAAAGAAGATAAATACCAGCTAATTTATAAGCCTTTTCTCAGTGTTTTAAAGAATAAATAAAGTGAAAATAAATAGTGTGTGAATACACTGAGCGTGTCATAGTGTATTTTATTTTTAAAACTTACTTGAGCTAGCAGAGTTGTTTTTTTAATATTTACTTAGGTACTGTAATTTATTAAAGAATATAAGAAACTAAGGTTATTAGAACAGAACATTTATAATTTTAGATAAAGAAACTGCATATTTGCACAGGCTTGTCTAACTGGTTACCCATTTTCTTAGACAGTATATCTACAGCAACATGTACAGCTACATGTACTGTCAGTGTTAGATAGAATAGAATAGAAGAACTGAAAGAAAACACTACCTTACTTTGTGAGAATATTATTGGTTCACTGATTGGTAAGGGAAGCCTGTGACTATCATGTAAATAAAAAATTTTATTCAGTAAATGTAAGTAAATGTTATCCCATGTGAAGTGAAACTGATTTATTAGTGGTTGTATTCCCACATATTTAATGAAACTTTTATCTTTAAGAGGCCTAAGCTATATAAAAATAAAATAAATATTAATTACTTAATAAACTAAAAATCAAGAAGAAAAGTTTACATCTAGGTACTCTCTCTTTTGAAGTTGTTTAAATAGTGGTAACAAGTTTATGATTTTCATTTAAACAAATATTGTTCCCTTGTTGGTAAATTCTAACAAAAGGAATTGAATGAAGAACAAAGAACCACTCATTTTATTCTTTTGAATTAGACTACTGAAAATAATATTCTTGACTTAACTGGTTCAATTTATTATAACTTAACTATGGATGGATGATGATCTTGGAAAGTACTGTGATCAGTCAAATAAATATATTTATTAATAATATTGGTATTTAAATACTTATAGTGCTTGTTATATACAGATGAAAACCAAGTATATGTAAGTATGTTTTCTTGATATTTGCAAGTGATTGATTAATAATAAGTTAAGTTTCTAATTTGTATTAGTAATAACTTATTACTAGTTAAACTAGTTAACCAGCTGAATAAAAATTTAATAAAGTCTAAATAACAATAAAATAAATAATAAAAAAAAAAAAAATGTTTGACAAAGGGATACTTAAGTCATAAGTCTTACCTATAGATGTGAGAAATATATTCACTTACCGGATTCAATATGAAAGAAATTCAGAAAAAGAGACTTCAATTAGTATATGAACATATTGATAAAAATCTTGAAAGAATCAAAGACCTTCCAAATACCCTTACCTCAAATGAGATTTGAGGCGCACAAATATTATATAATAAATTAAACTCAAATATAAAAGTTTCAAAGAAAAATTGACTAAATATTTAAAAATAAATGAAGATGCTCCTATAGAAGAGATATCGGTCATGTCAGAAAAACAACTTCTCGCTGAAGAAGTGTTAGTTGAGCTGAAGACTAACATAAGTTATATTAATTCTGCAAAAATGGAATTGAGTAATAAAGAAAAGTCATATGATGCCGGTAAACTCCCAAAGGTAGCACTACCTACCTTTAATGGGGATATTCTCAACTGGCACTCATTCTTTGATAGGTTCAAATCGAGTGTACATAGTAAAAACATCTCTGATGTAAATAAACTTCTTTATTTAAAAGCTTCACTAATTGGAGAACCTAAGAATGCAATAGATGGGTTACAAATAACCGATAAAAACTATCTTATTGCCCTAAACACCCTTCTGGAAAGATATGGCAAGGTAAAACATGTCATTGATGCAACATTACTCAGCATTATATAAAATAGAATCTGCTGATAATAACATAACCAATTGTAGGAAAGTCTTCGACGATTTGGAAAGACATCTTCGGATATTGGAAACTTTAGGAAAAGATATTAATCACAATCACCTTAAATTTCTCATTATGAAAAAGTTCCCTTCAGATTTGATTTATGAGATTAAAATTAGAACAAGTACTGATTCTATAGAAGAAATAAGAAAACAGTTGGATATAATGATTACAGCTAAAGAAGATGATAGAATTGCATTAAGAAAATGTTCTGAACTTTCAGAACCATGCACAGTGAAAACACTTCATGTGCGTGACCTTCAATAAACCAAATTAAGTCAAGGGAGATTTAAAACTAGAATTAGAAATGGAAATCAATCAAGAAACAAAATTAAAGAGTACAGACTTGAGAAAAACGAAAATAACACAGGAAGAAAAATCATAAACCAGCGGAAGCGACGATATGAAAGCCAGGAAAAATTTTGAGAGAATGAAGAAAAGAGATTAAAAGGCATACCTGCAATGAAGATAATAAAAAACCTACATGCATATTTTGTGACGGAGGCCACAATAACGATGAATGTAACAAATTTAAAACCATACTTGAAAGAAAAGCTAGACTACGAGGCCGCTGTTACAACTGTCTTTGACGAAGACATGTTTTTCAGAGTGGTGACACTAAGAAGAAATGCCGCCATTGTGAAAATGGATATCATAATAGAGCACTGTGCCCTACGAGAATTAACGAAACTGTTAGTATACAGAAACCGGAGACCACAACTTAACTGATGTAAATGCTAAAAGAGTCACTATACTCCAGATGAAAATAAACACAAAAATATGTATATTAAAAGTGATAGCGTCAGTGTATGATCCATGTTGATTCATTCATAGTACCTTTCTAAATAGTAAAAAAAAAAGTCTGAAAAATGGAAAGAAATTAAAAACAAAGATCAATGATATAAGAAATATACAAATTGATAGATATTTCCTAAAAGGAAATTTTGATTGTCCTGTTTTCCATGTTTTTACAGTTCCTTATTGGAAAATTCAGATTAGTTCCATTGAAAGACCAGAACAGTATAAAGATTCCTCGATTGAGCTGATGGCAGTCCTAAATATTACATGTTTGATAAATTTTACACTAAAATATTTTATAGGTACTATGAGTAGACAAATTCTTTGGATTGATAGTGAGACTGTATTTGAATGGTGGTAGAAGACCACTTGTTTCTAGAAGAGTTGAAGAAATTAAAAGGAATAAAGAATTAGAAATAACATAATTGTTCCCTCTGCGCTTAATCCAGCAGATGTTTTTAGCTACAAGAATAATGAGTTCAATTGAAGAAAAGCAAAGATGGTTAATAGGGCCAGACTTTCTTAATGAAGACCCAGCGTTATGGCCACCCAATATTGCTTCATCTGCTTCTTCCTTTTTGTCGGGAGAGGTTCTGACCGAACACGCTTAGAAAGATACAACCCCGAAAAATAATTTAGGTGCTATTTCTGAAATCCAACATGATAAGGACAAAGACAAGGAAGAAACTATGTGTGAAGGACAACACAATAGAAATTTAGAAACAGAGACAGAAAATAAGATTCAAATACTTTCGAGTACTAATTAATAATGGAGAACAGACATTGTAAGAGATGGATTTCCCTATTTATGTGTTTGGCCGTAAGGGCGATTCATCATGAGGTTGTTCAAAATCTGACGGCAAAAGATGGCTTGCTAGCATTAAGAAGATTCATGTCATGCAGAAGAACCTTAATCACATAGATAAGAAAATAAAGTGGTAATTCATTCCTCAGTTGGCCCCCTGGTTTGGAGGATTTTATGAACGTCTGATTGGAATCGTAAAAACGGTATTAAAAGAACCTTTCAGAAACATCTACTAAGATACAATCAGTTAGTTACTATGATCAAGGAAATAGAAGCAGTTATAAACATGAGACCACTTACCAGTGTGGATACAGAAATAGAACACGTACTGAAGCCTTCCGATTTCCTTACGAAAATGCATTTGTGTAAATTGTCAGAGGCTGGAAACGAGCACTCACAATATTAGAAGAGTTTAAACAAATGTTCTCAAACAGATATTTACCAAACCTACGTAAAAAATATTGGCACTTACCCAGAGAACCAACAGTGACATCAAAGTTACTACCAGCCATAGGACAGATCGTTCAAATTAAAGATGACAACAAAAATAGAACAACATGGAAGGTACGCAAAATAGTCTCATTAATCAGAGCAACTGATGGATTCTGTCGTATTGCTAAACTTCAAGTGGGTAATAATGTGTTTACCAGATCTATTGCTCATCTCTATCCACTAGAGATAGAAGAAGGTGAAGAAAATTGCCGTGATGTGCAGAAGGAAGCTTCAAAGATTGATGATTCCAGTAATAAACTTCAATTGCCACCTCCAAATCAAGGCATAAATCTAATTGATGAAACTATGGATGCTGTTAATAATGTGAATGAATACATAGAGGCTATTAATGGAAGGGAAAGAAAGGGTATAGGTGGAAATTCAGATGATAATGATACACTAGAAGGTTCAGACAATGATCCTGATTATAAAGGTCAAACAATTGGACCGGTAGATTGTTCTGATGATAGAACTCCTCGTCGAGATGCTGCTGTAAGAGCTCTCGACAAAAGAATGCACAAGTAACCTGCCCCCCTAGACAAGATGCCTTTCGATAATCGCAAACGCAATCGCTAAATGGATAATGTATGAGATTTGACAATTGCGCTCGAAAGCTAAACGAGGGCTTATGTCAAATCGCATACATTTTCCTTCTAGCGATTGCGTTAGCGATTATCGAAAGGCATCTTGTCTAGGGGGTCTGGTTGCTATTCTTCCTTGCGTCGGGAGTGTCGCGAAGGTCGCGAATAGACAATAATAAAATAGCAACACTAGTGACGCACGCTTCAGCCAATCATAGTTAAGATAAGGCTAATAGCGATTCTTTAGTCTATGGCAAAATAAGTTTGTAAATAGAATTAAGTTTTCGATGTAAAAGTGAAATATAAAGTTTGCTGTGGCTGAAGCTGAGTCCTGAAGTGCCGTACATATAATTCTAAGTATCTTACATATCTTGTAGTTAGATCAGTAATGTGTGTGATTCATTGTTATAAGTGTAACTTGGTTTCCCCCTAAGTTCACGGTTAGGCGAGGTTGCCGGGACGTAAGGTCCTGGCAACAAGCCGAGCCCGGGCCTCCAGAATAAATGGCCCGGGATCCAAGAAGGTGATCGGGTAGGCGAGGTTCCGGGACGTAAGGTCCTGGCAACAAGCCGAGCCCGGGCCTCCAGAATAAATGGCCCGGGATCCAAGAAAGTGATCGGGTAGGCGATGTTCCGGGACGTAAGGTCCTGGCAACAAGCCGAGCCCGGGCCTAAAGAATAAATGGCCCGGGATCCGCCAAGAAAGGCCTGGTGTAATCAGTGTTCCAGGCCCAGACGACTGGAGACGTCCAGAGAAGAAGCTCTAGGTCTATTAAGGTTGGTAGAGCCGCGGTGATGGTTGTCGATCACCGGGTCTGCAGTACCTCCAAGGTGTTTAGTAGTACATGATGGGAAATCAAGTGTGTTTGTGTTGTGCAGCGTAGGCTGCTAGCGTTGAATACCAACGATAAGAAGTTGAAACTACTTGATGATGTAAGGTATTTAGTTAATAGTTAAATTTAACCCACAGGAGGTGAACGGTACAATCCAGTGGAAATTAGATATACATGGGATGCTCATATCTCAGGTGCAGATGTATCTAAATGCGAAGCAGATATAAATGAGACAAAGATAGAAGATAACTCAGGTATGAGATTTGTATTGTAACTTAATTAAACCTGCCATACATAGAATACTTTCGTCCCGTCCGCCCGTCACGCCGGATGATGGTAATGCATATACCTAGCTATCTAACTACTCTCTCATCCTTCTCTCTGTGTATGATGTGTCTCTGGGTATATGTGTTACTTACACCCCCCATTCGGACGTCGTCGGTGGCGGGCGGGGCGACAAGCGGTCCACAAGAAGGCATAATAAATTATTCCTCATCAATGTCTAAGTAGTAAGTTTTTTTTTTACAATTTGGTAAGCTTTCATAAAAGATTAAGGTAATAAATTGAAGATTAAGAAAAAACACCAAAATAGTTTCATCATATTTATTCAATTTCTTAGGGGTTGTAACCTATCCAGTAACATCAACATTAATACAGAACATTTGTTTCAGATATGTAATATGTTTTTAAATATAATGCACAAAGTTGCTTCATATGGGGAGAAGCTCATGAAAGTTTTATTTGAGAACAAAGCAAGGAGAAAACATTTATGAAACACATTCTGTGTCAGAACAGAGAGAGATGCTGGCTATTGGGTATGTAAATGTGACAAGTGAAGACAGAAGTGATAGTGAGACGGCAAGTGACTGATGTTATTGTTTGTTTTAGGTGATTCCAGTTTTGCTCAAAGCCTGTGACTACAGTTTCACCTTTGGACCGTTTGTTGTTGGCTATAAAAATAAATAGATGACAAAGGTCTTTAATTAAAAGAGAAGCAAACATTTAAAGCAAATTTAATTGTTACTATTACCATAAATAATATAACATCTATATGTATAAAAATCACAAATAAAATGCAAATATTTTTATAAATTTATGGAATGTTGATATAACAATAAATGTATTTGTTAAAATTGTTGAGTGCAAATTTGACAAGATTATTTTCTAAAACGTCAAGCTCCCAAAAATTTATTATTCAAGCTGCACAAGCTGTTGCAGACATCCTAATATGGCTTGGTCTATTGCTCCCAAACCAGCAATCTCTTCAAACAGTCGCTCTTTGCCCACGATACGCCACTTTGATAGTTTGGGTGCAACCGGCGGCAGCGAGGGGGTCGCCTAGATCTGGAGAAAAAACATTAATTTTTACTGTAAGAGTGCGAAATAGAAGACAGCAGTTGTAGATGCCTGCACATAAAATTTAATAATTTACTTTCAAAATCAAAATACATATTGTGGGGGTTATTTGGAAACAAAGTAGATTCTGGGTGGCTCTGGAAAGTATAACACACATTCTTTATTGTAAAATAGGGGTCAGTGTCTATAGATTTTATTTAGAATAAAAAAAATCTTTTAAAACTATGTAATTAAACTTTTGGAATACTTGACATGAGGCAATGAGTTTTATTAAAAATTGTCAGTGTACCAACCTTGTCCAGCAGAAGATGCTATCTTGGCAGGAAAACATCTGCTGATATTCCATTCACCAAACTCCTGACATTACATTTCCTCGCTCTCCAACAAAGTGTCCACATTCAAATAATCCAGCCCAATCTCCATTCCTATAAAAAAAAATAGAATAACATTAGAAATTCAAAAATATAGCTTATTTGCCAATAGAGTTATATACATTTATATACTAATAATATTAAAACTCAACAATGGTGTTGATTCAGACACACAACTTAATTAAACTAAACTAATTTGACAGGTCTAAAAATAAAGCTGTCACTTTTAATCCTTTGGAGAAAAAGAAAGATTGCAATAGTTTTAATCCTGTCAAATTAGTTAAGTTGTGTGTCTGAATCGACATCAATTTATATTTAAACTCGAACAACCAGTTAGTTTCTATAAAATATTCATTACAATAAACATCAAATGCATACAATGAAACCATGAAGCATGAGCTGTAGACTGGAGCTGTGGCTAGATTGTAGTTTCCCAGTTTCAGGTTTAGGTGCATAATGACAGAAACATGAAATAATTTGAATATTGATTAATATTTTTAAAAAAAATCTTAAAATTACCATGTTTTTAAGATTCACAATTCATATATGGGAAATTTTTGATAAATATATCAATCTACAATCAAATGTTTGTTGTTTTTCACTTTTATATGTGTCAATTTGCTTATAATGGTGGAATATAATGTAAACCACAAGCCCACTACACAATAAATCATAGTACACACACGAGTTTAAAACATTAACCTATAACATGTTAGAATGTTGGAAATTAGGTTAAAAGTAGGATTCATTCACCCTGAAAATTTCAGGTTGGTCGGAGACAATAATGACAGAGTCAGTCAACTACTGTTCATAGTAGGTACCTACCTACATATCAATTTAATGTACCTATATGTATAGGTATGCAATTGCCACCAAAAAATATGTATTTACCTACATAAATAACTAAATAAAAGGATAGATAAACTAGAAACAGGATTAAAGTTTCAAAAATGATTTTTTATTATGAATTTAAATAGGTAAGTACCAACCATTTAAATAAATGTTTTTATCCTTTTCTTCTAGTTTTATGAACATGATGGAAATGTCTGAAACAATTGGGTGCATAAGGGACCCATATTGCAATTATTCAGCCAGCAGCGGTCCACAAGAAGGCATAATAAATTATTCCTCATCAATGTCTAAGTAGTAAGTTTTTTTTTTACAATTTGGTAAGCTTTCATAAAAGATTAAGGTAATAAATTGAAGATTAAGAAAAAACACCAAAATAGTTTCATCATATTTATTCAATTTCTTAGGGGTTGTAACCTATCCAGTAACATCAACATTAATACAGAACATTTGTTTCAGATATGTAATATGTTTTTAAATATAATGCACAAAGTTGCTTCATATGGGGAGAAGCTCATGAAAGTTTTATTTGAGAACAAAGCAAGGAGAAAACATTTATGAAACACATTCTGTGTCAGAACAGAGAGAGATGCTGGCTATTGGGTATGTAAATGTGACAAGTGAAGACAGAAGTGATAGTGAGACGGCAAGTGACTGATGTTATTGTTTGTTTTAGGTGATTCCAGTTTTGCTCAAAGCCTGTGACTACAGTTTCACCTTTGGACCGTTTGTTGTTGGCTATAAAAATAAATAGATGACAAAGGTCTTTAATTAAAAGAGAAGCAAACATTTAAAGCAAATTTAATTGTTACTATTACCATAAATAATATAACATCTATATGTATAAAAATCACAAATAAAATGCAAATATTTTTATAAATTTATGGAATGTTGATATAACAATAAATGTATTTGTTAAAATTGTTGAGTGCAAATTTGACAAGATTATTTTCTAAAACGTCAAGCTCCCAAAAATTTATTATTCAAGCTGCACAAGCTGTTGCAGACATCCTAATATGGCTTGGTCTATTGCTCCCAAACCAGCAATCTCTTCAAACAGTCGCTCTTTGCCCACGATACGCCACTTTGATAGTTTGGGTGCAACCGGCGGCAGCGAGGGGGTCGCCTAGATCTGGAGAAAAAACATTAATTTTTACTGTAAGAGTGCGAAATAGAAGACAGCAGTTGTAGATGCCTGCACATAAAATTTAATAATTTACTTTCAAAATCAAAATACATATTGTGGGGGTTATTTGGAAACAAAGTAGATTCTGGGTGGCTCTGGAAAGTATAACACACATTCTTTATTGTAAAATAGGGGTCAGTGTCTATAGATTTTATTTAGAATAAAAAAAATCTTTTAAAACTATGTAATTAAACTTTTGGAATACTTGACATGAGGCAATGAGTTTTATTAAAAATTGTCAGTGTACCAACCTTGTCCAGCAGAAGATGCTATCTTGGCAGGAAAACATCTGCTGATATTCCATTCACCAAACTCCTGACATTACATTTCCTCGCTCTCCAACAAAGTGTCCACATTCAAATAATCCAGCCCAATCTCCATTCCTATAAAAAAAAATAGAATAACATTAGAAATTCAAAAATATAGCTTATTTGCCAATAGAGTTATATACATTTATATACTAATAATATTAAAACTCAACAATGGTGTTGATTCAGACACACAACTTAATTAAACTAAACTAATTTGACAGGTCTAAAAATAAAGCTGTCACTTTTAATCCTTTGGAGAAAAAGAAAGATTGCAATAGTTTTAATCCTGTCAAATTAGTTAAGTTGTGTGTCTGAATCGACATCAATTTATATTTAAACTCGAACAACCAGTTAGTTTCTATAAAATATTCATTACAATAAACATCAAATGCATACAATGAAACCATGAAGCATGAGCTGTAGACTGGAGCTGTGGCTAGATTGTAGTTTCCCAGTTTCAGGTTTAGGTGCATAATGACAGAAACATGAAATAATTTGAATATTGATTAATATTTTTAAAAAAAATCTTAAAATTACCATGTTTTTAAGATTCACAATTCATATATGGGAAATTTTTGATAAATATATCAATCTACAATCAAATGTTTGTTGTTTTTCACTTTTATATGTGTCAATTTGCTTATAATGGTGGAATATAATGTAAACCACAAGCCCACTACACAATAAATCATAGTACACACACGAGTTTAAAACATTAACCTATAACATGTTAGAATGTTGGAAATTAGGTTAAAAGTAGGATTCATTCACCCTGAAAATTTCAGGTTGGTCGGAAATTGGTCGAAATTTAAGTTGCAGGAATCCACCCAGACACAAACAAGAAAGTGGCAATAAAACGTGTTAAAAGTATGTAAGCCCTCTGTGAATATATATTTGAATAACAACAACAATACATACATATTTGAGAAGACACACACAACACAATTTTCCTAACAGTTTCATAGATGAAAGAAGCAGAAACTACTTACTCGTTTCCAATTTACTGGAGTTTTAACAACACTCCCACCAATGGCATTGAGTCGGTGGGCCAGCTCCTCCCAAGTCTTCTTGGTTTTTTGCTGAGCAAGGGGTCCCTTGCCAATATTGTCTTAGGGTTTTGGCCTGTTTGCTTCGGCAAACTCTATCAGCATTTCAAGCTGCCGGTGCCAGACATGGCGTTCCTACAAACAAACAATGCAAGTTAATCTTCGAGATGTGAATGATTAGTTGACACAACAAAAAATGTACAAAATAGTACACTTATTTTTACTGTATTGCTACAGTAGTAGATTTTAATAAAAATGTAAAAAATAAAGGTCGAAATCAAGTAATGTAATGACAGATGCAATTTCAAAACAATAATGAGTACTAAAACACTGCTAAATTTAATATTTCCCTTCACAGACTAATTAGAGATACATATTTCCCCTAATTCACCTATATTATATGACAAAGTACGCACCACAAACTATAAACAACCGACTGTATGTGACTTTTTAAATCAGTCGGACTATCCACATTTCGCGGCAACTTCACGTCAGTGTTTTATCGATAGCAATTGCAACAAAACTTTCGGAATACCCTTACGTGATCGCACTTCATCGATTGAAATTTTTCTCTGTTAGCAACAAAACTTTGATTGCAATAATTTCAATCAAAGTTACATAATCAGCCTGCGGGTGAAACAACCGGCCGTTCAAAACCTTTGAGTGTCGGCGCGAGTTACAACCGAACAACCATCGAATTTGATGGTTGTAAAACGCTCTGACGTTTATGACTGAAATACTCTTACGTGATTGGATGATATTGGCGGCCATGTTCTATAATGTCATCTACTAGAAAGAGAGAGAAATAAAAAATCATGTGAAAGAGGGAGATAAAAGATTTGGTTGCTGCAATCCGCAGGCTGATTATGTAACTTTGATTGAAATTGTTGCAATCAAAGTTTTGTTGCTAACAGAGAAAAATTTCAATCGATGAAGTGCGATCACGTAAGGGTATTCCGAATGTTTTGTTGCAATTGCTATCGATAAAACACTGACGTGAAGTTGCCGCGAAATGTGGATAGTCCGACTGATTTAGAAAGTCACATACAGTCGGTTGTTTATAGTTTGTGGTGCGTACTTTGTCATATAATATAGGGGAAACATGTATCTCTAATTAGTCTGTGAAGGGAAATATTAAATTTAGCAGTGTTTTAGTACTCATTATGGTTTTGAAATTGCATCTGTCATTAAATTACTTGATTTGGACCTATTTTTTACATTTTTATTAAAATCTACTACAGCAGCAATACAGTAAAAGTAAGTGTACTATTTTGTACATTTTTTGTTGTGTCAACTAATCATTCACATCTCAAAGATTAACTTGAATTGTTTGTAGGCTCGCCATGTCTGGCACCGGCAGCTTGAAATGCTGATAGTTTGCCGAAGCAAACAGGCCAAAACCCTAAGACAATATTGGCAAGGGACCCCTTGCTCAGCAAAAAACCAAGAAGACTTGGGAGGAGCTGGCCCACCGACTCAATGCCATTGGTGGGAGTGTTGTTAAAACTCCAGTAAATTGGAAACGAGTAAGTAGTTTCTGCTTCTTTCATCTATGAAACTGCTAGGAAAATTGTGTTGTGTGTGTCTGAGCTATTGTCCATTTGGTTTTGCTTCTCAAATATGTATGGTACCTATGTATTGTTGTTGTTATTCAATTCAGTGAATTTTCAGAGTCAATGAATCCTACTTTTAACCTAATTTCCAACATTCTAACATGTTTTAGGTTAATGTTTTAAACTCATGTGTGTGTACTATGATTTATTGTGTAGTGGGCTTGTGGTTCACATTATATTGACACATATAAAAGTGAAAAACAACAAACATTTGATTGTAGATTGATATATTTATCAAAAAATTCCCATGTATGAATTGTGAATCTTAAAAACATGGTAATTTTAAGATTATTTTTTTTTAATTTAAATCAATATTCAAATTATTTCATGTTTCTGTCATTATGCACCTAAACCTGAAACTGAGAAACTACAATCTAGCCACAGCTCCAGTCTACAGCTCATGCTTCATGTTTTCATTGTATGCATTTGATGTTTATTGTAATGAATATTTTATAGAAACTAACTGGTTGTTCCAGTTTAAATATAAATTGATGTCGATTCAGACACACAATTAAACTAATTTGACAGGATTAAAACTATTGCCATCTTTTTTTTTCTCCAAAGGATTAAAAGTGACAGCTTTGTTTTTAGACCTGTCAAATTAGTTTAGTCTAATTGTGTGTCTTAATCGACACCATTGTTGAGTTTTAATATTATTAGTATATAAATGTATATAACTCTATTGGCAAATAAGCTATATTTTTGTATTTCTAATGTTATTTTAATCTTTTTAATAGGAATGGAGATTGGGCTGGATTATTTGAATGTGGATACTTTGTTGGAGCGAGGAAATGTAATGTCAGGAGTTTGTTGAATGGAATATCAGCAGATGTTTTCCTGCCAAGACAGCATCTTCTGCTGCACAAGGTTGGTACACTGACAATTTTTAATAAAACTCATTGCCTCATGTCAAGTATACCTAACCAATGTAATTAAACTTTTTGGAATTATTCCAAAAAGTTTAATTACATATTTTTAAGTTTTTTTTTATTCTGAACTAGCTGTGCCCGCGACTTCGTCCGCGTGGAATAGTAACTTTTGTTGAAGTTGATAAAAAGTAGCCTATGTTATACCTTATATAATTAGCTATCTATTAGTGAAAGTCTCGTCAAAATCGGTCCAGCCGTTCCGAAGATTAGCGGGAACAAACAGACAGACAGACAAAAATTTTTTAAATTGTGTTTTTGTTCTTCTTCTTTTAATAATGGCAATGTGTTATCTTTTGACAACAATTCTGCCAGCTCTGTGTGTCTTTGGCTGGGCAAGTAGACCGTCTTGTGCGTATTAACCGAGCATGTGTTTGAATAAAGCCTTGTGGGTGGGAAATTTAGACTGAAATGTGTTTTTGTTATTGGTGTCCGATATACATTCATACCCATTTAGTAAAAACTTGTTATTTTAACATTACATTTTATTTATTTGTATAGATGTATAGATAAAATCTATAGACACTGACCCCTATTTTACAATAAATAAATGTATGTTATACTTTCCAGAGCCACCCAGAATTTACTTTGTTTCCAAATAACCCCCACAATATGTATTTTGATTTTGAAAGTAAATTATTAAATTTTATGCGCAGGCGTCTCCAAGTGCCGTCTTCTATTTCGCACTCTTACAGTAAAAAATTAATGTTTTTTTTCTCCAGATCTAGGCGACCCCCTGGCTGCCGCCGGTTGCACCCAAACTATCAAAGTGGCGTATCGTGGTCAAAGAACGACTGGTTGAAGAGATTGCTGGTTTTGGAGCAATAGACCAAGCCATATTAGGATGTCTGCAACAGCTTGTGCAGCTTGAATAAGAAATTTTTGGGAGCTTGACGTTTTAGAAAATATTCTTGTCAAATTTTCACTCAACAATTTTAACAAATACATTTATTGTTATATCAACATTCCATAAATTCAATTTATAAAAATATTTGCATTTTATTTGTGATTTTTATACATATAGATGTTATATTATTGATGGTAATAGTAACAATTAAATTTGATTTAAATGTTTGCTTCTCTTTTAATTAAAGACCTTTGTCATCTGTTTATTTTTACAGCCAACAACAAACGGTCCAAAGGTGAAACTGTAGTCACAGGCTTTAAGCAAAACTGGAATCACCTAAAACAAACAATAACATCAGTCACTTATTGCCGTCTCACTATCACTTCTGTCTTCATTTGTCACATTTACATACCCAATAGCCAGCATCTCTCTCTGTTCTGACACAGTCGTTTCATGAATGTTTTCTCCTTGCTTTGTTCCCAAATAAAACTTTCATGAGCTTCTCCCCATATGAAGCAACTTTGTGCATTATATTTTAAAACATATTACATATCTGAAACAAATGTACTGTATTAATGTTGATGTTACTGGATAGGTTACAACCCCTAAGAAATTGAATAAATGTGATGAAACTATTTTGGTGTTTTTTTTCTTCTTCAATTTATTACCTTAATCTTTTATGAAAGCTTACCAAATTGTAAAAAAAAATCTTTTGATGAGGAATAATTTATTATGCCTTCTTGTGGACCGCTGAATGGCTGAATAATTGCAATATGGGTCCCTTATGCACCCAATTGTTTCAGACATTTCCATCATGTTCATAAAACTAGAAGAAAAGGATAAAAACATTTATTTACATGGTTGGTACTTAAGTAGGTACCTATTTAAATTCATAATAAAAAAATCATTTTTGAAACTAATCCTGTTTCTAGTTTAGCTATCCTTTTATTTAGTTATTTATGTAGGTAAATACATATTTTTGGTGGCAATTGCATACCTATACATATAGGTACATTAAATTTATATGTAGGTAGGTACCTACTATGAACAGTAGTTAACTGACTCTGTCATTATTGTCTCCTTTCTTTGCCTTTGTGACTCTCAATCTATTTCCTTAAAATTGATGCTGAGTTTAAGGCGTTTGTTTGTAACATCTTCTATATAGTGAATTAGTACATAACTCTGTCTATGACTTGTGGAAAAAGATATGAATCACGTCTAAGGAAACTCAAGGCTGCAAGGACCTGCACAAAAATGAAACAAAACAAATTATGTCGGTGTTTTGAGTAGGTAGGTACCTAGAGATGGATAAAGACGACTCTAACTAAATAACGACGAAGCTTATCACGAATTATAGTGCTTCTTTTGGCAACTCTCAGAAGTGGCATTATTTCGCGATATAGCTCACCAAATCACCAAAAGATTCTTTAGTGAAGTGGAACTTCGCCACAACCCCTCTGCGGTAGCACTAGAGGATTGCTGCCGTCCTTCGTGGGAAGCCAACCAACTGATTTTCAGTCAGCTACTCAGCTCTCTTTTACGCCTTTCCTCCTCCATGTATCTCCACAAAATTGCGCCAGCCTTTGTTGCTGCAATTGAGTTGTATTTATTTACTTAAAAGTTTGTTCTTAATATACAAATATAGAAAATAACGTTATATTTATTTCCGATACTTACATTTTAAGGTTTTGATCACAGAATAATAATATAATACTTTTTATTGCACAAAACAGTAGAAGGAAAAGTATAGAAGGTAGGAGAATAAGAAATAACAAAGGTTTAATACAATTTATCACAATTTAACCACGTTTATGATAATTAGAAACTGCATAGAAGTCAATAGAAACAGCTTTCTAATTGTTTCAATTGCAATGAGAATTGTTGCTAATGGGAGCTGTCACTTTGATTGCAACAACCTTACATAGTCGGTGTTTCATACGAAAAATTTCTATCGATAGGACAAATTTCGGTTTCAATTGCAATCGCACAATGTTAGCAACTGAACCTGTCAAATCATCCATAGATGATCGCAAAAGTCACTTGAAAGAAACAATTTCATTGATTTCAATCGAGAATTGTTAGCAACAGAGTTACGTGATCAGCCTGCCGTTCAACGCATTTGAGCGAGTTAAAAAACAACCGGACAACTACACCCAGAGGCGCTGAACGCGCCTCTGCACTCTCACTGCACTGCAACCTCAGACTAAGTACACCAATGGACTCGCAGTGTTTTAATAAACAGAATGTAAGGGAATATGCGATCCAAACTAAGGCTATGTTATCTACTATAATAATGTAAATTTTATGCCATACACAATTTTTTTTAAATCAAATATTCCAAGATTACATAATTTGCCAACGCGCAATGTAATACAATATCCGAAAAACTCGCACTCGCCGTTACTAACAACTCAACACGCTCCGCGCGAATTAAACGGCCGCGGCCGGCGTTCGGCTCAACAAAATAATCGCCTGGTCAATCGTAGTAGACACAGTACTTACCCAAATTATCCTATTTGAAAATGACTATAAAAGTCACCTACCTTTTTAAGAATTTCTTCTTATGAGGTGCGGTTCAAATTGCGCTCCATCCAACTGCACGCAAACACGTGCCCGTCGCAGCATGTCTTCGTGGAGGCGCGGCATCAGCGTCCTCGGCGCAGTCCGTACGGAGTTCGTCGAACACTCTTATAAAGCGAGATGGCATCTCCTCTGTACTATTACATTCACGATCAAAAACCCTTTCTTTCACATAGCCCCATAAAAAAGTCCAATGGGGTTAAATCAGGAGAGCGAGGTGGCCAGGCTTGCGGCCCTAACCTTCCAATTCATCGATGGCCAAACAGTTCACTTAAACGGTCTCGAACGGGTCGTATAACATGCGGCGGAGCACCATCGTGCTGGAACCATGCTCTGCGATATTCGGCCAGCGACATTTCATCCAGCATGTCGACTAGTTGCTGGTTGATAAATTCTAAATATCGCGATCCGTCGAGACGTTGCGGCAAAAATACGGGGCCAAGAATTTTATTCCTAAAAATACCAGCCCATACGTTTACAGACCACCGAGTTTGATGCCCGGTTTGCTGTGTAACGTATCGGTTGGTTTCAGCCCACACGTGTGCATTCCTGCGATTCCATAGCCCGTTTCGCGTGAATGTGGATTCATCTGTCAAAACGACGAGTTGCACGAACCCGGGCTCCCGCACTTGTTAGTCAAGTAGCCATCGACAAAACATTACACGACGATCACGATCCCCTACTTGCAACGCTTGCACCTTGTGTATTTTATACGGCCGCATTCTTCTCCGCTTTAAAATTTTGTGCACAGTCCAATGAGAGATTGTTGGTCCTCCCCAAGCCGCATTAACCTCGCAACTGAGTGTGTACCTAGGTGAGGATTCTGGCGAATAATTTTCATCACGCGGTTTTCAGTTCTCGATTCCAATGGTGATCCGCCACCACTCCCAGAAGCTACTACCGGGGCTATGGGTTAGTTTTCCAGGACAGGTTGATATGCCGCAGAATTTATTCGGCCATGAGTAGGGTGCCGAAGATGTGGATACCTATTGCGGTAAATCCTTAAGGCACGAGAAGCATTGCCCCCAGCTTCTCCAAGGCACATTAACATTGCTCCGTATTCACGAGCACTGTAGCCGTAATTGGGCATTTTGCTAATTTAGATTAAATACACTTAATCACTAAACACACACACACAAACACAAACACACACACTTAACACACAGGCTTGAGAAAGAATTAAATTAACAATACAGCTATCGTAATTGCGAATATGAACCGCGCACGTGCATTCGCTCGAAGTACGTACGTAACGCACTGAATTTAGAAACCGAAAAGAATGAAAAGGTATAAAACGAGCCGCCTCACGCTATCTAGGCTTTCGGCTCGCTTTTGTACTGTGTGGCTGCGCCGCCGCTGCAAAGTCGCTCGCCGCCCCTCGTCAGCCGTAGTACAGAGTACAACTGGGCTTATTGATACATTTTTCAGCACATTGTAAACAAAACGCAACCGATATTAACGTTCTTAAGATTTTACTGAAAAAATGCTGGGTGTGTTATTAATTTACCCACTGATATTTATTTTTATTTCTCTACTTCCATACTATTTATGCAAAGATAGGTGAAGCGAATTATTTCAATCTAAAACTACGCACGCAATCAGGGGCCTTACCATGAGCTCTTATCGCAGGCCTTAAACAGTATTGCTGTCTATTTCCGTACCATGACCGGCTTAAAGCAGCGCGTTTGCAGGCCTGCCTAAAATGACGTCACGAAACCGTTCACCTTTTTTTATGTATGAACTTTCGTACCATGACCGCCCGTTTGACAGTTTGAAAACTGCTTTTGAACGTCCTAAATGTCAAATAAAGCAATCATTAAAAAGTTGCTCTTCAGCGGCTGTAACAAGATTGTTAAGTGGATTTGGCCCAATTTGGTGGAATTTTCATAAGATAATTGTTAAAACTAACTTTATTTAAGATGTTTTCAAACGGCTGTAGTGACTTTTTCTCTAATTTTAACTCCCTAATTTTCGTATAATTAATAGCCGAGTCACGCCGAGTGTTTTTTTTTATATAGTTTTCACAGTGTTTATTACTCTTGAGAGTTGAGATATTGCTTGAGATGTGATGTGACGATAGTGAAATATTTGAATTTTTGGAGAGTGAACACCGCACGGAGTTAAAACAAGTGACATCGAGAGAAGCTAACTAATGATACCCTCAGAACAATCAATACCTACCTTTGATTCAGAGGAAAATGAATTTCAGTATAAAAAAGTACCTACTCTGTGAAAAGGAATTTATTAAGCAACTAGCGACCCGCCCCGGCTTCGCACGGGTGCAATGTAGATACTAATGTGGGGCAGTTTGGAGTGATTAATAATATTATATGTATATTACATACAAACCTTCCTCTTGAATAGATAGGGTAATCTATTGCTGAAACTGCATTGAAATCCTTTGCATAGTTTAAAGATTTACGCGTACAAACAGAGAGAGCAACTTTGTGTTATTATACTATATTATAATAGATAGATGTTAGTTGTTTATTGATTATATTAAAAACCCTTGCCTTTACTTACATTAATTTTATTTTGTTCTACTTTATCTAATGTTAAGCATAATGTAGGTAACATTTTTCATTCTAACCATGTTTGGTTACCTCGAGAGTTGGTTAGGAATTTTAACTATACTTTCAACCGATAGTGAAAATTAAGTTCAAATGACTAAAATTCAACTAGGGAACCCCAAAATGTTGCTCAACAGACAGGTTTCCTGTTTTATCACAAGAAATTGATGCCATTAACAATGTGCAAATAAGAAATAAATGTGGTTTCCAAAAATATGCTAAAAGAATGTAATGTGTATGAATTAGGTGTGTATAAGGTGCTAATACGATTCAAATTGTGAACTTACTACCTTACCTACTATGTTCCCATAATGGTGTAGTAGGTTCATTCCTCCTCATCTGTGGAGAAACGGTGAGAAACTCAGCGGTGAGTTGAAGTGGTGGTGGCATTACACCAAATTATTAAGGATAAGCATTAACTTTGCAAAATGCTTCTATAGCTTTTACCAAACCTACACATAATATCTTACCATCCTAACTAATATTATAAATGCGAAAGTGAGTTTGAGGCAAAAAGGCACTTCTTGTTCCACAAACAAAATTTCTTTCTGCAGATGTGAATTTAATTTTGTTGCAAAAATTGTACCTACTACTTCCTAAAGTTGAAAAATAGTAATAAATGGTTAAAACTCAGTTTACAAAATAATTAATATGACGGTTCATTAATACCTTCTCAACAATTTTTGTGCTATGGGAAATTATATAAATAATATAAAACTTGAAGTGATAGCTTTCTATGTATTACATAGAAAAAAACAATATATTAAATAAAAAAAAACATTTCAGATGTGCATTGCAGACAGATCTAAGTATATGCACATTGTTGTTAGCATATAATGTTCACACTCAATAAGACACAGAAAGCAGGGCATTCAGTGAAATTAAGCTTTCAATTCTTGAAAGTGGATATATCATTTGACCATAACACTTATTAGGTTTCTTATGCTACCTACAAGGGTGTGTGCTTAGTCTTGTCGATCATCAGTTAACCTCACCAGGGTCAACTGATGATCAATTGAGAGAAAGAAATTAACTCGTGAGAAATGCTCGGGCAAAAAAATGCTTAACTGCAACATCACAACAATGTATGTGTTGATGCAAATCATCTAGGGTATAATCACGAATCATTTACATGGACAAATCATCCTCTCATTTAGAAAATTTAAATACACTAGATAATAAAGCTTTATTATTATTGGTAAAAATAAAACGAATAACATTTTTCCAAAATATAATAAAAAGTTAGGCTCAAAACAATGAAATCAAACATCTTGTGTTTTTGCAAACAAAAAAATACTACAATGTTAGTCTTAAAATAAAACAATCATTTCAGTTTATTCCCAATCTTTCTTGGCCCAGATTTTTGCCTCTGTATTCACACTATGCAATAAAGCTAATCATGATTAATCCAAGAAGCATTTAACCAAACGTCTACTGCAGTGCAAGATCCATCTATTGTGGCAGACATGAAGCAGCAGCCAAAAATGAAATTTGTTCGCTTCTGGGTTGTTCACCAGATATCCTATGACAAATATAGGTACTTTTTTCAAATTTAGCTGTCTCTGAGTGAGTTTCTTCAATAAAGCAAACAAAATTCAGGTTTTTAAGATTCAACTTATAATAAAACATTTATTTCTTCACAATAACTGTCTTTTATTCGCATGAGTACTACACATTCAAATTAATTTACACTTTTTGGATTTATTTGCATATACTTGGTTTTAAACATTTCAATAATTTAGCCCCACATATGGATTGCTTTTCAGTATTCATGGTAATGAGATGACTAAAGCTGGTGGGTGTTGAAGAGTAACATCATAATTATTATTCATTTACTAAACATAAATTGTGCAATGCTTTCCATATCTTTTTCACTTCTCGCTTGTGCAGACTTATTAAAACCTATATACTGGTTATATGTATTTTACCAGACGTCTTCCAAGTCATGCAAACATCGAAAAAATATCTATAACATTGACAAACCCAGATACCATTCGAGTTGATTTCATTCAGAAGTAATCAGAGAAATCTCTGGAAGTAATAGGTAGATATTCTTGGTTCTTATCGCTGTACAAAGCACGACGATGTAAATTACTTGCAAACACTTTGTACAATGAAGAATCAACACAAAAAACTGCCGACACACTTTTCTATCGATTGTTTAAACAAGAAAATACAAACAAAACATCTGTATTTTAGAACACGATTGGTCGTTGTCTAAAATTCTTTTTTGTTTGGTGGACTGGTGGTTTCCCTTTTGGATTTCCCCAGAATCGAGATTTTTGCTCAGTTTTCGTTTTTCAGAAGGATGGATTAATGCCCTTGTAAGACTGCTTTCTTGACATGGATCGTGAAAGTACAATGACTATGTGTATTTTATACAAAACTTCGAAGATCTGTAATTCTTTAAAATTTTCTGCCACGTAAAATAAATTAAAGGTTAAGTACGTTCATAACAAGCTATGAACATTTCCTTCCACTATCAATAGCTTGGAAAATTCTTGGAGAATGTAGAGTAAAGATGTAATAAAATAAAAACAACTATAAAATATAATAACTCATATCTTAAGAATAAAAAACGTTAAAACGAACAACAAAAATAACAAATAATTGTAAATATGTTGAAATATTCTCTTTTACCGGTTCAACCGGTTTTTAATCTTTCAATGGTTTTCGAACGCTTCCGAAGAAAAGAGATGTCAGATACAACAGTTGTATAGCGCTATCTCGTTTTAACATTAAAGCAGACCAGAGACAAATAACCGTTCACCTTACGACTCAAGCAATCTATAAGCCGTTCACCTAAACAGGGCTCATAGTACGATTTTAAGCAATCCTGTTTAAGGCCTGCTTAGGAACTGCACGGATTATGGATGGTTTTATAAAAGCTCATGGTAAGGCCCCAGTTCCTAAAGAAACAAATTGACTGATGACCAGACCACCGAGTGTGCTCGGTGGACCAGACTCTTTTTAGTAGGTACCCATTAAGCATCCATCTAAAACTATCCGTACTCTGTTTTCAATTCCTAGGTAGCTGCTGTATGTAGCTTTGCTGCCGAAAAGACGTCGAATACCTACTATTATTACCTTTGCGTAAATATACCTATGTACCGTTTTATTAGTTAGATGTAGTTTTCTCTTAAAATAAAAAGAATGTAATTGAATTTTGATAAAGTCGATACTACTAATACTTTAATGCCATGCGATTCGATTTTATATCGAAACATTTTCTATGAATAAAAGAACTATTACAAGTTGTCAGATATCACACAAATTACTCAAATGTGCATACAATTAGGTACTATGTAACTGTTTGTCCGCGATAGAGGCCCCCTAGACAAGACGCATTTCGATAATCGCTAACGCAATCGCTAGAAGGAAAATGTATGAGATTTGACAGTTGCGCTCGAAAGCTAAGCGAGAACTCATGTCAAATCGCATACATTTTCCTTCTAGCGATTGCGTTAGCGATTATCGAAATGCGTCTTGTCTAGGGGGGTAGCAGGCCTATTCTGTAACTTCGGTTGCTAACTAGAACTGTCATTTTTGAAAGGAACTTAACGTCCATTACTGCTAACATGAACGCTGCCGTAACACATAAGATCACTAAACCAGTAATGGATATACGGCCCGTTCCAGATAAGCATTTTTAGCATAGATATAGAATGGAATAGATGGGCTATAAAAGCCGTCAAACATGAGGAAAAGAGATAAACTTATACACATTGCCAAAGGAAAGAAGAAGACGGCATCATTTTTTTTGTCTTTGTCACCGTATATAGGTGAAACTGGTAGTGGGGATTGTTTATCACCAGCGTCTGGTGCTAAACAAATACGTGGATGAAATTTGTTGTGTGAAGTATAGCTCACTGTGCAATTATTTAACAGTTTAATTAGTGTAATTGTGAACTATTTGAACATTTAAATCATGGTGCACTGCTCCGCTATAGGTTGTAATAGTGATAGTGCTAGAAAACAGGAAAATATAACCTTTACAGGTAAGACCTAAATTGTGTCAATATTAAGCGCCAAAACTATTTTTAAATTATAAATACAAGTTATATTGCAATATTTTATCCTTCTACTATGGTTCTCAATCATATTGTGGGATTAAACATGAAATTTCAAACTAATTATAAGGTTACTATTAACCTAATAAGTTAAGAATGTCGCCATTCAATATGGTCACGTATACAACCAACGCGTATAACATTTTGCCGGGTTATAGTGTTACCAGTTGCGCTACGACTATTTTTCCTTGATTCGTAGGTAATTTGTTACGTTAAAGGGAACTCACATATTAGTTTCTGTGTTACATTAATATTGACATATTTAAGTATAAAATTTTGAGCATTTTAGATAACAAAGGTAATTCTTTTGAAGTGAAACTTTCTATTTGCTTGTTTGTCTGTATTTAACAGATTTCCTTCGGAGATAATTACTCGAAACAGTTGGGTTAAAGCTACTGGTCGATTGAATTGGCAGCCAACCAAGCATACCCGAATGTGTTCTAAGCATTTTGAACAACAGTGGATTTAGAAAAACAAAAAGACACTTTTCTTGGGAGTGGTGCTATTCCTAACTTTTTTTACAGGTCAGTAACTTATACATATTATATCTACAAAGTAAATCCCTATCAAGCCGAAACCTATATTTATTTTTCACAGACCCAACTATTTGTATAAGGGATTTCAAAATTAATTTTACAGTTTTGGATTAATGACACCAAAATTTTTATAAGAGTATGTTAACATGGGTAGGTACCAAATTCTTTTCTACTATTTTGAAATGGCCAAAAATATTATTAATGGTTTGATTTTGGACATTTCCTATTTAAGTAAACTAAATAAGTCTGACCATTAGTTCAGATACAGTTTACAAATTTCTTAATTATTATTTTTAATGTTGTAAAATTAGCACCTGATTTTATTTTTAACCTGTATACATATTGTTTCAGGACGCATCGGTGTTGGATTTCGGTTCAAATTTGAATACGCCCCGAAAGAGAAAAATGCGGCTTCAAATGCTGCGTTTGACACAATCAGCGAGGTCATCAAGTAAAAACTACGGGCAGTGCGTGAATCGCTTAGACGATTGGGAAAAAAAGTAGCCAAACTTTAAAATGTGTTAAACAGCGTTACATCCAACACTACAACCGATGTGATCCGCGAGAAAAATATTTAAATATGGGTTTCATGTAGTTAATTTTTGCTAAATTGTAATTAATCTGAACCTTAGAAATTATAAAAAGACCAGATATTTTTTTTTATCATCTGATAGGAATTTGGTAAATTTTATGAAATTTTCACCTCGCTGTCTTTGATGGCCGATTTAAGCCAAAGTAGCCCTATTAAGTACTTCTTTTTTTAAATGATTATGAAAGCAGAGAGTCTAGAGAAGTTTTAACACATACTTAGAAACCATGAATTCGCCTGTTTAGATTTTTAATTTAAAGATGAATTTTTAAGTAATTATTCACTAACATTCAAATTTTGACTTTACACTACTGTTTTCTAAATTTCCACTAAAGTTACGAAGCTGATTATTTTAGACATAAAAGAAGCACTAAAGATGATTCAGTGGCAAAAAGAAAAACATTAAAATATGTTCTACTTTTTTTTATTTAAAATTTTTAAGTTCTTTGGATCAAAATTTTCAAAAAGTCAGAAAAAAAATTATTACCCGAAAACTACGAATAATCGCGGAACATACATGGGGGTGATTCGGGTACTCCAAGAGGTGCTCTAACTCTGGACTTACGCTTGACACTAGTCAAAGAGGTAGTTACCACATGCGAAGTTGCTGAAAAAACATATCGTAGAAATAAACCTTTTGGAAATAAAATTACTATGCATTCCCTTTTGCACCAATGCTTAGAAAAATTGTTATATCAATTTTTTTACTGAAGAGTTTACGCATAATCACTACCCGCTTTTGATGAAATGTATTTGTAAAAAATAGATTTCATTAACGGAGTTACTGAAATCTAATTTTAGAAAATGTTTATTTAAAATTTAATATTTATACATTTTCTAAATCTTCACAAATATTTTGTAAATGTATAAATATTGGATTTTAAATAAATTGCAGAGATAAAGAAAAAACAATGATATTGCCCGTTGTATTCTTAATCGAGCGTCGATCTTCGCAAGGTACCTAGCTGGCAAAAGCTGGAAGTGAGTGGTCGCGGATCGTACTCAGTGGCGAGTACTTATAGAGGCCTATGTCCAGCAGTGGACGCGTGTGGGCTGATGATGATGATTCCTAATATTTTTTCTTATATTTGTAAAGATGTTTACATAATAGCTTAAATAATTAAGTAAAATGTTTTAAAACTAAATATACTCGAGTAAATCCGAAAAGTGTAGTTTTATTTAAAAGTGTAAATAACTTTAGACTGCGAAGGTTGAATGAAGAATACAATAAAAAAATTCGCAACTTCCTCCCACTTTTATTTTTTGAGACATATTGTTGAGCGAAGGGCGCTCATTAAAATGTCTCAATAAAAATACGTAGATCAACCAACCTTTTTACCACTATAAACATAAAGTAGGGTAAAACTTAAAGCAACACTGGTATACCCATCTACTTTAGGCAGGTATGACGTCATCTATGTCTGTCCCTTACGGGTATACGGTCACGTCCTATCTATTCCATCCTTTATCTAAGATTTTTAGCCATAAATACCAACATTTTTAGCATCTCTGCGTTTCATTAGCCGGTGATGCTAGTTTTTCTTGCTGGTTGTCATGCGTTTCATTTAAACATTTTTAACACGTAATGCTAGCATCAAATACCCATGTTAATAGACGGGTCCTCTGATACCAGTTTTTGACAGCTTCCAATTTGACATTTGGAATCTTTTTTCATGAATCAAAAAGGATTTCCAGCGGATTTAAAAAAAATATTGAAATATATTTATAGTATTAGCCAATTCTGATTTATATTATTAAAAATTTTAAGTGACTGGACTAAGTCGGTGAGGTGTCAAAATTCAGCACGAAAAATCAGTACCTTGCGTTTCATTTGTAACAATTAGCGCGACTAAAAATGTCAACATTTCTTATAAGAAACGCAAAACGAGGCTAACATCAGATGTTAGCCTCAGAAAGTAGCAGTGCTTTATGTGGAACGCAGGGATAAAGTGTCTTTCAAAAATGACAGTTCTAGTTACCAACCGTAGTTAGCGAATAGGCCTGCTGGTAATCTTTTAGCATTGACCTACGTCAATATCTTAGGTCCTTTGGGTGAAAGTGTGACACGACACCCACCCACAATCGATTTAAAAACGATGAATTGTAGGTATGCTAAAGTTGCGACCTAGGTTTAATACCTAAATACCCACCCTATCTTACGTAATTTGTAGAATGCAATTGGAACAAAATTACTTGTTGCCGTTTAATTAATTAAATCGACTGCGGGCTATTAGCCGATTGGCAAAATTGCCACTTTAATAACAATTGATGCTTTGTTAGGTGCTACTTATTGCTAGCCTCATTTAAACCAGATTAAGGAATGATTATGTAGGTAACATGACAATGTGTTTTCCACCGTATGTAAGCTGTTTGTAAGGATAGGCACATAGGGCGGGCGGCCGCGTAGGCTCGGCTCAGCTGTTGTAGTGTAGCGCGCCTTTCAGCGGGTGGCTTGACGAGTCTTATTCTACGGTTTAACTTACATTGCGCGTTTCGTAAAAAATCGTTCTTTTGTTTTGAAACTTTAAAATATTGTTTTATGATCTTGTGTTTACACAATGCTGTTAGAAAAATAAGAAAAAAAATTTCAAAAAATCTATTTTTTTAAAAGTTTGTTTTCTATCCCAACTTCCCAATAATAAAAGACGAGTACGCACTAAAGTTTCTATTGTTAACTCAATCTTTGCTCGAAGACAAATTAATTACACTGGACCATTTCTTTACAGATATTTCAATGACGACAACCATATAATTAAAATTAATAAATCTCGATTAAAAATAATTCTTAAGGAAAAACTTAAAACTTTAGACTACTATATGACAGAAGAAATTCTAAAAATTAATCAATGAACTTTGGCTCACATTCATAAGTTAGTAAGTAGGTATATGATACAAAATTGGAGTGTTTTTCTTTTGTTTTCATCACTCTTGTTTGTTATGTTTAGTTTACCTTCTGTTAAAATGAGTACGCATAACTATCCCACACTTTAAATGTATTCAATTTTTGTGGATTCCTCTACCAATCTATGTGTTAATTAAGTGCACTTAATTTATTGACCACTGTTTGGGGTGGAGGGTTGATAGTCCGAGACACAGGAATCTCCCTAGTTCGGGTATCAGCCCGCCACAGTCTTTCAAATACTTACTGTATCTTTTTATAGTTACAAATTCATATGTTTACAGATTGTGGTGTGAAAAATAAAGATTATTATTATTATTATTATTATGTAGTGTTAAGTATCCTTAGTACTATCATCTGACTCAGTTTGGGTTGCATGTTCACTAACACCCGGTATTGTCTCGAATTTTGCGTCCAGTCCAGTCCGCCATTACAAATCACCGTGTTTGTTGTTGTGCTAAAATATCAGTCAGTGAGCATTATTTGTGAGTGCATTTTATAGTTTTATGTTTTTCATTGATTTTTAATGAATTACATAAAGAAAAACATAATAAGTGTGGAATATTGGATGCAGCGTCCCAAGTTTTTTCCGCCATCTTAGAGCATCAACACAAAGGAGATGTTTCAATTTCGGCCATGAACATGTACAGTACATTAAAAAATGTAAAAAAATGAATAAAACTACTACAAATTACATTGCCTGATATTTTCAGCCGTTAAACCGTGTACAAAAATATTTTATAGCATCCAAATAAAACCAAACCTGGCAATAAAGGATGCCATACTGTTTCTGTAATCTGTGGCTGTGTTCTGTGAATAAGCGCGAGTACACACGACCGACAATCAGTAACCGATTTTTTATGTGGTAACGTATACATTTACGAACGTTCCATTTTTCATTGATAATCGGGGTGGCTGCGATACACCGATATTTTTATGACCGACTTTTTGTAGTTCGCGTGCGTTGCAACGTAAAAATCCATGTCTCATTTTCCACCGTCAATAAATCGGTCACCGATAGTCGGTCGAGTGCGAACGCGCCAAGTCTGTCAGTGAATGGTCAGAGCTGCGTTCAGAACCTACGCTCGAGTGCACTCCGAGTGCACCCTGACAGCAACCGACCCGTTCAGAGCCTCGGGGTAAAAAACGCTCTGACAGGCGGTTAGTACACTCTGTGCCCGTTCAGAAGTTTCGAGTGATGCAACCAAACAACCAACTTGAGCGTAGGGTGAAAAACACTCTGACAGCTTTTATGTCAAAGTCGATGTCAAAAATACGCTAATTACTTATTATTTTATTAAATAACACTACTTTGAACTCTTTTAAGCCTAATACAAGGGAAATATAGAGATTTTTATGTGTTGTAATTATTTTTAAGCAGAAAAATGGATATTGACTGTTAATTTCATAGTAAGGATTAGTATATTTTGCCCTTTGCTTGATCTTGATCGGCAAGCTACAAACTAAAAAAAAAGATAGCAACCGAGCCGTTCTGAACCTCGGAGCGAGTGTGAAAAACACTCTCGGTTGCATTACTCTGACCCTCGGAACGCAACTCTGAGTTACGTTCCGAGGGTCAGAGCTGCGTTCAGAACCTACGCTCGAGTGCACTCCGAGTGCACCCTGACAGCAACCGACCCGTTCAGAGCCTCGGGGTAAAAAACGCTCTGACAGGCGGTTAGTACACTCTGTGCCCGTTCAGAAGCTTCGAGTGATGCAACCAAACAACCGACTCAAGCGTAGGGTGAAAAACACTCTGACAGATTTTATGTCAAAGTCGATGTCAAAAATATGCTAATTATTTATTATTTTATTAAATAACACTACTTTGAACTCTTTTAAGCCTAATACAAGGGAAATATAGTGATTTCTATGTGTTGTAATTATTTTTAAGCAGAAAAATGGATATTGACTGTTAATTTCATAGTAAGGATTAGTAATATTTTGCCCTTTGCTTGATCTTGATCAGCAAGATACAAACTAAAAAAAAAGATTGCAACCGACCCGTTCTGAACCTCGGAGCGAGTGTGAAAAACACTCTCGGTTGCATTACTCTGACCCTCGGAACGCAACTCAGTGATATATTTCTTGACTTAATGACCTGTTGGTATTTATTATTTTGGACTTTTTTATGCTGCTAACTTGTTTACAACATAATTAACAAATTGCCATAAAAGGGGATAAAAAAAAACTTGTTTACCACGGCTTAAGGCTTATTTCAACGAACTACGATATAGCTCTAGCGACTTGGATTTTGACGATTATTATCATTTCCTTTAGCTTTTAGAACGGTGAGTGTTCTTGTGTAAATGTGTAAAAAAGTTAACAAATACTTGACCACAATAGTTTCAAAACGTATTTAAGTTTTGTCTTAACGATTTAATTGCGATTTCAAATAAATATTTATTACTCTTTTTAGTTCATGTACATAATAGATATTAACGTTTAATATTGGTGGGGAGTTTAACGATAACTACTACATGTGTGTTTATTTTCAGGCTCACAATAACTCGCTGTGTGAATTGTGACTCTCTTTTCAACGAAAATGGTAACCAACATCTTTATCTTCCGACTGATATTGGAGCAGAATTAGTTTCCATCATAGAGCAAAAATGGGTCATGAGGTAATTAGTGTTTACTAATCACCCTTAATTTTTCACAATATGTATAATATTAAAGTGTATCTGAAAAAATGGTTCTTGTTTTTTTAATATGACATTGCTTCATTCTTTTATTTTTAGATTGATCTTGCTGGTGTTTTGTCTGAAAACTGTTTTAATTCGGCATTACAAGAATTGCAGACTGTATCAACAACATCTCACACACATCAATTGCCTGAAGTGCAGTCTGCACCAGTATATCATGACACATATGTTTGTGTTTGGTGCAGGTCAGTCATCATATCAGAGAAGAACTCGATTCTCTTTTAAGAAGGCCCAGAGAGAAATGAAATCACTTCAAGGATATATCCTATAGTGGTCAGTTGACTTATGATAGCATTGCCTACAATTCTTTACAAGATGTCACACATGATGTGGAATGTAATAGCATCAAGAATTTTCAGAGAGGTATGGGGTAATTTAAAAAAAATCATGCATGCATGAGTGATTTAAAAATTCATGGAATATTGTTTTGATCTGAATTTGTTTTTTGTATTTCTTTAGATAGCAGAGTTTGCTATGCATGCTGGGTGTTTGCTCAGCGGAATGCTCATCAACAGACTGTCCAAGACGAACAGTGTGACTAGAGTCCACTACAATAAGATCAAAATAGGAATAATTTTGTTTGGTGCAGGTCTTCATTGATTTGAAGGCGTACACATTTATTGCGACCTGGACCTGAGACAGATTAAATTGCCACAAGGATTTTTCCTAGAGAGGTAACACAGTTTAATTTAGTCTAACCAAAACACTAACATTGCCAAATAACTAAAGAAACACTGTGTTATTAAGGAATGTCATTTATTTCACAGATAGAAGATAATGCACTTGCAAGTAGTGAGTCTTGGACCCAAGCTCAACAAAATATACTTCTTCACAATGTGGCACAGGAGGACAATCTACCCACAGATTATATTGATTTGGATGAGTTCACACATACGCCTGATTCCAGTAGCCAGTGTTTTATTCCTGGGTGTTTACAACCGGAAAGATTAAATGTTCCAGATTATTTAAGAAAGAGAGTTGACCACAAATAAAATATTTATTACTAAAACTGCTAGACTGTGCCGAACATCAGTCAGAGTATAATTGGAACATTTTGGATGAACATATATTAAGTATCTAAGGGGGTAGATACTTAACTTTAAAATTGCCTCCAAAGTATTTTTACTGAAAGAATTACTAAATATAATATGTTCATCCAAAATGTTCCAATTATAATATGCAATAGAATTTTGAAAATATTGATTTGATGGGTGACAGTATTTTGGTACTTTGGGTGGGCTCGGCATCATTTCTAGATAGAATATTAATAAATGAAATAGAATAAACATTTTTAAAACAGTGTTTTATTTATCAGACTGAACCCTAACACCTTACACACTTTTAACTACACTTAAAAGGCAATCACTCGACTTCAACTTTAAACCTTCCCAATAGCACAGGACATGCAAACAACTTTTAACAAAACTGAATATAATCAACACAATCTGCCTGTTGTGTACCATATTATTATAATATAAGGCTTCTTTAGCATTCACATACTTCAATTAGAACTTTGGTTATTAGGTTCAAGTTATGCACTAAAAATAGATTTAAGTACACTTTTCTGAGTGCTGGATGATTACTTGATCTTTTACAGTTTTGCGCTATAACTTTTAATAGAAGCACAAGCTGCTTTTCTGTAGACATATTGGCTAAGGTGGTTTTGAATAACTAGTCCAATTTCATCATAAACACTTTTTACTACACTTGAAAGGCAATCACTCGACTTCAACTTTTAACCTTCCCAATGACACAGGACATGCAAGCCACTTTTAACAAAACATTCAATATAATCAACACAATCTGCCTATTGTGTACCATATAATATAATGCTTCTTTAGCGTTCACTTACTTCACTTGGAAGTTTGGTTATTGGCTTTTGGTTATGCAGTATAAATAGGTCTAAGTTCACTTTTCTGAGTGTTGGGTGATTACTTGATCTTTTGCAGTTTTGCACTAAAACTTAATAGAAGCTCGAGCTGCTTTTTCGTTCACATATCGTACGGTAGTTTCGTATTCGTAATAGTCACAAGAACTGTTTAGTCATATTTCAGGAAGCTCATAAAGAAATCCGTTGATATAGGTATTGATAATTAATTGTATCTATTTACGTTCAATTCAATTCAACTATAAGAATACGGAATTGTTTGTAAACTCCGTAGTGTCGTGTATGTGTTAGTTTTTTTTATTTTCCAATTATTTTTTGACGTTACAGTGTTGCCATTATATTGATGTTATAAATCTGTCATTGATCATCAAAAAGTATAATGTACACGAAAACAACAAAAAAATAACAAAAATTAATTGCAAAGTAATGTTTTATTTTTATTTCCCTAGCATAAAAACCACTGTACATACTCATAGCCGGGACTCCATACAAACCTGAAACATCTCCTTTTGGCACGCTTTTTTCGTAGGTATTGCATGTTCTTTGGTATCCATAGTCTAAGACTGCAGCACAGGGGGGGTTGTCAGAAAACCTTAGATAAAGAATGAATAGATAGGACGTGACCGTATACCCGTAAGGGACAGACATAGATTTATTTATTTATTTTATTTATTTATATAATACCTCTGACGACGTCATACCTGCCTAAAGTAGATGGGTATACCAGTGTTGCTTTAAGTTTTACCCTACTTTATGTTTATAGTGACTTTTACCACTATAAACATAAAGTAGGGTTGATTGATCTACGTATTTTTTTTGAGACATTTTAATGAGCGCCTGTCGCTCAATAATATGTCTCAAAAAATAAAAGTGGGAGGAAGTTGCGATTTTTTTTATTGAATTCTTCATTCAACCTTCGCCGCAGTCTAAAGTTATTTATACTTTTAAATAAAACTACACTTTTCGGATTTACTCGAGTATATTTCGTTTTAAAACATTTTACTATTATTTATTTAAGCTATTATGTAAACATCTTTACAAATATAAGAAAAAATATTAGGAATCATCATCATCATCCACACGCGTCCACTGCTGGACATAGGCCTCTCCAAGTGCTCGCCACTGAGCACGATCCGCGACCACTCGCTTCCAGCTTTTGCCAGCTAGGTACCTTGCGAAGATCGTCGCTCGATTAAGAATACAGCGGGCAATAATCATTGTTTTTTCTTTATCTCTGCAGTTTATTTAAAATCCAATATTTACACATTTACTAAATATTTATGAAGATTTAGAAAATGTATAATATTAAATTTTAAATAAACATTTTCTAAAATTATATTTCAATAGCACCGTTATTGTCATCGAATAAAGGACTTCGGCTTACAGGGATAAAATTCACTACAATACAGGTAAAAATTCACTTGGGCTGCCGATGTAGATAGCTGGTTATTCTTAGTTGCCCGTGATGCCACCCCCAACCTCGCCCCCGCTGGCGGCAACTTGGAAATAGCGCAGGACAAGACCAATTTGTAGATCTCTGAGGAAGATTATGTTCTGTCAAGTACCTATATAATTAATTAGAAACACTTGTTCGGTGCATAGAGCTATATCTACATCCTATGTGTTCTTTTTAAATATTCAGACAAAGTAGAGATATGACTTATTTCATTTGGATTAAGCCAGATTACTAGCTATGGCACAAAATTGCTAATAAATCACAAACATTTTCTAGAGGCTGTCTACTCCTCGCCACTCACCAGCTGTTTTTGGGTGTGGTAAACACGTATTAAATTGCTTACGTACAAACTCATATGCCTTTGAACTTAAAAAGTGTAAGCACAGCGCGAATTTCCTTAAAGGTTCAGAATACTTTCTTTTGTCAACTCCTAAAAATCAGAAAATCTCTATTGGTTCCTCCTACAGTATCTAAAATGTCCAACTACTAATTTTGCATCATTAACTTACACTTCAAATCACTTTACACATTATCAAGTGTGACTACTTTTTTTCCCAATCGTCTAAGCGATTGACGCACTGGCCGTAGTTTTTTATTTGATGACCTCGCTGATTGTTTCAAACCCAGCATTTGAAGCCGCATTTTTCTCTTTCGGGGCGTATTCAAATTTGAACCGAAATCCAACACCGATGCGTCCTGAAACAATATGTATACAGGTTAAAAATAAAAGCAGGTTATAATTTTACAACATTAAAAATATTAATTAATAAATTTTTAAACTGTATCTGTACTAATGGTCAGACTTGTTATATTAATAGAAAATGACCAAAATCAAACCATTGATAATATGTTTGGCCATATCAAAATAGTAGAAAAGGATTTGGTACCTACCCTACCCATGTTAATCCAAAACTGTAAAATAAATTTCGAAATCCCCCATAAAAATAGTTGGGTTTGTGAAAAATAAATTTAGGTTTTGGCTTGATAGGGTATGTACCTTGTAGATATAATATGTATAAGTTACTGATCTGTAAAAATAGTTTAGGAATAGCACCACTTCTAAGAAAAGTGCCTTTTTTGTTTTTCTGAATCCACTGTTGTTCAAAATGCTTAGAACACATTCGGGTTTGCTTGGTTGGCTGCCAATTCAATCGACCAGTAGCTTTAACCCAACTGTTTTCGAGTAGTTATCTCCGAAGGAAATCTGTTAAATACAGACAAACAAGCAAATGGAAAGTCTCACTTCAAAAGAATTAACTTTGTTATCTAAAATGCCCAAAATTTTATACTTAAATATGTCAATATTAATGTAACACAGAAACTAATATGTGAGTTCCCTTTCACGTAACAAATTACCTACGAATCAAGGAAAAATAGTCGTAGCGTAACTGGTATCATTATAACCCGGCAAAATGTTATACGCGTTGGCTGTATACGTGGCCATATTGTATGGCGACATTCCTAGCTTGTTAGGTTAACAGTAACCTTACTACTTAGTTTGAAATTTCATGTTTAATCCCACAATATGATTGAGAACCATAGTAGAATGATAAAATATTGCAATATAACTTGTATTTATAATTAAAAAAATAGTTTTGTAGCTTTCTAATGACACAATTTAGGTCTTACCTGTAAAAGGTTATATTTTCCTGTTTTCTAGCACTATCACTATTACAACCTAAAACGGAGCAGTGCACCATGATTTAAATGTTCAAATAGTTCACAATTACACTAATTAAAGTGTTAAATAATTACACAGTAAGCTATAATTCACACAACAAATTTCTTCCACGTATTTGTTTAGCACCAGACGCTGGTGATAAACAATCCCCACTACCAGTTTCACCTATATACGGTAACAAGGAAGGACAAAAAAAAATGATGCCATCTTCTTCTTTCCTTTGGCAATGTGTATAAGTTTATCTCTTTTCCTCATGTTTGACGGCTTTTATAGCCCATCTATTTCATTCTATATCTATGCAGAAAACAGTAAAGCAGCCAAAAAAATTGTCTAAGAAAAAATCGCTCCTTTATAAAAGGAAGTCGGCGCAGAGTCTTGTGTTCACGGCGCAATAGCTGTCAAATTATAAAATTCGTGATAGATTTTTTCTTATACAATAACTTGGGCTGCGGTCCGAAAATAAATAAAAGTCACTATCAGCGCTATTATAGTTGGGCCCATAGTTGGGCCATTATAAAAGGCCACCATTTGACAGTTCATCAAAGCTATTCTCTGGTAGCCTTGTAATGGCGATCACACAATATTATTTATTTTTCAAATGATAAAATCGCACTTGTTTTAATTGCCACATAGATTATCGAAATAAAAATGAAGACTATTTTAACACATCCTTTTTGAAAAGATGGACTGCGACTGTCAAATTGTAAGCAATCGCGATAGATTTTTTCTTAGGCAATAAGCCCCCAGCAGGCCTATTCTGTAACTTCGGTTGCTTATTAGAACTGTCATTTTTGAAAGGAACTTAACATCCATTACTGCTATCATGAACGCTGCCGTAATACATAAGATCACTAACCAGTAATGGTTATAGTGTCTTTCAAAAATGACAGTTCTAATTACCAACCGTAGTTAGCAAATAGGCCTGCTGGGAAGGAACTGACGTTGACAAATGCAAAACTTTCGCTTTCTTTCAAAGTTTCCATCTATTCAATCAACTTTTGTATAAAACTTTCGGACTCGTGTAGATGGCAGGGCTACTAAATAAAAATGACAGCTCAAGCAACTGTCCTCCACCTGCCTGGCCCTGACGTACCGTGCGTTCCGAATTGCGATAAAAGCGATAATATCGCGAATCCGACCAAATTAAATCGTCACAAAATATAAGGGCTATTTGAATCAGTAGGTTATGTTGTGACTTTGGTCGGATTCGCGATCACTTTTATCGTTTTACGGAACGCAGGGCATGAGATACTACCCCTGCGTTCCGTAAAGTGATAAAAGCTTTTATCGCAATTCGGAACGCACCATAGTCTGGGGGGCTACCGCCTAACTCATAGCGATCACTCGCTATCACTTCGTGACATTAGAACAATAGCTCTAATGTCATCTGTGACATTAAAACTATTGTTCTAATGTCATGATAACGATAGCGAGTGCTCGCTTTGAGTTAGGCGGTACGGCCGCCGGTAGTCTGTAATCACAGAACACATATACCCTGTGATTGTGATGTAAATACAAATAATTTGTGATGATGTAAACAAATGTTAGATTTGTCGACGAATTGTTGCTTTTCTTTCATCCAAAAGTAAAATATTAGACGGAAGTTAGTGAAAATTGAGAGAGAGATAATATGTATTTGGTCGACCTTAAAGATTTGGTTAGCAACTTAGCTGTTGTTACTACGGTATTACAATTTTTATCAGGAATGTAGGTCTATTATGCTCGTTTCAATGTTGTCACAAACTGATATAATTATAATATTCTTAATACATACCATATGTGTAACTTACAGGCTTGTATGTAGACAGTATGTGAGGAACAAAACAACTGCTGAAGCATCGCCATTACCTTTTCTTTTCGGAGTGTTTTCGTTAGTATATATTTTTTAAAATTATTTTACTAAAATATTTTACCGAAAATTATATTTAAAACAAATAATGTAGTACCTATATACTATTTAGGTAATTATATTTAAAGCTTTCTAATTCCTATGAACTAAGGAATGTCAAATCACCAAAAAATATTCTTTATTATTGGAGTGGTCACAGGCGACAGGTAGGTATAGGTACAAGAATATTAAACCAAACTGTTCACAGGGTTATCAACTATTGTTGGTTTTTATGTCAATACAGAGTAGATAATTGAAAACAAACTAATTATGACATGTAGATCTCGGTTTATTGTCATCTTAACAGAAGCCATACAACCTAAAAAAATATCATATTTTAAAATTAACATTTAATTACAAAACAAAATACTATTTTGTAACATAAATAAATAAAACTCAACACACAAAATAGCTACTGAGGTTAGGCCTTTCCCAAAGAATTGGAAATAAGGCCTTTCCTACTCCGCTGGCCCATTGCAGGGAGTGGGGTCATATTTTTTAGTTATAAATAATCATAATGCCACTAAAGTAATATTAGTCTATTTTAAAAATGAGAAAGATAATTTGAGTACTTTTTTCAGGTCTGGTCTATGGCTTCTTTATGGGCTAACAAAACAAGATGACAAAATTGTTCTTGTTAATGTAATAGGTGTTACACTGATGTCATCATACACAGTTGTGTTTTATATTTACACATTTAAAAAGAATCCTCTTTTGAAACAGACATTGTGTCTAGTTTTATTTTCCTTATTTATTGTTGGCTATGTATTAACAGAAGATGATAATCAGCTGCTTCTGGGTAGACTAGGTACAAATACTAATTTACTTAAAATATATAGTAATTATTTTGTTGAAAATCTGTAAAAGAAATGTTTATATTTTTCCAGGACTTCTAGCATGTATGCTGACTGTATTAACTATAGCAGCACCAATGAGTAAACTACTGTATGTGTTAAAAGTGAAGAATACAGAGTGCTTGCCTTTTCCAATGATTCTCATGTCATTTTTTGTATCCACGTTATGGTTTGTGTATGGTACTATAGTTGAAGACATCTACCTATGTGTAAGTATATAAAACATGTGCTTGTTGTCTTCCCCAGCCCACCAGGGTGTACCATGTGTACAAAAAAATGCCTGTGGTACACCCAGGTGGACTGAGTGGGTAGACCAGAAAAATTCTTATACTTATATATACTTCTTATACATACTTTTAATTACGTTTTGTATCTTTCCATCTCAATCCTTATGTTTTTATGGTTTTATTCGATAGGTAGATAGGTCCTCTTTGATATTTGATAGCTAAATTAGTTGTACATAATGTTTTTAATTAGTTATGGTCATTTGAGTGCAGTGATAAGTCTTATGAATAGGTTATAGGTAGATTGGCTTGAATCTCTTATATATTTGTGTTTTTATGTTTTAAATATGTCATTTATGATTGTTTTATGTGTTTATGTACTGTTTACGCCTTCATGTGACGTAATGGAATTTACTTTTTTGAAAATAAACTCGATGTAGAATTCAAGATATTTAATTAGATATTACAACAAAAAGAACGGAGAAATAATTTCGTGTCGACTCAACTGACGTCAGATTGTAATGTCAAAATGCGAGCGTTCCTATCAGAACACATCGAGCATAGTCGACCGCAGTGCCGTTGCTGTGTTGTACTTGTAGGCGTTAACATACTCCCCCCCGTTGAAGACCTCAGTTCTTCAACCATTTAGTGTTCTAGTTTGTCATCATCCAACAATGGACAGAGTCGTACTAGGGGCCGTCGATATGTTCCAGTGGTTGTCTTTACGTCTGCGACACGGGATATTCCATCAGCTCCTGGGTACAATTTAGTAACTCGACCCATGCGCCAGCATAGAGGTGGCAGACAGTCTTCGCAAAGCACGACCAAGTCTCCAACCTTTAGATGTGTTGTATTTTGTCTCCACTTTGTTCGGACTTGCAATTCTGACAGGTACTCCCTCTGCCATCTTCTCCAAAAATGTTGTCGCAATTTCTCCAGGCGAGCGTAGCGGTCAAGTCTGCTTTTGTTCTCAGCTTTCAGGACAGGTGATGGTACAGCATTTAGAGGCCTTCCAATTAGATAGTGCCCTGGGGTTAGAAAGAAGGGATCGTCAGGAGAGGAGGATAGGGGACACAAGGGACGGCTGTTTAATATAGCTTCTGCTTCTGCAAAGAGTGTTGTGATCTCCTCAAAAGTTAAATGGGCCGTACCCATGACGCGTCTTAAAATTTGTTTAGCACGCTTTATCCTATTTTGGCGGCACTTGGGAATCTTTGCCCAAGTGCCGCCAAAATGGGGAGCGTAAGACGGCGTAAACGTAAATTTTATGCCTTCTTGAGAGGCAAACTCAGAGAGCCCTTGATTTTGCTGAATTTGGAAGTTGTCAAGCTCTTTAGAAGCTCCTACAAAATTACGACCATTATCGGAGAATACGTTCGCTGGCCGTCCACGACGCGAGACGAACCTGCGCAATGCCAACACAAAAGCACCCTTCGATAAGTCGCTGACAGCTTCCAAATGAACGCATTTAAAACGGAAACAAATGAATAAACACAAATAACATTTTACCAACCTTGCACCGCGCCCTTTACGGTTAGTAATATAGAATGGCCCTGCCATATCTATTCCTACGGAATTGAACGGGAAATCAGGATTGACACGATGCGAAGGAAGGTCACCCATTTTTGGTTCCAAAGTTTTTCCCTGCACTCGTCGACAACGCACACAACTGCGAACAGTGCTTCGGGCTATAATTCTGCCTTTAATAGGCCAAAAGATTTGTCGTACAGCTGCAAGGAGTAACTGCGGACCGGCATGCAAATTTCGAATGTGTTCATATTTAAAAATTAATTTAGAAAAATGATGGGATGAATTTATAAGAATTGGGTGCCTTTGATCATAACTACAGTTAGACTTTTCTATACGACCACCTACGCGAATCAAACTATCTTTGTCCATAAAGGGGGACAAGGACAAAATCTTACATTTTGGACTTAATTGTTTTTTATTTTTTAAAATATCATATTCAATTGGAAAACATTGCTGTTGAGCTATTGAACTTAATACAATAGTTGCGTTCCTCAGCTCATCAGCTGTTAAAATGCCATTTAATTTAGTTTTTGGGTGTTTAATATTATATAAAAATCTATTAACATAAGCCATTGTTCTTTGTAATCTACTAAAATTGGAAAATCGTTCAAATTGAATAAGAGGTTCTGAAATAATAAGTGTATTAACAGTTTTAACTTCTGGTAAAATTTGAGACTCTTCAACCTTTAAAACAGGCCAATGAATTTCATCCTTCAGTAAAAATGCTGGACCATACCACCACAAACTTGAATTTTGTAGCTGACTGGCATCAACACCTCGTGAAATAAGATCAGCAGGATTTTCAGCTGTAGGAACATAGTGCCATGCAGAAGACTTCGTGATTTCTTGTATTTCACTGGTCCTATTTGCAACGAAAGTTCTCGAAGCGTCACCCTTCATCCAACCAAGAACAACACTAGAGTCACACCAGTGAATGATACGGTCGGGGATAAGCCTTAGATTCGGTCTTCGGTCGGTCGGTCACCGTTTTGCACAGCCGAGCAGCAAGCAGCGCACCTGAGAGCTCCAAACGAGGTATGGTAGTTGGTTTAAGTGGGGCAACCTTTGACTTAGAGCACAAAAGTCTTACAGTAATTTCATTATTAGAATTTTTTGATAATAAGTAAATGCAGGCACCATACCCTACCTGTGAAGCATCACTGAAGGTGTGTATTTCGAAATAGACTGGATTGTCGCAAAGTACTTGTCTAGGAATTTGGAAGGATAATAGCACAGATAAGCCTTTAGAAAATTCTACCCATGATACTTTAATATCATCAGGCACAGGTTGATCCCAATCCATTTTGAAATGCCAAAGATTTTGGAGCATTAATTTTGCTTGCATTATAAAAGGACTAAGGAGGCCTAAGGGGTCAAATATTTTAAACGCATTTGACATTATGTATCTTTTGGTAATAATAACATCATCTGAATCTGATTTTATATTTATAGGGAAATGAAATGTATCTGTATTTGGATTCCAGCCCAAACCAAGAGTACTTGAGGACTCACTTATTGTTAAGTCCTCTTGTAATGATGTGACTGGAGAATTATCAAAAATTGAGGGCAAATTCGTTTTATATTTACGTAACTTGAAACACCCTTTATCTAATTGTGACGCTACTGAATTTTGAATATACTGTAATTCTTGCTTGTTATTAGAACCAGTAATAAGGTCATCAACATAAAAGTCCTTTTGGATTATTGTTTTGATTAGACCATCATGGCATTCCTCTCCAAGCTGCCATAAGCAGCGTGTACTTAAATAGCTGGCACTTGCTGTACCGTAAGTGACAGTATTTAGTTGTAACGTTTTGATAGGTAAGGACTCATCTTCTCTCCATAAGATCAATTGCAAATTTCTATCCTCTGGATGGACTTCGACTTGCCGGTACATTTTTTCAATGTCAGAAGATAACGGTACAATCGTGCACGAGTCAATATGGAGAAAAGAGAGTCCTGTACATTTGGACCTACCATTTGCAAATCGTTAACCGAGAACCCGGAAGATGATGGTGCTGATCCGTCAAAGACAACCCTTAGTTTGGTGGACTCACTGGTCATTTTAAATACTGCATGATGACAGAGAAAGTAGGAAAGATCTGGCAGTAGAACGGTTGATTCTGAAAGATGGCCAAGAGCTTCGTATTCCTTTATAAATTTAGAATACTCTTCCTTTAGTGGAAGATTTGTTCTAAAACGTTTCTCCAAATTTAAAAATCGTTTTTTAGCAAGAGTGTATGAGTTACCTAAGCATTCTGGCGAGTCCTTTAGTGGTAATTTTACACAGAATCGGCCGCTATCTAAACGTGTAGTGTGTGCCAAAAAATGACTTTCACATGCCCTGTCATTTTCACTTAAAATTAACTTATTTGGCACCTCTTCTAACTCCCAAAATTTTGTTAGTAAATTCTCAATTTTAGACTCTTGTGAACAACTATCGTGACAAATTAATGAGTTATTACAATGAATTTTGTGAGATTTAGATGTACAGTAACAGGTAAAAGCACCACCAATAAGCCAGCCAAATTTTGAATTTTGAAGAATTGGTCTATTTTCACCTAGTAGTTTTTGTTCTCCTAATATGATGTGCCAAAAAAGATCTGCACCTATTAATATATCAATAGAGCAGAGCTGGTTAAACTGGGGATCGGCTAATTCTATATTTAAGGGTAGATTTAAATCATGGAGACTTATAGGAGACTTTGGAAGATCTCCTGTAATTTCGTCTAATACATAGCAGTTTAATGTGTTTTGATAATTATTAATTTTAGAATTTAATTGAATAATACAGCTTTCGTTGACTGTTTTTACTGAATTATTACCAATACCTACAACATGTATAGATATTGGATTTAAATTAAGGGATAATTTATTTTTTAATGATTTTGTAATAAAAGACGACTGACTTCCTGAATCCAATAAGGCACGTACAGTAATTGCCTCTTTAGTTATTGGATTGGATACTTCAATCAATGCAGTTGACAAAATGACGTGTTTAGAATTTATTTCTTTAGAAAAATTTACAATGGAATCGTGTTCCTGAATTTGGGCATTGTTGACTTTAGTAGATTCAACTGAATGCAAAAGTGAATTATGTTTCTGATTGCACTGCTTGCAGGGACCCATGTGACAATTGCTGACCGAGTGACCTTGACGTAAACAGTTAGAACAAAGTTTATACATAGAAACGTCTGACAATTTTTCTTCTAAAGTTTTAGATTTAAATGTAGGACAATCGTAGATCTTGTGATCTTTATCACAAATTATGCACTGACATTTAGAATAAATACTGGAATTTTGTTGCACTGTGGCATAGGATTTTGTTTGAAATTGCTTGTTATGACTTGGTTGCGAAAGCTGAGGTCTCACGTTATTGTTTTTCACAGTAGAATTAAAATATTTATTTTGATTTGTAGACTCAATAATATGCGCCCTATCAATCAAAAATGTTTTGAATTGTTCTAAGCTAGGGAAATCGCCTATGTTATTCCGTTATTCCTCCCATTTTATAAGTGTCTGACTATCCAACTTAGAACAAACCATAAATATAATGAGTGTGTCCCAGTGCTCAGTCGGCTGACCTAAATTAGCAAGGGCACGTAAGTTTTTGGTGATATGGTCCACTAAGAATCGCAAAGAACTCTCAGTTTCGCGTTGCAATGGCTGTATGTTAAAAATAGATTTCAAGTGATGATTAGTTAGTAAACGTTTGTTATTATAACGGTCAAATAGAAGCTGCCAAGCGTCGTTATAATTAGCGGAAGATACCTCAATGTTGGAAATTACGCGTGCGGCATCGCTCTCTAAATATGATATAAGGTAGTGAAACTTTTGAATCGAAGAGATACCCTTGTTGTTATGTATTAAGTTGGTGAACGTGTCGCGGAACTCCAACCAGCGAAAGAACGATCCGTCAAATTTCGCAATTTCTATCCGAGGTAAACGAACACCAGAATCGCCATAATCGAGATTGCATTGAGCTTCATGAAACAAAGACTCGCGCCTTTTTTTATCCTGGTCCATGGCCTTGATTTCACTTTGTTGTTCTAAGTATGTTTTCGCCATCGCAATACACACAACAAATTCTTGTTCAATGCGATCCCGCTCATCAAACTCAGATTCTAAGTTATCGGAATTAATCAACTCAATCTGAGTTTGCAACTCATCATACTTAACCGACTGACCCTCGAATTTGCTGAGCTTTAGTGACAATTCAGCAATCTCAATGGTTGTCAGTGTAGCTTGCCCCTTAATATTGTCTAGGTATTTTTTAAATCTGGTAATTTGTCCTTTAACTGAACTACGTTTTGTAAATAAATCTTTTAAAGTCTTATTATTAGCTTGTAAAAGGGGCGATGAAATTGTAGGCGTAGTCATTTTAAATGCAAAATGTAACAAATATTTAGTAATAAATGAGAGTAACCAAAGCTTTACGAAATTATTGTTGAAACCTATAGGTATTATGTGTTTAAAAGAAGACAAATCAAAAGGCACGCTTATTTATAAGACAAAAAATTCACTTTAGTAAAAAAATGTATACGTATCTCACACTCCTCACCACGATGGCACCTGTAGGCCTAGCACGGCGCGTGGACTATAGAAGAGAAAGTGACTAACTCTCGTGCCGTCTCGCGTCATTGTTATATCATTGTCTCTTGTCACGTTTTGTCCACGGTCCGTGCTACGGCTGCTGGGTGCAGGCTCCGTGACGAGCAGAATCAGCTGATGTCCCGTTATCAGCGGCGATAGTTGCAGATGGTCGGCTTTTTAAAGCCGACCATCTGCAACTATACCCACCATTTTCTATTGTGAATGAATAAATGATTTTGATTTTGATTTGATTTTTGATCATAGGCCCGTGCGAAACCGGCCAGTACCGCTGTTGTACCGCTGTTGTACAGCTGGAAATAGTCGGCAAATTTGGCTAAATAACCAGCAAAACCTGGTGCGAAATATATAAGGGGACTTATATTACTGTTTTTATTGAATTTAAGTTTACTTTTATGAAATATAAAAGATTTTAGATTTTTTTTATATTTAACATAGGGTACTTGAAAGATTTTGCACAAGCGTAAAACTATACAATGAAATTGGAATTAAATTAGGAATGTTTAGGAATTTGGATAATGGTCGAGAAAAGGGAAATGATTTTAGAATGGAATAAACAGGGCACTTATCTGAATTTTGGCTTCGAAGTGTTCTTTCGCCGAATTACTGTTCGATGTCTTCTAGGTGTCCTTATTTATGTCCTGTCACGGTCGCCAATGTTTACGCCTTCATGTGACGTAATAGAATTTACTTTTTTGAAAATAAACTCGATGTAGAATTCAAGATATTTAATTAGATATTACAACAAAAAGAACGGAGAAATAATTTTGTGTCGACTCAACTGACGTCTCAGATTGTAATGTCAAAATGCGAGCGTTCCTATCAGAACACATCGAGCATAGTCGACCGCAGTGCCGTTGCTGTGTTGTACTTGCAGGCGTTAGTCGTAGATAGACATCTCTAGATAGGAAAATAGGAAATTTCGATATCTCGCACGGCTTATAATCACTGAAATACTATGGAATTGTGCTTGATTTTGACCTTGTTGATAAGGTAAACAAGTACGTACTGTAGGTACATAAGTACATGTAGTATTAAAATATTTGTCACGGTATGTGTTTTACTACCCCAATAGATAGAAAGACCTAGGTAGGGTACCTAAACGTAGAGGACCCTAGATAACCTAGAATTAAAATAGAAAATGTCAATCTCTGACATTCAAATAGGATTAACTTTGGGCTCTGGAACTCTGGAACCTCGGAACAACTGGGTCCAGCGTGCCAACGTTCTACTGTCAACAAAGGTTGTGTGCTTCTCTGACAACTTAGTTCCAGCAAAAGTAATAATGGGTGAGGAGGTGGTCTAACTTGCGTTGGTGTCTGCCACAATGGTTATCCGAAACATCAGCCTTCTGGGATTGGATATGTCTACCACAATGGTAGTTCAACGCATCCACCTCCTGCCCCCCTAGCACGTCCACCAAAACACGATATGATAAAGCGGTTTATCGCGGTGAACTGTCAAAATACAATAGGGTTTCGTCGCATTTTGACAGTTCACCGCAATAAATCGCTTTATCATATCGTGTTTTGGTGAATGTGCTACGGGGGCTGGGATTTTATCCCATTAGATATGACTTTAGTTAGAAATCTCATTCCTTGTATGTACAGTATACACAAAAGTTGCAGTGCACAACTTTGCACTGCCAGTTTGAATTTTTATCAGAGTAAAAAAAAAATATGCATGCATTCCATCGGAAATCAATTTTGGCAGTGTTCTTACATATAAAGACAGCCTTTATGTAGATTTTTATATTAAATGATTTTTATTTAGTACTCGCTTTTGCCCGCGGCTTCGCTCGCGTTAAATTTGGGGTAACACCAAAGATTTCAAAAAAAAAGGCAGGTATTTTTCGTTGGTAACAAAGAGTCTTTGTGTACCAATTTTTAGCTTCCTAGAAAACTGCAAAAAGTCCCATATAACATTTCACCCCCTCTTTTAAGGGGTTGGGGGCAGATTTCCAAAAAAAAAATGATGCACGATTTTTTTGTTAGTCACAAATATGTTCGCATACCAATTTTTAGCTTTCTACCTTGAAAATTGCGGAATACTCCATACAAACTTCCACCCCCATTTTAAGAAAGTGGGGGGTTAGAAAGAGACAAAAAGTAGCCTATGTCACTCTCCATCCGTTCAACTATCTCCACTTAAAAAATCACCAATCCGTCGCTCCGTTTTGCCGTGAAAGACGGACAAACAAACACACACACACACACTTTCCCATTTATAATATTAGTATGGATATTGGTTTTCTTATTTCCTAGCTTGTGCACTGACATAGGCCCTCTCTTAATTCTTCCTCTAAGTTCTTACATATTATTATATTAAGAGTATAATTAAGTCTTGTCTTTCATACTTAGATAATTTTAGTTCTTTCAATTTTTTATAAGTAAATTAGGGTGTCCAATCATTTGACAAAAAACAAATAACAAATTTTCATTTTACTTGACAAAATAATACTTGATAAATTTATCATTTTACAAACTATTGTTTAATAAACTACTCAATAGACAATATATTTGCTAAAAAAAATTAATTATGCCAAAACATTATTTCACAAATTGATTGTTTTTGAAACATGTTAGTTGACAAAACAACCTAGAGCATAAATAACATTTGACAAAAACGAAATGGTTGGTTAGGTTAGGTTACAACTGTGACCACAACCGAACCGAATTCTACTTATTTCACATAAGTATATTATTTACAAACTTTTTGTAAAATCACCAATTTGGGAAACGAATTATTTAGTCAAATGAACATTTTATTAAAATAATATTTTAACAGTTGAAATATTTCCTAAGTAAAACATTTGCGAAACCTGTATTATTACCTGATTATTTTTAAAGTAATATGTTTGCAATATGAAAGTTTGTCAAATGATTAGTTTTTCAAACGTTTGTAAAATGATCTTTTGTCATACGTTTTTTGTTAAACAACAGTAAACCGTAAATTAGTTAAATGTTTATCATAATACCTTCTTAAATTATAACATTACCCTTATAATAACTAGGTCTGGCAGACTTAGGCCCGATTTCACCAAAGTCAGATAAGTTTTATACCAAGGATAAAGTCATGAGTTACTCTCAGATAGGGCAATTTTAATTTCACCAAATACTTGTACTTAGAATAAAGCCGTTATCCGAGAATAGGTTTTATACCGTCGAATTTGACGGTATAACAGATTTAATACTAGGATAAATAAGAAAGATGGCGTTTAATGAACAGCTGATTGGCAAGCTGTCTAAAGTGACAGTAGTCGTAACTGACGTATAATCCAACTAGATTAAAAAACAGCTAATTGGCTATGTGATTTACGGAGAGAATGTACTATTTACTTCGCAGCATTATCATTAATTCGTTCACATAGATAAAATAAAACTCTATTTGAAAGAATAGTTAAACCAAATGTGGTGAAACGTAAAATGGGTTATCAGAGAATAAATGTAGAGTATAAATTTATCCAAAGTATAGTTATTCTAGTTTTGCGTTCCTGTTGGTGAAATCGGGCCTTAAGAGGGCATAGTACCTACTACAAGCGCCGCCATTAGTTTTTTATTAATTATGATAAATTAAAGACGTTTCTACAAAAAATAGCAGTCAGGAACTCAATATAGATACTTCAGATTTATATTTACGTATATTTTGTACACATTAACCGTATACAATAGTCGAAATCATAATTATTGCTTAAAGTGGCCACTTTTAGCAATAATTCTGATTATGATTACTCCTTACTTTTAATCTATGCCTGAATGGCTCCCAAAAATCTAAAATATATATATTGAGTTCGTGACTGTTCTATTTTTTGTAGAAACATCTTTAATTCATCATAATTAATAAAAAACGAATGGCGGCGCTAGTAGTAGGTACTGTGGCCCCTTAACCACATAAGTTAAAAACTCCTACTTTTCAGGAACATCAAAAAACTGTATTTAAAAAAAGTTATAAATATTTTTTGAAAGTTATAGCTTTATTGGGGTGTCCTAAAATAATAGTATCATGCATGTAAACATCGATAAAAACAACTACAGTAAACAGCAATTTTTGTGACTTATGTCATTAGGAACACTAACCTTATGAGTTATGACTATACCTAAATATATACTTATGACTTAAGATGTGATGGCTGCGACTACAACTCGCATCACACATCATGGGGTAGTAGCAATACGAACCCAAGAGGTGAGTTTTTGCATGATTTCATGCTTTCTAGGAATTTGACGGTGCTTAATGAGGGACACAGTCCCACATTCATCACGGCAGCCCGAAGTGAAGTCCTAGACATTACCCTCTGTACGTCGCGCTTAGTGAACCGCATTCAGGGATGGCACGTCTCGGAGGAGGCTTCACTATCCGACCACAGGTACATTAGATTCGACATAGCAGCTAAGCTTGACAAACAAATCGAATCCTATCGTAATCCTAGGCATACAAACTGGGAGGGCTATCGGGAGAGCCTGAAACAGAGCCTGGGGACGATACCAGCCGTGAAAACTGTAGAACAACTAGAATATGCGGCAGGGGCAGTATCCACAGGCATCTTAACAGCCTATGAGAATAACTGCCCCTACACCACCAGGGAAAGTAATCGTAAAGTGCCCTGGTGGAACAGCAAATTGCAATCCCTTAGGCAAAAAGCCCGCTCTCGCTTCAATAAAGCAAAAAGGGATGGGAATTGGGAAGCCTATTCTCCGACCCTAACGGGGTTCAATAAAGAGTTAAGGAGGGCGAAAAGGAGATCTTGGGGTAGGTTCTGTGACATGATCAACAGCACAGCCCATGCCGCAAGGATTCACAAATTGATATCCAAGGCGCCTCCTTCCCATATCGGCTTGCTTAGGAAGCCAAATGGGACTTTCACGTGCGACGCAAAGGAGACCTTAGAACTCCTAGCCCAAGTGCACTTCCCGGACTCGAGGGTAGATGAATCATCCGAGGAGCTGCGGTCATTCTCCAGGCCTAGGCCGAAAGTGGATGATTGGAGAAAAGCCTCTTTGATTATTGGCCCTCAACGGGTGGCTTGGGCTATTAACAGCTTCAAGCCATATAAGACTGCAGGTGAGGATGGCATTTTCCCGGCCCTACTACAACAGGGTAAGAATATCCTCCTCCCAGTCCTAGTGAGGATCCTCAGAGCTAGTTTAGCATGGGGGTACCTCCCAAGTCTATGGACTAAGGTCAGGGTTATATTTATTCCCAAAGGAGGGGATAAAGATAGGGCCCAACCGAAGTCCTACAGACCGATCAGCCTATCCTCTTTTCTCTTGAAAACCATGGAAAAGGTAATCAACCTATATGTAAGGGAAACGCACCTGGCAGGCGACCCCCTACATTTAAGGCAACATGCCTACCAGAAAGGAAAGTCAACGGAAACTGCCTTAATCGATCTGACCGATAGACTTGAACAAGCGCTCGAAGATAAAGAAATAGCCTTGTGTGCCTTTCTGGATGTTGAGGGTGCCTTCGATAACACCCCAACAAGAGTTATTGTACGATGTCTGCAAAACCGCGGCATCGATCAATTAATAATCTCTTGGATAGAGGCAATGCTCACAACGCGAACAGTGAAAACCACGCTGTTGGACTGCACATTAACCGCCAGGGTGACTAGAGGGTGTCCCCAGGGTGGGGTGCTCTCTCCATTGTTGTGGTGTCTGGTCGTTGACTGCCTTATTCAGGAGTTGAACAATGCGTACCTTCCCACTCAAGGATACGCAGATGACCTGGTGGTCCACATAGTTGGAAAATGTCCTTCAACTATATCAGGTCTCATGCAACTCGCTCTTAATAAGATCGAACAATGGTGCTGCCAGGTGGGGCTGTCTGTGAACGCCAGCAAAACCATAATAGTTCCTTTCACTAGGAGGAGGAATTTAGACGGCCTCAAGCCTCCTAAACTGTTTGGAAGAACTATTGAATTCTCTCAGAATGCCAAATACCTTGGGATCCACCTGGATCAAAGACTTAACTGGGGTATACATAAAGGCAACATTATCAAGAAGGCCAAAGCAGCGCTAGGTATCTGCCGTAGGCTAACCAGCTCCAGGTGGTGACTGAAACCTAGTCACCTTCTCTGGCTTTACACCGCTGTGGTAAGACCTATGGTTAGCTACGGGTGTATAGCTTGGTTTAAGCAGACTGCAGTAGGGACCACCATAAAGGCCCTGGAAAGCCTGCAAAGATGTGCCTGCTTGATGATTACGGGGGCTATCTCATCTTCTCCCATCCTTGCAATGGAGGCTATCCTGAACCTCCCACCACTCCACCTGTTCATACAGGGGGAGGCTAGGATGGCAATGCTCCGAGCTGTGGAGGGGGGCAGATCGAGATGGAAATCCCAAACCATGAGGAAGCTACAGGGCAGCCTAATGGTTAATCCTGTCATGGCAATGCCAGCCGATGCCATGATTGAAACTTTGGAGTTCAAGAAGAACTACAAGGTCATGATTCCTAATAGGGATGAATGGGACAAGCAAGTCCCTGAGCCCTTTAGGAAAGCTAACCAGACATGGTACACTGATGGCTCTAGAAAAGAGGGCCAGTCAGGTGCAGGTGTCTTCGGAGGTAGTGCGAAATCCAGGAGAACCACGTGCCTGGGCGCATATGCCACCGTATTCCAGGCAGAAATGTATGCCATTATCGACTGCGTTCACGCAAACATGTCGAATGAGGGTAAGAACATCCTCATCCTGTCAGACAGCCAAGCTGCTCTAAAAGCGCTTGATGCTGTAGAATTCAAGTCCAAAATCACCTTAGAGTGCACGAAAGCCTTGAATGAATTGGGGACCAGGAACTCGGTAATGATTGGCTGGGTTCCAGGCCACTCCAATATCCGAGGCAATGAAATTGCCGACGAACTGGCGAGGGCTGGTTCCGAGAGCGCTCTCATAGGACCAGAACCAGCTTGTGGCATTTCGAGGGGGATTAAAAAGAGAGTCCTCAGAGATTGGGTACAGACACAAGCCCGACTCCAGTGGGCCCATTCCCCTGGACTACTGCACTCGAAATTGCTCATTAGGGAATTTTCACCCGGAGTTGCAATACAAAACCTCCAACTAAGCAGGGGCCAATTAAGGGCGCTCACTAGAGCCCTAACTGGTCACTGCAAACTCAACAAAGATCTGCATAGAATGGGCCTGACTAATGTTCCCACGTGCAGATTTTGTGGTGAGGATGAAGAGACACCATTTCACATTCTTTGTGAATGTCATGCTCTCATCCAAACAAGGAGCCGAGCTCTGGGTGGACCTAGTCTGCCACCACATGATGCGAAGGCTCTGTCTCCAAAGAAGGTTATTGGCTTTTTCAACGCCGCGGGCCTATTTGGAGACCTTTAAAATAGAGGGGTCGGCCACAATAGATCTGTACAGGTCGCAGTGGCCCGCTGGGGGACGCCCCTCCGTCGCCCCTAGTATCCCCTCGAACTCCAGATAGATAGATAGATAAGATGTGATATAGAACAATGTAATGATACTAAAATACTATTAAAAATGTGTAAAAAATAAGTGTAATTTTTATATACGAGGGTGGGTCAAAAAGTTCGCGGAATGGAGGGTAAAAAGTAAGAAATAAAACACAAAATTATTTTTCTTTCTCAATGTATTCCCCCTTAACTCTAATACATTTATTAGACCTATCAATTAATTTATGAATACCTTCGAAAAAAAATGATTTCTCTTTATCGTCAAAATAGGCCGAAATTGTGCTCTTCACTTCTTCATCGCTGGAAAATTTCTTCCCTCGAAGCTCTTTTTTCATTTTTGGGAACAAATAATAATCACTTGGGGCTAAATCTGAGCTATAGGGAGGATGTTCCAAGATTTCGAAGCCCACTCTTTGAACAGGAGCCATCGCAACTTGCGCCTAGTGCACGGGTGCATTGTCGTGCAAAAGGAGCACACCTTTAGTCAATTTTCCCCGTCTTTTTTCTCTCACAGCATCTCGCAGACGTTCTAATAGTGCAGCGTAGTACTCTCCAGTGATAGGGACACCCTTTTCTTTATAATCAATAAGGAGGATTTCCTCTGAATCCCAGAAAACAGTAGCCATGAGTTTTCCAGCCGACGGAGACACTTTGAATTTCTTCGGAGGTGGTGTGCCCTTTTTGTGCCATTGCATGGAGTCTTGTTTGGACTCAGGCTCATAATGATGAACCCAAGTTTCATCTCCAGTCACAATTCGGTTCAAAACTTCATCCTTTTGTTCACCACAGAGCGCTAAAAACTCGCGACAACACTCAACTCGCCGCTGCTTCTGGTGTGGCGTGAGCATTCTCGGCACCCATCTTGCACACACCTTTGACATGCCAAGATGGTCGTGTAGGATGTTCAAAATGGTTGTAGCTGATACTCCAATCATTTCTGCAAGCTGTTTCTTCTGTAAACGGGCATCTTCAAAATGATTTTTTCAAGTTTTTCGACGTTTTCTGCCGTGGTTGCCTCGACAGGCCGCCCTGGCCTCGGATCATCTTCAATCGAATCCCTGCCTTGCTTAAACAGGTTGTGCCACTTGTAAACCATGGTTTTACCAGGGCAAGAGTCCCCGTAAACAGAAGACATCTTTTCCAAAATAGTCTGGGGAGGTTTTCCTTGTTTGGTAAGGAACTTGATGACTGCGCGAAACTCAATTTTCTCCATGTTGCAAATTTTCTTCCGGATTGACTTGTTGATTGATGTGTAGCTCAGGTAATTATGACCAATTTTTTTTAAACTTAGTATTTATACTCTTAATGAGTGTCACAACTAGTGCAGGTAGTAAAAAGTCACCTCTTCCCCATCCATGCCCCTCATTCCGCGAACTTTTTGACCCGCCCTCGTACTTACTGAAACAGATAATATTATTATAGTAATATTTAAACATAAAAACTATTTAACTATCATTATCATTACTATGTAAGCCTGTATAAAAATCACGAAAAACTGTTATGTTAGTAAAGCCATCATTCTTTTTTTTTTCTTTGGATATTGGCAGTGGCTGCAACGATATTATGGAGCACTGTCTGGTGCAACAGAACCTCTTCGTTTCAAACTAAATTTTAAAAATTGAGTTTCTTCTTCTAAGCTATCTTTGTATAAAATGACTCCAAATTCAGAGTCATAGTGCATCCATCTTTTACCCACAACAACCCACCTCCTGCAAGAGGCAAAAGCGGACTGGCATAGAACGCCTGGGTTAACACATTCAAAAGCACTAATCGAACCATACTCCCGTAAGCGCACTGACGAGCTATTGAAGCTCAACAGGGGCAACCTGATCGTGATGATTAGGGTTCTGACTGGGCACTGCAAGCTGAACAGGCATCTCTTCAATATGAGACTAAAAGAAACTGATGCTTGCAGATTCTGTGAACAGGAGCGTGAAACACCAATGCACCTCCTGTGCTTTTGTGAACCCCTCATTCACAAAAGAAACCAACAACTGGGGAGACACATTCTCGACCCAGACGATATAAAAACAATCCAAGCTGGGAATATCTTATCATTCCTAGACAGTGCCCAGCTAAAGAAGCACATGTAAGGCCTAGTAAGTCTTACTTGGAGGCTAGTCACAATAGATCTTTGCAGGTCGCAGTGACGCAAATAGCCCCGAATTAATGAAATAATAATAATAATCCATCTTTTATGGAGCCATTTCAACTAATTTCCATCGACGTCTATGCTTCAGCACTAATGTTTCAGTAATGAAGAGTAATCCAAAAAAATCAGTATTGCGCATTTCAACCATTTCAAATTTTTACTGCTAGATCTTATCAATTGTATCCAACCATGAGGGTGATAGATTTGCAGTTATTTTTTTTCTTTTTCTTTTCTATAATTCCATGATCAGTATCTACTTCTAAATGGCTATGACTGGGAATCATAAACTTGTGATCAATAAGTTCTATGTTCAACTTTTGCAAAGCCCGCAGGTAAACATGGAACTTACGTATGAATTCCTGTTTTGTCCCCCACATGTATCGGAATAAAATATTACATGTTTTGTGTTCTCGGGTACGTAAGTCTCAAGGTGCTTGAAAAAACAAGAAGCAATTTGATTAGCTCCTCTTGCAGCTATGGTCTCATACCATATGTAGCATACAGCTTTGCCAGTTTTATTGTCGTAAATATTCAGGTTGAACGTCCGCAGCTGATGTTTGTAAAAAGCTACTTTGTGCTGATTGTGTTGAGCGAGTAGCTCTGCTTTCCCTTGATTTTCCTGAGTAATTGAATTTGCATTTTTTACTTATCACACGTTTAACATGTATCGACACGGGGCTTCTTGAACGACAATCCTAATTTATGAAATTCTTGGCTGTAAATTTTTATTGACGGTGGATTGGTTTGTTTTTTACGGAATAAGGTGTACATATTATTAATCGTTTGATGAGAAGGCAAATACTTTTTCGATGTACTCTTTCTTGTGTAATGGCTTTTATATGATGGAAATGATCAAATATGTATTTTTTATCATTTGTCTTTTTTCGTCAGAGATTTTATGTTTTGGTATACTCTTCCCACGGCTTCGTCTGTCTACTTGAGTGCCAACAAGTGATGAAAGCTTTTTCGATGCATCAGTTTTTATGAAATTATCGCTTTAACCCAACGTTTTATGTAGGTCACGCTTTCCGTGAATTAATAAAAAATATTTGTATGTTTTGGTCTGAGATTTTTGACGGTTAGTCTAGTGTCCGTTGCCTCTCACTAGCTTTGTTTTCGATCTCCATTAATGATGCTTTATAAGTAGATCTTTTGATATAGGTCCCCATTCGCCAATGTTCCTCGAAAATAATCTGTCTGTCATTTAATAAAATACGCTCTTTACATTTCATTAGACTGGTTTTTATTTTTAACTAATTTAACACTCCACAGACTCGTGGTCCGTGCTCTTTTCATGTAATCTTCTTGTTGTGATCTAATAGGTTGGGGAAAAAGTTTCTTCGCATTTTTTAAGAAAATTCAAAACATTTTTTAATATAGTTTATTTACATTTAACTAAAGTATGTAGGTACCATTTTGTTCGATAACTTTTTGCCATCTTGTAGGTAGGGACATGATCCCATTGCTATAGAAATTTTGGGACTTCTGGTCAAAATACCGCGACAAGTGGTTTTGGCAGTCCTCTCGTGATGTTAACCTGACACTGCCTAAAGAATTCTGAAGAGACCGAAACAGGTGGAAATCTGAAGGTGCAAGGTCAGGACTATACGGCGGATGCATTAACACCTCCCAGCCAAACTCTCTTAATTTTTGCTGAGTGGCTAAAGATGTGTGAGGTCTAGCGTTATCATGATGAAAAACCACACCCCTTCTGTTGATTAATTCCGGCCGCTTTCTCTCAACTTCTTGCTTTAATCTCATCAGTTGTTCGCAGTAGAGTTCAGAATCGATGGTCCTGCCTGGTGGTAACAGCTCATAATGAATAATGCCCTTCCAATCCCACCACACACACAGCATCACCTTGTTGCGAGTTAACCCGGGTTTCACCACAGTCTGTGAAGCCTGACCGGCCTTTGACCACGACCTTTTTCGCACGTTCTTGTCGTACGTGATCCACTTTTCATCACCAGTTATCAGCTTCTTCAAAAATGGTTCGGTTTCATTACGTCGTAATAAAGAATCACAAATGAGTACACGGTTCATTAGGTTTCGTTCAGTGAGCTCGTGAGGTACCCAAATGTCGAGCTTTTTTGTGTACCCAGTTTTTTTCAAATGCGCCAAAACTGTTTTGTGGTCAATTCCCAGTTCTTCAGCTACGTCGTAACTACTGACATGCCGATCTTGCTCCACTTTTTCAAAAATGGCATCCATTTTATCTGTAATAGGGCGACCAGAGCGACGTGCATCTTTGACATCAAAATTTCGGGATTGAAAACGCTTAAACCAAATTTGTGCTACTCTCACAGACACTGCACTAGGTCCATAAACATCGCAAATTTTTTTCGCGGCTTGCGTTGCATTTTTACCTTTTTTGTAGTAAAATTTTAAAATGTATCGAATTTCTTCATTAGATTCACTCATCTTGGCGGTACGAAAAACAAATGAAAATCACACATTTTCCTAATTTGAATTTGGAATTATGTTCTTTAAAATTTAAACTTTCAATGATACCAAAACCAGCCAGATACAAATAGTATAGCCAAAGAGATTTTATTACAAGTTTATACATACTATAATGCGAAAAGACTTTTTCCCCAACCTAATATTTTGTTATTAATTATTATATTAAGACTTACGACTACTTTTTACTCCTAATCTAAGGTGAGTTGCGCAACTCAATCAATTTAAAATTTTTAATATATATCTTAATAATATTATACTTATATATACTTAATTATACTCAAATATATATCTTAATAATATTATACTATATCTTAATAATTTATGTATGGACTATTTCACAATTTTTGGATCATTATAATTATTATGCCAGTATTCCTGAGTAACTTATGCTAACAAGATTTGGTCAGTTAATATACTCGTATTTGGCATATGTTACGTCTGTTTTTTTTTAGTTACACCAAGGTCGCTCCGTTTGATAGGGCCCTGAGCACCATTTTTTTATTGTATTCCATGACCACTTCATCTGTTGCTATGCTGGGAAGAGCAATGAGACGTCTAATTGCGTCGTCCTCCTTCAACTCCCGGTAGAAGTAGGTGCAGGATACCATGTGTCTGGTAATGGCAACCACCGCGTGAGGGTCACTATCGTGGACAGGGTTCTTCCTTTCTGCTCCTCTGAGCACAACCACGTGATCTTACGTTAGTCCCTGTGCTTCGTGGATCGTCAGCAGTCTGGATTGTTCTCCGGTGCTGAACCCTTCCGTCCCATACGCTTCTTTCTCGTCTTGAGTAAAGGTAAGGAAGAGAGTATTTGGGTTGCCCCTTCGTAACACCGCCTCCGATGCCATTCTGCATGTCATGGACCTCAGCACTTGCCGTGATGTGTAAATACCCTTGTAGATGTTTTGGAGGGCATACACCACATTCATCGGACTTCGGTGTGTGCAGAGGAGCTTTTTTGTTACCGACGTGATGGCGGCGGGGCTTCCGTAACGCATCTCGAACAGGTTGTCTGTCTATGAAGGGGATCTGATTTGTATCGGTCATTAGTACCAATTCTCTTGCCCCGGTCAGCCTTGTTGCCATGATGATAGCTCCAAAATGGACTAGGAGAGCTTCGTCCACCAAAAGGCGTTTTGATGCTTCCACACCATTGATGAGGACTGAGGCAATGGTTCTTATTTTCCCCTTCACGACCGCCCCGAATCGAGTCGTCACTTTGTCCGACAGTTCTTTTGCCGTCTCGAGTGTGCTAGTGATGATCATATCTTCCTTCATTTGGAAGTTGTTGAGGAGCTACGTGGTCTTCCCGCACCCCGGCACACCGCCAACCCACCTGATTGCCAGTTTACCCCATGGTTCGGAGATCCAAGTTCCACTCACGGATTCCGCCGTTTTTAGAATTCGGTCCTCCAGCATGAAGCGGGTGCACTTGGCAATTACCACTATTGGCTCTCTATTTCTAGGCATAAAAATTATTGTCATAAAATCATATTCCATAATTTCGATTGTAATAATCGTCAAGACGCATAATAATCAGGAAGCAGAATTGTAATAAGCATAATATTGTGTGGCAGAAAATCATTTGTCATAAGTATTAAAACCCATAAACTCGAAACACAGAACAAGTTGACGCATAATTTTTCAAAGCATAATTAATGTTTAGCATATTAATCACAACGAACAATACAATTACGCAGAATTTCTCTAAGCATAAAAGGCGCGCAAGCATGCAACATGCAAGCAAGCATGTAACATGCAAGCAAGCATGTAACATGCAAGCAAGCATGCAACAAGCAAGCAAGCAACATGCAAGCAAGCATGCAACATGCAAGCAAGTATGCACAGTGCAAGCAAGCATGTACCACGCAAGCAAGCATGTACCACGCAAGCAAGCATGCATCTTGCAAGCAAGCATGCACAATATGCACATGCATGGTTTCTGTCACGGTTCCGACGCTGCGGGGCTCCGGCGGTCCCACGCGAGCTTATCGTCGCAGATGGTTTTCGCTCACCACCGCAGCTTCGGATTGCGTTAAAACCACCTGCTCCTCAGCTCGCGGGCCGCCTCGCCCCTCCGCGCCTACGCGGGTTTGAATTACACTCTAGGGGTAGGACAAACAAGACTACGTGGAGTCGGTTTTGCAGCGATTCGTTTCTGTCAATAGTAGCATGAATGAATTTGTCAAATAAAAAATTAATATATACTTACTATGAAAAATATATATCAAATGAAAATATAGAATATTCGAGTATCATATTTGAATGAAATGTTATTATAAAAAGTTTTGTAAAACAGAGAGTAAACATTGTATCTAATGAACGTGATATCCCTTAAAATAAAATCATTTCTAATTATAAGAAATGCCCCAAAATATTAGGAATATCATTAATTATGACACTTAAAATTATGGCAAAACATTTTAGGACTAACAATATTATGTGAAAAGAAATTAGGGATTTCATTAATTATGCTGCATAAAATTATGCCTTTGGATAATTGTGCCTTATACAAATTATGCAAAGAAAAAATTACGTGACGTTAATGTTATGGTTTTCGATTATTATGCTTGGTGATTTATGCCAAGCGTCTTTATGACAAACAACATTATGCCAAATGAAAGGTCCCCACCACTATTGGGTCCTCGATCGGTGCGCAGAATGTGAGTGCTCCCCTTTCCTCAGTTGCTTCATGATCCACCAGCACCATGCCTGACGTGCCACTGTACGCCGCCATCTGCTTTTTTTTATCTATAGGGCGAGTTCCCGCCACCACAGTCCCGGTGTCGTTGTTATAGACCACCGCCCTCGCCCCGTCCAGGAGTTCTCGTAGTAACATGCGGGCGTTTATCTGAAATGCCTCAAGTATCTTGCTGCAGGTGGTGTTTTACCTGCAGCGTCGCCCGCAGTGTCTTCAGGTACTCTAGATAGGCGTTGACTAGGTCATCTCAGGCCCGGTCAGTGACTATTCTGGATGGCGGTCTCACCCTTCCCATGTCTGCCAGTGTGGTTTGAGGAGATCGTTCTATGTTTGGGGACCACGTCCGGTACTGTCTCACTGCCTGTTCTACGAGGACGAGCGTGGCCCAAGGCAACAGATATGCCCCTGACGAGGTTGTATGTCGGGGATTGTTTTTGTGATTGGAAGCGTCTTCTTTCGTTTGGTTCTTGCATCGCCTCCTCGTGTTGCCTTTGTGCCCGGGCTGAGCCACTTTCTGTTAATTCATTGCGTGGAGTCTGCTCGTGGTCTTTGAGCAGAAAGTCGAGATTTTGGCCTCTTCCCTCGTACACGATAATTTTGTGTTTTCGGGAGGCCTCCAATAAGGGAGTGTAATCCGACACTTTCCCTTTCTCGAGATCTGCCTTCATGACATCCACGCTGATGACTCTTGGGTCTCCGTCCATGTTTAACAGCAGTTCCCCCGCTATAGTAAAGGACGACTTGTCAATGTGCCAGTCCAGGAGCAGGATCGACTTATTCCTGAAATGTACAATCCGGCATTTTTGCCCTGTGAGCATCACCTCAGGCATTGCATCAAACACTTTTCTTTTGATGGTCGCCCTGGTAGTGCTGCCTTTTAGCAGGACTGCTTGGCCAGGTGATATGGCAACGTGCTTCCTTGTTCTGGACATACAGAAATTAATGCCAATCCTTTCTCCTGCACTATCCATGAACAACGCCACAGCCCTTGTGAGGAGATCTACTGTTCCTTTTTCTCCGTCGCTCAACCACTGCATTTGCGTTATCGTTGGGGCCACGTAAGGTTCCCGCGTTCGTGGTGCCATATTTACAGACCCATCATCACCCCCCTGCGCTGGTGGAGTACAGTTCTTGTTTCGCTGTGTCGCCAGATCGGCTGCTATTTCTATAAACTTCACTAAGGGTGGTTTTGCCTTTTTATCCATCAGTAGCGCATGGATATTCTCTTTTCTTATCACTATCATGCCTAGTCTATGTTCTAAGTCATGGCGGGCACTGGCAAATCTGGGACAGTCCAGGATCACGTGCCATACCGATTCAATCTCCCCGGGGTCACATTCACAATATGGATTGTCCTTGAGTTTGAATCGGTACAGATATTCTGCGAACCCCCCGTGCCCCGTGAAGACTTGTATCAGACGAGGTGATGGTTTTTCTTTTCTGAATATTTTGGAAGATTATTGGAAGCTCTGTCAGTTTCCTACCAGGAACAAATTTTCCTTTTATTTTGAATAAAAAGGAACTAACTAAAAACCAAATAGTATTATAGTTGCACATTATTTTACGATCGTCGTGGCGAACGTCGGTGGCGCTGTGGACTCGGCACTTGCCATCCAATCGGGAGGTCGGGGTTCGAGACCCGCCATGTACCAATGTGTTTTTCGTATCGGATTTCATATGTACATTTGTCTGACGCTCCTACGGTGAAGGAAAACATCGTGATGCAACCTGCATACAACTGCGAAGAAATTCAATGGTGTATGTGAAGTCGACCAATCCGCACTGGGCCAGCGTGGTTGACTAAGGCCTAATCACCCTAACTTAGGGTAGCCTCGAGCCCCTCGGTGGGGACGTATATGAGCTGTGATGATGATGATGACAACTAATTTCTTTACTCGCTGAAAATCCATAACTCTTAAATATTATATTTTGTAAAAATAAGTCAAAACTTGCTACCCCACGCACCAAACAACTTAAGCACTTCATTGTTTCTAGGCAATAAATTACGTTCTGAATTGCCTACCCTCATGTTAACAAACCGATAGATAAAGCCATACACTTCACACGTTCCTAATAACATAAGTCACAATATCAGCTCAAAAATTGCAAGAACTTTACGTGTCCGTTTGACATATAAGTCTACTTATGTTGTTTATAACATCGCATAATATAAAGAGTCTTATAAGGTGGATTAGGTACGCTTTCGAGTTGAAATGGAAATAAACGGCTTTGACTTATGTGCTTTAGTCCGTCGACGTTATTAATTTAAATTAACTTTTTGAAGTGAAACTTCTTTAGGCGCGCTTGACTTGGGGAGTAAGCTGGCGAACGCGTGACGTAAGCGTTACGAAAAGTGTGATCGGGTAAGGCGAACGGAAGTTAAGTGGGGGATATAAGCAAGAGACAGCAGTGCGCGCGCACATTTTCTTTCTCTCTTCCTCTCATAGAAGTTTCACTTCAGTCGTGTGGTCATAAGCACACTCGTTTTTTTTTTTTCTTAATAAAAAAATCAAGCAATTTTTTGACTTATGTGCTTTAGTCCGCCGACCCTAGCCAGAAATTTAATTGCTTTAGGTTGCACTGTATTATAAAAATATTAATAATTATAATGTTTTTTCACAGGTGCCGAATTTTTTAGGCGCACTGTTGGCTTTTTCGCAGCTGTCATTATTTGTGGTGCTTCCAAGCATACCACAATCACCAGCTATGGTCAAAAGTGTTACAGCATAATCGAAATATTTATATTATCGGTGAGAACATAGTGAGAGAGAATTATTAGTTGTATTTTAGGCGAAATATCAAATATTTAAGTTGAAATAGTACACAAAAAAGAGCAGTAATTTAATAAGGACGCCGCTTATGTGGCAGCACTTTTATTTAAAATTTGCAAAACTATAAATAATTTTATCTGATGTCACCTTCGTACGACGGGGACGTATATGAGCTGTGATGATGATGTCACCTTGGATGAGTTTACTAACATTTGTTGTAGTAGCAAATACTTTTTTTATAATTACAACCACAATGACCATCTAAGAGCACGGATTATTCAGGACGACCACAGACTACCTATAAGTTAACAATTTTAAGTGTTGCCAAAAATGGAAATGTTACTTCAAAAAGGCAGTTGCTGTCTCTTTTTTGACAAATGGATTTTTCTTCATTTAGGGTCCAGTTATAACTTAATTGTATCCCCATCCATAGTTACTATTGAAATTGAAATACAACAAAATGCAATGTATTAACATTAGGTTGTTGAATTTTCGTTATCACTGTTTACTATTTGATGAACATAGGCGCATAACACATTGCACCGGACAGCGCTCCGGTGTGCGGTGCTGCGGTTTTTAATTTTGACTGAAGAATTTTAATTTGTATACAAAAACCGCAGGGTATAACACACTCACACCGCATGTCCGTGCGGTTGATCGGCGCGCGCGACGGCACCGCACCCCCGGACGGTGATGCGGTGCGGTCCGCGGGGTATGCCACACTGTGCCGCAGTATCGTACGGATTTTTGCGTAGAAAGGACGTGCATACGCGTAATAGATCTCGACATAGATAATGCGGTGATGCGGGGCGTCGTCGTGCACCGCAGCTCCGGACGGTGATACGGAGCAAACCGTATGGTGGCACGGTTCCGTGCCGCCGCAGCCGCATGCGGTTTTCGTCCCTCCGTACACCGCAGCGGGATGCGGCGGCAATGTGTTAAGCGCCTAATATCCATAATTGTAAATAATTTGCAAAATGCATATTACAAAGTTACAAGCAAACTGCACGGCTGGTTACAGCTTGGTAAAAGTGTTTTAAGTACTTTTAAAAATTAGTACTATAAAAATAATTAACAACTTTCATGAAAATAGGGCAATTTTCATTTAATTTCTGTCTTAACATAAAACATAAATTTAACATAGATTAGGTGCGACACTTAGAATAATAACGCATAGAAGGATAGCCCGGTAACGAGCGCGATGATTAAAGTGAAGCAAAAATGACATCGCTGTGTGCAGTCGCTTACGCGCGAAATGCACACTACGATAAAAACTGTATGGAGCTGCCGGCATAGTGAGCCATAAATGGCTCACATTTAGTTGCATCAAATTGTGCGCGCCGGTTGGGTTTCTATGCGTTATTATTCTAAGGTGCGACAATTGCGACATTCAACAACATGAGCACAACATAAGTTCCCTCATTTTTGGGGAAACAACTTCTCGGTGGCGGGCACTGGCAGCCCCGTCTTATCGTAGTGTGCATGTGTCGCGCGTAAGCGACTTCACACAGCGGTGTCATTTTTGCTTCACTTTAATCATCGCGCTCAGTACCGGACTATCCTTCTATGCGTTATTATTCTAAGGGTTAAGGCGAGGTATCGGTAGAAAACGCTGAAAATTGTTCCGGGAAAACCGATAATTTACACATTTAGTATTGAAATATAGTCATAAAATAAATATATGATATAAATAAGGATATTATCTAATGAATGTACTAATCTGTTACATGATAGGATCTCTATTTCACTCGATCATATTAAATTCCGAAAATAAGGTTAAATTAAGCACTAAAACAAGTTTTTCGTAATAAATATCTGAGTTTGCATATTATTATTATATGAGATTAATCCTCTTTAAATTTTACAGATACCCTACAAAAAATAAGTTTTCAGTTAATATCCGGTAACTAGATATGATAAGTTTTGTTTAAAAACTTGTGAATTGTCAAGTTTATGATGACACGCTATTTCTCCGGCTATACCGCTAGTCGCGAATTGGCGCTTGCCAACGTTGGGTCTGTGTCAGAGCTGTCAAATTTTCTGTATGATTTTAGTTCGCAAAACCTAATAAAAAAAATAAAAATGGGCAATAAAAGGAACAAAATTAGAAATAGAATGTTAATAATTGTTATCCAACACTTCATTTGGTTTGTCAAATTTTTTTTTCATTTATTTGTATTTTCCGTAATTTAGTATTTGGTCTTGATTTCATTCAGACTTTCAGACTTTGACATTTCGTTTTGACCAAATGTTTTTGTTATATATCTTGTTTGCTGATTAACTCCTTTATGTAATCACTATGCATTCCCTTTATTCTAACGTTGAATAAAATGACAAATGACATGTACGTCACTTAAATAAATACGATGTTCACAAATAGTTGTATGAATACAAAATTGGCGACGAAAATATATTTCGATGGCCTCTACAGAGCTAAATAAGCACAAAAAATCGCGGAGCTGCATCCGCGGTTTACTTACGCGTAAAGAAAACCAGCTACGCGAACGTGACGTAAGTACCCCACTACAAGATTTCGAAATTTCAACGGAGATACAAAACATTACAGAATTACGGAATAAATACGAAGAATGTCAGGAAAAGATTGAACATCTTACGGAAGAAGGGCAATTAGATGCAGAAGTGGAAAATAGATTCGAATTTCAAGAAGCTTACACAAAGGTACTAAACATCCTAAATCGAATGAAAAGACCAATAACTACGGAATCTAACAATCATGAGACGAATTCCAGTGAACAATGCCGAACTCCCAGAATTCAATTTCAACCATTTCAAAACAATTCGGAAACTTTCAAAAACTTTATTCGAAGGTTAGAGCTGTTCTTAGACTTAAATCAAATAAACGACACAAATAAGAAGACTCAGATATTACTGTCAATGCTTACGCCAGAACTACATGAAAAAGCTTACGATTTATGTGCTCCTGATGAACCAAAAACTATGACTTTTGAAGACTTAACCAAGATACTTGACGAGTACATCGACCCTACCCCGGGACCGTACGCTCTACAACACAAATTCATACTGCGCCTACAAAATGAGTACGAAACAGTGCCAATCTACGCCGCGACATTAAGAAAGCTTGCCACTAATTGTGAATTCAAGTGCCGCGATTGCATGAAATCAATCTCTGATAATTTTCTATGCCTGCAGTTTATCAGGGGACTAAAAGATAGCGATATCAGAACAAAACTATTACAGAACAAAGAAACTACAACATTTACGGAAATCGTGAAAACGGCGACAGTACTAGAAATGAGTAAAACTGACAATGAAACTATTTCACCCAAGAACAGGCCATCAATCGAACCCACCAACCAAATGACCACCTCTTCGAGTAAAAACGCAAACATTACGTCAGAACAGACAAACACATTCAAGTACAACGAAAGTACAAACACGTTCAAGCAAAGAGAAAACGCTTCTATTCCCAGGAATCTAAAACAATTGCGAGGAAGGTGCTTTCGATGTGGGAAAGGAGACCACATGGCCAACGAATGCGGAATGATCTTTGAAATTTGCTACAAATGTCAAAAAAGGGGCCACCTAGCCAGTGTTTGCCTTCAACGCCCCAAGAAGACAAATCAGGTGGAAGAACCGCAATTGGATGAAGATAATTCAGCAGAAATAAACCTAATCAAATCAGAGACTACAGAAAAATACATTATTACAATAGATATAGAAAATAAACCTTTACAGATGGAATTTGATACGGGCGCAGCATTAACCTCCATCTCACTAGACACATTCAAGAAACTCAATATCAGAAACAAAATATACAAGACTGAGGTTACAATGAGAACGTATACGAATGAATTGATAAAACCAATAGGGGCTGTTTACGTAACAGCTAAATACAAAGACCAGATCTTTCATGGAAAAATGTACATCATAGAGAAGTCCGTTGACCCTATCTTCGGAAGAAGCTGGATGAAGGACTTAAAACTAGAATTAGCAAACATAAATGCAGTACAAATGGAGACATCACCGAAATTAGATGAACTACTGAAAGAATACGAATCGTCAGTCTTCAGACCTTCATTGGGAAAAATCCCAAATTTTCAAGCCCACTTATCCCTGAAAGAAGGTACACAACCGATATTTATAAAGCCAAGAAGAGTTCCATACGCATTAAAACAAAAAGTAGATGAAGAGATTGAAAGACTGTGTACAGAAGGAGTTATTTCTAAGGTAGAGCATTCAGAATGGGGAACGCCGATTGTACCTATTGTAAAGCCCAATGGAAGCATTCGTCTATGTGCGGACTACAAGGTAACACTCAACAAGGTAATCAAGGACGAGCAGTATCCCATACCCATTATCGAAGACATTTTTGCTGAAATGAACGGCGGAGAAATTTACTGCACCCTAGACATTACACAGGCTTATCTTAATATGGAAATGGATGAAGAAAGTGCACTCCTTCAAACATTGAGCACGCATCGAGGTACGTTCAAAGTCAACCGATTAATGTTCGGTGTCAAGGTAGCCCCGAATCTGTGGCAAAAATATATGGATAGACGACTACAAGGAATTGAAGGCGTGAAATGTTTTTTCGACGACATAATCATTCAAGGGTCTAATGAAGGACAATTGTTACTACGCTTACGGACAGTCTTAGAAAAACTGAAAGAGTCGAATCTACGAGTCAACAAGGATAAGTGTCATTTTTTTCAAAGAAACATTAATTACCTAGGACATACGATCGATAAAAATGGACTACATAAAAATAAAGAGAAGATAACTGCAATTCTAAACACTACAAAACCTTAAAATATAAATGAACTTAGAACTTTCCTTGGGATGGCGAACTACTACAATAAATTCATTCCACATTTGGCTACACTTACAAATCCTTTGAACAAATTATTACGGAGAGGTGAAACATTCAACTGGAATGATCAATGTGACATCAGTTTCGATAAAATTAAGAAAGAAATTTCTAGTGAAAAAACGCTCGCACACTTTGACCCGAATAAGACGCTAGTACTAGCAACTGACGCGAGCCCTGTGGGACTTGGAGCCGTACTCTCTCACAGGCTTAAAGATGGATCAGAGAGACCCATAGCTTTTGCTTCTAGAACACTTACAGAATGTGAAAAGAAGTACAGTCAGATCGACAAAGAAGCAACAGCAATATACTGGGGACTCAAGAAATTCTTCCACTACTGTTATGGTAGAAAATTCGTATTGATAACCGACCACAAGCCACTTACTGTCATTTTCAACCCACAGAAGACCTTGCCCACTATGAGTACAATGAGACTGTTCCATTATGCACATTTTCTTTCCGGATTCGACTACAGCATTGAATATAGAACTTCAACCGCTAACAGCAATGCTGACTACTTATCAAGATTTCCAGTACAGAGAGCATCGACAAACATAGACCAACATACTTTATTTCAATTGAGTCAAATACACACGCTAACAATAACAGACACAAAAATAGCTCAAGACACGTATATAGATCCAGAACTAGCACCGATCGTTGAAGCCTTAAAAACTGGCCGCTCGGTAAAAGTATTCGGATATGCAGATTCAGAACTTACCTTACAAGACAACTGCATATTTAAAGGGACCCGAATAATGATACCTAACTCCCTTCGAGAAGCTGTATTAAATGAACTGCACGCAGGCCATATAGGAATATACAAAATGAAACTTCTGGCGAGAAGCTATGTGTACTGGAAGAAGATAGACAGAGATATTGAAAACAAGGTAGAGCGTGCATGTAGAGCGTGCCGTCTACAACAAAACGACCCTGAAAAAGTACCATTGCATCATTGGGAAGAACCAATAGAACCATGGCAGAGAATCCACATAGACTTTGCGGGCCCGATGTATGGTCAGCAGCTGCTCATAATAGTAGACGCTTTCACAAAATGGGTTGAAGTAATCCCTACTAAAACCATGACAAGCACTTGGTGTATCACAAAATTGAAGGAACTGTTCTGCACTTTCGGACTACCGCACATTCTAGTGTCAGACAATGGACGCCAGTTCACATCAGTTGAGTTTGAAACATTTTTAAAAGCATACGGAATTACCCATCGCAATTCAGCACCATACCATCCAGCCACGAACGGTCAAGCTGAGCGTTTCGTGCAAACCATCAAGAAGTCGCTGAGAAGTATGGAAGGACAATCTGGGAATATACATGAGAAGCTACAGGTAATAAAAATTCAACTACGTCGCACCCCCAACGCTACTGGACACGACGCGTACTCACTGATGTTCGGAAGAGACATAAGGACCAACTTACACGTCATGTTTGGGAAGAACGCCATCAGGCAGCGCTCAGAAGGGCCAAGACGACATGTGCAAGAGATATTTAGACATTTCAGAGAAGGAGAGAGAGTCCAAGTGCGAAGCTATTCGAACCCTACCCGCAAATGGGAATTCGGTACAGTTACCCGTCGTCTGGGACACCTCCACTATACAGTAACTACTGATGTAGGTGAACTCTGGCGCCGGCACATAAACCAGATGCTGCCCGCCACGATGGTGCAGCCTTAGCGCACTTATTATTAAATAATTCAAAAAGAACGCATCGGAGATCGAGACACGATGCGTATGATTTTTGGAAAATTTTCTACATAGAGGATCGATTGAAATTATTAAATGGAAGTCATGTTGCTGTTAAAAAAGGTTAAATAGGTTGTTTCTAGAAAAAGGGGTTTTAAAAAAATGCAGCTTCAACTTTCGCTTGTTTTTCCCTTGTGTAGCAAGGGGAGTGTAGCACGTGGCAAGATTTTACCTTCATTAGTATGGAGCCAGCAGGAATTTTATATTTTCGACTGCTTTTACGAGGAATTTCAACTTTGCATAATTTCAAGAAAAATATTAACAAAAATGCTTATATCTCGGAAACGGTTTATCGGAACTAAAAAATAACGAAATGTATAATAGCTAGAAAAACAACATACGTTACTTTATTTATAATATTATATTGAAAACTACGAAAATCACATCAAACAGTATTGCATAAACATAACATGTTGCCTAGCAACCAACAACGTCTCTCTGGTCAGCTCTGCCGACCGTTCTACGTGAGCTTTCAAATATTGGGTACCTATAGGGAAGGCGACGAGGCCGTGTTACACACTCCCCCTCTAGTTCGAACTTAGCGCCCTCGCGTTCGGACTAGCGCCTACAGTTTTTTGGGTCTACCACGCTTTCGTTTTTCCCGAATTGGGGCCTCACTAACCCCAACGAAAGGGGTCAAATTGCACACATGATAGCGACCTATAAACTCGCCGCGGGAAACTCCTTCTAGTAAGTAGGTGGTTGGACTTACCGCTTCCCGAATCCGATACGGACCGTCTCTCCTAGGTATGAACTTCGCATTTTGCCCAATGTCAGTATTATTGGCCCTTTGAGTCTTTAGCAGGACCAAATCTCCGGCCTTATAATCGGGCGGCTGTCGTCTGCCTTCATCTGCGCATTTCTTCTGGGCAGCCTGGGCGAGCTCATGCACGTCTCTGGCATCTAGAAGTGCGTTCGATAACCTACGAAGGTAAGGTGTAATGTTAGCGACAAAGTTATCGTTGTCCACAATGGTCTTCATGTCGGCCACGACGTCTGCCGGAGCACGCAGCTCTCTTCCAAAGGACAGGTAAGCTGGTGTAAAACCTGTGCTCGCAGTGACAGCGGTGTTCATCGCAAACCGGATGGCAGGGAGGTGAGTATCCCAGGACATGTGATCTTTACCCACAAGTATTGCCAACTGCGGCTTCAAGTCGCGATTCTTACGCTCGACCGGGTTCGCTTCGGGATGGTACAACGGCGTCAAAGACTGTTTGATACCCATCACGTGACAAGCCTGTTGCATTACCTCAGCCACAAATTGCACCCCGTTATCGCTTATCATCGCCCCACGTTGGGCGCCATTTATAATAGCCAGAAAAACAACATACGTTACTTTATTTATAATATTATATTGAAAACTACGAAAATCACATCAAACAGTATTGCATAAACATAACATGTTGCCTAGCAACCAACAACGTCTCTCTGGTCAGCTCTGCCGACCGTTCTACGTGTGCTTTCAAATATTGGGTACCTATAGGGAAGGCGACGAGGCCGTGTTACAAATGTGTATTCCCCTAAAACCCCTTTAGCTAATTAGGACATGCATAATGGAATTGTCAAAAAATGGTCAAGCGTGAGTTTGACTTTTTTTTCATACTATATTTTGATTTTTATTTGAAATTGACATTTCAAACTTTTGACACCTAAATTTTTTAGCTTACACGAAAGAACTTGAAAAATAAAGAGACCCTTATTTTATCTTTTCAATATTTTTTATGCTTTACTTATACAAACATTTTTTTAAACTTGGCTATTTCACAAAGGTAGTGTTGGGCATAATACTGTTGTGTTTGCCTCCCAAGTAGCAAAATTTGATACTATAAAGGTCCTGAGAACATTTTGAAGCCTCTAATTAGTGTTTATGATTAGCACTATAATGGTCTTGTAAACTTCTACAGAACCCCGAAAAGGCCCTAGTTTTATCACTGATTTAATCTATAAACATTACATAGAGGCTCTCATGGTGATAAATTAGCTCTGTAGTTGAAATGGTAGTGTCAAGAAACGCTTTTTAGTACTACAATAGTGCTCTCTGCAACGCTTATGTCACAAAGCTAAACTATAAAAGTAACCAACACATACTTATAGTGCTATTTTGCACCATAAATAATTCCAGTGATCATTTTATCACTCCATTTAATGTTCCCCAAGAAAACAAATATAGGTAACTTTAATTATGATGCTTTATGTTATTCGTCATTGTTGCTTAACATAACTTTTAGTAAAAATGACATACTACAAAATATGCAAGGACCGTCTCTGACTCTGTCGTGTCAGTGCACTTGCGAAAATAATTGTATCGATAAAATCATTATGCTGATTTTAATTTTGACAATGCGCCCTCATAATTTTCATATTTCATTTAAATTTAAATAAATAAAATAAGGACTTGTCCCGACTATGGCTGCTATAGTACAAATTCGCTTCAGTCGTGCTGTTAATGTGCAATCATGGCAGAAAACAGCAGCCATTTTCACTTTAAATTATTTAGCCACTGAACCACTGAACGGTACGAAATCGCGAAAAAAAATCAGCTGTTCCAAACATTTAGGTTCAGTGGATGTTGAACATTTGTATGGAACAGCTGATTTTTTTTCTCGATTTCGAGATTGGTCCCATAGTAAAAGATCTTCATTTTGTTTGTCTGAACAAGCACACAAAATTTGGCTCCTGCTGGAAAAATAACCCGGAATAAAACGTTTTAGTTGTACTGTTATATTTTTACTGTGCGCCATGTGACGTCTGCACCTGGGTTGTGGCCATGCCTCAGCGCTAACGTCATTATATAACGAACGGTGTGAAGTGCGAAACATATCGGCTTGCACGTTGAAATTCCTCGCCTTAACAAAATATATTTTTTTGTCAATTTTCCCTTATTCTAAAACCTCCGCCACACTATGCCCTTTGCACTGCTGTGATGTTGCCTTCTTTGCCCGCACACTGCTCTGCTCGCGCAATTAATCGCGACGCTCTGCACTTTGTTATTTGCCTTTGCTTTACAATAATTGTCGAAACAGTATAGCTATAATCATGTCCATGTCATACAAAGAAATATAAATCGTCGTCGTCATCCACGCTAACGGAGATGGCTGGATGACATCCATTAAGCGCAATAGAATGACGAAGTACAACTAATCACATTAGAGGGCTTAAAATGTGTGGCATAATTCCTGTCATTTAATTTTCTTTTGTAATCGAGCTCTGAATACGGTCTGTGTTCGCGCGATTATGTGACCAGCCGCTTGCTTTCATATGCCGGTCCTTTGATTCGCGTCCAAAAACCGACAAAATAGAGAGCGGTGGGCATGGCAAGGAGCATGACGTGCAGCATGACGAGTAATGTTGCCACACTACATCTCTGCCTACTTTCCTCACTACTTCCCATCCCACTCGTCGAGTGTGTGGCAGGCCCATAATATTTGTTCTGTAGAGTTTTGAATACTTAATAGAAACACGTGCATCGCGCTTACGTTCCGTTATCATCTTGCCCCGCCTGCTGTGTGGCCCGCCCATTACAAACCACTTATTTGTTTAATCTGTACCATAGCATGAGTGAAATAAAAAGCGTTTGCATGCAGCCATATTTACGACTGAGCAGTCTCGACTTTAGAGTCAACAGCGGCCGCTCCGCAGCGGCGCTCAGCTTTGTATGCATTTTGTATGTCAAGGTTTCCTTATCAGCAACTGCCAGGATCAGAATGACACCAGCAGGCGTAGCACGGACCGTGGACAAAACGGGACAAGAGACAAATAACATATTTCTTCTTGATCTATTATATAAGTACCAATGAAGCGAGACCGGAAAAGGATTAAGGGGCCACAGTACCTACTACTAGCGCCGCCAATCGTTTTTTATTAATTATGATGAATTAAAGACGTTTCTACAAAAAATAGAACAGTCAGGAACTCAATATATATATTTTAGATTTTTGGGAGCCATTCAGGCATAGATTAAAAGTAAGGAGTAATCATAATCAGAATTATTGCTAAAAGTGGCCACTTTAAACAATAATTATGATTTCGACTATTCTATACGGTTAATGTGTACAAAATACGTAAATATAAATCTGAAGTATCTATATTGAGTTCCTGACTGTGCTATTTTTTGTAGAAACGTCTTTAATTTATCATAATTCATAAAAAACGAATGGCGGCGCTAGTAGTAGGCACTACGCCCTCTTAATCACTTTCGCTTCTACAGTCCACGCGCCGTGCTAGGCCTGCTGTGAGGCGATACGGTTGCACGACTTGGTACTGGTATGGTGCGCATACACAATCTGCGCTTAGTGCGTATATGTAAATAGTCTATATACTTATGTAGTTAAGTCTACTTACTAATTACACTCTCCCAATGTCTGTAGATACTGTCATTGTTCATTAGGTACTTATGTTGTAAACCAACATATTAAGTGATTTGCTACCAGCAATCCAACTCTACTATCGTTTTAACGTGCTAAGAAAAATTTAACCTGGAATGACTGTGTTTGATTAGTATTAAAAAAAAAGTAAGTATAAAATAACTAATAATAAATAAAATTAATATATATTTTTTAAATTGTGCTGACTATAGTTTCGTTTTTGTGAGATTGGTATTTGTAGCTTTTAATCAACTTAATTATAAGTTATAGTTAAATTTCAATCTAAGTTATATTTATTACCTTTCATTAATAGGTAGGTATATTACAAGGTTCTGACGACGAACTGAATATTTTTTACTAAGTATAGGACCAATCTAGAAATCGCGAATAAAAAAACAGCTGTTCCATATAAAGGTTTAACATCCCCTAAACCTATTTTTTTCGCGATTTCAAGATTGCTCAGTTTGCTTGTCTGACTCTGAACAAGCACACAAGCTCCTGCTTCAAAAGTAGGTAACTCTGTGTTTATAGTTTTATATTTTCTAGTTTTCTCTATTAACTTATACTCAATGATGCATTTCTTTGTGTGATCTCTAATAATGAATATTAATTTTGATATTCGTTAATTCTTTGAATTAGATATTATTAGGAAGACAGAATTGTTTTATATATTTAAAGCCACTTTGGCTATTGAAGTGTTGTAACGAGTAAACGAAGTTGTAACTGTAATTGCTCGGTAGGATTAAGCTTGTAACGACGAGCAAACTATAAAATTATATACCTACATACTTTTACCACAATAGTACCTAACAGTAGCAGTCCTTTTTACCAGGCTCGGGACCGATTCCGTTAAAAACCAAACTGAACAAAAAATGAATCGTTGCTTTCTACTACAGACATGAATCTAAATAGATGCCGTGATGAGTGTATGTAGAGACATTACGGCCGCCGGTTCTTGGCCACTGAAATAGTGCCGATCGCAATTTTAGAGACAAAATGGCGACGAGTGTATTTCTTTTCAATAAATTTCATTCATACATGTGCCAAACTGCGCGTTTGGCTAGCTTTAAACTGGCCAAGAATTGTCGACCATACTGTAGGTACCTACTTCACAAGGAAAAATCTACAAATTAATCGCATAAAATCCGACAATCTGTCTGGTAGAACCAGTGATGCGACTGTAAAAAATTGAGTTGCCGTATCTAAAAACGGAAATTGCCGTATTTATAAAAAAATACACGAAATTGCCGTAAAGTATTTTTCTACGAGTAATTAAATAAATCACACAACATCTCAAATGTCGTCACTGTGTATAGGTTTCTGATTGATTCGAAAACATCACTCGATTGTCTATGCAATTACTATTTTGCTTTGCTTTTCATTTTCTTACATATACCTATATCATCTGACACTTGAAATTGTCTTAGCTTGTCTTGCGAATAGAGCTCCGCTCACAGTGGATGTTATCAATTTATTTCTGGATCATAATAACTAATATGTTGTGCATTTCACCTATACATACTCTATACAAATAAATAAAATTGAAGTGTCTGTTTGTAATGTCAAAATAACATGTTTATCGGGTACCAATAACAAAAACACAATTTAAAATATTTTTTGTCTGTCTGTCTGCCTGTCTGTCTGTTTGTTCCCGCTAATCTCCGAAACGGCTGGACCGATTTTGACGGGACTTTCACTAATAGATAGTAGCTAATTATATAAGGTATAATAACATAAGCTACTTTTTATCAACTTCAACAAAAGTTACTGTACCACGCGGACGAAGTCTTGGGCACAGCTAGTTCAATAATATAAATAAACTAAGTAAATATGTATCTCTTTCATTCATTACTTCTATCAACGTCACCCATTTATCATGCTGTCTTTGTCAGTAGGTACTCAGTGTCATAAAATGAAAGATGGAACGGTAATTCCCCGTCATAGACAACCACACTCTTTATTATCATTTAATTTTAAGGGATGACGAAAGTGAAAAAAATATCGATATCAATAGAGTCTGTCAAGCGAATCCTGACCACGGCCGTTTTGCTGATTTCTTATAATGGCAACGCTATTAGCCGTCAATCGAATTGTCATTGTCTCATATTTTAACCTCTTAATGTTACGGTTTTTATTGGATATTTAATTTTATAATGGCGAAACCTATAAAAAGTAGCGTCAGGAGTATGTTATACCATGCTTAATAAGTATTATCAATCATATAAAGATTGAAGCTGACAATGTGAAAAAGGAAAAACGACGGCTTATGGATATAGTCCATTGATTTACTACAGTTGAAGGGGAATTTTAATGCCATAAATATTTCAAAGTATTATGTATAATTGATTAGTTTATACGTTATTATCGTTGCAATTCTTGAAATATAGTAAATCAATGATTAAATCTTATCAATGTCCAGTAGGTTGACTACAACATTTTGATACTTACTTTGGTACTTTTAGTTAAATTATCAAATTTTACTTATTATAATTTAGTTGCTTCTATAAATAAGTGTTAACTATTTCGGATTTAGATTCTGACATCGTAGTCATGAGGTTATATCTTACTGGGCACATATATACTATTGATAGTTTGCTGTAGACTTTATGAGATTGCTGTTTGACTGTTTTTCTGCATTTTTAATAAAATATTTTTTTTCCAGCTACCTTGAATGATGAAATAATAAAAAGCACAATTGATAATTTAGTTAAATTTAATTTTATTGAAATTAAAATTTATAAAAATCAACTCACGTTGAATCAACAAATTGAGTGCGAAATTGAGCCACATTTAGGTAACATTTCGTCACACAATTAGTCACATCTAGCAGTATGGGCCACACAGTGCCTCCAAATAGTGTGTAGTTGTGAATTTTTTTTATCTACAAAAATTCAAGTATCAAACACATTTTCCGAGTATTGTCAGTGTTAACACCTTTGAGATTTTTGAATTTGCCGCCTTTTTCATTGGGCACGACTCGCTTGACAGACTATTATATAGAATGATCAATCAAAAGGGTCAGTAGGGAAAAGTCAGAAACTATGAGAGTTAGTGATATCTGTTCTTAGGAACCATGGCGTCGATTTTAGATTTAATAATAATTATGGCATTTAAATTTTTTTAACTCTCATACATAACCGGGAATCGAACCTGGTCTGCTCTGTAAACAATGTTATAAATTCCGCAAGTTTTTTTGTTGTTATTGTTGATGGTGTGGACTGTGGATCATAAATCACAAGGAACACATTTTTAATGGAACCTTGTTGAAATAATAAAAAAAAAATACTCAAAAATATGATAATTATTTCATTTAAGTATTTTTAAATATTGAATAAATTGGCCCACCCGTTGAACGAATATGTTCTAATTTTTAATAAAAGCAATTTGTAATGCATAATATTTTGTATGCATGCAGAGATGATATGCATAAGTGGTATCTTCAGATAAATTATTCGATTGAATCCACCATCAACAATACCTAACTACGAAAAAACTTGCAGAATTTATAACATTTTGTACAGAGATTTTGACCAGCATGCGTAGCACAAGGACCCCGAGATAAATATGTCTATAATTAAATATCACTTTCTTGACACCAAACAATAGCTATCTCATTCGCTACTGTCAAAAGTGACATTTCGGTGTAGAGAAACAGGCCGAGAAAATACTCTCACGATCCTTGTGCTACGCGTGCAGGTTCGATTCCCGGTATGTAGGTATGTATGAAAGTTTAAAACATTTAAATGCCTTTATTATTAAATCTAAAATCGACGCCATGGTTCCTACGAACAGATTTCGCTATCTCTCATAGTTTCCGATTTCTCCCTACTGACCCATTTAGATTGATCACCCAGTATATGTTTTTTTGTTCAAAATTTGCCATCGTGGTCTATCGCAAAGCTGAATTGCCGTAATACTTGATACGGTAGTGAAAAGGCTGCTGTATGCCGTGTAATCTAAAAAAAAACTAAGGCCGTATATTACAGCAATTGCCGTATCAATCGCAACACTGGGTAGAACGTAACGTTCCATTTAGGTTTGGTATCGATTTTGTTATTGTAGAATCAGGGCCGCGCCGACCCCCGGCAGCGCTTGTGTGCAAAGCCTATGATTTTTTTTTATTGCAGAAAATTGGCAAACAAGCAAACTGCCCACCTGATGGTAAGTGGTAACAGTCACCTATAATACATGTGGCTCTTGTGAGATTCGCAGTAAAACTACAACCCCCACAAGAACCACATTGTACGTTGCCAACTTGTGACACAAGATGTAAAGTCACAGTACCCAGTAATTTCACTGCCACATCTTACCCTTCAAACCGGAACACAGCAATGCAAGCACTGCTGCTTTGTGGCAGAAATAGGTAAGACGGAGGTACCTAAGCAGACGACCCTGGTACAGAGTCTCCCTCCAGTAAATTATATTTTTTGTCGTCGTGGAGGATCTTCTTCCCGCGCTCGCTTCGTCATCTGGCGCCCCTAGCGTCTAGCCGCCTGTGTGCGCCGCACACTTCGCACACAGGGGCGGTGCGGCCCTGTGTAGAATCAATCTAGCTATATCTACTGACTCTACTGTATTTTACTATTTATCAGGTAATCACTTATTGTAGTTGTATTTAACTACTTTCTTATGATATTTGTATGAATATATGAAATGATTATAGATGTATAGATACTACCCAGTAGCAGTAAGTCATGCACATCGAGTTTTGGAAAGAGGTACAGTTGTCGGTACCTAAGTTGGCGAGAACGGGAGATATTATGGCTATCTAATAAGGCGCTATAGGTGGACACTATAATTATTAATAGTAAAATATTATTGGCCAGAATGCAAATAAAATGAGAAGCAGTAACCATTTTTGTTGCACACGATCACGAGGGTACACGCGTAAATTTAATCACAAAATCGACGTCAAAATCTTGCCAAGTTAGGTGTCGGCGACTATAATCTGCTAATTTCGGATCTGTATAAAGTCTTTGCTCTTGCACGATGAACTTAATATTCGTGATTATTTTTTAAACCCGTTGAAACAATTGTTTATTGTAACAGCATTCGATTATTTACTCATTGTTTGTTAAAAAAAACACAATTTATGTTTTGCAGAATTATCCTCCCCCAGCCCCCCTAGTAAGACCACCAAAACACGATATGGTAAACCGCTTTATTATATCGTGTTTTGATATGGTCGTGCTACGGGGGCTGAACCTCGCGGGGGGTCCTGATGTACAGTACAATTCATCCCGGATCCGCCTTTGCATTCAAAGGCTTTGGTCAGTTGTTTTAAGTCAAGAAATGTTTGTATTGTTGTATCGTTGAAATTCCGTGTGATAATGTTTTGAACATTTATGTGCAGGGTATGACGGAATCTCTTCAACTATAACGTAAGGTGCTATTTTCTAGAACAATAAATAAAATGAACTATTTAAACTTGTTTATTTTGTCCTTGGCCTCAAAGCAATTTGGAAGTTTTTCACAAACGCAATATGGGCGGTCGTTTCTGTTCTTTACGCAGTTTCCTCTGGTGTTGTATTCGGAGATGGTCTCTGTCGACTCCACTATTTTATATGAGTTTCCTTCTTTCATAATTTTCGTTTCATAAGCGACATCCCCGGGTGACATTACAAATGCTATTACGTAAAATGTTATATTTCCACTAAAATCCTTGTAGAAGTGAGTTCTCAATACCGATTTCAATGTTAAACTACTGCATTTAGCGCATGGCATTGTTATAATGTTTTTTGATTTGTTTTGTATATCCAATACTGCTAATTGTAAACTGTCTCGCCCGCCAGTGTCGCCAACATCGATGTTTTGCATTTTATGACAAGTACACCATTTTTCACTGACTCCGGCATCCACGCATTTTCTATTATACGAAACAACATCAAACAAACTTTTACATGTCGGGCATGCTTCGGATTTTTCTACGATAACGGTTTTGTTGGTTATCCTTAAGATGTCCCACAACGTCATATGTAAATCAAGATGCGATGTTAATCGGTTTTGGTTTAATTGTAAATTGCGATAGTGGTCCCCGTATAGCTTGCGAAACATGAGTGGAACCCATATAAACAACATGGGTAGTCGCTCTTCGTAATACGACTCTGAACTAAACCGCAGTTTGCCGTACCGTATTCCATGATCACTTAAAAAGACAATGAATGTATTGTTGAGCACTACATTATGCTCCAGTTCTTCGAGGAACTCTACAATTTTCTCATCAAACAGAACAGGCGTGTTGAACTTATTATGGCTATATGAGTTTATCCAAAACAAAGCGAAAAATCTTTCGTTTTCATAGGCATGAGTTAATTCTTGCGCATATTCCAAAATGCTGGAAGCACTAGTTTGAGTATGGGCACACACAAGATTACCTGTATTTCTTTCACCTGTTAAAAAGAACGGTCGCATATAATGATCTGTTGGTGGCACTCTAAATCCATAGTGTGAAAAGGTGTCTGGTAAATGTAGAAAATCTTCACCGTAAGCCGTGACGTAGCCGGCCTCACTAAATTTGTTCCACAGCGTCAAATTTCTGCAATCGTCCATGTTCGGCTTACACGTCCTGTATATTGTAGTTATATTTTTTCCAGTCAGCAAAGCCATCAAATTGGGAAACGTGTTAAACGCCACCTTTAAAAAGTTTTTAAGGTCAGTAACAACAAAGGTATTATTTTCTTGTATAGATATTCTGCGCTTTATATTATTACTAGCTTTTGCCCGCGGCTTCGCTCGCGTTAAATTCGGGGTAACACCGAAGATTAAAAAAAAAAAAATAAGGCAGGTATTTTTCGTTGGTAACAAAGAGTCTGTACCGATTTTTAGCTTCCTACCTTGAAAACTGCAAAAAGTCCCATATAAAATTTTACCCCCTCTTTTAAGGGGTTGGGGGCAAATTTCAAAAAAAAAATGATGCACGATTTTTTTGTTTGTCACAAATAGTTCGCATACCAATTTTTAGCTTTCTACCTTGAACATTTCGGAATGCTCCATACAAACTTCCACCCCCCATTTTAGGAAAGTGGGGGGTTAGAAAGAGACAAAAAGTAGCCTATGTCACTCTCCAACCGTTCAACTATCTCCACTTAAAAAATCACTTCAATCCGTCGCTCCGTTTTGCCGTGAAATACGGACAAACAAACACACACACACACTTTCCCATTTATAATATTAGTATGGATATGGATAATATGGATACCTAAGTAGGTATTAAGGCGCATAATGCCGTACACGGCATACGGGCTTACACTCTTGAGGGTGTGGAGTGTGACCATATAATATTTTTCACAAGCAGATAGTTAATTATATATCCATAGCTTTGTAAGCTTTCAAAATTGTAAACAAGACACTGCTTCTGATTCTGGCAATCGCGACTTAGCAGCGGCAGCACGGCCGCGGCTCACTACTTATTTGTATCGAAGGTATTCCGATTACTAATCTAGTTACCTACACGAGTATTTTTTGTGTTCAAACCAAAACGGTTGAGCATATCTGTACTATGCATATACCGGGTATAACTGAACGCCGAAATAATATACATAGGTAACTTACCATAGTCCAGCTGACAATGGAATGAACACAAAAGAAATGTAAACACTGAATGAAGAAACAAGGTACGGTGATGTAGGGCTGTCGACATTTAGAAAAATAAATTAATAGCAATAGTTTTCCTACAGAATCTCTACTTCTGATGGATACATGCCCTTAAATAATATTTTTTATTCATTGCAATTACAATATCTTTCTTTTGCGATTTTTGATACCTCTGATGTATATCCTAGATCCGTCCTTGATCGGAAGTTCAGAAGCTGAATACAAATGCAAAGAGAAACAGATCGGTGTGCTACTGCTAGGCGACCGCTCTGCCCCTGCTGTGTCGCGACTGCCAAGGTCGGAATGACACCAGCCCCTTAACCATGATCGCTCAAAATAATATTAAAACAGCACTGAGAGCAAAATGGCGCTATGCGCAGGAAGATCGATCATGTAGCGTTTTCAAATAATGGTACCTGGGTACTTGTATATCTACCTACGTACTATTGTTTGAACACCGAGTTTCAGTTTCAAGGATTGTTCGAGTTTTAACCGACCACTGTTGAACATTAACGATTTTATATTTAAAGTTACCTGGATCGAACGTGGTCGCTCGTGTCTATAATAGAGACACGAGCGACATAATATTATTATGTAAGTGGGTTATTCGATCGGGTATAAGAGAAGCGGAAAATTCCAAACCGTAATAAAGGTATAGGTACCTACTCGTAGACTTACCTTTTGATAACCTCTATAATCCAGCCATTTATGGTTTTTTAAGTAGGTAATTGTTTTTGGCATACTGCTAAAAGCTCTTCCTCGTGACATGGTGTCCATTCCTAGCAGAAGCACGTTCCAATTATTTTTCTCTTTTGTATTTTTAATTTTTCGCCTAACTTTTTTCAGTATAACGTAAGCGTCTTCGTAAATTATTTTTCGCTTAGAGCACGTTACCCTTATAACTTCATTTTTCAATGGAGCAATTGTGCCATTTTTAAATGGCGTGCACGAGGAATATCTAAAAAAAAGGTTAATATTTTGTAGATCGATTGGCGCTATCTATTTACGCCTGTTCCCAATATCATGTTATCAGAAAGCCATAGATAGGTGGCTCAAAATCACCAAGGTGGCAAATTTGGTTCGATCAACATTTAAGATACTAATAAAGCCTTGATATATTTGGATCAAAATTATTTTTAAGTATGAGATTTACTTTAATTTGTCTAAGCCTTTATTGCAAAATGATGTTAACACATTGTTTTATCATCAAACTAGTGAAAATGTCATTTTGGGAACGCGTCCCAATACGCATTTCCGTATTTAAAATGTTCATCAAACAATGAAATGTTTATTTAAAAATTAAATTTTGAGTAATAATAATAATAATAAATGTTTATTTCAGAACCAAAGATTCTATACAAGCATGATGGCATTGCTGCTGTTGAGCACTCTATGTCTCAAAGACTCTCATCAAAGAGAAAGAAAAACAGAACTTATGTCTAGGAATTTTTAAGATGTTTTCAAAAATATAGAGTACCTACAGATTTAATTATTATTTACTTAATATTTGTTTTATTTCGGTATTTAAATCTAAACTTTACTAAATTTATATTTTTAACAAAAATATGTAGGTTTTAAATTGCGTTCCCTGAATGACGTTATATATAATACACCCAGTGCCTTTGAAATCCTGAAAAAATATAAAATGTGATTATTTTGCGGGCTTCTTTTAAAACGCAATAATTGGAAATAGCGTGTACATCGTAACTTACTTTTTAGATTTCAATGACGTGATAATTTTCACAAAATTTCTCATGTCCAAATTCGCAACCTTGGTGATTTTGAGCCAGGTAAGTAGGTATATACCAGTATGTACTTATCTATTTAGGATAAAGAAAACAATATATGTACTTACAAGGTGTTTGTACATACCCTATAGAGCCGAAACCTAATAAAAGTTATGGCGGTGTCATTGAAAATTCGAAATTATAAAATTAATTTTCTAATTTCCAATACATTTTTCACAGACATAACTAATGGTATGGAGGAATTCAACATTAATTTTACAATTCTGCATTTTAAACAACACCATAAGTTTATGACTATGTTAGCATGGGTATAGGTTGCGGCTTGACATCATCAGTCGCTACCTGTTTTTTTATTCGATCGTTTTATTATTCCCGATATTTATTAGCAGCATCCGGTATCAGTCCAATGGACGACTAAAAGTCCCACTCCTCCTTTCTTGATTTATTCTTCCGTAAAGTGTTGAATTTGCAAAAGAACAAACCTCTCTATCTCTATAAAATGGTCATTAACTTACATTATTTCAGAGTCTTCTTTCGAAGACACATGCGACCGACTAACTGTTCGGTAGCAGCACGACACGTTGTGAACATCATTTGTATAGTACTTCTTCAGCTTTTTCCAATCAATCCGAAATAGGATTGACTCGGGTGAAACCTTTTTGATAAATACTGCGCGATGGCCACACGAAAGGCCCTCGTTGGGCGCTTCTTCGAATTTCATAGTTTTAGCGTAATTGGGAATGTGGCAACCTAGCGTGTCGATTAGATATTCAGATGTTTCTGTAACAAAGTTATCACACCTTGTGATAAATAGCTGTACTGCCCCCGTATCATGACTACCAAAACATGATATAGGTACATACCTAATAGAGCGGTTTATTGTGGTCATCTGTCAAAATACGATATAAACGTATTGTATTTTGACTGTGCATCGCGACAAACTTTATCATATCGCGTTTTGGTGGTCATGCTACGGGGGCTGGGCCATGTCTAGAAAGCGAAATTTTGCTTGTAAAAATCGGGATTGTCACTTTCAAGTCGGGACAGCAAAAAAACCCAAGATTTTAACCTAAGAAAGTAGATTTTAACTTTGTTTCACCAATTGATCAAAACTACGTATTTATGTTCCTTTTGTTTTCTTCTTCCGTGTGGAAAGACCAAGAGAACGGAGCCCATTCATACAGCCCAGTGTTATTATGTATTCATTTCACATATTTTGGAAAAAATATGCCAAGATAGGTAATTCAGTAATAGTATTAAGTCACTGCTTCATTATGGAAAATTGAAAAATATTTGTGATCTAGTCAAAAATCGGGACTTGAGTCTCGATTAAGGATAAATCGGGAAGTGCCCATATTTTTTTATTGCAGAAAGTTGGCCAAAAAGTAAACTGCCCACCTGATGGTAGGTGGTAACAGTCACCTATAATTCATGTGAGGCTCTTGTGAGATTCGCAGCAAAACTGCAACCCCCACAAGAACCACAGTGTACGTTGCCAACTTGTGACACAAGATGTAAAGTCACAGTACCCAGTAATTTCACTGCCATATCTTACCCTTCAAACCAGAACACAGCAATTCAAGCACTGCTGCTTTGCGGCAGAAATAGGTAAGACGGAGGTACCTAAGCAGACGACCCTGGTACAGAGTCTCCCTCCAGTATACCCATCAAAATCGGGACACCTGGCAACCCTAGCTGGAACAGTTTTTTATGCAACAACATACAAGTGTCCGGCGGAAAGTAATCCACATCGAGGTTTGGATAGATATGCTTCCGGTTTCCTAGAAAGCGTTATTCCTATTTTAACAACTCCTAGTATCTTTTTAGAGTTCCGTAGGATCTCAAAAGAAAAAACTGAATCCTTATAGGGTTACTTCGACTTCATAGTTCGTCTGTCTGTCAAGACATATAGATTAGTATGAAATACTCACCATTAAATATTTCTGAAGTATAGCTTATAGTTTCAATCATTATAATATCGTCAAACTTATTAAAATGAAAACTCTCGTAGTACATTAATGAGAGCATGATCCACGCTGTAACAGCTACAATCCACAAAGGTTTCGACATCACTGTCTGCCTGGATAGGTACCTCACTGTAATATGCATACAGACAGCCTGTAATAATATCATGTAGATATAGAAGCTATGTATACTAACTACTGAGGAATTCATAGTAAAGAAAAATATCGTTTTAATGCTACTAATGGGTAAGATTTTATTAGAAAGTGGAAAATCTGCAAGGATAAAATGTTCTCTCCTCACAGATTTACAATTCACGAAAAAATACAGCACCGATTGGGATCCTTGGAGCCTAATTTAGTTTTACACATGATGTTAAGTATAGATAGAATAGAAAACATTCGAAAAAATGCTGATATTTAATTTCGAAAACGTTTTCAAAATTAATTGAAGAATACCTACACCTTTAAACTGAAACACTGATAATTCTTTTTTTTTAATTTTCTCTTTTACTTGGATCACTTTTTTTATATTTCATTATTTTTTTCGTTAAGTTTCGTTTTTCCCAATGCTACGTAAACTTTAAATATTTTTGTTGCTGTGTTTTCAGTTTAAACTTTTTCATAAAAATTGTAGCTCCAATAAATCACACAAAATCCCACATATGCTATGAGCAATATTTGTGCATTCGATTCCGTGTTATAATTTATTAATAATGTCTAATATTTTCTTTGAAAATGTGGTATATTTTGAACGCAAAAACTTACCTTCATCAAATTATACAAGAATATAATTATCACAGCAATCGATTGGCAACGTTGCACTATGTGAATATAAATGTATGTTTATAATTTATAAGGTACACGTTTTAAAGTAGAAAACCATCGAATTTAATAGGTCTACCATAATTAATAACTATACGACTGACATTCGGGAGTCTCGTTTTGTAACTGCAAGATCACACAATACTCAATGAAGTAACACATGAGTTAAGACAACTAGGCACGAGTATTTTGCACTCTATCGTCATTGGAATAAAGTATCTCCAGCGTTGTCAGAGATGGTTCGAAGGCACTAACAACAAGTTGATGATATGATTACGTTTGCCTGTGTATGTACCTACTGTAAGGTCAATATAAAAAGTTTCTTTTTTGTGGGGTCCATCAAATCATCATCTGACCTTAGTAGGTATTCACTAAGCCACGATCATATTAAAAGGTACCCATGCTGTTGCTAATGGACCTTATCATATTTTTATAGCAATATTAAACTATTTTTTGCCAGACTTAGGTTCTAACTAAACCAAGTAGCATCATCTCAGAAGAGCTAATCATACTATAATTATTTTAGTACTTCCTACATAGAAATAGAACTGGGGGTCTACTCTATTTCTACGAAAAACGAAATTTCGAACGAAATTTCGCATGTTTCCTACCACGGTTCTTTTTGATTTGAATATTCGTTCGACCGCAAATAGTTTGACAGATATATTTTCCGAACCTACTCTAATTTACGAAACTTCGAAACGAAGAATTGAATTTGACAGTTTATTTTTCGGAATTTTGACCTTAAATTAACGAACACAAAAGTGTTACCTTTTGATATTCGTAATTGTGAGATTTTAAGTAAGTTAATGTGAAATTGCTGTTGGAATACTTTTGCTTGAAGCTGTTTTGCGTGAGGAGTATAAAGAGCGTAGAAAGACCCGACGTTGCCTCGGAAGTAATTTAAATTTAGCGTCGATTCCCGCCTCGGGATACAAAATTGCACTCAGTTGAATATTATTTGAGAATTAAAATTGATAATTAAGAAGAGCATCGATTTGTTACGGGGTAACGGAACATGTTATTTTAAGCTAAAATCAGTAATCATCAATATTATTTACATAAAAGCTCAAAATACCTATTGATAGATAAGTACCAAGAAGATTCTCACTTATATTTAGAATGCTTAACTTGAAAACAAACAACACAACACACAATGTAACTGCGACTGAAACATTCCTTTCTAGAAAATGTGTCGCAATAGCGGACACAAAAAAAATCACTCGTAAACATTGTTAATGCACTTAAAATAGAACTTCTATTCACCTTCTATATACAAACTCAAATTCCAAGAAATCGTGATTGTTTTCATTTTGACAAAAATGTTTGAGATTATCCATAATTAATTTACTATTTTCTAACAAATTAACGAAAAAATCGCATAATAGGTAAAATAATTATCGAAGAAAGGAAAAAGTTTCCGTTTCACTCTATTGACCCCGGAATAATTTTACCCTATCCACCCCATTTTACGACAATGGTCTCACTCCATTGGTTGTTCATATTTTGTTTCACTCTACTGACCCCGGAAACTTATTTGATTCACTCTAATCACCCAACTTTACGGCAATGGTCTCATTCCATTCGTTCTTCATTCGTTCACGAAAGTTGTCTATGGAAACGAAATTATTGTGTGTATCCGAAAATGAAATAGAGTAGCGGCACGTTCGAAATTTCTTTTGATTTTCGTTCGTTGACGAAAGTTCGTTTCGGAGAAACAGAGTAGCAGCCCTGGAACGGCGAAGTACCTATAGGTTAGGGAATGTTTGATACGAGTATCAAATCAACGCTTTGCGAATGATATTAAACTTCTCGCATCATTTTTAAAAAACATATGAGAATACATACATTATATTTTTATCGGTATAAAGCTAGATATACCTACTGAATGACTAAATAAATTTTTCAGGTGTGCCTTTTATTCCCAAATCCGAAACTATTTCAGATATCGAATTCATCGACTTTACTAAATTTTTGGGTATAACACTAGATTCTAGATTGCAGTGGGATTCACATATTGAGTCCTTGGCTAACAGACTTAGTTCTGCAGCATATAGGTACAGTAAAAAAAATAAGACAACTTACTGATGTTGAAACGGCAAGATTGATTTACTTTAGTTATTTTCATAGTGTCATGTCATATGGAATACTACTGTGGGGATCGGCTGCTAGTATTGAAAGTATTTTTGTACTTCAAAAAAGAGCGGTTCGCGCTATTTATAATTTACGAGCAAGAGATTCTTTAAGGGACTTATTTAGAGAAATTAATATATTGACCTTAGCAGGACAGTACATTTATGAAAATTTGATTTATGTCTATAAAAATTATAATACATTTGAGACCAATTTCCAAATTCACCATCTAAACACAAGATTCAAAAATAAACTTGCCGTTCCAACATTCAGGCTTCAAAAAACTAGAGGCTCGTTTATGGGGAAATGTATAACCTTTTATAATAAGCTTCCACAAAATGTTACCGACTTGCCTTTTCATAAGTTTAAAGCGCATGTAAAAAAGACTCTTATGAGTAAAGGATATTATAAAGTCAACGATTATTTGAATGATGCCAATGCCTGGTGTTAATTTTTCAGATAATGAATCGTGTTGTTATGTATAACTATTTGTTTAAACAAATATTATTTTTGGTAATAAGTAGTAAGAAGAGAACTAACACATCTAATCTTGTAATGGAAGTTGAGCTCAAACTTCTGCTGTGAGGTCAGCTTCCAATTGACGACTCTGTAACAATACAGGGAGAAAAAAATAGCCCTTGCTGGTTTTCTTGCTGGTTCTTTCCAGTACAAGGTCTCCCGCCGTAGACTTGTGAACCAATGGCGTAGCTGCTTTGACGTTCAAAAGAGATTGTAACAATCCAATTTGAATAAAAGATATTGAATTTGAATTTGAATCGAAAAATACTCAAGAAGGTCTCGAGACCGATTTTAATGGCCTTATTCATAAAAATATTTAAGCAATGTTTAAGTTAAATAATGTTGCTGTCACTTTCAATCTCATAACAAAAGAAAGGGCATCAAAAGAGACAGCAACATTACTTAACTTTAACATTGCTTAAATATTTTTATGAATAAGGCCATAAAACTAAAACTGCATCATTAGATTTTTGAAAAATTTATTTTCCTAGCCGAGAATCGAACCCGCTAAATTTGAAAAAATAATACATTCTGTACTATAACACCAACCAATTGTGTCGCTTATAAGGACCAAATTCTGGGAAGTAATGACATATTGCAAACTAAACGAAAGGGTTCATTTTTGACAAATACTTGTGTGGACGTGGACTATGATTGCCACTTGAAAGTTTTTCGTTATCAGTTTAAAGTCTATTACTTAGAACAATAACGAAAGCATCAACATAGGTCAACACCTCGGTAATTAACTCGGAAAGTAGTAGTCGGTTTTCAGATCTAAGAGTGCTGAATACACAGTGACTAGTGGAAACAATTTTTTAAAAATAATTATTTCATGAGAAGAATGTCAGTATTCTTAGAATAATAACGGTCAGTATTATTATTTTATGTGAATACTTTTTTCTAAATATTAGCCACTTGTAATTATGTAGGGTACGTTTATAAAAGAAAATAATAAACTGTCAGTTCATGATCGCAGCTTTTCGTATTTATTTTGACAATTAAGTGATTAAGTGTCACCGGTGTTCACTATCCTTACGGAGCCGAATGATGCTGATCTATAAATTGCATTATTTATTATTACATAAAACTAAACAACAAGTTTTTATAATTAATTGTGAAAGAGGTTTCTTCCTTTATAAAATGATTTTATGGGTCAAAGATGGTGTTCGCTATCCTTACGGAGCCGAATGATGCTGATCTATAAGTTGTATTATTTATTATTACATAAAACTAAACAACAAGTTTTTATAATTATTGTTCATTACATAAAAAATATATTAAGTAATTTTTACAGTGTCCGTCTTTTCGCTTGAGAATGTGTTAATATTTATATTTTGTAAGAGGGCTTGCCTATTGTCTATAACTTCAATAACATTTAAGTAAAATTAATAAAAACATCTTTTTTCTAGTATTTTTTATGAGAGGGCTTGCCTAGGTATTTTGAAGAAGTACAGATGAAAAATAACAAGTTATGGTGTTAATTTAACGTAGGCTATATTTATTTACGATAATGAAAATATACCCTGCTCATTTTTGTTAGCTGCCTGCCCTAGTTATTTACGTATAGGTAACATCAGATTCATCCTCAAGCCGTTTGGTGCACTATCCTATAATAATGAACTTATTTTTTGTTTGCTATTGACATATACGGATGAATTTAGATGAAATCGCAAATACACGTAAATATTATACGTAATATGTATATAGATAGGAGTAGTACCTATCTCCAAAGTAGCAGACGGACTTATTTCTCACTAAATATTATAGCATTCTCTGTTTCTTTAACACATTCATATTTTTGTGCTATTTGATTTTAAGAAGGGGTATTATAATATAGTTATTGTGACCAATCCGGCCTGTTTCATAAAAAAATATTCGTTTTTCAAATTCAAAAAGTATAGCTTTTTTATTTCAAGTCGCATTTCAATGTTGCCCTGAACACATTCGTGTTAAATTCAGTAGTGGATATAAAATTTGTGAGCAGCAACAGCAGCAAAAAAAATATCATTATAATTGTTTTGACGGTCCATACAAAGAAATTGAATTACTTGTGAAATTTTTTGAGTTGCTATTGGAATTGGTAACAGTCAAAGAAGCGTGAAACAAAATAATAAAGATAATTATAATCTCTGAATTTTCTGCATCACCCAAAGGCTGAGTGGCAAATAATGCCCTAGGGCATTAAGTCCGCCTTTATACACAAACGTACACAATGAGTAAATGAGTATGAGTAATAAATAATGCAATTTATAGATCAGCATCATTCGGCTCCGTAAGGATAGTGAACACCGGTGACACATAATCACTTAATTGTCATAATTTCGATTGGCATACATCATATGGCATAAAAACTGAAAAGCATAATATTTGGCATAACATATCAATAGGCATAAACATTGTAATGCAGAATTGTCGAAAGGCATAATATTAAAAATCATAATCTTTGAAAGGTATAATTTGGTTTGCCATAATTTTGTTTAGCATACTTCAAAACGCATAATTTTACTACGCATAACTGTTATTATCCATAACAGTTCCGTGCATAACAGATGGCGAAAGCCATCTGTGACGATTAGCATGCGTGGGACCGCCAGAACCCCGCAGTGCCGGAACTATGGCAGAAGTCTTGCATGCTGCATGCCGGCTTGCGTGCCTGCATGCATTCTGCATGTCTGCATGCATGCCAGCTTGCGTGCCTGCATGCATTCTGCATGTCTGAATGCATGCTGCATGCCTGCTGCATTACTGCAAGCTTGCATTCATGCTGCATGCCGGCTGCATGCCTGCATGCATGCCAGCTTGCGTGCCTGTATGCCTGCTGCATGGCTGCATGCCGGCTACATGCATACTGCATGTCTGCATGTATGCAAAATGATATAATATATTAATATTATTACGTGATTTCTTAACATTAATCGTAAATTAGAGCTTTTTTATTTAGTATTTTTAAACTATTTCTTAATAAATAAGGTATATAAATTTAATATGTTATGTATAGCAAGTGTTTGCTTTTTGAAATTATTGTGAATGAGTTCGCTATGGATTTATGGATTTTGCCAGTTATGCTTCTCAAATGTATGTCTTTTGAATATTATGCCTTTGAAATATTATGGCAAACATAAATTATGCCTTTTGTTACTTATGTTTATTCAAATTATGCCTTTTCATGGTTATGCCTTACATATTTCGGCCTTATAATATTATGCGTTTTGAAGTTATGATATAAAGACTTATGGCAAGTGACGATTATGGCAATTAAAATTATGCATTTTTAGTTTATGACAAAAAACGTTATGCGTTTCAATAGGTAACCGTGAACACCATCTTTGACCCATAACATCATTTTATATAGGAAGAAACCTTGTTAAAACTTTAATTTCCTAGTAAAAACTATACCTAATGCAGCCCCTTCAATTAATTGTCACTTACTAGTATTATCGTGTGACACTCGTGGACAACTTCAAAGGCCCAGCAAGTCACATGACAACTTTTAAAACCTAGCAAGGGACATGACTTGCTAGGTTTAAAAGTTGCCAATGTTACTTGCTTGGTTTTTTAAATTGTCTTTTACATTATTTTGCATAGCAACTGTGTACTTGCTATGTTTTTTAATTTCCAAAATCCCTTTTCTAATGTCTTTTTAGACATTTTAACAATGCGAATCGATGCTTTTTAACCTAGTAAGCCACAAAATGCAAAAACCCGTTTTTCTTTAGAGCTGTCCCTTAGTAACCCGGTTACCGTTATAGCCGGTAACCTTAGGGTTTTGATGGGGTATTTTATAATGCTGGGTTTTTAAACCCTTTGCCTTACGGTAAGCTTTCAAACGGCTTACCGGTTTACACATTAATCCCTTCGATTGAATTAATTCGGGTTACCGCTAACCGATATCAAAAACCCCAAATGGGTTACCGTTCTAAACGCTGATTAATTTGTAAAAAATATTTTAGACCTTAGGTATATCGCGTGTAGATTGCTTTTGCACCGCATATTTGCCCAAGGTCGCGACCGAACCAGGGACCGGACCCGGTTACCGTTATAGCCGGTAACCTTAGGGTTTTGATGGGGTATTTTATAATGCTGGGTTTTTAAACCCTTTGCCTTACGGTAAGCTTTCAAACGGCTTACCGGTTTACACATTAATCCCTTCGATTGAATTAATTCGGGTTACCGCTAACCGATATCAAAAACCCCCAAATGGGTTACCGTTCTAAACGCTGATTAATTTGTAAAAAATATTTTAGACCTTAGATATATCGCGTGTAGATTGCTTTTGCACCGCATATTTGCCGAAGGTCGCGACCGAACTCTGGCGTTATTGCGTCCGCAGTGCTATTTCAATCGCTCGGTGTGCGTGAGGGAAAGGGTTACCCTAACCCGAACAGTAAGCGGTTAAGCGCATAAACACTAAAAACCTTTAAGATTTGGTAAGCGGTAAATTATTGTTGTGGGTGGTAACCCCTATTTTACGGGTTGTCGTTATTGATGGGAAACCTGTTAAACGGGTTACCGAGCCCACTGGGTTACCATACGAATGGGTTACCCTTTCGAACGGCTTAAGCAAATGAACGGGTTTTCCGGTCCCTGGACCGAACTCTGGCGTTATTGCGCCCGCAGTGCTATTTCAATCGCTCGGTGTGCGTGAGGGAAAGGGTTACCCTAACCCGAACAGTAAGCGGTTAAGCGCATAAACACTAAAAACCTTTAAGATTAGGTAAATTATTGTTGTGGGTGGTAACCCCTATTTTACGGGTTATCGTTATTGTTGGGAAACCTGTTGAACGGCTTACCGAGCCCACTGGGTTACCATACGAATGGGTTACCCTTTCGAACGGCTTAAGCAAATGAACGGGTTTTCCGGTCCCTGGATAGGTTTTGAAATTGCACAGCCGAGCCAGGCCCCCGTCACTCGCGCAATGCAGCGTTATAAATACCTACCGCTAAGTAGCGCGCCGGCGCGCCGACCGGCAGAGGGCCGCCGCCACCCGCCGCGCCGCACGAGATCGAATTTTGTATTTTTTTTAATTATTTTGTTCTTATTGTTTTTTTTTCCTTTATTTTATTGCTTTTTTTATTATTATATTAATTTGGTGTTCAATTTCTTTTAGTTTTTTATCAATAATTTTTTTATTTATAATTTTCTTTTCAGAACTAAAAACGGGATTTTTATACCTAAATCGAATAATTTTCCGAAAATTTTCAGTTAAATGTTGATGCGAAAAAAGCACACAATAATTACACACAATAATTTTAATTTAATAAACTTGATTAACAATACGGTGGTTAATTTATACTGTGAAGCTATTGGTTTGGATGTCGTTGTTAAAAGACAAATAAAAATTTTGTTTTTTTTTTCATAGTCGAAATTCGAAGTAGTTCGAACTAATTAGATAGTAATTCGTCGCCATAGTAACAATCTTCAGTCCTCAGTCTAGTTCCTCACTTGCTGAGGAGTTCAGGTTGAGCTCACTTTCATCTTAGACCTTTTCGTCGCTTATCATCGGCTGAGATGAAAGCCAACAGCTTCTTTGTTTGTATAAAAAAATAGGCAGCCGGCTTGATTGCCTACTTAGTTTTATAAAAAAACAAAAAAGTTTCGATGAACCGGTTATTTGATTCCTTACAAAACAAATATTCCACCTTACTCCTGTTTTTAAAAGATTGCCTATTTATCACAATTATTCATACGATTCAGGATATTTTCCATAGTAAAATAGAATAATTCGTAATTTTTTTAATCGTTTGTAATTAATTGACAAATGAATAAAATCAATGAAGAAAAAATTTCGCCTTGGGTGGGATTGGTAATTTTTTAATAATTTATATTTTTTATAATTTTCAAATGTATTAATGACGATAAAGTAATATTCTATTCTCTTCTTTTTTAACATATACTATTTTAAATTTTGAAATATATGCGCACTTTAGAAGTAGATTATGAGGAATAATGTAATGATAAATCATGTATTTTACCATATTCTTGCAAATTAAGTAAGTACTATTATTATTATCATTTTATAAAATTAAAGCACATTTGAGTCAGGGGCTTTCCTCGCAATCTCTTTATTTCATTATAATCCTACGTATATCAATAAAATAATAACATTAAAGTTTTACTTTGACTATTTTGTTTATGTTCTTTGTACAACCCTTAAGTTTTCGCTCGATGACGCAATCACGCGGTGTACGCGGGAATCTCGACTCTCGGCCCGCGTTCATAGAGACCTTTTCTTCTTGCAGCGACTTTTGTCTGTCGGTTTTGGCTATTATTATTACAACGATTCGAGCGTTTCTATGGGAGTGATGTATCTGTTACGTAGTAACTATTATCTAATCTGTGGCCGAGCTAGTATTATACATAAAATGCAGTAGTTAGCAGTGCTCCGTGGTGCTAGTGTATCTTGTACAATGTCTGTCATATTTTTGTATGTTAAATTAAGTACTTAAAAATTAGGTAAGTAAAAATGTAAAGAAATCGCACATAGGTATTTTACACGTTTTATTAGGGAGCGGAGCGTGGTTTCTGTAGCGCTTTCCCCATATTACGGGAGGAAGACGGAAGTCATTTTGTCAACACTAAAAAAAGACAGTCAAAGGCAGTGTTTTTATTCCCAACTACACTGTAATAATTGCAAAAAATTTAATTTTCAGATCATTCATCACTTACTGTAGAGGCATTGATTGACATTACTCTGTAATTCTCGACTATATTTATTAGGTACTTTTTGTATGAAAATTAAGTAAAACAAATAAAAACCGACTTCAAAAACACTGAAAAGTTAAAAATAATATAAGAATAGGCACTGACAACATCACATTTCTATATTGAAGTCGGTGCCAAACGATGATCTCCTAGAAAGTCTTGAAATTTGGCACCATCTTTTTTTTACGAGGGGAATGTAGTCCAGTAGTGGGACGGTGTTTTTAACGCAAAAGTTATGATAATTCTAAAGTTTTTTATTTTGACATATATCGTCAGGGACATGTTTATAGACACTTTTGCAACTTTTTAGAACTTTTCTACATCGGCGTTAGGTATTATTTAGGTATTTGCAACATCTCTTAATAAAATCAGCAATATAAAATTTAAGTGCAATATTTTGATTTCATCTGCCATTATACGTTAGCAGCTGTATATTTTATAGTTTTTAGAAATTTTAGATACTTGCTATACTGTTAGGTAAAAAATTGTTACTTATTTTAGCGATATTGAATTTAAGTTTCTAAAATTCATTGAATACGCTGTAAGACTATATAAAAATGTTGTAATAAAAATATTAGAAAAATGAAGGTTCAGCTTTCTTTGTAAATTACATTTTATGTCGCAGTGAGCCTCATACTGTATTAAAGTTATTAAAGATGAGTTGACTATTCTATGCCAACGCGTAAAGCTTTAATCCAAAAAATTAGAAAATTTTGTTATAGGCTTTAGAAGAAAACAAAGAATTTATAAAAGCGCGCAATTTTCTAATAATTGCGGACAGGCGGCTAGGTTAACCCAGCGCGAGCCTCGCGCTCGTCGCATACCTACTCGTGTGTCCGTTCTCGATTACTTCCAGGTTTGCAGAAAATCTACTCACGCACGAGACGGTTACTTTATTGCAGGGTAGTACAGTTGATAATTGCATAGCTTCTAATGTCGCTTACGCGCTGTGATCGAAAGAAAACGTTACTTTTTAATACGTTTTATAAATTTTTGGAAAACTGGATTTCAAAATTATAAAATGTGTTTTTACATTTTCAGTCATATATTATTATGTATATATACATATTTTCTGATTCACAGCTGTTTTAAAATAATGGACAGAGTGATTTTTGTATCGAGTGAAATATTATTAATCATGTTTATGTCTTTAAAAATGTTTAGATAATACGTTCAAAAATATTCTATACTAATGTTTGTTTGCTTGAACGCGCTAATCTCAGGAACTACTGGTCTGATTTGAAAAATTCTTTCAGTGTTAGATAGCCCATTTATCGAGAAAGGCTATAGGCTATATATCATCACGCTAAGACCAATAGGAGCGGAGCACCAATGATGAATGTTTAAAAATCGGGGGGATTTTTTTCCTATTGAGAGCTTCCGCTGCGTGCGCTGCGTAAACAGTTAAAGTTTCGCAAAAATCATGTATGACAGAATTGTTCCCCTTAAAAAGTTCTAAAAAAATTCCGCGACAGCATATGTCTATCTTTTAAGGTTAGCTCACTATAACCTTTTTTATGCTAAACAAATTTGTTCTAAAATAATGCATTATTTGCGAAGGTATTTTTATAAATGTGATATTAATCCTTATCCAAATAAATACGTTATTCATCACAAGTATTTAATTTAAAACAAAATTGCCCTTTACATCATTCGATTTAAATGAATATCTTAGGAGATATCGCAGTTTTAAAATAACATCACAGCAAAATAATGATCGAGTACTGCGCGCACAATGTGCAATGCAAAGCCGGCGGACAGTCATGAGGGGGAAGGGAGGCCCCAGTTAGCTATCTACTTCTGCCGGAAGAAAACAAAACTAAAAATATAGTGTACGCAGAAGTACTTTAAATAACATGTTTGTTTTTTTTCGAGAATAACCTTTTTTTTTCTGGGGGGGAAATGCGTAACCGCACCGTACCCGCCATTGGCTAGACGGTATTTTTGAGAATAACCTACAATCTACATGATATAAGATTATAAGACCCAGTACTTACTCACTCACCTATATAAACGAAGTCGCGGGTTAAAGTTAGCGTTAGCCCAAAGTAACTATTCCACGCGGACGAAGTCGCGGGCGGAAGCTAGTCATATATATGAATTTCAGAACTCTATGTTTTATATTTGTGGCGGTAATCAAATCAAAAACGAAATTGTTCGAAAACGGGAAAGTAGCTACGCGCTGCAGTCGCTGCACTGATATTAGTCTTAATCAGTAATAAAGCATACGATTTTTATATGGGGTAAAAAAGAGATGTCTTATTTATGGACTTCATCTTGGAAAAGTAAGTAAAAAGGCGTGCGATTTCGAGCGCTTGGTATCCCCCAGTCAGTTAGGTGAGAGAAATGACAGGGCGAAGAATCTCTTGCATGAAAGACTAAAAATTTATTTGCACCAAAACTTGTAGACCGTAAAATTTAATCTGGAGCCATATTAGTAATAAATTATTTCTTGACCCTGCCGAGATTAGCCGCCGTGATGAGAAGTCAGTTATCGAATCTTATAACTAACTTGTGCTTTTCGTGTAATGAAACAGCCAACGGAATATTCAAGAAGGAGCAAATTAAATACTCTATTCTAGACAGAATGACAATATGCACAAAATACAATTATATGATGTAGTAAGTCATCATACAAGATTCAAAAACAAAACAAACTGTGAAGAAACTTCTTATAACAATAAAATATAAATGAAAATTCCACATTTGACGTCACGCAGCATGTCGAATCTCTCTGTCCTACCGGTAATTTAAAACCTTAATAACTTTCTTGCTTTTAATGTTATAAAATAACTGAACTAAGTTATTTTTAATAGAATTAAAAATTCAATATGCATCTTCCTATTGTGGTAGCATGGAGCCATCGCGGGCCAGCCGTATCGCTATACCCTTTGTACCTAAGAGGGGAAACGGTGGATACTTATTATGCTCTAACCACCCGGGCGGAAAGAGTGGTGCTCCAAAGTCAATTAGCTCAAGAGGGAGAGGCCAGTTCAATTCATCAATATTTATATCTCGAATAAGGCCCTATCTCTTTCTCCATTCTATGATGTAAAGGCCCACAGGTATTCACAAGCGAGCGCTTCTAACTCAAGTTCCAAAATCGTTTAGATTGCTTAGACTACTATAGCAGTTCGCCTTCAGGACCAAAACTGGAAACCAATACGACTTCAGCGAGTTTTGAGACATGGCGACGTAATATCGCCGAAACTGTTCACAGCTGCGTTAGAGGATGTATTTCAGCTTTTGTAGGTACTAGAGAGGGCTCGGCTTCTATATGACTCACCTTCGTTTCACTAATGGTATTGTAGTTATAACTGAGACCATGGAAGATCTAGGCACAATTCCTGAAGACCTCTGTAGAGTTACCCAAAAAGTCGATCTTAAAGTGAACTTGGACAAGACTAGAATCATGTCGAATTCCCACGTACTCATAATTCCCACTCCTGTAAATATTGGAGGTTCTACTGTGAAAGTTGTTGACGAATATGTTTACCTGGAGCAATAGTCTAGCTCGGTAAGTTAAACTTCCAGAAAGAGATTAATCGACGAATCCAATTTGGCTGGGCAGCGTTCGAAAAGCTACAGCTACGCAGCATATTTTCGAACAATCTACCTAGATTGTTCCTCTCAATACTTGCGTGTTGCCATCTGCCAGTGATGATGTACGGACCTGAGACGTGGTCTCTTACAAAGGACCTCAAAAGAAGACTTATGGTCACTCAAAGAGGAATGGAGTGAGCTGTGCTCGGGTTTTCTTTACTTTGTCAAAACAGAATGATGGCAACCGCAGGAAAATTAAAGCCAAATGCCTTAAGTAGCAGTGGTCAGTGGCCGTTAGGGTGGAAAGGTCCTCTAGTGGCGGCCGCGTGCCAGGAGACAGCGTTGGTGGGCACTTCACAAGGTGGGACTGAACATCTGGTAAAGTTTGCGAGAAACCGCTGGATACGAGAAACGCAGTACCGATTCGATTTGGAGATCTTCGGGGAGGCAATCGTATGTCCAACAGAGAGCGTCTCTTAGCTTAAATGATGATGATGAAGTATTCACAAGGTCCCTAACCACGCGTTTCTTCCCCATATTAGGTTTTACTTAAGCCAGATGAAACGTTCATTTATAACAAATGCAGCGCAAGTCTCCTAGGATAAGTGCACTTCCTGACTTGAGGGTACCGGGTACTCTTCTAGACACTTGTTCAGCAATATACTGGTGAAATCTATCTCATTTTTTCCTTCCTTCCTTCTTCCTTAACCACTTCGATGGCCACTTCGTCTTCACCAGAAGCTTTAACATTCTTCATTTACTAAGAGCTGTTCTGATTTCAGAGTTCTTTGGTATACTTTAGAACTTAAGTATACTTGAAGCTTTGGAGTTCAAGAAGAACTACAAAGTTTAGATTCCTAACAGAGATGAATTAGATAAGGAAATCCCTGATCCCTTTAGGAAAACTAACTAGGTATGGTACACTGACGGCTCCAGAAGAGAAGGCAGAATAGGTGCAGGTGTTTTCGGAGTTATTGCGAAATACAGGAGAACTATAAGCTTGGGCGCACATGTCACCATATTTCAGGTAGAAATTTATGCCATCATCGACTGTGTTCACGCGAACATTTCGAGTGAGAGTAAAACATTCTCATTCTGTTGGAGAGCCAGGCTGCTTTAAAGGCACTTGCTGCTGTAGAATTCAAGTCCAAAATCAACTTGAAGTGCACAAAGGCCTAGAATGAATTCGGGACCTCTGTAACGATTGCGTTCCAGGTCACTCTAATATCCGAGGCAATGAAATTGTCGACGAACTAACGAGGGCTGGCTCTGAGAATGCTCTCATCCGACTAAAACCAGCTTGTGGCGTTTCGAGGGGGATCAAAAACAGGGTCTTCAGGAAGTGGGTACAAACACAGGCCTGTCTCCAGTGGGGTCAGTGCCTATATAGGATTGCAATGGCAAAACCTCCAACTAAGCAGATGCCAACTAAGGGCACTTACTAGAACCTTAACTGGTCATTATAAACTCAACAAACATCTGCACAGAATGGGCTTGACTAATTGTAGATTCTGAGGCGAGGATGATGAGCCACCAATTCACATACTTTGTGAGTACCATGCTTTTTTTATTTATTTATATATATTTATATAAATAAGCGGATCGGCGGAGCGGCTTGAGGATCATCCTCCCGCTTCCTCTCCGCGGCCTCCTTCTGCGAGATGACGTCCTCACAGCCCCCCATTCCGCCTCGCTACCGAGCATGGTGGTGGCCATGCTCCGCGGCGAGGCAAAATGGGGGGCTGTCGCCTCCTTCTGCGAGGACGTCATCTTGCAGAAGGAGAGGTCTCCGCCTCCCAGCGCAGCGTTGAGTTCGCTGCGCTGGCAGCTCTGGGTGAACCTAGTTTGCCACCCTTCAATACGAATGCTCTGTCTCCAAAGAGGGTTATTGATTACTTTACCGCTGTGAGCCTATTAAGAGACCATAGGCCTTAAAAAAAAGGATCTGTACAGATCGCTGTGGCTCGCTGGGGGACGTTCTTTGGCCGGCCAAGTCCTCCCTCGGAATGCAGATTATCTATCTACTGTATACTGTAACATTATTACTAATTCAGATGAAAACATTGCGATTCGCGACGAAATGATGAAAGTTCTTAAAAAAGAAATTCAGAAACTGTCAAATAGTACATCTAGGTTCAGTGGATGTCGAACATTTGTATGGAACAGCTGATATTTTTCACGATTTCAAGATTAGTCCCATAGTAAGGGCGCTTGCGCACTTATACGTATTCGGTTCGTGTTCGATACGTGAAAAAACCGAACGGGAAATTTACGTCCTAACGTTTGCGTACTTATTCGTATTCGATTCGTGTTTGAGACGGTTCACGGAGGGACACGCTCCATACAAGGGCGGTCATAAATAGTTAAAGTCCTGTTACTATCAATACATTGTATTATTTTAGTGACTTATAGTTGTAAAAGTGTTTTAGGAACATTAAAATGAAAGAAGTACATGTATTTACGGAATAAAAAACGTTTACTTCAGTAAAAAACAAATATAAACAATAACATACTTTTACCTAAATTTATCATGAACAAACACTTAAAAATTGGAATGTAAAACATATATTTTAAATAAAATAAGAGTCAAAACATTGATAACATTATTTAATTATAATAAAATAATAGAAATAAATAAATTAAAATTAATTAAATACAAAAAAAAACAAAACAACTAACAAAATACAAATAAATTATTCTTATTCTAACAATATTAAACATGTAACAATTCTATTACACTTTGTGACAGAGTATTTTTCTTTTTAGGGGGAAGTTTCCGAAGACTTGTAATATAAGGATCTGAATGTAATAATAGTCGTTGTATTAAATCTTGATTGGTAACTTCACGTGACATTTTTCGAGTGTGACTTCGTCTATAAATTTTGATATACTTATTTGTCGCTTCAGCAGCTTCTTCGGAAAGTTCTCCTATAGATAACAATGCATAACTTATAATATCTGATCCATGTACGAGCACCTTGTGGACAGAAGCAGGAAGACTATACCACGGATATTCCTCGACCAGGCTGTATGCTGTTTGTAATGCATAGTCTTTAAACTTGCATTCATTAATTTTATGTCCAGAAGATAACGTTTGTAATATTACACAACAACGATCTATGAGATCCTTATTCAAACCTGTAATTTCAGCAGATACAGCTGATTCCAAAAAAAACTTCCTGGCCGTGTTTCCGTCGTTAGACGTCCCGCTTCCACCACTACGCGGCTTGTCAACTATTAAACCTAATCGTTCCCTAAACTGGGACTGTACATATTGTTTTTTATTTGATAACAATTGTTTATCACTATCTAGCCTAACTTGCCATTTTTTTATGTCTAATCTATATGAAAGATGAATAAAATATTCGAAGAAACGTATCCAAGAATGTAGTGGTGATAATCCAAATTGGTATCTACTCTCTATTACAGGTTTTTGTAAACATTCGTCTATTTTATTCATCTCTTTAGGGGTAGCATTACATATATAACATCTACTTGTAGATGTTTCACTTAAAGCACTACAAATTTTACCATCTACCATTGAAAGCTGCAACTTATGAGAAACGACCAATTCACGATTGTCGATCTGAATAAAAGTAGGTTGCAAACTTTCAATTTTATCCTTAAAATAAGCTTCCTCTTGCAAAGACACTGCTGTGCTTTCTTTCAAAAATTGAAATCGAATAGGACGGCAGTACCTAGTGGAAGAGGGTCGAGGATTTTTCCATAAAATTTTACAATTATCTTCAGCTAATTTTACAATAATTTGAAGGGGTACATAAGATGTTACAAACAAACTACTATCTTCTAAAGTTGAATCTGAAAAAAATTGTTTGTATTCACTATGTCCAGTGCTGCCATCGAATCCCCATTTCCCAAGTAAAGAGATATTAGACAAACAATCATCAGGAATCTGATCTAAGACCTCTTTTTGAGATTCAAGGATTCGAGAAGCTGTGTGATCAAAAAGACTTTGTAATTCAACTTCAGCTGAAGACTCGGAAACAGTTATATTAGAAGGGTAACATCTCTGTTTCGCTTTAGTAATTTGTTGGTAACATGGTAATACATTAGGAGAAATCTTACTATTAACAAAGTTTTTAATTAATAAATACTGATGTTTTGTCAACTGAGCATCAGTCACAAGTGACAAGACATCATCAGTGCTAACTCTAGATATACACGAATCAAATGAACAGTCTGAAACATCAAGCAATGCACTCACAGTAGAATCATCAGACTTTGACAAATCAGCTACTCTCCGACGTTTAGTCCTTTTACTACATTGCGTAAAAGGTTTTCGAGGACGACCACGTGAATGACACGGCGACGTTTCAGACGGAGTACATTGCTTATTGTTTTTCACAAGTTGAATTTTTTCAATAACATTAAACCAATCGGAATTCTTATACACGGTTATTTTTTTATCACCCTGGAAAATTTAAGGGACGCTTCACGACATGGTATTAGAATGTTTTATATATGAATAAAAAAAATAACTCGCTTACTTAATTTTTTATTAATTTTTAAAAAAATCCAAAAAATGCTGCCTTAGTTGAAAGCAGGATTTTTAGAGATTTTTTTTATTTTTTTGTAATTTTTTTTAACTTTTTAATTTTATTTTTTTTATTTTTATATAATAATGGATGTGTCCTGACGCATCCCTGAAATTTTCCAGGGTGATAAAAAAATAACCGTGTATAAAAGCTTGGTTTTATCCCTATTACATTTTTTCCAGAATCGAGCAATAGCTTTACATAAATTATTAACAATTTTCTCTAAATAATGAATATCAATGTTCTCAGCATCGTTCAGAGTAGTCAACAAACTTTGTAGGACTTGACGACACTTTTCCGAGTCATTATCGGTATTGACAGTTAGCCATATTTCAAGAATATGCATTCTTGAAAACGAGCATATATATAAATTACCTAAAACAAAAAAAAAAGGTTAAAATTCAGTCACAAAACCTACACAAAGCACTAAGACTAAATAAACTAATTTCGTAGCAAATGCTACGAGATAATCTGGCAACCGTAGCACCCTTGTCATCGCCAAAAGGGCAGATAAGGGCAGCCAAGTTTTAATTTTCCTAAGATAAGAAAGTCTAAAGATTATGGTGCAATATACCTCCATAGTCGGAGCGAGTGGGAACATATTTAAAAGTTTATTCAAACTTTGAATATTAAAATATAATACTCCAAGAAAAGTCGCCTCGTAGCAATGACATACTAAAGAAAATATATACTAAGATACAATTAAAATAAAAATATTAATTATTACATACCCTGTTCTTGGATATCCATTTCAGAAAAAACTCACACAGCACTCACAGGTCCCGCAATGACAACAAATGACGTCACGCTTTTTAATGACTCACTGATAACAGTATTTACGATTGGCGATGCGCTCTCTTTGAATGCACAATAGATAATGAAGGCGCACTCTAATTACTGACCTATTTATAGTTTCAGAAGGTACCGCAACTATCCAATGTAACGACAAGGAATAAAATGTAAAACAAGATAGCAGGTTTTTAAGATTTATGACCTATGGATGTCCCACAGTGCGGTTGTGCGATCAACGTCAAGAAGGCGGGATCAATTCCTGTAGTTCCTATTTTTTAAAAACTCACTGCAATTTAGTACTCATCTGGTACTATTTGATACCAAACATTTTTGGGGATTGGAGTCGCTCACGTCCGTAGGTTTTACCCTCGAGACCCTACACGTGATCCCCGGGTGGTGCTAATCGAGTGACCAACTTCTGGTGGTAGGGCTTGAAAAACGCGACTGGCTAGCGACCACCGTGCGCATGATGTAAAACCCGTCAAGTGGCCATTTTTGTCCGCGTTTCGGGATCAGTCTGCGCACAGCCAGAGCTTGAGGGGTCGTTGCTGCGATTCGTATGGTTTGTGCGGGCTTCCGTCGACCCAGTGCCAGGTTGACTGCGTTGACCCTCCGCCCAGGAAGACCCGAATAAACGGCTGTTCCGCTGGCCGCCCGTGGTATAGTACAGGGGCCCAAGCGGACCTAACCAGTCCGTGAGGCTGCCCCACCATGCCACGCATAATCTCGGGGTGGTCCGTCGTGCCGGTTGGTGACCGGACGGTGGGTCCCGGCGGCCACTTCCGGGGGGGTTCGGGGGCCCTTCCGTGCGGAGGGTCAGCGCAAATCAGCTGTCGGCTGTTCCCTGGCGAAACAGGCCTACACACATTAACTATGCGAAGCGCAGCAAGGACACCTCAGTTTCACGCCTCTCACTCCAATAATTATGGCAGCGCAAAATATTAAGACTGGTCGTACAGCGGTGCATTATCCCACCAAAACACCATTATTCGAGGTGGGGCTCGCTAACATCCGCGGGCTCCACTCTAACCTCTTAGCTGTCCACCACCATCTCGAGACAGCCCGTCCAGCAATGCTGTTTTTGACGGAGACGCAAATTATCTGCCCGGCCGATACAAGCTACCTTAATTACCCCGGCTACGCTCTTGAGGAGTCCTTCAAGGCGAAGGCTGGTGTTTGCTTGTTCGTCCGGGCGGACGTTTGCTGTCGTCGCCTGCGCTGTTTGGAGGAACCTTCCTTTTCCTTCCTTGCGGTACACGTCGATTTTGGCACTCATTGCCGTGTCTACGTCTGCGTCTACCGTTCCCATCGTGGTGACTTGGAGACAACTCGACTTTTTGAACATCTAAGTCGGGTGGCAGATGACGCGCAGGAGCGATTTCCTTCCGCCGAGCTGGTGTTTTTAGGGGACTTCAATGCTCACCACGAGTTGTGGTTAAGTTCCTCTAAAACTGACCATGCGGGTAGGACTGCCGACGCATTCGCTCTCACGCACGACCTGACACAATTGGTCACCCAGAACACCAGGGTACCAGATATTATCGGTCAAGCGCCCTCTTTATTGGACCTTCTGTTGACAAATCGCCCTGACGGATATCAGGTGGTGGTTCGAGCTCCACTAGGATCTTCGGATCACTGCCTGGTATCCGTCTCAGTGCCTCAGGCGTCACGACCGTCGCCTGTGGTTGCAGCACGCCGTCTGTGGCACTATGCGTCAGCAGATTGGGACGGTATGCGGGATTATTACGCATCTGTTCCTTGGTGGCAGCGCTGTTTCAATAGGATGGATCCGGACTCCTGCGCTACCTCTGTTGCTGACGAGATCATACTAGGAATGGAATATTATATTCCGCATTCCAATCTCGTCAGTAGAGGCAGACGTAACCTCTGGTTCAATCGCGAGTGCGCCTCTGCTGTTGAAAACAAACAGCTGGCTTACCGCGCTTGGATCAGAGGCCGAGCATCTAAGGATCCCAATACAAGCCTACTGAAAACAGCCTACAATAATGCCACCAAGTTATGTAAGAGGGCTTACATTAGAGCGGATGCTCAGCGCATTGCACAAGTGGGCCAGGAACTGCTATCGCACCCTACGGGTAGCCGTTCTTTTTGGCGCCTGGCCAAAGCTGTGCAATCAAACTTCTGCCAACCCTCGCTGCCACCGCTGAGACTTGCCGATGGCTCACTTGCTCATCAGCCGCAGGAGAAAGCCGACCTCCTGGCAAAACTCTTTGCGGCTCATTCCCGTGTCGATGACTGTGGTACACAACCTCCGAAACTGTCCCATTGTGGCAGCACCATGCCCGATATCCGTATCAGACAGCGTGATGTGCGGGCGGAGCTCCAGTCGATCGATACTCGTAAAGCAGGTGGACCAGACGGCATTCCTGCGATTGTTCTTAAGAAGTGTGCAGCGGAGTTGACTCCGGTCCTTACGCGTCTATACCGTCTGTCGTTCTCTGCTGGTTGTGTGCCGAAATCTTGGAAAGAGGCCAATGTCCAGCCGGTTCCCAAAAAGGGAGATCGTTCTGATCCGGCTAACTATCGCCCTATAGCCGTCACTTCCATTTTGTGTAAAATCATGGAGAGGATCCTTAATACACAGCTGATCCGTTACCTGGAAGGTCACTCGTTACTTAATGACCGACAGTATGGGTTTCGTCCTAAACGGTCAACAGGTGACCTTCTAGCGTTCCTTTTGCACAAATGGGGTGAATCTATCGATAAGCGCGGCGAATCGGTGGCTATTAGTCTCGACATCGCCAAAGCTTTTGATAGAGTCTGGCACAAGGCTCTTCTTTCCAAGCTTCCGGCATACGGATTACCCGCGCAGTTCTGTACTTGGATTGCCAGCTTCCTCCACGAGCGTAGAATTCGCGTTGTCGTTGACGGCTGCGCTTCGCGGTTCGTGGCAGTGAACGCTGGTGTTCCGCAAGGCTCCGTTCTATCCCCCACATTGTTTCTTCTGCATATCAATGATATGCTTTCCTTGGGAGCTATACATTGCTATGCAGACGACAGTACAGTGCATGGGGGATATCACGGAGCCTCGGGGGCTGCTCGTGGTGATATTGGTAGGGAAAGGCAGAATCTTATCATTGAGCTCAACAGGACGCTGGACCTCGTCTCCGAATGGGGCTCCAACAATCTTGTTGAGTTCAATGCTAAGAAAACACAGGTGTGCGTGTTCTCGGCGAAAAGGTCACCTTTCCTCCCCCTTCCTTCTCTTCAGGGCACAACCCTTCACACACAGAGCAACATCACCTTGCTCGGAATGAACATTCGCTGCGATCTGAACCCCAGAGACTACATCGAATCCGTCATAACTACTGCCTCACGGAAACTCGGTGTCCTGAACAAGGTGCGTAGGTATTTTGCGCCGGACCAACTATGCTTGTTGTATAAAACTCAGGTTAGGTCTTGCGTGGAATATTGCTCGCACCTTTGGGACGGCTCCGCTCAGTACCTCCTCGATGCTCTGGACAGATTGCAGCGTCGCGCTATTCGCATAATTGGCGATGTAGAGGCAACTAACACCCTCGAGCCTCTACAACTTCGTCGTGACATCGCCTCTCTTAGCGCCTTTTACCGAATGTTCCATGGGGAATGCTCTGAGGAGCTCTTTAACCTTATCCCTCCGTCTCCATTCCTTAACAGAAACACGCGTAAGGGCCTTCGGAGTCATCCGTACACTGTGTCCTCCTTTTCACACCGTACCAAGAAATTCCAAGATTCCTTCTTCTGTCGTTCATCCCACACTTGGAATTCTCTACCTGCGCACGTGTTTCCTCCATCCTACAACATGGGTTCCTTCAAAAGAGGCGTGAAAAAGCATCTTTTGGGCCGGCAAGGGGCGGGCAGGTAGGAGAGTGGATGTCGTCCCTACTCTATCTGTCAACTCATTTGGGCCTCTTTCACCGCTTAACATCAGGCGGGAGGAGGTCATTTGCCGGGCCATCCATAAAAAAAAAAAAAAAAAAAAAAAATATAATTTTGGTAGGTACCTGCTTAGCTTAGACAAAATCCGGCTTTCATTATCAAAATGGTGGAATCATGTTCTAACATTAAAGTTACTTAGAATTTAATGTAACAGATTAAACCACAATTTAATACCTACCTCCAAAATTAATAGTAGTTTCTTTTAAAATCTAATATTTAAATTCTGATGGCACAAAAAAATGAATGGAAAAGGAACAAAAACAGTATGTAATATTTTACAAAAAAAACAGACCAGTACAAATAGGTCTTATTGCTAAAAAGCAATTTCTTCCAGGCAACCTTGGGCCGATAGAATGAGACAGCATATTCAATAGGGGAAAGGGTACAGAACTAGGACTAAGGAAAGATTGTTATAATATGGGAATGGAATTACGAGCAAAAGTTCCAGCTTAATTAATTGATATTTGAATAAGCTGTAGGTGTTTTAACATTCCACTTCTAACATATGCTTTCCAGTATAAATTGCCATTTTATATTTAAAAAAAACCGGCCAAGCGCGAGTCGGACTCGCCCATGAAGGGTTCCGTAGGATTTATGACGTATTAAAAAAACTACTTACTAGATCTCGTTCAAACCAATTTTCGGTGGAAGTTTGAATGGTAATGTACATGATAATTATATTTTTTTTAGTTTTATCATTCTCTTATTTTAGAAGTTACAGGGGGGGGGGGGGCACACATTTTACCACATTGGACGTGTCTCTCGCGCAAACTATTCAGTTTAGAAAAAAAATAATATTAGAATCCTCAATATGATTTTTGAAGACCTCTCCATAGATACCCCACACGATTACTCGAAGTGAGAACTTACGGATCGAACAGAACCGAATACGTATGAGTGTTCAAGCGTCCATACAATCACTAGGACCGGCCCAACCGGATCAAAACCGAACACGAATCGAATACGAACCGAATACGTATGAGTGCGCAAGCGCCCTAAAAGTTGTGTTTGTGTTCCTTGTCGTTACATCTTATGCTTTCAATTTGTGTATGGTTGAAATTAATAGTACCTAATGAAAATAATAATTATATCTGCCAGTTCTGAGGTGTATTCTGTTTTCAAAAAACTGGAACCGGGACCGGTTTTGTATGCTCTAGATACAATGCAGATGTAAATTTTTATCTAAATGATATCAATATTATTGATTACATTAGACGATGTTATTTGTTACAGTTACTATCAAGCTTCCAATTCTGGAGACGCATTTTTGAATAATAATTCAGAAGTGAACCTGGAATTCAAACACGAATATGCGAACTATTTTCTACTGTTGCCAATTTAAAATATTTTTAAATCACTCGCATTCAGTGTTGTCATTAAAAACAAATTCCCGCGAACCACGTTTCGCCATAATAAGGTTTAACGCAATAATAAAAATTGACGTCAATAATCAAGATAAAAATTAATCTTCTATAAGAGGTTGGACCAAATTACCTACATGCATTCAGCCAAATTTCTTTAAAATCGGTTAAGTAGTTTCGAAGTTTCCCACATTCCGTGTATTCTGTGACGAGTGAGTAGTACCCACGCGATACAGAATGCACGTAATGAATATTCAAAAATAGTGAATTTGTATTCCAATATTACGATTTCGAATTTGAATTCTATTATTTCAAAAATGCGTCTCCGACAATGCAATGTGAGGCTAGCCTATGCATTTGTGCACGCTAAAACGTAGCTTACGCGGACATCCGATAGTTTTTTGTTGCGCGGAGCGGTGCGTGCGCTATTTGTGCCCGCGCGCGGTGCCGCGCTCGCTTGGTAGGTCACTTTATTCGTATAACTTAAGGGCCCATGGCGCGAAAAATAGCAAAAAGGCCGTTGGCGTTTTTGATATTTTACGTTAACGTTCCAGTTAACTGACCGGGAAAAAATAAATTTAAATTCTTAAATTATGTATCTACACAAACACCGTCACCATTTTTCAAATTTACATACCATTTCGTTAAAAAATAGCATCAATTTTACTTAAAATTTAGGTTACACCCACATACCGTTCGTGATTTTTAGCTTCATTAATTAACCCTATTATATTTTAGTTTAACAAATATATAGAACAAAGTTAAGCAAAACACTGACACCGTGGTATTTTTCTAAATTATCGTACATTGATTTTTATTTGAATTTTTTAACATACATTTATCGATGTTCTTACAAATACTTGGCTCGGGCGCGTCGAAATTCAGTGTGCAATCAAGACTCGAAGTGAGAGCACGTCGCTTTGAGCTAGCTCCCGGTCGCGTAATTATTTGTGTATGTATACGACGCGAAGTCCTACGGAGTAATCGGAGAAGTTGATAACTAACAATTTTGTTATTTGTGGCTGCTGTACGAAAAACCTTCAACCTTTTTACAAGCTTTTATTTATCTTTTGCATGTTCGGGTCTAATCTTGCGAGTTAAATTTGACTCACTTCCCGGTTTCCGATTAAGCTGAAATTTTGCATGCATATGTATAAATATATTATGATGACGACATGGAGCTGATCTGATGTTGGAGCTGAAGGGTGGCCATAGGAACTCCGCAATAAAACGACATAGCCCCATTGAGTTTGGGCTCGTTTGATTCGTATTGACGAGAACTTTGATCCTATATGGTAACCAGGGTCTGATGCTGGATCTGGAAGTTTGCCATAGGAACTCCGCAATCAAACAATGCAACCCCATCGAGTTTGGGCTCGTTTGATTCATATTGACGAGTACTTTGGACCTATGTGGTAACCAGGGTTTGATGCTGGAGCTGGAAGGTACCCATAGGAACTCCGCAATAAAAGGACACAACCCCATCGAGTTTGGGCTCGTTTGATTCGTATTGACGAGTACTTTGGACCTATGTGATAACCAGGGTCTGATGCTGGAGCTGGAAGGTGGCCATAGGAACTCCGCAATCAAACAACGCAACCCCATCGAGTATGGGCTCGTTTGATTCGTATTGACGAGTACTTTGGTCCTATGTGGTAACCAGGGTCTGATGCTGGAGCTGGAAGGTAGCCAAAGGAACTCCGCAATAAAACGACAGAACCCCGTCGAGTTTGGGCTCGTTTGATTCGTATTAACGAGTACTTTGGTCCTATATGGTAACCAGGGTCTGACCCTGGAACTGGAAGGTGGCCATAAGAACTCCGCAATCAAACAACGCAACCCCATTGAGTTTGGACTCGTTTGATTCGTATTGATGAGTACCTTGGACCTATGTGGTAACCAGGGTCTGATGCTGGAGCTGGAAGGTAGTCATAGGAACTCCGCAATAAAAGGACACAACCCCATCGAGTTTGGGCTCGTTTGATTCGTATTGACGAGTACTTTGGACCTATGTGGTAACCAGGGTCTGATGCTGGAGCTGGAAGGTAGCCATAGGAACTCCGCAATAAAAGGACACAACCCCATCGAGTTTGGGCTCGTTTGATTCGTATTGACGAGTACTTTGGACCTATGTGGTAACCAGGGTCTGATGCTGGAGCTGGAAGGTGGCCATAGGAACTCCGCAATCAAACAACGCAACCCCATCGAGTTTGGACTCGTTTGATTCGTATTGACGAGTACTTTGGACCTATGTGGTAACCAAGGTCTGATGCTGGAGCTGAAAGGTAGCCAAAGGAACTCCGCAATAAAAGGACACAACCCCATCGAGTTTGGGCTCGTTTGATTCGTATTGACGAGTACTTTGGACCTATGTGGTAACCAGGGTCTGATGCTGGAGCTGGAAGGTAGTCATAGGAACTCCGCAATCAAACAACGCAACCCCATCGAGTTTGGACTCGTTTGATTCGTATTGACGAGTACTTTGGACCTATGTGGTAACCAAGGTCTGATGCTGGAGCTGAAAGGTAGCCAAAGGAACTCCGCAATAAAAGGACACAACCCCATCGAGTTTGGGCTCGTTTGATTCGTATTGACGAGTACTTTGGACCTATGTGGTAACCAGGGTCTGATGCTGGAGCTGGAAGGTGGCCATAGGAACTCCGCAATCAAACAACGCAACCCCATCGAGTTTGGACTCGTTTGATTCGTATTGACGAGTACTTTGGACCTATGTGGTAACCAAGGTCTGATGCTGGAGCTGAAAGGTAGCCAAAGGAACTCCGCAATAAAAGGACACAACCCCATCGAGTTTGGGCTCGTTTGATTCGTATTGACGAGTACTTTGGACCTATGTGGTAACCAGGGTCTGATGCTGGAGCTGGAAGGTGGCCATAGGAACTCCGCAATCAAACAACTCAACCCCATCGAGTATGGGCTCGTTTGATTCGTATTGACGAGTACTTTGGTCCTATGTGGTAACCAGGGTCTGATGCTGGAGCTGGAAGGTAGCCAAAGGAACTCCGCAATAAAACGACAGAACCCCGTCGAGTTTGGGCTCGTTTGATTCGTATTAACGAGTACTTTGTTCCTATATGGTAACCAGGGTCTGACCCTGGAACTGGAAGGTGGCCATAAGAACTCCGCAATCAAACAACGCAACCCCATCGAGTTTGGACTCGTTTGATTCGTATTGACGAGTACCTTGGACCTATGTGGTAACCAGGGTCTGATGCTGGAGCTGGAAGGTAGTCATAGAAACTCCGCAATAAAAGGACACAACCCCATCGAGTTTGGGCTCGTTTGATTCGTATTGACGAGTACTTTGGACCTATGTGGTAACCAGGGTCTGATGCTGGAGCTGGAAGGTGGCCATAGGAACTCCGCAATCAAACAACGCAACCCCATCGAGTTTGGACTCGTTTGATTCGTATTGACGAGTACTTTGGTCCTATGTGGTAACCAAGGTCTGATGCTGGAGCTGAAAGGTAGCCAAAGGAACTCCGCAATAAAACGACAGAACCCCGACGAGTTTGGGCTCGTTTGATTCGTATTGACGAGTACCTTGGACCTATGTGGTAACCAGGGTCTGATGCTGGAGCTGGAAGGTAGTCATAGGAACTCCGCAATAAAAGGACACAACCCCATCGAGTTTGGGCTCGTTTGATTCGTATTGACGAGTACTTTGGACCTATGTGGTAACCAGGGTCTGATGCTGGAGCTGGAAGGTGGCCATAGGAACTCCGCAATCAAACAACGCAACCCCATCGAGTTTGGACTCGTTTGATTCATATTGACGAGTACTTTGGACCTATGTGGTAACCAGGGTCTGATGCTGGAGCTGGAAGGTACCCATAGGAACTCCGCAATAAAAGGACACAACCCCATCGAGTTTGGGTTCGTTTGATTCGTATTGACGAGTACTTTGGACCTATGTGGTAACCAGGGTCTGATGCTGGAGCTGGAAGGTAGCCATAGGAACTCCGCAATAAAAGGACACAATCCCATCGAGTTTGGGCTCGTTTGATTCGTATTGACGAGTACTTTGGTCCTATATGGTAACCAGGGTCTGATGCTGAAGTTGGAAGGTGGCCAAAGGAACTCCGAAATAAAACGACGCAACCCCATCGAGTTTGGGCTTGCTTGATTCGTATTGACGAGTACTTTTTTCCTATATGATTTTTCTTGATGAGCACTTTGAGCCTAGCCTCGATAATATCCTTACGCAAACCCATCAATTTCTTTTGTGCGACCTTCCCCAATTTAGGTGTCAAATGAAAGAGCTTGAATTGTAGAATGAATTGTAGAATATAGTATATTCTGAAAGACAATCTAATCCAAGATGGCCGCCGTCACAAATTGACAGATTATTTTTATGTACAATCCCCACAATATGGGCCTGTATATAGGGTATCAAATGAATGTTCGTAAAATACAGTACACCATGAAAAAAACTAAAACAAGATGGCCGCTATCACAAAAGATTTTTTAAAACAAGCTTTTATTTTAATGCCCTAAAAAAAGAAAATAAACTTTAATTTATTTTTTTATTACAATCTAGCGAATGGCTTCAATGCACTAAAAAGTGCGTTGAGCACAAGAAAATATTCATTTCATATTTGTTTATTACTAAATTATTATATGTATATTATATAAAATAATTGTAGATACAACTAACAATAAAGTACTCGGTAGTCATTAAAATATTTCGTATTATTTGAGCAATTAGTTTAAAAAAAGTTTTTTTAAAAACAAGCTTATATTATAATGCCTTAAAAGAGGAAAATAAACTTTAATTTAATACAAGATATATTTTCTTATAAAAATATAAAAGCTTGTCCCGAGAATTAGGATAAACAATAAAACAATTTAACTTGATTATTATATTTATTTTTTTGTAATAAATAACGTTTTGTACAGCATTGTTATACACACATGACAATGCTGTGCAGTCCTGAAATTTAAATGCATATATGATCCCTTTTTTGAAAAACTCGAATCCGTTATAACTGCTGCCTCACGGAAACTCGGTGTCCTGAACAAGGTGTGTAGGTATTTTGCGCCGGACCAACTATGCCTGTTGTATAAAACTCAGGTTAGGTCTTGCGTGGAATATTGCTCGCACTCCGGCTCCGCTCAGTACCTCCTCGATGCTCTGGACAGATTGCAGCGTCGCGCTATTCGAATAATTGGCGATGTAGAGGCAACTAACAAACTCGAGCCTCTACAACTTCGTCGTGACATCGCCTCTCTTAGCGCTTTTTACCGAATGTTCCACGGGGAATGCTCTGAAGAGCTCTTTAACCTTATCCCTCCCTCTCCATTCCTTAACAGAAAAACGATTAAGGGTCTACGGAGTCATCCTTACACTGTATCCTCCTTTTCACACCGTACCAAGAAATTCCAAGATTCCTTCTTCTTTTTTTTATTGCTACTAAGTTGGCAAAAAAGCAAACTGCCTACCTGATGGTAAGTGGTAACAGTCACCTATAATACATGTGGCTCCTGTGACATTCGCAGTAAAACTGCAACCCCCACAAAGGCCACAGTGTACGTTGCCAACTTGTGACTTAAGATGTAAAGTCACGGTACCCAGTAATTTCAGTGCCATATCTTACCCTTCAAACCGGAACACAGCAATGCAAGCACTGCTGCTTTGCGGCAGAAATAGGTAAGACGGAGGTACCCAAGCACACGACCTGGGTACAGAGTCCCCCTCCGGTAAGTCTTCTGTCGTTCATCCCACACTTGGAATTCTCTACCTGCGCACGTGTTTCCTCCATCCTACAACATGGGTTCCTTCAAAAGAGGTGTGAAAAACATCTTTTAGGCCGGCAAGGGGCGGGCAGGTTGGATAGTGGATGTCCTCCCTCCTCTATCTGTCAACTCATTTGGGCCTCTTTCACCGCTTAACATCAGGCGGGAGGAGGTCATTTGCCAGGCCCTCCATAAAAAAAACTGTTTAAGTACCTTGCCCGTATGTATTTACTTGGTAAGCCTTAAATAAATAAATATTGGTAATTCTATGAAAAAAATATTTGTTTTTTATAAAATAGGTAAATCTTGCGACAAGCTTTTATATTTTATTAAAAACTAGCTGTGCCGGCGAACTACGTTTCGCCATAATAACGGCGAACTTACGTTTCGCCATAATAAAAAATAGTTTACGACTTATTCTCAGACCTACTGAATATACACAAAAAAAATCATAAAGATCGGTCAAGCCGTTTCGGAGGAGTTTGGTAACAAACACTGTGACACGAGAATTTTATATATTAGATGTATCATGTAATAAATTAAAATTTATTTTAGTCTTATTAGGGCTTTAAAATAAAATCCTAGTGTGGGGTGACGTTTTTTTTTAAATCTTTTTACTATTAATTTAAATTTTATCATTTTGTAACCGCATGGCCGCCATTACGAAACTCGACCAAAGTACTCGTCATTACGAAACAAACGAGCCCAAACTCGATGGGCTTGTGTCGTTTTATTGCGGAGTTCCTATGGTCACCTTCCAGTTCCAGCATCACACCCTGGTTACCATATAAGATCAAAGTACTCGTCAATACGAATCAAACGAGCCCAAACTCGATGGGGTTGTGTCGTTTTATTGCGGAGGTCCTATGGCCACCTTCCAGCTCCAGCATCAAACCCTGGTTACCATATAGAACCAAAGTCCTCGTCATTACGAATCAAACGAGCCCAAACTCGATAGGGTTATGTCGTTTTATGGCGGAGGTCCTATGGCCACCTCCCAGCTCCAGCATCAGACCCTGGTTAACATATAGGACCAAAGTACTCGTCAATATGAATCAAACGAGCCCAAACTCGATAGGATTATGTCGTTTTATTGCGGAGGTCCTATGACCACCTTCCAGCTCCAGCATCAGACCCTGGTTACCATATAGGACCAAAGTACTCGTCATTACGAATCAAACGAGCCCAAACTCGATAGGGTTATGTCGTTTTATGGCGGAGGTCCTATGGCCACCTCCCAGCTCCAGCATCAGACCCTGGTTAACATATAGGACCAAAGTACTCGTCAATATGAATCAAACGAGCCCAAACTCGATAGGGTTGCGTCGTTTTATTGTGGAGTTCCTATGGCCACCTTCCAACTCCAGCATCAGACCCTGGTTACCATATAGGACCAAAGTACTCGTCAATACGAATCAAACGAGCCTAAACTCGATGGGGTTGTGTCGTTTTATTGCGGAGTTCCTATGGCTACCTTCCAGCTCCAGCATCAAACCCTGGTTACCACATAGGACCAAAGTACTGGTCAATACGAATCAAACGAGCCCAAACTCGATGGGGTTGTGTCGTTTTATTGAAGAGTGCCTGTGGCCACCTTTCAGCTCCAGCATCAGATCCTGGTTAGCATATAGGATCAAAGTACTCGTCAATCCGAATCAAACGAGCCTAAACTCGATGGGGTTGCGTCGTTTTATTACGGAGTTCCTATGGCCACCGTCCAGTTCCTTCATCAGATCAGCTCCATGTTATCATAATATTGCATTGTCATGATATACATATTATTATGTGCAAAATTTCAGCCCAATCGAAAACCGAGAAGTGGTCAAATCTACATTATATATACAGTGCAAGCTAAATAAAAGCTTGTAAAAATAAAAGTTGATTAAACACATCCCTGTATTTACTATAGCACAGAATAGATAATAGTACTACGTACAGAACGGCCACTCACCTCCTCGCACTCATTTCAAATACCTCGTCCTACCCGGCACTTCCCTGTAGACATCACTGACAAGTAAACAAGGGCGCGCGCGATCGCTCGGACGAGTAGACGCGAGCGCCGGGCGATAACAGAGACAGCGCTATGCGGGTGAAAGAGAAGGCAGTCTCTACACTTCCCGCGTCATTGCGATTGATAACCGCTCACTCAGCCCTACTAGATTCCACGCACACATTTGCGCGTGTATGAACGTCATTTGTTTAAGTAGTAGTAATAGGTAATTGATTTGCGAACGTTGTATGGAGTGTCCGGGGTGTGACTATAGTATAACACAGGAAATAATAAACACCTATTAAATTCAAAATTAACATCTACGATATTTTGCTAGGCGGCCGTACCGATTGGTGCAGGATTGCGCGACCGAGTTCGCTTGTGTGCGTGAGCGACGCACACAAACAGAGACTAGAGAAATTTACCTAAACTAGCTCGGGCTCGCGCGGATGGTGGGCCCTTAATATCTGTTATAATTTATTTTGCAAAGATGCTACACTTCAAATTTTTTGCGTAGTTATAAATAGCATTATTGTGATGAAGTGGTATTATCTTTAAAAACTTAAATACAATATTAGACCAAATATGACAATAAAACTGAATTACTAAGAATGCATAAATTCTAGATTTCTAATCTTTTATAAGGAAATTCGGTAGTAAGTTTTATTACTGTTTTCCCAATATCAGAAACTTAAATTTTATATTGACAAAGTTATAAGCTTTTTTAAGTTTCGGTATGAAGCAGGTACATAAAATTTCTAAAAACTTAATAGGTACTATTATGATATCATTATTTCATACTAGATCCAGGGCCGTCTTTCACCTATTAGAGGCCCTGGGCACATTAGGATAGTGGGCCCCCTATGACTATAATGAAGCACTATTTAACCGACTTTAAAAAGAAGGAGGTTATTAATTCGAGCCGTATGTTGTTTTGTTTGTGTGTATGTACGCGATTACACCGCCGATTGTGGACCGATTTTCAAAATTCTGTTTGTATTTGATAGAGTATACTCCTGGGGTGGTCCCGAGGTCACCAAAGTCAGGACCTGAGGATGGGATCCCATAAAAATCGAGGAAAACCCTTAAATTGTATAGGTATTTCCAACGTGTTTTGTGTATATCTTACTGTAAAAGCCCAAACTACGGTAAATCCTAACATTTTCCGGTAAAACCTAAGATTTATCAACTCTTAATGGTTAAAAGTCCCGAACTGTTCTGTGATCATTGTTTATTTCGTACTTTTACCATTATACACCCGGTAAATCCTAGAACTTACCACCAACACCAAGACGCGGTCAATTTTGCATTTTAAAAAATCCTATTTTTGAATTCTCCTGACCTTAGTGTTTTCTCTTGAGACGCATAAAACGTGGGACTTTTTAAATTGGTCAAATATTTTAATTAAGTAAGTTATAAAATACCAAATAATAAGATAAAGGCATTTGTAAGAAAATAATTTTCGTTTTTGAATTGTTTTGTTTTTTTAAAGGTGTTTTAAAATTATGTTTTATTACTATAGCTTTCCGCTCGCGACTTCGCCCGCGTTATTTTTGTTTTCTCGTGGGAATTTTTTTCCCGTAGGAAAATTACCCTATGTCCTTCCCCTGCAGGCGTAGCACTTACCGTGGATAAAACGGGACAAGAGACAAATAACATGTTTCTTCTCGCTCTCTCATATAACAATGACGCGAGACGGGACGAGGGTTAGTCACTTTCTCTTCTATAGTCCACGCGCCGTGCTAGGCCTACTGGTCTCGAAATATATCCCTATACCAACTTTCAACAAAATCGGTTCAGTAGTTTCGAAACCTATTCAATACAAACACACAAACAATCAAATCTTTCCTCTTTATAATATTAGTATAGATTAAAAAATAAATAAAAATAATTACAATAACAAATGTTTTATCCTAACGATAATTATCAATTTTTTATTTAGTATTTAATTTAGACTTTGTTTAGTTTTAATGTCTACAATTACAGGTCGCATGTAACTGTGTCGTTTTGTACAGTCTAGGTGGATTTGTAACTTAATTAATTTGTAAGGTGCTGACTCATAGTTAAATTGAAAAGAAAAACGACAGAAATACACATTGTTTAATTCCGAAAACCGTCATTGGTAAAACCTAGCATACCCCAAAGTCTAAAAGCCCGAAAAATCATCTATTCTTTTTAAAATCCTAACAGTTACCAGCTCATGTAGGATTTACCGGAAAAACCTAAGATTTACTGACATACGGGCTTTTACTGTAACAGATACACTATAAAATCACCTTTATATTAAAATATATTTCATTTCTAGACATCATCAGGTCCAAAGTGGATAATAATGTTCTTTACTGACAAAACCTAAGATTTACCAATATAATGACTTTTACAGTAACATATATCTATTCAAAAGAAAATAAGAGCCACCTATTATTTTTATTGATTTTCAATAGAATAGAAATAGAATATTAGGTACGCATTTAATTTATTTGTCGTCAAAAACGTTCGGGACCTTAAAACCAATAAACAAACACAGAAAAGAAATGAGCAAAGAAATGAGTAGGTACCTAATGTTAGTTTGTTTATCATACAATTTTACAGGTGGCTGTAATTTTGTTTTGAGTAGTACCTATATAATATACATAGTATGTTTAATGAGAAAGTAGAGTAGCTATCGGTTATCGCTTGGTAATCGAGTAGGGACTAGGGGGCCCCAGTCCATCGGGGGCCCTGGGCACGTGCCCATTGTGCCCAATGGGTAAGAGGGGCCTGACTAGATCCTGTATATTTCTTCAACTTAAATTTTATAATCACAGATTGAAGCAGCCATTAAAATTTTCTAACTTTTTGCAAAATAACTCTTAAATATGTATTACATAAAATATCAAAAATTTGGAAACTTTAAGAATTTCATAACTGAAACTTCTTCCACTACTGGACTAATGCGTTTACGCACCGTTCAAGCCCCCGCAGGGACAAGGGTGTGTGGGACTCTGCAGCAAAGCGACTATCCACTAAACACCTGGCACAGCCACGACCAAAGGACGCGCCGCTGCTGAACGAGATCGTGGGCACCCTCCTATATTCTACTACTATAACTACTCTACTATAACCTCGTCGGTGGAACCTGCCCACCAATATGGCGGGCCCCTCACGCCCTCTCCAAGATGGAGATGGAGAGAAGTTCCCGGGGCATACTCCAGGTGGTAATTTTTTACTGGGGTTTTCTTCCACGTGGCCCGACGCTCAGTGCGCCAGGCCCCCGGCCCCGCTCAGTGCGGGGTAACGGGCTTGCCCGACGGCAGACCCCACTGGATCCACCGCCGCGCACACGAGACGAAGCTCAGCGCCTCAGCGGCGCCAAAGCACCGACCACGCTGACCAGTTCGAGTCAAAGGGGCCACGGTAGCCACATATAAGCACTTAATTAACGTAAGCAACAAGATATAACAATTTTGAAATACATAATTGCGTTGGCGGCAAAGTTTTGGCTATGAAAACAATATACAACGGAATACCGTTGTATGACGTAGGCGTCCGTTAAAAAAGGATTTTCGAAAATTCTACCCCTAAGGGGGTGAAAAAGGGGGGCAAAGTTTGTATGGAACAACTAGATTCCTTGGTCCAATCTACTTTAAATTTTGCATAAACATTCGTTAATAGAATCGATGGATAACATGTTTCGTATTTTATTGAAATTCATCCCCTAATAGGGTGAAATGGGGTGGTAAAATGTGATATCGACATTATTGTCGTTTACATGGTTTTTGGGTCGTAGATTACGAAAATAACATCGATATCAAAATCCAACATGGCGGACGCAAAATACCATCATCCCTTGATGGGATGCAATGGAGTTGAAGAGATAGGATGAAAAAGATTTAATTCACTAAAAACAAAATAAAAAATATTTTATCTCTTCTCTATAAATAATAATATCGTAGGGGTACTAAAATGTGTAATTTCGAAATATTTAGAAAAAAAAATACAGAGGTCGCCTTAAAATCGTTAGCAGAAAACGATAGAATAGTTTTAAAAAAAATTGTTTGTTTGTTTGTCTGTTTGTCCGGGAAGATCTCCGAAACTACTGGACAGAATTTGATATGGTTTATACCACAATACTTAGAATTTCCCGGACGAACATTTAGGCATAATTTCATTTGTTTAAATTCACTTTTTATTTTTGGTGAAAAATACTTACCATATAAAATTTTCGATGTTATGTAGAAAAAATCAACATGGCGTACGTGAAATTATTTTGACAAGTCTGTCACATAGTGCAAAAAAATAACCTTTTCTGTTAATGGCTGTGCCCATCTGGATTTCGCCAACCAAGAAGTTTAAATTGTCTTTTTCTTATGTAGTACCGTGGTGGTAAGGCAAAGCCATACAACCTGCATACAACCAATTAAATGTTTAGAACATTTTTTATGACAATATCACGTCACAAATATATTTGTAGGTTGGTTTAATTCTTGGCCAATTTTCACAAAATCGGTACAATTTTTGAAATATTTGAAATGTTGAAAAGTGAAGATACCCGTTTCAAGGTATTTTGAAAGGTGTTATACGTTTTTATATTATGACTAAGGAATCAAACTCTTTCATCCATTTAAAACTAATTAATAATAAAACAAATATCTGACTGCAATGATTCTGGGTTATTCGTAGAGGGAGTACGGGACTCTTGATCCTAATGTCTAAAATGACGGATCACTTTTTTTTGGATTCACCCAAGGAAAATGGATATCGAAGAAGGGCCTAAAGAGTAGAACACATTGAACCTAGCCACGTTGACATAGTTCGATATGACTGCCGAAAAAAGTTCGTTGCCAAACCCAGCAATATGGATATCAAATGAAAGGCCTAGGAGAGGAGTAGAGCACTATGAACCTGGCAACATTGACGTAAATTCGACATAGCTGCCGCTCAAAAAAGGTGGATAAAAGTTCGTTTCCAAACCTAGCAATATAGGTATCAAATGAAAGGCCTTGAAGCGTAGAGCATTATGAACCTAGAAAAATCGCCCATAATTCAACATGGCCGCCGCTAAAAAAAAACCGGATAAAAGTTCGTTTCCAAACCTATCAATATAGGTATCAAATGAAAGGCCTTGAAGTGTAGAGCATTATGAACCTCGGAAAATCGCCCTAAATTAAACATGGCCGCCGCTCAAAAAAATGGATAAAAGTTCGTTTTCAAACTCAGCAGTATGGGTATCAAATGAAACGCCTTGATAAGTAGAGCACTATGAACCTAGCAACATTGACATAAATTCAACATGGCCGCGGCTAAAAAACGGATAAAAGTTCGTTTCCAAACCCAGCAATATGGGTATCAAATCAAAGGCCTTGATGAATAAAGCACTATGAACCTAGCAACATTGCCATAAATTCAACATGGCCGAGAAAAAGGTGGATAAAAGTTCGTTTCCAAACCTAGCAATGTGGGTATCAAATGAAAGGCGTTGAAGCGTAGAGCATTATGGACCTAGGAAAATCGCCCTAAATTCAACATGGCTGCCGCAAAAAATCGGATAAAAGTTCGTTTCCAAACCCAGCAATATGGGTATCAAATGAAAGGCATTGATGAGTAGAGCACTATGAACCTAGCAACATTGACATAAATTCAACTTGGCGGCGACTCAAAAACGGATAAAAGTTCGTTTCCAAACCCAGCAATATGGGTATCAAATCAAAGGCCTTGATGAATTAAGCACTATGAACGAAGCAACATTGAAATAAATTCAACATGGCCGCCGCTCAAAAAAGGTGGATAAAAGTTCGTTTCCAAACCTAGCAATGTCAAATCAAATCAAATGAAATGCGTTGAAGCGTAAAGCATTATGAACCTAGAAAAATCGCCCTAAATTCAACATGGCCACCGCTAAAAAACGGATAAAAGTTCGTTTCCAAACCCAGCAATATGGGTATCAAATAAAAGCCCTTTAAGAGTAGAGCACTATGAACTTTAGAAAATCGCCATAAATTCATCATCGTCATTGTTAAAATAAAACCGACAAAAGTTCGTTTCCAAGCCCAGCAATATGGGTATAAAATGAAAGGCCTTGAAAAGTAGAGCACTAGGAATCTAGCAACATTGATGGAAATTCAACAGCCGTCGCTCTAAAAAGGCGAATAAAGTTCGTTTCCAAACCCAGCAATATGAGCATCAAATGAAAGGCCTTGATGAATAGAGTATTATGAACTTTTTTTTTTTTTTTCCGGTGGGAAATGCATTACGCATACCCCGCGCTTGGGAAGGCGCGGGGTTATGTCGAACTCTCCGCGGCTCCTGGGGGCAGAGTGCCAGCCAGGAACCGCGGCCTACCGACTAAAACCCACCGATGCCCCTCACATACGCCTTGGCGCGAGCACGTCCATCATCGCCGTGTCCTCCTCATCAGAAGACACGCCGAGGAAGGCCGCGGACAAAGTCATAGGAACTCGAATGAACACATCCACGACCTCGTCGGCGCCTGCTCGCCTATGGCGAGACCCTCTTACCCCCCCAAAAGGGGGAGGCCGGTGATCCCCCGGGGCATCCAGGGGATCAGCGACTGGCGGCAACCGATGCAATGCAGGACCCGGGCTTCCCAACCCAGGGCCCCGCTGGTTGCCGTCAGGAGGAAGAAGGCGGGCGAAATTCCGCCTCCTCCGCCCCGTCCTTCTACGGCGGCACGGATCGGCCGAGGGATCCTCCTCCCTGGCCCTCTCCGCCGACTCCTTCTGCTTCATCACATCCACGCAGAAGGAGTTTACCGCGTCCCACGTCCTCTCTCCCTCCAGCATGGCACAGACCACGTTCTGGAGGGAGAGGTCGTCGCCGATGACGGCGGTCAGCTCACGGCGCTCCGAGGAGAAGGCGGGGCACACCACTAAGGTGTGCTGCGCGGTATCCTCTTCGGCGCCACAGTGGTGGCACTCAGGGGTCGCTTCCCGTCCGATGTGGTGCAGATAGCGTCCAAAGCAACCATGGTTGCTAAGAATCTGCACCAAGTGGTACGAGAGCGACCCGTGGTGCCGGTTCGCCCATGTGGTGAGGAACGGGTGCATGGCCTCGACGGTCCTGGACAGAGTGTTCGAGACGGAGGCCGAACCCATTAGCTCCTGGAGCTCCTCAAACCACAGGCGAAACGCCTCCATTGTGGCCTCCTCCAAGGCGGAGGCCCTCTCTCTCGGCGCCAAGCGCCGGTCGTCGTCTCTTGCGTTCATGCGGATGCGATAGGCGGCCCCCAAGACGTGGGACGTTAGCTCCCAAAGGGGAGTGCCAGCCAAGACACATGCCGCCGTGTGGGACACGGTGCGATAAGCCTTGATCGCCCTTAATGCGATGGCACGCTGCGCCCTATGCAGGGACGCAATCGCGCGGGGGCCAAGGGCGTCAGCCCACACTGGAGCCCCATATAAGGCCATGCTCCTTACTATGCCTGCGTATAATTGCCGGACGTTTGCGCTCGGGCCACCGATATTCGGGAGAAGATGTCCGAGCGCATCAGCAGCCGCTAGGAGGCGGGGTTCAAGGCGACGAAAGTGCTCGTTGAACCCCCACCTCCCGTCGATTACCAAGCCCAAGTATTTCAGGTGCCGCTGAAGCGGCACTCTAACGCCGGCCACCGTGATTACGGCGCCTGATGGAGCTCCTCTGCGAGGCCCGTGGAACAGAGTATTATGAACCTAGCAATATTGACGTAAATTCGACATGGCCACCGCTCAAAAAAGGTGGATTAAAGTTCGTTTCCAAACCTATCAATACGGGCATTACATGAAAGGCCTTAAAGAGTAGAACACTATGAACCTAGGAAAATCGCACAAAATTCAATATGGGCGCCGCTCAAAAAAAAACGGATAAAAGTTCGTTTCCAAATCCAGCAATATGGGTATCAAATGAAAGGCCTTGATCAGTAGAGCACTATGAATGTAGTAACATTGACGTAAATAAAACACTGGCGGCCACCGCACAAAAAAGGCGGAAAAAGTCCCATTTAAAACTCAGCAATGTTGGTATTAAATGAAAGGCCCTAAAGAGTACCTAGAGCTTTACGAACCTACGAAAATTGTCCTAATTTCGAAATGGCCGCTGCTCAAGAAAGGCAGAATAAAGTTGGATCATTATAGAATAAAATGGAGGAAAACACTTAACACTGTTTTAAGCATTTTGATGGCGAAACGTAGTTCGCGGGCACAGCTAGTTTATTACAAACAGATCACAGAAAGTAGTCATATATGGATTTAACTCAAGATGTATACCGGTGTTCCGCAGGGGTCAATCTTGGGCCCTCTCCTATTTATTCTTTTTATTAATGACATAGACAAATGCTTTCACAAATGTGAATTTTTGCTCTACGCGGATGACTTCAAAGTATTCAAACAGATTACGAGTATCAAGGACTGCTACAGTATGTAACAGGATTTGGAAAGGCTTTCACAATATTGTAGAAATAATAAGCTGCACTTGAGTATTCCGAAATGCAATTATATTCACTTTACCAAAAATATAAATATAATAAGTTATTGCTATTATCTGTGTGATTATCAGTCAGGTTGTTTGGGTTTATAATGCGCTCTACTAAAGATTTTAAAAATTATAAATCATATTTGCGTTTGTACAAGTCGCTGGTTAGATCACAATTAGAGTACGCGATACCTATCTGGAATCCGTTTTACAATAAATACACCAAGCAAATTGAGAACGTCCAACGTAAGTTTCTGCGCTCCATGCACTATAGATGCTACAAGACTTATCTCCCATATTCCCAGTTACTCACAAAATACCACATGGTGACTCTTGAATCTAGACGCAGACTCCTAGAAGCAACGATGTTGTACAACATTGTGCATTGCAAATTTGACTGTCCACAGTTAACCAATGATCTTTATTACATAGTTCCGAGATCGGCAAATGTAAGAAATGTGCAACGGTTGTTTTTTACTAGTATAAGCCGAACTAACGCAGGCAAGCGCTCACCATTACGGCGTATTGTCAACATGTTTGAAGACTGTTTTAAGGAAGTGGATATATTTGCTCACTCTAAGTATAAATTCAGGAGTACCTTATTGTCATAAATATAGATATAGGATATGTGTTGTTGTTGATTAATATATAGGAATCTCGTGTCGCAGTGTTTGTTATCGGACTCCTCCGAAACGGCTTGATCAATTTTTTTTTGAGATTTTTTGGGTATTTTTGGTGGGCGGGCACAGCTAGTTTTATATAGTATCGTTGATATAGTTCACATTTTAGATTTAAGACACTATTTATAAGTTTCAATTATTAATCTACATGCTAATATGGGGATAAAGCTGTTGGTTACAATATTATTATATGTAAAAGATTATCTTAGAATAAGACTTTATATTGTAACTTTCATCATAATCACACTGAAAACTGAGCACAAAGCGGGTCTTTAGTGCTCTAGAGCAATAAAAATGCATGAAATGTCATTATTGCACAGTTTTGTTTTTTTTAATCGCACAAAGAAGTTACCAATCTCAATGGAATAGTTATCTATTCAGCCAGCGGATATCGATACTTTCTTAGTTTATATACGTATTATTCGTTTCTATCCTACTTGTTCCAAATTTGTTCTAGCAAAAAATGATTGCTGCCAACTCTGATTTAAAAATGTAAATTGGCGGGAACATTAATAATTTTGCGTGACAATATTTTTGGAATCGTTAAAGTGGACGTTAACTGTCTTATTTTGAGTGCTTCGTATTAAGAATTAAAATGGAATCACCGTGGGAGAGCCATGCTTCGGCACGAATGGGCCGGCTCGACCGGAGTAATACCACGGCCTCACAGAAGACCGGCGTGAAGCAACGCTTGCGTTGTGTTTCGTCGAGTGAGTGAGGGTACCGGAGGCCCAAAAAAACGCAAAACCGCGTTCAACCATACCTGGGGCAAGAGCAAAACCACGGCATCCCCTGCCAGACTGTCTGTGGACTTCTGCAACATCAGGGGGCTTCACTCCAACCTGAATGCTGTCCACCACCACCTCGAGACAGCAAAGCCGGCCTTGCTCTTTTTGACCGAGACGCAGATATCGTCTCCGGCGGACACTTCTTATCTCTCCTACCCTGGGTACGGACTGGAACACCTCTTTGCACCTAAGGCCGGTGTGTGCGTTTACGTCAGAGACGATATTTCTTCTCGGCGCCTCAGTCATCTTGAAAGTGGGGACCTCTCCACCTTATGGCTCCGTGTAGACAGCGACGACCATCCCCGCGTCTATTCGTGCCTCTATAGGTCCCATAGCGGTGATACCGAAACTGACCGACTCATCGAGCACGTCCAAATGGCTGCAGACTCTGTGCAGCAACAGATACCACTCGCAGAGATCGTGATACTTGGCGATTTTAACGCTCACCACACCGAATGGCTCGGTTCAAGCAAAACCAAACATGCGGGGAGATCTGTTCACGCCTTCGCTCTTGCATATGGCTTGACGCAACTGGTCACTACGCCCACGCGAATTCTCGATATGTAGAGCCAGGAACCTTCACTGTTGGATCTTCTGCTGACTTCTCATCCTGATGGCTACCTCATATTTGTCGGCGCCACTTTTGGCTCCTCGGACCACTGCCTTATAAGGAGTACGGTGCCAATCACGTGCTTCCAACGACCTCGAGTTGTACGTAGTCACCGTGTGTGGCACTACAAGTCAGCAGACTGGGATGGGATGCGGTCCTTTTTTGCGTCCTACCCTTGGAGGCAGGTTTGCTTTTCGCCGGATGATCCCAACATCGCCGCTGAGTCTGTTGCTGATGTGGTGTTGCAGGGTATGGAAATTTTTATTCCATCCTCAGTAGTCCCCATTGGTGGCAGGTTCCAACCTTGGTTTGATCAATCCTTCAAAAAGGCTTCTCGTTGGAAACGGGAAACCTACCAAGCCTGGGCAAATGCGGTGACGTCTCGGGATGGAAATACCAGCGCTTTAAAAAAGCAGTATAACTATGCCTCCAGATCCTTCAAAAGAGACATTGCAAGAGCGAAGTCGGAGCACATCAGTAGAATTGGCGAGAAACTAGAGCGGCTTCCTTCGGGGACTCGTGCGTTCTGGTCTCTTGCCAAAGCTATTCAGGGAAATTTTTGCACGCCATCCTTTTCACCACTGCACAAGGATAACACATCGTTAGCCCATGATGCAAAAGAGAAAGCCGATCTGTTTGGGAAACTCTTTGCCTCCAACTCGACTTTGGATGACGGGGGACAGGAACCCCCGACCATACCGCAGTGCAAGAGCTTTATGCCAGATATTCGGTTCCACCAAAGCTCAGTGCGTCGAGCACTATTCGTATTATTAGTTATTCTTATGGTAAAAGGTTTTCTATAACACTGTCGGCTTCATTTAAAATGTTTTCCGGAGTTAATGAGTCGCTAGATGATTTTTTTATGGGATAAGGGGCAAACGGGCAAACGTATCACCTGATGGTAAGTGATTACCGTCGCCCGTGAGGAGTTACAAGTGCGTTGCCAGCCTTTAAGGTAGGGAATACGCTCTTTTCTTGAAAGTTTGAAGGTCGTATCGGTCCGGAAATACCGAAGGCGACAATTCATTCCAAAGTTTGACTGTACGAGGCAGGAAACTGCGAGAAAAGCGCACAGTTGTGGACTGCCAACCATCTAAGTGATGGGCATGGATATTTTGTCGCGTGGAACGATCGGGCCCACTCGACTTATGGATATCCAAAGCTCAGTGCGTCGAGCACTATTTGCCCTGGATATCCATAAGTCGAGTGGGCCCGATGGTATCCCTCCTATCGTGCTGAAGACGTGCGCTCCAGAGTTGGCACCGGTTTTAACGCGTTTATTTCGGCTCTCTTACTCATCTGGCGTAGTCCCAACTTCATGGAAGACAGCTTTAGTGCATCCGATCCCTAAGAAAGGTGACCGCTCGAATCCGTCCAACTACAGGCCGATCGCTATAACCTCTTTGTTTTCAAAGATAATGGAATCGATTATCAACCGCCAGCTTCTTCAGTATCTAGCGGATCACCAGCTGCTTAGTGACCAACAATACGGTTTCCGTAGGGGTCGCTCTGCTGGTGATCTTCTAGTTTACTTGACACATCATTGGGCAGAGGCAATTGAAGCGATGGGAGAGGCACTGGCAGTAAGTTTGGACATCGCGAAGGCTTTCGATCGGGTCTGGCACAAAGCGCTTCTTTCTAAACTTCCTTCGTATGGGCTTCCCGAGAAACTATGTGGATGGGTCACCAGATTTTTATTAGACAAAAGCATAAAGGTCTTTATTGATGGTGAATGCTCAGACTCACTGTCTATAAATGCTGGTGTCCCCCAAGGATGTGTACACCACTATTACCTACACTATTCCTTTTGCATATTAATGATATGCTGCAAATCAGCGGCATTCATTGTTATGCAGATGACAGCACGAAAGACACCTCCTATAACGGCCGTGCGTACATTTCTCGGGAAAACGTCATTGAGTGACGGAATAAACTTGTGTCTGAAATTGATACATCATTAGAGAAAGTCTCTAACTGGGGTCGACTTAATTTAGTCCGTTTCAACCCTACAAAGATACAGGTTTGCGCGTTCACCGCCAAGAAAATGCCATTTGTCGTATCCGCTCGCTTTCAAAGCATTCCCCTATCTGCCTCAGCCAATTATGAGATCCTTGGTGTCGACATATCGAGCGAAGTCCAGTTCCGTGGCCACTTGGAGGGTAAGGCTAAATTAGACGCTAAGAAGCTTGGTGTGTTCAATAGATCGAGAGGGTATTTCAGTCCAGCGCACCGCCTACAGCTTTACAAGGCGCAGGTTCGGCCTCATATGGAATACTGTTCTCATCTTTGGGCAGGGGCGCTCCAATACCAGCTTCTCCCGCTGGACCGCATCCAGCGGAGAGCTACTCGAATCGTCGACTGCCAGAAAATTTCTAATCGGTTTGATACCTTGGCGCTGCGTAGAGATGTCGCCTCACTATGCATCTTCTATCGCATATATTACGGGGAATGCTCCGAGGAATTGTTCGGTCTCATACCTGCCGCCTCTTTCCGCCATCGTTCCACGCGACAAAATATCCATGCCCATCACTTAGATGGTTGGCAGTCCACAACTGTGCGCTTTTCTCGCAGTTTCCTGCCTCGTACAGTCAAACTTTGGAATGAATTGTCGCCTTCGGTATTTCCGGACCGATACGACCTTCAAACTTTCAAGAAAAGAGCGTATTCCCTACCTTAAAGGCCGGCAACGCACTTGTAACTCCTCACGGGCGACGGTAATCACTTACCATCAGGTGATACGTTTGCCCGTTTGCCCCTTATCCCATAAAAAATCATCTAGCGACTCATTAACTCCGGAAAACATTTTAAATGAAGCCGACAGTGTTATAGAAAACCTTTTACCATAAGAATAACTAATAATACGAGTATAGAAGCGAATCTCCTTTGTGGGTGCGCCAAATGCCGCTATTTGCATACCTACAGCGCCCTTCCCCCTGAAACGCCCCGCAGTAGTCTGCGGACGCCGCTAGGGTCACCACATGGACGTATGGTTACCACTACAATATTTTTTATATAGGTACCTCCATATTTTACATTAAATGAGAAACTGAGCATACATCGAGTCTTATTAATTTTGTAATTCAAGTGTAGCGAGCGAGCGACTATCTTTAGTAATAGTACGCACATTTTTAGTTTTTTAGATTCCATAGTTATAAGAACCTGCCTATTTTTGATTAATTGAGCTTAATCCATACACTTCGAGAACAAAATCATTAAAATGTTTCGAATTTCGATGTACAAAAATGATTTGTAATTTAGGTATCGTACCTACGTTTATAGTCCAAGAGTTCAAGTTATGAATGTACTCGTACTAATGGATAAAACCTAAGCTCACTTTTTACTATCAGACCAACATTTACACTTGAAAAAAAATCTGTTGTTTCATAATTTTAATCAAGTATTGATTTTTTTCTTTTTTAAAAACGTTGCCCCACACTAGGATTTTCTCCTGTGTCGTGGGTGCAGTTACAAACATAGAATATCACATGCACATAGGCCCAGACCGGAACAAATTTCTGTAGGCCATACAAAATATCTGTCCCATGCGGGAATCGAACCCGCGACCCGTTGCACAGTAGGCGATCACTCGACCTCTGCGCTAACCGTGTCGTCGAGTCGTCGTGTCGTCGATTGTATTTAAATTTTATATGGAACAGTGACAAAGGTCGATAAAAATATATATATAGTACCAAAGTTTCTCATAATTCAAATTATTCCCGACTTGACAAAAAAAAAATCCCATAAGTGTACGTACAGAGTTTCAAAATTGCACTACAATGACAGCTTTAGAAACTCGATACATTATATTGTACTAGCTTCCGCCCGCGACTTCGTCCGCGTGGAATAGTTACTTTGGGCTAAAGCTAACTTTAACCCGCGACTTCGTTTATATAGGTGAGTAAGTAAGTACTGGGTCTTATAATCTTATATCATGTAGATTGTATGTTATTCTCAAAAATAACTAAACTAACGTTATTTTAAAGTACTTCTGCGTACACTATATTTTTAGTTTTGTTTTCTTTCGGCAGCAGAAGTAGATAGCTAACAGGGGCTACCGCCCTTCCTCCTCATGACTGCCCGCCGGCTTTGCACATTGTGCGCGCAGTACTCGATCATTATTTTGCTGTGATGTTATTTTAAAACTGCGATATCTCCTAAAATATTCATTTAAATCGAATGATGTAAAGGGCGATTTTGTTTTAAATTAAATACTTTTGATGAACAGCGTATTTATTTGTATAAGATAAATTAATATAAAAACATACAAGAACAAGTTTTCAGTGGCCAAACACGGTAGGTTAGGTACCACAAAGTATTGTGACGGTACGTTGAAGACGCAGGTTCGAATCTTGCCAGGAGGGGTAATGTTTCTCCCTGTATTATCTACGCTAACCTGCATTAAAATCGACCCACCTCATAGTTGTCGATTTTGAAATATCATATATTCATAGGTTCAAAATAGGGGTTGAATGTTTCTATGGAAAATATTTAAAATCTTCTCCGATTTCTATGAAATTTATTATCCGAGCTCCTAAATATAAATAACCGTGTTCTATATAATAGGCTACATAATTATTTTTCTTACGGTAAAATATAAAATTCCCACGGAAAAACAATAATAACGCGGGCGAAGCTGCGAGTGGAAAGTTAGTTTATTATAAACCTTAGCAATTTACAAAATGCAAAGTCACAAATGTAAAACCTATGGGTACCTATATACTTACTTACCTACTAGTACTACTTTTTTGGTTTAAAAATGCGTTGGCTATTTAGTATTATTTATTTATAAATTAATAAGTCATAATTACCTTTAATATTTCGCTAAATTATCAGCATAATTCTTTTCTTTGACAGACACAAAAAAGTCTGTCGCCGTGAAGTTGTGTACATTTTCCTAAGCCTCTATAAACTGATATCACACTAACAGCGCCAACGAGCTCCAGTGTAGAATTTTTTTTCGATACAACGGCTTCATATGACACGTTCCCTGGGGTCATACAGAAAGCTACTACGTAATACACATTGTATTTGTTGTAGTAAAAATGTATTCTTATTATATTCTTCAGTGACAATTTCATACAGCTCCAACATCTTACAGTCTTCACATTTTGAATTAATGACTTTATATGAGAAGCTGCATAGATTACGCTTTTAATACCTTCGCTATCATGTGTATCCAGTGGGTACAAGCGATGGCAGCTGCACCATTTAGCATGGATTCTAACGTCACCACAAGTGCGGTTAGCTGAAATAATGTCGAATATGCTATGACATGTTGGACAGGCCTCTGCAGCGCCTACAGTGGAGCTATTTGAGTCAAACAAACTGTTGATGTTGACAAGCGTGTTATACAAATCGTAAGGAGTGATCAAACGAAATTGATTGTAAACGGCCATTTTGAAAAATAGTGGATGCTCTCCCTTGAATCTTAGTGGAGCCCACATGAACAAAGCGGGCATACGTTCTTCGTAATACGATGCTGGTTGGACGCGGTATTCCCCAAAGCGTATGCCGTGGTCACTGAAAAATATGATGAAGGTATTCTCCAAAATTCCCGTATAAGTAAGTTGATTGAAGAAGTTTTCAAACATTTTGTCGGCGTCCTGAGGATGGCTGTTGACATTGTGGCTGAATGAGTTCATCCAGAAAATACCGAAAAATTTTTCATATCTGTATGTATGAGCAAAGTCGAAGGCGTAATTTAATAGATGTTGGCCTGATGGGATCTTTCCTGTACACACCAACGATTTGTTGTAAAGCTCATTTTCACCGTGAAGATAGAAAGTTCGCAAATAATGATCTGTTGGAGGATGTTTGAATGCAAATTCCTTATTGAATGTATCCGGCAATCTTAAGTAGTCTTCGCCGTAAGCTGTGATATATCCGGATTTCTTAAACGTACTCCAAATTAACAGATCATTACATGTATCCATTTTTTTCGAACAACTTTTTGTGATTCTGGTTAAATTTTTTCCAGTGAATGCTGCCATCAAATTTGGAAATGTGTTATCAGCAACCTAAAAAAATTTCAAAAAAGGAATTAAAATAAATTGCATCTTGTTTATGAAATATTAGGACAATGATGTTACTAATATTTTTTTCTTCAAACCTTATGATACCCTCTAAATCCTAACCAAGAATTGTCTTTAAAGAAATCTACAGTTCGAGTCATAGTTTGAACTGTACGAGAAAGCGACATTGAATCCATACCAATCATCAAGACATTGTATTTTTGTCTATTGCTAATAATCTGGTCAGATGGCTGTGAGATTTTCTTTATAAATACGTAGACGTCGTTGTATATGACATGTGTTACATTACGGGCATCATGTTCAAAACAATTTACATTAATAAAATCTGTTTCCAAGGCGAATTTTTGGCCATCATTAATATTTTTACAAGTGGTATATCTGAAAACGAGGGGAAAGTTAGATTAGTTACATTCCTTCAAATGCGTTTAATTGTGATTTGGAAACACTTTGTATATACGTACTCAATTTTACCATGTTCATGACCATTGTGTTGTGACTTCTTAATAAAACGATAACAACAATTGAATTTTCCACTTTTACGCAGATACTGCTTCATAACTCTAGATTTTATCATAACACGCACATTATTCTCATTAAATTTCTTTAAAAAAACCGCTCTCTTCCCACATGTGTGTTGTCGCTTCTTGTATTTTCCAAACTTTATCATTGCTACCGGAATTTGACACCCTTGTGTATTTACAAAAAAGCCTGGAAATTGGAAATACTTACATGTGTTTTGTTATGGAATGCTACCATATAGCATACGATCATGGGTGCAAAACTATTGTTAGCGTAAGATAATAAGTTGGTAGTAGAAAGAATATAATTGAACAAAACATATTATCTTTAATTTTCGAAATCCAAATATTAGACTACCTAATTGAATTTCAGACAGACTTATGATAGGTATTAAATGTAAAAATTTTATACAAAATGTGTTTTGCACTATCAAGAAAAAATTAAAGAAATCGAAATATATTCTCATCATCATCACAGCTCATATTATACGTCCCCACCGAGGGGCACGAGCCTACGTTAACTAGTTATGTTAGGTCGATTAGGCCTTAGTCAATCAAACCACGCTGGCCCAGTGCGGATTGGTTGACTTCACACACACGTTTGAATTACTTCGCAAGTATGCAGGTTTCCGCACGATGTTTTCCTTCACCGTAGGAGCGTCAGATAAATGTAGGTACATATGAAATTTGTGAAACGAAAAACACATTGGTACTCGTACATGGCAGGATTGATCGCGGGCCTCCCGATTCTACTCGGGGGGCACAGTCCAGTACCGAGGCCACAGCGCCACCGAAATATATTCTACTCTTGATAAAATCAAATAACTAGGAACTTTACTCAGCAAAAGAACACCTACCACAAACATTATTGAAAGACTTACTTTTTTTGTTGTTTTCGAATAATTCGAATGATGCGTCAGTAGAAGCGTCATCAGGATATATTTCATTTAGAGGCACGTGCTTCATTGGCAAGTTTGTTCTTTTTATTTGGTTTCGTTGAGTAACTACAAAGTCTTCGGATCTCATAGTCTGGTAAATGATTTGTGGAGTTGTGTGATACCAGTAGTATATCAGGAAAGTTACGAAGCAAGATGATGCAGCTACTGCTCCAACAGCCACCCTTGTCGGTCTCATTACTGCAGGTCTTCTAACCTTTTTTAATCTGAAATGGATATCAAAATAAAATAATAATGATGATATGATTAGTTCGATACAAATACACGCTTAAAATTACCAGAGATTAAACCAATGGCTGCTATCCATTTTATTTTTAATTCACACTTTCTTCATTTGTTGTTGGTAGTGTCCTCGTATGAGTATCGTCAAGGTTAATTGTTTTTAATCCATCTAATACCAAAATCGTGAGATGATTCAACGTTCAAATGCTATCCTATAACGTTTATTATTGAAGGTTGTTAGACACACGGCAATAACAGTATCAGTTAATTAACCTAGGATATTGGAATCACATTTGAATGGTTGCTTCATTATTGTTAGATGTTTTGCTTAACTCTTTTCCTTTATAAAGTCATAAGGAGATTTGAGGTCAGCGAAATAGATTCTTAAACAAAAACCACATTGAACATTAAGTAACAGGTATTTTTTATCATATAGGTACACAATGGTGTCGATTCAGACACACAACATACTTAAACTAATAGTTTAGAGAAAAACAGAGATGGCGATAATTTTAATCCTGTCTAATTAGTTTAGTTTAAGTAAGTATGTTGTGTGTTTGAATCGAAAACATTAACCGGCCATTGCAGTGTGGAGGCAAATTCAGATGGATGGCCCAAATGTCTCTAATTGAAGGTCTAATTTCCAGCAGCAGTGTTTTACCGAGAACTATTTTTACCGAAAACGTTTTGCGAAAAACTAAACCACTTTGTAACACTTATACATAAAAAATAATATGGGATTTTTATATTGAAGTCGGTGTCTTTTTAGCGAACAAATTTTTCTGATTTTCTCTGATAGTTAATAACTATTTTAAAATTCGATACTAACCTTGTTATTGGCATTTGAATTATTCGCCTATACTTTTTTAATAATGCCATTTCCACAAACTTACGAAAGGTATATTGACGATATTGTATGCAGAGCTAAATGAGAGTCTTTGTTTACAATGTTGATGCGTATTTTGTAAATAAAACATGTTTGAATAATTGTTTTGTTATGTTTATAAAATGCCATAGTGATTCCCAAGACGATATTATTGCTGAATACATTAATTAAGATGAATTTAAAGTCGATGTTGTTTTATAATTTAGCCTTTAGTTCAGCACTGTCACAACATTATTTTTAACTAAAGTCTGCTACTCTTAAACTCTAACTTGCCAGAGCCCTTAGACCTCCTTAATCTAGTCCTGTCGCAAAATCCGTTCTTAGCGGACGTTTACAATATAAACTAAAACTACCCCTCTGCCAAATTTCATCTTTGTGTGTCAAGCGGTTTTCGATTTTTCGTGATGGGTGACCGTTCTCTTTTGTATACAGAGTGGCACATTTAGATCGGTCAGTATGAGCAAGTCTGTAACTATAAAACATATGAACAAAGTTCTGTTCTTAGGAACCATGTCATCGAATTTAGTGACAAGAAAAACTGAATAATATAAAATAAAAAAAAACATGTACTTAGTTCGGGAAACAAACCCGGTCGTATTGAAAAATAAAACTTTCATTATTTTTATTTGGATATCGATTGTGTACGCTGACAAAGCAGCAGAGCCACGCGCCTTCACAGGCGTATCGCGAGTCCGACATCGGATCATCCACGGTCAGGGGGTCAGTGGGAATAAGGCCTCACTGTTGTCCCCTTCCCCCTGTCTCGTGACAGACGGAGAAGCTGCTGGGGGGTTTTTAGTGGGTAGGCCTGGGTCGAAACGATTCGGGGAGTCCCACATACCCTCGTGGTTTGGCTCGACCACGAGGGATGCGCAAAGCATTTTCCCCTTTCCAAAAAAAAAAGGTCATAACCAGTAAATGTTACTATGAAACACAATATCTAAAACGAATAAAATACATTGTATTTCATATCCTTTAATTTAATTAATGATTAAACGAACTTACCTGTACGTGAAGTTCAATCATAATTATACGAAGGCTTCGTCCGAAGGGATTAGCAAATAATACTTGTAGTAACGCCTAGTGATACGCCAGTCACGCACTTTATTTGAGGGTATAAATAAAATTTAAAATGAGTCTCACGTCAACAAGGTGGGCGACCTATCCGCTCGCTTCATTTAGTTTAGAGTAGCCGCATCCGGAATATTTCACACAAAAAAGGGGACTTGTAGTTGGGAGGGAGGGTTGCTAATCCCTTCGGACGAAGCCTTCGTATAATTATGATTGAACTTCACGTACAGGTAAGTTCGTTTAATCATTAATTATACTCGGCTTCGTCCTCGGGATTAGCAAATAATACTTGTAGACTTTTAGAGATAATAGTGTGAAATATTTTGTTTATTCCTGAATTTTCATTAATTTATGTTAATAAGAATAAACATCAATCATCATTTGAATTACTCGTATTATTAACAATTGTTCTGGCAAAATAATTATTTCCATTAGTATTAACATTACTTATGGTTCTATTATAGAATCGATAGAATGTGCTTGAAGAGCCGCTCCATCCAGCGGTTCGTCTTATTTGATCTAAGCCGACACCTAGGTGATGAGCCGCGGATGTAGCGGCGTGCTGTGCGCGGTAAATATGTTTAGATCAAAAACGCTATCGCGCAGTGTGTTCTTTATTCACTGACTTAAGGTTTGGGAACCGACAGCATTATAAGGCTTTTTAGCACTTATGAAGAGAAGGAAAGATTTCAATATTTTTAATATTAATCTAGGACAAGGTTTGTACTTTGTGTGCTGTCAACAGCGCAATGAGAGTGATGAGTTTTTTCGAAAGTTTTTCAAAAGACAATGTTTCATTGGCGTAAAATTGGCTGACATAATTAATAACTATTGAAGTATCCCACATATTTGGGCAAGGGAGGGCGTAACCGAAATATTCCTTTAAAATATCTTTTTACTCTGTCATCTTCTCGTAAATAATTTTCCCCTAAGCAGGGCGAGCGCGGATCTATAGGAGTTAAGCGTGCCATATTGAGCTCCCTCTTCATAATAGTTTGTTGAAATAAATTATTTGTGGAATTGAAGGATTATACAAGTCACAATTATTGTCGTTACAGTAATTGAACCAGCGCCGTAAATAAACATTATATTGTTTAAAGGAACTTTGGAATATAGATGCTAATATCGGCGGTACACTCCACGCCGTCCGCATAAGTTCCCCGCTATACAATGACAGAGAACGGGGTGAAAGCATAAAAATTAAAATCGGCCCAGGAAATGCATCTGGGTCCCTATGCCAGGAGACATAATCAGTGCATTTAGTATTTATTTGACTAGCGAATAAGTCTACTTGAGGTGCCCCATACGATGAGACAATTTCCTGATATGCCCAGTCCGCTAACTCCAATTTTTTTTTTTTTTTTTAATACGTCGCCCTACACTAGGATTTTCTCCTGTGTCGTGGGTGCAGTTACAAACATAGAATATCACATGCACATACGCCCAGACCGGAACAAATTTCTGTAGGCCATAAAACATATGTCCCGTACGGGAATCGAACCCGCGACCCGTTGCGCAGTAGGTGATCACTCGACCTTTGCGCTAAACGTGTCGTCGATTCTATGTCAGGATGTACCCGCCTTGATTCGGCATCTGCCGTTATATTATCTGATGAGCTAATGTAATAAGCCATAACATACAAATTGCGACATTCACACCACTGCCATAGTTGACGAGTGATGTCAGTGAAGTGGGGGAACTGAATACCCCCCATTGTATTGATGTAAGAGATTACTGTAGTGTTGTCGATGTGGAGAAATTTGACAACTACTTATATTTTTGGTGAACACTTTTAATCTTAGAAAAGCAGCTAGAATTTCTAGGTAGTTATGTGTTGTGTTCTCTCCTGAATGCTCCACAACCCGCTAACCTTCTCTTTGCCACGTACAGCCCCGTATTTGAGGCGTCTGAGAAAATTTCCAGATCATGTGTATCATGTTTGATTTTACAAAACGGTATTTGTATTGCGTCATTCCTAGGGATATTTATAAATTTATCATAATTATCATTAATGATGATTTTAAGTTTAATTACTTAATGCGCTCGAATATTTTAGTATAAGGCTAGTGTATTCTACAGCCGGGCAAACTGAGACTAGTAATTCGACTATTTGTGCGAATTGACGTATTCAACATCTTTTAAGAGTTAACCATTTTTTTTTTTATTTCTGATTTGTGATCTGGAAATTTTTAGTCTAGATTAGAACGAAACCTTAAAAATGTACATATATTACTAGGTATCATTAAACTTTTGGCCTCGTTAATTAAAATCAAAGAGAGGTAATTAATTTTTTGGTTTGTATATTTGGCCAATAATTATCTAAATAATTAGTTGATTTTAGGTCCGCAGAACGGAGTAATCGGACAATTGGTTTTATTGCCTTGATGGTGCAGTACTCAAGCCAAATAGTTCTTGTTCAATTTGAAATCTTAAATATTTTCTTGAATTAGGGTCAATACTTATTAAATAAAAGGCATCTTTTAAATCTATTTTTGTCATGAAACAATTTTTTGTTTATGTAAATTTTAGCACTGAGCGTAAATTTTCAATTTTTAAATGATCTGTTAAGTTTTTTTTTTTTTTTTTTCAGGATGAAACCATGTTTACCATTTGGCTTAGGTACCAGAATATACTTGATAAAAATTGCCCTTCAGTTTAATCATTCCTGGAGGTGCTAGGCGTCGGTGCAGGCGCCTTTTTTTTTTTTTTTTGTTTGTGGTTTATGCAATGAAGTTTTTAACTCTGCACCCTATTTATTTATCGCCTTTGCAGTCTTAATAATTTCTGACAGGTTTTCGCCTAATGAATGAATAAAAAATGGTTAAGTATTTTAAAGCTGGTCTTTCATGTCCTTTTTAAGGGAAGACAGAATAAAATTCCGTCGTATGACTGAATCCGGTACTGCAAGTCACAGAGAATACATTCTGTGTCCATCAACATTTTTATTAATTCTGGGTCACTGTTATTTTTCGAGGTCAGCGAATTAATAGCTTGGTTCAAGCATGAAATAGCCGTAGAAACTTGTTTTTGCCTAATTTTGATATTTTTCTAACGTTTAGCGTTTATATCGGAGATAGCCACCTTAATTTCGGCATTCAGTACCTACGGGAGCATTAATTAGTTTGCAGTTACTCGGCGAAAAGTATTTCACATTAATGTGTGTTCCAACTTAACTGCAAAGTCTTTGTGAATGTCGGCTCCAAAAGTATTCGAAATAGTTGGATCCTCGCCCAATATTTCAAGTATTGTGGTGTTTAGCATCGCATTAGCTGACCCAGGCTCGTCGGTATCCGTCACTTGCTCAGGCGCGCCGGCGGCGGCGGTGGTGGCGGTGGTGGCGACCTCCACAAGGGTGACCGTCATGACGGCACAGAAGATATAAACGGCGGGCTCGCACAGAGCGTAGCCACTTCGGCGGGTTCTGGTTCGAGGTCGACCTGCATCTCCGAACGTGGCTCAGAACCAATAATCCCATCGAGTAGTAGGCCAATTATAAATCTTTCAACGTATGACATGGCATAATAAATCATGAAATGCTTCATTTCGTATTACCGATCTCCAATGATATCATTACTATGGCATAATTTCGATGATGCACTATGATATCATATGATATTATTTGAAAACCGTGAGATCGTAATAGGCCTGCAGGTTTAAAACGTTGTTATTACGTTCTTGTTCTGAAAACCACCGATATCTCTATTAGTCATGAAACAGACCAAAGTACTGTTCGCGAGACTAATTTATAGGGTAGTACAGCTCCAAAGAGAAGTACGCAAACCCCAGATATGTAACCATTGTCACTATGAATACACCGATATCTCCATTAGTCATGAAACAGACCAAAGTACTGTTCGCGAGACTAATTTATAGGGTAGTACAGCTCCAAAGAGAAGTACGCAAACCCGGAGAGGTTACCATTACCATAAGGTAGTACAGCTCCAAAGAGAAGTACGCAAACCAGGATAGGTAACCATTACCACTATGTATATACTGTATTTATTCTTCTTAGAGATATAGTGTCATAAAAAATCATACAAAGGGGTATAAATAAGCCCACTGAAATAAATCTTATTTAACAGTTTTCGTTAAACTATTTTATTGGATTATAAAACTTCATTTCAGAGGAAACCAGTAAAAAATAAAAACGTAACAAATTTACCATTATAGGTATAATTCGTCATTAACTAATTAAGTTTCTCTAGTACTTATGAGAATATAACAAGATGGCTGACTTATCATACTTCTGCCCGTTATCAAACGAGCATTGTACGGGCAGCAAATAGAAAATGGCATTTTCGGCCATAGTCACTAATAAATGCACTTATTCACATAATGACTAACCTTGAGACTCCGAGCGGGAACGCCTGTCGAGCAAGCTGGAACGACTCCGTGTACGGCATCTTCGTAACACTTCGAGTTTTTTAAACTTACACAACAGATTTGACAATCCTCCTCACTTTTCCGCTTAGGCATTATAAATAAGTACTACCTCACTTCAAGTAAAAACTTTTAAGACGCGAGAGTGTGATCGTGGCGAGCACTAAAAAGCGAATGAAGCGAGCGGATAGGTCGCCCACCTTGTTGACGTGAGACTCATTTTAAATTTTATTTATACCCTCAAAGACTGGCGTATCACTAGGCGTTACTACAAGTATTATTTGCTAATCCCGAGGACGAAGCCGAGTATAATTAAGTCGGATGTTCGAAATATCGACTATTTTTTTCAATGCAATGTTCAACTCGTTTAGGTAACGAATAACGATATGTTTATTATTGCCTTTTGTATCTTTAGGTGGTAAAGCATAAAAAATTAATAATTTTAATAAATTTATTTGCGTCATTTGATATAAAATCAAATTTATTCATTTAATTTTTTCAACAAATTGTTTATTTTATAGATATCATGTTTCATAGCTACATTTACTGCTTATGACTTACACACTCGATATCCCAATAGAAATAAGTAATGTAAGTTTTATTTTTCAATACGACCGTGTTCGATTTCTGAACTGAGTAGGTACATGTTTTTTTTTTAAATTTATGTATGCAGTTTGTCTTGTCATTAAAATCGATGACATGGTTCCTAAGAACAGAACTTTCTACCTATGTCTTATAATTACGGACTTGCTCATAATGACCGATCTAAATGTGCCACTCTGTTTACCGTATACCAAACACCTTGTATAGATTTTCAATTTTGTATAATGTTTTTATAGCTGTTACCGTATAAATAATACATCGTGTTGAAAATATTAAACATAAAAAATTTAAAAGTAATGCGTTGTAATTACACGGCTAGGTATTATTGTTCGATACTTATTTTGTTCAGGCTTTGAAAGATTTGAAGGTGTATGTTTTACTGTCGTATCGACATTCCCGCCTTGTATATAAAAAAGTAAAACATACATACGCGACTGTCAAACCTTGCAACTTTTTAAGAGGCGAGTGAAAGCTCATTATCTATCGAAAATGTAGGTACGAGTAGTTTATCGTATACTTATCCATATAGGAGTAACAGTAATTGCAAAAAAATAATAATAATAGTAATTGTAAATAAAGTAACATATGGAATATGTTTACAAATTACTTAATTCATCTACAGAAATACTAATTTATATAGATTAGAATGAATAGATAGGTAAATATGTCTTGCATTCCAATAAAACTTACCCACTAAGATGGAAATTTGGACGCGGTGTTTATTTCTCTCTATAAATCATAATGAGCACTTAGCTGTCATCGTGTTTTCTTCACCAAACTGGGTTTGTTTATTGTTTTAGTTTTCCAAATATGAGACGGGAGCTTCAGATGCTGAGCCACCATCTTTGTTTTCTCAATTTCGCGCATGCGCATTTCTATACGGCAAGAAGCTACAAAAAGACGTAATTTAGACGAATTTAACTCGAAGAAAATAAAGTAGGTACCTACTTTCTAGGATTCTGTAGTAAACAAGGAACCCTTATTGTTTTCCCATGTCCGTTTGAGTATCTGTCTGGGCTTTAGCTCCGAGACAGCACCAGAAAGCTGTAATTTGGCATGAGTTTATATTATTCACGTAGACAAATTGGTAAAACAAAATTTTGCATAAAAATGGGATTGGTAGGTACATTTTTTGTTCGCGGCTTATCTCAAAGACTTTAAGAACGCTGTAATTTGGCACGCACGAGTAAGCAGATATATTAATCACGTCGAGAAATCGGTAAAACTTACCTCCCCTACCTGTAAAGTGTGGGACGAATTTTTTTCTAGTCAGTCCCATGGTGTGGGATGACGTTAGAATTAGATAGATCTTTCAAAAATATTGTGAATGTGTCAACACTGTTCCAACCAACGTATTAAAAACCAATTTTCGGTGGAAGTTTGCATGGTAATGTAATATTTTTTTAGTTTTATCATTCTCTTATTTTAAAAGTTACAGAGGGGGGGGGGGGGGCACACACATTTTACCACTGGAAGTGTCTCTCGCGCAAACTATTCAGTTTAGACAAAAATGATATTAGAAACCTCAATATCATTTTTGAAGACCTATCCATAGATAAAAGATACCCCACACCTTCGAATTCTAAGCCTCACACATACAGGTTTGATGAAAAAAAAATTTTTGAGTTTCACTTCTAAGTATGGGGAACCCCCAAAATTCCAAAATTTATTGCTTTTTTTCTATTTTTGTGTGAAAATCTTAATGCAGTTCACATAATACATCTACTTACTAAGTTTCAACAGTAGGTATAGTTCTTATAGTTTCGAAAAAAAGTGGCTATGACATACGGACGGACAGACAGACAGACATGACGAATCTATAAGGGTTCCGTTTTTTGCCATTTGGCTACGGAACCCTAAAAACGTACTTGGAAAGGAAACGCTATATTTTTTTCAATATCATCGGCGTCACCTTGGACATTCGCTGCAGCATCAAGTCATCTCTTCTACGATGATCTGAACTCGTCAAAAGGAAAGAAGAAGCTGAAGAGGAGCTAAGGAAACAAAAAGGAGAAAGCTAGTATAAGACCCTTTTTAACGAAGTGGAATGCTGTTGCGCACTGAATCTACCATGGCTAGTCGACAGGCGTGTGTGGGACTCTCCCTCCTGAGTGCGGGACGTATAATATACAGTATATATCCCTGTGAACCCTTTAAGGAGCATGTTCAGAATCGATATATGAAAGTAATGGCGTCATTGAAAATTTAAAATCGTAAAATTAATTTTCTAATTCCTCATACATTTTATTTCACAGACTCAACTATATTTGTATTTAATGGCGTATTTCAAAATTAATTTTAAATAAAATGTAAAAGCTAAAGTAGAGAAGCAAATTATCGGTTCATCCGGTGATTTAAGCCACGGATTGAAAGAAAAGTTAGTCCATCATATTTAAGAAATGGAACGTTGCTTATACTTTTACCTACTTATAATAAACGTATGCAACTCAGAGTTCATTGTTATGTGAGTTAATCTAAGTGAAGTTATCTAAAATAAAAATAAATACTGATTTCAAGAAAATATTATAGTTAAATCTTGGTTAACTTGAAAGGCTCCATTAATGGACCATAGGATAAAAATTTCTTGGTCTAATGATGGCAACTTTGTGGTCCAATCGAAGTTACGGTGGTCCAAACAAGGCGACCATCGAGATTTTTATTTATTTGTTATTGCATAATATTTATTTAAAACAATTATTTTGGAATTGAACTGCCTTTGAAATAGACTACTTATTTTGCGTTTATGTCGTGTAGTTTAGAAATTATGAGTGTCCAAAGTTAAGTAGTCTAATAGTGGCAACCTTACCCTAATATTTAATAGTAAAGTGACCTACTTGCTCCTGTTTTAGACTGAAAAATTGCCCACTTTTTCACATTATCACCTCGACAGATTTTTCTGATAAACTTGAAAATAAAATATAGTTCATGACGGGATACGGGTTTCTTTTCGGGATACGACCACCCTCTTACTCATACAGATTTAAATTTCACGAATAATACTAAGGTGAAATAAAAATATATTTAAGATTTAAAAAAACTATATTTTAATAAATAATAATTATCACAATCGCACACGACAAATACACTCTTTTTACAATAAGTTACATTGACTCCTTACACACTCACTCTTCATAAATACAAATAAATAATGATGTAAGTATTACAGATCTGTTATTAGCGTAGAATAATTTTAAGAGGTCATTACACATTTATGTCTTTAGTACTACTCAAAAATTTTAAAAATGTAGTCGTCTGAATATTTAAGTTTTACAGTTTCACAGTATAGTAACTACCAGTGTTGGACGCGGTTAGGATGAGAGAAAAAGACAAGCTTTATCTTGCGTCGCGCTCTTTCGTATAATAAATTATATGCAGTTGCAACGAGAATGTGTCTCTCTGTCTCATTCCTGTGCTAGTGATCCACCTGGTTCCGCCAATGTTTACGCCATTTCTGGCAATCAATTTATAAAATCTTGGGTTTTAAATATAAAGTAATGGAAATGGGAAACGGAGTCCTATACTGAAAAATAAGTATGTTATTTAATAAGGTCTTAATTTATCGATTCAACTCAGAACATTACAAATCGACATCTTTAAAAATGGAAAAGTACTGTAAATTTTATATACTTAAATAACGTTATTCTGTTTTTCTGAAAAGTCACAATTTCACCTTTTCTTAAACAAACGATTAAAAGTAGTATTACCTTGAGACTCAATTTCTAATGCACACATAATGTATAACTATAGTGGAGGAGATAATTAACAAATTATATATCAAATTTGAGATGTACTTACCTCAATTTTTAATGAAGTAAAGACCTTTAGGTAATTTGATGTGCCGAAATCAAAATAAAAAATTTTATATAACTTCTACTTAATTCCTACACATTTACGTTGAACAGTGACGAGCAAATGCTTGTGTAAAATATTGATAAAAATACCTACTTACAACTATCACTAGGTTACATAACGCTAGACTTAATTCATATTTACAGTGTACTATCAAGAATTAAGCTAAATTGCATCTAAACAATGCCTAAGTTCAAAATGATTGTTTGATTAATCTTCCTCAGTCTTATTGATGTGCCGTGCATTCAAATAAATTAATATTATGTTGACAATCGTAAATAATTTAATATAATTACAACTTATGATTACACTAATATTGACCAAATCTCAAGCATTACTAATTTGGTGAGAGTTGAAAATCTACAACTATATCTGTTATGCTTAATTAAAAACAGTATTATATGTAGTAATAATATTGAGAAGTTTCACACGCTATGCATTTATGACAGAATGTGTCAAATTTTCCAAAAAGTGTCTCAGTATTGATAAATACCTATGCAAAAAAATGTTGAATATTGACAATATCTTATGCATCTGTATCATCCTCATCATCGCTCCATTATTTCTTTAGGATTCGCATAATAACGTAAATATTTCGAATCTTAGTTTTGTAAATATTTTTTTATCATTTTAAGCTAGTTACTTATGCTATCTATTGTGCTGTAATTTTTTTTACTAAGAAAATATATTTTTACTAGGTAACAATGAAAAAATACTAATTTACTAAACTAATTTCAAATTTATCTTACGTTTCGAGTATTGAAATAACTTCGTTGTTGACCGCATTCTACAAGTTGGAATAACAATAACACCACAAAAAAATGAAATAGTTTCGTATCTTAAAGCTGAAAGTTATGATATAGAATTTTGTAAATATGCTTTAATTGAAAAAATATAATACTCAATCTAAAGAAAGATTTTAATTTGACTCTACACATACTTGAAAAGTTGCAATTCGCTAATATTATCGATTGTTTTAAGTTTTGTGTTTTTGTCGTTTTTTCTTACGTAATTTCCTTTAGTTCAATATAATATTTTCTAATAATTTTAAAGAAAGTTCGGAGATTTTTTAGGTTTCAATAGCATCTTGTGGCACACTGCTTTTTTCAAGGTGTTTGTGGTGGCGCGGGACATCCTGTAAATAAAAAGGATATTATAATTTAATGGCCATATTGGTACGAGTTGGTGATTTGAAAAGGTATCAAATACTTATTTTCTACATTATGCACCAAAAGTGAGCCTTTAAAATTATTTTATTCACGTTATGTAGATCAAAATTCAACTCAATCACTCCCATAGATCCTGAGCAAACTGGCCGTGAGAGACGGTCAGAGAGACACACGAGCGATTCTTTTGTACTTAAAAGTATGAAACTCCTATAACTATGTTCATAGGTATAACGTCCCACAGCTGCCTGGACGTATGGGTACGTTTTCTTAAGATACGATGTGATGATACGATAATGTTATACAGGGTGGCACATTTGGATCGATCAGTATGAGCAAGTCTGTAACTGTAAGACATACAAAGATCTGTCCATACGAACCATGCCATCGATTTTAGTGACAAGAAAAACTGCATACAAAGATTTTAAAAAACTTATACCTTCTCAGTTCGAGAATCGAACCCGGTCATGTTGAAAAATAAAACTTACATTATTTCTATATGGATATCGATTGTATAGATCATAAACAGTAAATGTTACTATGAAACATAATATCTAAAATTAATAAAATTTTATTTCATATCAAATAACGTAAATAAATTAATTAAAATTATAAAATTTAATGCAAATTCACCACCTAAAGATACAAAACGCAATAGTAAACGTATCGTTACCTAAATAATGTAAGTTTTATTTTTCAATACGACCGGATTCGATTCCCTAATTGAGTAGGTACTTACATGTTTTTTTTCTTATTTATGTATGCAATTTTTATTGTCACTAAAATCGATGATATGGTTTCTAAGAACAGCAGGCTTACTCTCGAACCAATTCCGATCGATTGACATTGGGATTGTGATTTTTCGTACCCTTTATTTGCCGCGCATTCGCGCCAAATTGGACCCTATTGTGCTGATTTGAGTGAATCAAACTCGGTGTTATATAATTTTCTCAAAATCCGGATCTGATTTGGCGCCAGTATTGCTACTCAAGCGTACGAACAATCACAATTCCAATGATAATCGATCCGAATTGGTTCGAGAGTAAGCCTACAGATCTTTGTATGTCTTTACAGACTTGCCCGTACTGACGAAATAAAAATGTGCCACTTTGTATACAGACGGTGTGGTGGCGTAACACACGGCTTGCGCTTTTGTGATTGTGTGTACTAATTTATTAATCTCTACTGGAATACCGCTTGCAAGTAATGAAATATGTAGTTTTTCAATAAACTCGTGTCGTTTCTACAAAGTTAAAGTTGGGCATAAGAAGGCATCTCTATCGCATTTAAACAACTACGCCATTGAATCAGAAGAACAGCTAAGCTCAACAGCTAAAAACCATAATCAATGTTGAAATAGAAGGGCTTAAATAATGTGACAATAGTATCGATGAAATGCAAACTCTGTCGAACAGTTTTTTGTAACGGGATCGAGACGACTCGTGTCCCGCAACGTCACATGTGAATGGGACCGCAAAATTACATGTTTGGTCAGGTGGTTACAACAGACGTTGCATTTACAAAGAATACGAAATGGTTCATTATGGCACTTTAACACAATTTTTTTACATCCATACTATAATAATATTATAAATGGGAAAGTGTGTGTTTGTTTGTCCGTCTTTCACGGCAAAACGGAGCGACGGATTGAAGTGATTTTTTAAGTGGAGATAGTTGAATGGATGGAGAGTGACATAGGCTACTTTTTGTCTCTTTCTAACCCCCCACTTCCCTAAAATGGGGGGTGGAAGTTTGTATGAAGCATTCCGCAATTTTCAAGGTAGAAAGCTAAAAATTGGTATGCGAACTATTTGTGACTAACAAAAAAATCGTGCATCATTTTTTTTAGGAAATCTGCCCCCAACCCCTTAAAAGGTGAAATTTTATATGGGACTTTTTGCAGTTTTCAAGGTAGGAAGCTAAAAATCGGTACACAGACTCTTTGTTATCAACGAAAAATACTACCTTATTTTTTTTTAAATCTTCGGTGTTACCCCGAATTTAACGCGAGCGAAGCCGCAGGCAAAAGCTAGTCGTCTATAAAACTAGATAAACAGATATTTTACTTTAAGTCTGACGTATTTGAAGTGCCTCATAATGCTGGGATGTGCCTCCATTGCGGATGGAGAGTCTGCGCAGGGAGTTTCAGCCGGGTATTGGGGACCAGCGGAATAGCCACTGGTTGACCAGGGGGGGTTATTGTCTAAGGAAAAATTCTATCACGATTGCCTTGAAATTACTAGTCATTGCGGTGTTAATACAAGACTATATGCCTAATGTCTGACAAAAAGTAGTAATGGATGCAATTTGACTGTCAAAATTGAAAGCGATCGCGATAGACTTTTTTTACACAATCAAGGGGCTGAGTCTACGGCATACGTTGATGAGAGCTCTGATAATGTTAATGATTTAAATATAGAATTGTTAATGCGTATGAAATAGTACATTGTTACCCTAGGGGTGAAAGTAACTTATTTAGTCCCGAGACGGTGTTTGGCGCCCGAGCGTAGCGAGGGCACCAATAGTTCGAAGGACTAAATAAGTCTTTAACCCGAGGTAAACACTGTGCTTTTCATTACGAATACAAGGAAAGTAAAAATAACACAATGAATTAGCTAAAGAAAAAACGTGTAAGTTTTATTTTACATAAATCAATAACTTCTGCTTTAGCCCGCTTTCTCTTATAAAATAAGCGTTAACTCCATACCTGAATCATATGAACTCATTGTGTTAATTATTAATGTTATACAAATATAAATAACAGTTAATACAAATCTCTGCTATACGGCAGTATAAACAAAACTAGAAATGGAAAAAACAAATGAAGATCGCATTAATTGCCGCATTAACGCTTATTTTTTTTCTGTGGCCGGCCAGCTATTCAGCCATTATTTTCCTTTTCATAATTCAAAAAATGGTAAATATTTTGCCCCAATATATGTTATCTTAAAGAAATAGTGAAAATAAATTATAATAAAGTCTTTTAAAAATATATTCTTTAAATACCAAACATTATGTTTTTTCAATTTTACACCGTGCTGTCAGAAAGTCGGAACATGGCTCAATAAAAATGTGAAAAATTTTAAATTTGACAGCCGCTGTCAGTTGAAAGTTATTCTCCCTAGGGCTGAAAAGTATTACTTTCAACCCGCTCCCCAGGCAACTTCAGACCTACTTTCAGAGTATGAGTAATGAAATAGTACATTGTTACCCCAGGGGTGAAAGTAACTTATTTAGTCCCGAGACGGTGTTTGGCGCCCGAGCGTAGCGAGGGCACCAATAGTTCGAGGCACTAAATAAGTCTTTAACCCGAGGTAAACACTGTGCTTTTCATTACGAATACAAGGAAAAAAGTAAAAATAAAATAATAAATTAGCTAAAGAAAAAAGGTGTAAATCAACAATTTCTGCTTTAGCCCGCTTTCTCTTATAAAATCAGGCGTTAACTCCATACCTGAATCAGATAACATTGTGTTAATAATCAACACAATGTTATACAAATATAATTAACAGTTAATACTATAGGTACTTACGGAAGTATTAACAAAACTCTACAAATGGAAAAAACAAATGAAGATCGCATTGCCGCTTTCCCGCTTATTTTGTTTTTTTTCTGTAGCCGGCCAGCTATTCAGCCATTATTTTTCATTTTCATAATTTAAAAAATGGTAAATATTTTACCAAAGTCTATGTTATTTAAAAGAAATAGCTAAAAATTTATTATTATAAAGTCATTTAAAAAATATATTCTTTAAATACTTAACATTGTTATTTCAATTTTACACTGCACTGTAATTGAGTGGCTGTATAGAAAGTCGGAACATGGTTCAATAAAAATGTGAAAAAAGAACTAGTTGAAGAAATAGTTGAAAGTAAATTATAATAAAGCAATTTAAAAAAAACATGTTCTTTAATTAAAACTTAACTTTGTTATTTCAATTTTACACCGCGCTGTAATTGAGTTGCCGTATAGAAAGTTGAAACATGATTCAAGAGAAATGTGAAAATAGAACTAGTTTCTTTTTTTAAATTTGACAGCAGCTGTCAGTTGAAAGTGCTGAAAAGTATTACTTTCAACACGCTCCTCAGGCAACTTCAGACTTGCTTTCAGAGTATGAGTATTTGTTTGAGAATTGTTTTCAACTGACAGCTGTCAATTTATAAAAAAGAAACTAGTTCTATTTTCACATTTCTCTTGAATCATTCCCGATTGGATTCGATTCCCAAATTGAGTAGGTACCTACAAGTTTTTTTTCCTTATTCATATGCAATTTTTATTGTCACTAAAATCGATGACATGGTTTCTAAGAACAGATCTTTGTATGTCTTTACAGACTTGCCCGTACTGAGCGATATAAATGTGCCACTTTGTATACAGACAGCAGCTGTCAGTTGAAAGTGATTCTCCCTAGGGCTGAAAGTATTACTTTCAACACGCTCCTCAGACAACTTCAGACTTGCTTTCAGAGTATAAGTATTTGTTTCAATTGTTTGAGAATTGTTTTCAACTGACAGCTGTCAAATTATAAAAAAAGAAACTTGTTCTATTTTCACATTTCTCTTGAATCATGTCCCAACTTTCTATACGGCCACTCAATTACAGCGCGGTGTAAAATTGAAATAACAAAGTTAATAATAATTAAAGAACATATTTTTTTAAATGGCTTTATTATAATTTACTTTCAACTATTTCTTTTAAGAAATGGTATATATTTTGCCCAAATCTATGTTATATGGGCAAAATATTTACCATTTTTTTTTCAATGATGATGCTGAATAACTGGCCGGCCACAGAAAAAAAAACAAAATAAGCGGGATAGAGGCAATCCGATCTTCATTTGTTTTTTAAGAGTTGAAGAGTTTTGTTTAATACTTCCGCATAGCAGAGATTTGTAATAACGCAATGAGTTCATGTGATTCAGATATGCTGGATAATTCATATTTTTATCTTTACTTTCCTTGTATTCGTAATGAAAAGCAGTGTTTACCTCGGGTTCAATACTTTTTTAGTCCCTCGAACAATTCCTCAACTCGCTCGGGCGCGGTCGGTCTCGGGACTTAATAAGTTACTTTCACCCCTAGGGTAACAATGTACTATTGTGAAAGTACTTACTACGTACATGTAACCCCATTAATACACTTGACCTATCACTTGACCTCAGAGAGGAGAAATATTTATATTTGTAATCAGATATTTTTTTATAAATAGTAATTTCTATGTGGTAACAGAGAAGCTCTTAACAGAAGAAGAAAAAATCTATTATTTCATGTCATGTTGGCGCGATTAAGAGCATCTTTTATAGTTTGATATGTTTACGGAATACGATAAAAATGTATGTAGCATTTTCATTATTACGTTGTGCTTTATCTGTTCCTCCATTATGTGATATTTTCTTTGGATAACATTACTGTGTAATGCATGTCACCTAACTGCATTAAATGCCCGCCTGAAAGTAATGATGGTGTAAAATATATGTAATTCTCAGAAAACCATGAATGGAGCAAAATATACTTAATCAAAAAGTTTATGAGAATCCAAGTTTGAGCATTTTTTTGTGATAGGAATAACTAAACAATTTTTTTAGTTTCACTGACATTTTGACAAACGGTTAAATGTTTTAAATGGATGTCATCGTCCTGTTTCTGTCAAGAGGCGATGGATGTCCAAACGTTTACATTCACTTTGAGGCGATACGGGTTAAGCCGAGTGGCGCCCGCGAACTTCTTACTCCAAAAGTCCCATTTCTACAGCAATGGGATATTCCGCTATTGTACAAAGATCATTATTGATCTTTTAGTTTAAATGATATTGACGATCATTTAAAGTTTACTTACTACAAACACTGCAAGCTATCTCGTCACTGTTGTCTCCGCAACCGTCGCGGCCCGAGCAAGCCACCGCTGTGCTTCTGCATCTACCGTTGCCGCACCGGAGAGGACAGAAGTCCGCCGCTCGCCATCTTCAAAAATACAATACACGGCATTATTTTGAATTCTCTATTGTATTCTAAGTATGAATATTTCTGAAGAAGCAAAAAAATTAATCAAGAGGAGTGTTAGCTACTGAATTAAAATTTGTCCATTTTTGTTTTTCAAACACAAACTGCATCAACCCATGGTGATATTTTTTGGGACCATCTACAGTTCTATACCTACTGCACCGATAGGGCCAGAAACAAAATTTTCAATATTTTCTACAAAATCTAAAGCCTACGACTTATTTTGAGACCTATCAAATATACACAAAAAAATTCATAAAAATCGGTCAACCCGTTTTGGAGGAGTTCGATAACAAACACTGTGACACGAGACTTTTATAAATTAAAGGAAATAAAAACGTATAGGCTTCAAAAAATTAGAGGCTCGTATATGAGGAAATGTATAACTTTTCACAACAAGTTGCACAAAGTATAACTGATTTGCCTTTTCATTTTAAAGCGCATGTAAAAAGACGTATGAGTAAAGGTTATTATAAAGTCAACGATTATTTACTTAAGTTTATTTCAATTACTTTAGTTCAATATCAGTACAAAATCAGTGGTACAGAGCTAATTAGGGTTATAGAAGTGAAGGATCTGGGTGTTCATCTTACATCGGATCTAAAATTTTCTAAACATATCACGACCATATGTAAAAAAGCTTTTAGAACTTTGGGATTTGTTATGAGAGTTATTCGGGATTTCACAAGTATACAAGCTATAGCAGCTCTTTACAAGGCATTAGTTAGGAGCCACCTGGAGTACAACGCATTGATTTGGTCTCCATTCGAAAAGAAATACATCACAATGCTCGAAAAGATTCAAAACAAATTTATCAGATTTTTATATTTAAAACTTTATGGAGTTTATCCGTTCTATCCTCTCAAATATCCAACACTGTTTATTCTTGGCATGGTTGGTTACAGCGAGCTGAGAGTCAGAAGGGAGTTTGCACTCGTTTTATACTTATTTAAAGTTATTCGAGGAAAAACTTGTAATTCCGATCTGCTAGCTAAAGTAGGTCTATATGTACCGGATAAATATGTGTGGAGACGCAAAATGCCAAAACTGCTGTCCATACCATTCGCCCGCACTAAATTGTTAAAGGAGGCGCCTCTGACGCGGGCATTTCGCTTTCTCAACCTCTTGTCAGAAAACATTGACATATTTGTTTGTTCTCTGAATGAATTCACAAAGACGGCTCTATTTGTTATCAGTTACGGAAATAATTTTTACATAAATTTAACACAATTAATAACAACCAATATGGTTTTCAAAAGGGTCGAAGTACCTCTCAGCTGTTGTCGAACTTCGCCGACGAGGTCAACGGTTACCTGAACGCCCGCGAGCAGGTGATCGTTGCCATGATCGATTTCAGCAAAGCCTTCGATACGTTAAGGTATCCTGCACTTTATTCGAGTTTGGAGCAGGCTGGTCTACAGGGCCCTCTACTAAATTGGTTTAAAGATTACCACTGCAATAGAATTACTAAAGTGAAGATAAATAACACCATGAGTGATGAAATACCTACCGTTCGCGGTACGGCCCAAGGTTCCATAGCCGGACCTTTGGAGTATTTATTGTATGTTAATAATATGTGTCAATTACTTCCAGACGGATCTGTGTACCAGTTTGCGGACGACACATGTCTGGTAGCTCACCATCAAAACATAGTCGCCGCCCAAGCAAATATACAAAACTACTTCGATAAATTATGTATGTGGGCTCACGACGTGGGCCTGGTGATCAATGCTTCTAAAACTAAAATAATACATATACGCTCGCCATATATAACATCTATACAGACGCCTAAAATAATAGCGCATGATCACCAGTGCCTACATCGCTGGTCTGCTGATTGTGGGTGCCCAGCACTGGAAGTGGTCGATCAACATACATACCTAGGCGTCATTATTGACAAGCACTTCAATTGGGGCCCTCACATCGAATATTTAATAAATAAACTTAGGTCTATCCCATCTAAATTATCCATTCTTAGATATAAGTTGCCATATCAAACATTAAGAATGTTATACCTTGCGCTGGCGGATTCTATCATAGAATACGGCTTAAGTTGTTATGGGCGTACGTTCAAAACATACATAGATAAGATATATAAACTACAAGTGACCATGTTAAAAACAATAGTCCCTATATACATTAGAAACAAACTCAGGGACGATGAACACGGTTTGTTTAAATACTGTCAAGTAATGTCGGTTTTTAATAAAATTAAAATTGCTATTGTTTTAGATAAATATGTAAAACTTTCATTGCTTGTAAAAAATATGAGACCAAGTCACCTACGTACGCTGACTTATTTACCTAAATATAAATTACCAAATACGAATAATGTGTACGGTAAGAGGACGTGGGAGTATATGCTGCCTGACATCTTAAATAATATACCTGTAAAACTTCCAGATAGCAGTAATAGAAAGAAAATCAAACAGGTGCTTAAAACTTTCCTAATGTGTGACGGTGCTGAATGATAGTTGGTTGTTGGTATTTTTTTTTTTTACCTCTGTAATGCCCAGTGAGCTGGGAACGCATGCCATCGTTCAAGCCCCTAGAGGGCTTTTGATGGCATTTAGTAATTTTAAATTGTATGTGGTTAACGTATTGAATAAATAAATTAAAAAAAAAAAAATTATGTATAATTTTTTTTTTCTATTATTAATACTAGGTACTTACTTATTTGAATTGCTTAAATATCGCATTGGGTACTTACCTGTAATGATATTGTAAGTTAAGAAAAATAAATAAATAAAATAAAAAATTTCTGATTCTGAATGATGCTAATGCCTGGTGTTAATTTAAAGATATTACTCGTTATAATGTAAATAATCGTGTTGTTGTGTATAACTATTCATGTAAACAAATATTGTTGTATTCGGTAACGACATAGTAGGGAGGAAACTGACACATCTAATCTTGTAATGAAAGTTGAGTTCAAATTTTTGCTTTGACGTCAACTTCCACTTGGCGACTCTGTAACAATACAGGGAGAAAAAAAGCCTTTGCTGGTTTTATTGCTGATTCTTTCCAGTACAAGGTCTCCCGCCGTAGACTTGTGAACCTTTGGCGTAGCTTCTTTGACGTGCAAAAGTGATTATTTAAAATGAAATTTAAATAACTGAATTTGAATTTGAACGAGTAAAAAAACAAGCTATCTTTAATGAGATTTACACTGTTTATATTGTGAAGTTTTTTTATACCTAATTTCTGATTCAGTGGGCGCTACCGACCCTTGGTTCAACAACCACGGTTGTACTATGGGGAAGTAAATATACCGTTTGTACAACTGTTCGAATATTCTTTATTTTATTATTAGCTAGCTGTACCCGGCAATGCCACGTAAATGCCTTTTTTTGCTAGGAACCCTCACGGGTGTCCCCATAACACCCTACCAAAGTTTCATTACAAACTGATGAATGGTTTCAGAACGCATAGAGGACAAACAAACATACTCGTAGTAATACATTGATTTTTATTTAAGTATATAGATTGTTACGACCCAATGCAACTGTGGAAAATGTCCAACTCGTTTGAATCACGGGGAAGTAGAATAATCTATGGTCCAACTAATCCGTTAATCAATCTTTTTAAATTCGGTCACGGCGACCAATCTCAACAAAGACTAAGCCATCTGTGTAGGGGATATTATAGTGCACAAGTGACTGTGCAAATGCAAGTTCACTGATCGGGGCGAGATCAGGCGCAGGACCAACTGTTTAGCGTGCCTTCCGAAGTATGGAGGAGCTCGATATGTTTCGTAATTCGGTCACCCATCATAGGACTAACCACAGCCAACGTTGCTTAACCATAGCAACCGTTTGCTGCGCTCTCGCCAATGCACCACCAAGCTCCTCATCATGTCAACATGTCATATTACAAATATATACCTACATACAAGGCCGGATTTAGAATAGGGGCCACGTGGGCCCGGACCCAATATATAGCGTCAAATTTTTAGAGGCGGCAAAGCGGTAGAGAAAAATCTGGAATTAGGAAAATAATATTATTTTAATAGGTAGCCGCTATTTTGAAAATAAGATACATATTTGAAGGGTACAGGAAAAGAAGGGGCTCATCAACATTTTTTACGAATTTTATCTAATACTGGCATTAAGTGTATTTTATACGGGCCTTTTCGATGACATATTCAAAACAAACAAAAAAGGGATCATCGCCTGTTGAATCTGAACATTCAAATATCCGAAAATTACTAAAAGGGGCCTATTGTGAGCAAAACAGGGTTAGAAGGAGCACATTTCGTTCGGACTTGCTAAGAACGGGTACATTATGAATTAACATTTTTAGAACAAGTCCATTGCGACGCTATTTTGAATGATTTATCATACAGTGGTGCGATGTCACGTAAAACATCGAAGTAATTTTTAAGTGCTTATGTGGATTTGGTTTTGTATCGGTGGAATTATAAGAATATCTTCTCAAAAATCGACAGTGATAATTTTTATCTAAAAACTAAGAAGAGAAAATCTTATACTTAGGCGAATGGCGTATGTATAAAAAAAACTCCGATTGTCTTGTCATCTAGTCATTGGGCGAGATGGGAATGAGGAAAAAATCTACAGTCCCATCTCGCCCTATTAAAGAATTGAAAATCGAAAATGAAAGCAAAAAAAAAACTTTTTTTCGCGATTTTTATAATGGGGCATAGGAAGATGCTTGTATCACTGGTAGAGGGAAGCGGAAAAGAAATAGTTTGAGTAAGAATGAGTTCTTTTTACCTCCTTCAAACTATAATGAAGACCTTCCTATATCGAAAGAAAAATATGAAGATCTACAAGTATTAAAGAAGTTTTGTTGTATCAAGGCTCAATAATATTATACTAATATTTGTCATAAGTAAAATATTAATTAAAATAATAAAATAATGTTAAAACATCACACTTTTTTATTTATTAAATTATTTCAGGAATTTTTATTTAACATACAAACAGGTTATGAAAGGGATAATAACGGGTTCATTACACTAATCGACCCCTTTTTGCCGTGTTCATTTATGTTTTACTTTAAAAAAAAATGAGTCTACTGATAACTATACATAACATTCACAAAAAAATTCCTTTGTTACTTACACTGGACTTATTTTAATCTTATAACATAGTTAAATAATTAAGTAAATGGTAAATAGCATGGTATTGCAATCTCAAATCTTTTATTTACGATTTTCTCTAATTATGCTAATTGTTGATGAGCCCCTTCTTTTCGTGTACCCTTCATTTGTGATCTACCTATCAATATCTACAATTTGATACTCCAACAAATATGTTTGTTTTCTTTTGTGTTATTTAGAATTTATTGTATTGATAAATGTTTGAGTATCGCCATACCACATTTTTAATGTTCTTGTTTGTGGTACAACTATCCAGGGTAAAACTGATGCACTCTTTCTTTCGTTCTTTCGTTTTAAAGCTGTCCAATGATAGTTATCAAAATAAATGTAAAAGAATTTTTAAATCACCATCATAGATAAACTCTGCTCGTTATACCTAGTAAGTTGGTTCAAGGATAAATTTACTTACCGTAAATTCAACCGGTTGTACCACACATAATTTGTTTTCCAGGATTGGATCAGGTCGGTAGCGGCAGTGTACAAAAAAAAGTGTGTGCACTTTCATTTTTTTTTGTATTCTGATTTCTGACGTATGGAACCGTAAAAAGTCATTTTAAGGTTAACTTCTCTAATATATACAAATATTAACACATGTTATCTTACAAATAATTCTATCTCAAGAATAGTTTACTGGTTCAATGCGAATAACTTGTGCCTCAATGAAGGGAAAACTAAATGTATTAAAACTTCCTCTTTGTCCTGCCGGCTGCCCAATGTTAAAAAGGTTCACTGTAAACATAAAGAATAAAAATGTGGATTTTGTGGATACCGTAGTATTTCTTGGTATTACTATAGATTCTAAGCTTCAGTGGGGCTCACATATTGATAAATTGTCATAAGTTCTGCAGCCTACGCTGTATGGAAAATACGTCAGCTGACTGATGTTGATTCAGCAACACTTTGCCTATTTTCATAGTGTGATGACGTATGGCATTTTGCTGTGGGGAAATGCTGCCGACATTCAGACTGTTTTTGTGCTGCAGAAAAAGGCTATTCGTGCTATTTATAATCTTAAAATAAGACACTCTTTGAGACAAAAATTTAAAGATATCAATATAATGAAAGTTGCGTCACAAAATGTTTACAAGAATGTAATATATGTCCATAAAAACATTAATTTATTTTGTAAAAACAGTGACATTCATTCAGTGAATACTAGGCAAAAGAATATATTAGCGTTATCAAATACTAGGCCCAAAAAATTAATAATTCTTTCAAAGGCCTTTGTGTACGTTTCTACAATAAAATCCCAAATAATAATAAAGCACTTAGCTTAAATAAATTTAAAGTCACAAACAAGGGCGCACTTATGAAAAAAGGATATTATAAAGTGTCTGATTTTATGACAGACTAGCTGTGCCCGCGACTTCGTCCGCGTGGAATAGTAACTTTTGGCAGCATTTTGTTTTTGTAGGCATTTTTTTTAGATCTTGATAAAAAGTAGCCTATGTTATATACCTTATATAATTATCTATCTATTAGAGAAAGTCCCGTCAAAATCGGTCCAGCCGTTCCGGAGATTAGCGGGAACAAACAGACAGACAGACAGACAAAAATTTTTTAAATTGTGTTTTTGTTATTGGTACCCGATATACATTCATACTCATTAAGTAAAAACTTGTTATTTTGACATTACAAACAGACATTTCATTTTTTTTATTTGTTTAGATAAAACTGCTTGGGATTGACAAAAAATTACTATTAATAAATCCATGCAAAAATGTGATAATTGACGTTCAAAGGGAACACTATGTAATAATGGCATAAATGTCATTAATTTGAGTACCTAACTGTTGTACTCACTCGCATTTATATATTATTTTTTTTTAATAAAAATGTTTGTGAAATATAATATTTGTAATGTTGGCAATTTAAAAAGAAAATAGGAGACAAAAAAAAATACAAGCCCTTCCGAGTATCTTGCCTGTTCTTCTCGAGAAGGCTCTCCCAATTTCCTAACAGTTGTAGTATTTTTTTTTCATTTTACTTGTATTTGCATACATCTTAATAATAGTTGGGGTGTGTATACAAGGATTAAATAATTAGTTAGATTTTTGGTTGAAGATTTTTATTTTTTGTTTGACGTAAATAAGTGCCTGTAAAGGTATATATTGAATAAAGATTTTTGAGTTTGAGTTTGAGTTTAACCACTAACAACTAATATTTATGTTATACAACTATTAACTAATATTTATGTTATGGGTTTATATATGACAACAACATTAGACATTGGTACTACCTAAATGTTTATGTTAGCCGCCGATTAGACATGGGGTGGATTAGGTAATTTTCGTTCGTACCTGTTCCTAATGGTAGTCCCTTTCTTCTCCGAATATCGATCGTCCGAAAATCATAATCCCGAAAACGCTTGAAATAATCATCACTTTCCATAATGTTCGGGTATACGAAATTGTATATTACCTAATCGTCTTTAGTTCTAATGCTTTTGTGTCATAATATCGGGTGCTATAATAATAAGATATCCTAATTTTACTTGCTATAAAGTCACATGTCCTAAGTGTTATATTGTATAATATTGTTAGTCCGAATGATGGTTTATAATAATTTTGTTAGTCCTAAAACATGTTGAAAAGTTGATTTATCTTGGTTATGTTATCAATAACATAAAGCTGAGACTTACTATCAATAATAACAAATTGAATTTAAATGTTGTCTTATGAACCTTAACAACCGTTACGTTTTCAAATTCAGTGACAGAAATATATCGCTGTAAAACCGACACCACGTAGTCTTGTCTGCCCTACCCCTAGAGTGTTATTAAAACCCGCGTAGGCGCGGAGGGGCGAGGCGGCCCGCGAGCTGAGGAGCAGGTGGTTTTAACGACCGCCCCGCCGCGGCTGAGGCTGGTGCCAGCAAGCCGAAGCTGCGGTGGTGGGCGAAAACCATCTGCGACGATAAGGTCGCGTGGGACCACCGGAGCCCCGCAGCGCCGGAGCCGTGACAGAAGTCATGCATGCTGCATGCTGCTTGCTTGCATGCTTTAAGCTTGCTTGCATGCTGCATGCATGCTTGCTTGCTCGCATGCTGCATGCTTGCTTTCATGCTGCATACTTGCTTGCATGCTGCATGCTTGTATGCATGCTGCATGCTTGCTTGCATGCTGCATGCTTGCTTGCATTACATCATGTGACTATTTTTAAACGATTTGGTAATACATATAATGAAAGAACTTTATATTTGTGGTGTTTCGATTTTAGGGCACGTTATATTATGAGATATTACGTTAGGACTTAGGTATGACTATTATAGAAAAGGTTTTTAGGAATTTTAAATATTATAGATTGTGATATTTATAGCAAAAAAATTAGGTCATATTATATTTAGAGATTTCGGTTTTCGGACAAGAAAACTTGAGAAATTAAGTTAGGGGTGCTTATTATTCGGACATATGATGTCAAAAACATTATGACACGTTAGATTATGGATAAAAAATTGAGACAAAATAGAGAACCGTTCCTAATATTTATTCAGTACTGGCATAAATATTAAGAATAGGGAATGTATTGGTACCAATGGAGTGTAACTTTTTTAATTTCCCATTGTATGTTTGGCCCAGGGCACGGGCCCCGAGAGGCCTTGTGATATAGACGGTATACGGAAAACATCTAGCTACTGTATACTAAATGCGATGACTATTTGAATGAAATTGTTGGATATGCACGAATAATTTGCTAAAGGCCCCTTAAGTACTTTGCAAACAGAAAGTATTCCTAATAACAACTGAGCAAACACGAGAACGAACCTTTCATGTTCACGGGTCAAATATTTGGCTACATGTTAGGGTCACACGAATCACACGCGCGCTGATTACGAAATGTCTTAGTGCATTCCGAAATGAAAACGGCACTACAAATGGTGTATGTGTATGTAAAGGCGAAGTTGTTGTAATAGTTAACGTGCCCAGAATAATTAATAGGTACGATATATGTTTGATGTCACGAAGGGTTGAGTGGGTGATTTTGAACAAATGATTTTTATGTGTCATTTCGGTGGGATTTTTTATAAAAATGCTTTCTACATAATTATATTTATAACAAAAAAAACTTTAGCCTTATTTGTAACATATGCTTGAGTGAACATCAAATAATATCAAAACTTACTGAAATATTTAAGGTTAAATTTTTGGGAGTCCACTGAAATGAAAAATGTCCACCGAAATGGTAAAATGACCACCGAAATTATAATTACGCCACTGAAATGACTAGACTCTGCACCGGAATGAAAACTCACTAAAATGATACAGTCAAGAACATCATCAATGTGTATAGGTGGATTCCGAACATTGTCTCAAACGAATCTATAAATTTCCATAGTGATATGAGGACTGTATTTGTGATATTTAGTAAACATAAGATCTAACTATAATAATCTACAGGTGCAATGTAAAGAGAATAATATTACGAAGAGGTAATCACATTTTGAGCGGAACAAATGTACATCTAGAAGTAGGTACACTTATTATACATTTTCTAATTAGATATTTTAAACAGAAATATCTACACATCAAATACACCCGAAATATCGAACCTACAGTATCTAGGTAAAAGTACATCACAAAACTGAAATGATTCAATATTTGACTCAAGGATCTCTAAAACTTATGGATTTATCATTTCGAAGTTAAATTTCATTTTAGTCCACCGAATCCACTGAAATGATAACACCGATATGATAAAAAGAGGTAAGTTTTACATTTAACTCCGAATTAAAATCATTATCATAATGTCAACACTGCTCAAACAAAGCAGTACTTACGGCGAATTTAAAACACAATTTTGAAATAAATTAAATGAATCTATCACTAGTTATAACGGCCACCGTTCATTTCGGTTTTTGTCCCCATATTACTAAAATGATATACTTACTTTTTGGGGGGAATCCCCTATGACGTTGTTACCGGTGCGTGTGCTCCAACGAAACGAACTGAGGAGGACTGATTCGAAGTGAGGAAAAGCAAGGGGGCGCAACAACGCAATGTTGACAAAGCTATTCTACTAAAACTTACTGTCCACGAAAATGATAACTTTTTTCAGCACAAAAGTTGATTGCTTGTCAAATATATAAGAAAGAAGATTTAAACAAACGATAATAGTTTTTTTTGATAGCCTATATTATAATTTAATGATAGAAATGTCGATTTTAATCCAAATAATAAATGTAACTGCAGGGGAAAATATTTTACTAAATAATAATAATAAAATATTTTTAAAATATTTTTATGTTCAGGACAGGTCACCGTGATGATAAAATGCCACTTTTTAATTACTTTTTTATGTAATAGAGGTCATTAACTCAATTTTTTTTTGCGAAGGTAGAGAAGTACCTACTTTACTAAGAAAAAAATTCAACATCATCAAACCAGCACATTGCATTACCGTTCTCAGGATTGCCGTGTATTTTTTTTTGCTTTTGCAATTCAGCCAATAAAGGCGTAAATTACTACTTCATTTCGTTAAATTTTGCAATGATTTCCATGGAATAGTAGGATCACTTACTATCAACCACTGTTCGAAATTGGGGCAATTGAGCATAGCCGGACTCTATGATGCTCATCTGACGATCGCCCGGCATTGCTGCACTTGCGGGCCGCGGCAGTAATGTGGTATTAAGTGCCAGCTGTCGCCATGTCAGACTCTGTTTTCTAAGTTGATATTACAGCCCTGAATTCTTTGCAAAGAACTTACCTGGATTGTTCATTGCAGAGGTGTGGTGGCTCGTCTGATCCGTCTTTGCAGGAGACTATCGCGTTGCAGAACTCGTACTCCGGGAGGCACTCCCCGGACCCGCAGCGGAATGTGTGACGCGGACATCTGGAAAATTATGATTTGATACGTAAGCAAAACTAGATCTTACTCCCTTCCTCCTTATTATACAACAAAGTTAGCTAACAAGCAGACTGCCCGACGTTACGTGGTCACAGTCCCCTACAGTCAATGAAACAGGCGCGGATCCAGCCAGCAAAAGATCGTGGTCACAGTCACCCGAAAATTGGCCAAGTGCGAGTTAGAGTACGAACTCGCTCATGATTGATACAGTGCATTCCTACAAAGGAGATGTTAACAAAACATATGACGCCCGGACCAAGATTTTTTTAATATAAAGCATTGGATATAACATTATCAGCCTATTGATTTCAATAGAAGGTGAAAGTGTGACGTCACAAGCATATTAGGGTAACGGTGGATCCGCGCTTGCAATGTGATTCTTTTAAAAGTTTCAAAACTATCATCTCTACAATCGCAGTGACAATATCCATTGACGCATACGTAGTGTATTCGTCAATGGTAAATTCAAATACAAATATTTTTAGTTGATGTGCTTACAAACATAACTAAAACAGGAAAGAGGAATTCCCCGCTTATGTTACCTTTCAAACCGGAACACAGCAATGAAAGCATCGCTGCTTTGCAGCAGATATAGGTAAGATAGTGCTACTCGCACAGACGTTTCAGTACAGGCTATCTCTAAAGTCTTTACGGCTTTAAAAAAATTATGTTGAAATTAGACCAGTACTACAATACTGCGTCATGCTTTAAAATATATGAAATTATAATCTATTCCAACGATATAAGCATAAATTTTCACAATTAATGAATCTCAGTAGTAATACGTATAAGTACCAACATTAAGACCCAATGGTATTAATCAAACAATTTACCCTTTGCGTCTGGTCGCCCTGCAGTTCCTCTCGTCCTCGCCGCCGGGACATTGTGGGGTGCCGTCGCAACGGGACGCCCTTGACACGCACCGCGAGCCGGGGCCCCCGCAACGGAACGCGTGCATCGGACATCGCTCCCCGGTCCCGTCTGTAAACCAGCCTTAGTCTTTTACGGTACAGTTTTAAACAACATGGGTGGTTAATAAGCATAATATCTCAACTGACATATATGACAGCGGTTACTGTAGCAGTAGCCTACGAATGCTCGCGACTAGAAGCTTGGAAGCAACCAATTCCAACAGATCTATGTGACTATCCTAACTCTTGAGTTGACATTCTTTCATACTTTATTTACATTGATAGCTGTTTTTGAATGAATCGGTAGGGTTTCGAGTTTTGATGTTTGTTTTAGTTCTGCGTCTGCGTTTACAAATATTTGCGAACATTAACTATTATTGGATGTTTGTTATCATACCTCATTGTCACATTATTTGTTCACTTCAATAAAGTGAAAAAAATTGTTAGATATACTAAGCATACATATTTAAAATATAATATATCTTTCTTTCATAGCGACCAAAACGTGACAGGTAGACGTCGCTTCCTTCCGCGAAGATTATCTCGCAGAAGGTCTCGAAGTGGGCGTAGGAAGAGGACCCGCACTTGAAACGAAGCGTGCCTTCGTAGGCGCTCTCCAACTAACTTAAGCTGGGGAGCCCTAACCTGGTCCATTGTCTGGTCACAAACGAGATATAACCTTGTGACCACATCCTAGGTGAATAAGTCCAAGCTTGTTCATACGGGCTTGTCGTCGTTCGGTAAATCAGCACTTCTTGATCCAGAAGGTGCCTCCCGTTGTGTGTGAAGAGGATCCGGAGGAAGGTTTAACTGGGAAGCTGTGGATTGGCGATGGAATCTGGATGAAATTTTAAGACTTTCTAGAAGATCATCGTTTGGCAGCGACTTCAATATAGAAATGTGATGTTGTCTGTTACCCATTCTTATACATTATTTTTAACTTTTCAGTGTTTTTGAAGTCGGTTTTAATATTTTTTTTAAGTGAATTCACTTGATAATAAGTACTTGCCTATTGTATTCAAAGAACTAACAAAGTACTCTGCTTATTATAGTATTTTTCAAAGTGGTTTTTCTATTCGAAACACTTCATTTAGGATAAAATGCCACTCATTATAAATAAATAATTTGCCATATATTGAAAAAAATACAGGACATAACGTTGACACTCAAACAAATATTAGGTCGCTCAAATATTATGAAGCTTCACATTTTGTATTTAAAGTAACTCGAATGTATGTTTATAAGTTACAGTTTTGTTAATTTATTATCACTCGCAGTCAGTCGCTCACTTAGTAATAAGTACAATAACCCAAATTAATTATTTTTGTCTCTTCAAAATTTTAATTTAGAGTCACTCGTTTAAATACTATTCATTATAATTTAGCCTTGAATATGCATAGATCCTAAAATGTCGGCAAATACAAGTAAAACGAAGAAAAAAAAACCGAGTCGGACTCGCCCATGAAGGGTTCCATACGATTTATGACGTATTAAAAAAACTACTTCCTAGATCTCGTTCAAACCAATTTTCGGTGGAAGTTTGCATGGTAATGTACATCATATATATTTTTTAGTTTTATTATTCGCTTATTTAAAAAGTTACAGGGGGGGGGGGGGGGGGGAAACACATTTTACCACTTTGGAAGTGTCTGATATGAGAAACCTCAATATCATGTTTGAAGACCTATCCATAGATAATAGATTATAGATTGATAGATAATAGATTGACACGTATAGGTTTGATGAAAAAAAAAGTTTTTGAATTTCAGTTCTAAGTATGGGGAACCCCCAAAATTTATTGCTTTTTTTAGTTTTGTGTGAAAATCTTAATGCGATTCACAGAATACATCTACTTACCAAGTTTCAACAGTATAGTTCTTATAGTTTCGGAAAAAAAGTGGCTGTGACATACGGACGGACAGACAGACAGACATGACGAATCTATAAGGGTTCAGTTTTTTGCCATTACGCCACGGAACCCTAAAAAGTTGCAAGAAACAAAAAACTAACGAACTTACAAATACGCGAAAGGAGTCTTGTCCGTTCGCTCGCTGATATTGTTGCTCACTAGTATTAAGTAAGGAAAAATAGATTATTATGGTAGAGTATATTAATTTTGGTAGAATTATATATAGGACGTGGAAATTCATCTTCGCTAATACCACATCTCCGGTTCTTGTAAATTGTTTGCGGCAGTAAATTCAAGTTACGATTCCATATTTGCAGGAACGGGCCTATAATCCCGTGACTTGCGAAATCCAATAAAGTTTACGATTATGATCTTGAATTTACAGTAAATCATTCTTATCTAGGTTGTGCATAATTAAATCTGGTTATTTCTGAATATGAAATTAGATCGATTAGTGTAAGAAATGTGCAATTTATCTGATTCATTATAATCCTTATCTGATTTTATTGATAATGCTCAAGATCGCAATACACCCTACCAAATTTATTGTACCTAATGTACCCAATATAATAATGACAAATATCTCAGCATTTATTTTTGTAATTGATATTACGTAAAAAATCAATAAGGAATATAATAAATACATCTATAAGCAGAAGAAATTGCGTGCATAAAGGAGACAGTAACACGAGTGTAGTATTTATATGATTACAAATACATTCTGTTGATCAGTTATTTGTGGTTTTATCGCAATGCATTTACGATTTATAACATTAGTAATAACTTAGTATTTCTTTTTTCATTATTATGGAAATAGATTTAAGAGAATAACACTACTGTATCTACTTTATAAAGTAGGTATGTAGGTATCTAATTACCTACTTATTACCACGTTATACACTCATTTGAATTGGCAGTCCTTTATTGACTGACTATTTTTGATTGATGGATTGATTGGTCTGGAAGACCGTAAAAAACTAGATAACATTTGTTTTATTTTTATATTCCAAAATGTTTCAAAGTTATTACTAAACACTCGTGTTACTTAACGGTGCACAAAGTTACTGACCTTTACCAGTACCTTCACATGTCTCATCCGATCCATCAGGACAGTCTTTTCTGCCGTCGCAAACGAAATACCAGCTGATGCAGGCACCAGTCGACCGACACTGAGGGCAAATAGTTTCTGCTATCAAAATAATACCGTGGGTACGAATTTTCTTAATTAATTTTTGTTTATTCATTTCATTTTACGTTGCAAGTTGGTCGCGCAGACACTGTCATGCGTGGACAGAAAACGTTGTGATACAAAAGTTTTGTGTTGCCGTTCAACGTGCCTGGCAACACATGTTGTTGTGCTACATGATATGCATCAATGTTGCTTAATGAGTTAGTTTGAACTTAAATTATAACGTAAATCTCACCCTTTTTGTAATTTTTGAACCAGACAACAGCCTCGTGGCTATCCAGTATAGCCTGACTGACGAGTGGCGAGCGAATGTAATTTACTTAATCGATCTAGCATCTAACACAAGTTTTAAAAAGATCATTATGTAGTTTTATGAAACCACGATGCAAGTGAAACTTTTTTCCGGACCGTAGGCATTTAACTGAAAATCTTCGTAAAATATTTGGGTATTAAAATTGCGTTTTTGATCTTAACTTAATTTTTTTTCGTCCGAAAAGAAAATGATCAATAAAAAACTAATTAATAAAAAACTAAAAGTAATAAAAAAATACAAATAAACAAAAGAGCAATTAAAAAAACAAAATAAGTAATAGACAAAAACAGTGCTCTACACCAGAATCGCATCACAACCACACTAATTTAAAGTTAAAAATCCGGTAGGTACATAGACCCGCACAAAAATGTTTAAAAATAAACAATTAAGAAAATAACTTACGCGACAGCTCATCCATCATGTACGGTAAGTTCCCATTCAAGCTTTACATTTACACTAAGAAAACCGCTACTATTACGAGCGACATAAGAACGGTCCAAAGATCAAACAGTATAGCTTGACAAGGAGCTTACTGTACATTGACGACTCAAACGTATTCTATAATACAATTTAAACTAATTACATGTAGGAACAAAACAAGAGCTTCGGATTCAACAGTCTCTATTTTTTGATATATTCAATAATTAACAAACTAATTAAAGCAGAGGAAGAGGTTAGTCAAACTAAGGCATAAAACTTCTAGGAACTTCGAGTGAGTGCTGAGTGAGAAAGTGTTTGAAGTACTTTGAAGGTATTTCGGGAAGATACGAATAAGTATGTCTATAATAAAATAAAGTCCTGAAGTTGTAAGATTTTCTATTCAATAAATTCTCACCTGGAAGGTTCCAGGAAGACATCCTCTGTTTCGAGCGGAGCATGCAGCCGTGGAATTTGTCCTGTATGTGCAGTCACATCGCTTATTGAGGCATCGGGTGTGGGGGTCCACCTTATGGCACTGAGAGTCCGTCAAGCAAGGCATGCCGAGGGAAGCAGGCCCCATATTGACTACAGGAGCATCTGTTCGTATTCGATGTTTGTCTGCGTAAGAAAACACACTTCTTATATATAACGATGTTCGCAAACAAGGGTTCAAATGTGGCTCTTGTATTGTTCACGCTCGAGGAAGAGCGAGTGGCGGCACTGCATTCTAGTCTGTGCAGTGACAGCTTTTTTTTGGCGGCCGGCCGCATGTGATATGTCAGTTGAGTCGAAATGTCATAATTTGTGGTTAGGATGATGTCCGGGCATCCATAAAATATAATACACAATATTCAAGCAAATAGTGATTTGCGCGGCGCACCTAATATCGGGGTGCGAAAGCCCGCTTTGTGTTTGTGTGTCAAAATCGCGAGTGTGAGTCGTGGTGGCCTATTAGGCGTTTGTAGTGCTCCGGTCTCCACCGGTGGATCCACTGCAGATCTTCAGGAGCCGCGACTTCCTTCGAGCTAGCTCAGGAAGTCCACCGGCTACGGAGGAGACGGAAGGAGACAATTGGAGCCAAGGTAAGTAATACCAGCTTTCTATGAGTTGGTAGTCAAATAAAATTCAGCAATACAAGTCGGTGAAACGCCGACGTGGTGGAGTCTACTTGGGGCACCACCATCTCTTGGTACCAGAGCGTGGTTCTTAGATTTGAGCATTTGATTAGTATTGTACAATTAATATTGTAATCTTGTTGGTTGTCCAAACGGGCAATACATATTAATTGGTTTTGATTGCTGATTTTAAACCGACTACCAGCTCATTTGTGGACCGATCTCCTTAACTAATTGTCATTGTATATGAAAAATTGAGGTTAAATGTCTTTTGTTGTTCTAGTTAAGTTCTAGCATTTACCTATATTTAAATTTTGGTTTGTTTTTTCATATCTTTGTTTTGCCCTTGACTATTTTGTTTGTTAAGTAGTAAACTTATACTTGAATTTAATTTGTGTAAAAGATTTTGCTGCTAAATGACTTTGCTGTTGTTGTAATACACTATTTTGCTGTGTTAAGTTTTAGCATTTACATTTGATTTTGTTTTGTTTGCCTTTGAATATTGTGTTTGTTAAGTTATTGACTTAATGCTTGAATTTAATTTGTTTGAAAAATTCTGTTGTTAAATGCCTTTGTTGTTCTAGTTAAGTTCTAGCATTTACACTTGATTTTGGTTTGTTTATATATTTTGTTCTGCCTTTGAAGTTCCTCCCGATCTGTTTTATTGTCTGCGGTTGTCGGTCTGTTTGTCCGTGTATTATTATAGTGTTTATTAATTTTGGTGCAAAATGGTCCCGCCAGTCAGCCCGCTTAGTGGTGCCCGCGCGGGTGCACAAAAGATTTTGAGATGGTTTGCTAGTGCCGTCGCTTTGGTAGACCGACCAGACCGAGAACAGGCCTTGTTAATTCGGCATGAGGGAGTACCGGCTCGCTTGAAGGAATTGGAGCAGCTTTTCGTTGCTCATCAACAATATCTGCTCGACCACCCAGCCGAGGGTGCCGCTGAGTTGCGGGCAGTCGACCAATTTAATGCCGATTATGATCAGTGTTTTGAACAGGCGGATGTGATTATAAACAAGGCTCAGGCAATCCTATCCGTCCGGAGGGGTGAGTCGTGCACGCCCGGGGAGGTCAAGCCTACCCCGGCCGGCTTGCTGGGCAGACTGCCCACTTTAGACATCCCAACCTTTGATGGGAACTTGGCTTCTTGGATGGGGTTCATTAACCTCTTTGATAGCCTGGTTCACTCGAGGGACGACCTGTTCCCTAGCCAGAAATTGGCCTATTTGCTCTCTGCCTTACGGGGAGAGGCTGGTGTACTTGTCCAGCATCTACCTGTCAATGATGACAGTTATGATATTGCAAGGGCGTTGTTGACCGCCCGGTATCAGAATGTTCGCTTGCTAGCGGACACACATGTGGCTGCCATTTTAGGGCTGCCACGAGTATCGCGGGTCTCCTCATTGAGGAAGGAGATTTTGAACCCGCTGCTAAGCGCTATTAACGCGCTCAAACGCCTTGATCTACCGGTGGACCAGTGGTCCTTTATTTTGCTCCACCTCATCCTCGATAAGCTTCCCATGGAGATGAAGGGGCGCTTTGAACAAAGGTATGGGGGCAATAGTGCCTCGTACCTCCCCCCCTTCTCGGATCTCCTCAGATTTTTGGAGGATGAGTGTCGGATGACCGACCACTTGGATCTGGTTCCTATACCGGGACCGAGTACAGGCCGCTTTGAGGCGACCCGGGCAGCGCCACGGAGAGAGCGCCGCCCGCACAAGCAGTATACTGCAGTGCGGCAGAACTCTCCACACGGGGAGAGGCCGAGGCCTTGCAAGTGTTGCAAGCGGGATGGCCATCGTTTGCCGGCCTGTCCCAAATTTGTTGGCCTACGCACCGAGGGGCGTAGGAATATGGCCAAGCAGCGGAATTGGTGCTACCGCTGCCTGGGGGCCCATATGGCATCGGCTTGCCCCCACCCACGAGATTGCCACTGTTGTGGAGGGGCCCATCACCCCCTTTTGTGCTTCAACAATAGAGACACTCGTGAGGTGGTGAGAGAGAGGGACTCGCACACGGGCGGGGGCCCTCCTAGGTCACCCACCTCTCCGAGGAGATCGGAGGGGCGTGCCACCCCTCCGCGGAGATTGGACAGGCGCCCCCCCTCCAGTGAGAGGATTGGGCGCCCCACCCCCCCTACGGGCGGGGGGGATCGACGCGCCGCTTATGAGGCGCCACCGCGGGATTGGGCCGCGGTTATTAGGGAGCCACGTCGGGAGACAATACGCTTCTCTCCCCCTCTGATGGAGAGACCCCGGTTGTCACGGGCTCCCCCAACTTTCGCCCATCATGGGCACCGCCCGGCCCCCCGATGCAGCTTTGGTCGGGGTGTGTACGTGCCGGATTGGGACCCGCTCGAGCGCCTTGAGCGCCCTATTCCTCCGCCGCGCACGCATTTTTCTTCGGACCCCCCTTCCCCCCCGTTGCGGGGAATGCGGGAGGATTTTCACTAAACCAACTGTCGGCTGCAACCCCCCCACAGGAGCAGGTGCTGTTACCAACAGCCTCCGTACAGGTGTGGGGCCCGAGGGGCACCTTTGTTTTAGTTCGCGCCCTTTTGGATACGGGAGCTCAGGGTTGCATTGCCTCCAGCTGGCTGGTCCGGCAGTTGAGTTTGAACACATCTCCATACCTTGAATCGGTACGAGGAATCGGAGACCTGCGGATCCCGGATCCGATCGGTCAGGTTTTGTTCTCCTTCTCCCCCCACTTCTCTTCAGCGCCCAAAATTGGCGCTACCGCGATTGTTTATGAGAAGGTTGTTGGTCAGCTTCCGCAACAGCACGTTTCGCGCGCTGTCGTTGATGCGACATCAGGATTGACCTTGGCTGACCCTTCCTTCCACCGAACCGGTCCGATTCACTTATTGCTCGGTGCCGATGTTCTAGGCCGCGTGTATTGTGGGAAGAGGAGAGAGTTACAGAAGGGTGGGCTGGTAGCCTTATCTACATCGCTTGGGTTTGTAGTGATGGGACCAGTTAGGCATAACCCACCATCTCCATCGGTGGACAGTTACATAACTGTTAGCTCCACCTTATCGGATGTCCTTCAACGGTTTTGGGAGGTGGAAGAGCCACCTACCGTGAAGCGAGTGAACCCCTTAGACGAGGAGTGTGAGTTGTTCTACCAGAACAATACAGGTCGCCTTCACTCGGGACGGCTGATCACTCGTTTGCCCTTTTTGTCAGTTCGCCCCTCACTTGGCAGCTCCCGGCCGTTGGCCGAGAAGCGGCTGCTGTCCATGGAGCGTCGTATGAGTAGGAACTCCGACCTCAAACAGAAGTATGTCGACTTCATGCGAGAATATGAGCAACTGGGGCACATGTCGGTCTCGCGACTGGACTGGCGAAACGAGGAACATAATTTTCTTCCTCACCACGCGGTTTTGAAACCTTCCACCGGGAAGATACGCGTTGTTTTTGATGGGTCAGCTCCTACGTCTACCGGAGTTTCGCTGAATCAATGTCTGCATGCTGGACCGAAGTTGCACCACGAGGTGGGTGATGTATTGACCAACTTCCGTCGCCATGCCGTCGTCTTTGTGACCGATATCCGGATGATGTTTCGGCAGACTGTGATTCACCCGGACGATAGACGATATCAGCTCATATTATGGAGGGAGGATCCCAGGGATCCCATGCTGGTCTACGAGCTGAACACCAATACATACGGTTTGCGTTCGAGCCCCTTTGTGGCAATTCGCTCACTTGTGGAACTCGCTGAACGTGAACGATTACGATACCCTCGCGCATCCTTGGTTCTCAAGGAGGATGCATTTGTTGATGATATTTGTACGGGCTCCTCTAGTGTCGAGGAAGCCTTGATTTTGCGAGATGAACTAATTGCTCTTCTCGGGGCTGGTGGTTATGAACTGAGGAAGTGGATGTCCAACTCACCTCAGCTTTTGTGTGACTTGCCAGACGACCACCAGCAGGAGCCTCATATTTTTGAGAATGCCAACACTCCAGATTTACTGTCTGTTTTGGGAGTGCAATACAGACCTGTCCAGGACACGTTCACCTATCGATTGGAGCTGCCAAGCCCCAAGGTCTGGACGAAACGGTTGGTTTTGTCTACAGTAGCTCGTACCTTTGACCCAAATGGCTGGATTAGTCCCGTAGTGTTTTGGATGAAGTGCTTCCTACAGGAACTTTGGTCAGCTGAAGTGTCGTGGGATGAGCCCCTCTCGGGCCGTTTGCTGCGAGATTGGGAGTCCTTCATGTCGTCTCTCCCCGACATTAACCGTGTTAGTATCCCTAGACATATACTGCCTAAGGGACGGTTTACGGCCAGCCTTCATGGCTTTTGTGACGCGTCTGAGAGTGGATACGCAGCCGTCGTATATATCCGGACGGTCGATGATAGAGGAGCTGTTAAGCTCCACTTGCTAATTGCTAAGAGTAAGGTTGCTCCACTTCGGACTCGATTAACGATTCCGAAGTTAGAATTGTCTGGAGCTACTCTTCTGGTTCGGTTGATGAACCACGTTGTTGACACCCTGGGACGTAGTGTGGACTTTGAGTCGCTCTTTGCTTGGTCCGACAGTCAGGTTGTCCTGTGTTGGATTAAGAACTCCGTCCACTCCCTGGAAGTATTTGTGGCCAATCGGGTATCCCAAATACAGGCCTCGAAGGCCACGTTGATTTGGCGCCACGTGCCAGGTGAAATAAACCCTGCTGACTGTGCATCACGTGGCAGCAAAGCCCCTCAGCTTATTGACCACACTCTGTGGTGGGGTCCCGACTGGTTGTTACAACCGTCTTGGCCTTCCACACCAGCTGTGGTGAAGGTACCAAATCCGGGCTTGCGTGTTCACGCTGTCGAGACTATGGCGGCTCCAGAGCGGGAATTTTTATTAGACCGCTACAGTTCTCTGGACAAGTTGCTCGGCGTGACCGCTTGGATAAGAAGATTTATACGAAATTGTCGCCGGCCTCAGGACAAAGATTTGTGTCCGGTCCTCTCACCGCAGGAGCGCCAAGATGCTCTTGTGCATTGGGTGCGTATGACCCAGTCTAGAGCGTTTGAACCGGAACTTAAGATTTTCCGTACCGGGACGTCCAAACTGAAGGGACCCTTGGTGCGTTTGACTCCCTTTCTGGATGATAAAGGATTGTTGCGTGTAGGAGGCCGATTGAGGCACGCTAACTTGCCTTATAGATCACGTCATCCCCTGTTGCTCCCCAAGGACGGACCATTGGTGCGATTGTTGATCATTGATCGCCATGTGAAGAATGCTCATGCCGGATGTAATGCATTGACCGCGCTCCTCCAACGGGAGTTTTGGATTTTGTCAGCGCGAAGAATAATCCGATCTGTTATCTTTCGATGTCTGCCCTGCTATCGTTTACGCCCCGAGACGATGCAGTCCCAAATGGGTGATTTGCCTGCTGATCGTGTGAATGAATCGATGACCTTCTTAGGAGTTGGAACTGATTTTGCGGGACCATTCACTATAAAAACGTCGCGACTCCGTAATGCTAAGACTGAAAAGGCTTACTTGTGTGTGTTTGTTTGTTTGGCCACTAAAGCCGTTCATTTGGAGGTGGTGAGTGCGCTCACCATGGACGCTTTCTTAGCAGCGTTAGGCAGATTTGTCTCCCGCCGGGGACTGCCTTCTCTAATTCGGTCCGATTGTGGGACGAACTTCAAGGGCACTGATAGACATATAAGAGAAGTTTGTGAATTTTTAGATAAAAATAATATTGAGATCGGATCCACACTCTCCCGTAGGGGGGTAACATGGCGATACTCCCCGCCGTCTTGCCCTCACTGGGGAGGGATTTTTGAATCTGTTGTAAAGGCCGCCAAGACTCACCTTCGCCGCGTTATTGGGGAGACTATTCTCACGTTTGAGGAACTCGCGACGGTGTTTCATAAGATTGAGGCGGTTCTCAACTCGCGTCCGTTATGTCCGTTGTCTACCGACGCGAACGATTTGCAGGCCCTCACGCCGGGCCATTTCTTGATAGGCAGACCACTTAACGCCCTGCCCGAGTATCCTTATAGAGATATCAATCCCGGACGCCTTTCGCGGTTTGAGTTGCTCCAGCAGCTTACCCAGAGCTTCTGGCGCCGCTGGCACCTTGAATATTTACACATTTTGCAACAGCGCGTTAAGTGGTCAGATAAGACAAACCCACCGAGGGTTGGAGACCTCGTGTTAGTGAAGGACCCAAACCTGCCACCCTTACGTTGGCGTCGCGGACGCATTGTCCAACTTACTCTAGGGTCTGATGGTGTGCCCAGGTTTGCCGAGGTCCTAGTTGGGGATTCTGTTTTGAAGCGCGCGGTCGCTACTCTTTCTCGCCTCCCCTTAGACTGATTTGGCGGACAGTCCGGGACTGTCCGGAGCGGGGGGATGTTCACGCTCGAGGAAGAGCGAGTGGCGGCACTGCATTCTAGTCTGTGCAGTGACAGCTTTTTTTTGGCGGCCGGCCGCATGTGATATGTCAGTTGAGTCGAAATGTCATAATTTGTGGTTAGGATGATGTCCGGGCATCCATAAAATATAATACACAATATTCAAGCAAATAGTGATTTGCGCGGCGCACCTAATATCGGGGTGCGAAAGCCCGCTTTGTGTTTGTGTGTCAAAATCGCGAGTGTGAGTCGTGGTGGCCTATTAGGCGTTTGTAGTGCTCCGGTCTCCACCGGTGGATCCACTGCAGATCTTCAGGAGCCGCGACTTCCTTCGAGCTAGCTCAGGAAGTCCACCGGCTACGGAGGAGACGGAAGGAGACAATTGGAGCCAAGGTAAGTAATACCAGCTTTCTATGAGTTGGTAGTCAAATAAAATTCAGCAATACAAGTCGGTGAAACGCCGACGTGGTGGAGTCTACTTGGGGCACCACCATGTATGATTTACAAATAATCTGCAATTTCTACATTGTAGAGCTGATCTTCGCACTGTAGTGCTTGTTGTTTAAAAAGACCGTGGAGAGCGTTACTAACTTGTAAGTATTAGAAGTCTTAATCATAGTACCAACGAAGAATGTTACAAGTAGGCGACGAAGAATATTACAATATTCCTTGACCCAAAGTACTCACAGTCTGACTTACCCTTCATGACGCACACAACAATGCTATCACCGTAATTTTACAGCACAAATAAGATACAGGTGCCCGTATAGATGACTCACCCTCTGATAAAAATTAACAAGAAATTATTTTTAATTTTTATATGAGATAAAACCTTTACCTTTCGACGAAGAAATTTTCTTGTGATGCCCCGTCTTCTGTTGCTTGTTTGCGTTCGGTTCCTTCGAGACACCTCCTTTCTTATTAGACTTCTTTTCAGTCGATGGCTGTGTCACGACTCTGTACACAGGCTGGTCGTTAGCGTGCAAATTAGCTGTCATTTCATCAACCCCTACAGCTTCATTAGGATCACCGTCCCGCCTGTTTGAAACCGGTAAGCGTTTGGCTGGTTCCGCAGTGGGTACTTTCAAAACGGCTTGCATTAAGGGGCTATCTTCCTGTGTGCTTATTTCGTTCTTATTCGTGTACATTGGCAGTTTGCTCGGCTGGATATCTTCAGAGTCGAGAACCGAGTTTTGTATACCGTCTTCTGATTGAGGAGCAAGGTTCGCTGTTGGCTTAAGATCGTTAAAGTTTGAGGCGTTATCCGGAATAGAACTATTCTTCGGATCACCTATTGTTATGTCTTGTTCAAAATTCATAGTATCCGTCAAAAACTGTTTATAAGTGACACATTTTTCGCCTGCTTGTCGGAAAAGTGAATTGCATGCGCATCTTCCAAAAAGATTTGGTATGACGAATTCGCAATGGCTTTCTTTCTCCCATAAACGGCAGTGTTCGTTGCTATAGCAGACATGGCCAGGTTGTGCAGCTGTAAAAAAGAATTAAGAAACATAATATAAAATAAAATTTTAACAGAAAATTTGAACTGAGTTTACAGTATGCACAATATTAATTAAGTGCATGTTCAGAAATGAAGTAGGTAGATATATAATGTGCTGTTTCTGACAAGAAATTTAGCAGAGCAGTTGTACTAAAAAGATGATATAGTTCATTGTTACCCTAAGCGAAACCCTGGGCGAAAGTAACTTATTCAGTCCCGAGACAGGAATTGGTCAATAGTTCGAGGGACTAAATAAGTCTTTAACCCGAGGTAAACACTGTGTTTTTCATTACGAATACAAGGAAAGTAAAAAAAATATAATTGATAATGATATAGTTGAGTAGCTGTATAGAAAGTTAATATAACATGGTTATAGGAATGTGAAAAAATAGAACTAATTTCTCTTTTATAATTTGACAGCTGACAGTTGAAAACGATTTTCCATATGTCTGTAAAGTATTACTTTTATACTTTCAACCCGCTCCTCGGGTAACTTCAGACTTCTTATATTATCTACAGTTCGACAAGGATTTTATGGATTTTATATTAGTATTAAAAAGTATGCATTGCAGATCTTAGGATATTCATTCGAAAGTTTTAAATTTTAAAAAATATTTAGTAAATTTCTAGCATCATAAAGAATAAATTGTTGAATAGGTATTTTGCATGATTACGGCCGGCGTTAGGTCCAATTTTGGGCACATTCATAAGATCCTTGTGGAACTGAGGATCCTGATTGGCTTAGATTTTCTGTTAAGGAGGTGGCTTAGAATTTCTGTTAAGATTTTACTCAAAGTAAAATTATGTTTATTAAATGTCGCTTAATGTTTTGTAAATATATTTAGTCACATGTATTACAATTATTTTTTCGTAGAAATAATGACAACATCAATGGATAAATGTCTAAAAACTGAAAACATCAATGCAAGTTTTATGCAAGTAGGCGTCATCATTCCCATGATTAGTATTATTACTGATTTTGATGATGTGTACAGAATGTAAAATTATAAAATTACAAATTGAAATTTGATTAGCCATTCCATTATATGCAAAGGAGCTAACGCAAATCGCAGCACGCGAACTATAGCATATTAAGCTCTAAGGTATTTACGACCTTCTTGATTTCAAATTGATATCCGACTTAAAATATTCGATTACTATAAACATAATATATTCTCGAGGATATAAAATATCTTTTCATACCACTTGCTCGACAATGTTCAATTAGATCCCCCTGAACTTCAACGTAAAGCAAGACATATATATCCCAAGGGATATAATTTTGTATGAAACTCCGAAGGGATTAGTGTTTTAAATATGGAACATAAAATTCGTATGAAAATTTAGCATAGATGCTAGCATGCTAGCTTAAGAAGGCAAAGGTTCTACGTCCATACAGCAGTAGCGTGCATCCACTAGAGACAAAGACATCCTACCTGTGTAAATAATGTTTTTATAAAATCTAAATACATAATTTCTTTACCAAAATTATAAAATATTTATCTATAATACTGCAAGCTAAAATAAACAATTACATTTCACTTTATTTTATATTGATAAAATACTTTTTATGCAAAAAGCGCCATCTTTTGACGGCCGCTATTAACTATCGATAAAAACGAATAAAAAGCAGAGTAAAGCAAGAACACTCGCTGTCGGCGGATAAACAGCATTTGGAAAAATTACGCGGCATATTTAAAAATAATAGTACATTACTGCAGAGGCCGAGAAGTTAGGGAATGCCGGACGAGTAATGCTTTATTACGAGTCCGGCAATCCCATTCCCGCCGAGGTATGTATTGTGCTTTTCTCAATAATTGCGAGGAAATAATGAAAGACGTAATACTGGAATTAATTATGAAATTCAGGGTAATAATAATACCATATAAATAAAAACCTTTCATATTAAAATATTGTTTAATGTTATCTATTTATTCAAATATTTATAATTGCCGTGATTTTCGTATAATTTAGCTTTTTGATCTGTAAATAAAACAATAGTAGGTACCTAATAATAATAAGCTTCCTCTCTCTTGTTCAACGATTGCGTGCCCAACGGGTCCTTAGTGATCTTATTTTTTGTGAACCACCTATTTTGCATATCATGGTATGCATAAAAGATTTTGAATTGAATTGAATTGGAAACAAATGAGTATAATATGAATAAAAAACAAATCAAACAATTAATTAATTATAGCAGCCTAGCATTTAGTTTTACTTTTTAATTTTCTTTTAGTGCAAAGGAAACAATATCCATACAGTCCAATCATATCTTACGCAAAAATGTATTACTGCAGATTATGATTTTTTTCTCTCGCAACGAAAATTAAAATTGTTGTCATATTCATAATACTTACAACGTGTCTCATAATAACTCCCCATAAAAATTATAATATTCATTTAACCGAAAAGAATGTGTCAACTTTAATAACTTGTCATATCAATCGAATTTAATTGTCAAATTTTTGAAAATTCACTTCTAAAACAGTTTTAGGTTGGCACTTTTGATAGTTTTAATAAAATTAAATAAGTATTATAATTTTTATGGGGAGATATAAGACACGTTGTATATGCTCGAAGAGTGCATTTTTTATAATGTGGTAGCAATTGGCTGTATGACAAGTTACATAATTCAAGTTATAGATAAATTAAAAAACATTGGAGCAGCGGCCAATAATGAATTTTCATACTTACTTTCCTGGCCTAGGCCGGTAAAGTAATGCATGAACCAAGAATTACAAACTTTGTGTCTTCTTTTTACTACAATAATGCCTACATTTCCGAGCACATTTTGAGAAAAGAATGTTTCTACAATTTGTTCCATAATTTGCACCAACAGTATTCCGTTGTATTATAATTGTTTTCATAGCTAAAACTTTGCCGCCAACGCCATTACGTATTTCAAAATTGTAATATCTTGTTGCTTACGTTAATAAAGTAAGTGCTTAGTGGAATGTGTTTTGTGGCATCAATAATACAGTATTTTTAGAAGTTTATTCTGTGTTTTTTATTGATAAAGTTAAAAAACGTAAGTAAATGTATTTGGGGTCAATAGGCTGTCGACTATTTGAGATTTATTTCGACAGTTGTGTGTAGTAATTAATTGCTGTTTTAAAATTAAATATACAACGAAGTTGAAAAATAAAAGAAATTTATTTGATACCATTTTATTGTTAACAAATTAACATTCGTCCTGCGTGCTACTAAAGAGGTCATTGTCAGGGTCCAGGAACTGATCGTGCTGATCGTACGTAAATCAATGGGTAGACTAAGTTCATACTTGTTATATTATTATTAAATATGTTATAAGTTTTTGTAATGTTTTAAGCTTTACTACAGATAATATAACACTACAGTAGCTTTACTTAAGATTAAATTATTGCGTGACGTGTTCGTGCTTGAGAAAAATATTTCTTTTGTATTTTATGGTTTTCATGATAATATCATAATTTTAACCATAGTTATAGTGATAGTGATAATGATAATGTGACAGTGTTTATGATGAAAATTACCACCTAAGTAATTGGTTATAGGGCCCTGAGTTTTTATTGTCTCGCAGATGGTATGAAAAGTAGAGTATTCACCTCTGGAATAAAGCAGTGTCTTCGTCTTAGGCGACTTGAACCTTCACTTAGGACTGTCCCTCTTTGCGCTCGGGGTTCAATATGGCGCCCGTGACGTTAGACACTGCTTTAATCCCTTGGTGCATAATCTACTATTACTCTCGTATCTATAATAAATATATATTTAGGCCACTTAAATGGATTCTGAAAATTATGAAACTTAGCCGATCGTCTTTTCGGTTTTTCTCCTCTCGGTTAATTATTATTAAAAATAAAATTGCATTACCCGGTTGGTGAATAATTCATTATCAATAAATCAATATTTATTGATGGATGAATATTTATTATAGAAAAGGCAGTGCGCCGTCCACAAAAAAATTACCAACCATTACACAGCTGTGTCAACTCCACAGTAAAAGATTTGTATAATTACCGTAATCTGTCTAAAGAGGCTTAACATCATCGTAATGAACGATAATAATCTGTCGCGAGAAATCGGAAACACTCTTTCAGGTACCTGAGTCATGCAGGATGTTAAAAATGAAAGAAAGCATAATGTTCCTGCCTCTTCAATCTGTCTTTAAATATTATGACGACTCATGATCAAATTTGTCGATAACGTATGTAAGGTAGGTAATTATTTTGTAGGCTACTTGGCGAATATATATTTTCATTTAATTCAGCGAGGCAAACGTCTGCATAGTTCAAGTTTTGATTTATACATACGAGTATAATCAAAGGGGAACAGTCAAGATTGGTAATAGGAGAGTTTGCGCAAGCGCTATCATTTTTCTTACCAGAAGCAAGATTTCTCACCTTCTGCGCGAATCACAACAAAACAACTTAGTACTGACTTCAGCAATATGAGAAACCTATGAGGGTGTATTCAATAGGGTAGTTGACTCATATCAAAATTTATTAAAATATTGTTTATTTCTAACAGTATTTGGCATAAGGTTCCACAATATACCGATTTTAATAAATAACAATGAATGATTGCTGTAAAATTTTAATTTGAAAATGCTAGAAATAATCTTTTTTTATCTCACGCCGTAAACGCTTTGATATCCTGTGGTCAGGGCCGTGACGTCAATCATATAGTAAACAAAGAAATGTCAAATTTGATTCAACAACTCGTCGATTTGCACTATTCTTTCCTAAAACTGGCAAAAAATCGTCCAAGTCTCCGTTATTATATTTGTAAATATCGTAAATTATTTGTATTAATAGCAAAATCAACCATTGATGTTGGATTTGTGAGAGCAGATAGTACAAATCTTCCGAAAATAGACAGATTGATGGTCAGGAGATTCTTTGTGTATCGCTCTAAACAATATAAGTACAGTTTCAATACTGTTATAATGAAGAACGGTTACAAGTGTACTTGTCAAGATTGTCACGCTGCAGAAGAGAGTTGCAAACATGCATTTTTGGTGTGGTTGCACCATCACAGTGAGGAGCTATTTTGTACAGCAGTTGAATGCTATTGGATAGAATTCTATCTCTCAAAAGTCAAATAAACACTAAAAATATTTACTTCAAGAGAAATGTTGAAAAGAAAACATCAGGATCATGTGTCAAATACCAGTGTAGTACTGCAAGAATTTGTAAATGAACATAAAAAGAGAAAGATTGGCAGTTGTTCATTTGTCAAGCATGAAGAAAATTACTGGGAGGAAAAATATATATACATTCACAGACACAGATTGTGACATATTTCTTAAAAAATAAAAGACCTCTTCAATGAAGAAAGAATAAAGTGCATAGAAAACTAAACCACGAATCATCAATACAGAAGTGCTCTTTAGTTCGAGCTTCGTTATAAACAATAACAGCTTCCATGTGCTATAAAGTCAGCCAGTGCATAACACATGATGGTTCTTTTGTTGGGAAGATTTTTGGTGGGAAATCTTGCAGACACCTACGAGTATAATGAAATGTGGATAAAAGTTGAAAGATGAAGATTTGGGTTGAAATTTACAAAATGTGACCTCATTTCTGATTAATACCCTGTAATAGTCTATTCAACAAACGGTATCCATAAAATTAGATTAATACAAAATTGTCATGCTCTTTCACTGAAGATAATGTTAATTATCAAAGACGGAAAACTGTGAACAGTATGCTTAACTCAAGTATAGATGCAGATGTTTTGTGCTAAAGCAAACAAAACTTATATACTTTTGTGTTGCTAGCAGTATGTCATTTTGAAAACACTCAAAAGGTGACAATATTAGCTATAATAGGTATTTGTTCTAACAATCTGAATGTCAAAAAACTTATTGATCAAATAGTGTCATTTTGGAAACTATACTACATTTTTCCTAAATTATATGAAAGTATTACTTCATAATAAATCACTTTACTATTATTTTGACTTTTATTACCTGCGACCTTAAGGCAATATATACAAATTAATAAATTTAGATAGATAGATAAACAATTAATTTGATCTAACTCTATTCAACCTATTTGTACTTTTGGAACATATACTATATTTGAGTAACAATGATAAAAATGAGCAACAAACTTATAAAATATTATAAATCTTTTAAGGTGTAACAGAAAAATAAAACACATGCATTTCAAATTAAAATATTTTGATTCAACTTAAACCTTTACAAGTCATTATTGTCAAATAAACATAGAACATTTTTTTTTGTGAAGAACATAATGACTAATGTAGTACAAAAATTTATTATGTCATCTTTAGATGTTAGTTATGTATAAAGTAAAGAAAAAAAAATTCTTTATATTATTTATTTAATAAGAAGGGTCTTGTAAATTAAGAAGAGCACAGGCTGACAACACAGCAATCACATTTAATATATTTGTATACGGCTTTAAAATGGATAACTTGCATATTCTTGCGTAAGCTGTTCTGAAATTTACCAGCCATGGTGGCCAGCAGGTTTAATCAGTGAAGATATAACATCTTTCAGTTTTACCAAACTGGACCTATTTACTTCTATGGTGCTTTGGTATATGAATACTTGAGTTATTTTGTTGACATAATGTTGTTCTAGTTGACGGGTCACATTTTGATGTTGTGGCTGAGCATGCACTGCTTTGTATTATGTTGCACAACTTTTACTGCCTTATCAATCTCGTTGTCAAGAGGAGAACAGGTTAGTACACAATAGTTCTCATTAAGTAACCACTGAAAGCAACAAATTTTAATTAGGTACTCAGTAAATTCAAGTAAAAGTTGTTTAGATAAATATATTCATTATGAAACTTTGATATTTTTGTTTGTATTACATACTTTTTAATTAATATTCAATTACATCATTATTCAATTGGACATAAGTACATATTCTTTTCCTTGAAACATCATCTAGTGTCAGTGTATAACTTAGATTAAATCAAAAAGGCGTAAATGGTCAAGTTTTCTCTCAGTTTTCTGGTCAAGTTAAAATTTGGTTGGTCGGCTGCAGTCAGTTTTCATTCTAACTGAAAGATAAAAATTTAATTAATACATACAGATTTGATTTTACATACAACCTAAAAACTTCTATTTTGTTTAAGTTGAAACTGAAGTACCTACACAGATTGAGTTATTCAGTTATAGTACTTACATTAATGTGATTTTCGCAAAAATACATTTGAGTTTCAGTAGATAGTTACAGGATTTCTTTAAGCGAGTGTTAACCAAATATTTCGCATGTCTATATCACTGGGTACGTCTAATCCACAGATTTCCTGGAGTCTTTGAAGAGGTATTTCTATATTACTGTTCTATTGTCCCGTTCCATATACAGTTTTACTATATTTTGTGATATTTAATAGAAAGCATTGTTTTTGTGAGGTTATTTCGCCCCCGTGCTTTGTTTACTATAAGACTGACGTCATTGCCACAGATAATGAACAGACTATCATGGCTGACCGTGTTTTCGGTCCAAAATTGAAAATCTTAATTTAAAATAGATTTTTTGCACTTTTTAGCCATCGAAAAAAATAATATTCATGTGCTATGGTCTAATACAACAATTATGAACATTTTAAGCCCTACTTTAAAAAAGGGTCAACTAGCCTATTGAATATGAGTCCTAAGTTCTTGCCAACCTTTTTGTACGGCAAACAAAAAAACCCGTTATACACGATAGCTGGTATTCGCATGCATATTTGAGAGCAGCTACTTGCCTAAAACCGTCTGTAAGAATTACTTGAGATTTATTGGGTTAACAAAGAAACTGTGGTCTTGACTCTACTCGTGAAAAGTCGCAAGTTATAGGCGCCCAATCAAATCACCAAAGTCTTCAACAGGAGCCTAAATACCAGCTTAAATTACACGCCTGACAAACAATTCTCAATCTCTCTCTTTCCTATATAATTCCACAAGAGCGTAACTTGTAGAAAATTCCACGGTAAAATTCTCACAGCAACCCGGAACAGTATGTCAATGATATAATAAGGACAGTTCTCATCGACCCGTTGGATTTGTTGGAACAATTACTTACTTTCCCAAGATGTGTGATACAAGGCTGGAGAAAGATGGTATGAATGTAGGTACTACATAATTTAAGTTAAATAAGATAAAAAGGGAAATATGTGGTTTAATAATTAATAAGACTAAGGATAGGGTTTAATATTAATTTATATTTTAAGCGAATATTTGTATTCTAAATACAATGAGTATGGGTATTTACTATTTTTTATGGATGGTATTTAACTATATCTCAATTTATTTCTGTTTTCTACTAGAAAATTAGCCCTTGTTCCGCCAAAAATACTAATTGTGTACTTAACTAAAAATAACTCATAATGAGCACCTAATTAATAACGGATAGTATTTAACTGCAAATCAAAAAATCTTCCTTTTGTATAATAAACTATTTGCCCTAACCAAGTGAAATGGGTAGAATTAGGTTCTGGCACTCGCCGGCCGCTGCCGCGGCATGCTCGCTTCGCTTGCTCGGCTCGTGCGATGTGGTCACAGTTCTAACCTAAGCTATTTCGCTCAATTTACCAATGTTTTATTTCTTTATTATAAGACTACCCTTACTCAATAATGTATATAGAACTACTCGTAACCTCGAGCTACCTCTCTGTAAGAAAAATGTCTATATGTAAAGTAAGTTTTGGTAAAGAAATTAATTATCGGCAATGCATTTTGTCAAAAGTAATTTATGCTTTGAGTTGAAGTAAATCTCGTGTACAATCAGTATATTTTGATGTGCAAAAATTATTTAATTGATGAATACAAATTGGTGTGCATTGACGGACGAGAAAAGCTCAATGTGGATGGGTGATAAGTTTTTTGATGTGCATTAAAAATATTCCTTTTTTTATTTAATTAAGTTGGTAAACATGTTACTAAAAGAAACAACAAAACAATATGAACACTTTAAATATACAGAAAACAATAAACTTATATCCGCGCCATTATACAGACTCTACAATGTCTCTATTGGTGGGCAGTGCCAAAATCAAAATAATTGCTTTTGACACATACTATCTCGACTTTCATCGAACCGCTTCATAGAATTACACGGCGGCTTATCTTGTTTGACGCAGTACAATAACTCTAAAGGCGTGACTCGACGAAATCGCCAGTCAGTTCATGACCAACAAAATCGAGAGTTCGCACTTTGTTACTACACGACTTCTTATCTCTACCGATACTATAAGATCTCTTCGCTTTTTGGAGCGAAGAATTATTTGATCGAAATCGATAAACTGCGAAATAAATAAATCAATTTTTAATAATTATTTCACTGTTAAAATGCAACATTATTCAGTGTTAACTTAAGCTTTGTAATATAGATTAATACCTTAATAACTTAAATGAAAGATCCAATAATGTCATTGCTCCAAATGGTAATTTTTTAAAATTTACTTTATTTTAAACATTGTTTGAGCAATCATAACCTACAATCTCTTAACAGATTTTTAAAATTGAATAAGTCAAAAATGAATAGAATAGATAGAGACAAGAAAAATCCGTCTCGGGCGGTTATTAAGGCCGCGTCTTTAATTATAATAATTATGTACCGTATTAACGCCTTAACAACTGATCCACCGAACTAGTCAGAACCAAGTTCCGACGAAACATTGTTAAAGAAAATTCAAAGTGACAAATATAAAAAAATGGAATAACTCAACTTGTAAAGTGATTGTTTTGTTATAATTTGTACAATAAAAAAATAAAGTAAAACATTTATTTTATTATATGACATGTTTATCACCAAAATGTCAATTAACTACTGATCCATCGAACTAGTCAGAACCCATTTTCGACGAAGAATTCTTAAAGAAAATTCAAAGTGACAAATATAAAAAATAGAATAACTCAACTTTTAAAGTGTTTATTGTATTATAATTTGTACAATAAAAAAATAAAGTAAAACATTTATTTTATTATATGACACGTTTATCACCAAAATGTCAACATTTCGACGAATGACTTTACGAGTACGAGGAAACTGGTTTTCCCATTGGAAGCTCTAATAATAGGCGTACTGCGTAACTGTCACGATTTTTCGCGAAAAAAGATTAATAGCGACGTTACGCTGGCTAGGCAACAATTAAAGTCTTCCGCCAGCATGCCATTACTTTTCCTTTTATTTGAAAAATGGAGATCAGCTTTCGATAAATTTCTTTGTGTATGCACAACAAACAATTCATTTCGCACTTACTGCGGTAGCACTAACGGCTGCCTCGTATTGCACAGATATAAAAAATGTATGATTGATCTATTGTGTTTATACAGGATGGATTTTTGAGATGGGATTTAAAGGGCAGGTACATTAACCGTTATAGTTACAAGAAAACATTGTTAGGCAACCATCCATAACTTTTTAAGATATTCTGATCTGCATTCACAGATTTTGGAAAAAAGTTACAGTGAACAAAAATAATGCTGAGATAGCAAAAAAAATTTTTTTATGCCTATCGATCCTATTACATATAGGGATCAAAAGACTCTATGGAACCATTTAAAGTATGAGTACTAGAAATAACAGAAATCGCCAAAAACTTTTCCCATACATTTTGTACGGAAAATCCTCGGCTCCTATTTCTTACGGTGATCTCTTTATGAATCTTATTTTTTACTTTTAAGGAAAACTGTTATTTAAATAAAAACAAATTAAATTATTTAAACATGTATTTTTAAACTAACGCAAAAATATCTAATCTATCTGCACTACAATGGCCAAACTTTTTATTTTTGGAAGGACTGGCTGAAAAAATGTAAGTAAAATGAAATTATTACTTACAAATTTCGAATTTATTTCAAATAATTTCACGTCATTCTTGTGTTTGCGATGACAAAATTCTAGATTTATCAAAAATGTATTTTGTAAATAATAGAAACGTGAGGGCTGCATTAGTGTGGTACGCGAATAAGTACCCAACTAGACATTTACCAACAAGCAAGATAATTAAAAACCTTTTGACGAATCTAGAAGAAAGTGGTTCGAATACATGTTTAAATGATTTAATAACAGTTTCCCTTAAAAGTAAGAAATAGGATTCACAGAGAGATCACCGTAAGAAATAGGATCCGAGGATTTTCCGTACAAAATGTATGGGAAATGTTTTTGGCGATTTCTGTCGTTTCTAGTACTCATACCTTAAATGGTCCCATAGAGTCTTTTGATCCCTACATGAAATAGGATCGATAGGCATAAAAAATGTTTTTTTGCTATCTCAGCATTTTTTTTTGTTGACTGTAACTTTATTCCAAAATCTGTGAATGCAGATCAGAATATCTTAAAAAGTTATGGACGGTTGCCTAACAATGTTTTCTTGTAACTATAACGGTTAATGTACCTGCCCTTTAAATCCCATCTCAAAAATCCATTCTGTATATGTATGATGTGTATATATGTCTGTATATTGTAACACCGTTTTTTTTTAATTTCATAAAACTTACAGGTTTTATTAAACTAAAGATAATTTAGTATACAAAATGCTATATAAACCAAGGGCAGGATGATACCGGTTTGTTCGATCAACTTTAAGTTTTCCCCATCTTTTTACAATATAGCAACAAAATACACTACAATATATACAAAATTTATAAAATATACATATAAAACGCTAATTTCATACGTAAGGACTTTATATCTTACTGTTTATTGTAATACGCGCAATATATTAATAACAAAGTCAAAAGAGAACATAAACGATATTTACTATACGATATTATAGGAATTTATATTGGTTGTTTCCCATCTTAATTTTTAAATTCATATCAGGAACATTTTGTCTCTCTGCCTGCCTATAAAAATATTGCCACCATGTAGAGCGGCTATTTTTAAAAACCGATAGCATCGCTTCATATAACACGGTATTGATATATTGATAAACCATTTTATTGTTTAATTACAGTGACAGGGAAGACTTACGTGAGAGACAGGTGTGTTTCCTGAATTGTAGGTGGCCGTCGGTGCATCGACATACGCCCTCCAAGCACGCGCTGAACGCAACCTTCAACGTGCACTGCTCAGACACCACACACTCGGAGCCCAGGAGAGTTGCTGCAAGGACATAAAGTTTATTTTATTAACCGACTTCAAAAAAAGGAGGTTCTCAGTTTGACCTGTACGTTTGTATGTACGTTTGCCCGCGATTATCTCGCGTTTGGCTGCATCGATTGTCAGAAATGATGCGGTTTTCAGAAAAGTATTTGTTACATTTAGGCGATTGGCCCCCACTCCGTCTGCGGTAGATTTAAAATCTTTTTACTGGGTAAAAAAAGGAGAAGGTTTTGGTATTTTAACTTAACTAAAAAGATTGAATTTTTTTTTTCAAAAACTAATACCAACTTCAAAAACATCAAAAAGTCATAAATAATATGAGAATACAAACAATATAGTTTATTTAAGTCGGTGCCAAGCTTAGAAAATAAGGTACCAAGCAATGATCACCTCGAAAGTCTTAAAAAATATACGAACAATTAATGTAAGTAGGTATACTTATTTAAAATTTGGCACCAACTTTAATATAAAACTGTGATGTTGTTTGTATCGTTATATTATTAATGACGTTTTGGTGTTTCTGAAGTCGGTTTTATTTTTTCTAAAAAAAAATTCAGTATTCAGTACGAGTATAAGAGGTGGAGACGTCGACACGACAATAAATTCACTTGTGTACACGCAAATGACTTCCGAAGCCGTTTAATTATAGGATGCTCTAAAGTTACAGGACAAAACTTTTTATTCTTAATAGTTTCTTTCTACACAATGTATAACTTCCTAGTTTATAGACGGGATATCCTAGATCCTAGTTTATAGACCCCGTTTCAGTGGAAATAGATTATTTGGTGTGAATTCTTATTCACACCAAAGGTACTAGAGGAATTTTGGCGTTATACAGGGTGTCCCAAAAAATAGTGTCAAGCGAAAGTCCAGAGTTAGAGCACCTCTTGGAGTACCCGAATCACCCCCATGTATGTTCCGCGATTATTCGTAGTTTTAGAGTAATAATTTTTTTTCTGACTTTTTGAAAATTTCGATCTGAAGAACTTAAAAATTTTTTATAAAAAAAAGTTGAACATATTTTCATGTTTTTCTTTATGCCACTGAATTATCTTTAGTGCTTCTTTTATGTCTAAAATAATCAGCTTCGTAACTTTAGTGGAAATTTAGAAAACAGTAGTGTAAAGTCAAAATTTGAATGTTAGTGAATAATTACTTAAAAATTCATCTTTAAATTAAAAATCTAAACAGGCGAATTCATGGTTTCTAAGTATGTGTAAAAACTTCTCTAGACTCTCTGCTTTCATAATAATTTAAAAAAAAGTAATTAATAGGGCTACTTTGGCTTAAATCGGCCATCAAAGACAGCAAGGTGAAAATTTCATAAAACTCGACTTCTGAATAATTTTTTTTTTAAATTCCAATTATTTATTAATAAACCAAAAATGATTGTAGAATAGCTAAAAATTTTTTATTTGAAGGTCAAAAATAACTGTTCCTGCTGCCATCTTTAATAACCTTTGAAGGTATAACTTAATAAATGAAACAAAACATTATTTTCAAAGTATTTATTATTCGATCGCTTAAAGAAAGTTTTCAAAATGACGACCTTCGTGCTCAATACATATTCTACATCGTCTAAAAAAGTTTTCTTTTAAATTTATAAATGCAATTCTGTTGTTTTTTATTGTTTCTTCCGCTTGTCTTAATTTTGTTCTTAACACTGTGACGTTTGTAATGTCCTTGGCGTATACTAATTCCTTGTAGTATCCCCAGACGAAAAAATCTATGGGGTTCAAGTTGGGGGACCGTGGCGGCCACGCAATGGGCCCTCCACGACCGATCCATCTGCCTGGAAATGTTTCAGACAAATGTTGTCTAACATTTCTAGCAAAATGGCATGGAGCGCCGTCGTTTTGAAAAATCATATTTCTCCGCGTTAATAGGTCTACATCTTCTAATAAGACGCCGAGATCACGTCGTAGAAATTGCAAGTAGGCCTCGCTGTTCAGTCGGTCCGGTAGTTCGAACGGACCAATCAGCTGTCCGTTTAGGATGCCTGACCACAAATTGATACTAAATTGTTCTTGGAAATTAGATTCCCTTGTGAGGTGTGGATTTTCAATACTCCACGAATGGTAGTTATGCGCATTAAACACCCCACATCGCTTAAAATGTGATTCATCAGTCCATAGAATATTTTTAAAGAAATTTTCGTTTTCAGCTTGTCTCCGTAACATTTCCTGACAAAATGCCACCCTTCTCGGGTAGTCTGCGGGCTTGAGCTGCTGAACTTTCTGGATGTGATATGGGTGAAAACGCTCTTGATGAAGTATTCGATGTGCTTGTGATTTCGGAATTCCGATTCGACGTTCTATTGTTCTTACACTAACTGATGGATCTCTCACCACTTCTTCGACCACTGATTGGACAGTATCTGGGTCACTCATTTCAGATGGGCGCCCCGATCTTCTACCTGGTAGGCGTCCTTCCATGTAAGAGTTATGTACTTTTAAAATCATGCGATGATCAGGCCAAGTTTCAGGCTGAGGTCCACCTCCATTTTGTACTTGCTGCCGGAACAACCTGGCTGCTTCAGAAGCATTTCCTCTTGCATATCCATAAAAGTAATGCATAAGAGCATATTCTTGCGATGAAAAAGACATCACAAAATGAAGAGCTTGAAAAGTCCGTTAAGAATGCCAAATTTGTCAAAATCCCGTATTCTCACAAAACCAAATCGTAATCGCACTCAAGGTCCGTAAAGAAAGCAAAGTTCGTCAAATAATCACAAATGAGCGTATCGTACGTAAGGCGCAAACAAAAGCAGGCAAACGACTGACGCCAGAACACAATAGGCGCTCGGACTACACCCCCCGCCTCATCCCCTTGTCACAAAGAATAGCATTCCTCAGTTACAGTTATCCATTTCGCCAATGAGAGTGAGAGAGATAGCAACAATGCGGTCTCTTTCATATCCTCTCACTCGGGCAATTTTTTAGCAGGTAAGTACTGCGTCACTTCCAACACTACAACCGATGTGATCCGCGAGAAAAATATTTAAATATGAGTTTCATGTAGTTAATTTTTGCTAAATTGTAATTAATCTGAACCTTAGAAATTATAAAAAGACCAGAAATTTTTTTTTATCATCTGATAGGAATTTGGTAAATTTTATGAAATTTTCACCTCGCTGTCTTTGATGGCCGATTTAAGCCAAAGTAGCCCTATTAAGTACTTCTTTTTTTAAATGATTATGAAAGCAGAGAGTCTAGAGAAGTTTTTACACATACTTAGAAACCATGAATTCGCCTGTTTAGATTTTTAATTTAAAGATTAATTTTTAAGTAATTATTCACTAACATTCAAATTTTGACTTTACACTACTGTTTTCTAAATTTCCACTAAAGTTACGAAGCTGATTATTTTAGACATAAAAGAAGCACTAAAGATGATTCAGTGGCAAAAAGAAAAACATTAAAATATGTTCTACTTTTTTTTATTTAAAATTTTTAAGTTCTTTGGATCAAAATTTTCAAAAAGTCAGAAAAAAAATTATTACTCGAAAACTACGAATAATCGCGGAACATATATGGGGGTGATTCGGGTACTCCAAGAGATGCTCTAACTCTGGACTTACGCTTGACACTATTTTTTGGGACACCCTGTATATGTATGTTATATAATTTTGGTGTGTTTATTTTGTTTCCATTTTTTGTTATTTAGTTTGTTTGAAAAATTATTTTAATGATTTGGATGGAAAGTTACTTTAACGGTAATTAATACACATAAAAAAAATTCACCTCAAACAGGATTTGTACCTTCAACGTGCCGTTGGCGTCAAGATCATTAGACCACCGATGACTCTCTCGACCCCGTAAAGTTTTTACTTGTTATCATTTTCCAATTTATGACACCATTAATTAAAAATCATTGAAAAAATTATTGGTTCATCAGTAAAAATCAAAATTTTGCGTGACAAAAGAACTTAATATAAAAATTACTCCTGGATTTAGTTAATGCGATGCCTGGATTTGAGAGTAGGTTTATAACATTTTTATTAAATTTACGTAAATTTATAATAAGAAATACAATTAATTTATCAAAAACTAAAGAAACAATGTGAAAACAAATTATTTGTTGTTTTGTGTACCACAGTGTAAATGTAAATACTCGTTTATTAAAAATGTTTAATATTAGGACATTATTCATTTGTATGCAAATAGCATTCAACCGCTTAACTACGCGACTATCACTTTCATCATGCACCTATTATTGGTTGGAAACCGATCAGTAATTACCAAGGAAATCAAAGGTAGCATTTATATCCACTCGTATACACATGAATAGTTTGTCATAGAGACCTCAATCGACTTCCGCGTAAATTGATTAATGTCCATACTCACAAAGGCATTTAAACTATTGACATTGTTAATTGCCAACGGAATGAAATTAATTTGACGCTCATTTTTTTTCACGTCAACACTTTCCTTCTTACCATAATTGGCTATGTTTATTTAAGTAACTGGCAGTGGCCACTCCTGCCGAGTGTTCACATTAATCAATATACTTCTAGTCACTTTGTTCGCATTATTAAATGTATGCTTACATTCTTTATCAAGAACCTGTTTGAACATTGTGTCTGTGGAAAGTGTGACGAAAATGGAAATTTATAGAAGGGTCTCCTATTGTTATTATATGTAGGTAGGTACTGCATTTTATGTCGTATTTTGAGACGGAAGTTATTATACACTCTGCTCTCTTAATGCATTAACTGTATACATGGGATTATAAAGTAGATGTATACTGTAGTAGTAGTAGTTACAAGAAGGAGTAGAATAAATTAACATTATTTGTTATACATTACGACGTATATAAATCTTCCAATTTAGGTTAAAAGATATAAAAAAAGGAATATTTAGAACATGTCCGGTTGTTAAAATTTGTATGTAAGTATTCAATATTGGGTTTATTTTATTCAAAAGAGATATTCATTTTATTATTAAAATCAAAAATCCACATTCAACATATAGCATAATTTATTGATTTCTAAGCTATTATTGCATTACAATAATAAATAAATGTTATGAAAACAAACCTTTAAAACAAAAAAATTCTGATTCTATACTTAACTTGTTCCTGTCAATGAAATGATTTTTTGACTAATAAAAACACAAAAAATTCATCAAACCTCACTTTTGATTTTTTATTAGATAATATTTTTATTCATCAAAAATGTTAATTTTATATATAATAGACAATTGATTGAAATAAACAATAGCGCAAGTTTTATCGGCACCAAAAAAATGTGATTATAAAATATACCATAGGTAACATAACTACATTGTTGAAGTACTCAAATAGAAAAAGTCGTTTTTCATCATAGCTCGATTCAGTCCATAAGCCCGCAACAAAAGTGCGGCAACCTCAGAACAACATTAGTTATTGTTCTGAGGCGGCAACATTCTTGATAAGCTTCGCGTGCGTAAATTAGGTTCGGAATCGAGACAAGTGGTTATGAAGTCAAGGCCGATCCAATGAACCGTAACGTGCCGGCCGAATTTTTCATCTCGTCTTGTTCTACATTACCTTTATTGCCGTCGAACGAAGCATGAAATAATTATTTTTGTTTTATTAAAATCATACTTTATACGTTTATATTACATTTATAAGCCTTTACTTAACTTGCATTAGTGGGTACTTATGTAATTACTTTATTAGTGTGCAGTAAACTACGGTGAAGGAAATCATCGTGAGGCAACCTGCATACATTTGAGAAGAAATTCAATGGTGTATGTGAAGTCGACCAATCCGCACTGGGCCAGCGTGGTTGACTAAGTCCTAATCACCCTAACATAGGGTAGGCTCGAACCCCTCGTTGGGGACGTATATGAGCTGTGATGATGATGATGAAACTAAAGTTTTAGTTGTATCAGCCCCGCGAGCATAGACTTGTCGATCGATATATATCGATCGACAAAAGCATCTGTCCTTTTCACTTCTAAGGAATATCTGTCAAATTTATCGAATTTTGTCGACTATGTCGATCTTAGCTGTCAAATTTTGTTTATCGAGAGCATGGAACTTTTGACAAAACTTTGTGTATGAAAAAATATCGGGAAGGTTACCTTGCTAGCTAACAGTATGTTATCGGAAAGGACAGTCAAGTGTGTCGTTTTATGACATGAAACTGAAATTCAACCCTAGGGTGGTAAATCACTTTTTTGGCCGACTTTACGTGAAATTAAAATAACATCTTGTAACTAAATTTTAAAACCGATCGAACTGAAATTATGCATTGCAATTTGCAGGTATGAATGCTCATGGCACGGGCGACTAAGTGAGTCATGAATGATACATACAATACTACTGGGTTTCATCTGCACTATCCCGAACGTACCCTCCACAGAGGACGGACAGGTTACGGGGGTTTAGCCGGGTATGGGAATACCAGCGCAATAGCCGCTGGTATACCAGAGTCCTACGCCATACCGTGGGTGGTCTAGTCAGCGTAGCCCATAGTATCATAAGTAACAGATTAAAGGACCTTAAAAAACCCTTTTGAGACGAAAGACCTTAAAAAACCGGTCAAGTGCGAGTTGGACTCGTGCACCGAGGGTTCCGTAAAAACTTATCTAAGTATTAGCTATGTATTTGCTAGCATGTCTATTTTCTAAAATATCCATAAAATACTGTACATACTATTTTTCTTAAATTATTTTTTATTTTTAATTAATGTTTAAATCATTCTACTACCGTGTCCTGAAGCGTCCCTTTAATTATACGGAGTGATAAGAAGTAACCGTGTATATTTACAATTTTCAGATTTTATTCCTCAACATGTAGTATAAGACCTTACCTCTTGTCAAATTCAATGATTCTAGCTCAACGGGAATCCTATAGGTTTCACCTATAAGGTACTATTCCCTTATGAATCGCAAAATAATCAGAAATCCGAGTAAGTATTTGATATGAGTGAATTCGTTTGGTCCATAAATGGTGATAGGAACGCATAAACAAGGAAACAGGGGCAGCACAAAAGATCCTCAAGGGTCGAAGTGCAGGGCCCCCAAGGGCCCCCCAATATAAAATAAGTATTTGATATAAATTTGAGATATTTCTACGCTTTCCTGAAAGAAAGGAAAGTGATGCTAAAAGGGTTCCGTTTTTTCCCCTTTAATGTACGGAACCATAAAAAATAGATACAATCGAACATAGAGCCTCCTTTCTTAAAGTTTTTACCAGAGGGAGACTCTGTACCAGGGTCGTGTGTACCTCCGTCTTACCTATTTCTGCCGCAAAGCAGCAATGCTTGCATTGCTGTGTTCCGGTTGAAATATGGCATTGAAATTACTGGGTACCGTGACTTTACATCCCACCCTAAGTCACAAGTTGGCAACATACACTGTGGTTCTTGTGGGGGTTGCAGTTTTGCTGCGAATCTCACAGGAGCCATAATGTATTATAGGTGACTGTTACCACTTACCATCAGGTGGGCAGTTTGCTTGTTTGCCAACATAGTTGCAATTAAAAAAAAGTCGGTTAAAAATATAAACGTCTCTATCTTAAGCAGAGTAAACAGAAAGGAGCTATTTAATAGCACTTAAAAATAAAGAAATACAATGAAACTGTTTTGCATTGCGAAACATTAATGTTTAAAAAGCATGAACTGTGGATAATTGAGAATCTCCTGATATAATATTAGCCAGCCAAGATATTAAGCGCTTTTCTAAGTCAATATTTGCATATGAGGAACTATAATTATAATTATGAGTACTTTATGTATTCATCGTACGTAATATATAAAAAATATATTAGAAAACAAAACAAATGACTTTAGTAAATCATAAAAAGTTTTTAAATAATACAATGCTGGCACACATGTTTGTAGTATGTTTGTTTTTGTGTTTTTTTTAAAAAAAAAACGTCGCCCCACACTTGGATTTTTTCCTGTGTCGTGGGTGCACTTACAAACATAGAATATCACATGCACATGCGCCCAGACCGGAAGAAATTTCTGTAGGCCATACAAAACATTTGTCCCGTACGAGAATCGAACCCGCGACCCGTAGGTGATCACTCGACCTCTACGCTAAACGTGTCGTCAATGTATCCGTCAGCACTGACTGTGACATATTACCTAATATGTAAAAGACATTATTGAAATTGAAATTGTTTATTTTCTTAGAAAAGTTATACAATGGGAAACACTGGTAACCATAGCCCCCACACTAAGCAAGGTACAAGAACTATGCTCTTTCACTATTGATGTGCCCGACGTTTAATATTTTCAATAATAAGAGTTGCGAAGCCAACCAATTATTGTCTACTTTTTAGTGCATTTTTTGTTTTAAACTTTTAAACGTGGTTTTAATTTTTTACAAATATTATTTACAATCTTTTTAGTCTTGTCCTATACCTCATAGTTAATAAATTGTTGTTTTGATCACTTCAACATTAATTTGTTTATAAATGGCAGCAAAATTGCACAGGTAAGTTAAACTAATGTTTGAATCATGCATGAACTCTCCTGAAAATATCAGCTCTATAGCTAGTCGTAAAATGTTCGAATAATCGATTGCAAGATTTGCCTGAACAGAAAGAAAGACGAAAGAAAGCGAGCTAAGCAAAACGTTATAAAAAGCATGGCCGTTTAGCTAATTGAATATTATCAATGACTGTTGACTTTCGTACAGCGAGAAATACGTTTATTTGCTAATGAATCACATAACATTTCATTTTTATTGTTTTCACACAAAAAATAACATTTGGTACTTTTATTCCATAATATATTTATTTTCCCTACAGTATTAAAAATGTCGTTTGATCAACTTGCGAAACTGCCATTTGGCACTAGTTAAATTGCAGCACACACTTTTCGCATCTACTTAAAAAACCCATACTCTGTTCCTTGTAATATATTTTACGTGCATTTATTTATGATCTTAAGGTGTAAGGTTTCAATTCAATTTCAGATATCATCTCGGAGGTACATACGTCGCAAAAAAAAAACAAGGCGACAAGGAAAATAAATCGGACGTGATGGGTTTTTTATTTACTTGCAACAAGGAAGTTCTTGGCCTTCATCTCACCTGATGGTAAGTGACGACGAGGCCGAAGGGCAGAGTTTCACGTGGATTCTTCAACAACCGAACAACTGGCTATCTCTCCTCTAATTGTCGGTGACAAAACACAACAATGCAAACATTGTTATTATGGCGACAAACTTAGGTAAGACGGTGGTAGCTAGCCAGGCGAGTTCAGAATAACATACCGAGCAGAACACTTATACTTCTATGGCGGAATCTAGTCCCGGAACTAACGATGAACACCCGGTGGTCTCGACCACTAGATCGCGGAGGTGATGACGATGAGAATGTTACGTCATTCGAACAATAATGCAGTTTTTACTGTAGTGAATAAAAAAAAACAAGAAGAGCCACAGCAATGATACGGACTCTTTGGATCGAAATATTAAGTACCTACTCGTATTTTCCTCCACGACATTACTCGTACAAATAATTATGTATACTTATCAAGACAAAGCGTAATTATAAAGAGTATGAAGCCGTTCTTTTTTTTGCCAAAAATCTAAAAACAGCCGCCACCACTAAGCAGATTTCACGTAAGCGTTTGTAGTAAGACCGTGAGCTGACGCGTTACTCGCCCCATTTAATGAAAATAAGAAGATTCTTTAAATAACAGAACTCACCTGACCGAGACAAATGGTAATATTTCAAGCCCCCTGTATCTAATTGCTCCTTTGTTTCTTTCGACTGCATTCCAGTTTTACGTTGAAGTCTATGTGAAATGTCTTATTAGCTATCTTCAATACGGCATTCGGTATCCATCGTTATGGCATATTACACAATCAAGGAAGTTAATTATAATTGGTTTCAGTGATCTCATACATTTTGTTACTGGAGTTGATTTAAAGCACATTAAGTAAGTAAAATAAAGAAATGTGTACGTGTAAGTATAAGGAAATAAAATTATTTTAATTTATACAAAACATGATATTAAGCATAAGAAAAGCTCAAAGCCGCATACTTGATATTTACCTATACAAAATTCTTTGAAAAAGCAAACTGTATTTTTTACCTGGAATTGGGTATCCAGATTCCTATTTACATGACCACTGTTTCTTTTAATGTAGAGATATTATTACCAGTCACTTTTATTTTCTTCATTATTTGTGGATGTGTAGATAACAACCATACAACAAGTATGCTTAAATAGAGTAAGCGGAACTCAAAATAGTTCTACTCAAACCTACTTATCTATTTGTTTCAATCAAATTATTTTATTGATGACATTAAGTATATACCTACTACAAATTGTAGTAATTTACTGTTAAATTGTAAATGCTTCTACTAATATTATTTTTTTGAAAAGCCACTACATTCGTAATCTGACTGTAATATATGTTCTGTTTTTCGATTACAATATACATTGAAATAAGTCATTCAAAAATGTATGTGCCATTCTAAGAATGACACGGAAATCATAATCGCGCGGAGATCACGTCGCGTGGCTCAGCGTCATCATTCCGTGCATTTAACTCAGTTATTCTGACCAATATAACGCGGGTTTCTCACGGCTGGCACACTGACCAGCAGGTGAGACGCTGACATGACAACCCGTGTCTGGACATGCATAGCCTCCTTCCACTGCCACGATCTCGCTCGTGTGATATCTAGGCAACGTGTCAATCAAGCGAAAAAATCCGATAGCGTTCAGTTGCAACTGATAAAATTAAGCGGTGCGATAAAAAAAATTATTTGGGGCGAATGGCAGATCGAACGGTTAATATTACAATAAAGTACCTACGTTTTTTTGGTAATATTTATAATAATAATAACAAAACACTTTATTGCACACAAGGAGATACAGAGGAAATTTACATATAATACTTACAGAAGTACAACATAGGCAGCCTTATTGCTAATAAGGCTGCCTAAGCAATCTCTCTCAGGCAATCTTGGGCTAGGGAAATACATAAAAGAAATTCAAATCGAGAATAGGTGCAGTGGTGGATAATTATGGGTAATGGATTTATCATAATGATTTGAGGATAGGAAGATAATTTCGGACTTGATTTTTAAAGAACTCCAGCGTACGAGCCTTCTTAATACTCTCAGGGAGAGAGTTCGATAGCCGAACGGCTTATGTAGGACAAGAGTATGAAAGGAAATCAGTATAATACAGACTTTATATATATAGAATTGCCTAATAATTCAGAGTATATATTAATGATAAACTTATATGACCTTCGAACAGGTGGCACTCGAAGAAATGTACAATCGGTGATATGGGAGTTCGTGCATTGCACATGAAATGGCCCATCGATCAAGTATCCTGTCGGATAAATAGCTCTTCGATGATATGGCGTAGTAGACATGGACTTCGCAAAAATGTCTTTCGAAAATGAGTCGGTAACCCTTGTATTTACACAAATTATAGCATTTATTGTAAAAACAACATAATTGGCAAGCCAAAATACAGAATATAAATATTTGTTCGATACCTTTCTTATTTAGGTATAGAAAAATTGCAAAATATACGAGAATAACTGGACTACCAAAAACATGCTTATGGTTATGACATATATTTGAAGATGTTTTTATTTATATTAATCTAGTGTTATTTATGCACTGGAACTATACCTACACGGAGAAAAAAAATAATTTACTAAACTACCAGAATGATTTGTAAAAAATATTCTAGTGAAAGAAAACAAAAACCTGTGGCCTTTATGAGAACTAGTTATAAAGATAAATAATCGCATTATTACGAATACTAAAAAAATCTAGTAAATAAATCTAGTTAACAAGACACCTTAAAAAGTACCAGTTATTAAATTCCTTAGTAAAAATAACAATCTTAACTTGGTATTGTACACGACTTGATTAATTGTACAATCTACTAGAATTTATTTTTGTCTGTACCGTACGTTTTTACGAATTACAACGCATAATGTTGACACTAACAATAAGAAAGCATTTATAAACATAAGCAATGGTTTGGAATAATGGTAATGAATCATTAACAAGAACAGCAAAATATTGTTAACCCAATCGATATTTTGTTACGGAAACAATATTTTCGTGTGCTCTCGCCGCCGCCCACGCCACCGTGCTTTGATTCGGTCATTTCGTGTGTCGATCGTACTCGTGACAAGTTGTGTGAATGTGAGTGAGCGGACCATTTTATCTCTTCTATCTTAGTTTTGGCACCACAATTAAAACAGGTCATACGAAATCCGTAAATGATAACGTTAAAAATAACATAATGAACAAATTGAATATCACATCTTTGTATCATTAATATTGCAATTGGGTTACTGTAAAAGGGACCCATTACACGAGAAATATGATTATTTTGTTAGATATAGATGTTGATTTCTTACCAAAGTTTGCGATAATTGAAAATAGGTATTTATGTTATTAGTATTACTGACAATGAGCAGAAAGTGATCTTTGAACATTCATTATATGAAACATTATATTTTAATGAGAAAAAATACTGTTATTAAATAATACAAACTAAAAACGTCTAAGAATTGTTTTTGTTTTCAAGAAACCCTTTGTAATTTTTCTTGTCATACCTTCACAAGAAGTACTATTGATGATTTAATTTTTTATGTAACTTTAAGTACACCTATATGAAAATAAAACAAAATATTTGATTAATAAATTTATTGTTTCATTTATATTAAGACACATTTCTAATAGCATTTCGTTTTTCGCATCTGCAGACTTTTATAAACGTAGTTGTACTTACTGGGCCTTACGAATGGCTTTGAATGCACCTTCAAAACCATATCACATGACTGAAGGCTCAAGCTATGACTGCGTTTTCAGGACAGGAAGCCAGCCCCCGTAGACGTCCACCAAAACACGATATGATAAAACGATTTATCGCGGTGAACTGTCAAAATGCGACGAAACCCTATTGCATTTTGACAGTTCACAGCGATAAACCGCTTTATCATATCGTGTTTTGGTGGACGTGCTAGGGGGGCAGGAGCTAAAAACGAAAGTAACGACAACAAAGCTAAAAGTCAAAGGATACAAAAATATCTGGTTATGTCAACCAGAAAAACTGTCACAAATCTGTTGTTATTACAACACATTTTGTGAAATCCATATTATATTTTGCAGCTACAACTAAAATAGTAGACATAAATTAAATTTCTGGTAATCTTTACTTAGTAATATAATAATTTCAACTATTTTTTTTAGTATGTTTAAAATCTTGGTCTGTTATGTTAATAAAGCACAAAATGAACTGAACTAATATATTACTTGCTAGCAGTACAAATTTTCTCATGGGGTCTATCAGAAATTATGTTCAATATATCATAATCTTTACGTTATCAAAAACTAGATTTTTAACATATCATTTACAAAATGAATAGTTGTCACGTATAGTACTATACTTTCTTGTTACGTCTTCAATATTCTGGTAAACAATACTAGTCTTTTTTCTCCGTGTATGTCTACATAAATAAGTAGCTAAAAGTCACAAACTTGTAAATCATCGCTTTATTATTAGGCGATTTATCAAACGTTCTTTACTATATATGGTCAGATAGCGGTCCCAGGTTCAAAAGCAACCTTGCCAGACTGGACTCGCAGGTCTTCAAAGTATGTTAGCCACAGCCGGATGAAGTTCTGTTAACTACGCAACCATAAGTTTCGTAGAAGTATGCATAAAATTATATTGTTATACATAACATTATTATAAACAAATGATTCTATTATACGTTCCAACATTTTACCAGAATGAGTGGATGGTAAGAACAGTGACATTTTGTGTATGAAGAAAAGTCTAGAACACCTTTACCCGAGACTCGAACAGAATTTCTATGTAAGCCGCAGGCGATCAGCATTGTCGTTTCATATAAGTCGATTTTAAATAATTAAAACATTAGAGTTATTTATGATGGACGTCAATTAATTTTTTCTGTGGTAGAAGATGTAAGCTTATTTTAAGTAAATATGCTAAGGTATATATGCTAAACACAAAATCAAGACAAGTTCTTTTCGTAAAAAAACCGCCAAAGTGCATGTTAGAGTTCTGAGGATTCCGTACAAACTAATCTTAGTATACGTATATCTAAGTATACTCTTATATATAGGCAAAGTTCCTAACAATGCACATACTCGTATTTATGCTTTTTCTTAACATGAGCTATAGGACCATGCTTCTTGCGAATTTTTGTGATTCTAGGGACCTTATAGGTTTTGATTCCCTTGTGAAGTGAAACATGCGGCGTATAATTAGCAAGTATCACATTCACACCTAGAATGTAGAACCATAAATCCGAGTATTTAAAATATCAGTTGGATATCGCTAAGCGCTTCCGAGCTATAACGGATTGGTAATGGTCCTATATGGATCCTATAACGGTCCCATTTTTTACTTACGGGGTACAGAACCCCAAAAAAGTCTGAACAGAAACTGAGCTTCTCTAAATCTGAAATGTCGCTAGAGTTAGTTCACGATAACTGGCAGCATTACGATTGCCATAGTAACTTCAACTGTGTGGTTGACTCGGATAGAGCAGCGATGCTCATACGGTATCGACAAGCTAATAGTCATCAGTTACGAAAGAAACGTATTTTGATTTAAGTGAAATAATCAATCAAGGAACATCAGTGGCGCTGTGGACTCGGCACTGCCCTTCTAATCGGGTGGTCTGTGGTTCGATCCGGCCATGCACCAATGTGTTTCTCGTTTTTCGAATTTCATATGAACATACATTTGTCGACGCTCCAACGGTGAAGTAAAACATCGTGAGGCGACCTACATACATCTGCGAAGAAATTCAAAGGTGTATGTGAAGTCGAGCAATCCGCACTGGGCCAGCGTGGTTGACTAATCACCCTAACATAGGATAGGCTCAAGCCCCTCGGTGGGGACGTATATTATTATGAGCTGTGGTGATGATAAAATAAATCAGCTCGATTACTCATTAATAAAGTAAAGTAAAAAAATGATAATTTTGTTGTTGTATGTTTAGCGCAAAGCTTTTTTTTTGGGTTGCGTACCTTTTTTTATTGCAACTATGTTGGTAAACAAGCAAACTATTACTTAGTTAGACATAAGAAAGAAAGAAAGAAAATTTGTTTATTTGGTAGACATTTGACATTACAGTAGTACATACACACTAAACACAACCACACAATTTTAACCACCACCAAAATGGTCACCGCTCAGAATATGTCGGGCGTTAACCGCGACTCTGATCTTCCGCGGTCGCCATTTTAATAAAATAAAACAAAAAATAAGGTAAAAGTAATGTTTGAACAGTTAGATATGAGATCTCAACAAGAATCACAAATAATTCAAAAAGATATAGCTGTATTGCATAACATGCGGTTGAACTGAATGGCTAATATAATTAAACAGAATAGACAGGGCTGCGAAATTTAGGATTTTTCGGCATAAAGTTTTTGAAATTATCTTTGAAGGTTTTAGCTGTTTGTGAATTTCCAGTTGTCGTCGAGAATGTCGCTCCAGCATCGTGTTACAGCATTATCTAAAACTGCCATGGAATGCAACAGTCTTATGTGTGGGGTAAATTAATCGATCAGGTATACTCTTGCGCGTTGCGTGAATTTTAACTTATTGAAAATATATAAAGGATTTTTCTTTTTAATTACACCAAAGAGAGGTGAAGGAAACGTCGAGATTCCATATTTTATAAAAAATCTGAAAACCGAAAATATTATGTACATGGAACTTGTCTTGTAGGTATACTAAGATAACTTTCCGCGGAACCCTCGTTGCGCGAATCCACCTTGCACGTGGCCTTTGCACCGGTTTTTTTAGCAAAGTTAATCTCGGCATTGCCCCCCTACCAAGACCACCGAAACACGATATGATAAAATGATATATCGATATAAATTGTTAATAAAAGTTGGATTTTTAGTTATCTTGAAGTTTTGAGTAAGTATATTTTGGATATTGATATTGTTATTTTGGGCATTGTTAATATATTAATGTCGATAAAATTTCAACGTAGCCATTATATCTAATATATTTTGACAGTTCATATCGATTTATCGCTTTGTTATATCGTGTTTCGGTGTTCATGCTACGGGGGCTGAATCGTTTGGACGGCTATCTCTGTCATAACTACGAGTACTACCGCAAAGCATCGGTGTCTGTACTGGGCTCACACCTAGGGGCTCCGAAAAATATGTGACGGGCCCAAATCAACCCTAAGTAGGTAAGTAATGGATACAGTTTAAATCAAACTAATAGTACCCACTGAATTGGCAATATGTCGACAAAAAACAATCTCAAATGCTACGAGCAAGCTACAGTTCGCTTTATACATATATTATATATATATATATATATAATAAACTAGCTTTTGCCCGCGACTTCGTCCGCGTGGAAATCCTTTTTTATTGATTCCCTTTACTACAAATCCCCCCCCCCCCCGCCTTTTACACCCTTAAGGAATGATTTCGGGAATAAAAACTATTCTTTATTCTTCCCCACAACTCAAACTATCTCCATACCAAATTTCATCTAAATCGGTTCAGCAGTTATTGATTCCCCATACGAACTTCCACCCCCCTTTTCACCCCCTTAAGGGGTGATATCTGCGATGAAAGCTATCCTATGTCCTTTCCCGGGACTTAAACTATGTCTATACGAAATTTCATCTAAATCGGTTCAGTAGTTTTGGCGTGAAAGCGCGACAGACAGACAGAGTTACTTTAGCATTTATATTATTAAGTATGGATATAAATGCGATCAATGCGGACTCGAACAGCACATTATACGAAGATGGTGTGCGGATATTTCCCATCGATGCCTAGTCCTTATAACCCGATCGCCATGTTGAGCTATCGCAAACTGTGGTCACAGATACTTACTGCAATAAAAACGTATGTACACGCGACAAACGTATTTCTTTTATTAGTTATTATATTTCTAATATTCTCAATCGAAATCAAAAAAATGATGCAATGCTATTTATTTTAAGCACACAACGGACATACATGAAAAACAAAAAATTTAATACTTCAATCAAAAACACTGAAAAGATAAAAATAATATAAAAATTGGTACAACAGACAACATCACATTTTCATATTGAAGTCGGTGCCAAATGAGACTCTAGGAGATCATCGTTTGGCACCGACTTCGTTTGTACCTATTCTAATAGTGAACTTATTACACTTGATAATACGTTGACAATTCACTTGATAATATTTTATGTGGCTATTGTATTTAAAAAGCTAATCTCTAACTCCTGGAAGTTAAGGTTCCTTCCATCATCAGCTCGGTTCATGACTACCAGACACGGAAGCCAGGCTTCGGAAAAAACATGAAACACGTGGCACGTACCTATAAAATATAAGGGTTTCTCTCGATTTTCATGGAATTCCATCGTCAGACCCTGATTTTGGTGACAATAGGACCTCCCCAGAAGTATACTATCGAATACAAAAATAATTTTGAAAATCGTTCCATAACTGGCGGAGTAATCGCGTAACATACACACAAAAATAAAACATACGCATCGAATTGAGAACCTCTCTCCTTTTTTGAAGTCAGGTAATAAAAAAGCTAAGTACGCAGACTTTTATTAGACAGTAATATGTATTTATATCCCCTATTCGTTAGTACTACGTACTACTTTTGAAATCCAAATAAGACATATTTGCCTTTTCAGAGAAAAATTTGTTTAACAGTTGTTGGATCATCTTTAGAGCAAGCAAAATAAAGATGTTATCATTGACAACTATAAAAAGCTATCACAAAGTGAACGATCTATCGCACATAACGAGGCTTTATTAGGTTATTAGGTTGATACCAATAAGGCCAACGTTCTAGTCTTAAGCTCAAAGCCAATAGCCAAACCTTCACAGTCGAATGATCCAAAATTATGTTTGAAATCGTAAATACAAAGGTTAGTAGGCAAGCATCCTTTGATAAGGCTTGCTTACAGGCAAAAGAACCGTTGGGAGCCCGTGATCCACATCTCTATTTGGTAACTTATATCGGACACGGAAAGTGAGTCGAGCGTGGGATTATGGTGCGATAAAAATAAAAGACTGGCGATATTGCGCCGATTGTATCTCGTGTCGCGTCCGTCTCTCCCCATTATGCGGCCTTCTCGTGCACAATGACACAACCAAAGTTAATCGTATGATCTGTGTGTGTATAAATTGAAGAGTCGTATGATCTGGGTCTAGAAAAGGGAATATCACCTAAAAATCTGTGTCCAAAAAAATTTTGGTAGGCTAGCTCCTACCATAATCTACCATAATATCAAAGCATTTTTAGGGTTTCGTAGTCCTAACAAAGAATGCTTTTTCGCCATGACTGCCTGTCCGTTCGACTGTGCGCGGCTTAACTTAAAGACATACAGTAAGCCGTTACTATGCCTTGGTATGTATAATTATGACGCCGATAAACTGGATATTAGTCTTAAAAAATGGCTTAGGGTAACTACCCTACAAGTAAAGTCGACGAACGAAACTAAATCATTACATTCATACTTTACGTCCCTATCTCTTTAACCGACTTCGAAAAAGGAGGTTACTCAATTCGACCGTATATTTTTTATGTTTGTTCGCGGATAACTTCGTCGTTTATGAACCGATTTTGATGATTCTTTTTATATTCGATAGAGGATACTCCAAGGGTGGTCCCATAGTCACCAAAGGATTAGGATCTGATAATAAGATCCTATAATAATCGAGGAAAACCATTAAATTTTTACGTGTGTCCAACGTGTTTTGTGTATATGTTACGCGATTACTCCGCCAGTTGTGAACCGATTTTCAAAATTCTTTTTGTATTTGATAGAGTATACTCCAGGAATGGTCTCAAGGTCATCAAAGTCAGGATCTGATGATGGGATCCCATGAAAAGCGGTGGAAACCCTAATTTAATATCAGCTGGTATTATATTAGGGTTTCTTTCACTAAAAAGAATCCATTCACTAAAAAGTTAAAAATAAAAAATAGTTTACAAAAAATAAAAACCGACTTCAAAAACACTGAAAAGTTAAAAATAATATAAGAATAGGTACAGACAACATCACTAGCACTTCTCTATTGAAGTCGGTGACAAATTTTAAGACTTTCTTGGAGATCATCGTTTGGCACCGACTTTAATATAGAAGTGTGATGTTGTCTGTACCTATTCTTATATTATTTTTAACTTTTCAGTGTTTTGAAGTCGGTTTTTATTTTTTGTAATATATTTTTTTAAACTACGGAACCTTATTCGGGCACGGACATGCACTTATGTGTCGCCACATTATATTCCAGTTATGACTTTCTGGTTATTATGAGTGGGCGCGAGATCATTGAAACTTTACAAAACTACCTAATTTAGATATGAAAACTAAAATAAGGTAAGTACCTAAAAGTCTATTTATATTTATATAACGAATGATTTAAGATAGTTCGTTTTTTAATTAAGTAATGTATTTGCCTCTGGTTCCACTATTTCAATGCCCTATTGAGATGTTGTATCCAATTAATTTCACAATGTATGGCCGTGAACTCATCTGTCCATATCAAACAAAACCGGGTTCAACACACACGACACAAACAAACATACAAACAGTAAGAAAGAAAGGAAATGGTTTATTGGACATGTTATACATACATTAAATACAATAATAAAAAAAACAATAATACACATAACATGACCAGTAAAAGTTAGGATATTTATAACTAAATCTCTGCGATGACTAAAGTCCATTCGCATTTCGCGAGCAGAATTTAGTGTTGAAAGAAATCGAAAGTTCTGTAAAAATATCCTAATCTAATCCAAATCGAATAAGTTTCATTCACTGTAAATTTAATTATGTATTAATATAATAAGGTATGTAACAAAAACTCGAGCGGTGATTTACCGGTCATATATTTTATAGAAAGCGAAAAATTATATTTTTACGTAACTCAATTTCTGGTGCGATACGGCGATCATAATTTCAGTGAAAGTAATTTGTTCGGCTACCGCAGGGCTCACCGCACGCGGGTCATTTGGCGAGCGCTCCTGTGGGCTGGAATGGTCAGTGAAACCGCCGAAGTAATATTATTACGTTTGATAGACCTGTTAATAGTGTAAAACAAAATGTCTCTCAGAGTCACGTCCACACGCCCTCTGTAAACCGCCATCTCAATCTACTGAGGCGATGCCGACGTAATTACTACAGAACACAATTACGGTAAGGCAGTTTGACCAATTTATTTCATTAGATGTATTAAAAATTTAAAATGTACATTTTTATACACACTATTTTTACAATGTACCTAAAATTTTTATTACTGTGTATGAAAAAGAATGCTGTACATTTTGACTTCATCATCTTTTCCAGCAATCATAATCTTATATTTCGATTAAAATATTGGAAACATTGTATGGAATTAACTTACATTCGAGACAGGTAGTGTTGTCCACTTTGGCAAAATAGGGTTGGCATGCGCACACGCCTCTGTCGCAGTGCGCGTGCGAGACTCCGTTGCATTCTGAATTTGATCGGCAATAAGATCCCAGGAACTTGCTGGCTTCGGCATTTAATCTCTGAAAAGAAAATAAAAACGTTCACTTACAAATATTCTTTTGAAGATTTATCACTCCGAGGAAGAAATTTTAGCATCTGTTTTCTAGGCCTTCATTTCACTAAATGACAAGTGATTTAAAGGTCCATGATGTAAGCAAACCTTTTCTAAATTCTTCAACCATAATGGGAGCTGCATTGCGATCAAAGGCAACACCTACGCATAAGGTCGTAACTCTTTCTTTCTTTGACAAATTTAGATTTTTAGTCCATATTACAAATCGCACATTCTTCAATGTTTTCGTGAAGTCAGATTTAAATAATTTTAAGTAAATCGTGAAATTTTGACTACCTAATAGTCTTATCATTCAAACGCTACCGCGTAAATGATCGCTCCTGTGGTTCCGACGATTTGCCTGGGCATGTTCGCCCGATACGCAAGTCGTTACTTGCATCATACGACGTTTGACAGCCGGTATACGAGTGGACACTTTAAACCGTAGTAAACAAAGAACCCATACAGTTTCGCCATGTCTGTATGCCTGTCCGCGATTTTACTCAGACTATTAGTACTAGAACGCTGTAATTTGGTATGGGTATGTATATTAATCATGCCAAAAAAGTGGTAGAAAAAAATATTGAAAATAATTTTTTTTAGGGTAGCTCCCATACAAGGAAGGCCGGAGTAAATATTTTTTCTCGACTAACCCATCGTGGTAAGTTAAAAAATAATGTAAGGTTCAGAACACCATTTTCATTTTTCGATTTAGGGATCCGTTTCTGAGGGGTGCGATGTCAGAACACCTCCTCGTGGTGCACCCTGGGCAACCCGGCAGATTTTCTGCCGCGGGCTAAGAGTCTGACAGCTGCCCCGTGGAGGGGGCGTGGTGTTGCCGGGTTTAGCCCGGCGGGCCACTTCACGTGGCCATGTGGGGCGTCACCTCCCCTTCTTTTTGAAGATGGGGTTGTGTGTCGCCCGGGGACCTGCTCGCGGGTCATGGCGCGTTGCGCCTTGTGCCGTTGCCCCTTTGATCGGGTCGGTGCGGGTCCTTGTTGAGCTTCGGCATGTCGTTGTTCCGAGGCTCGGAGACTCGTAGAGCTCCGGCGTGTCGTTGTTCCAAGGACTGAGGCTGACCCGATCAACGTGTGGCTTCGGCACACTTGTGCGGCCCCCATGAGGGGGGCGTGGGATGGCCGAGTGCTACTCGGCGGGCCACCTCGTGTGGCCACCGTGGCCGCTTTTTGCGGTGGGTCGGCGCTTTGGCGCCGCTGAGCTTCGGCTCGTGTGCGCGGCGATGGATCCAGTGGGGTCTGCCGTCGGGCAAGTCCGTTACCCCGCACTGAGCGTGGCCGGGGGCCTGGCGCACTGAGCGTCGGGCCGCGTGGAAGAAAACCACAGTAAAAAATTACCACCCGGAGTATGCCCCGGGAACTCCTCTCCATCTCCATCTTGGAGAGGGCGTGAGGGGCCCGCCATTGGTGGGCAGGTGCCGCGGACGGGGTTATGGTCGGTCTGTAAGGGTTCCCACGACCTCGTTCGGCAGCGGCGCGTCCTTTGGACGTGGCTGCGCTAGGCGCCAAAGAAGGCATATCGAGGGGTTTAGTGGGTAGTCGCTCGCTGCGGAGTCCCACACACCCTTGCCCCTGCGGGGGCTTGGAAGGTGCGCAAAGGCATTCCCCTCGTAAAAAAAAAAAAAAAAGGGATCCGTTTCTGAAATATTTGGTATTAAAGTGCAAATTTTTGTTAGAGGTAAGTGTCCCCGCTCCTCTATCTGCTAAACGGTTATATATGGAATAACACGTGAGAAAATTTACAAAAGTAGTATATATAACAAAGTTTAATTGAAAACTATTAGAGTTGATTACTAAGTACAAACTAAAAAGTTATAGACGACCAACTTATAAAATGTACTCAGAACAGTAAAATTTCATTGAAAATTAGTACTGAATATAAATTTACGAACCACGTGAAATTAAGGAAATATAAAATCATTGCAGCTTTAATAATATTAATGCCTAATTTAATAGCAACGTGTTGTGAGGTGTGAGTGTGAACTCAAAGTTGGCATTTGCAACTACGGAACCCTACACAGCGCGTGGCCCGACACGCACTTGGCCGGTTTATTGTATTTATGTTACTTTTCGCAAATAAAACAATTGAATGCGTCATAAATAACATCTTCCAAGCTGTTAGATTTAGTGCTAAACTCATCGTCTTTTTGAGCCGATTTTTTGTACTCGTAGTTCGTGTGCGTTGCAACATGGAACTCCATAAGTTTCATTTGCTCCGTCAAAAAATCGGTAAAATTTTTTGGTCAAAAAAATTAATGTCTCGCAATCGATGCCAATAGTGTCCCTAAAAAGTTTAGGTTCTATCTATATTAATACATGTGCGGTCAGTCCTAAAATTATTAATGGAACTATTGATAAACTAATATACAGATATTTCAATGAAATAAAGGCAATACAATACCTACATACATATGACATTAAAATCATTCGTGCGTGTTTATAGCCGTATCAATTTACAGTTACGATGTCACCTAAGCCGTAAAACATCAGTCACAAAAGCTGATTGTACAAACAATTCACGTACCTATGAACGGGTGTCGCGTAAGTCACAAAATGTAGCATTTTATTTACACGCCGCGTCGCGCATATGTAATGACTTTTCATTCTTTCCTTTGCCGATAAAACCAACGAACACTTATTTAAATGAACATTTCACCGAGAACTTGCACGCGAAGAGACTAAGCTTCGTAATGATTTGCAAAGTACTGGTAATAACGATGCATATTAATCTCACATGAAACATTTGCCTTGCGTTTGTATAGGTACCTAAGCACGCGGAATAATACAGGAGGAATCATGTTTGATGTGGTTTGATGACGTTATTTGTGAATTTTCTTCTATTCAAATGAATCCTTAGAATATGTACACATTTAGGTCCCTAATTTACGTTATTATTAAAAGACAGTCTTTGCAGTCTCTATATTATAATGTATTTCAATGATTGTGCGGTATATTGTCTTTATCATTAAATAATTTTTAAAAATTTTTCAATGCAAAGATTATTTCAAATAAGTACCTACCTACCCTTGTTCACAAAACATTTTAAAACACAAAAAAATTCAACAATAAAACATTAACTGCTTACAAAAAAATATGCCGCAATTATAGTGGAAAAACGAACAAATATCAAGCCAAAAGATGTTGCAAATAGAATTTAAGTGTGACGACCACCTTACGATTACAGTGACAATTTACGTCTTATGTCATAGATGAAAATTGCTTTGACATTCCTGGCTATAACGTTGTCTTCGCTTATATTAGGATGTCCGTTTAGCCTACCTACGCCGCGTATATCATCCAGAATAATGCAGATACCCAATGTAATTTATTTATTACTCACAAATATCAAGTCCAAAATTCAATACAAATTGCTTTAATTTTGAAGTGTATTTGAGGCTAATTAGAGTCCATCGAATCGAGAGAGTAGGTACTCATTATTAGCTGTTATTGTTATATTTTTCTCATTTTTTCTTTCTTCCCATTTTTTCTCCACATAATCATATAAAAGTTATGGCGACATTGAAAAATCGAAATTGTAAAATTAGTTAATTTTCTAATAGAGACGCCATACATTTTTTTCACATACCCAACTATTTGTATGGTGGATTTCATAGTTCAACTTGCAATTTTGAATGACGCCATAAGTTTTAAATATGACTATCTTAACATTGGTAGGTTTCGGCTTAATAGAGTATGTACCAAAGACGTTGTATATAGGAAGTGTGGTAGTGGCAATTTGACGGAATGTCGAGCATCTTAAAAAAAACACGTTCCGTACAGTTTTCGATAACGATCATAAAACATGTTACATGAAGTACGTATAACGTGAATTCATACAGGGCAATATAATGACTGACTGAACATGTACAGTTCACTGATACAGGTATGAAAAAAGTTATAACAATGACAAGATAAATACACTACTTATAGCACAGTCTGGTGATGATCTATGGACAAAACAATAATCTAATATTTTATTTTTGATTTTAAAAGAGAACAACAAAAACTGCCACTAGGAGAGCAATATACCTTTAGGTCCTTTAAAAGAATTTCTATATAAGTATATTTTATGACTAGTTCTAACAGAATAAGGAACAATACTACACAAAGAGCTCCCTTCAACTGAAATTAAAGTTTCATGTCGGTCTAAATTACCGGTTATAAGTTATTCAAATCCGGAAACTTCTGTATTCGGGAAGGAATAGGGGAACGTGCGGGTATACGGCGTTATTCCATAATTCATTGCGCGGTTCTGTCAGGGCAAGAGAATCAAGTTTCAACTTGATATACAGTACTTAATTCATGACCGTGCTGATAAGTTAAATAGTATGGAGAAAGCACCATGTCGCAGGATACTGTTTGATGATTTTTGAAAACGATAAAATCTACTCAGTGACTTTGCTTTGAGACTTTACGACTTTGCGATGATGACATATTGTCTTCAATTAAAGGCAATGAAACCATTAATATTTTTAAGTGAAAAGTAAATTTCGTATTTTATGTGAGTGTTGTCTTGACCGAGGATTATTAAAAGAGATTACCTATTTGGAGATCAGAGGAGTCTCGTTCGTTTCTTCCACAACATGCTTTTTTTGAGGGACCTATGGTTAGCCGCAGATGGCTATTACAGCTTCACCTTGATTATTTTTAAGAAGGCGAGAACTTTGGTGTGTCCTCAAGCCTCATTTGGCAAACCAAACCTGATGGATTTCAAGCGCCTTGGGGGTGTCCCACTCCCTGAGTAGTCATCATGCACTATATGGGATGAGCTTAATACAACATGGTGTTCATCCAGCGGCAAGTAAACGGGGTCCTATTATCAAGGCAGGCGACACATAAGCGGCTCTCGTGATGTCGCAAATGTCCATGGGCGAGGATAAGGTAGCCACCTGATGGTAAATGGTCGTCGTCAGCTCGTTGGCTGGCTTTGATGGCATTAAAAAAATATTACCTATATCACCAATAAACTGATGAATGTGTCTTTAATGTAATGTTACCTTGTAGTAGTACCACTAGTACGACATTTAAAAAGAAGAGTTAGTCAATCGACTATTCTGTGGTTATATAAAATTTGAAAATCTAGGTATTCAGACAAATACTTTGGGTACCAATCAATATTTTCAAATAATCACAAAAAAATATTTTATTTTTATCGTAAAAATACATTTTATTATTTGTATGTACACACTAGGCACTTTAAAGTAATAAAATTTATATGTACCTATTGACAGTTTGACGAACTACAACCAAAACTGTATCCGGTTGGTTCTCGTGCATAAATAGTGGTAATGTTGTGGTTTTCTTTTGTCACAATGACCCAATTTGCCAGCAACCAAATTCAGCCCGACCACGTTCTTGTTTGGATTCAATTGTCCAGATTCAAACGAGCGTTCGTAAAAAAGCGCCCGTTATCGCACTGTTGCGGTTGTTTCGATCGCTCGTAATGTTAACAATTATCCGATGAAATCGCGTGTGTCAGGGGTCATTGGTTGGCGTTGGTGTCTGCCAATAAGTTGGTTAATATATGACAAATATTTTCAGTCGCTATGTGCAGGATTGGTGAAAGTTAGAAGTGGTCTTAAGCTGTAGTTTATCTATACAAATATTCTAAAACTGAAGAGTTTGTTTATTGTTTGTTTGTTTGAACGCGCTAATCTCAGGAACTACTGGTTCGAATTAAAAAAATCTTTTTGTGTTGGATAGTCCATTTATTGAGGAAGACTTTAAGCTATATCACATCACCATATTGTTATTTTCGGACATCCACGCGAACGAAGTCGCGGGCACAGCTAGTATATAATGTATGCGGAATTTGGCACCACTTCTTTTGATAAGAATTTGCTTCTTAGAAATTAAAATCAATAAAAATTATGCAAGTATATAAAATTGAACATTATGCAAAATATTGCAAAATGTTTACTTTAACAAAATAAGCTCTTAAAAATTTTTAATTACTATTCATTAGTTAAAATAAAAAAAACCAGATGCTTGTATTGACTGTAAATATGAGCTCACATAACTGGACAAGAGCAAAAAGGGAAGAATTTTATTTATCCTACTTTTCGACTAACATAATATAAAACAAATATTTAAACAGGCTTACGGTCTTTATTAAATAGGCTCTTTAGAGAAAACATATGCATTTCTCAACAAATAATAGAGTATATGAGTAGTCAGATTCGTGCACTACTGCACCAAATAACTCAGCTCTTTTGTTACAGGTTAGTGCAATTCACTACACCGCGAAATAACTATAGCACGAATAAGGCTTTCATCAATTTCCCGGTAAATCACTACCGTTTATAAATTCGATCATAACGAGATTTTTTCGCTTCTTATCTCTGTGTAATTGGGCATAACTAACTAAAAGTGAGAATAATCGTATATTGAGACTGTTGAACTAGTTTATCCGGCATTAAGCGATTCGAGACCTTATTGTAAAAGAATGTAGACACTGATTCAGCAAAAAAAAGTGTAATAAGATGTAAAAATAAAAACTTGCTTGTACGCCACAATTATCAAAAAGCACTGCTTGCTGGCTGGCATTACTGGCAAGTTTTACTAGTTTATAATTGTCTCGATAAGAAAATTCTGGCTGTGTTTATTTTGCTCGAGCAGAAACAGGTCTTGAGACTGCCAAAAATGGAAGGAAAGTAATGAAAGTCAGGAAGTACTTGGACCGTGTATGTGATTTTATTAATGAGCCAGAAATGCTTTATCATGCAAAAGAGTTAACCCAATGCCATTTATTCCGAGGTGAGAATGTCACGATTGGAACGAGGCGATAAAACTTTCATTCCATTGATGCAATGTTCTTTAATTTGTATCAATCGATCTTATTTACACTAGTGAGATAGTAAAGGTAAGGAAGAGTTTTTAAGACTGTGGAAGTGAATTCTCAACTAACGATTTTCACAATGCCAAGAATTCGAATGTGTGTAGGTAATAGACTAAAATTTTTTGATACCTACCTAGTAACTACATATTATCCCACCAAAAACATTCTGTAAAAAACTAGCCAAGTCTCGATGGAGCTGCTTGTTTATCTCTAAAAGTAATGAAATCTAGACAAAGTCGTGCCAAGTCTAAGGTTCCTTACTGCGATTTCTTTATTATTATAGTTAATGTTGTGTGACTTGGCCGTTGACTTGTACCCACTAACGTGTAAAGAATGTTCAACGACCAAGTCACACAACATTAACTATAATAATAAAGAAATCGCAGTAAGGAACCTTAGACTTGGCACGACTTTGTCTAGATTTCATTACTTTTTAGAGATAAACAAGCAGCTCCATCGAGACTTGGCTAGTTTTTTACAGAATGTTTTTGGTGGGATTTCACTTCTTTTTGTAGAAACGTGAGCTTATTGTTTTGTTTTATTAGATTTTCTTATTTGACACAGTTTTTTTCTTTTTAGGGGTAGTTTTTTTATTATTACAAATCTTTCTTTTCTTTTTCTTTTTTCTTTTCTTTATTGGAAGCGGCCCAGAAAGTTGAATATTTTTTGTAAAGGCGGTATGTCGATATCTCTAATAGTTTGGTTGGGCTCTTGTGTTTTCTAATCAGGGTCACCAGTTACTCCAGATCTTCGATTATCCTAGTTTTTATAGTTTTCCCTTTATGTGGCCATTAAACCCTAACTCTGTACCAAATTTCAGCTCTCTGAGTTTATGGGAATTACTAGTTCTATTTTGATGATCATGAGTGAGTGAGTGTCTGTCATAAATGCGAAACTTTGCTTTCGCTTAACTTCGGAACTAAATGACCCACAGACTTGAAATTTTGGTTTTTAAGTATGATTATAGCTTACTGGATGACGAAAATTTCTGCGTTCTGGTCTTATCCAGAGGTTCTCAAATAGGGGCCTGAAAATGCGGCGAAATGGTTCCAGTAAAGAATGGTACGGCAGTGTTTGGTTTGCCCTCGACTTGGCGGGGGCACTGCCACAGAATAGATAATAGTACTAAAGTACAGAAGGATCACTCTCGAAGAAAAGCTAAGTTTAGGTATGAAAATGTACCTACTCTTGCGACCTTCAACTGACTTCACGGGAAATTGAAATTTATTGCAGGACACGAGCGTTCTAATTCCATTACGCGTCGCTGACCCGATACCGAGTTGGCGACAAGAGCGCAGGGTTCCCACTCACCGATATATTTACGAAAATATTAATTAATTAATAAAGATAAAAGTGTGTATTAATTAATTCAACAAAATATATTTCTTGTCTATCTACTAAGTTCTTAGTTTCATATTTTTGTATTGGCAAAATAATAACATGTTTGTCAGTTCAGAAAATTGTTTTTGATGAACCAATTAAAGAATTTTATCGCAGGTAGAAAATTAGAGGAGCAAAGAGAACCACCGGTCGCCGTAGTTGCCGTTGAACGCGCTTCGACGCGGCACCATAATTCTAGACTAAGGGCTGGGAGCTTATTTATTGTACAGAAAAGTGAGTGAGTAACTAAGTACTTCGAATGAAATAAAAAACAGAAAAATAAAAAAAAGGAATCAAGTATTTCTTATTGCAAAAAAATCTTACAATTGTTTTACTTTTAAGTATTGTTTGATTGATTTTTTTCCTGATTTAAAATTTCGATTATTAAATTTGAGGGTTGAAAATATTCGAATCCTTACAAACAATCTTATTAAATAGTCCACAGGAAAACACGAACATGGCAATGTAAGTAATTGGATTTCTTGTAGTAACTGAAACAATTCACTTCCAAGATTTCCTTGTAAATGGTGCTCAAAATTATGTGTAAATACTGTCTCTAATTTCTGAATATACTCATTCATTTCTTGAGAGGGCATCTTTAAACTTCCATAGAATGATTTTCTTTTATTATAAGCTTTATAGCGAGGAAAACAAGTATGGTCCATATATATTATCTACCTACTTGACTGCGTAATCATAATAAGCATAAGCATAATTTATCAAGTATAAAAACTATTGTTATAAGGTATTTTTGGTATTACACTTATTTCGCATTCATTCCTTTAAACGCTCTAAAACACTTACCTATTTTTAACAATTTTATCCTTTTCATGTGGGTAGGTACCTACTATAATTACAAAGTAGTTAGGATGTGATGTGAAAAATAGTCAAATAGCTTTCCTTTCAATATATATTATCTTGTGGAAGCTCCTTTGAATTGTCAATTTTTAGGGTTCCGTAGCCAAATGGCCAGAAAGGGAACCCTTATAGATTCGTCATGTCTGTCTGTCTGTCTGTCCGTCCGTATGTCACATCCACTTTTCTCCGAAACTATAAGAACTACTCTGTTGAAACTTGGTAAGTACGAGTAGATGTATTCTGTGAACCGCATTAAGATTTTCACACAAAAATAGAAAAAAAGCAATAAATTTTGGGGGTTCTCCATACATAGAACTGAAAACCAAAAAAAATTTTTCATCCAACCCATATGTGTGGAGTATCTATGGATAGGTCTTCAAAAATCATATTGAGGTTTTTAATATATTTTTTTTCTAAACCGAATAGTTTGCGCGAAAGACACTTTCAAACTGGTAAAATGTGTGTCCGCCCTGTAACTTCTAAAATAAGAGAATGATAAAACTAAAAAAAATATATGATGTACATTACCATGTAAACTTCCACCGAAAATTGGTTTGAACGAGATCTAGTAAGTAGTTTTTTAATACGTCATAAATCGTACGGAACCCTTCATGGGCGAGTCCGACTCGCACTTGGCCGGTTTTTTTTACATTTCACTTTTTTTTCTAAAAGGTAATAAATTTATTCAAGGAAGAAAGAATGGACAAGTACGAGTAAATAAAACAAACCTAATTAACTAACTAAATCTAAGAAATATAAAACTAAATATAAATAAAAACCCGACAGTCTCAACCACTAGACCACGGCACGGAGGCACCTTTAAAGTTTTTGATCTATTTTTATTGACAACTGTGAAAAATATATACATAAACACTTTTTATATGCGTTTTATGTAATTAATAATTGCCCGCGATGCGTGTGCCCCAGGGAATACATTAACATTCGGGGTACATAATTTTTCTCTGTAATGCCTTCCTTTGGTAATTCGTGAACCATAAAGAATAATAAAATGTAGTCAATGTCCTTCGTAAGGACTTAAGCTATTTCTATACCAAATTTCACCAAAATTGCATCAACGATTTAAGCGTGACAGCCTTACAGACATACATATTGAGTTACTTCCACATATACAAGGTGTTTGGTACACACCTTATCAAGCCGAAACCTACTCATGTTAACATAAAATATAAAACTTATGGCGTCATTGAAAATTTAATTTCTAATTCCCCATAGGTACATTGGTTTTCAGCAACCCAACTATTTGAATGGGGGATTTCAATATTCATTTTAAAATTATGATTTTTTAAAAACACCATAAGTTTTGTACGACTATGTTAGCATAGGTAGGTTGCAGCTTGTTAGGGTATATCGTAATTTATAGGAAGAATAATATATTCATCAATAAACATGATACTTATATGGAGGTATATCTATCTGATTATAGTAGAAATTGATTACACTACTGATCCAAACGGGTGCATATGCTTTAAATTGTCGTAGACAATAGATAATAGTTATTTATGATACACGTGCAGAAAGTAGGTCTTTACCGAATAAGTGCCACAGTAAAAACACGAGTTTAGCAAGTGTTTACAGAAGCACGGTTACAATTCGGAAAGGACTTTTACGCTCACGTATCATACAACATTTTTCAATGCTTTTGCGAGTAAATAAAAGAAAACTATTGGTGAGACAATTTATTTCATGAAACAAAAAAAAATTCCACCTTATTTCATTCAACTCCACGCTGAAAAGACTGCGTGGTGCAAGATTATAAAAAAAACTTTACTGAATGCGTGAAAGGATTTCAGTGTTTTACCGGATAGTCCTGTAATGGGTGACTTTCGGTTAATATCTAACACATAAAGACTACTTTATGAGCAACTGCATTGAAAAAAATATAATTGCTAAATCGCTTAAGGTTTTTTTAACACACGAGAGGGAAGCTCTGGTCTTCATCTCACCTGATATAAGAGTAAGAGAGACCAGTTTTTTAATGAATTTAAGCTGAATTTATTAGATACAGGACTTATTCAATCTATTTTATCAGATCCTAAGTCGCGTATTGCAAAGAGTTTATGTAGTCTAGTGCAAGTAACATAGTTGAATAATTAACATGTTCTATTACATTTTACATATATTGTTGTAAAGTTTAAGTATAAAGGTACGATGGGGTTGACATATCCAAAAGGATAAAAACAGTGTATAATAAAAAAGTTTTCTCTTCAACAACGACGGAACTGGCTATCTTATCTCTGATTGCCGTAATACAATAATGCTATTAACATTGTTTCTTTGGCGACAAACTTAGGTAAGCCAGCTTGGTTAGCTAGCAACCAAGCGGGCTGAGAAACCCTAAACACCACTGATCAAACCGACCAAAAAAACTTCTGCCTCCATGGGGAATCGAACCACGGACCCCGATCAACACCCGATGGTATCAACCACTAGACCTGGGGCCTCATTCTGCTAGCGTTAATGCATTTGTGGCGTGTCAATAACGCTTTAATAGCATCGCTTTTTGAGACAGTTATTGTTGGTTAACCGAATACTAACTAAAACATTTGTCACTATTGACTTATGAAGAACTTGTAGTACAAATAAATTGTAGCGGAAAATGCGCATAAAAGCGACAAAAGCAGTTTTATTGAAACGCTATCAAGACGCGACAACGACGTTAAGATTAGCGGAATTAGGCCCCAGGCGGCGGTTAAAAAAATAGATATATTTTTACTAACATCAGTAAAAAATATAACCATTTAGGCACGTCGCTATCCTTCTTTCATCAACATGTTTAGAGTAGTTTAAAAAACGTGAAGAATGTAATAGAGCCGTGAACATTTGGTGTTGTATTTAGCGCGAAAACACGTAATTAGGCATTCCGTGATGACACAACACGGAATGATTAGACGCGTATGTTGTAATTACAAACGATTTTATCACAACAAATGAAATGTGAATTTTTCTTATTAACTTATTCATGAGAGCGTGACAGTAAAGCATGTAAATTAAGCTGGGGTAAGTGGTGCTCATTGTGTCTTTTTTAAATACAAAATGGATGTATGAACACACTGTAACATAGTATGATGTTATTTGAGTAAGACCTTTCACATGTAATGTTAACAATCTACACTATTATCAAAAACAGAAAGGAAGATTCTCAGGACTTCGAGTGTACTTACTTTCTCTCCTCTAATTGATTAATTCAATAATCACGTAAAGGAAAGATAGACCTGACGGTAAAAAAAATAAAAGAAATATTGAAAATATTGAATACAACAAATTCTCGTTTAAAAACAATTAAAATGAAAGTTCAGACTCAATGCTGACGTCTAATAACTCATGTAGATCCCATTGATGGGTACGGGTCTCACCTTAGACCTCCTCTAGTATGGTTTTTTATCGAGTTGTGTTTATGAAAATTTTCTGTACGAGTGGTTTCTATATGTGCAATAAAGTGTGCTAATATTATTTTTAAGATGCATAAGTCCTATAGAATACAGTAGGTACGCGAATATAGTTAAGTAAATTATTGGATAGTTAATGAACATTGGGAATATTCCGATATTTTTTGTATGTATAGGGAAATATTTTTGTTTCTTACTTTTTAATCGTACATAATATTGATATTTTTTTGTAAACATTATTGAAAATCGCGAGGTCAGTGTGGTTTTCCATTGTCTCATCATCATATACGTCCCTACTGAGGGCTCGAGCCTACCCTAATTTAAAGTGTTTAGTTTAGACCTTAGTCAACCACACTGGCCGAGTGCGGATTGTATTAGTCAACTTCACACGCACCTTTGAATTTCTTCGCAGATGTATGTAGGATGCCTCACGATGACAAGATATTTACTGTAGATGCGTCGGATAATAGTACATATGAAATTCAAAAAAACGACAAACACATGGCAGGATCGAACCCAGGACCTCCCGATTAGAAGGCCACTGTCGACGCCCATTTTCATCGTCTATTACGTGCATATTTGAATTTCGCCCCAGTGTTGATATATTTCCATGTGACACAACCACACCAACACCAGTATGTCGAATCAATAAACCAGGCTACCATACTTCAACATACCTTAAGAACTACTAAACCAGTGATAATCGTTTAATATTTCTTTAATTTATTTTTATAGTAATCTACTCTCAAAGTAAAAAATAAAAATATAAAGTAGTTCACGCAATTGTGACGTGATTGGAATCTGTATTGAAACGTAAGACGATGTAAAACTAGGGGCCTTTGCAGTTTTTACTTCACCATTATACATTTTATGCTCTGTTGCAAGTCTGTTGCAGACTTAGCAAATATTATAGAGTTAATTTATTTAAGAAATTTAACGAGAATATTTTAAAAATTAAACAAGTAGTAATTATCTTCTTTAGAATATGGATAATAATGTGAATTAAAAAAAGTAAGTGTAATTTTCAAGGCTTTAAGTCAATTTCAGTGTTCTGTGTAAACACGGTTATTATACCTACTTTATTTTATTATTTATATAAACTTAAGGTGTAGCTTATATTGGTTTATTCTTACGAAACACTACGTGCACTGTTATTTTCTACAAATGACGTTGCGTTATTATTATGCATTTATTTTCTAAAAAGATACCTTACACATTATTCCAGATAGCACCTATTATTTTAACTACAAATAAATAACTTATTGACCTGTCCAAAACTTTTATTTACAAAAGAAATATGCACAACTTAAATGTTGTCAAACCAGTCTTCAACCATTTTCTTTGCAGATATTTGAATGAATAAATTAATAATTAACTTTATGCATAACACATTAATATTTAATACAAAATTTATAGTATCTGCTAAATTTCGCGACGACAACAATCTGAATCTGCAGTTGATTAAACTGGACATTGCTATTTTAACGGCCAATAAACATCGTGATAACACATTTGACAACAATCGTAGTTTATTTATGTTTTTACTTACTATTGATGTGATATATTTCACACAGTTTTTATTAATATCCTAGCCCTTGTATTAAATTAATATACCTACATGACAATAGATAAATAGATAGAAAAACGTGGATAGAGTTTATATTAATTGTATCTTGCTAGGAATACTTTTATTTTATGAAACGCAACGTATAATGATTAATTACCTTTAATTTGCCTGTTTGGGAGGAGCCCTAAGGATTGGTGTAGATTGGTGAGCTATTTTTGTAGAGTCAATTTATACTATGCTTAGATTAGGTCAACAAAAATACTATGCAATTAAATCGGAAGAGAAAAAATATGCAGATATTTAGTGACAGAGACGAAAATTATGATGTCTAATTTATTCCTTATAATTTTTAGGGTTCCGTAGCCAAATGGCAAAAAACGAAACCCTTATAGATTCGTCATGTCTGTCTGTGTGTCCGTCCGTATGTCACAGCTACTTTTCTCCGAAACTATAAGAACTACACTGTTGAAACTTGGTAAGTAGATGTATTCTGTGAACCGCATTAAGATTTTCACACAAAAATAGAAAAAAAGCAATAAATTTTGGGGATTCTCCATACATAGAACTGAAACCCAAAAAATGTTTTTTCATCAAACGTGTGGGGTGGGGTATCTATGGATAGGTCTTCAAAAATTATATTGAAGTCAAAGTCAAAGTCAATATACTTTATTCACTTAGGATTACATAATCGCTTTTGAACGTCAATGCAGTTACGCCAATGGTTCACAAGTCTACGGCTGGAGACCTTGTACTATTGAGGTTTCTAATATCATTTTTTTCTAAACCGAAAAGTTTGCGCGAGAGACACTTCTAAAGTGGCAAAATGTGTGCCCCCCCCCCCCCCCCTGTAACTTCTAAAATAAGCGAATGATTAAACTTAAAAAAAATATATGATGTAGGTATATTACCATGTAAACTTCCACCGAAAATTGGTTTGAACGACATCTAATGTTAGTAGTTAGTAGTGTTAGTAGTTAAGTAGTTTTTTTAATACGTCATAAATCGTACGGAACCCTTCATGGGCGAGTCCGACTCGCACTTGGCCGGTTTTTAAAAGTGTACATTCAAACTCGTAAAATGCATAGAAGTGAATGTGTACATTTCAATATAGCATGTATTATTTCCATGTACACGCCGCTTCCTAGAAATGATACACCAGCAATGCAAATACCATTCAAAGAAATGACGGAACAAATTGATTGTCTTTTCGTATCATGAAAGATGCAATACGCGGCGCTGAGGAGCAGAACATTGTTTGCCAATTAAACTTAAGATTCTCAAGAGAATACGTTTAAGCATTTATTGACTATTGTACGCTCGGAACAGCAATTTTGATCTTTAACCGTTTTGCTTAAGGTTGATTCTTGTTATTAGCGTCCGGTACGTTTTGATTGCACCGGAAGCTATATCGCGTGAACGGGTAGAGCTTGCATTATGCTTTGTCTTATATGTGTTTGTGTTTAGTGGAAGCCCCGTTCATGTGACATTTAATATTACGATTGACTTTCAAGACAAACTTCAAATGATTTTTGTCACTTTCATATCAATGTTGGTAGGTTGATGAATTTTTTTATTGAGTACCCGCACATAATAGAATATCTGTCGCATTACTCGCATAGGTATGACATAGGTACTGTTTCATGATTGCTTTTAATACTATACGCCCTGTTGGTCTTTATAGACCGTTTCATCTTACCGATACCATCCAATACTACCTAATAGTATATTGTTGTTAAAAAGAATTAGGGGTTGATCAAATGATTACTAAAGATAAAAAGTCTTTCAAACGACATTAAAATCAATACAAGGTTGTCACCTCGAGCTGGATTCAAACCTGCAACTTCAACCTACCGCATAAACGCCATGCTATGAACATACAATATCTATTTTATTAATATAAAAAAAATCTTGCATTGATTTAAATGTTATTTAAAATTTATTTACCTAGCATTTTAAAAGACAGGCATAAATAAAAGAGCTTTCTTAATTTTCGGATCCGCTCGATATAGTAAAAGCTATATTGTTAATGCAATCACATTTTCAAATATTTATATTGTTTAATAATGCAACTTGTTATATAAGTTTAAAAAATATAACTTCCGAAGTAAGTTGAATTTGGTCAAGGAAGTGATCGGAACCTTCGGAATCAAGGAAATTGATAAGGCTCTAACTGACAATCATACTCTTTTTCTCTTTGGCCAATTCTGACCATGCCAGGAACTCGTACCAAAAACGAAAGTTCTTTTGCAGTAGAGATTTGCGTTGCAGTATATTGCAGCTGAAATAAGACTCTACATAAGTAACTATTATGAATGAACCTCTACTGAAAATACACATTGTATTTTTAAACTAATAGACGGCAGTTGTATTTCCAAAAAAAAAAAATAAGCTAGCGGCGGACACGTAATCTGCGCAAACGCATCCATTGCTGCGACGCTGACACGCGCAGCTTCCCATGCGCGGTGAACTAGCGCATGGTCGTTGACCGCGCACGCGCCCTCGCGCTCATCCCGCGGCTCATCTCCATACTTATTACAAGCACAGCGAAATTGTCACATAAACCTTGAGGTTCATCCGTAAAATATGGTCAATCATATTGTACTTAAATGGTTTGATGATCGTCATGGTCTTTTAAACGATTTCGATTAGCACATTGATTAAGTTTGACATGTACCTATAGATATCACAATATGACATTATGATAGTAATACTAGATTATTACTTATCCGCAAAAGACCACAAAACCAAGAGTTGGTGTTTCGCGTACATAGTTTTATGCGTCAACTGATGTTGACACTATGTTGTTGCTGTTATCACTAATTAGTATTAATGTTACGGAATGGGATTTCAATAGTAGTGAAATTATTTTGGCGAGTAAAGGAAAAGTCATGTCAAACAAACCAACTAATCAAACCGAATACCTATTGTTTGATTCCGCGGGGGAAGCGAATCGCGGATCACTAGATTTGAACCAGTCTAAACTACCGTATTAACTGCAGAAGCTACCTGAATGACTTTTATATGCAATACTACTTGGTACCTGCGACTTTTAATACACTCTTTGTTGCACAGCAAATATAGGTCCTTACATATAAAATTGGCGTTTTGCCGTACTGGCCACTTTGATCTTAAATATCTCCTCTATGGTTAGGAATTCCAAATTCAAATTTATACAGCTATTTACTCGTGTATTTGTGTTTTGAAAATAATAATTCACTTGTTTTTTCCTCAATTGTTTTGAACTTTTCAATCAATTATTTTGTTTTCAACTTTTTTGGAGTCAATTTTCGCTTGGAGCATGGTTTGGCTGGTTCGGCAGGGTTCAGCCATTACGATGAGCGCTTCCGATTATCGTACAGGACCCACTTTTCATTACAAGTAATGATTCGATTTAAAATCCCATCATTATTGTTCCAATTGAGTAATGCAACGCAGCAGTCAACGCGCGTTTGTTGATTTGCTTCACTCAATTCGTGAGAAACCCACCTTTCAAGCTTTTTCACCTTCCTAATTTGCTTCAAGTGGATTAAAACAGTTTTATCACTAACACCGCAGCCTGCAGCTCACTCGGACGTGCGATGGATCCGCTTCCACAAATCACAATAGCCTTCAATTCTTCATTATCAACTTTGGTCTCCGGCTGTCCACGGGGCTTGTTCTGCAGGTCTAAATTTCCAGAACGAAAACGTTGAAACCAAAAACGCACTGTGTTTTCTTTTGAGGCACCATCGCCATACACATCATTAATCCTTCGAGCCGTTTCTGCAGCACTGGTGCCAAGGTGGAGCTCGTACTCGTAAATAACGCGATATTTCAAGTTGTCCATTTTGTAAACTGAGTGACGCGAAAAAAAAACAATTGAGGAAAAAACAAGTGAATTATAATTTTTGAAACACAAATACACGAGTAAATAGCTGTATAAATTTGAATTTGAAATTCATAGAGGAGATATTTGAGATCAAAGTGGTCAGTACGGCACAACGCCAATTTCATATGTAAGGACCTAATATAACATAACACACACAAAAGTGGATTTATCTCTACCAGCAAGCGAACTGGGTGTGGGAGACACAAATTTAAAAACTTATGAGAGCCAATGTATTTGGGGAATTTGTCATTTTTAATGATGTTGTAAAGAAAGTTGGACAATGTATGAATTTAGTTTGCTATTTGAACATTTTAAAGTAGATATAAAGCCTTAAAAAAGGAAAGCAAATATGAAAACAATAAAGCGCAACCACGCGTACTTGAGATTGTTAACATATTCTATTGTTTTAATTTGTATGGCTAAAAATTAGTTAATTGACTTTGTATTCTCACGACAGCGTCTGACCCCAGTGCTCAGTCAAGTGCTAAATGAACCCATTTTTGTGTGTCAAAGGTGAACCGTTAAGCACGCGCCTTCACGACTTGAGCACAACTCAACAATCGAAACTGTAGCAAGAGATAGGTCCAATTTTATTAAGACCGTTTCTCTGAATCGAGCAAACAATTTTGGATTGTCTGTTATCCTTCACCATACTGGCGAGTCGTTAGTATTCCTACTTGCTTTTCGTCAGTCAATTTACTTTTTAACTCACGTTTAGTTTCAGTATTAGGTACCTCCAGGCGCGGATCCAACACTCAAAAAAGGTTCTGGTCACAGCCATCTGATAATCGGCAAAGTGCGAGTCGGAGTATGACCTCGCTCATGCTCGATAGTGCACCTCTCAAAGATGTTTCCAAAACATATGACACTGACCAAGATTCATTGTTTTTTTTAGGGCACCGGATAAAATTATCATCAGTCTATCGATCTCAATAGACCATGAAAGTGTGACGTCACAAGTCTATTAGGGTTGTGGGCATGCCCATCGTGCCCACAACGATGGATCCGCGCTTGGGTACCTCAACCTACACCTAGTGAATTTTTTGTATCAAATGTAATTCATCTCAGTATTATTCCAGTTTGTATGTTTTGTCAGGTCTCTGGTTACATAATGCATAAGTATTTTTGGAACTAGGGTGTCGCTAAACGTATATAACAATCAATAGATCTGTAAGACGTTTACAGCAGACGAAAATTTAATATGTTAATATATTGTATGTAAATAGATCCATTTAAGTGCAGACGCCGTCTCTCACGTAACAGCAACTTGTTTACTTTTTAATAGTTATTTTTTTTGCACCATCTGCTCAAAAATGGCATATTCTGTGTCATAAAAATAAAGTACTGTAGTCATTTAAAGCCTCTTAAAACAGGGATTGAATATTGCAGTGATTTCCCTTCTTTCCCTAGGGATAGAATTAATTTGTATTTTTGTATTTGGAACACAAAAAGTACCAAAATTTTGATAGAAATCCATCTTATATTGTTAAGCGAAAAAAAATGATTCAGAACCTATGCTCAAAAATCCGTGAAAAGAAAAATAATAATGACATCAAACAAAAAATTAATCTAACCAGGCTGTTTACATTAAGTTAAAAAGCAAACGAATTTAAGCACATACATCCACTTCTTCTGTAATGTTTTTTAAATACAAAAGTTTCGTGACTTTTTTAGATAATACAATAATTGATTCTTTAATATTAAATTAAAATGATTTTGAATAAATGTTATCTTTCTTACGTATTTTCTCGCAGGTGCTGCGAAAAATAGAGTAAAGTAGAGGGCATAAAGCCGTTTTAGACTTTGGTGAGCTTGAATTCCTCGGCATACACTCGGGAATCCTAGAGGTCTTAAATCCTTCGCTATGCTCACGATTATAGTACATTACGATTTAAGTGCGGTATGTTACCAATATACGACTTTTTTTAACACACTTGTGGGTAAAATACTTAATAAACTGAGTTTTTGGAATAAATAGCACATATCATTGTCAATTTGTAGACAAAACTAAATAATGGTTTGAAAACTCAGGTAGTTCGTTGATGTCTTTTATATTATCTCTATCTTTTAAAAAATATAGTACATTACTGGCGCGGCCGGCAAGTGCAACATTGCCGGACTCTGTGATGCGTGCCTCAGCTATAATACACGCGTGTTTTATGAGCTGCTTTAAGTATCTTAAACCGGTAAAATTAGATCCACTACGAGCAAGTGTGTTCAAAATTTATTTAACGCCCTCGCTGCGCTCGGGAGTTAAGCATAGAGTCATTTTAACGCGCGCGATTCAAGTCTACTCACGTGACATAAGACACTGCTTTATACCCTTGGTTAATAATTTACTATTTGACTTGTTTTTTGTGAAAGAGAAACAGCAAACCAAATATAAGTTTCCCTAATTTCTAACAGGTATACTTGTATACTTCTGAATAGTTTCCCTAAAATCCTGTTACTTTTTGGCACACCAAGCATTATACAAAAAACAAACATTCCCATACATTAAATGCTTCGTTTAAATGAAAAAAAAAACTGACAAAAATCTACTCACATTTATTTGGAAGGATTAGGATTAGCTCAAATAGACCGTTTCGTTTTTCGGCGCATGAGCAGAATGACTAGAAACATATGCTTAACATTTATGAAGTAGAATACAAATTGTTAGGCACATGAGTAACGAATATTGCAGGGATCATAACACTTAATGGTCTATTCAAGTTACTTTTTAACACCATGTTAATTTCATTTCGTTGAATCAGCGGACCCAACTAGTTCAGCTACGTGTAGAATGTGACCAACAAACCTCGTGTGTTCGTTTTACACTCTGAACTCACAACAACACGTGCCTGTTTGCAGCACTTTGCCAACAGGGGCCTTACCATGATCGCTTATAGCAAGGTTAAAACAATATTGAAACAGAGACACCGCTCTTGCTGCCAATAGCGCCATCCCGCTCTCAGTGCGGTTTTAATATTGTTTTGGGCGATCATGGTTAGGGGGCTGGTCCTAAGTTATTATACTTACATAGTGCGGTATTTGTCGGAGAAATGAACTTATTCTTTAACGGTTGTTGAGTTGAGATTGGTCTAAGTTCATTCTGACTTCTCACAATCTCTATGATAAAATACATTTAAACTAATGATAAGTGAACTGTGATAATTTAAGTTACACTAGTTGCCATTTTTAGGGTTCCGTAGTAAACAAGGAACCCTTATAGTTTTGCCATGTCCATGTGCGACGGTAATCACTTACCATTAGGTGATACGTTTGCTCGTTTGCCCCCTATCCCATAAAAAAAAATGTCTGTCTGTCTGTCTGTCCGCGGTTTTACTCAGAGACTATTAGTACTAGAAAGCTGTAATTTTGTATGGCTATGTATATTATTCATACCAAAAATGGTAGAAAAAATTATGAAAAAAAATTTTTTTTCTCGACTAACCCATCGTGAGGGGTATTGTTGAATAGGTCTTTAAAAAAATAATGTAAGGTTCAGAACACCATTTTTCAATTTAGGGATCCGTTTCTGAAATATTTGGTTTTGAAGTGCACATTTTTGTTAGAGGTAAGTGTGTCCCATACATCTAGGTACAGTGAATGTTGAACATTTGTATGGAACAGCTGTTTTTTTTTGCGATTTCAAAATTGGTCCCATAGTGAAAGTTGTTCAGTTTGCTTGTCTGAACAAGCACACAATTTTTTTGTGATAATTAAAAAATAAACTTGTATAACGAAGTTTAAAGGAAAACTATCAGAGTTGAGTACTAAGTACAAACTAAAAAGTTATAGAAGACCAACTTTTAAAATGTACTCGGAAAACTAAATTTCATTGAAAATTTGTACTGAATATAAATTTATGAACAACGTGAAGTTAAGGCAATATAAAATCATTGCAGCTTTAATAATAATAATGCCTAATTTAAAGCAACATGTTGTGAGGTGTGAGTGTGAACTCAAAGTTGGCATTTGCAACTACAGAACCCTACACAGCGCGTGGCCCGACACGCACTTGACCGGTTTTTTTATAAAAGACATCGACTAATACACTGACCTTCAAAAGTAAGTAGCACACTTTTAAAATTGCAATAACTTTTAAAGTCGGCAAAATATATTTTCAAAATAAAAAGTATTAAAAAGACTAATGTATGAAAAACTATAACTTTCGAGAAACCTGACGAAATGAGCTGAAAATGTTTTTTGTTTGAATCCTTTATATTTTGTAGTTTAGGGAAAAAATTAATTTTAAAAGTGTAGTATGTACTTACTTTTGAAGGTCAGTGTATTTAAAATTATTAAAGTATTAAGTTTGGATGTTTCTTACTCAATCAGCCTAAGTAAATGGCTGAGCTAACTATAATTTTTTATTTGTTTATTTGGTCAATAAAGTAAACGACGAATCCTTAAAATATTTTTCAACACACTTGCTCGTAAAGTGGATCTAATTACACCGGCTTTACATACATAAAGCAGCTCATAAAACACGTGTGTTTTATAGCCGAGGCACGCATCACAGAGGCCGGCAATGCTGCACTTGCCGGCTGCGGCAGTAATGTACAATATTTTTTAAAATCTAGTGGTAATATAAAAGACATCAACGAACTACATGATTTTTCAAATGATTATTTTCAAACCATTATTTAGTTTGTCTACAAATTGACAATGATTTGTGTTATTTAAACAAAAAATCCATTTATTTGGTATTTTTCCTAACTAATAAAACTTATACAATTTTTGTTATAAAACTTATACAAATAGTTTTATAAGTTTCGATAATGTAAACAATCTATAATGGTTGCATAAAATATTAAGGATTCGTCGTTTACTTTGTCAACTAAATAAAAAAATATTTTTTTTTGTCTCGACAAGAGTCACATAAGATATTATAAATTTATCGATACAATAACTGTAGATACTGCAACGTGATTTCTTCAGGCATTCACAAAGAAAGCCTATTGTAACTATAATTCCTTTGAAACTAGATACAAAATCACTTTATCTTCGCTGGAAGTATTGTGTGCGAGAGTGATTGGTGCTTGATTTGCGGAGTGGAAAGAAACATTGGTCTGAGAAAACTGGCGGCAAATCATGTCTGGAACAATCAGACGTAGTTGTAGCGCTAACTTACTGGACCGTGGATTTGTTCCGATGATGTACGTTCTGCGATATCAGCAAGCCACGACGGAGCTTTCAAATTACCGGCGAAAAATTGCAGCAGCTTTCTACTTATCAAGATGTACTGTCCAGAGATTTTTAATTTAGTGTATTACTGTAACTGTGGTTGGAACTTACTAATGCGCTGGCAGATAGAAACTGACACAAATAAAAATAACATGAAATGTTGAAAAGATGGAGTCAAATGCACTGCTTTCACAGATAAGTATTAAACTTTAGTCCGGAATTTGCAGTTTCCATCATTTTTACTTAAAGCAAAAAATGATTGTTTTAGTTGCTACTTGCATAAGAAAATTGTTGAAATATAGAATTAATAAATTCACTGCTTGATACATTGAGTTTAGTTTAAGTTTTTAGTTAGCTTCTAAATTTTTAAACTATTTTTTGATATAAGTAATTTGCTATAGGTAAGTGATGCTTTTTTAAGTATACGTAACAACTTAAACAATCTTTTCATCCCCCCATCTCGGAAAGAGTATTTTTGCTATTCGATATCTGACCGCCAAAGCCGTTTTTATCCGCTTGAGGTTAAAGTAAATTTGAATTTAGAACATCGCGTGCACTAGGAATGTGATTTCAATACATCATTAAACCTATTTACTTTCATCTCCATGACGCCGAATTTATCATACAACTTTTTAAAAATTTGTTAAAAACTCAGACTGAACCTCCTTGGTGTACTTTTGTATTTAATTTGCTTTGCGCGCGCCATTTTGTTTTGAAGTCGTATTGTTATAAATAAGAAAAAAACATGAAAACAAGTATAATAAAAACGAAAATGCGTGATTCCAGCGACGAAGAAGTTTATTTTAATGTTGTAATATATATGTGCCTAAACTGAAATAAAAGTATCTTGTGATTGTAAATGTTTTATTTGCATTTAGTCATTTCCTCGCTGAGGGGGGATGAAAAGTTACGTGTTGCACTCACGTATAACAAATAACTATTTCATTCCACCCTGAAACTTTTTCCGCTATTTAACTTTTCCATTGGTGACAATAACTATATTATATTAATAGCAAAATGTTTCCAAATTCGAAAAAAGTAGAATTTTTATTAAAAAACCGGCCAAGTGCGTGTGGAACTCGCGTGAAGAGGGTTCCGTACGATGCTACCTATATTAAGTGGTTTAACGTGTTATTTTAATATCATGGACTTTCGAAATTTTAGATTAAGTAGTTTCGGAGATAAGGGGGGAGGAGGGGATGGTCAATTTTCGTCTATTTTCCTAAATAACTTAGAAACTATTTATTTTAAAATTACAAAAATAAAATACATTTAAGATCTTCACAACAAGACCTTTCATTTGATATGTAACACGATGCAGTTCTCAATTTTTTTTTAAATTTTCCACGTTCCCCCAAATATGACCTCCCATATACAGATTTCATCTATTCACGTCACACCTCTGCGTTAGGGTCATATAAATTAATATGTCTACCAAATTCAACTTATAATCGGTCTAGTAGATTTGGAAATAATTGACTGTGACCGACAGACAGACGGACACACGAGTGATCCTATAAGGATTCCGTTTTTTTATTCGGACTTACAGAACCCTAAAAACCGGCGTATTGCAAGTTGGTTGGACTCGCGCACCAACGGTTCCGTAAAAAATTATATAAGTTTTTGACAGCATATTTACGATTTCCAGATTATTCCTTTGGTGTAAGATATTGCTTCTTGCCAAATTTTATGACTCTACGTCAACGGGAAATATCTATATGTTTTTATTTTCTTGTGAAATCGCAATATGCGGTCATATCCTATGAGCGCATTGACTTAAAATTTGCCATTTTCGCAGCTGAATCGAGGACCCGAGAATTCGACATATTTCAGTTTGACATCTTTGCGTATTCCAGAGAAAAGGGGCCTTGAATGACGACAGACAGACAGACTGATGGGCAGATGGTCACCGAAGTGATCTTATAAAGGTTTCGGTTTTTCCGAAAAATAGGAAGCGGAACCCTAAACGTCCAAAAAAACGTTAAAAACTACTTAAAAATTCGATACGTCGAAGGGACAAGAGCTAATTTGATTAAATAAAAATCTGAACTTGAAATAAATAACTATTTATTCGTTTCACTTGTGGTACTGGGCGTAGCCGTAAATAATGCATAGCTTTATCTCTTTGGTAATGAAAACACAACAAACCTAGAATATTATCGCAACAACATACACAATGACATCGTAAATAAATCTGAACCCTCTCAATTTCCAATCGAACGCAACAAAACTTCAACATAATGGCGTTGAAATAAATTGAATATGACTTTATTGGTTCGCAATATTCCCGAGAATCCCGAGGGCACGCACCCTCCCTCGTCTAGACTGGAGTTGGATCAACTTATTTTAAACGTTTGAAACCTTGTAAACATCTCTTCAGTAGAACTGTTTAAGATTGTTGGCAGCCTTCTTTTTGCAAGAATGTTTTCGAGCTTTTCGCGTATTTTCTTCTAAGCTTTTTGTAGACGAGTGATTGTTATTGATGTGAATGTCTTTGTTGAACGATTATAGGTAAGAGTTGGCGATAATTATGTTGTTAGCGGTAACGGAGAAAAAGAGTCATTGAAGCACATCATTACATAGTCATGGTTACTCGTTTTTATGGTCGGCGTGATAAGTTTACTCATTATAATGTGTGTTGTGTACTGTTGATAGAGTATCTATCGTATGTTCATCATAAAAAACAAATACTTTTACTAATGCTCCATTGCCCCATATTATAGCTCTCAATTTCAAAACTAAACGATTCTGAAAGTAAGAGGTTTAGGCTTGCATCATAAAACACAGCTGATAATTAGATAAAAATGATACGGCACGGCGCGGCAGATGACAATGAAATTACTTTTTTTGTGATACTAAATTGAGTTACCTATTTCTGAGGTCACAAAGCGGTACTAATGCAAATTACTAAATAGCTTTCAGTGCGAATGAACGTTGTTTTTATGTCTATAACACTTAAGGTTTGTAAGAAATGAGTTCGTATTATTTTAAAATATAATACTTATTACAAGTTTTGAGTTGGTACGTATGTACCTACGTGAACTGATATTAAATAACTATACCTATATATTATGTTAATTAAACTTAAATCTCCTGGGTTTTATAGATGATAAATGAAAGAGGAGACAAAATAGACCTTCTTAGTGTTATCTTATTCTTCATAAAACTGAAAGCTCTTCTTTTCGAGCAGAGGGTATAGGGTTCACTTATTTCTTTATTTGCATTTACAAATATCTTGATAATGATTGGTGGGATGTATTGTATAGGTACACATACAAGGATAAAAAGCGAAATTTTAATACTGTATTTCTGACGTATACTTTACGTCACGACCTTATAAACAGTTCGAAATAAGTAACTATTTCTGCTCTATGTTGATTAAAGATTTTAGAATGTTGAATTGAATCATTAATGAATGTAAAAGCGGCCACATTCAGATTCTCGATCTAAGTGTTTTATCAATTGCAAACACTCGATCCAAGAATTTTTTTGAAGTAATCATTATTTTGACAAATAAATAAAGAAATCAAAAACCAAATAATACAAAAACCTGAGAGTGAGGAATAAACAGAAATTGATTTTCCGTTGTATCATACCGCAAGTGTTTTGAAGTGGGCGAAGATGAGTACCCATCAAAAGCATTCGTGGAACCCCTACCACGACCTAATCTTCTTTCCGGGCCGTGTGCCGATCTGATGCAGTCTATAATTGGGTATTAGCGGTAATGCCGCGCCAGACGTGCCTGCAATTTGCCACCCAAATGAATTGATTCCTTAGGCTGAGTAATTAATATTGCAAAATTCCATCACCGTCCATCACAGCAGAAATATTGTACATACCTAATATTTAGTGTAAAATTTTGCTTATAATAAAATTGACTTGTCTCAAAGAATTGATTCGTTTATACATTGGATTGTATATATAATTGATTGTATTGATACTTAAATGTATATAATCAATCAATCAATCAATCAAATCTTGTTAAAATTTATCAAATCACATTTAAGAATAAGTCTTTAAAATATTGTTAGAACCCAACAAAAATAAACTAAAAACATAAAAAATACTATAATGTAGGTATAATACTGATGGAATCTAGAGATTAATCAATAAAATGCGAAAAATATTATTTTACATAAGGAAGAAAAGGAAATTACTATTTATTTACTTACATATATTAATAAAAATTAATGTTTGTCGACTATGCGTTCCTATACTTAAGCCGGGGGAAGTTTCTGCCCCAAAACCTATTTAAATAAAAAACTTTTCAACACTCTAGGTGCAACTAGTGTAAATACCGCTGTTTTGATACAAATTGATTCAATGACTCAAACTTGCTGCGAAACATGAACGATGTTAAACCGCTATGAATTGATTCCTGGGGGTTTGCTGTGACCGTCGGATTACAAATATTATAGAAAAGCCGTATTTTGGACAGTGATTTATAGAGCGGGGGTGGCCACTCCACCCTCTTGAGGGGAGCTGACCAAAGCTACGCACACGACATTGATTTCTGGAAACACGAGATGTTTTGAAACGTTTGATTCCATTCTTGACGTTTGTGGGTTATGTTCGTGTATATTAAATTAAGTAAAACTTGATCAAAATATCAAAAAACAAAACGTTTTTAGGAAGGTATCACATACGGTATACATACACTCTATATCCAATTTTTTAATAAGATAAATTGTTATAAATATGATTTTATCTCTCTGGAACTTTGTGCCAAATGAAGATCAAAGTTTGATGGATAAACACCGAGTTCAAACTAAGTTGATTACAACCAGATTAAGGCTTCGTCATTGTCAGTCTTTGGGTGGAAAAAAATATGAGAATTTTCACATTAACGCTGCAATATTATGTTGTTCATGTTATTTTGGATGAAAAAATCCGGTTATTTTTGTTATTGGTAATGCATTTGTTTGTAGTTCAATGAAGCTCAAATTCTTTAATAGCAAATAAGTTCAAAATACAAATTTAAAATAAATAACAAACCCTAAGATAAAAAGGTCAACAAACTTATCGTTTTTGCTATATATAGAATAGTTTTTAAATCATCCTCATTCATTCAGTCAAATAATATCTATTGGAGTATTTTGATTCGTTGGAAAAATAACCGTATAATTTGGTTAGCGATCACGCTCCTCTCAGATATCACGGATGGAGCCCTGCTGTGCAAAACCGCACGTATTTATTTTTACCGAGACACTATGATTATTACTTTTAAAATTTAGCACACACTTTTAAAAATGGATCATTTCATCTGTCAAAAACGTCAAAAGATATGACAGCTACTGCTGCGAACAATTTGTACTAGTTTCGATAACATTAACGGTTTTATAATTATTATCATAATGCGATCGTACATTTTTTTTAAATACTAATTCCCTTGGGTCAGCGTAACTGTGATAATAATTAATTACAGTTGTCCTGATTCTGATTAGCGTTGTTTACAGTTGAGTGGTCGCGGCCTCCGGGTCCAATGGACATATCTCGAACGGACACATGTTTTTGTAGATCCGTTGTTGACACGTCCTGTCACTTTTAATGTTCGCATAATTAAATTAAACACTGCTCCGCAAAAAACGTCGGCAGTGAGCGTTTAACTTTTTTGCGCCAGCGGAACTAAGCCGGCGCTTCGCAGCTCAATTAGTTCATACTTATCTGAATTGATTGGCCTAGATTTTGTTTTTCATATCAATGACCAATATGACTTATAATGACTGGTGAATAAAGGTGTACAGATATCAATCTAATTGCTACTATTGAGTAGAGGAAGTAAGTGTGCGAATAATGAAAGCACAGTAGACAATAGCTTTAAAATGTGTATTAAGTTCAACTGCATGCGCTTGGTATGGTGTCAAATGACACTATACCGCAATTCGCATAGGAAGTTGTAACTGTTATTAGATTATTCGTGGCTAATTAAATTGGTTTGGGTATTAATTTCAGTATTTTCGATGCAACAGAAACAGTATCAGAATGTTGTCTTGTTAAGAGTAGTGACAATATTTTGCAAAGGAATTTACTAAATGACCACTACAAAAATATTAATTGAACACAACATTCTAGGGAACCACTTAGTTTCGTCGATAACTTAAAATTACTCATTAAAATATGAGAAAAATTAGGACACTGAATAATATTTCTATAGTTGTAAATGCACATATCTCTATGGTAAAATTAGAGTGTAAAAGTGTGCAAATAAAAATTAATAGTTAAAATAGGTACCTATAAATTAATAAATATTTATAAGTACTTCCTGTTGTAATATAAAACTGAGCCTTGCCTGAGAAGCATTTATCTACTTCAAAGCTGTTTGAAATTTCAGTCACTCTACAAAAAAACTGTGTAATAAAACTAATAAATAACTAAAATATAAACTTTACAATCACTCTAATACTATTATATTTTTCTATGGTAAAACTGTTAATTACAGCTATATTGAACTCACCTATATTGTAGTAACAGTTTCTTACGATTCGGTTATACAGGTTATGCCTGGAGGTACTAGGTACTTATATGGATCGATAGGGCATGCAGGTCATAGGCACAGCAACTTGGCCATTGACGGCTCGGAACGACGCGCAACGGTATCCCGTGCACTGACCACACTCATTCACTATGCACAGACTGCGTACTTAATATCTCATATGCTTAAAGGCTTATTATGATACAATGAAAATACTATCACAAAGTCATGTCACGTTTTATCTAAAACTAAATAAATAAGTTAAAATCTGCACGAGATACCTTTATAAAAGTTCTTTTTTTATACAACTAAGTTGGCAAACAAGCATGGTGACCACCTGATGGTAAGTGGTAACTGTCACCTATAATACATGTGGCTCCTGTGAGATTCGCAGCAAGACTGCAACCACCACAAGAACCACAGTGTACGTTGCCAACTTGTGACATAAAATGTAAAGTCACGGTACCCAGCAATTTCACGGCCATATCTTACCCTTCAAACCGGAACACAGCAATGCAAGCACTGCTGCTTTGCGGCAGAAATAGGTAAGACGGAGGTATCCAAGCAGGCGACCCTGGTACAGAGTTCTCTCTCCAGGAAAGCTCTTGACGTTTATCCCTCCTGATTGTAGGAAGTGTCGATAAGGCCGAGATGAGAGCAAGCTTCATCTGGGTTCTCCAACAACTGAAGAACTGGCTATCTTACCTCTAATTGTCGGAACACAACAAGGTTACTAACATTGTTATTATGGCGGCAAATAAGAAAGGCGGGCTCTTCTTAATACCAACTAAACCAAGCAGAAATCTTCGGCCCCAGTGAGGAATCAAACCTTTGACCTCCAGATCAGTTCCGGTTAGTCTCAACTGCAAGACCACGGAGACAGCTCAAGCACATTTTGTGATTCTATAAATGTTGTCATTATTTACACTCAGATAATATTTTAAACCTAAAACAACATCTCAAGTAATTTCCTACTGTTGTCTCGTTTGTATTCTTGACTTATATAATATAATTTTTAGTCTACGTTATAGGTACATACCTATTTACTTTTCATGAATCTAGATAATATAATTATAACAAATTCATTTTTAAATAAAGTTTTTTCCGGCTTTTAGTGATTACTTGATTCATTGATTCATTCAGTAAGAAATTATTTAATTCCAAGTCTGTATTGTCACAGTTTATTGTGTAGCTTCTTATCTCAGGAAGAATGCAACCCGAATGCACATGATGACTGGGTGATTATTTTTACAGGTCAGCTCGCTCGCTACACCTATTGGTGTATGATTATACAAATTTGATTTTACAATCTTACACAGTTTTCTATGATTATATTCAAAAAAGTTCTTCTAAGTTCACAACAACTAAATTGTCCTAACGGTAGTGCTCAATAAAGTAAAAAGGCACCTTAGTGATGTCCGCAAGAATCTTTCAATCTTGACATTGCGATAAATTATTTAAGATAACAGTCAACTAATTTGGATCGTTACTATACAATAGCCATTGTAATTCACAGAAATTCTACTCTTCATGCGTGAAAAATAATATTAGTTGTCGAATCTAAATTAGTTTCACTTGAAGTCTATTGTCCTGCTTAAGTAGATCTTTTGACTGATAGATTAAACTGATTAGCTAGTTGTAAATCTGATTTGAGTTGTGCTAAATCCAAATAGTAGCTGAACTTCAAATAAATAGCTTACAAAAATAAACAATATTTTATTTCTTCAACCCAATACAATATTAGATATAGGGTAAGATATGGCATTGAAATTGCTGGGTTGGGTACCGTGACTTTACATCCTAAGTCACAAGTTGGCAACGTACACTGTGTTTCTTGTGGGTGTTGCAGTTTTTCTGCAAATCTCACAGGAGCCACATGTACTATAGGTGACTGTTACCACTTACCATCAGGTGGGCAGTTTGCTTGTTTGCCAACTTTCTGCAATAAAAAAAATACAAGAAAAAAAAACTCACAGGTTTAAAAGCAATTATACCTGCAACCAAAACACTTTATGCTTGAACAGCAACCACACGAATTAATATTGTTTAATTGGGTTTTGGGACATTTGTATCATCTTCATCCATTCCATTATTCACCGAAATACCATGAAATTTTCTAAGGCATTACAATAAAAACATAGAACAATTCAAAAGATATCTAATAAACCTTTGAAAGGTATACCTAATCGTACCCATTTCTCATGTAGAGCACTTGCCGTTCCAAAAATGTATGAGATCGTTTCTTAAAATAATTAAAAAACAAGAAGATCAAAATCTGACGTAGAAGTTATGATTTTTTGTTTTGTTAAATAAAAAAGTATAGCGGTACAGCAAATCGTGGACAATACTTCACTAAATTCAATAAACTCATCGGATTCACTGCTAGCGCAGTGTGTACTCCTATTATGAAATAGTTGACGCGTAAAAAAACCAATTCCGAGGTAAGAAAAAATAGCGCCATTATGCAACTATAATTGGATTGGGTCGATGACTTGACGCGCAGAGGCGGCAACACATATACATGATACCAATTTTTTTGCAAATCACTTTCTCACCTATAGCGGCACGTCATTGTTTTCATTGATTGATTTTGATACGCATGAATTATCAGCTAAGGGTAGGTATGTATTTACATGAAAAGTGTGATTTTTTTTAAATCAGAATCTAAACTTAGGAGGGACTGTGTTAGACTACGTAAAAATAATGATTTTTTTTCACCAATCTATACAAAAACTACTGAACGTGCATATAAACTGACAGTAGCCGAAGACATGTATTCTATATAATAATATATTTAAAATATTTTTTGGCAATGCGCTATCGGTAAATATAATATAATGATTAAAATTTTTAAACCGTACAGACGGTGCTTTATTATCCTATGAATATATTGAGTGACACATAGTAGGTAGAGTAGAGACTTATATACATTATTATATACTAGCTTCCGATTTTAAGAGCATTAAAAAAAATTCCATACTTTCCAAAACTTGCAATCCATATTTTATCCCTTCAGGGTTAAATTTTTTTAAAATCCCTTCCTAGTGTGCGTCCGCATTTTGAATTAAAACAACTGTCCAAATTTCACGTCTCTACCATTAGCGGTTACGGCTGTGCGTTGCATCTATAGATGGGAACTTCTCCTTGTTTAATATATATAGATAGATGATCCCACAGACGAACTGTGCATACAGTTTTATCCGACTTTCTCTCGCTCAATATAGTTTTTGTATCAATAACAGATTAATAAATAAAACAAAACATATAGCATCGATTAAATCAATCTAAGCACAATAGATCCAGAGTGAGTCGAAGTGCGAAGGCTTATTACTTGGGCCACCCCACTTCTAAATCAATCTTATATTATATTTTTTTCTTAGTCAAATAATATTGATATGCTTTTATTATTCCGATAGAAATACTATTTTTTTCTGCCGTGGAGTGTGCAGTACATATCCCACCACAATTATACAGGTCAGTGGGACAGGCAGGATCAATAGTTGCAGCTCGGGTACGTAATAATTAATGAAATATGCTCTATTCTAGTAAACTCGAAAGCTCTACGTATTTCGCTGTAACGAAGAGCCCGGATGTATTGTAGCTTTTACTGTACAGTCGACTACAAGCCAAACATTACACTTGCACTTACAAACCATCGTATTACGAGTCACATAAAGGCGCTGCTCCACTCAGGCGCAAGGCAATGCCACGCCTGTTGAGTTAGCTTCGATATGTATGAAAATGGTAGTGACGACGTCCACTGCACTGCAACCCACGGACACGCTACGCATGAATATTGACGTCATTGGTACACTCGTGTCCCGATTGGATATGTCCATGATGCGGCACTTACTGTAACTAACTGACAAATTAATCCGTAAGTGTTTTTTGGCACTACAAGCTTTCCTGAAATATCTTTTTTGTAATACAACTTGGCATGATAATTAAATAAATTAATACTATAAAAAATAGGACAGGATTCGGAGCGACGCACGTCTTCAACATACCGCGTTGACCTATTCAACCTGAGCGAATTTTCAACTGTATTTATCTCTGTTTACTTTGCTATGCAAAAGTAGATTTTACTACCTATTTAATAGCTGCTATCGACATTGTAGCGTGGCATTAAACACCACAAATCGTGGCTGGACTTTTGATTCGACCAGTTCAGTAATCGTACTATGTTTAAAAATCTTTTCAGATTTTGTTAAACTTTATTAAGAATGTCGAGCTCGAATTAAGGGCGCTATTTTCATATTTATATTTATTATATAATTAGATTCACTTATTTATCGATATATTTATTAAAAGAAAATGCAAAATTCACTAATATAAAAAATATTAAACTAGAAATAAAGACTGACTTTAAAAACAAAAAAAAAACAAAAATAATATAAAATTTATGCAATTTAAAAGTCGAGGATACTTCCATCGTCAGCTCCGCTCATGGCTACCAGACGCAAATATCTCGATATAACTTTATAAAAAACATGAAACACGTTGGACGTGCCTATACAATTTAAGGGTTTCCCTCGATTTCCTGGGATCATCCAATCGGGAAGTATAACCACACAAACAAAAAAAAAAATCTGTTCATAAATGACAGAGTTATGAGGTAACAAACATAAAAAGACTTACGATCGAATTGAGAACCTCCTCCTTTTTGTGAAGGCGGTTAAAAATAGTTGCAAAACCAATAAAACATGGTATGACACAATGTACTTATTAACTTATTAATCATATTTGCTATAAATTTGCTTATAAATCTTCTGAGACCAAATAGGTTACAATTTTTGCTATTTAAAATCCATAAAAAACTGACTTTAAAAAAAGCCAAGCACAGGTTGGAAATTTGTACAACATGCAATTTTGAGAGTAAAATCGATTAACACAAAAACTATGCGATTAATCTTCGAATCTGAAGTAATTAATAATAAATAACATGATATGACCGAAGTCATCACAGAACCCGTTTCCAGTTAATGTACGAACTGAACAAATCGCTAGAGATTAGAACATCACTATGCTAAATGACAAAATTTATCATAAATATAATATATGTATAAATAAATAAATCAACTTCGATGTGTAAACCAAAATTCATACTTAGTTTGTAAGATACAATTTTAGATCAGAATAGGTATGTTGTTATTTTATACTTTTAGGGTTGCGTACCTCGAAAGGAAAAAAAACAACACTTATAGGATCTCTTCGTTGTTCGTCTGTCCGTATGTATATCTATTAGTCTGTCCATATGTCTGTCATGACCATTTCCTCGGAAACGCATAGAGATATTAATCACAACGAATAATAGATTTACGCAGAATTTCTCAAGGCATAAAAAATGAGATTAAAGATGTATCTAAGTTGTTTTCCATACTCCTTATATTAAACTGTTAAATACAAGTGTATTTGCTGTTTTATAGAAATATTTTGTTAATTATTTTATAACAAAATAAAATGATTATTAATTTCATTAATAAAATAATAATAAAATAAGGTGATTAAAACAGATTTGTTTAATTTATAAGTATTCCAACCTATGTAAATTCTTATAAAGCATATGCACCCAAACATGCTAGCAAGCAGGCATACAAGCAAGCAGGCATGCAAGCAAGCATGCAGCATGCAGCATGTAAGCAAGCATGCAGCATGTAAGCAAGCATGCAGTATGTAAGCAAGCATGCAGCATGTAAGCAAGCATGCAACATGCAGCATGCATGCAAATGCATGCTGCATGTTGCGTCGGTTTCTACGGTTTCTTTCAGCTGTAAATAAATCGACTTTAAATCGCATAATTTGCGATATTTCCAAGAAATTTAGCAAGAAGCAAGGCCTTATATCACATGTAAGGGAAAAATAGGAAAACCGTAAATATGATCATAGTAAGGAATTTAAGTAAGTTTTTACGGAACCCTTGGTGGTCCAACTCGTACTTGGCCAGTTTTTTTACTTATTTTAAAGTTTTCACATTCTGTTAAGGTCGTATATTTCTATATGGCGAAAAAATAAATAAAAGGCGTAAATTGACGAAAATAATCTGTTTTCTGTCTGTCTAACATAGTCATTACTCTAAAATTTCCGGTTCCGATTGAAACATTTCACTACTGTCTATTACTGTACTACTGACGACTACTATCCATATTAGTAACAACATTCATCAAAACTAAAATTAATTTGTAAACATATCTCCATTTTTATGAGGATTGTAGGCAAACCCAGACATTTCGGATACTCGCGCATGTGGACAAGTGCTTCCGGAGGTTTTTACAGCGGCGACAAGGCGTGCCACAATAAAAACAGTGCGCAAGGTAATTGAGCGCCCTTCATGCCCTCACTCCCGTCGGCCCTAATTGCACTGTTGGAGACGATTCCCACGCGCCCCTCAGATCAACTGTGCTAAGGCGTCGTTATGCAATATTAATCAAAGTGCCCGGCATGGCAACCCAGAGGACGCAATATTCGTCTCAGAGATTTGATTATGTTTGTTTTACGACGCTTTTCCACTGGGGTCAAGTGACCACACGCCTGTATGAACAAAAGCTTAATATGATTATTGGATAACTAATAATTAAATATTTCAAAATTGATAACGCTCAAAGTTTTGCTTTGTTTATTGTATATGGGTTTATTTACCTGAATTGTTTAAGATCTGCGGAAGCTCTTCGTTTACGCCACATGTAGCTATCATGAGTTTTTTGGTTTCTATAAAGAAGAAGATTTTGTATCGAATTTTATCAACTTTACTGCATTGCATCTATATACTAAGAGGAAATTAGGATTTATCCCATAAATAAAATAAAACAATGTTATCGGTTGAAATAACCATTTCAATCCCGACAAATGCTGCAACAAAAAAATTTCTCCAACGTACATCCAGGTTATGTTATGGAATGAGCTCCCTTAAGGTTTTCTAAAAGGACTAAAAAAGATTCAAAAAAGCATATTTTACTCATGGTCCCACCCACAGATATAGATAGAGAGTCTATGGTCCCACCGGTAAGCCCCATTGGTGAGTCCACAGTAAATTTTATTTAACCGTAGCATAATTCCCCGTGAGGGTAATCGTAAGTGGGCTATTATAGCCCTTTGTGGTATAAAATATAATACAAAACTTAAGTACAAAATGCCAATGCCAAGTAACCGAGAAATGTTAGTACTAAAACCGAACAATAAGCAAGCCCTTAATAATCAAATCCTCGATGAAAAAGATTGAATGTGAGAGCAACAATCTCGCAAAAGTGGGAATCTGATAAATCGCGCGATGCTACAGCGGTTAGGAATAGGAATGATGTGAACCAATGATAGTAATTGGGTGCAAGTTGGTGCTGCGCGCTGTTGTGGTAATAGGCTAGATTAATGAAAAAAAATTATTGCTTTAATAGAAGCTCATTCATATACTCGTAATAAACAGAAAGAAAATATCGGTTTTCGTATAACTATAAAAACAACCAAGATATAAGGTATTAAAGATTTTTATCCATCTCCTTCTAGCAAAACGGCAATTTACATGGAGTTTATATGGCCGTACTCAACAATGACGTCACGGTTGATGTCGGATCTCTCTGTCTAATCGCTTCCAAATTAACAGCTTAAAATGCTTGTATCTAATGTATTTCTAAACCGATTTTAGTTCCAATTTCACATGATTGCATCTTTTTCTACGGTATTTTATTATTTTATGACGAGACGTGAAAATTAGAATTTCGTCATCATCCCAATTGGCTGCGCTGGCGCAGCGGCAGCGGCGGCGTAGCGGTCTGTACTCTGCAGCGAGTGCGTCCACGCCCTTCGCACGTTGTTTTGAATCGGACCAAACTCACACTTGATGGTTTCATTTACTTTTCTTGATTTTTTCACATATAACAACGAATACTAATATTTCATTAAATACTATCTCTTCTTCAATCTCGTGTCATAACATAAGGTTTGTTATCGAACTTCTCCGAAACGGCTTGACCGGTTTTTACGAATTTTTGGGTATTGGTAATAAGGGTGATAAGGGTGGCCCTCTCCAGAAATTTTGACAATTATTAAGGCGAAATTTAGTTCGCGGGCACAACTAAAATAGGAATTTATTAAAGTCAAGTCAAGTTTGAGTTTGAGTCAAGTCCCTTTTAAACTGCAGCACACACTTGAAATTTGTTTGTAAAATAGAAGTACTTAATGAAATTGAAATTTTATAATAAACATCACTTTTTTTATAAATTTGTCATTGTAATATAAGTAATTGCATTTAAATCTATTCTTGTTATGTGTTTGTGTTTTAACCGACTTCAAAAAAGGAATAGGTTCTCAATTCGATGCGTATGTTTTTTTTGTGTGTGTATGTTACGCGATTACGCCGCCAATTGTGGACCGATTTTCAAAATTATTTTTGTATTCAATAGAGAATACTCCTAGGATGGTCCCAAGGTCACCAAAGTCAGGATCTGATGATGGGATCCCATGATAATCGAGGGAAACGCTAATGAAATATCAGCTCACCGAAGGTGAGTTGGTAGTTAATTAGGGTTTTTTTCATTAAAAAGATTTCATTCACTAAAAAGTTAAAAATAAAAAATATTTTACAAAAAATAAAAACCGACTTCAAAAACACTGAAAACTTAAAAATAATATAAGAATAGGTACAGACAACATCACACTTCTATATTGAAGTTGGTGACAAAATTTAAGACTTTCTACGATATCATCGTTTGGCACCGACTCCAATATAGAAGTGCGATGTTGTCTGTGTACCTATTCTTTTATTATTTTTAACTTTTCAGTGTTTTTGAAGTTGGTTTTTATTTTTTGTAAAATATTTTTAATTGTTTAAATAAATGTATCTATCTATCGAACTTCGAACGTCTTTAATCCCTTCCTCTCCATTCCTTTTAAGGACTACACGTGCTGGTCCGCGCTATCACCGTCTTACTGTGACTACCATTCCAACGCGTACAAAGAAATTTGGTAATCAATTCTTTGTCGCCCAACCACAAAATGGAATTCACTCCTAGCACACGTGTTCCCTCCCTCTTACAATCCCGGGTCCTTTAAAAAGAAGCGTGAAGAAGCACCTTGCAGGTCGGCAAGGTGAGGGTGGCTAGTGCAGCGTGTATTCTCTCTCCTGCACTAGCTATGTATCTTCGCATTTGGACCCCACTTCCACTTACGATCAGGAAGTCATTACCTACAATGGAGTCATTTGCTAGGCCCACTATAAAAAAAAAGCTTTGTAACTATTAAGTAATGTGTGGCTTGTAATGTAGTGGTGAGTATCATTTAAGGCGTATTTGGGATCGTAAGACGGAGATCGATTCGGATACATGCACGGATGTTGCAATCGTTACTGTTAGAGATGCAATCGTATGTTAATAGCTAATCGTCTGTAACTGCCGGCAGGTGAGCCTATAAATCATTATGTTTTCGTTAATAAAACACCGTAAAACTAAGACGCCTATGTATCTCGAACCGAGAGCTGTAACGAATATTATAAATTATCGCTGACGCTTTTATGTAGAGTTTATGATTTATACGTATGAAATCTGTATGTTTCATCATATTATTTTCGTTTAATTGTGATAAAATATTTTGACTAAAACATATATTTATGTATAGAAACCAACGTGTTTAACTGTTTAGTTTTGTAGAAATCCACTATCGTATTTAATAGGTACTCCTTGTAGAGATTTGAGTCGATGAAAATTTCGATGGACTTATGTTTGTCTTGAATGTGTGTATGAATTCGCGGCCTGCAGAAAAATTCTATATTTCCGAACGTAATTCTTACTATGCTATCATTCCTACCATGTTGGACCTTTGGACTAATATGCTTTGTTAAAAAAATACAATCTACAAAAAAAATAAAAAAATAGAAAATGGACTGTCTGTCAATTATGTGTTAAATAAATCAGTCTTAAAGAAATGATCAAGACATGTCAATATTTTATTATTTTAACATGTATAATAACGCATATAATAAAAAATTGCAATTTCGTGATTTTGTTAATTTCAGAGCAGTGTTATTTTGGTACTATATTCTGTCTCTGTATTTATTAGCCGTTCGAATATATGTCTAAGCAATAAGTTGTCGAACTGTTCTTTCGAAGTTAGCGACGTGTGCAAATAATGAACTGTCGAAAATCAATTCACGAGTTTTCAGTACTATCGTGAGTTGTTTATTTGAATATTTTAAAAATTAAACATCATTGTATAGTGAGGCAAAGGATGCTTTTATTTTTATTCTTATGCAAAGCTTAGCCATGACTCATCACTTCAACCCACATAGGTACGTCCCACATCTGGGCACGGTTCTTTCCTTATACGAGGAGGAATTGACCTTGCATTTTAGAAAAAAAAAGGATTTGGAAAAATGTGGGCACTACTAGTACAGTATCGCGCAAGAAACGTGAATATAAAGGCACAATTTCTAAAAATATGGAGGTTTTAAACATCAATTGAAAAATTATGTAACAACAATCTTATTAATACACCATCTCTACTTGTGAATCTAGTTTTACTACGGGAATCGCTATTTTGTTCCAAGACAACAATAATGACATTGTCATACACTAAAATGACAATAATTTCAATCATCGGTGCGCCTGTTTATTACTAACTAGCTGACCGTATGCAACTTTGTTTGCATTATAACTAACTTTTCCCGTAGGAAAACTTTTCCCGTCAGATTTTTCCCGTAGGAAAATTACCCTATGTCCTTCCCCTGGTCTCGAACTATCCCTATATCAACTTTCATCAAAATCGGTTCAGTAGTTTCGAAGCTTTGTCAATACAAACAATCAAATCTTTCCTCTTTATAATATTACTAGCTTTCGCCCGCGGCTTCGCTCGCGTTAAATTTGAGGTAACACGGAAGATTTCAAAAAAAAAATAAGGCAGGTATTTTTCGTTGGTAACAAAGAGTCTGTGTACCGATTTTTAGCTTCCTACCTTGAAAACTGCGAAAAGTCCCATATAAAATTTCACCCCCTCTTTTAAGGGGTTGGGGTCAGATTTTAAAAAAAAAATATGCACGATTTTTTTGTTAGTTACAAATAGTCCGCATACCAATTTTTAGCCTTCTACCTTGAAAATTGCGGAATACTCCATACAAACTTCCACACCCCTATTCTAGGGAAGTGGGGGGTTAGAAAGAGACAAAAAGTAGCCTATGTCACTCTCCATTCCTTTAACTATCTCCACTTAAAAAATCACGTTAATTCGTCGCTCCGTTTTGCCGTGAAAGACGGACAAACAAACACACACATACACTTTCCCATTTATAATATTAGTATGTTTAAGTATTAGTATAGATAATAATAACGTGAACAAATAGGAATGGTGGCTACATTAAAATTTTAATTTTATTACCAAACAGTCATATATATATTTATTTATGTAATAGTCTGTTTATCGTCATAGTTTCAAAAGGTAACATTTGTATATGAAAAGTTAAACGAATCAATTTAAAACTGGTGGACCTTTATCATTCCCCTACTGTACCTTCATAACGATAAGTAAAGAACAAAGAAAAATATCAAAAATATTAGTTTAATAAATTCTTGCGATACTAGCAACTTATGTTATATTTTAGTAGAGCTTTTGTTACGAAATTTAGATGTTCACGCAGACAAAGCTGCGCACACACGGCATACTACTCGTCAAAGTCATCGTAACTCGAATTCCATAATAAATGCAAAAGACAAAAAGTAACATTGCCACTAAAAACAGCTTTGTTCATATTTAATCCATAAGGAGGCAAAATGGTAGGAATATGACACTTCGGGACTTTTATCCAAAATAAATAAAAACGTATGTACGCCGTAGATTAGAAATAAACAGTTTGAATCTGCGAGCCACGCAAAGAAAAGCACCCCAAATTGGAAAGTAGGGGATGGATATTCGTATGAAATTTTGCTTTTTTTACGTACAGAATTAGAACTTTCGTTTTTGATACCGATAGTAATTTTTTTCTACAAACCAAGCAAGAAACAACCTTTGGATAAATAAAAGAGCCGACAACTGTTTGTTCAAAACTTTAACATTTCGATAATGATCGAAAATCAACACGAAACCAGAAAGAAATTATACTCAGCTTAGATTTTTTACTTTATGTAAATAATGATGTATATTAATTTGTGATACTCGTAGCATTCTTTTTTCAAAAACCAACTTTATGTTTCCGGGAATCGTAGTCCAATAGGAGCAATGAAGGAAATTCATACCACATCATTAATGACATCGACAAAACGGTGCAATATCGATTCTAATGCAAATCTCTTACCAATAATATATTTACGACGGCGAGCCACCGCAAAAGCTGGTTGTTTCTCATTGACATTTTCACGTTCACATAAACTTGGTTGTGGCGATGTACCGCGGCTATGGGACAACGCGGCCGCTGCCTCAGACGTAGCCCGCCAAACTAAAGCAAGACGGTAAGCGCCGTCAGAGTTCGCGAATACTCTGAATGGCCCACTCCACTAGGGAGAGATGGGAGGGACGCACGTAGGGGAAACCAGCTTCCAGTAATTCACTAAGAAAAGTTATTTGCCGACTCGCCTCGGGACACGATAGAAAAATTGTGAGCGATGTATGCGGCGTCAGCGACGTATCAGTGGTTTTACATTCAGTAAAAAATAATGTTTCTATATGTCGAAAACTATGTTCGTAGTTCGTAGCAAAAAAACTGTAATGCGACAGGGTCTGGGACATATCCTAAAATCTGAATGTACAAAAACGAACCCTTAATCAATTAAACTTCCGGTACATTCACCCATTGTCTTTGGATCCTTGACTTTGTACATGAATATTTTCTAGGTCGGAATTTCCGCGAAATCAAGGTTAAAAATTCTTCATAAATAATTTACTTTAGATAATGTACATCGTAAACCTTGCATAGAAAAAGCGCTACTAAAAAAAACTTAACTAATTCAATAAAGCTCGGAAATATCGGTCTCTATGATAAATAGCTACGTGATAGAGTACGACATTATACGTGTTAATCCAATAATAATTTATCAGACCAAACTAACCAAACTTCAGATATGTTTATCTTTATAAATAACTAGCTGTGCCCGCGAACTCCGTTTCGCCATCAAAATGCTTAAAACAGTGTTTAGATTTTTCCTCCATTTTATTCCATAATGATTCAACTTTATTCTGCCTTTCTTGAGCAGCGGCCATTTGGAAATTAACAAATTAAGACAATTATCGTAGGTTCGTAATGCTCTAGGTACTCTTCAGGGCCTTTCATTTAATACCCATATTGCTGGGTTTGAAAACGATCTTTAATCCATTTTTTGAACGGCGGCCATGTTTAATTTAGGGCAATTTTCCTAAGTTCATAATGCGCTACTCTTTGAGACCTTTTATTTGATACCCATATTGCTAGGTTTGGAAACGAACTTTTATCCACCTTTTTTGAGCAGCGGCTATGTTGAATTTATGTCAATGTTTCTAGGTTCATAGTGCTTTACTTATCAAAGACTACTTTCATTTGATACCCATATTGCTGGGTTCGAAAACGAACTTGTATCCTTTTTTTAGCGGCGGCCATGTTGAATTAAGGTCGATTTTTCTAGGTACCTAATGCTCTACTCTTCAAGGCCTTTCATTTGATACCCATATTGCTAGGTTTGGAAACGAACTTTTATCCATTTTTTTTGAGCGGCGGCCATGTTTTATTTAGGACAATTTTCCTAAGTTCATAATGCTCTACTCTTTGAGGCCTTTCATTTGATACCCATATTGCTATGTTTGGAAACGAATTTTTATCCACCTTTTTTGAGCAGCGGCTATTTTGAATTTATGTCAATTTTGCTAAGTTCATAGTGCTTTACTCGTCAAGGCCTTTCATTTGATACCCATATTGCTGCGTTTGAAAACGAACTTTTATCCTTTTTTTAGCGGCGGCCATGTTGAATTTAGATCGATTTTTCTAGTTACTTAATGCTTTACCCTTCAAGGCCTTTCATTTGATACCCATATTGCTAGGTTTGGAAACGAACTTTCATCCACCATTTTTGAGCGGCAGCCATGTTGAATTTATGTCAATGTTGCTAGGTTCATAGTGCTTTATGCATCAAAGCTTTTGATTTGATACCCATATTGCAGGGTTTGAAAACGAACTTTTATCCTTTTTTTTTGAGCGGTGGCCATGTTTAATTTAGACCAATTTTCCTAAGTTCATATTGCTCTACTCTTTGATGCCTTTCATTTGATACCCATATTGCTAGGTTTGGAAAGGAACTTTTATCCACCTTTTTCGAGCAGCGGCTATGTTGAATTTATGTCAATATTGCTAGGTTCATAGTGCTTTACTCGTCAACGCCTTTCATTTGATACCCATATTGCTGGGTATGAAAACGAACATTTATCCTTTTTTTACGAACTTTTATCCTTTAGGACAATTTTTCTAGGTACCTAATGCTCTACTTTTCAAGGCTTTTCATTTGATACCCATATTGCTAGGTTTGGAAAAGAATTTGTATCCACCTTTTTTTGAGCAGCGGCCATGTTGAATTTATGTCAATGTTGCTAGGTTCATAGTGCTTTATTCATCAGAGCCTTTGATTTGATACCCATTTTGCTGGGTTTGGAAACGAACTTTTATCCGTTTTTTTGGAGCCGCGGCCATGTTGAATTTAGGTCAATTTTTCTAGATACCTAATGCTTTACTCTTCAAGGCGTTTCATTTGATAACCATATTGCTGGGTTTGAAAACGAACTTTTATCCATTTTTTTGAGCGGCGGCCATGTTTAGTTTAGGGCATTTTTTCTAAGTTCATAATGCTTTACTCTTCTAGGCCTTTCATTTGATACCCATATTGCTAGGTTTGGAAACGATCTTGTATCCACCTTTTTTGAGCGGCGGCCATGTTGAATTTATGTCAATGTTGCTAGGTTCATAGTGCTCTACACATCAAGGCCTTTCATTTGATACCCATATTGCTGGGTTTGGAAACGAACTTGTATCCACCTTTTTTGAGCGGCGGCCATGTTGAATTTTTGGCGATTTTCCTAGGTTCATAATGTTCTACGCTTCAAGGCCTTTCACTTGATACCTATATTGCTAGGTTTGGAAACGAACTTTTATCCACCTTTTTTGAGCATCAGCTATGTCGGCGAATTTACGTCAATGTTACATTAGGATCAAGAGTCCCGTACTTCCTCTACGCGTAATACTTTTAATAGTTTTAAATGGATGAAAGAGTTTGATTCCTTAGTCATAATGTAAAAACATAATATAACACCTTTCAAAATGCCTTGAAAAGGGTATCTTCATTTTTCAACATTTCAAATATTGTACAGATTTTGTGAAAATTGGCCAAAAATTAAACCAACCTACAAATTTTATATTTGTGACGTGATATTGTCATAAAAAATGCTATATACATTGGTTGTATGGCTTGATCCTTTTTCCTTACCACCACGGTACTACATAAGAAAAAGACAATTTAAACTTCTTGGTTGGCAAAATTCAGATGGGCACAGCCAATAACAGAAAAGATTTTTTTTTGCAATATGTAACAGACTTGTCAAAATAATTTCACGTGCGCCATGTTGATTTTCTACATACTTGTCATCAAAAATTTTATATGGTATTTTTTGAATAAAAATAAAAAGTGAATTTAAGCAAATGAAATTATGCCTAAATGTTCTTCCGGAAAATTTTAAGCATTGTGGTGTAAGCCATATCAAATTCTGTCCAGTAGTTTCGGAGATCTTTCCGGACAAACATTTGTACCCCTACGATTTTATTATATATATGGAGATTAAGAAATTTAAAAAAAACTATATATGTATGTTAGCGTATTATTTGAGAAAGGCTCAACAAATTTGGAAAATTTTGGTGATATTTGTGTGTCTGGTCAATTTTTGCATTAAGAAATTATACCGGAAAATGCACCAGTAAATATCATAACATGGCTTTGTTTACACATCAAGAAATCGTTACTTTTACCGTATCATGATATAAAAGGTACGGTTTGTATCAGATAGAATTGAATTATTTACGCACTCGCTAATCATTTATCACAAATACGTAAAGTAATTCACAATTCGGTTTATACAATATATGAATAGATAACCATTCGTCTTTAACGAGTCGTATCACAGATATATATATACGTGTGAACATGCCATTAATCTGTCAAATATAAGTTACTATACTACAGTACTAGTACCAGCAGTATCTACTCGACAGATATTTATACTAATGTTTCTATCATTCTGCTTAAAGTACCATCAACTTTTGGCACTGGACAAACTTAAATACTGAAGTTCTTTGGTCGCATTTTCAGAAATGAGAACTCAATAGAGATACTGAAGAATAAAGACCGGTGGAAAACAAAAAAAAATGAGGATTAGACCTAAAACCATAGCGAGTGAGTTGAGGAACGACTGCGGAAAAAAAATTGTCTAGGCCCACTGGTATTAAATTCACTAAAAGGATAATAATTACAATAAAAAATATTTTACAAAAAATAAAAACCGACTTCACAAACACTGAAAAGTTAAAAATAATATAAGAATAGGTACAGACAACATTACACTTCTATATTGAAGTCGGTGCCAAACGATGATTTCCTGAAAGTCTTAAAAAAAATTTGGCACCGACTTCAATATAGAAGTGTGATGTTGTCTGTACCTATTCTTATATTATTTTTAACTTTTTAGTGTTTTTGAAGTCGGTTTTTATTTTTTGTAAAATATTTTTTATTTTTAACTTTTTAGTGAATGAAATCTTTTTAGTGAAAGAAACCCTAATTTAATACCAGCTGGTATTAAATTAGCGTTTCCCTCGATTTTCATGGGATCCCATCATCAGATCCTGATTTTGTGACCATGGGACCACCCTTGGAGTATACTCTATCGAATACAAAAAGAATTTTGAAAATCGGTCCACAACTGGCGGCGTAATCGCGTAACATACACACAAAAAAAAACATACGCATCGAATTGAGAACCTCCTCCTTTTTTGAAGTCGGTTAAAAATAAGAACAAACTTAAAAGTTAGAAATAATATAAGAATACAGACAATATTACATTTCGATATTGAAGTCGGTGCCAAACGATAATCTCATAGAAACTCTTTTAATTTAGCACCGACTTCAGTATAGAAATGTAGATAATGTTGTCTCTATTCGTGTATTATTTTTAACTTTTAAGTGTTTTTGAAGTCGGTTTTTATACTTTATTTGAATAAAATGCAAAATATATATGTGGTAGCGTGGTGACTACTTAAGGTAGTACCTAACCTTTGTTCCTTTCGTTTACGTCAATTTAGAATAATAATAATAAATTCCTTACCTCCTCAATCATATCAGGAAATAATAGTACTCAATAACTTTCTCCTTACATGCTTGGCTGAGGCCCGCACGATAAGGTTAAATTACCCTTTTAAAAAGGAGCTCAAAAAAGAAAAACCAATAATAAAGTATATTTATTTCTCACCACAAAATTACAGTACATACAAGGAAGGCATATTAGTGTATACAATACAATTTATGTAGAAAAATGTAGAGAAAACATATATTAAGCTCCGACGTAGGTAGATAGATACAAGTTGTTTTCTATAAAATTACAAAAAAAACGCCTTTTTGGCTTTGTACCAGCCACCATACGGTCAACGGTCAGTCACGCATTTCACAAAATGATTTGGACCATTCCATTGAAGGGGCCATGACCTTTCTAATTCATCATTTTTCAAGTCGCCGATTTTTAGACTAGGTACCATTGACTACATGAGACGATAATTTTTGACATTATTTAATAATTTTGTACAGGTATGTCCATATACAGGCACGGACCTGAAAAAAAGATTTTAATTTTTTGTAGGTCCATGTATACAGGATGGAAATTAAAGACAGTAGCTGGAAGTAAAGTACCTTATGCATTTAAGCAAGAAATAATGACCACGGGCCATACACTGTAGGACCTAACATCAAACTGGCGCCTTTAAATTCACTTTATTCGGCGTTTGTTGTCTGTTTTAGGCCTGCCACACACTCGACGAGTGGTATGGGAAGTAGCGAGGAAAGGAGGCAGAGACGTAGTGTGGCAACATTACTCGTCATGCCGCACGTCATGCTCCTCGTCATGCCCACCGCTCCCTATTTTGTCGGTTTTTGGACGCGAGTCAAAGGACCGGCAATATGAGCGCGAATGTCTGGCCACATAATCGCGCGAACACAGTCCGCATCGAGCGCTCACGTACATAAAAATTAAATGACGGGAATTATGCAACATATTTTTAAACCGTCTTATGTTATTACTTGTACAGTTTGTACTTCATCGTTCTATTGCTGTTAATATATGTCATACAGTCATCTCTGTTGGTGTGGATGACGGCGTCGATTTATATTTCTTTGTATGACATTGACATGATTAGCTATACCAAGTTTAGACGTTTATTGTAAAGCAAAGGCAAATAACCAAGTGCGGAGCGTCGCGATTAATTGCGCGAGTAGAGCAGTGTGTGGGCGGAGAGGGCAACATCGCGACAGTGCGAGGAGGAAGGCGATGAGCAGCGCGAGGAGCATAGTGTGGCGGGCCTATTTAAGTATTCTTACGGCCCGTTCCAGATAAGCATTTTTAGCCATAAATACCAACATTTTTAGCATCTCTGCGTTTCATTAGCCGGTGATGCTAGTTTTTCTTGCTGGTTGTCATGCGTTTCATTTAAGCATTTTTAACACGAAATGCTAGCATCAAATACCCATGCTAATAGATGGGTCCTCTGATACCACTTTTTGACAGCTTTCAAATTTGACATTTGGAATCTTTTTTTCATGAATCGAAAAGGATATTCAGCGGATTTAAAAAAATATTGAATGATATTTATAGTATTAGCCAATTCTGATTTATATTATAAAAAAAATTTAAGTGGCTGGACTAATTAAGTGAGGTGTCAAAATTCAGCACGAAAAATCAGTACCTTGCGTTTCATTTGTAACAATTAGCGCGGCTAAAAATGTCAACATTTCTTAAAAGAAACGCAAAACGAGGCTAACATCAGATGTTAGCCTCAGAAAGTAGCAGTGCTTTATCTGGAACGCAGGGATAAACATACATCATCAAAACCTCATTTGACAATTGACCAATTGGAATATTCATATCCGAAATTAGTGTTCTTAACAAAAGCCCAGATAATCTAAAATATATTAAAGTACATTTGAGTTTCGAAACACCTTTATTACTATTACAATAATCTTGCTTGTGCCATTTAGAAATAATGCAAGTTCGTTTATTTCTTTTCGTGTATGTTACCTTATTACTCCGTCATATATAACCCGATTTTCGAAATTCTTTTTGTATTCGAGTATACTCCTGAGGTGGTTCCATTGTCACCAAGTCAGAATCTGGTGATGGGATCTCAGAAAAATCGAAGGAAATCCTTAAAGGGCAACTGCATCGTCCATACAAACCTGGGTCTAGTGTAACAAAGATGTCATAGGCACGTCCAATGTTTTTTCTGAAGCTATTTTGCTTCTGGTAGTCATCATTTCAAAGATTCTTCCATATAGGGAGCTAATGATGGATTCTCAACTGTTAGGAGTTAGAGGTTATTTTATTATTATTATAGACACGTTTTTTTATTGCGATAAATTGGCAAACAAGCAAACTGCCCACCATACATGTGGCTCTTGTGAGATTCGCAGCAAAACTGCAACCCCCACAAGAACCACAGTGTATGTTACCAACTTGTGACATCAGATGTAAAGTTACGGTACCCAGTAATTTCACTGCCATATCTTACCCTTCAAACCGGATACAGCAATGCAAGCACTGCTGCTTTGCGGCAGAAATAGGTAAGATGGAAGTACCCATGCAGACGACCCTGGTAAAGAGTCTCCCTCCTGGTACGTATTTACCCTTAGTAGTATTCGGTGATCTAATATTAAAAAACAGACTTTAAAAATACATAAAGTAAAAAATAATATAAGAATACTCACATCACATTTGTTTTTAAAGTCGGTGCCAAAGAACATCGCTTGGCACCGACTTTAATTTTTAAATATATAAATGTATATTCTTATATGTATTATTTATGACTTTTATTTGTTCTGAAGTCGGGTTTTTTATTATTAAAAAAAAACTTTATTTTTATTTTGTTAGTGAATCTATAACCAGCTCACCGAAGTTACTTGAAAGAATAAAACTAAGGTTCAATACGTGTTTAAAAAGTAACATCTGACTTCTAATATTCAAGGATACTTCCTGCTCGGCTCATGACTATAGTCTACCAGACAAAAATACGAAAATCGTGATACTCGTTGGACATATCTATAAAATTTAGGGGTTTCTGCTGATTTTCGTAGGGGTCCATTTTCAGATCCTGCCTATTGTGAAGATGGGACCTTTGAAGTATTCTCTTTCGAATACAAAAAGAATTTTAATAATCGGTTCACAATTGTCGGAGTAATCACGTAATATTAAGAACCACCTCCCCTTTTTCGGGTAATAACTAAAAATATTAAAATAAAAATATTTAACAAAAAATAAAAACCGACTTGAAACACATTAAAACTCAACAATTTTTGAGAAGAAGTTAGATCAGCGTTGCTAGTATTTCGTGGTACCTATTTAAAAAAATATTTTACAAAAAATAAAAACCTACTTCAAAAACACTGAAAAGTTAAAAATAATATAAGAATAGGAACAGACAGCATCACACTTCTATATTGAAGTCGGTGCCAAACGATCATGAGATCCCATTATCAGATCCTGACTTTGGTCACCTTGGATCCACCCCAGGAGTATATACTCTATCGAATACAAAAAGAATTTTGAAAATCGGTTCACAATTGGCGGCGAAAGCACATAACATACACAAAAAAAACATACGCAGCGAATTGAGAACCTTCTCCTTTTTTGAAATCGGTTAAAAATACATTTGAACCGGAACATTTATATTCTTTTTCTTTGACCCTTTTCGCGGCTGTATGTTAGGCGCTAAAGGTGGCTAAAGTTTGCGTGTTATTGTTCTGTGACATGGAGTGATTAAATTGTTAGGTTCTCTATGACCCTATCGCCTTTGGATGTTAGACATTCTCGCCAAGTAAGTGCGCTTGCATCTGGGGATTGCCCTGGTGTTCTCCCGAGCCCGACCGGTGGGTCGGGCTTGCCCGGGCGCGTGGGTAGTGGAGTCGTAGTGTGGACCTTACCTAGCGAATCCATAAGGGCAGGGAGAACACCGGGGGGTTTTTGTGGGTAGGAATGGCACTCTGCCGGGCCCCACACACACTCGCCATCTAGCCATCGGGGGGTACGGTGCGGTTACTCATGCGGTTCCCCCCGAGAAAAAAAAGGTACCGAAATTATAATGTTTGGTATCAAATGAGTACTAAATTGCAGTGGGTTTTTCAAAACAGGAAGGGACCGCCATCTTGACGTTTATCACACAACCGTTTCAAACACAAATCGAATACGGATAAGTGCGCGAACGTTGGGAGGACGTTTTCCCGTTCGGTTTGTTCACGTATCCAACACGAACCGAATACGTATAAGTGCGCAAGCGCCCTAAGTGTTGAATGACGCGCGTATTAGATATACCCCACATTTTAATTTAACCTAACTTAATACTTTTTCTGTAGGTAAATAAATACGATATACAGATGATACTACTTTAATACAGATGGAATACAAATGTACTACTTTAATATTCAAGGTTGACAGAGAAAATGAAAATACTGACGTTGTAAATAGTACTTACTCTCTATAAAGTGTTGCATTGGTTCACAATTAATAATTTATCATTAAATTCAAATAGAACTAAATGTAAAAAATTTTCATTGCCAAATGTAAAGAAAGTGGATACTATTGTGGAAATAAATAATCAAAGTATTAAGTTCATCAATTGTACTATTTTTTTTAGTATTACACTAGATTCACGTTTGCAGTGGAACCCACATTTTGAGTCCTTGGCAAACAGATTGAGTTCTGTCTGCGGCATATGCAGTTAAAAAATAAGACAGAAAACAAATCCATTAATGGATTTGTTTAGTGAATTATAGTGGGATAGAGCACTTACTGACATTGAAACGGCAAGATTTGTTTTACTTTAGTTATTTTCAGTGTCATGTCGTATAGACTACTACTGTGGGGATCGGCTGCAAGAATAGAAAGTATTTTTGTACTTATTTTTTTACAAAAAATAAAACCAACTTCAAAAGCACTGAAAGTCATAAATAGTATAAGACTACATACAACATTACAGTTTTATATTGAAGTTGGTGCCTTTTAACTAACTACATTAATTGTTCTTATATTTTTTAAGACTTCCAGGTGATCATTGCTTGGCACCGACTTCAATATAAAACTGTGATGTTGACTTTTTACTGTTTTTGAAGTCTATTTATGACTTTTTAGTGTTTTTGAAGTCAATTTTATTTTTTGTAAAACAATTTTTATTTCAATATTTTAAGTAAATGTAATACTTACATGCGTATTAGAATTTGAGCCAAGACAAATACCAGAATAACTTAAAATAAAAACTACTAGTCCAAACAGAATTAAAGTTTTATGAAACCAAATCGCAACTATTCCGCAACGAACAAAAAATAATCACATAAATCGAATCAGAAATCTCGGAGTAATCGGTGTACATACATACTCGTACATACAAAAAAAACATACACGTCGAATTGAGAACCTCCTCCTTTTTGAAGTCGGTTAAAAAAGAGCAGCTCGCGCTATTTATAATTTACGAACAAGGGATTGTCTGAGAGATTTGTTCAGAGAAATTTATATATTGTCTTCAGCAGGACAATACATTAACAAAAATTTGATTTACGTCTATAAAAAATATAATATATTTTATACTTATTTATTTCATCATTTAAACACAAGAACAAGAAATAAAAATAAACTTGCCGTTCCAACGTATAACGCTTCAAAAAACAAGTGGCTCGTTTATGGGGGGCAATGTACAACTTTTGACAACAAAGTTCCACAAAGTGTAACTTATTTGAGTAAAGGTTATTATTAAGTCAACGATTATTTTAATTATGCACATGCCTGTTGTTAATTTACAGATATTACTCATTATAATGTAAATAATCGTGTTGTTATGTTGAAAGTTGAGCTTAAACTTTTGCTTTGAGGTCAGCTTCCAATTGACGACTCTACAATACAGGAAGAAAATAGCCCTTGCTAGTTTTCTTGCCTTTGCTAGTTTTTTCCAGTACAAGGTCTCCCGCCGTAGACTTATAAACCATTGGGGTAGCTTTTTTGATGTGCTTAAGTGATTATGTAATAATAATCCAATTTGAATAAACTATTTGAATTGAAGTCAGTGCCAAGCAAAGATCGCCTGGAAAGTCATAAAAAATATAAGAACAATTGAATGTATCTATCTAGAGTTCGAGGGGATACTACGGGCGATGGAGGGGCGTCCCCCAGCGGGCCACTGCGACCTGTACAGATCTATTGTGGCCGACCCCTCTATTTTAAAGGTCTCCAAATAGGCCCGCGGCGTTGAAAAAGCCAATAACCTTCTTTGGAGACAGAGCCTTCGCATCATGTGGTGGCAGACTAGGTCCACACAGAGCTCGGCTCCTTGTGTGAATGAGAGCATGACATTCACAAAGAATGTGAAATGGTGTCTCATCATCCTCACCACAAAATCTGCACGTGGGAACATTAGTCAGGCCCATTCTATGCAGATGTTTGTTGAGTTTGCAGTGACCAGTTAGGGCTCTAGTGAGCACCCTTAATTGGCCCCTGCTTAGTTGGAGGTTTTGTATTGCGACTCCGGGTGAAAATTCCTTAATGAGCAATTTCGAGTGCAGTAGTCCAGGGGAATGGGCCCACTGGAGACGGGCTTGTGTTTGTACCCAATCTCTGAGGACTCTGTTTTTTATCCCCCTCGAAATGCCACAAGCTAGTTCTGGTCCTATGAGAGCGCTCTCGGAACCAGCCCTCGCCAGTTCGTCGGCAATTTCATTGCCTCGGATATTGGAGTGGCCTGGAACCCAGCCAATCATTACCGAGTTCCTGGTCCCCAATTCATTCAAGGCCTTCGTGCACTCTAAGGTGATTTTGGACTTGAATTCTACAGCATCAAGCGCTTTTAGAGCAGCTTGGCTGTGCAACAGGATGAGGATGTTCTTACCCTCATGTTTGCGTGAACGCAGTCGATAATGGCATACATTTCTGCCTGAAATACGGTGGCATATGCGCCCAGGCACGTGGTTCTCCTGGATTTCGCACTACCTCCGAAGACACCTGCACCTGACTGGTCCTCTTTTCTAGAGCCATTAGTGTACCATATCTGGTTAGCTTTCCTAAAGGGCTCAGGGACTTGCTTGTCCCATTCATCCCTATTAGGAATCATGACTTTGTAGTCCTTGAACTCCGAAGTTTCAATCATGGCATCGGCTGGCATTGCCATGACAGGATTAACCATTAGGCTGCCCTGTAGCTTCCTCATGGTTTGGGATTTCCATCTCGATCTGCCTCCCTCCACAGCTCGGAGCATTGCCATCCTAGCCTCCCCCTGTATGAACAGGTGGAGTGGTGGGAGGTTCAGGATAGCCTCCATTGCAAGGATGGGAGAAAATGAGATAGCCCCCGTAATCATCAAGCAGGCATATCTTTGCAGGCTTTCCAGTGCCTTTATGGTGGTCCCTACTGCAGTCTGCTTAAACCAAGCTATACACCCGTAGCTAACCATAGGTCTTATACCACAGCGGTGTAAAGCCAGAGAAGGTGACTTGGTTTCAGTCCCCACCTGGAGCTGGTTAGCCTACGGCAGATACCTAGCGCTGCTTTGGCCTTCTTGATAATGTTGCCTATATGTATAAACCAGTTAAGTCTTTGATCCAGGTGGATCCCAAGGTATTTGGCATTCTGAGAGAATTCAATAGTTGTTCCAAAAAGTTTAGGAGGCTTGAGGCCGTCTAAATTCCTCCTAGTGAAAGGAACTATTATGGTTTTGCTGGCGTTCACAGACAGCCCCACCTGGCAGCACCATTGTTCGATCTTATTAAGAGCGAGTTGCATGAGACCTGATATAGTTGAAGGACATTTTCCAACTATGTGGACCACCAGGTCATCTGCGTATCCTTGAGTGGGAAGGTACGCATTGTTCAACTCCTGGATAAGACAGTCAACGACCAGACACCACAGCAGTGGAGAGAGCACCCCACCCTGGGGACACCCCCTAGTCACCCTGGCGGTTAATGTGCAGTCCAACAGCGTGGTTTTCACTGTTCGCGTTGTGAGCATTGCCTCTATCCAAGAGATTATTGATCGATGCCGCGGTTTTGCAGACATCGTACAATAACTCCTGTTGGGGTGTTATCGAAGGCACCCTCAACATCCAGAAAGGCACACAAGGCTATTTCTCTTCAATTGAATGTAAGTATTTAGTTAAAATTTGGTACCAACTTCAACATAAAAATGTGAAGTTGTATGTTTTCTTATATAATATGACTTTTTTGATGTTTTTTTGAAATCGGCCAGTTTTATTTTTCGTAAAAAAAAATTGAGTATTAATAAAATTCTCCAAATCAGTGTGTAGACTAAATTTGATTAAAAATTTTAGAGAATGATAGGAAATCCCATAAATACTTTTTATTAGAACCTGTATCCTCGAGCCCCCCAAACCAGTGACCCGCCAGTGGTTTGCAGCATACACTTTTTAACGATCTCTATGTGAGGCTTCCGGGAGACTTACTTTTGAAGCCAATTCCGATGGACATTGAGATTACTGATCCGTAGTTCAAACATCTTGAATGTTCCAATCCGCAGTATAAAGAAAACGGATCCAAATTGACGAAATTTTTGGAACTGCCATTGACCTTCCATAGTTTTGTATGGTCACTCTCACTTCCCCAGACTAATCTTTCGTATATTTAGCTTTTTATGTCCAAGCAAACAATTGTGCCACCACTTCCTTCGTGCATTATTATTAACTAATGACAACTTTCAACTTCTGCGGATTTTTAGGCGATCTACGCAGGTAGGTTATCGATAGCATTTGGCCATTTTAATGCCTTAAAATATCCCTATACCCTACCCATCCCTACCTATTTATAAGCATAATATTTTGTTTAAAAACCTGCCATATGCAAATTCATTTAAGTACTAGTCATCCGTCTCGGCTTCGCACGGGTAATTTGGAAGATTAGAAATAGCAAAAGAACAACAGGACAAGTTTTTCACAAATAAGAGATATAAGTCGGAATATTTGTCCTTTGCGTATTAATAATTGCATCTCAAGAATACGATCGATCTCGAGATGCAGTTTTTAACAGATATTCCATACATCAAACGTCAAAACTGCATCTTAAGGTCAATCTCAACTTTGAGATGCATTTATCAATACGAGCATTATTAGTATCAATCGCCTGTTTGTATATCGTCTGCTTGCCGTCTGTTATCTGTCGTTTTGAGATCAGTATGTCTGTCTGTCGTCTGCCAATCGTCAGAAAGAAAAAGAGAGGAAGAGAGTAATTTAAAATACAAGGAAAAAGTATTTGGAAACTTTCTTTGGACTACGGCTCCGTTCTTTTGAATACAAAAATTAATGGAACCCTTATGGGATCACTTCGTTATCCGTCTGTTCTGCCCCCGAACCATGATCGCCCAAAACAATATTAAAACCGCACTGAGAGCGGTATGGCGCTACTCGCAGCAAGAGCGGTGTCTCTATTTCAATATTGTTATTAGCCTTGCCATAAGCGATCGTGGTTAGGCCCCTGTCCATGCGAGTGTGGGGCTCTCCTCGCAAAGTTCTTTGACAGGATAATTTGCCTTTATGTCAGTAGTACCATTGACAAGTACCATTGATGGTACAAGTGATACAACTTTGTATCCTTAGTACCATCAATGGTACTAATGACACCAGTTTAGGATCAGTAGTACCAACGTTAATATTTTTTTAATATTGGCGTATCCACATGAATATTGTTGTATCGTTAGTACCATTAATGGTACTAGTGAAACTATGTTTTGATGTACAACTAAACAAACACAAAGTAGGTATAGAGCAAGGAAACTATTATAAATAAACAAAATGAACTAAATATAAAATATTTTCATAAGCAACTTCCAAAAAATAAAGTAAAAAAAAGTATTTTAAAAACAAGCTTTTATGCTCTATAAAAAGAGGAAAATATACTTATGATAAAAAAAAATATTTTATGATAATATAAAATGCTTGTCGCGAGATTTATCCATGTAGATAAACAATAATATAATATCTATTCAACTTGATCTCTATAATTCTGAAAAAAAAATATAGAATTAATTTCGCGACAAGCTTTTATATTATCATAAAAAATTGTGTCAAGTTTAGAGCATTAAGCTGGTTTTTAACAATTATTATTAATTTGTTTTATATTTTTGCACTTTTGTACGATTGCATTATATTATCATCGGAACTAAAGGTGTTTTCAAAAAGCTCAATCAGACACTGGCAAGTGGGTCAAATTTAACTCGCATGATTTGACCCGAACATACCTACATACAAACGTACATAAAGAGATTGATATTATGACACGAAATTTACAGAAAATGTGTTTTTTTTAAATGGTACTAAGGATACCTAGGAATGTACGAGAGGGCGCCCGCGTCGACTATGGGTAACCGTTTCCGTCTATTTTTCAAAAATTATGATCTAAAATTGTGTTCGATGCCCGGTACATTGAAGAGTGAACTATAGTACCATCATTATTGGTTATAATTACGGGGAATATCAATAATTTTCTTTAATGGTACCTACTAAAGATACAAATTTGTATCACTTGTACCATCAATGGTACAAGTCAATGGTACTACTGATACAAAGGCGATAATTTTACTCACGTCATTTTGCTTCAGTTCATTCGCTTCGTTGGTTTTTCCTTATTTTTTGGATGAGTTTTTCTCAACTTCCGGTGGTATTTTGAAAAGTCCTTCTTTAGTGGGCGCCTACCAACGAACTCCTGTATTTAATTTCATGCCTCTAGCTCTATTAGTTTGGGCTCTACGTTAAAACTTTGAAGCCTCAGTCAGTCACTAAAGCCTTTAATAAATACAGAAGGTGACTGGCAGCGAGAGGTCGATAGAGCCCAGAGGTAGTAACATCCTTTATCCTAAAGTTAAAATTTGTTTCTTTGGAAATAGGCATGTACCGTATATTCAAAATCCTTACATATTTAAAACAAAGTCCCCCGCCGCGTCTGTCTGTTCACGATAAACTCAAAAACAACTGCACCGATTTTCAAGCGGATTCTCGAGGAAGGTTTTAGTTTATAATTTGTTAAGTTTTTGTATTTATTTCTGTGTACATTAACGATATTTGTTGAAGATGTCGGGAAAAAATAAGTTAAGGCGAAACGTAGTTCGCGGGCACAGCTAGTCTAATATATAAAAACTCCGATCGAACTCCTTCGAAACGGCTTGACCAATTTTATATTTTTTTATGTCTAACTAGCTATACCCGGCATGCGTTGCAATGCCACGTAAATACCTTTTTTTTGCTAGGAACCCTCACGGCTTTCCCCATAACGCCCTACCAAAGTTTCATTACAATCTGATGAATGGTTTCGGAACGACAAACAAACATAGTAATACATTGATTTTTATTTATATAGATTGGTAGATCGCAGAATAGGTTGTCGGCTATTTTTTAACCTTAGGTGCCCCTCTCCAGATTTTTTTGACAATTATTATGGCGAAACATGGTTCGCGGGTACAGCTGGTCTAATATATAAAAATCTCGTGTCACAGTGTTTGTTATCTAACTCTACCGAAACTGCTTGGCGGATTTTTATGATTTTTTATGTATATTTAGTAGGTCTGAGTTAATAAATTTTATGATTAGGTAGTTTTATAATTAGGTACGCACAAAGCTGGCATTGCATTTTTATATTTTTAAAAGATAAGGGAACAGAAATTATAGCTTGAACTATAATTAACAAAATATAACCAAAGGTTCCTAATAGCTTATTTATAGAGCAGTAGTAGAGCACGGTATGGTGCCAGGCCCACTACTACAATTAAAGATGCTACAACAACTCATTGCTCTTAATAAAGGAACAGGCGTTTGTTTGTTCCGATTCGTATAATAAGTTTAGTCACAATTTAAATGATATCACGGTTTGGAAAACGTATTTCTTTGTCGGTCACAACGAGGCAGAGCCGCGTATTGAAGAGTATTGCACAGAAATACATATATAGCACCTGGCGCGATCTCGCGAGTAGATCACGCATAGATCACGTTATCACTTTTTACACATGTTTGATTAGTCTGATTACATAGTTGTCAAGAGCCAACCTATAACTACTACTCAGTATTGCAGAATAGTGTTTAATTTTACCGCATGCTAGGTAGGTACTTTCTACTGTACCTTTTTTGTTGCTGAACTGATGCTGGCAAGGCTGTCCCTTGGATATGCCATAGGACTCGGGTAAAAAAACCAATACTTACCCAGCTAAACCAACCACCTGTATCTCTCCGCCCTCGATGGAGGCGAGGCACGCTCGGGATCGGACTAGCCATTCCCCGAACGCACTCCCTGACTTTCTACTGTACTTATTACCCTGTACTAATAGTATTATGTAATCTGTGCCTGTACTTACATAATTTGATCGTTTTCCTAATAAGCGTTATAAACAAAAGCTCTTAACCGATTCGTTGCTGATGGCACGACAGGCGTGTCATCAATGTTTTTAACTTGTGGCTTATGACACGATAGGCGTGTCATTTTTTTAAAGGATTGTTACACCCTCAAATTAAGTTTTAGAAGGATCTGCCTAGAACAAAACAATCATGTTTTACCACGTAGATCTAACCTGTTGTGGTAGTTTCTAGATATTGTGTGAATTCAGAAGTTGCAGGGGTTGACAACCTTCATAATTTGTATTGAATACCTTCATAATTTTAATATGATAGTTATTCGAATGCATTCGAATAAACACAGCAATCGAATAATTCGATTGTTACTAAAACAATCGAATTATCCCATCGCTATTTACAGTCAAAGTAATTTATTACCTTTTAAACATTTCTTTAGATTGTTTAGAAAAAAATGACCTTAACCTAATATATTACATGGACAATACCATTCTTAACCCTAACCTTTTAAATGTTACTTGTATTTATTACTTTATCCAAATCTTCCAAGATATTATATATAATAGCTAGTGCATAATATCTGATTTATCACTTTGTCTGTAACATACTACATATAGGAAGAAAAAACATGGAAACATTTTGCTATTATTAAATCAGAAATGAGTTTTTGATACAAAAATCTATTGTCCATCCATTGTAGTTATGTAAGTAATAATAACAACCCTCCTCCCCCCAAAGCAAGATACCCCACTCACCATGTGAATTCCCACACCGCAAATTGCCTTTCATTTTAAATGAATAATCCCCAAGTCGAATAAAATGTATCTAGTTTTTTTTAACCAATTCGTTGAATACAACAAAGAAATTAAACAACATCACAAAAGGTTTGCAACATCTGAAAAAGTAAAGTCACTTACCTTCCATTTTAGGGAAAACACGTATTTAACCTCTTCAAAACTGATTTAATTAACGTATTGTGCTGTACACTACCGTAGTTTGATGTCAACTAAACTTGAATCAAGTCTAAACCAGTGAAAAATCAAAAAAAGCATGTGGTTTTATATACATGGCTGATGGCACGTTACGCGTGCCATCTACTTCTATGGCGCTTGACACGCCAGTCGTGTCATAGAAAATTTGTTCACAGCCATGGCGAAAAGTTTTCAAAACTGGGTGCCGCAACGAATCGGTTAAATTACTTATATCTAGTATTTATTTAACCTGTGCTTATCTTAAATACTTAAGACCACAGAACACAAAAAATATCATCTGCAGGCGCCTATTTTCTAACTACGGTTGGTAACTAGATAGAACTGCCATTTTTGAAAGAAACTTTATATCCATTACTAGTTTAGTGATCTTATGCGTTGTGGCGGCGTTCATGATAGCAGTAATGGATGTTAATTTTCTTTCAAAAACGACAGTTCTAGCTGGCAACCGAAGTTAGAGAATAGGCCTGTTGCTCTGTAATAGTTTTTTGTCAAGGTAGCTCTGCTCTAGAATGTAAATGAAAAAGCTCATACTCATTCAAATTAGGTTAGGTCACGGTAATAATATATTATATTACCATGGCTAGACTTTCGACATGGTTTATAAGTGTACCGTCAAACATGCTGCCCCAAGTTTATAGCAAAATCGGCGGGAATCAAAAAGGTCGCGCGTCACAGCTTTCCTTTGACAACTACCGCACGTTCCATTGATACTAGCAAGTGGTTACTACGATAGAAGAAAGTGATGAAGGGGCGAGATTTTTTCTCAAGATCGACTCAAAACCGCCGCTGCTATATAAAGGCAGTTAAAAAGTCCAAAGTGTAGTATTATTGTCGGAAAAAACTATCACAATCACTTATAATAAATTTGACAGTCATTGCGGCGCCGGCGTCAGTATAAGACTGCGCCGACTGTCTTTTTATAATATTACTAGCTATGCCCGCGAACTTCGTTTCGCCTTACGATAGATTTCCCGTCATATTTTTCCCGTGGTATTCATTTTTCCCGTGGGAAATATAGCCTATGTTACTCACGAAGGATGTAGCTTTCTAATGGTGATAGAATTTTTAAAATCGGCCCAGTAGTTATCGAATTTTCCCACGGTAAAAATTATAATATAGCCGATAACCATCAGGGAGAATGTAGCATTCTAATGGTAAAAGAGTTTCTCAATTCGAACCAGTAGTTTCTGAGATTTGCGCTTACCAACACATTTTGCGATTCATTTTTATATATAAGATTATTTGCATCATGCATGCACTTCGACTGTCGATGGAGACAAGACATAATTTCAATTACACAATCAAGGGAGCCGGTCCTCGTAATTAGGTGTCTTTTCGTTATCGAACATTTTTGTTTTTGAGGTATGGGACTTTAAAAAATATTACATTTATCTATCTCACTTTTACACAAAACAAAAGTACCTAATTAACTGGTACACTAGTCTAATTTAGATAGACATGAATAAAACAAATGAACCCAAAAGTAGCGTTGCTGACCTGTGTTGTTGCCCAATTCATATTCATAAGCTTCTATTTGGTAATTACGACACATAATAAGTCTTCTAAGCCCGCTTGTAACGACTTTGATATTGTAAATGAACAATGACACTACAGAGACAGAAAGCACTTAGGTGCAATCAATCAACCTTTCACTTAGGTACCTCAGGTCATTCTCATTTTTGTACCATTTACCTAAGATGGTCTAAATGGTACAACGAAGATAAAACACTTATCAGAGGTGCAGTAAGCGTTTGTACCACTTTTATATCGTCCGTAATAACTGCTGATTTCGTAGTGAAAATGTAAAGCTTGTTGTACAGTAGGCACCACGTCAAACTTTACATTTGCTCGACGAAAGCCGCTCCTATTATGAGCAACCTAAGAGCGGTCCAAAGATGACACAGCATGATGCGGTGCTTACTGTAGGTGCCTTACCGCGATACAAATGACTTCGATTTTTGTTAAATCTGTTTTAAGAAAATTAACTGTGAGACTGCAGACTGCAATTACATACAGTGGCCGCCCGCCTCACTGTTGTTACTCGTTACATCATAGTTTATTCATTACCTAAGACAGAGGAGCTTCGTGCTTCGTGGCGCATTGGCGCGTGCGCACAGCGAACGATTGCTAAGTTTAAGCAACGTTTGATGTGGTCAGTCCCTATGACGGGTGATCAAAATACGAAACATCTCATGCTCCTCCGCGCTTCGGAAGGCACGTCAAACAGTGGATCCTGCGCCTGACCTCATTCCGGTCGTGTCGGCTAACCGTCCCATCGGACTAGGCGAATAAAGGAACAGAGTACACCTGCGTTTGCGAGTTACTTGTGCAATATACTATCCCCTGCGCAGACGGCTAGTCTCTGTTGAGATTGGCCGCCGTGACCGAATATCGGTTAGGTTAGCCTATTATTATTAATAATCTATAATAGTTGATCCTTGCAAACAAAATTTATGTAAGTATGACTGCTTTATGCTCGATTACCCTCACAACGAAATCCTTCCGAAATTGTTTATTGTCTACGCGGCAATGCAATTAAATGAAAGCTTTGTTTAATCAAAACGGAGGCAATTAGTGGTCTATATTATAAGGTGCCTCTTATCAAAAAACCGCAAAGCAACGATTATTATTATCGCACAGCAAAATACCTACTTTGCACGAGGCAACCACAAAATATTTGAAGTAGAAATTGTGAATATAGTTGAACTACTTAATTTCATATAAAGTAAAACTCCGTCTATCTGTTGTGAATCGCGTCCAAAACAAGCTCCATAAGTATCGAACTATCGAATGCTATTATATTTTTAATATTTATCTCAACGATATAACCGGATAGCAAACTAAGCGACGTAATCATTCCCTTGACGAGTTTTCTTGTTTGCCAATGTAGGCCTTTGGACCGCGCGGCCTTCAACTTTATTCTCACTTATCCAATGCTTAGCGTGGAAAATCTCTAGTAAGCTACAGAACGGATTAAGTAGATAAATAAATATTCTAGTATCATATTTCTAGTGCACCTGGAACGCATAAGTTTTAAAAACATAACAGTAGGTAGATATCATAACTACTTATAAGTTATTTAAAAAACTGAGCTGTAAATCTCTTATAATAATGAAATGAAAATATTTGTTATTACATAATGACTATATAGATTGAGCAGTGATAATGATAACCTTGCTGAGAACTTGACATAAGTAAACGCTTACCTACATACTTATATAATAACCAGTTAAATGTGTTTGTAACGGATCTGATTAATGTAGATGCGATTAACGGTGGCGTGATCTGTGGAAACAGATAAGTGAAAACATAATTTTGAATAATGTAAACATATATTTTGTGAAATCTGAAAATATAAATAAATGCGTTAAATACAAAATTTTGCAACCATACCCTTGTGACAAAGAAACCCATTTCGATAAGATATTTCAAAGATTACATTTTAATGAACTCTCAGGTAGTCACTTGCCTAAGCTCTTCTTTAAATTTTCGGCTAATTTGTCCATGAACTCGAATGTTTCATAATAATCTGAGCGTTTGACGTTATTCATGCCCTTAATGCAAATAGCGAGATCTTTAGTCATTACTCCAGATTCGATGGTGTTAACGCAAACAGTTTCAAGTGTTTCAGCGAAGCTCTTTAGCTGTGAATTGTTGTCGAGTTTCGCGCGATGCAGCAGGCCTCGAGTCCAAGCGAAAATAGAAGCAATTGGGTTAGTCGATGTCTCCTTTCCTTGTTGATAGAAACGGTAATGTCTTGTCACCGTGCCATGGGCAGCTTCAGCCTCAACTGTCTTTCCGTCAGGGCAAATAAGCACTGAAGTCATCAGACCTAACGACCCGTAACCCTGCGCAACAGAATCAGATTGCACATCTCCATCATAATTTTTGCAGGCCCAAACAAATCCACCTTCTGACTTCATAGCATAAGCAACCATGTCATCAATGAGCCTATGTTCATACCATATGCCGCTAGCCTCAAATTTAGATTTGTATTCCTTTTCGTAAATTTCTTGGAAAATATCCTTGAAACGACCATCATACTTCTTGAGAATTGTGTTCTTTGTGCTCAGATACAGTGGGTATTTTCTATCCAAGGCATATTTAAATGATGAATGAGCAAAATCAACAATGGACGCATCGGTGTTAAACATACCGAGTGCGACTCCAGCACCTTTGAAATCATTAACAACATGCTTGATTGGTGTTCCAGAAGGAGGAGTCCATATTAGTTCAAGTTTACCTTCGCCTGGTACAACAAAGTCTGTAGCTTTATATTGATCTGCATGAGCATGACGACCAATTATAATAGGTTTTTCCCACCCAGTCACGAGCCGGGGAATGTTTTTACAAATTATAGCTTCTCTAAACACAGTTCCGCCGAGTATATTACGAATTGTACCATTGGGACTTTTCCACATCTTTTTCAGTTTGAATTCTTCAACTCTTTTCTCGTCAGGAGTTATAGTCGCACACTTAATCCCGACGTTATATTTCTTAACCGCATTTGCGCAATCAATTGTTACTTGATCATCAGTCTTATCACGATTCTCCATGCCCAAGTCGTACGTATGCAGCTCAATATCAAGGAATGGCAAAATAAGTTTGTCTTTGATGAGATCCCAAATTATTCGAGTCATTTCATCGCCCAAAATGTCCACGACGGGTCCGGCCTTTATTTTCGACATTGTGGTGGAGTTTCTGTAATCAACAAAAAATTACAATGAACATACGAGTATCATTCATTTATTTATAGTATATAGCGGGTGTAACAGGATACCGCAATAATATTTAAGGTTGTTGATTAACAAAAAAAATGTTTTATGACTATTCTTTGTATTTTTATTATATGCCTACTTTCGATTTAATTAAGCGTATTAAATCGAAAGTAGGCATATAATAAAAATACAAAGAATAGTCATAAAACATTTTTTAAATTAATCAACAACCTTAAATATTATTGCGGTATCCTGTTACACCCGGTATATGTAAATCTATCTGTTATTTCGAGGGGGGCTGGGAGCGACGAGTGAGCGACCCCCAGCGGCCCACCGCGACCTGTACAGATCTATTGTGACCGACCCCTCGTATGAGAGGTCTGCAATTAGGCCCGCAGCGGTAAAGAAGCCAATGGTCTTTTTTGGAGACAGAGCCTTCGCATCGTGAGGTGGCAAACTGGGACCACCTAGAGCTAGGCTCCTAGTGTGGATGAGAATATGACTCACAAAGAATGTGGATTGGTGTCTCGTTATTCTCGCCACAAAATCTGCACACGATGGCATTGGTCAAGCCCATTCTGTGCAGATGTTTGTTGAATTTTGTTGAAGTTGTTCTGTCTTTATTGCAATTTAATGTTCCCACTAGAAACTTTCGTAATTTTAAACCAATTTACATTCCTTTGGCAGGAAGCAATTATAGGCAAAATTCATTTTTACTAAGAGCTGGCAGTTTCTTCAATAATTTGTGTGCGACTGTCGACATCGACATATTCAATGTAAATCACACTTCTGCAAGACGCAAGCTTTTCAATCTGTATTTTGACCTATAGTGTTTTTAAGTTTATATAATCATGTTTATATTATTGTTGTTGTAAGCTCAACCTTCATTATTAACTATTGTATGTCTACCTGTGTGAATCTGTAATTGGTTATGTAGTTGGCTATCTGTGTTTTTTGTTTAAGTATATAAAACTGTAGATTCACCAAATAAATAAATAAATAAAAAAAATAAAATAAATAATTTGCAGTGACCAGTAAATGCTCTACTAAGTGACATAAGTTGGCCACTGCCTAATTAGAGGTTTCGCATTGCACCTCCAGAATTCGAGAAGCCTTATGGCTCCCGCCCACGGAACGCTGATACGGGTCATCATGACTCATGAGCGGCGCGAGTCGGGTTGTGTTCTACTTTCTCTTACACACGCATCGCCACACACGCATAGCTACCGCGCCGCAGCCTATGTGCCTGCTTGTGTAGGAGAACATAGAACACAATGCGACCCGCGCCGCTCATGACCCGTACCCGCGTTCTGTGGGTCGAAGCCATAAATGAGGATTTTCAAGTATACCAATCCAGGGCATTGAGCCCTATGGAGCCGGGACTGCCGGTTCTGGTTCGACGAAAACGTTTTCGGGGCCAGCCAGTTTGTCGGCAATTTGATTGCCTCCGATATTAGAGTGACCTGTAACCCACCCAATCGTTACAGAGTTCCTGCAGGCCTATTCTCTCTCTTCGTTTGCTCACTAGAACTGTCATTTTTTAAAGAAACAACATCCATTACTGTTATCATGAACGCCGCCGTAACACATAAGATAACTAAACTAGTATAATATAATTCGTTGAAAGCCTTCATACACTCTAGGGTGATTTTAGACTTGAACTCTACGGCAGGATGGGCCTTTTAACACATTGGCTGCGGCCGAAAGGCAGCTTGGCTGTCCGATAAAATGAGGATGCGTTTTACCCTGCCACGATCAGTTTACATGAACACAGTCGATATATACATAGTCAAGTATTTGTTTATTTGGTTGTGTTCAATCAAATTAAACCGTATCAGAACAATATGGGCCGAAATTAATTGGTACTGATGACTGAGACGAATCAGATCCCCTTCATAGACAGAGATAACTTGTTCGAGATGTGTTATGGAAGCCCTGCCGCCATTACGTCGATTACAGAAAAGCTTCTTTGCACACACAGAAGTCTGCTGGATGAAGTGTACGCCCTCCAAAACACATCACGGCAAGTGCTGAGGTCCATGACATGCAGAATGGCATCTGAAGCGGTACTACGAAGGGGCGACCAAAATACTCTCTTCCTTACCTTTACTCAAGATGAGAAAGAAGCGTATGGGAAGGATGGGTTTGGTACCGGAGCTCAATCCAGATTGCTGACGATCGCGCGACGATCCATGAAGCACAAGGACTAACATACGATCACGTGGTTGTGCTCAGAGGAGCAGAAAGGAAGAACCCTGTCCATGATAGTGTCCCCCACGCGGTGGTTGCCATAACGAGACACACAGTATCCTGCACCTACTTCTACCGGAAGCTGAAGGAGGACGACGCAATTAGATGAGTCATTGCCCATCCCAGTACAGCAACAGATGAAGAGGTGATAGAATATCATGAAAAAATGATGCTCGGGCCCTATCAAGCGCAGCGACTTTGGTGTAAGAACAAACATCAATCCTGGAACCCGAAGTGAATACATAGGCATAAATAGGGAAATGTTAGCATAGTACAATAAGAATGTTGCGATGATAAAATTGTTCACAGATTTAAAAAAATGTATGATTAATCTATTGTCTTTATATATCTATGATGTGTATATGTGTATATGTATACATAAAATGTAAACTAAGCATAGATAGTTAATTTGATTGAGTTGCGCAACTCACCTAAAATAAGAGTGAAAAGTAGTCGTTGTGTTAATATAATTTAATATTATATAGAATGGATCACAAAGAAACTTAAAAATGAAAAAGGCACGGACCACGAGTCTGTGGAGACGTGGAGAGTTACTTCTACGAGTATGTATAATAAAAACATGTGCCGAAATTAGGGGGGAATTGGAAGGCTAGGGAAATAATTTGGACTGCAACTACTACGGTTACATTGTATGATATCCCACTCGCACGCGACGGGCTACCCATTGCAGGACAATAGGCGCTGCGAGCAACTTTACGAAATACCGTTATTTTTGTTATAACCTGGGAGTCTTTTACAAGCTTTTATTTAACTTGCAATTTATGTATGTTCGGGTGGAATCTTGCAACTCAATTTTGAAGCAGATATCTTTAACCGATTGAGCTGAAATTTTGTATACACGTTCAGTTTAGATGACAATGCATGGTTGACTGTGTGACGTCATTTTAAATCCAAGATGGCGGCATACCCAAGATGGCGGATCAATTATTTTTAATGCACCCCTACAATATGGGTATCAAATAAAAGGTCTTGCTAAGAGGAACTCTAAAAATAATGTGACGTCACTATTTATCCAATATGGCGAACTTCTAAAGCTTGAAAATCAATTTTGAAGTAGATATCTTTAACATTGAGCTGAAATTTTGTATGCACACAGTTTGGATGAAAATGCACGGTTAACTGTGTGACGTCATTCTAAATCCAAGATGGCTGCTTACCCAAGATGGCGGACCAATTATTTTTAATGCACTCCTACAATATGGGTATCAAATAAAAGGTCTTGCTAAGAGTAACTCGAAAAATAATGTGATGTCACTATTAATCCAATATGTCGTACTTCTAAAGCAAAAAATCAATTTTGAAGTAGATATCTTAAACCGATTGAGCTGAAATTCTGTATAGACGTTTCGGCAAACGACCTTACAACAACGATGCGTTGAATGAGATGAACAGACTGAGAAACGTGTCCAGTGATAACTAAAAATTAAAAAATAAATTAAATGTAAAAAAAAGCTTTTAAAAACAAGCTTTTATTTAAATGCGCTAAAAAGAATTAATAAACTTTTACACTAAAACTTTTACATATAACGTCATTTCACATTTGACACAATTTATATGACATAAAAGCTTGTTGCGAGATTTACTTTTGTAGATGAACAAGTAAATTAAATAATTTGATGTGAATAATTTTATACGTTGCAATTTTCAAAGTAAATACGAGTAGGTACTTAAAAGTAGGCGCGTCGGTGGCGCTGTGGACTCGGCACTTGCCTTCCAATCGGGAGGTCGGGGTTCGAGACCCGCCATGTACCAATGTGTTTTTTATTTCGAATTTCATATGTACATTTGTCTGACGCTCCTACGGTGAAGGAAAACATCGTGAGGCAACCTGCATACATCTGCGAAGAAATTCAATGATGTATGTGAAGTCGACCAATCCGCACTGGGCCAGCGTGGTTGACTAAGGCCTAATCACCCTAACATAGGGTAGGCTCGAACCCCTCGGTGGGGACGTATATGGGCTGTGATGATGATGATGATGATGACTTAAAAGTACTCTTTTAACTACTTTTAAGTTACTACACTCAAGTATATCTCGTGACAAGCTTTTATGTCATATAAATTGTGTCAAATGTGAAATGACGTTATAAGTAAAAGTTTTAGCGTAAAAGATTATTAATTCTATTTAGCGCATTTAAATTAAAGCTTGTTTTTAAAAACGTTTTTTTTATCGATGTTTTTTCCGAGAATCCTGATAATATCCTAGCAAATTATACCTTATCGGAAAGCTGAAGAACCGTAGATATTTTTTAGTACATCTGCAGCACATCTGTCATAGACTTTTTAAAAAATATCTTACAAAGAAAAAAAAACTTTTCACAATTTTATTTCTTTTTTTAACAATTAGTCGTCTAATACGACTCAGTTGGTACAGTTACAAGCAGTTTTTGTGTTTAAAATAATGGAGCAACTAATCTGCCACACAAAAAAATACTAAAACAAAAACATTAGAGGTATTCCCCTAAAAATTTTTGAGTTTCAGTTCTAAGTATGGGGAACCCATTTTTGTGTGAAAATCCTAATGCGGTTCACAGAATTCATCTACTTACCAAGTTTCAACAGGATAGTTCTTAAAGTTTCGGAAAAAAGTGGCTGTGACATATGGACAGACAGACATGACGAATCCATATGGGTTCCGTTTTTTGCCATTTGGCTACGGAACCCTAAAAATGATATTGACGATGGGTTTCAAATGGGTTCCGGCTTCACGTTCGAACTTTTTAATCCTTTAATCTGTACTGGGCGAGCGTAGTTTGCTACATAAAACTACGCTCGCCCAGTACGAATTGGCAATTTATTAAGCATGAATAATATAGAATTTTAAACACATTGATATTATTGATGTTGATATTAATTATTGTTTTATACAAAATACACAATTTTAGACAAAAAACATAAATCTAAATTGCCATAATAAATTAGGGAGGTTGAAACAACCAACACTGAGAAGCCCTGCAAAAATTGTTTTTAAGTATTAAGAAGTAGTTATTTTTAAATGTCTATTCATCTCAGCTTTTAACCAGTTGTGATTTTTATTATGAACATAGTAATTTAATATTTAATATGAACATAATATATTTTTATTATTGGCATCAGTTACAGTTAACAACTGCAGCAATCTACTGATGTTAACTATATACTTAAAGGAAACAATTCTCTGTGTCTGTTTGTAAATATTGGTAAAAAACAATTTTAAACATTTGAGGGATACAAATGTCAAATTTTTTGTAAGTCTATCTATATTAATATTATATTATAAAGAAGTAACTAAAGTTTTATGTGAGTCAATTTATCAATGCAACAATAAAAAACAAGTTTCAAAAAATTAATGTGCTTTAACAATAAAATTTTCCACATTGACTGAAAAAATCTAATATTGTTGGACAATCATCTGAAGATTAATGAACACTTATTATAATTGAAAATATAGTTTGTATTTTACATTTGAATCGATCTTTCCCCTATGGGGAAAGAGCAGACAATTCATCTGCACTTTCCCTGCTTCAAAATGTACAGAAAGAAACAGTGATACTTAAACTTTTAGCTATATTTATTTATTTACAAAAACCAACAGCTTGTTACAGTCTTACGGCCGAATACTCAAACGACACTTAGATATTTATGAGCTGCTCAAATAGTTGAGAGCAACTTAACTCATACTCAAAACGAACATTAGCAGCAACTTAATTTTTGAGACGGTCTTAACTTTAAGGTCTTTTTATCAACAAAAATGAATCAAAATCGTATACTCAAACGTCAATTATCATTTGACATGTGATTAATGCCACATTAACTGCATTAATGTCGCTCTTATTTTATGGGAGCTTCGGACGTCGCTCAAGTGGCGCGTAAGGAGTTATGATTGAGATTTTCTTATACATTACTATTTTTCTAAATATGTTAAAACTAATAAAATTAATGTTTTTACAAACTTATTTGGTAAATGCAACTGAAAGTTGATCGTTCCTTTCTATCAATATGTACTTTTATAATTGTAAAAAAACAAGCTTTTATTTTAATGACCTAAAAAGAGGAAAATAAACTTTAATTTATTACTGACATGTTACATTTTTTATCAAAATATAACAATAATACAATACTTATTTAACTTGATCTTGATATTGGTAATTCTAAGAAAAAAAAACATTTGTTTTTATAAAATAGGCAAATCTTGTGACAAGCTTTTATATTCTCGAATCTAACGAGCCCAAGCTCGATGGGGATGTGTTGTTTTATTGCGGAGTTCCTATAGCTTCCTTCCACCTCCAGCATCAGACCATGGTTGCCATGTAGGATTAAAGTACTCGTCAATACGAATTAAATGAGGCCAAACTCGATGGGGTTGTGTCGTTTTTATCACGGTTTTATATTGAAGTTGGTAACAACACAAAAGGAGAAGAGGATTTATAGAGGATTTATTCAAAACCATATTAATTTAATATTAAATCATAAATTATTACATTACTTGAAAGTCACTAAAAAACTATACAGAAGAAATGGCTGTATGTGCTTAAATCCGTTTGCTTCTTAAACTTGGAAAACTTAAATCTAGAAATATAAAAACATGGCGAGATTTAATTTTTGTTTGATTTTATTATATTTTATGTCTTCGCAGATTTTTGAGCATATGTTGTCGATTCAGAATCAATATTTTTTTTCGCTTAACAATATAAGATGGTTTTCTATCGAATATGCGAAAAATTTAATAATGTTACCAGTGTACAAATATATAAGTCTCTCTTACAAAAGCAGCCGTTATCAACGATTAAAAATTGTTTCAGTATTTCATTTAAATCTAAGACCTCCTGAAAATTAGGAAGACCTTTAGTAACATTTTATTTATGAAGAGTATTTGGCTGTTAGATACTTAAATGTGACTATCAATTAGTAAAGCCAATTACAGGTTTTTGGGTTCATATCTTTATATAAATACGAGTTTACGAGTTACGCGTTTTAACAAAACATAAGTTATATAATAGAAAGTGTAAGACATTAATTTTTGTGCGCAAACATTAATAACTAGGTTACTAAAGTGGAAGAAGTTCGGTGAGACTGACATCGAATTATGAATAGTTTCACATATGTGTCTCTTAAACACCGATTTAGACAGTGCAAAAATATCCTCGCTACCAAATTTTACGTTGAATGTGTTACATATGCGTGTTAGGGGTTTCATTGCGAGCGTAGTTGGTGGTGCATCGTGGGACATGTAACAGCGGTGTGTGGCGGGTACAGCGAACAGGCTTGCTTTACGCTACACTAGCTAGAAGTTCTGGGCAATCGATTTTATCACAAATTATGTCAAATAAAAAACACATGTCTGCAATTGTTCTTCTCTCCTCAAGGGTAAAAATATTGTACTTGCGACAAGCGACAAGATAGGTTGCGAATGAACATTTGTTTCTATAATTCAGATGTCTAATGAATATTTTTTGTATGCGTTCCAAACATTCAATGTAAACTTTATATTGTGGTGACCAAATCGGACTGGCATATTCAAGAATACTGCGGACGTATGCGTAGTATACAGTTTTTAAAACATTTATATCATGAAAAGGTTTACAGGAGCGTAAAACAAAACCAAGATTTCTATGTACTCCTTTTTGGTTATCGATTCTATATGTACATCAAGCAACATTTTTTCATCTAGCATTACACCTATACTTAAAAATACTCATATTTATGCCGCAACGATGTATCTACTTAAAGGATATGAATATGAACTATATTATGTTTATTGCCAATATAAAATGTGATTTGTAGGTATGGATACATACTCAAATTCTTATGAAACATACTATTTAATTGCATTCAGCTAGAATAGAAAATCACAACGAGCTACTACATTTTCCTAAAAAGATTTAGAGACTGCATAGAACAAGTAAAGAGCTTTGCTGCCTTACTTTCTTAAACAATTTGATTGATTTGTTTTTCTTAAGTTTTATGATTTTCATCCCTATAGTTTAAGAACCAATTTTTTGTTTCCTATTCAAAACGAGAAAGTGAGGATGTATAAGGCTTAAAAAAATTATAATAGGGATGTCTGAATTCTAATTTTCACGTCTCGCCATAAAATATTAAAATACCGTAGAAAAAGATACAATCCTGTGAAATTTGAATTAAAATCGGCTTAGAAATACATTAGATACAAGCATTTTAAGTTGTTAATTTGGAAGCGATTAGACAGAGAGATCCGACAACAACCGTGACATCATTGTTTAGTACGGCTATATTAACTCCATGTAAATTGCCGTTTTGCTAGACAGAGATGGAGAAAAATCTTCAATACCTTATATCTTGGTTACTTTTTTAGTTATTCGAACACCAATTTTTTCTTTCAGTTTATTAAATGAATGAGCTTCTATTAAAGCAAAAAAAAATTTTTAGTCATCTAGCCTATTGTAATTTCTGGCCAGGATATAGAACACTCAAGACTGTTGCAATACTATGATTTGACTAGGGTAGAAGCAGAAAAAAATTCTTTATGAACCTTTTTAATACATAGAACAGAACTGGTTTTAGGATATCGTCCGCTCTTCCCCCGATATGGTCCGCACTTTCCCTGGTAAACTAAAACACTACCTGTTCAATCAGAACTCATTTTAATAAAAAAAAAATCACCAATTAAAATGGGTTAAATTATTTATAAACACAAAGCCTGATGTTTCTTTTTTAATATTTAATATTTTAGGAGTTTGTTAACAAAGCAGAATATTGAAATAAAAATACTTTAATGTAGTCTTTCAAGAACTTCAAAAAACCATCCACTCTTACACCAATAAACCTTACATGAAATAATTTAATTGGCAAATTTTATGTAATAAAATTCCAAAATGGAATTACATACGTCATTAAATTACATCTTAAAATGGAATTATTATTATAAGAATTTAACAAGTTTATGTCTAAATAATTCTATTAATTCTATAAAATATTTTCTGTCTTTCTAAAACATGATACTGTGGAATTGGTTGGAAAAATTGTGAAGTATAGGTACAAAGTTTAAGTGCTTGAGGAAAATGTATGAGTTGCAACAATAAGAAAAACATTGTCTTCAAAGGTAAGTAGTATTTGTGGCGTTGTCGTTGGTTAGTTTTTTCATCTTATTTATAGATAAAATGTTTTCTGAATGAATTTGACTTACCTACCAAGAGCACTACAAGCAATTGTGAAATGATTAAAATATGACCCGTCGTGCTCCTACCACGTCGCCTTCACAACTAATTAATAAATATTGTACCAACCAGCAGCAATACGGCTAGACCGATAAAAAGTAGGTACAGTAAGCGCCTTGTCAAGTTAAACTAATTGACCTTTGGAGCGTTCTTATGTCGCTCGTAAGAGCGACGGTTTTCGTAGTGTAAATGTTAAGCTTGAATGGGAGCTTATTGTACCTACCTACTTATTATTGAAGAAACCTTGTGACTAGTACAACCCGTACTCTGTGTACAACCCTGAAACTACGTATTTTTTGGGGCTATATATTTTCAATCATTGAACAAAACGCATCAATCAATAAATACTTACATTAATGTTCGATAAAAAATTCTCACCTGTTTTATTTTCTGAAATTATCACAATCTAAAAAATAAGCAAGGTAAAACGTCAGTCACGTCAAGAAGAAGGTCACGATTGTCACGTAATGCCACAGAACACATATACCCAAGGGTAATGCCGTGTTCCGTTTCGAGTGACCATCAGAGCTGCGTTCAGAGGCGCGTTCAGCGCCTTCGCGCGAAGTACAACTTTTCGCTCTAACCCCGTTCAATGCCTTCGAGCGTGACAACCGGGGGGGCTACCGCCTAACTTATAGCGATCACTCGCTATCGCTTCGTGACATTAGAACAATAGCTCTAATGTCATCTGTGACATTAAAACTATTGTTCTAATGTCATGATAACGATAGCGAGTGCTCGCTTTGAGTTAGGCGGTACGGCCGCTGGTGAAACAACCGGCCCGTTCAAGACCTTTGAGTGTCGGCACGAGTTACAACCGAACAACCATCGAATTCGATAGTTGTAAAACGCTCTGACGTTTATGACTGAAATACTCTTACGTGATTGGATGATATTGGCGGGGGGACCTTTCATTTGGCATAATGTTGTTTGTCATAAAGGCGCTTGGCATAAATCACTAAGCATAATAATCGAAAAGCATAACATTAAAGTCACATAATTTTTTCTTTGCATAATTTGTATAAGGCACAATTATCCAAAGGCATAATTTCATGAAGCATAATTAATGAAATCCCTAATTTCTTTTGACATAATATTGGTAGTCCTAAAATGTTTTGCCATAATTTTAAGTGTCATAATTAATGATATCCCTAATATTTTGGGGCATTTCTTATAATTAGAAATGATTTTATTTTAAGGGATATCATCACGTTCATTAGATACAATGTATACTCTCTGTTTTACTAAACATTTTATAATAACATTTCATATATTATTTTATTCAAATATGATACTCGAATATTCTATATTTTCATTTGATATATTTTTTTTCATAGTATATATTGATTTTTTATTTGACAAAGTAATTCATTCATGCTACTAGTGACAGAAACGAATCGCTGCAAAACCGACTCCACGTAGTCTTGTTTGTCCTACCCCCTAGAGTGTAATTCAAACCCGCGTAGGCGCGGAGGGGCGAGGCGGCCCGCGAGCTGAAGAGCAGGTGGTGAGCGAAAACCATCTGTGACGATAAGCTCGCGTGGGACCGCCGGAGCCCCGCAGCGTCGGAGCCGTGACAGAAACCATGCATGTGCATGCTTGCTTGCAAGGTGCATGCTTGCTTGCACTGTGCATACTTGCTTGCATGTTGCATGCTTGCTTGCATGTTGCACGCTTGCTTGCATGTTGCACGCTTGATTGCATGTTGCATGCTTGCTTGCATGTTGCATGCTTGCTTGCATGCATACTGCATGTTTCCTTACATTGCTGCATGCTTGGCGCCTTTTATGCCTAGAGAAATTCTGCGTAATTGTATTGTTCGTTGTGATTAATATGCTAAACATTAATTATGCTTTGAAAAATTATGCGTCAAGTTGTTCTGTGTTTCGAGTTTATGGGTTTTAATACTTATGACAAATGATTTTCTGCCACACAATATTATGCTTATTACTATTCTGCTTCCTGATTATTATGCGTCTTGGCGATTATTACAATCGAAATTATGTTATATGATTTTATGACAATAATTTTTATGCCTAGAAATAGAGAGCCTATTGGCGGCCATATTCTATAATGTCATCTACTAGAAAGAGAGAGAAACAAAAAATCATGTGAAAGAGGGAGATAAAAGATTTGGTTGCTGCAATCCGTTCAACGCCTTTGAGCGAGTTATAAAACAACCGGACAACTACACCCAGAGGCGCTGAACGCGCCTATGAACCTACACTCGAGTGCACTCTGAGTACACTCTGACAGCAACCGACCCGCTCAGAGCCTCGGGGTAAAAAACGCTCTGCTCTGACGTTTATTACTGAATACTCTTACGTAATTGGATGATATTGGAGGCCATAATCTAAAATGTCATTTTATAGAAAGAGAGAGAAATACAAATTCATGTGAAAGAGGGAGATAAAAGATTTGGTTGCTGCAATGCGTTCAACGCCTCTGAGCGAGTTAAAAAACAACCGTACAACTACACCCAGAGGCTCTGAACGCGCCTCAGCACTGTGAGCGCGCTAACAGGCGGCCCGTTTCGCGACAACAGCGTTCACGTTCGATGTGATGACGTCATTGATTGCGTCACAAACAACGTTTACAGTGCTCAGGCCGAATCCGTCAGCACCGTGAGTCAAATGTCATTGTCGAGTTGACATTTTGTTTTGGTTCGATAATTCGATGGTTGAAAATTACTCTTTACTTGAATTGAAGGCAAAAATAAGCCAAATATCCTAAAAATTGAATTAAATATAAGGAAAAAATGACGACATTAGAATTACCAGTTTTAGTTGAAGAGGAAAACAAAGTAATTTACCTGAAACTGTCTCCTGAAGACGCTAAAAGAGCAGAAAATGGTAAAAGATAGGTACAAGGCAATGAAAAACTGCTAAAGCTTGAATATCACAGAAAACAATTGAAATTACGAGTTAAATTCTTTTTGAGGTTATGTTTGTTTTGATATTATTGACATAAGCGCGCTCACGATCGTTCCGAGACGATAGCATGCCATTGACATCATTATCGCGTCTATTGAATCACTCCGGGCGTGAGCAGTCTGAGTACTATGAGTAGTGTAATCTCGAAACGAAACAGGGCCTCAGTCGTCTGTGGCCCCGTTCCGTTTCGAGATTACAATAATCACAGGAGCGCGTTCAGAGTCTTCGCGCGAAGTACAACTTTTCGCTCTAACCCCGTTCAATGCCTTCGAGCGTGACAACCGGGTAAAACAACCGGCCCGTTTAAGACCTTAGTATGTCGGCACCTCAAGCAATCTGCGTATATCGCCTGGGACAACGCCAGAAAAGTCGGGATCCTGACGAGACGGAGAAGAAGCGACAGTACAACGCTGCTTCTAGATCCAACAAGAAGGCCATTGCTGAAGCCAAGGCGGAACACGTGGCCAGGGTTGGCGAGCGACTAGGAAGCTATCCCAGTGGGAGTCGGGCTTTTTGGTCGCTGGCCAAAGCTGCGCAACGTAATTTCTGCCAGTCCGGTCTCCCACCACTGCGTTTAGCTGATAGCAGCCTGGCCCACAGTGCAAAAGAAAAGGCCAATCTTTTGGTTCAACTCTTTGCCTCTAACTCGACTATGGACGATGGGGGAGCCACACCACCCAACATCCCTCGGTGTAAAAGCTCACTGTCTGAAATACGCATTACACAACGTGCGGTCAGGCGGGAGCTTAAGCTCTTGAACGTCCATAAGTCGAGTGGGCCGGATGGCATCCCAGCAGTGGTGCTGAAGACGTGCGCCCCTGAGCTGACCCCCGTACTAACGCGCCTTTACTGCCTTTCCTATCAGAACAACAGGGTTCCATCTTCGTGGAAGATTGCTCACGTCTACCCAATTCCCAAAAAGGGTGACCGATCCGACCCGTCAAATTACAGGCCAATAGCGATAACGTCCTTGCTCTCCAAGATTATAGAGCGGGTCATCAACTCCCGCCTCCTACGGTACCTAGAAGAGCACCAGCTGATTAGCGACCGACAATACGGCTTCCGTTACGGCCGTTCAGCTGGTGATCTTTTAATTTACCTGACCCACCGCTGCACGGAGGGACACGCTCCATACAAGGGCGGTCATAAATAGTTAAAGTCCTGTTACTATCAATACATTGTATTATTTTAGTGACTTATAGTTGTAAAAGTGTTTTAGGAATATTAAAATGAAAGAAGTACATGTATTTACGGAATAAAAAACGTTTACTTCAGTAAAAAACAAATATAAACAATAACATACTTTTACCTAAATTTATCATGAACAAACACTTAAAAATTGGAATGTAAAACATATATTTTAAATAAAATAAGAGTCAAAACATTGATAACATTATTTAATTATAATAAAATAATAGAAATAAATAAATTAAAATTAATTAAATACAAAAAAAACAAAACAACTAACAAAATACAAATAAATTATTCTTATTCTAACAATATTAAACATGTAACAATTCTATTACACTTTGTGACAGAGTATTTTTCTTTTTAGGGGGAAGTTTCCGAAGACTTGTAATATAAGGATCTGAATGTAATAATAGTCGTTGTATTAAATCTTGATTGGTAACTTCACGTGACATTTTTCGAGTGTGACTTCGTCTATAAATTTTGATATACTTATTTGTCGCTTCAGCAGCTTCTTCGGAAAGTTCTCCTATAGATAACAATGCATAACTTATAATATCTGATCCATGTACGAGCACCTTGTGGACAGAAGCAGGAAGACTATACCACGGATATTCCTCGACCAGGCTGTATGCTGTTTGTAATGCATAGTCTTTAAACTTGCATTCATTAATTTTATGTCCAGAAGATAACGTTTGTAATATTACACAACAACGATCTATGAGATCCTTATTCAAACCTGTAATTTCAGCAGATACAGCTGATTCCAAAAAAAACTTCCTGGCCGTGTTTCCGTCGTTAGACGTCCCGCTTCCACCACTACGCGGCTTGTCAACTATTAAACCTAATCGTTCCCTAAACTGGGACTGTACATATTGTTTTTTATTTGATAACAATTGTTTATCACTATCTAGCCTAACTTGCCATTTTTTTATGTCTAATCTATATGAAAGATGAATAAAATATTCGAAGAAACGTATCCAAGAATGTAGTGGTGATAATCCAAATTGGTATCTACTCTCTATTACAGGTTTTTGTAAACATTCGTCTATTTTATTCATCTCTTTAGGGGTAGCATTACATATATAACATCTACTTGTAGATGTTTCACTTAAAGCACTACACATTTTACCATCTACCATTGAAAGCTGCAACTTATGAGAAACGACCAATTCACGATTGTCGATCTGAATAAAAGTAGGTTGCAAACTTTCAATTTTATCCTTAAAATAAGCTTCCTCTTGCAAAGACACTGCTGTGCTTTCTTTCAAAAATTGAAATCGAATAGGACGGCAGTACCTAGTGGAAGAGGGTCGAGGATTTTTCCATAAAATTTTACAATTATCTTCAGCTAATTTTACAATAATTTGAAGGGGTACATAAGATGTTACAAACAAACTACTATCTTCTAAAGTTGAATCTGAAAAAAATTGTTTGTATTCACTATGTCCAGTGCTGCCATCGAATCCCCATTTCCCAAGTAAAGAGATATTAGACAAAGAATCATCAGGAATCTGATCTAAGACCTCTTTTTGAGATTCAAGGATTCGAGAAGCTGTGTGATCAAAAAGACTTTGTAATTCAACTTCAGCTGAAGACTCGGAAACAGTTATATTAGAAGGGTAACATCTCTGTTTCGCTTTAGTAATTTGTTGGTAACATGGTAATACATTAGGAGAAATCTTACTATTAACAAAGTTTTTAATTAATAAATACTGATGTTTTGTCAACTGAGCATCAGTCACAAGTGACAAGACATCATCAGTGCTAACTCTAGATATACACGAATCGAATGAACAGTCTGAAACATCAAGCAATGCACTCACAGTAGAATCATCAGACTTTGACAAATCAGCTACTCTCCGACGTTTAGTCCTTTTACTACATTGCGTAAAAGGTTTTCGAGGACGACCACGTGAATGACACGGCGACGTTTCAGACGGAGTACATTGCTTATTGTTTTTCACAAGTTGAATTTTTTCAATAACATTAAACCAATCGGAATTCTTATATAAAAGCTTGGTTTTATCCCTATTACATTTTTTCCAGAATCGAGCAATAGCTTTACATAAATTATTAACAATTTTCTCTAAATAATGAATATCAATGTTCTCAGCATCGTCGTTCAGAGTAGTCAACAAACTTTGTAGGACTTGACGACACTTTTCCGAGTCATTATCGGTATTGACAGTTAGCCATATTTCAAGAATATGCATTCTTGAAAACGAGCATATATATAAATTACCTAAAACAAAAAAAAAACGGTTAAAATTCAGTCACAAAACCTACACAAAGCACTAAGACTAAATAAACTAATTTCGTAGCAAATGCTACGAGATAATCTGGCAACCGTAGCACCCTTGTCATCGCCAAAAGGGCAGATAAGGGCAGCCAAGTTTTAATTTTCCTAAGATAAGAAAGTCTAAAGATTATGGTGCAATATACCTCCATAGTCGGAGCGAGTGGGAACATATTTAAAAGTTTATTCAAACTTTGAATATTAAAATATAATACTCCAAGAAAAGTCGCCTCGTAGCAATGACATACTAAAGAAAATATATACTAAGATACAATTAAAATAAAAATATTAATTATTACATACCCTGTTCTTGGATATCCATTTCAGAAAAAACTCACACAGCACTCACAGGTCCCGCAATGACAACAAATGACGTCACGCTTTTTAATGACTCACTGATAACAGTATTTACGATTGGCGATGCGCTCTCTTTGAATGCACAATAGATAATGAAAGCGCACTCTAATTACTGACCTATTTATAGTTTCAGAAGGTACCGCAACTATCCAATGTAACGACAAGGAATAAAATGTAAAACAAGAAAGCAGGTTTTTAAGATTTATGACCTATGGATGTCCCACAGTGCGCTGGGCGGAAACCTTGGAGGGCAAAGGTGAGGCTCTCGCCGTAGGACTAGATATCGCTAAGGCGTTTGATAGGGTCGGGCACAGAGCTCTTCTCACGAAGCTACCATCTTATGGAATCCCCGAGGGACTCTGCAAATGGATAGCCAGCTTCTTGGATGGTAGGAGCATTAAAGTCGTCGTCGACGGCTGCTGCTCCAAAACCATGCCCATAAACGCTGGCGTTCCACAAGGTTCGGTGCTCTCCCCAACTCTGTTCATTCTGCATATCAATGACATGTTGTCCATTGAGAACATACATTGTTATGCAGATGATAGTACGGGTGATGTGCGGTATACCGACCACCAGAATGTCCCTCGGATTTCGTTGCAAGAAAGGCGGTCACAACTTGTGTCTGAAGTCGAGGACTCTCTAGGGCGAGTCTCCGAATGGGGTGCAAAGAACTTAGTTAAGTTCAACCCCACGAAGACACAAGTGTGCGCATTCACTGCGAAGAAGGACCCATTTATCGTAGTGCCTCAGTTCCAATGGGAGTCATTTGGAGGACAAAGCCAAATTGGCGAGCAAAAAACTGGGCGTCCTGAAAAGAGCCAAGCAGTACTTCACTCCTAGTCAGCGGCTGATGCTTTATAAAGCACAAATACGGCAGCATATGGAGTACTGCTCGCACCTCTGGGCAGGAGCTCCGAAATATCAACTCGACCCACTTGACTCCTTGCAAAGGCGTGCATTCCGCATCGTCGGTGATCCCAGTATCACGGCCTCAATGGAGACGCTGGAACAAGGAGAGACTTTGGTTCTCTTTGCGTGCTCTATCGGCTCTTTAACGGGGAATGCTCTGAGGAACTGTTTGCAATGTTGCCCTCGTCACCTTTTTATCATCGCACCGCTCGCCACCGCAATGGAGTTCATCCGTACCACCTGGAACCGACCTTGTCTAGCACAGTTCGGTTTCAGCGTTCATTTCTTCCACGTACGTGCAAACTCTGGAACGAGCTCCCAGCTGCAGTGTTTCCTGAGCGCTACGATATGTCTAACTTCAAACGAGGTTTAAAAAGATCACTTCTCTCCAGGTTCACTTCTTCTACAGTAGCTGAGCTTTGCCCCTGGCATTGTAGATGTCTATGAGCGGTGGTTACCACTTACCATCAGGAGGGCCACTAGCTCGTCTGCCACCTTTAGCAATAAAATAAAAAGTGAGAGAAAGTTAAAATAATAAAAAAAAAACTAAAAACCATCCACATTCATCTTAATATCATTAAAAAATATGTTTTGTTCGTTTCATTGACCTCATGAAATAAACAATTTAATTAATTTTTGTGAAATATCGGGGGGGGGGGGGGGGTCTAAAATAAAAACAATAAAACAGTATTACAGGGCATGGAATAAGCTATCCTCTGATATATAAATTATGCCTGCTAAAAAATATGTTGAATATTATACCACTATTGAACATCTCCTTTCTTCTCAAATGATGTATCTTAATCATACCATAGGTACCCTTACAATTTTTTAAACCGTCGCCCCACACTAGGATTTTCTCCTGTGTTGTGGCAACAGCCGGAACAAATTGTAGGCCATACAAAATATTTGTCCCGTACGGGAATCGAACTCGTGACCCGTTGCGCAGGCGATCACACGACCTCTGCGCTAACCGTGTCGTCATAAAATAAAGATGGTTTATATGTTTTTAAGAAGATATTTGAAGAGGTGCAATTTTTGTGACGCCGCCGAGTGTATTTGAATTTCGAAAGGCTAACTTGAATTTCGAGCGTGCGCTGAGCTGAATATTCTTTGTGCGTTCGCTGAGCCGGTGTGATCGCAGCTTAAGGCAAGGGGCTGCGTTTAGTTTTTTCATGTTATTTCAATATTATTTATTTTGTGTACTTCAAACGTACTTCAAACGATTCAAAAGCGTTGCGGGATTATATTTTCCATGTGTGATGTACAATAACAAAACATTATTGATTTATATATTTGAAATGTTTGTAATTTCCTGAAACTATAAATTATTTTGAATATAATGTTTGAATTTGAATATTGATAGTGTATTCATGAATGAATGAATATAGTGAGTGGTACTCTTAATTACAGATGGTATTATATGATCCGTACATCGGTTTATCATAAGCGAAATGGTGATCCAAAAGCTATGGAATAACGTTGAAGCGTCGCAAAGTTCTGAAAATAGTAATTCAGCTAGTGGTAACAATTCATGGAAATTTCAAGCGCCGGTAAAAACGCTCACAGTACGGCCTACCGATATAAAGGCAAATACAATGCAGGTAATTTGTTTTTCACACAACAGGGAAGCTTTTGGTCTATAACTCAACAGATGGTAAGAGACGATAAGGTCGAAGATGGAAGCGAGCTTCATCTGGACTCCTCAACAACTGAGGAGCTGGCTATCTATATCTAATTGTTGGAACACAAAAATGTCATTAACATGGCTACTAAAGCTGTAGATTATAGGTAAGACGGTGGTTACTAGCCAGGTGGGCTCAGGTGGGTTATTTTCTAAGAAGAAATGTATCACGATCACTGACAATTTCACAACCGTTGCGACGTGAACACAAGACTCCGCGCCAACATCTTTTTATAAAGGAGTGATCTTTTTTTTGGCTGCTTTACTGACCTGGATTCAAGTATAAAAGAATTCATGAAGCACCTAGATTTAATTAAACAGAATTTGTGATCCTTCAAAATACAGTTTATTTTTTACAGAAACAACCAATTACTAGGCAGATAGCTATTAACACACTAGCTGCAATGCATCGACGATTCAGCCTGCCTGGTCCTGTGCAGCCACATTCTCGTCCTATAGCTGAATTTCGTGCAAGTGCCAACAAGTCCTTAGATATGCTTAGACAGACTATACAATCTGCCGTCACAAGAGAAATTGACCAGGTTATCAAGAAATATCTAGAGGTAAATATAACTAAAAATTAACATTTTCTGTGTAATAATACAATATAACTTTAAATAGTTAATTAACACAAGATTTTTAGTTTTTAAATAAAAATATTAATAATGAGAATGACCTCTTACCAAAATTATAGCTTGCATCTTGCTGGGCATGCTTTATATTTATTTTTAACTAGCTTCCCCCCTGCACCATTGAACATTATTTTTGTTTTTATCATGGGAATTTTATACTTTCCCATACTATAAACCATAATGCATTAATATAATGCTTTTGTATCAATCAATACATAATTCATAATAATTGTGAGTTTAGTTAATGTTTTTCTTCATTCCATAAACAATAACTCCATTTATAATTTTTAAAGCCTTTTCCATTTATAAAAAATTTACAATATGTTATTGATATGACATTGTAAATTCTTTAATAAGATTCTTGAATGAGATTTTTTGGTTTTAGAAATTCTTTGTACCTGCTGTTAATAATATAAGACTGAATTTGGGTGATGAATCTGTCAGTGAAGATCAAGTAAGTATTTATTGCTCAATTCATTATTCGACTCTTCATCAAAATATAATACTGTTATTTATAATGATTATTCTTTTTTTTTTCATATAACAGGGAAGCTCTTTGTTTTAATCTCACCTGTTGGTAAGTGACGATAAGGCCGAAGGTGGAAGTGAGCTTTACCTGGACTCCTCAACAACTGAGGAACTGACTACTATGTTTCCTTTAATTGGCAGAATACAACAATGCTACCAATATTATTATGGCTACAAACTTAGGTAAGATGGTAATAGCTAGCCAGGCGGGCTCAGAAGTCCTACCAACTTCTGGGAAATCGAACCTTGGCCCTTCCAATCAACACCCGTTGGTTATAACAACTAGACCATGGATGAGGCAATTATATATTTTAAGCATTCAAAGAACAATGGTCATATTTGTTTCCAAAATAAGCAAAAAATAGAGAGATTAATTTATGGATAAATGTGATCCTAATAAAATATGTAATCTATGTATGTATTTAAAATATTTTTGAAACCCCAGATAAAAAAGTTACAAAATAAAATAAAAAATCTTCTTGTACGCATTAATGTAAAACGCGCATTAACGCTGAACACTAAATGATATGCAGCGAACTTCACAGCGGTCACATGTAGTCTGCATTTGACATTTAACATATTGTTATGAAAGTGCCCTCAAAATAAATATCTATTTACATTCAGAAATCCTATCATAATTTTGATATTAATATCCTTTTTAATAATTTATAAACAGGAATGTTCTGATGATTTACTATACTTGTTATATAAATATTTTTAATTTTTATATTATTGCTATGCATTTGGCCAGGAAGAATCGTATTTCAGAACGAACCTATGCATGTAGTCTATTTCTAGAAAAGTTCTAGAAGGTTGGGACTATAAATTAAAATCACGGCCATACACCAACTCTTTCCCTCTTCACCTCTGAACTGGAAGTAACTTAAAGTGTAATTTCTTATTGTGCCTGATCCCCGAACTAGGGTGAGTGTGTGTTCTTTTACTACCGTTTTGCATATTTGTTATTCAATAATTATAATTGTGATTTTTAAATGCTGAAAATATTTTCTTGTAGGAATTCCATTGCTACCTACATTTTTAATTGTTCTCGTAAATTCACAATTATGCAAAATGATTATCTGCTTAATTGCTTTATTTCATTGTGATTTCCAGTAAACGAATTTGTATTAAAGTGATTTTCCTAAATAGCGCGTAGACATTAATACAATTCACATTTTGTAATCCTTTTGTTTTGGTGAAATTAATTATTACGGTTTATAAGACAGTCCCGTGGAATTTAAATCTAATTTTGTTCATTTTTCTATGCATTATTTTAACATTGATTTTTATAATAGAGTAAAGTGACCTGATGTTTGCCTTAGTTTTATAGTTTATTGTTATTTTTGCCTTATTTTTTTAAATCGGTCGCTTTACCAACTTTTAATATTTTTAATTGCATAAATTGAGACTTGTCAATTGTAGCAACTTGCCCATTGCACCCTAACCTTATTCAATGGACTTTGGTGAACACCTGTTCATACCCTTTTTAAAAACAATTCTAGGGTCGTTTCTACGGGCAGCAGATCGACGCCTGTTCGCATTTGCTGATTGGATCAAGACCGCCTGCTTCCTTTTCCGGTCCTACTGAAGATCGCGACGCCTGTTCCGGTCTTCCTCCACCTACTTCTGGTCTCCGCGTCTGGCTTCAGCTTCTGCCTCCTCTAGGCAGAACTAAGCTAAGTACCTCCCTATATCTCTGAGTCATACTGAGTGAAGCTGAGGACTTGTAATATACACTGTACCTAAAACTAATTCTTTTATTTATCTCTTCTGCGCCCTGGTCCTGCTTCACACGGCTAGAGCGTGTCATGCCAAACCGCTCGCAAAGGCTCCGGAGGTACCACAGTCACAGAAAAACAGTCACGGAAAAATGACAGTAGAGACACCGTGTTTTCAGCGTGCATCACACAGTTCCATAACGATCTAACAGCTATGTTCAGTTCCGAGATGACATCACTCGCTGAGCGGATGGAACACTGGCGACAATAATAGCAGTGTAAGCGACCGCCTGGCAGCGGTGGAGCGCTAGGTGACTGAGGTGGAGGAGGGCGAAGCTCGTGACCCAGCTGTCCGATGTGGAGGATCGCCTCAATGAGCGTGGCACCGGCTCGCTGTCACCCGAAGTCGACGAGCTGGTCGCGCAGCTCAAGTCCGAGCTCAATGATCGCGACCAGGAGTTGCTCGCGTGCCACATCGAGGTCACCTGCCTTCCGGAGGTGAGCGGGAAGAACCCGTTACACCTGGCGCTGTTGGTGGCCGAAAAGCGAGATATCGTCAGCGCTGAACGTGCCTCTCTCTCGGGGCACCCACACGAGGGACAGATTGCTGCGGGAGGCTCGCGGTCGCTGCACCGTGGACACCAGTGGTTTCCAGTTACCGGACCCAGCTTGCCGGTAGTATGTAAACGAGCGCCTCACTCGGTCAAACCGAATACTCTTCACCGAGTCCCGTAAGGTTGGGAAAGACCGTGACTGGAAATATGTCTCGACCGGGGAGGCAAAGTTTTCGCACGAAGACATCGGGACTCCAAGGCTCATCGCATAAGATGTAAAGAGGATCTCAACAAGATATTTGTTTGAAGTTTTGTTGGTTGGAAAAAATTTCAGAGTAATATTGTATTTGTATCCATTATTACGTGTATACTATATATGCTATGGTGCAGTTGCTCCTTTTTTAATTTTTATACATATTATATTATATACGATTTTCTTTTATATATGTACCGGGTTATCTTTCCAGCAGGAACCAAATTTTGTGTGCTTGTTTAGACAAGCAAAATTAACAACTTTTTTTATGGGACCTAACTCGAAATCGCGAAAAAAAATCAGCTGTTCCATACATTTAGGTTCGGTGCATGTTGAACATTTAACCTGGGGTTTAAAAAAATAATATAATTATTTCAACATTCATCTGTTAACCTCTACAATAAGTTAAACTAGTTTTCAAAATCTCTTAAGTTTTGTTTTTTTTTTGAGTGAAAATCGCCATAAGAAATTGACCATTGTTCTTTATTTGTGCAACAATAAACCTTGTTATTGTTATTTTACTCACATACTCTTGACTAGCGAATGGGTTTTTAGTAGTAGATAAACTTATCATTCTATATAATTTCATGTATTTCTTATGAAATACACATAAAATTCAACACTTCATAATGTTTATTTACAGGTCAGAGCGGTGTGCCGTGCTATGCTAGATGCCACACGATTATTGTACACTGCTCCACCAAAACCCACTCCATCTCCACAGGAAAATAGTGATTCCGAATCAAACAACAGCACCGATTCTAAGCAGGTGAGTTATTTACTTCATTTACAATTTACTATTGTATAAAAATCTAAGTGAAAATGCATGCAATACTGCAGTACACAATGAATATGAGTACATTCTAGGTCATAAGATCAACAATCACTTGTTCCAATAGTTTCAATCGATTGATTTCATTGTAATTACATATGCAGATACAGAGTCCTACACAAAAGCGCAAAGATTCTGACATTGAAACAGATTTTGGACTTAAAAGGAAAAAGATTAAGCAAGAAGAGAATTCAGACAGTGCATCTTCATCACCTTTACCATCACCAGCATTAAGGGATCCCGAGAAATGGAACCCTGCGAGGCTTAACCAGGATACTCTTTTTATTATGGGATCACATGCACACAAGGTATATGTGAAACAAAACTGAAGTTGCATGTTGAATTTCGGTTTTATTGAAAATATTATTTAATAATAAATATTCTCATCACACTTAAATATTTCTTCCTTCAATTTCAGGTTTTAGGCTTGGGTAACTCTCGTGGTCGATTGTATACACGACATGCAGGTTTACTAAGATATCCTGCAGATAGTGCTGATAAAGAATGGATAGCAAGTCATAATTTGGTGAATGCAGTTGGTGGGAAAACATACATTATGGTACAATGATTTAATACATGTTTTGCTTGCTGAGAATGCATTTCATGATGTTAATTAAGTTTAATGTATTGACTGCATGTTTATATTTTGCAATATTTATTAGGTTTTGGAAGATATAGAAGAATTAGCACACAGTGAGGCATATAGGCATAGCTCCTTGCCTATGCTAGGAGAATTGACTGGATTTAAAGTACCACCATTTATGTTAAGGAAAATAAAAGCATATGTAATGAAACGTTCATTGAGTTGTGACAATGCAGATAGTCCACTGCCATCTACCAGTCATATTCAAGAAGAAATCAAGTTGGAAGATATTAAAATAGAACCTCCGCAAAATTATGAAGGTGGTGATTTTAATGCAAGTCAATATATATCTAGCACTGATGATACAAGAGATTTCCCTGAAGTGCCAAATTTGAAAGATGATGGTGACTTTGCAGACCTAAAAGTTGAAGATATTGATGACATTAAAGTAGATGGCATAAAAGTAGAGGATCTGGATGAAATAAAGGTTGATGGTATAAAAGTTGAAGATTTAGACGTTAGTAGCATCAAGGTGGAAAATATTGATGATATTAATGTAGATGAAATAAAGGTGGAGGATATTAAATTAGAAAATGAAGATGCATTTTCACTGTGTAAAGACACAGATGATGACTCTAATAATCCATTGGTAGATGGGCTATTAGAAGCTGATATTGAATTTCTAAGTAGAAATTTGGGTAATATAGAAAGTGAGGCTGATGCAAGGAAAACAATAGAGAAGTTGACTGGTGCCAATCCTGATACATTAACTTTGGTTGGAGACGAATTTGATTTAGGTTCAACATTGAATACAAATACTGTAAGTATTATTTATTATATAAATATTCCTATATTTGTTTCAAAATACTCAAAGAATGATATAGAGTGGTCTTCTAGTCGCCATGTCACACAAACATCACACACAATATACTTATTATTTTAAAACATTTTATGGTGAAGGTCGAATTTATTTTTAATTTTCAGTTTACAAAAAAGCCTGCAACAAAATGTATTACAGTAGCTTCAACTACAAGTGGAATGATTCATAGTGTACCCATTGCTCATATTGCGACACCACCTCGCATAACTGGTAGCACAGTGCATTATTACACCAGTTCCACCGTGCCACCAACAGGCCCGAGAACAATACATCATCTGCCTCAAGCGACTGTAACTATACAAAGCATACCCGGTACGACATCGCAGATGATCAGAGGGTAAGATTATAATATGAATTTTTTTTCAATATTGTTGTGTTGTTTTTTTTGATATGTCATAGAAAATTCATGACTATTCCATTCAACTTCTTTGTGTTTACAATAAGCATTGGTGTTATGCATTTAAAGGTTATTCTAGAACAAACAATCACAAATAAATCAATGTATTTTTGTTGCTTTTACAGTATACCAATAAACACAAAAACTGGTGCATTTAGCACAGTGATGTCACAAGGGACAGCCAGCACAATAATTGGTTTCGGTACGCGAACTAGCAACGGCAACGCAACCATCATCGGAACGCCGGCACAGTACGTCAATGTATCTTCTAAGTCTTTCCCAACTGGGAATATTCTACACAATGCTATAGTTTCCCGGAACATTATTAATCGCTCGAATTTCAACGCGGTTACGTCAGGCGTGTCTTTTAATGTGACCGCTGTCAGACCAGTGGTACATACCACCACACCGAAAATTAATACGGTAGTATCAACTAGCTCGACGGATTTCGATAATATATCTACCACAAAAGACATGATTGACAATGCTTGCAACTCATCTGTAATGTTAAAGAAAGTACTTACTCTTGGTAGTGCAGGTGCTGCCAAATCTTTTATGATGCATAACACCCAAAAGGTGCTATCTACTGGTTTCGCCAATGGCGTTACGCCACCACCCAATGTAACCATTGTCAGTTCTGGTCCTTCCGGCTTACTGAACAACTCCAATATTGTTCATGTGACTTCAAATATTGTGAGTCCTACTTCTGGAACTTTGAGCGCTACGCACGCAACCTTGTCGGCTTTGTTGGCTTCAGGAGAAGGAGGCCCAGCTCCAAGTAAGAATTAAATTTTGAAAATCGCTTCTGAATGTTATTCCTTTGTCGTTTAGCTGTAATTTTGATCTCGTATTAGCTTAAGCTTTAATCAATGTGTGTGTTGAATGGATCTATGTATTTTGATAGTGTATGTGCATTCGTGGTCTGAAAACAGTCACCTCTAAAAATAGTGATAGTTTTGACTGAATTCAAAATTAATCAAACTTACTCGTAAATAAAGTTGATTCTGTTTTTGTTGATTAAATTCTTAAATGCCATTTGAAAGAATAAGAAAAAAGCATCTTCAATCAAAGTTGCAAGTAGAGTGCCATTAACAAATATTAAAGTATGTTCACCTTGATTCAGCTAACAGGTTCATTATCATTTATGGAACTTAGCCCATGCTTCACCAAACAGTGTGTTATTGTGTCATGTGTCATGTAAATTTTGCGACATCTGTTTGATGTTACAGTTTTAACTTTAAGTGAAAGAGCTGGATTTTGTACATTATACAAAATCATTGATTTTATTTCGTGATGTGAATGATAGATCGTGTCACGGACGTCAGAAGATAGAAAGAGACTAAAACGATTTGTTACCTCAAGGCTTTAACTCTTGTAGTATCATAACATAAGCAATGATCCCTATAGTCGGTCCATTACTGTATAGTACACCTTTGCTTTATGGTCATTATCAATTCAAACCACGAATGTGCTCGGTAGTTTGTCTAATTCAAGCATACGAGTAGTTTATTGATGTAATTTTAATATCGAAGTCCATTTATTTTTATTGACTTTTATCTCATATTAACTGTTATATTTAAAATAAATCTTATAACCTATGGCTGTGTACGATAGTTGTAAGAAAAAATACAATAGATCAGAGGACTATATTCATCATTAAAAATAATAATAATATATTATAAATAAAATTACTTTGAAAGCTTTAATAATATTTACACAATTGTTTTACCTAACATATTTAATATTTAAAATAGTTTCTTCCCTCCCTTTTATAATTATTGCACAGATCGCTTGACAAACCTCTCTTTCGAACTTGTTGGTGACAGTTATCTAAATATATTGTTTGATTAGATCTGGACTAGATCTAGAAAACAATTGAAGTGAATAAAACTTTTCTGAGGCCTTATTTCTCTACTTCCACTACCTATAAATTCGATAAATTGTCCAAAAGTTAACTGCCAGAACATCACAATGTTTTTACGTGTAGAGTGAGATTTCTGGATAATTTGAATTGTACAGTTTGGTTCTGGATCTTATTAAACATTTTTAAGTGAGAATTACCGATATAGTTTATTTATTATATATAGTGTATTATACATTAAATACATATTATAGAGTATTATATGTATTTAAATTCTAATTTTAAAATCCACATTTCAAGTACCTACAGTATTTTAGGTACCTATATGTAAAATTCTTTAACCATTGAGATACCCAGAACTAAGTTTTTTAGAAAGACCTAAGTTTCTAAACAAGCAACATGAAAGCCAATGCTTACTCTGATTAGGTATTTTCAGTTTTTAATTATCATTCATTTTTATTTTTTGAGGTCTTGTTTGTAGGTCAATGAGTCTATTCCAAGGAATTTCACAACCCAATTACAATGAATTTGTTACATTAAAATAAAATTTGTTTCTGTGATAATATTTAAAGTAAATACAGATGTCATGTCTTGAAGTAAAAAGAGAATAGATTACAGAGGGATAACTATATGAAACAGAATTATTATTCGAGATCATTGTAAAGCTCAATAAATTTGTTGTGTATAAGTTTTTCGCTTACATCTCCATTTTATAATAATTTATCGGGGCTTAATGCTTTGGACGTTGCAGTATTACTAAATATAATTATACAAATGTTTACATGATAATATTCATATTATGTAATATAAATGCCATAAAATTTTATATATATATTTCAATTTTGCAAAAGACGAAGATTTTGATAGACTTTTTTTAATCGACAATTCAAAGAAGTTAAATTGCTCAGTGAACTTAGACAAAATTGTAAGCAAAGAAATTAGTATCATTAAATCTATAATTATGTAGCTTACTATTTATTTATCGCTGTGATAGCAAGCAAGTTACTTTTATTTATGGTCTTTAAAAATTGTTGCAATATTAGCTTTTCTAGCTTTGAGTGCAATTATTGTATGTGTGTCCGCGTGTTAGTAATACTGATCTCATTTTCTTCATTACCTATTAATTAATTGTTAGTTGATATCGACCAAAACAGACAATTATAATGATTTGGAAATCTGCTAAGTAATGAAATTTTGAAATTAATTATACAAAAAGATTCTAAAATGATTTTGCTCGAACTAAATTAAACAATCAGTTATAATATTCATTCAGTATAATTAGCATATTAATTATTTTAAAAAATCGGCTCGTGTCTCGCCAATGATTTTAGGGGTTTTCAATTCTGTTCTTAAGCTGGAGATTTAAAACTTTCTAGGCTGGAGAAATATCGGAACTTACTTTAAAACCCTTTCGGCCGTTATCGTATGTCAATCATTACATTATAGCAATGAAAGAGACCAAAAGGACACTTACCTACTATTAAGCTCCTCCACTTTTGCCTCAAATGTGTTTTTTTTTCGTAATTAAAAGTGTGATAGAAATAGGTAATAAAGCAATTTACATTCCAACAGAAATTTTATTTTCTTCTTTCATATAAATCTGAGGCTACAATAAATTTGATGCTTGATATAGGGTTACGAGTATTAAAAATATTATTTAAAAAAAGTATGATAATCAGTCTGCTTGTTTATAATAAGCGGACTGATTTGTGAATCAGTAACTCTATAAATGTAAAATCACATCAAGTAATTTCCCTATTTCTCCTTCAAACCGGAACAGCAGTTGGAGCACCGCTGCTAGGCGGCAGAAATACGCAAGATACGAGACGTAAGACAATAAGAATAAGAATCTCATCTAAACAATGACAACTTGTCTGTTGACGTAAACTTGAAAGAAAATACAGTAATTTTATCGCCGACAAGAAGCGTTGTTTTTCTTTTAAAAAAATCTTTCAATTTGCTCAAAAGCTACGTAATTTGTGTTAGAAATTACTTGCTTAGGTTTTTACTGTTAATTCGAAATTTTGTTGTTGCTTTAAGTTTTAATTGTGGCTGTGCTTGCAATATTCGGCTTTAATATCTATTAGACTTTATTTAATGCTGTTTTTGTTGTTTTGTTTGTTGTTTCGTTTGAATCTCGCTTTTGAGTATGATAGTTGTGTGTGCAAATTATCTTCGATAGTTCTAGGCGTTAAATAATATTTTTATTGTTAAGTCATTTGCTCTAGTTAAGATACCAAAGTTGTGTCAGTGTTATTGTTGAATAAAGCTCTCGAAATTCCTGTGCAACAATATTAACACCTATGTGAAATAATGTATTTAGATGATGTTATTAGAGATAAGAGTTGATAAATGATAAGTTGAAAGGAGTTGCAAAAATTGTTAACTTTTTGTGAATATGCTGTGTTTTATGTATTTTTGTTTAATTTTGCTTAGGGAACAAAATTCATAAACCATTTCGAGATTTTTGTATTGTTATCACAATACACGTTGTTTGGATATTTTTTATACAATAATTTTAAAGATATTTCGAAAAAACTCCGGAGTACAAAGTGTTGGACTGAATACCTGTGATAGGTCTTTGCCTATCCTAAAAAAAATTGTTTTGAAATGCTGACATCATTAGTTATCTGTGACTAACATTCAAATTCACGGTTCGCTCCAGATAAGCATTACAACTTTTTGGTGCTAACATCTAATTTTAACCGCGTTTTGCGATTCTACAAAAATGTTAACATTTTTAGCCGCACTACTTGTTACAAATGAAATTATTATATGAACTGATTTTTCGTGATGATTTTTGACACATCACCTTAAAAAAAATACAATTTGTATTAAATCAGAATGCTCAAACGTTATTAAGTTCTTTCAATTTATTTTTTATATCATCTGCAAACCTTTTTTTACTCATGAAAAAGGTTTCATATGTATTATGCATTGGAGCACCTATCTTATAGCCTTCGTATTTGATGCCAACTTTTCGTGGCAAAAATGTTAAACACTCAAAATCAGCACGAGAAGTTAACACCAAAAGCACGGTAATAGTATATATATAGTAGTATGACTTCATAGAAACGGTCGAAATACGCGCTATGCTTACGCGCCTCGATCTGGGATCGCACTCGGCTCGCATACCTACAAGGGCTGTCACGAATGCAGTTCGCCGCGAGGCATACGTACGAGTCAAACGGAGCGCACGGTCGGTAAGCGAACAGCCCTATCGCGGGCCACGCACCAAGCGATGCCGAACGGCCGTAGGTATAAAATTTCAAAGAGGGGCCGAGTCCACATACTGTATTATACTATTATCGTGCCAAAAGCTACCAAATGAAATGCGTTGGTACTAAAAATGTTGAAACTGTTGCAAGTCCGTGCTTACCTGGAACGCGCCTACCGCACGCTTGACGTCTGTTACGAAAAAACTACAAAAGTTTTTTTATAGGCTCTAGGCAATCACAATCACAATTGACAGTATTATGGCCAACTTTGCCTTTCTGAAATAGCCAAGTTTCAAAAAAATATTTGTATGGGTAAAACACAAAATATTGGGAAAATTAAATTTTGAAATGTTGTCAATTGTCAGACCAGCCAGTGTGAAGCTGTTTAAACTGCCAACGATCTGCAAATTCCATTGAACGCAGTTTGCGTGCAGTTGGCATAACTTGCAGTTGTTGAAACTGTCTCATCATCATCATCATCACAGCTCATATACGTCCCCACTGAGGGGTTCGAGCCTACCCTATGTTAGGGTGATTAGGCCTTAGTCAACCACGCTGGCCCAGTGCGGATTGGTCGACTTCACATACATCATTAAATTTCTTAGCAGATGTATGCAGGTTGCCTCAGGATGTTTTCCTTCACCGTAGGAGCGTCAGACAAATGTACTTATGAAATTCGAAAACGAAAAACACATTGGTACATGGCGGTCTCGAACCCGGACCTCCCGATTGGAAAGCAAGTGTCGTGTCCACAGCGCCACCGACGCTCCTGTAACTGTCTGTAAGCTGAAAAATTCCAATTCAACGCAGTATGTGTGCAGTTGGCATGACTTGCAGTTTCGAAATGAAAATGCCAATAAGCTGCAAAATTCCATTGAATGCATTTGTGTGTAGTTGGCAAAATTTACAGTTGTTGAATCTGCCAACAAGCTGCAAAATTCCATTGAACGTAGTTTGTGTGCAGGTGGCGTAACTTGCAGTTGTTGAAACTGCCTGAACAATGAAGTTCAATGTATGCATCTTTTCCTTCACTTTCACTTCCCTTTTTCTGCGTTTATTGCAAGAGTGATGAAGAATGATTGATTTTTGAAGGATTTATAGGAGCACTCACATCTTATTTTACTATTGCTCATTTCTTATTTTGCTGAATGCTAAATATAGGAAGAAGGAAGATACCGCTTAACTTATAACGTCACAGTTCCTAAAAGTTTTGATATCATTACCATACCAGTTACTGAATAACACTTTTGATGCCCAAAATATTATACTTAATGCAGACAGTCAATTAAATTTAACCTCATCGAATTTATAAGATGTTGAAAGTGTAAAGGGCTTTTATTTTACAAGCAAATTTAATTTTTGCTTTTGTATTTTCTATCAATAAATATTTCCTTTAGTTAGTATATGCCTTCTTTCTAATTTACATACATGGAATTATTGTTTATCTGTTATTGATAAAATTTAGGAAACGAAAAGTTCAGTGCAAATTTTATGAAATAAAAATATTAATAATAAATGCTTTAAATATGTGTGAATATTCCATAATTTGCATAAAAACATAAAAATGTGCCAAGAAAGTAATGCAGTTTAAAAACATCACTGATTATACTGGTTATGTATTACTAAAAATATATAGGGTGTTCCAAAAAGTTGATATGATATTTAAAGATGTTGTTTGAACTATCAAACTGAACAGATTTTTTTTTTTGAACAGACTTTTTCGAATTTTTAGAATTGGTTCCAAAGTAATATTTGTTCAGTTTGGTGATCTGCCCCTTGATTGTGTAACAAAATTCTGTCGCAATCGCTTTCGATTTGACAGTCAAAGTGCATCCATCACTATTGCTTATGAGACAGTCGACACAGAGTCTTGTATTGACGAATGATTAGCAAATTCAAAGCGATCGTGATCTATTCTTTCTTAGATCTCTGTAACGGGATTAAAATTACAGTGTATACTTTATATACAGGGTATAAGTGACGGTGTCCCATTTCTTTTAACAGTGAGTTCTGACCATGATCCTAATTTGAAAATCACTGAAATTTTCTCCCGGTAAATTCACAATTCTTCCGAATTTGTTATTATTTTTTTCTAAATTTTCTGGTGTAATATAACTTAGAACTGTCAAAAAACCACAATAAATACACAAAAAATAAACTTCGCAATGTAAATCGCATAACATTTCTATCATTCTGCGCGCGGAATCAGCTGTTTGGGTCATCGAACGTCAACGCACCGGTGTGAGCGGAACAAAAATGATGCCGGCGCGCCATACATTGCGTAGCATAAATAAAAATTTGAAAATGAAAACTCCGTTTTTTCGCTTTATAAGCTTTTCCGGGAAAATTAAACATCGGTAAACAAATATATTGGTCTGAACTCACTGTTAAAAGAAATGGGACACCGTAACTTATACCCATTATAGTATAGGTATATATAAAAATTAAAAATGAAAACTCTGTTTTTTCGCTTTAATAGCCTTTTCGGGAAAAATCGGTAAAAACATCGGTAAACAAATATAAAAATTGGTCTGAACTCACTGTTAAAATAAATGGGACACCGTCACTTATACCCGGTATAGGTATAAGTATACACTGTTATTTTAATCCAGTTACAGGATGTATACATGAAATATTTTTGATTCGTAATTATATTGAAAAAATACGTTATTTTAAATAAACTAAATTCTTTCCGGCCTTCATTAATAAACGATGAGAACAATATAAGCTTTTCTAAACTAATTCGAAACTCACCCGCACTAAACCATAATACAAATTTCATTCCACTTCACTCATATCTATTATTAGCTTTTAATTTATATTATAAAGTAAGTTGTTAGACTACTACTTTCTTAGTTAAACTTCCTGTCCGCAAGGATTAATACGCCCAAATTTTAAGGGTGAATATAAATTTTATTCGTTGCGTACCTACATGGTTTTATTCATAAGGAGCAAAAAAACCTATAATATTTACCAAAGAAATCAAAATAGATAACTGGATTTTTTTTACGATTTATTTTAACATTGCGATATTTATGTCGATTTCTCACTCGTTGATTGTATTAATTAGGCTAAGTACAAATAATACACTCGGGGACAAATTTAGAGGAACACTACACTTTTTACATAGATTCAAGCTACTTTTACAACATCATATCGATGTGTGATTGACCTTATTACCAAGGCCATAACGGATAATGTAGTGTTCTCTAAAAGTGACCTGTTGCATGGTGTAAGTTATATTTAGAACTAGTTAATGGTCTGAACGATCACTGTTAATAAGACCCGAATCTGTTTCACCTGATTGTCATACCTCATGGCGACGACACAAAAGGAATTTTGTTATATTTAGCAGAATAAATGTCCGAAATGTAGGTTTTCGGTCGCGCCACTTCGCAATCTGCAATAAATATAAATTAATCCCATACTATAGTCTATTCAAGATAAGAAGGTTCCCTTGACAGGTCGAACTTTTCCGTTTCATGCATACTAGTTTGCGTGAATAAAAATATTGTTTTTTAAAATATAACATCTCCTTCGGTTATTTTTATCAACAATGCAACAATTAATTCCACATTAAATAGAAACATTAATATCAGTCCAGTTAAATATAATTATTTATAATTGTGATAAAATATTTATTTAATTAAGTATTTATTTTTTATTTGCAAACTTTAAACAAATATTTTTTCAGAATTATAATTTTATTTAAAAAGTGATATTCTTGTTTTTAATTAATGTGGAATTAATTATTGTATTTTTGATAAAAATAACCTAATTATATTTTTAAAACCTAATATGTTTAATCACGGAAACTCGTATGCATTAAACGGAAAAAATCGACCTGTCAAGGGAACTTTCTCATCTTGAATGTACTATAATTGAAATTCATTGTAAACAATGTCTGTTTATTGTTAATGACAAATGCAAACTAAAATTAAATTAAAATAAAACTACCCTTTTCTGGATTACTTGCGTATATTTGGTTTTAAACATTTTAATTATTTAGCCCGACGACGTTTCGAACACTTCTCAGCATTCGTGGTCACGGGATGACTAAAGCTGGTGGGTGGTTACATCAGATTTATTATTTTACTAGCTCCGCTCAATTATACGCTAAAGAACGCTCTATTATACATGGTGACCCACGACAGTACCGCCTGGAAGAAATGTTAAAACACCGTAGATGTTTAAATAATTGCCTGTTTGAACCGGAAATCAAACCCACCAAGTGTAGAATATACTTATATATACTTTAATATATACTTTATACTTTAATAGACTTACTTGTATTTTTAATGCTGCCGATTAATAGAGACACAAATCTCTCATAAACATTATCCATTTTAGGACCAACAAAAACTGTACCTAATGCATTATGGGAAATATAAATTCATAATGGAAATTTCGACCTAATCGACGTAAAGTGGGAACTTTCTTGTCAAAGCCAAGAACTTGCGGGTTCTGAATCTCGCGTCAAGTTTGGTTGCTGAAACACTTACAGTATCGGATTAGCTACCAAAATTTCAAAAGAAAGTTAGGATTTAAAAACAGATATAACGTATCTGACATTTTTTTATTGGTAACTGAGACTTGCTATACGGCAATTGGCAATTATCTATAGGAAAAATACCTAAAACATTTTATTGTATCAGCTCGAAAAAGCAAGTTGAAAATTTGACAAAAACAAAAAGATACAGAATTTATATATTTGACAATAATGTATAAGATATTATTATTCTCTGTTTTCCACAAACATAAAAATATCGTTATAAAAGCATAATAATAATAAAAAACAATGTGAGTAGGTAATGCTTGCCGTACGAAACGTTCTTACGTGTATGATTTCCTTCTTGATACATTTTTATAGCGTGTTTTTTCAAGGGAAAATTAACTTTGCCGTTTTGTGACGTAAAATTTAATTTAAAGCTAAGGTTGTGATTGTGAAACTTTTTTTTAGCCGACCGTATATCATTCACTGCTCCATTAAAAGGCAGTCTTCTTAGTCTTGTATTGACTCGTTATTACATGTTAAATTACCAACGATCGTGCTAACTATTCTGTATATCTGTTTAAGGGTACGTTCGTAAACGAGTAATTTTTACTCCGGGTAGAGTGAATTTCACCCGATACCGTTCAAGAAGCATCCGAGTGAAACCGAGGGTAACCGATCTATTGCTCTGCTCATATTTCTGAACGCTTTCGTGAAAGTACCTAAACGCATAGTGATTTTCGCCTGACAGGAGTGAATTTCTCGCGGCTCCTATTCAGCGTTAAATTTTACCTGACATTGACAGTTGATTATTCTGTGATATGTTTTTTTTTATTGCAGAAAGTTGACAAACAAGCAAACTGCCCACCTCATGGTAAGTGGTAACAGTCACCTATACAAGTGGCTCTTGTGAGATTCGCAGCAAAACTGCAACCCCCACAAGAACCACAGTGTACGTTGCCAACTTGTGACACCAGATGTAAAGTCACAGTACCCAGTAATTTCACTGCCATATCTTACCTTTCAAACCGGAACACAGCAATGCAAGCACTGCTGCTTTGCGGCAGAAATAGGTAAGACGGAGGTAACTAAGCAGACGACCCTGGTACAGTCTCCCTCCAGTAAAATGTATCCTCCTCCAGTAATATATGGTTTCGTTCTAAAGTCGAAGTTAAAGTTTGCAAATGATTTGTGGAGTTGTAAAATAAAGTAAGTTCTCGTTGCAAAACATAAGAACTCGTCTTTTCGTTTTTATCTGTCAGAACCCGTTTGAAAATACCTTAATTGCTAAAATGGCTCGATAGCGTCTCAAAACCAATTAAACTTCTCTTTCTCGCAACATATCTATCCTTTTCTTTTTTACCGAGTGAAAACTTCACGGGGTTTCGAACGGCCCCCAACTAAAAGACATTACCGCTTGGTAAAATATTTTTTCCAGAGCTATTATGACGATACTAAACCGATTCTTAAATAGCATAGTCTAAGCTGACTCTACATTAATTTACTCTATATGAGTGAATATAATTATGTTACCTTTTTTTAATAATATAACAGAATTGTGGTAGTGCTTACGCCAGTGATTTGGTTGCATAAAGTTGTAAGCTTATATAATTATTGTTCCAGAAAAAAAAATGTTTGATTGTGCTGTACGAAAAGTTTATTATTTGATTGCGATTGCGTACTGCGAGTCCCAAAACAAAAGTTTTTTTAAAGTAAGAAAAACGATTACATTATGCATAATGGTTATTTGAGCTGTGAACTAAAATATAACCCTTCGCTTCCGTTGTTTGGCTATTTGCAAAATAGTCCGGCAGCGTTCCGGCTGGAACAGGATACTTCGGAGCTGACAGAACAGAAGCTAACTATAGCGCTGTTCTCGGCGTCTGTATTGATCCGTGGCTATTATAAGTTAACTCTAAATCTGGACGCCGGCGGCTGCTGTTTGGTTTGCATAATGAAAATTGACTTAAACCAACCGCATTCTAACATTAAATCTTCGAAGGTGCATTGACGTAAACGGCGGGGCTATACCTTACAAAGTTTTTACGTTACATCAATAGGTACATATCTTAAAACTTGCATCGTCATTCCACGAAAGTTATTTTCATGATTTGTTGGTAGGTTTATTTATTATCTGTGATAATGTTATCCGTGTTCGCGTTCTAAAGTAAAACATTTATTTCTTTTTTCATAATAATATGTAAAAATATGACATAACCGATTTTTAATTTTTGTCGTTAAACATAAAACGGATTGTTACGAGTATGTAACTTGCTTTTTTGTGACTATAATACGTACCTGAACATCACACAAACTATTCTTATTATTTAGTTTGGTTGCACCTATATTGCATTGTGAATAATTGGTGTGCCACGGTACTAAAATGTTTATCTACTTTCAAAGCCGACTGTACCTACATAACATATGTCCCACTGCACCTACATAACATATGTCCCACTGCTCGATCCCACGACACGGTCTCTAAGCTGAGGAGGCATTGGCTTACTACACCACACTGGTCCAGATGGGTTTGTGTAGGGTGTTGTTTCTAGTCTTTGAATACTGAAGATAGAATTTTGACTTATTTTGTATGGAGCCAATGTCCAAACATATCGTTAATAACCAAATCCATAGATAGATAATAACTATTGAAACCAGCTGTCAGTCGACTCTTACGACATCCACAGGACGAAAGGGGGCCGCGATACATTCACTCACTATGAATCAAATTCCTTTGAAAAGATATTTACTTACAAACTAAGTGCCCATTTTAAAAAGTGCCAAAAAAATAGATGTAAATAACAATATTTTTTTCTATAAAGGAGAACAGCCACTTTGTATGGAGCTCTGGTACCAATGTCAAAGTAATTGTACAACTATTAAATGTATATCATTTTATAGCTTATTACAATAGAAAAAAAGTGGCGTTAATTTAACTTCATTAACAAGTGGGGTACATTTATAAATAGGCGCTTTAGACAAAGTACTTTAGAGGTTATTTTATCGAACAGCTGTGCCAGTATTATATTTAGAGACTATAAGCTTGATATATAACCGGTACTTTCAATCAACGCAATCACAATAACACACAACCAAACTAACGACAACGCAGCCAACAACAACAAAAAATCACAAGCAGATTTTTTGACATAATAATTTTTTAATCACTCCAGAATAGATCGACAAAGGAATTTACTGTGCAAACAGCCATTATTTTAGAAATTAAAAACTCATATTTTATGCTTTTTATCATGGCTTAGAATATTTTTAGGATCTAGGAAAGGCTTAGAAATGACATGGATGTCAGTTTTTGTTTTAGTGGTCATCATAATACACGAGTTTTTGAAAAATAAATATATGTTTCGTTTTACTAAACGTCCAAAGAGTTTCTTTTCACAAAAACATAAATGGATATTAAAAATGTTTCCTGCTGTTTCCGACTACATGGCATATATCAAAATTATCCTTGAAAAACAGCAAATATAATGGTATTTAATATGTAGCTGTACAACTCTGGTACCATTTTGGCTGGTCTCCTTTGTTAATAAAATAAGCAATGAGACCAATATTGTTTTTGTTTTCTATTTACCAACTATACACGGTGTTTCATAACAACCAATAAATAATCAATGCGTTATCTAAACTAATAGTTAAAGCTTTGTGTTGTAATTTCTTGATGGAACTCCATGGTATCTTGTTATTAAAACACTAATTTCACAAGTTCCACTTGAATCTTTATTATACTTCAATTATTGCGACCGGTTTCGATACATCATCGTCAGGCAGATTGCCTGACGATTCGAGAAAGATTCAAGTGGAACTTGTGAAATTAGTGTTTTAATAACAAGTTATCTAAACTAATTATTAAATTGTGTTGACCCGTAATATCATTCAACCCAAAATTTTTATGTAAATCATAGATATGATGATGATACTATGATATAAATGAAAATTTTGGGTTGAATGACATTACGTGTAAACACATTTTAATAATTAGTTTTAGATAAAAGTGTCCGTTCTAATATTGTTTGAAAATACTAAATTGTTCATAGGCAGTTCCTAACCAAATTTTTTACAGGAAACTCTTCTTCTTTGCCTTATCCCTTTATTTGGGGTCGGCTCTTCTCGTTTTTAGGCGCAAGGATAGTCTCTAATATAAAAGTTTCCTATAAAATATGATTTCACACAACCTTTCTTTCTCTGTCTAAAAATCTGTCTATTCTTATCCGATTACTGCTATAAGTAACCTATTCATTAGATAATATTTAATAGTCGTGTTGCGAAAATGTTGCTACAAAAAACTAACTTTCCGTCCACAACATTTACCGCGTTTTTCCGTTTTCTCGTAGGATTTACCTATACACGGATATTTTTTTATCACCCTGGAAAATTTAAGGGAGGCTTCACGACTTGGTATTAAGTAGAATGTTTTAAATATGAATAAAAAAATAACTCGCTTACATATATAATTTTATATTAATTTTCAAAAAAATACAAAAAATGCTGCACTAGTTGAGAGCAGCATTTTTTGAGATTTTTTAATTTTTAAAAAAAAAAATTAAAAAATTTTTTATTTCATTTTTTAAATTTTTTATATGATATTTGATGTGTCCTGGAGCGTCCCTAAAATTTTCCAGGGTGATAAAAAAATAACCGTGTATATTTGCTAAAAATAATCCGTAATAGTCAATAAGAGTCTGGTCAACGGGCAAACCCACTAAATGTATTTTAAATACGTTTAGTAAGTAGGTTTAGTGTTATACGCGATAATAACACCAACTTTTAATATTTCTCCCATAAAAGGGTGTAGATACTCTAAAACATGTATTTTCCACATTCAAATCTAATTATTACACACAGCTGTAATGAATTCAGCTAATCAAAATAGGAATTTTATATGTATGTATACGGTTATTGAATTAAAATTTAAGGGAGGCTTCACGGTATGGTATTAGAATGTTTTAAATATGAATAAAAAAAATAAACTCACTTAATTTTATATTAATTTTCTAAAAAATCCAAAAAATGCAGCATTTTTTGAGATTTTTAATTTTTTTAATTTCATTTTTTTTATATAATAATGGATGTGTCCTGAAGCGTCCCTAAAATTTTCCAGGGTGATAAAAAAATAACCGTGTATATACACGGTGTTTCATAATAACCAATAAATAATCAATGCGTTATCTAAAACTAATTATTAAATTGTGTTTGGTTACCCGTAATGTCATTCAACCCAAAATTTTCATGTAAATCATAGACATGATAATGATACTATGATATACATGAAAATTTTGGGTTGAATGACATTACGTGTAAACACATTTATAATTAGTTTTAGATAACGCATTGATTATTTATTGTTTGTTATGAAACACCGTGTATAATTGTGCATAGTACCTACATGAAAATATTCTTTGTTCTTGCAATTGTTGATGTACTTTTACTGTTTTTTAACAGGAATTCTGTTGATATTTGAAACTGTATACCTCATATTTTAGAAGTATAATGTTACTCGCTATTTAAGTAGAAATAGCTTATTTATATAAGTCATGCAATATCGTAGTATTTGCTAGTATTGTCTTTGTAATAGTAAATAGAACCATTTGTTAGATAAATCACACAAGTAAAGTAACATTTATATACAAAATGTGCCAAAGTTAATCTTTATTCATAAATTGTTGAAATTCGTAATTCCCAGTATGAATCTGCGCGAGCGCACGTTTTTTGTGAAACGGACATAACATACGCAGCAAATGTACTTACTAATCGACGGGCTCACGTTTTTTGTGAAACGGACATAACATATGCAGCAAATGTACTTACTAATCGACGGGCTCATTTTTTTTGTGAAACTGACATAACATTTGCAGCAAATGTACTTACTAATCGACGGGCTCACGTTTTTTGTGAAACGGACATAACATTTGCAGCAAATGTACTTACTAATCGACGGGCTCACGTTTTTTGTGAAACAGACATAACATAAGCAGCAAATGTACTTACTAATCGACGGGCTCACGTTTTTTGTGAAACAGACATAACATAAGCAGCAAATGTACTCACTAATGGACGGGCTCGCTCGATATTCCGCTTAAATATTAGAGTGCGTTCGTTCTGTAGGCTTACTCTTGGAACCAATATCGATCGATCCACATTGAGCTGTTGCATTTTTTGAACTCAAGTTGCAACGCTATTGCAAGATGGTACCTATTCTGCATTTTGCGGATCTTGAGTAAATTTAATAACACTGAGATTGGTCCACTCAAGATTCGCGCAAACGGAACCAATTTGGTGCTAGAGTTGCAACTCGAGAATTCGAAAACTCACAAACTCAATGTCCACAGAACGGATTTGGTTTCAAGACTATGCTACGGCCTTCGGCCTTATCGTCAGGTGAGATTAAGGCCAAGAGCTTTCCAGTCGTATTAAAAAAAAATTTAGATGTACTTATTACATATTTATAAGCTTTATTCATTACAAGCAACGAACTTTTGTAAATGTCATTTATTTTAATTACTCGAAAAGTTATAAATAAATATAATAAGTTAAACATGTTTAACACCTGGTTATCTACATTCTTGATTTCCAGAAAAAGACACGTTATACCGGGTTATTTTTCCAGCAGGAGCCAAATTTGTGCTTGTTCAGACAAGCAAAATGAAGATCTTTTACTATGGGACCAATCTCGAAATCGCGAGAAAAAAAATCAGCTGTTCCATACAAATGTTCAACATCCACGGAACCTAAATTTATGGAACATCTGATTTCTTTTTCGCGATTTCGAGTTTGGTCCCATAGTAAAAGTTGTTCATTTTGCTTGTCTAAACAAGCATACAAAATTTGGCTCCTGATGAAAAATAACCCGGTATTACAAAATTCTTTCTTCGAAAGGACTGAAGTATGGACGATTTTGTTACGTGTTAAGATCAAAGATCGTTCTCAGTTTCGCCATGAATGAATCGAATGCGGCTTTTAAGTCGTGTTAATCTGTACTATACCAAGATACTTGAGTAGTATGCTAATGACCTGCTTTAGATAAAGCTGCATATTGTTTGATAGATGCATTGTTTAGACGTGGCGTGGCATACCAGTCAAGTATTGTCTATGTGAGTTCCGATTCTGATTGTATTTAAAAGATATTAGTAATAATCGTGCTTGTTAAATATATCTGACTAATTACAATATTATTATTAGATTTTAGCAATGTTCATTAATGTGTGAATCGCATGGTAAAAAAGAAAATTATAAAAATATCCTGGGAACAGTGATTCAATACTGAGGTTGTAATTCGCAATGGTTGTTGTATCTAGTAGTAAGTACCTAAACAGTAAATATACACATTATATTCACGATTATTTAATGTAATAAAATGCGGTGTTTACAAATTATGTTTTGTGATTTTTATTTAATTGTTAAAATGATGATTTTAAGATATTTTCAGCTTAACAAATAATTGTTAAGTACCCAGGTAGAGCAAACGTTAGCACCTAGTTTTTTGATGTTCACAAGTTAAAAAAGGTACATATTTCAATAAGTATATTAAATTGTCCCAGTAGAAAATAATTGAATAAATAATCTTTGTTATAAAGTATGTACAATGAAAAGAATTGAATCGGCCTAATAAAGTTTCCGTTACGCGAGACGAACAGGAAAATAAAATTCATCGTAGGATCGTAGCGCGTCAGTCGTGTTACGTAGGAATTCGTAGCTTTCCGCGCTACGTAAGCCGCGCGATGTGACGTCACGCACCGTGACATCCTCGCTCGCTACACAATTGCGCGTAGCAAACGTCGTCGTTAATGTGCCTGTGTTTTCGTCGCGAAAATTACGCAACTTTGATCGCTACGATGAAATAAAATTGAAAAGTTTAGAAAATAAAGTTAGGTAGTTTTTTCTTAAAATCAAGTCATTTATGTAGGTGTTAGATTTAAATAAAAACTTTTAGTAGATATTATTTAATGTTTCAAAGAAGTTTGTGAAGTTTCGTAGGGGTGTGAGGGTGGTGCGCGCGTGGGCGTGCTCGGGCGGAGGACGGGGGCGCAGGAGCGCGGGGCGCCCGAGCGCGAGCACGTGTAGCGCGCTCACGTGGTGGTGCCGAGCGCGTCGCTCTTCGCGTCCGTCGTGCCGGCCGTATGAATAATTGTGTACGGAGTGAATGAATCGATGCGGCGGCAGCGGGCGGCGGGTGGCGGGCGGCGGGCGGCCGCTGCGTGGAGGGGTGCGCCGCGACGCGCCAGTCTCGTGCCGGTAGTCGGTAGTGCAACCGAGCGACTCCGGGAGCCGTCCCCGTCGCGTCGTCGCTCGTTCGTAGTCGTAGTGCGTCCGCCGATCGGCCTATCCCGCGCCCTTGGCGCCAGAGCCCATGGAAACCCAAAGTCAGGATACGGCACGCAGCCCCGCCGAGGTGCCCAACGACCCGGGGTACGTCCAGCCGCCAGGAATGCATCCTCGCGAATCCGTGGTCCGTCCCCTGAATCTGATCACTATGTTTGTCTTGCAGGAAGATGTTCGTCGGAGGACTCAGCTGGCAGACTAGTCCAGGTACGCTCGTCGAATGCCGGCTGGCCACCGTCTTCACCGGCGACGGATGTGCATCCGATGCATATGTAGGCGAAGGTCGATTGCCTCCTTAGATAGCGGAAGATCGCTACTAACTGTGACAGTTTTAACGACTTGCTTCCAGTGATGATTTACCGAGTTCGGCATATAAACACCGGTTAAAGTTTGGTAGTCAGCTGATTACTTCCGCGTGTTAAAAAGTTTCCATAACAGTGGAATAAAGTTGTGCATGTGATCATTATGTTGTGAGATGTATCTTGGACATGAGTTTTCAAGTCTTGAACATGTGGATTACTCAAAAACTTAGTTATGTTTTTGAGATGCACTGGCAGTCAGGTGTGCGATGGCGGCCATGCCGGATGCGCGCGCAGTCTCCACGGCGGTTCCGACCTCTCCGCCCTACAATCACGCGAGCTATTTTGGGCCTTATCGCTTTCAATATTCAGTAGGTTATACCTGAAGTGGTTCCAAAAGCCGGCTTTTCCTACAAACAGTTATCACAACATAACCTCAAATTTGAGTACGTAGAGCATGACGTTCGGCGCGATTCCTTCTCGTATACTCCAGGTAGAGCAAAACAACAATTGGCAATAAGTAACAAATTCTGTAAATTGCATGTGTGATTCTTGTTGAAATACATTACGAAATAGTATAAATTGTTTTATTCCATTCCTATAAAAATCAACAAACAAAATTTTAATTAGAATTTCTTAGTTTTCAAAATTATAAAAAAGGTTTCGTCTTCAACTAAGACATAGTGCTAATAGACTCGTGTATTATTTATCAGCTGGCCATGGCGATTCATCCAAGCCAATTCATAGCAGTTAATGGTAAAATGAAAGCGCGAGGTCATTTGAATATGCAACAAAACAAATTAATTGTGCTAACGCATCGCAAAGGTCCAGTGCGCGCGCAACGAAGATGTGCCACCCGCGGTATTAGGTCGTGCGCCCACGCCGCACTTTGATCCTATACATCTATGCCAACTTTGTTTCTCCCTGGAGATCTAGGCCGATACATCGGTTACACTCGAGATATTATCGGATCCGTTTATCGGCTCACAGGAATAATAGGAAACTATGCAAACAGCATATGACTGTTGGTTTTGTATTTGTTTGCAATTTCTTCTCTACATTTTCATCATTACTGTATGTTTCGATTTTTATCATTCTGATATATTCTAGTTCAGTGCTTCGATTATATTAAAGTAAAATAATGTATTTATTAAGTACCTCGATACTAAAATTTATATATTTTTTATATCAATATTAACAATTCTAAGAAAGTTAATAACTGGTTAGGTAAAGAATGCTATATTTTTTCATAATAGTCTCTTAGAAACGGGTAATCTCAAATTATTGCAATAACAAAAAAAAAAATAGGATATACCGAAAAATAGGACCATATACAACGTGTAGGTACTATTGTATAATGGTATATGTATAGGTATTCGATTAAGAAATTAATTGCTAATGATCTGAATTTTATTATTTCGTGTAACATGCTTATCCAACAACTACTTCACCTCGTTGCTACATGTGATATGATAATTTTAAAATTATTAGTGTCACTGCTGTTATCATTCGACCTGATATCGTAGCGTCTTTGTAATCTCCGACGACAAATAAGTCGTCCAAACTCCAAACGCCCGAGTAGTATATTTTTTTATAGAAAATCAATCAGACGTTACTGATAACATTGACAGGGCACTGCCCAATTTGCGATTTGACATTGCCGATATTATATCACGTGTGAAAAAATAGTTAAATATAATTGAGATCGAGAAATAGATCAGAAAATAGTTCTTATTTTTCACTTTGTCGAAATAACGCTTATTTTGGTCAACTTTAGTAATCATGTGAACGGAAGAACCTATCGCTCGCAGATCAACGTGTCTATGACACGATCTCAAAACTTAACGACATTTTAATGACCACCTAAACCAAGCCAATTTGGTTGTTCAAAAATGTCGAAATTGCGGCGCTCTCGAATAAAGTTATTTCCGTGCGTCCTGACTCGTTCTCAGACTCCTGGCATAGGTATGTGAAGTATGAACACAGTTATGGAACTGAACAAAGATAAGTTATTCTAGTTAATATTTCTAAAGTAGGTAACTCATTATTTCAGCGCTGCGAGCCGTTTTACAGAGAGTCGTTGGAAGACAAAAGATTCAGCTCTATTATCTGAGTCGGTTCGCGCCTGACGTATCTTTGACACGCTGCGTCTAAAGCTGCAAACCAATGTAGGTAATATCTGATAAACAACGTAGAAAACGCTCGTTGTGGCCTATTGTGACAAAACGTAGACTTTAATACCCGCAGACATGCGCATGAGTTCACTCAAATTATTTCAGTAAACAGTGCATAGAAAATTACGTTTCCGTTAACTTTCTTTTGATGTAGAGTCATTTTTGTCACTGCTTATAAATAAACTCATTCGATTTGTCTAATGGGTAACTGTTGATGGTCTAGATTTTTGAGTTATTGATAGCTGACAAAATCACGCTTTCTTTATTCAGACTTAGTTTGGAGAATGAATTTTAGGCTATTTCGTGAGCATTTAGACGGAACAATGCTGATGGGAACGGGATCGACGGCGCATTCGTTACGGTTATTGTGTACACCATTGTTTGCTCGGCTTGTGCCCGTGCGTACCACTTGATCATTTCCTTGGAGTTTAGAGGTCTTTTTATGAACTTGTAGTATGTCGGACTGGACTTATTGACAATGTAGGTTTACACTTTGCGGAAAAAGTATTAATTTCCATTAACGTGATGAAAATTAAAACGTTTTCTGGGTTACATAATTAAAAGTGAAGTTTTGCGAATACTAATTGGGTATTTTTTACCAAGTAATTATTTGCATCAGTTCTGATATTAGGTATTATCTTTAAAATGAAATATAAGTGTATTAAGCACCATAACAATAACATTGTGAATAAATAATTCCATTCCATAAAATTTGAACCTACTTTTGTATTATAATAATACTTGATACACGATAATCGCGGACTTAGATTGTCATTAAACAAGCGTTAAAAATTATGGACATTGAAGATGACGGTGAAATCTATTGGGAGTAGAGCATATTGGAAACTATCATTGAAATCCACATACCAACAGACAAAAGCTCGCGAATCCTTTTCAGAGTCAGACATTGAAAGGGTCTTAATTCCTTTTGCCGACTGCAAGGAACTCACCTTCAGGTTCATCTATTATTAATCCAGAGATTTTGCATTCGCTGAATTATGCAGTAGCCTCTGTTGCAGAGCCAATGGATTGTCCTTACTCAATATCCACCTGAAGTGAGGTTCCTACGACGATGCAGCTAATTCGAAAAGTTGCCGCCAATCAAGTACTAAGAGATTTTCAAGCGTAACTTTGCATAGGTACCTAACAAATTTTAGTAGGTTGCTCTACGCTTGTCTTGAATGAGATACGATCGTGCGTGTCTCGGATTTGTTTACTGACGGTTAAAAACAACTGTCATTCACCACCTGCGTTTACTCCAAAACCACTGAATAGAAAATAGCATAGTAGAGTCGTTAACGGGGTCGCAGCTTTTTGTGGAAGTGTCGCAATCCGATCTGTCAGGGAATGTCAGTAGCGCATGTTAGCTGAACTATAATTACCGGAAGATGCGCTGGGACTTCGCAGCTGGATTTGACGGCTCGCCAGACAGACATCCCGCCGTTAGCTGAAGCAGGCTGAAGCCTGTCGCTGCGCCGCGCCCCGGCCGCTTCGATTGAGTTTCGTATATGCCCTATATGGTCGAGCGGAGTTTTTTTACTTTATGCTGGACAGCAAATCAAATGGGACCACTTATTTGATTTTCATTTTCAATTAAATGGGTATTGATTTTCGCTTCATTGGATTAATTTTTTCATTTCGATCGCAACGACTAAAATTTTTAGAGTAAGTAATAGAGCTATTTGAGGTCAAGGTTTATATTGTACATTATACGCTTATATTCGTTTATTAACATACATAATTTCATTTATTATTAATCACTTATACACTGTAATAAAAATAATGACTATGCATTTTATGACATTATATCTTTTGTTTAATACAGAAAAAAATAATAATTCATATCAACTCAATTTCGCGGTGTGGCTCTATTTTAACCGACTTCAAAAACGGAAACTCCTATGTTCGACTGTATCTAATTTTTATGTCTATGTTCAGTGATTCCGCCATTTGTGGGCCGATCTTCAAAATTCTTTTTGTAATCGAAAGAGTACACTTCCGAGGTGGTCTTATTGTCACCATGTCCTGATCTGATGATGGAATCCAGGGAAAATCGAGGGAAACCCTTTAATTTTATAGGCACGTCCAACGTGTTTCATGTTTGCTCTGAAGCTATTCAGGTCTTTGCGTCTGGTAGCCATGAGCCGAGCTGGCGGTGGAAGGATCCTTGACTTTAAGTGAGTTAGAGGTTAATTTTTTAAATGCATAGGCACGTATTGACCCTCAGTTGTATTCTTTCATGTTACTTCGGTAAGCTGGTATTAAATTCACAAAAAAAATTAAATTAACGACCTCGGTGGTCTAGTGGTGGAGACCACCTGGTGTTGATCAGGAGGTCCGGGGTTCGATTTCCCATGGGGGCAGAAATTTTTCTGCTCGGTTTCGTTGGTGATAGGGCTTCTATGCTCGCCTGGCTAGCTACCACCGTCTTGCCTAAGTTTGTCGCCATAATAACAATGTTAATAGCATTGTCATATTCTGACAATTAGAGGTAAGATAGCCAGTTTCTCAGTTGTTGAGGAGTCCAGGTGAAGCTCGCTTCCACCTTCGGCCTTGTCATCACTTACCATCAGGTGAGATGGAAGCCAAGAGTTACCCTGTCGTATGTAAATAAGAGTGTTAAAACCGACTTCAAAAACACAAAAGTGTAAAAATAATAGGTACCAACACCACATTTTTAGGGTTCCGTAGTAAACAAGGAATCCTTATAGTTTCTCCATGTCTGTCTGTCTGTCGGTCCGCGGTTTTACTCAGAGACTATTAGTACTAGAAAGCTGTAATTTTGTATGGGTATGTATATTATTCATGCCAAAAAAGTGGTAGAAAAAAATATTGAAAAATAATTTTTTTAGCGTAGCTCCCATACAAGTAAAGTTGGGAGTAAATTTTTTTTCTCGACCAACTCATCGTGTGGGGTATTGTTGAATAGGTCTTTAAAAATAATGTAAGGTTCAGAACACCATTTGTCGATTTAGGGATCCGTTTCTGAAATATTTGGTTTGAAAGTGCACATTTTTGTTAGAGGTAAGTGTCCCCCCCCTCTATCTACTAAACGGTTATTTATATGGACACGTGAAAAAAATTACAACAGTAATAGGTATATATCAAAGTTGAGTACTAAGTACAAACTAAAAAGTTATAGAAGACCAACTTATAAAATGTACTCGGAAAACTAAATTTCATTAAAAATTAGTACTGAATATAAAATTACGAACCACGTGAAGCTAAGACAATATAAAATCATTGCAGCTTTAATAATAATAATGCCTAATTTAATAGCAACATGTTGTGAGGTGTGAGTGTGAACTCAAAGTTGGCATTTGCAACTACGGAAACCTACACTGCGCGTGGCCCGACACGCACTTGGCCGGTTTTTTATTTGTTTATTTATTAAATATTTTTTTAGATTTCACATCTAAAATAATATTTAACAAAAAGTAAAAACCGACGTAACCGATGGTATACGAAGATTAATAATTAGTTGGTTTTGTTTATTATACTTTGTTACAATAGAATAAATTAAATAGAATAGATAGTTGTGTTAGCTCGTAGTAAATTGATTGTGGTGGTGATTCCACAAAAATAGGACAACTCTATGTCCGCATGTGTCATTAAATTAATTACGAAAAATATTTAATATTAATAAATGATTGGTATTCCATATTTATGAATACTACAAATTCACATAAACAAATTTTAGAAATAATGCCAAATTATCTTGAAAAATTGTTCTTACTTAAGGTCGCCTTTGTAGACTTTCTACATTAAAAATCAGTTTTTTAACTAAGTAGGTAGGTACTTTGTTTATAAAAAAATATTCGAAATAATTTAGAGAATCATGTTACAAAATAAGCAGTTGATATTCTGACTTAAAATAATTAATGAAATAAAATGCAGTATTTGAATAATTTTTAAGAGTAAACTGTTGTCTCACTATCGTGCATCAGTCATTGGTCATCAATTAAAATGGAAAAAATTAAAATATTGGATAATGTTTAAGTATAATTCACACAGAAGTACATAAATACAATATAATTAAATATTGTATTTTGAAGATATTTATATTGATAAGTTACTGTTAAATTCAGCATATATTTGACCAGGGATTGATGAAAACCCCCTTAAAAGTGGTCCTATTTTTATGAAATCATCCATATATCACTCTGAAGTTGCGGACAAAAAATAGATCTCTACTTATGATAGATCAACGTTTTAAATAGACATAGCATTGTCTTGAAAATATAGCAGGAGATAAATGTCGAGTTCTTAGGATTTTTTAAATGTTGGACGCTCTATTACCTAAGAATATAAGTTATGATTCATTGCGTTTCATTCTTCTTTTCTATATAATTGGATGCGTGTTCGCCCTAAATAGCATCTTGTCGGTGTAAAATGGGACACGATTATGGTGCGTTGAGCGGTCGAATTTAACTTAAGGGGTTTATCAAAGATCTTGGAACGATTGTGCCGCTCTAATCAATTGACTGAGAGTGTGAGCGTGTCTAGGTAAAGAAATACTCGCGCGTAACCTCAGCCCTTCTTTTTTTTCTTTTTTTTAAAGGAGGGGTTTTTTTGCGATTCAACAAGGGACTGAAAGCTGACAAGGCCACCCCAAGGATATGCCATAGGACTCGGGTGTACACCCCTTATCTGGCTAAACCACTATCCAGCAACTTCTACCCCCATAGAGGCACAATCGGGATCGGCGTTAGCCATTCCGCGAGTGCGCCCCCTGGAGAATAGGCCCGACGGTGAGCCAGCGTAGCTGACCCAAGCGCCGGGGCTAACTCTACGGAGGGGTCGACAAGTGCCATAATGCGACCCCCCAGAGTCCTAGGCGGTCGCATGCGACAGGTGTGACGTCACGCTATGAACATTTTTATTAATACCCTCACGAGAAAAATATAACAAAAACAATATATATTTCACAACCATTTTTATTCTGCAATGTTATAATTTTTAAATTTCCTTTCGTGAGGGTATTTTATTCATCAATTATTACATAGCGTAAAGTCGCACTGGTCTCATGAGACCGGTTGGTACCTGGCTGAAAATAAAGAAGATATAGAAGCGAATATGATTGATAAATTTTGTTCATTTTATTTAATGCACTAAAGCGCGGGATTTAATTTAAACTTTACCAAGTGATTTTGGTTCTAAGCTTTAAAATTGAGACATGTTTAAGTCACTTTCTGATAAAACAACCAACACCATAAACCCGTAGTATAAAAATTATATTATTTTGTATAATATTTTGGAACGAAGAGAAACGGTTTCTTTGAAGCGATTTTGTATAATTGACGTCCATTGGACGCCTGACAATCGTCTGTACGAGGAGCTTGATGGCACAGTGGTATGCGCGCTTGACTCACGACTGCTAAAGGACAATGTCGAAAATCGCCCCATGACCAATAAAGATTTGACTCACGTCATAATTATATGCATATTTTATAACACTCATAACAAATATATTTTCTCGAGAGACAAATCAAAAATATATAAAAGTACTTTCAGAAACAAAACTAAATTAAGTAAGTTAGAATAGTTATTGTTATCTTTGCTCGACAGAATATAATTGAGTCGATTTTATGTAGGTATGAACATTTATTTATTTACACAAATTGTTTTTCATAACTTACAACGTAAATTAAATTAAAACATACGTCAATTGACTACTCACGCGCTGTCGCTTGTTAGTTCGTTGTGTTTTTGACTTGCTTTATAATTTCGAAATTTCTTCTTTTTTACTACGTGGCTATAATAATGTTCTTTGATTGATTGCAATAATTATTATTTTAATAATTGTATAGGTATGGACCATGTGTATTGCTTTAACGAAATAAAATGTTACTTCAACTAACCTCAAAATCTGATTCATTTTGATATTTAATTCGATTTCGAAGCTTGTCCGTAGTAATTGATGTGGACGTACAGTATTTACTAATGTCTCATTATACGAAAAGCATTTTTTCACTGCTGTTTGTATTGGGGTGAACAATGTATGGACGCAGAGCAATGTCCTTTAGGCAATGTTGTCCGTGGTCAGGTAAAACTGTGAAACATTGCAAGCTCCTCCGTGCTTCAGAAGAAACGTTAAAAAGTGTATCTTGCACCTGATCTATTTTTTGGTAGTGTCGGCTATCCGTCCTATTGAACTATGAGAGTGAAGAAACGGACTATACTTGTTTGCGGTTGTGTGCTCGGTGATTTGCACAGACTATAGGCTAGATGACTAAAAACATTTTTTTGCTTTAATAGAAGCTCATTCATATAATAAACAGAAAGAAAAAATCGGTTTTCGAATAACTATAAAAACAACCGAGATATAAGGTATTAAAGATTTTTATCCATCTCCTTCTAGCAAAACGGCAATTTACAAGGAGTTTATATGGCCGTACTCAACGATGACGTCACGGTTGATGTCGGATCTCTCTGTCTATTCACTTCCCAATTAACAACTTAAAATGCTCGTTTCTAATGTATTTCTAAGCCGATTTTAATTCTGATTTCACAGGACTGCATCTTTTTCCACGGTATTTTAATATTTAATGACGAGACGTAAAAATTAGAACTCAGTCATCATCCCAATTGTGCACTAAGTATATCCCCCGGGTTGGTTAATGTCTGTTGAGATTGGTCGCCACAAAGATGTATAATGTATATGGCTATGGCTGGAGTTCACCAACACGCAAAACAAGCGATAATTTTTTTTTATATAGAACTTTGCATTTTCTTTAAAAATGCTAAATAAATTGAAAAATAAATACAATCAATACAGAACAAATTTCGTCGCAGGTGGCATTTTTTCTTTTTTTATTAATTTTCAAGTGATTAAAAGTTAACCTAAGTACAATTCTTCCATACGGTAAATGTCAAAAGGCCGACAGTTAACTTTAATCGCTTGTTTAAGTGTTGGTGAACTCTACGCTAACTAGATTACTTTAATCCCTCCAACTGCATGACACTAGGGGCCCAATTTTTAAACATTCGTCTGGTCTCGGGCATCGTCTGTGCTCGAATTTCAATATTGCGATGAAATTCAATATTATTTAGGTTTTCGTCGAAACCAAAACGAAAATCAGTAGAAATCGAACGCAGACGACGCTCAACGAGCACTCGACGCCTGACGAATGTTTAAAAAAAAAAGGTTTTTGAAATACAAGCTTTTAGTTGGTACTCGTCAATACAAATTAAACGAGCCCAAACTCGTTGGGAACCTTCCTGCTTCAGCATCAGTTCGGCTCCATATCACCATAATATTGCATTGTCACGCGATATACATACGTATGCAAAATTTCAACTCAATCGGAAACCGGGAAGTGGCTTAAATTTAACTTGCAAGATTTCATTACATACAAATAAAAGCTTGTAAAAAGCATGTAATAATAACAAGAAAAATTATAAAAAACCTTTTTTTAAAAACAAGCTTTTATATCATCGTAATAATGCATTGTCACGCGATAAATATATGCATGCAAAGTTTCAGCTCAATCGGAGACCAGGAAATGCGTCAAATTTAACTTGCAAGATTTCATTACAAACACTGGATAGGTGAAAGTAAATAAAAGCTTGTAATAAAATAGAGCCATTGAGCGTGTTAATTTTTCTTTGCCGAATATGACGTCAAAACTAAGTTTTATTATTTCGGTTTCTTTTTAGTTTTTTTAACTTTTGCCGCTCAATACGGTACATTAAGCGATTTTATAAATGTTGGTTGGCCCAATGCGTGGACTAAATGAAACAGATACACATTATACATATCTGTGGGCCGCTAAGATCGATTTATTAGTCACAGGAGAACTATTTCTATCCACGCAATTCCGTGATGTCAAATCGAACTTTTTAATTCCTATAATATTTATCGTTTAAGCAACACAGTCTGGCAACACTTGCTTACACTGCAAATAAAATGGGCGTTTGCAAACCGCAAGCGCTCGTACGGGTTGTAAAAAAGTATCCACAATTTTGTTCGTTTGATCTGACAGAGAACAGATTTAGAAAGTGTTCGGGAAATAGCGAACCAGTGGAGGCAACCGCATAATCGCACCATAATCCTCCCTTACAAAGTGGCCGCCGTGTGTGAGCAGTTAAGAAGCTAAGGACCAAATTCTTTTTTATCGCGTTACTTCGAAATAGTCAAAAATAGACATCCTTATAGTGCGCGTGCGTACACTTCTTTAGATGTCGTAAATCAATGCTGAAAATAATAAATCACGGAAACGTTTATTTTTTACAGCCATAAACAAATCATTGCGGCCAGTTTTGTTTTTTAAATTTGTGGTGTTTTTAGGCGCGATTATAGGTGATATTAAGAAATTGTTAACATGAACATTTTAAACGACGATGATAACAGATTTGCTTCTAGTAATCTTACTTACAAAATAATTATATACCTAGCTACATTTTAAGTAATTTTCTCGAGATAAGATTAGGTATTCGAGACACAGATTTTTGCACGACTTTGCTACAAAATATGCGAAAATGATTTTGAGTAGACAGTCATAGTTCTAAAAAAAGGTATTCTATAAAAGTAAATAGAGAAATGAAGGAAATCTTTTAGAGATCGCGATCGGCGCGCACAAGTGTTACGTTGCGCAGTCGCAGCTGCTGCCCCGCGCAGTACTTCATTTGCTACCCACGCTCATTAATGCCTTCAAGTAGCATTTTTTGTCACATTATCTCCTGCTGACAGTAGATAATACATCAAATGAAATGACACAAAAAGTCGTTACTGTGTATAAAGTGTACGACTATCTAACATTTCAATAGAATTTTCTTCATTTCTAATTATATTATGTGTTTTTATCAATTTTCACCATTAGTACATTTTTTAAATCTATTTAAAATCGTAATCTTATATAATGTAGGGTCTCTATGTAGGGCCGCGTCGCATTTTCGCATACTTTCATTATATGTACATTTTTTTTGTTAAATAGAGTTTCATCTCCACTTAGGGCTGAATTGTTTTCAATAACCAGCGACTAATCAAAAGCGCGTAGTTTCCATCAGGCGTTAAATCCGTGTATACTCGTATGTATGTACTGTACAGACACATATGCAGCTGGCGCAGACGAGACACGCAACTACGCTGTTGTCATTACTCTTGTGTATCACATAAAAGACTTTGTACTACAGAATTCCTACTTTTCGTGAAATGTCACATCTCCACTGTCGGCACTAGAGAACTGAACCCTAAAGACATGGTCGCAAGGTTTGATGTGCGTCGAGATAAGATGTGTCATGTTCTAATGAGGGTGGCGTAAAGAGCAGCGCATCTTCAAACGACATGCTAATTGACGGCGGCGTGAGACGACATCTTTACCTAGAGATATTAACGTAGACAGACACACCGCTTTTACCCGAATTGCTGACCTTACAAAGCAGTTATCGATTTGATTCCTACAAACAAGAGTTTTTAAATTACTTACCATGTTACATCAGAGACAATTAGACCTCGTGGCGTTATATCAGGGTATTGAATCTTTATAGTTAATTACAGAACATGAATCTCATATAGTCGTTGGTTTAAATTTGAAGTGATATTGACGATGTTTTTAATTTAAGGCATGTTTTTTGAGCTCTATTTGTAAAATTTTTACAATTGGGAAAATATACATATCATTATTTTATTCCATGCGCTAAATGTATAATTAATGGCCTTAATTATTTTATCAAAAATGACCTGTAGGTAATATTGTACCTAATATTGAGCATCTATTCGTTGCGGAAAAATGTGTACTTATGTACGTTTGCCAAGTTGCTTACTCCTACAGCCTCTATTTGGCAAGTCTGAATAGTAAGCTGGTAACGCGCAATGTTAGTGACAACTTTTCCCCTTTATCAAGCTGAAATTTATTTTTTTGCTTGCGGGCTATAAAGTTCAGAGTGTGTATACGCAGTTTTTTGTCTCTTAATCATCTCAGTTATTCATCTCATAACCGTAATCACACTGATGATACACGTTGAAGAATGTAGGTGTATAACTGATTTTATTGATGGGCTCGGGTCACTCCTAAGACTAGGAGAAATAGACCTGCTTTGGCTAGAAGGTTCACGTTGGCTAGAAGGTTGAAAGTAGAGTTTTAATTTCGAGTTTCCCATCTCTTCGCCAAGGTGTGTAATTTAGGTAACTCCCTACGAGAGTTCAGATGCTTAACTCCATTATCATCAGTGACATTATGACGAAATTCCCAGGAAACTCAACAAATATATTTCTATTTGATGGACGTCTAGGTAATACTCTATTTGATGGTAGATAACACGGCGGTGTTATCAAGTTGAGGCAAAGATATAAAATTTTCGTTTAAAATAATCTTTAGATGATTTATGACCGTACAATGAATCATTTTGCCAAAGATATTTAAAGACTGTCACTATATATACGTTTCCCACGGAATTTGCGTTGGGTTTTCCCACCTACCTAAATTTGCAAGATGATTTTTATTGTTTTCTACAAGAGCAGAGAATGATGGTTATAGTTTTTAATAGATAAGAATATATTCCTTATTCTATAATTATAACATGCAATAAATATGTATTGTATATTATATTTTTTATTAAATGTCCGAAAAATAGACATAAGAAGAAGAAACATGCATTTTGTTATAACACAATGGTAATAAAAATGCTATTTCAATTTTTTTCCTTTGAGGTTTCCGTAACCCTAAAAATGATCCTACATATATTAATAAATACTTTAAAATCATAACTAATTTTTATTAGTATAATTTTTATACACATAAAATATTATAAAATTTATGAAGAGATAGTCTTCTAGCCTACATTTGGTTAAGAAAGAAAATAACATTGTATTCTATTAAACCTAACTAACATCTTAAATGCATTTTATATACATCGAATCCAGCTTTATATATTTCAAAAACAAGTAATTACCCTATATTTTAGTTTGAAATTCAGATAAAAAATTATACTACGTACAACATAGCTGAAGTTCCTAATAAAATCAATTGCAATATAACATGGTTGCTATGTGCTGCACTAACTAAGGAACTATTTGAATAAAACCACTCTGATGATTGCGATAAAAGGAGATAATACCCATTATAGAGTAGGTAAAATTTATTATTCAGTCAATAAATGATATTTTCTCTCATGATTTTTAAGATTGATCGTTTAAACATTTTATATTTACATATTTATGTTTACCTTTTCTATTGGGTATTCATAAAAATTTTATAGTTAAGCTTTTATCTCAAGCATACTAGTGATTTGAAAGTGCTTAAATTGTCCAAATTTTAACTCAAAATGCAATCAAATTTCTGACGGATTAAAAAGAAGTGGTTTGGATTTCATGTAAAGCTACTGAATTAGCTACTCACTGAAGCACTCCTTTGAATCAGATACATAATCTTCGGCACAGCAAATCATGTTGTCATGTGTTTTTTCCTCAAAAGTACCTTGATACATGTTTGTACATCCCTTCTTTTGTAAATACGAAAATGCTAAGCTTGATTTTATTGACTTCTCAACTCACTTACCAAGAGATGTAAGGGATAAGGATGAAGATTATGAGCTGGCGCCGAGAGACATGTTCTTTCAGCGGGATCTTGCCCGCAATATCTTTTAGTGCCGACAGTAAAACTAGCCAAAAATAAAGATCGCGTCCCGTCCGCATTCGTCGAGGGTCTTATTGAAGATTATTGCTATCTATGTTTCATTTGTTTTTCCATCCAACTATAATGCGGTTTGTGTGGTTTCGTTGATTCGGACAAATCTTGGTTCGTGTTTAACATTAAGTTTACATTCTAGTAGGTATGTTGACCTTGATTTATTATGTAGGTTAGCAGATATCGGTAGCAACGTCTCTTATCTCCGAGACTGTAATGTCAGTGATTTATTGCAGTCTCCGTCTCATTTTGTTTTTGATATTAGACGTTCTCTGTTCCACTCTGACTGCACAAGACGCATAATATTTAATTAGGCCATCATTGAGATCGATGCGGGTGCTCTGGTGGCGAACCACCCGGTTGCTTTATGGTAGACATTGTTTATAGCACAAGTATAGAGTTGCAGACATAACATTTGATACATCTTTGGATTTAAGTATGTAATGATAGTAACTTATTTTACAATAGGTTTTTACATAAGAATTTAAAATGGACGAAAGCACCGTTATTGACGAATAATCTCGATCGCTATAATTATTCCTTCGTCAATAATATCTACGCCGTAAAGCAATAGTGGCCTTGTGAATAATCGGTCATAAATATGATAAGAGAAATATTGTTTATTCAGAATGTGCTCCGGTCAAATGCTCAGACGCACCCTGCACTAACATCTTGTACTGTTACTATTTCTCTTCTCAAATGGTAGGACTTTTTTAAGGAATTAATAGATTGATTATTTACTTACCTGCGTAATACATTTTCGACAAATTGGTATCATTATTATATTACTATTCTTAAAAATAGCATTGAGCATAATTTTTATTTCCAATTGAACATAATTTTCTTTGACGTCTTCAACATGTTTCTCAAGTCTAAGCGGCGATGGTTAAGTTAATTTAAAAAAAATCGATATATTAATAAAGGATAGATTTTTAAGTGACAAAATACGAGAAATAATGTTTGTTGTGATATACTCGTATATACAAGCTTATTGAGCGCGTGGTTAAAATATACATCATCATTTTTAATCTAATCTTTTGTCTGACGTAGTAAGTGCGTTTAGGTAGGTACTTAATACTTATGAAAACACAATATGATGGATTACAAAATTTTAATAAAATAGCGTTTAAGGCAGTTTAGGCTGTGTTTATTAATGAAATATTTTATAATGTGTTATACAATCTGCTACTGGTAGGGTATATGTCAAATCATTTAATATTATCAATATTCAGTCAGAGATCACTTTTCAGGTTCGGACAGTATAATGAGAATGCTATCTACCTATTCACTAATAGGTAGATAGCATTCTCATTATACTGTCCGAACCTGAAAAGTGATCTCTGACTGAATTAAATGTACGAAGTATGACTTTCATTTTTAGGCATTAAATCGGAGCATGTAATCATTGATGTTAATCGATGCGATCCCTAATAGGTGTTCTTAGGGAAATTTCGTAAGGAGGCAGTGGACTGTATAAGTAACTGGTCTATTCAAGATTCGCAATCAAACTTGAAGTTTAGGTATTTTAGTTAACGTAAGGAAACAACAAGTTACAATGAATTTGATATTATTAATTCTATTATTAATGTAAAATGAATTTGAGTCTGATCCGTAATTCGTTTGAATTTGAAATGTGTCTCTAACGGTACAATTTTCGCAAACGTCAAAGCAACGTTTTGCGTTTTGTTTAAGCATGCTAACAATCTGCGTTTAGTTTTTTAAAAACATACAAAAATGTAGTAAAATAATAAAAATATATAAACAACGATATTCATTCTAAATACCTATTCAGAATGGTAATTCTGAACAATTGAATAAAAAAGAAAGTCAATTTCTCTTTGTATATAACTTTTTGCTTAACGAAGTAAAGAAATTAGGTATATAACACATTATTGAATGACCGATTATATTATTAAAATCTGTAGATAAAGGGTTCAACTCATTTTTTATAGACATAATTACAGATCTCTATGTTTAAATTTAGAACAGTAAATAGGAAGGACCAGTGCATGATATATTCAAAGTTCATTTTCTAGACAATACATTATATTGTTTTTGCCTGAGTGCATGACGTTTACTTTACAAAGCCGTTTACTTTACATCAACTATTGGCTTCGTTGCACGAGCGGAGAGACGTTAAGTCCGTCTTATTGCTTTGTGGCTTGTTCATTGTCTGAAGCACGGTAAATCGCTCAGCTGCTGCCGGTAAGTAGCCGTTGTTTTACATTGTAATGATTTGGCACTTTAAACATAACATTGAGAAGACGATTTCTATAGTTAGTAAAAGATGTCACAATATTGACTTTTAATAAATCGTTACTAACACTCATTAGATGAACCCTAGGTGCTTGTGTAGATCTGAAAACCTTATACTTTCAAGAGTTAATTAACTTAAGACTGAAAGCAGAAACTTTTAAGTGCGAACCATAGTCTCGCTGATTATAGAATTAATACAAAAGAAATGTAAACACTGAATGGAGAAACAAGGTACGCAGGGCTGTTGATACTTAGGATAAATAAAATAAATAATGAAGAAAGTAGGTAAGGTAAAAAAAGGAAGCTTGTCTAGAATAGTCCCAATATATTTTCTACAGAATCAATTTTTTTATAGATACATACCCTTAAGTGTTATTATTATTTTGATGGTCCGTTACAGCTTGTAAAGAAAATCTACCAAACCATCAAACCGCCATATTTATTCTACAGTTAAGTCTGTTTCAGGGTCTCTATAATAGCGTTAAGACTAGGTACACTACACTAACGACTATCATAAAAATGACTAGGTATCATTTTGTCTAGGTCTTTTGCTTCATCTACACAAAGCTTTACGTAAAATAGAATTACCTCTTGTATTTTACTTAATATTTACAATAAACATTTTGATCACACGTATAAGTACTGGGGCTTGATTCCAAAATATCGACAACCATATCGACACATTTCCTTACATTTGTTGCAATAAAATTGAAATCAAAATTACTGTTGTTTACTACTTCATATACTTAATTAATGTATAACGCTTAGACTATTGAAAATATGATTGAAATTTTTATTTGTACAATTTGTACTTAAGTCAAATACAAAAAAAATGTTTTGGTGTTAGTATTTTTTTTTAATAATTTTGTTCACCTGACGCACGAGTATTTTCTTACAAATTCCCTGCATGGGCTCACGCTCCTACTCAAGTGATTGGAGCAGAATCTTGTAGTCCCCTTAAAACCCGTTCGATTGGTGGTATGGTATTTTAAAGGTAAATTACATCTGTAGGATAGTAACCATTGCAGTTTTTGTTATTGACTTAAAAATCATAGCGGTAGGTAATGTAGTAGGGAAGATTGTTATTTGTGTTTATTGCTTTTTTGAAAATACTAAAATTTGGATGCAACCTCTGACAAAACAACATATCCAAAACAAAATGATGTTAAAAATATATATTTTATGTGCAACAGTTAACTCAAAGTAAATAATAATATTTATGTATTAGCTTTGCATTATTTCTGAATGTCATATTCATAAACAGCTTAACATAACAAATATTATGAAACGCCGTAATCGTCACGCCAAAATATATCCGTCGCCGTCTTGATATGGACAAGCTATTTCAATGTTTTTTATTCAATACTACCTTGATATATACCTAATTGCCATAATTACCATCTGAGGAGCTTGGTGGCGCATTGGCGCTTGCGTTCAGCGAACGATTGCTAAGGTTAAGCAACGTTCGCTGTGGTCAGTCCTAGGATGGGTGATCAAAATAAGGAACAACTCAAGCTCCTCCGTGCTTCGGAAGGCACGTTAAACAGTGGGCCCTGCGCCTGATCTCGCCCCGGTCGTGTCGGTTAACCGTCCCATCGGACTAGGCGAGTGAAGGAACAGAGAGTGCACTTGCGTTTGCGCAGTCACTTGTGCACTATAATATCTCCTGCGCAGATGGCTAGTCTCTGTGGAGATTGGTCGCCGTGACCGAATATCGGTTAGAAGGACATTATTAATTACCATCTGCATTTTATCCTATAGGACATACATCATTTATCGAAACCTAATCGATAATATTGGAAATGCGTATGCACTCAACTATTGAACGCACACATTCGTCACATTCTAACGAGCTGTACGTTATATTCCAGTAGCAGTATTTTACGAGTATACAACTGGCTAGAGTTGTAGGTTGCTACTTTTGAGTTTTGTAACATCATCACATCTGCAGCATCGGATTGATTCTGATGAAATTTTGTTTAAATAATTCGATAAGATAATAGAAATTGTTACGTTTGTTTTCAAAAGTAAACTTTAGTATCTCGCAGTGCGTTTCACCACAGACTCGGAATGGGTTTAGATAACAATGAAGAAAGAAATACACGTCAAGATTCTCAACTTTGATAAGATAGGAGGCGCCTCGAAAACGTACAAACAATAAAGTAACCGTTCAAGATATCACACGGGTAAACATTTTTTTCGGAGATCTCTAAGTATCATGTCAAGTTGCATGTTTTCTCTTTGTTCTTTCACGAATCCCGATGAACAGATTTTTTATGTTTTGGTTATAGTAGATTTTTAGCCGTCCACTTTGAGCCGTTGTCCCCCGTCCCGCTTTGGCGATATAGAGAGTTTGGACTATGAAGTCATTTGACAGCGATAAACATGACGTGGATAGCTAGTATGTTAAGAGGAAATACCAAGGTTGAGAGAATTCAAAAATAGATACCAACTTATTTGTAAAATGTATTACTGTCGCGCTGTGTGCCCGAACAATCGAATAGAGTGCGATAGCGGCTACTGCAGCTCGGAAAATACCTATATAATAAAAAGATATACGTTTCGTAGTCCCCTGTTTTCTCCGCCAAAACTAGACCGATTTATAACTTTTTCCATTAAAAATTAAAGAAAGGTTTTGGATGTGTTTCTATGTTTTTCCTAAGAAAAACATAGAATGTTTAAATATACTCGTAGCAGCAAAATAGGTCAATATTTTTCAGAGTTTTGAAGGTTTATATCTCATTTAACAATTAACTCAATAAAAAGGAAAACATAAGAACATGCTAATAGTGGCCATTGACTTTTCTTTGGAATGAATAAAACAACAAATTGCCATTATCCAGCAAGGAAACAGGGGACTACGTTTGTATGGAAAAACAACCCACACTATTTCCTCTTAAGAAGATTGTAGCAAGTGAAAAACTGTGATTTCTGCCCTCCCACATAGGATCGAAATGAGAGTTGTAAGTATAAATGTATTAAGAAAATGTTTTTATTGAATAATCAAAATTAACTATTATGGTCGTCTCATATTCCACCAAGACCATGATTTAAGAAAATGCTATAGAGGGCTATATATAAGAATCTGACTCTGGATCATAGACGATGTCCAATGCCACATGACATTATTTGCGAATTTTATCCGATTACTATAAAAAGAAAACATTCAAACACTGATAGGTGAAAAAATAAATCCAAAAGAAAAGCCTAGAGAATACCTACTAGAGAATAAAGCTTCAATTAGATGGCGAAAAAGAAAAAAAAAACCACTGATTCTGCATTTGTATATTTCCAGTGTAGTACTTTTATGGGTCGATCTCGTTATATTTGAGAGAGAATCGACAATGAATGTAGGTACTCAGTATTACAGTTTTATGCAATGGCTCCATGATTTGAGTGAAAGTGTTTGGATGAAGGCCAAGGCACATCCCGACGTCACGATAAAACGCGATTGTGGAGAAATAAGAGAGTTTATTCCACTTTTAAAGAGATTTAATGTGAATCTTGTTGAGCTGTGAGTAGTTGTGTTAGTTTTTCTAATTTTCTGCCATTTCCGCTTTTCTTAAAGTCTTAGGACCTTAATATTGAATTCTAAAAATATTTTATTCTTATTGTTGAATGCGTTTTTCTTAAAAGAGTATCATAACCTATTGATTTCTAAAAAATTTAATGAATCCGATTTAAAATTTGGGCAACAGGAAGTTACTGTGCAAATGTGACATCGGGAACTGTAATTTTAATTGGTTTGTCATGTACGAATATCTATTAACTAGCTGTGCCCGCGAACTACGGTTCGCCATTTTTTTTCCGTTTTGGCAACATTTTTCATTGTTGCCCAGCTCCTATCAGTCATAGCGTCGATAAATGAACTATCCAACACAAAATGAATTTTTCAATTTGAATTAGTAGTTCCTGAGATTAGCGCGTTCAATCAAACAAACAAACTTCAGCTTTATAATATTAGTATAGATAATAATTTATAACACGAAATAACCACTAAATACATTTTTAAAATTCACCGATAACATTATAATGATCAAAGTTTGTACGCTTTGTGAACATTGCACTTCTAAATGTTAATTTTAACATCGTTTCAATCTTACTTCGATCGGCTGCTAGTTATTAGGTTACCAGGAAGTAAGGCTATCGGAGTGATAGACATTCACTCCTGCTCAATCGTGTTGTCTTGAGTTAATGTCGAGACAATTGCTCCCTGATTTATGTGTTGCAAATTATACTCGTAAACACACTGACTGGCTGTCTCTAGTATATTTATTCTAAATCTGTAGCATGTCACCATCCCATCTTCTAGAACTAGCATCTATTTAAAAAAGGCTTCGGTGAGTGACTGTCTGAGGTATCAACGTAGAGCTCAAACTTGGAGCTATAAGCATGAAATTCCGTGCAATTCTCGTTAGCTTATGTAGACGCCCAATAAGGAAGGATTGTTCAAAATTCCCAAAGGAAGATCCATCCAGAGGAATCCCCATCCAAAAAATAAGGAATCTACATTGTTGAGCCTTATTAAAGCAAGTAGTTCGCGGGCATTATATAAAATTACTAAAACTACATGTCCTGACTGATTCATCATCACCGAGCCTAATCCATTAAAGCTTAGTCATATGCAATTTGATTAGCAGGGAACAGGGGAATGGCGATTTTAGGCCCTGAATGCACAACAAATTTGATACAGTAGAAAATTATAAAATATTCGTAATTAATTTTTCCTTCTAACTATTACATCTTCTAATTATAACTTTAACATCCACTGAGAAAGGGTTTTTCCAACCCTAATATCCAACCCTAAGGGGGGTAAATTAGGGGTTAAATGCTTATATGGAACTAGTAATTTTTGAAGTTGGAAGCATGAAATTTTGTATTTAAGCTGACAAATAGAAATGAGTGAACACGTGAAATGTGAAATAGGGATTGAAATTTTGTGTTTTGTTTGAATATCACACTATTGTTAATGTGATACTCAAATAAAAAACAAAATATGTGCTCAACGTATTTCTAGGGAATTTTTTAAAAGCTTTTACTTTATAGTTTGAATTGTTATTATTTTGAGAAAATATAGAATTACCACGGGAAAAACGAAAATATCGCAGGCAAAGCAGCGGGCAAAAAGCTCGTTAGTTATAAATGTAGGTAGGTTTGTCTGCTCATCCGTTGTTAACGTGGCAGTGGAGCAACTGACCATGATTTTTTGCATACAACATGGAAAATAAGCAAGCTAAAGTCCACTTGTTTTAAGCGGTTACCACAGTGTGTGGACATCCGCCAATTAAATGGAGTCATTTCAAAGCTGAGCCTTCTCTCCAATAAGCTCCGGCTATACCTCACTCGAACGCACCATGATGTTATTTGGCTACTATGAGTCAACAATTCATTATTTTCACAGCTAATAGCAAGTGCACTTGGCCTCCTTCTTCACTTGATGGAAATTTGAACCAAAGATAGAATAGTGTGTGTGTGTGTGAGTCTCTGGGTGTTTCTCATCTAATTGTTAGAATACAAAAAATGTCAACATTGTTATTGTAGCGATGAATAAAAGTACGATAGTGTAGTAGAGTATAGTAGTAGTCAGTCTAGCTTAGACAGATACCACTTTTACGATTCTACCGGGAAACGGCTGCTCGACAGGTGTGTATGAGAATCCGCTCAGAGTGTTTCGTTTATTAGGTTTGTAAAAGAGTATTTTTACCCACGATACGGAAGGTATTTCTACTTCACACAACCAGGTCAAACCACAAAGATCACATAGTCAAGAATTGTGGAGAAAAGGTAAAAGTACCATATTAAAAAAAAAACATTAAAAAGAATGAAAGGAGAATATCGAAAATCGCCCTATGATCAACAAAGATTTGACTTACGTCATAATAATGTGCATATTTTATGTCCCATCATAACAGCTCCTTTACGTCCCCACCGAGGGACTCGAGCCTACCCTAAGTTAAGGTGTTTAGGCCTTAGTCACCCACGTTGGCCCAATGCGGATTGGTTGACTTCACATACACCTTTGATTTCTTTTTAGATGTATGCAGGTGTTTTCCTTCACCGTAAGAGCGTCAGACATATGTACATAGGAAATTCGAAAACGAAGTACACATTGGTATATGACAGTCTCGAACCCCAGACCTCCCGATTAGCAGGTAAGTGCCGAGTCTACAGCTCCACTGACGTTCGCTATTTTACGTCTAATCGTACAAAAAAGTATTTTTTTCACTGCTGTTGGTATTGGGGCGAACGATGTATGGACGCAGTACAATGTCCTGTTGATACTTTTAATCGGCACCACAACATGTAACAAGTCAAAATAATTAAAAGTAGGTACTGCAATTTGTGTTTAGGTTCTAAATATAAAATTTAAAACGATATATTATTCATTTTTCTTATTATAATTTCAATTGATGTTATCAACTCATAGTTCAACTCAAATGTTTGCATTATAAAGAACCTTAAAAATGCAGAAGTTGTTCACGTATATTGCAACGTTAGTTATTTAATATGAGTTTAATACAACATTTTAAAATACATGACTGCCAGTCTAAATAAAAGCGGACATAATACATGCTGCTAGTAATGTCAACGCAGACTATAAACCTGTTAAACTATTTAATATAGACATCAAGATAAGACATCGTCGAACAATTTTATGTCAGAAGTCCAAAGTAAAGAAAATAAATCAACATTTGAATATTTAAAAAAAAAATTCATTCTAAGAGCCAAAAAATAACCAATTATATGAAGGCAGGTTATTATAGTTTCGTAAATGAAGGTGTCTATGGATTACGGGAGCTGCTTAAAATAGAGTTGGTAATTAATAAACACGAAGAGCTTAACGTTTTGATATTCTAAAATATTTTATTCATTACTGTATTAGTTGGCACTCTTTGTCAGTCACATCAATCAGACCTATCGAAGTCCAAAGAGCCGCTATATAACATCTTCTGTTACTGACCCAGCGGCTTCGGTTTGGACATTATCAATCACTTAGACCGTATACACATCTGCCTACACGTTTCGAGTTTCGAGAAAATGATTCACTTTACTAAAGGCTCGGATAGTTTCTTTACGTTAAACGCCACATTAACCTCTAGGATCATGTTCATCTAAATTTGCAACTTTTTGGTTTATCTAATTTTAACTGTCCCTTTTTGGTAATGTTTATTCGAAGACCACGATACCTAATTTGTTTTCGTTCGTCCAATTTACAATTGTTCCTTATTGACGTAGACGAAGACCGTACAGTACCCGGCACTAAATAACATCCATCGAATTTTGAAAAGAGATAATCAAAAAGTTACGCTCTCGTAGAGCTTTATATCGTTCGCACGAGGCACAGAGTATCCGGTATCTACTACAAACTGTTGAGATAATTAGTTAAATATTATTTTGGATGGTTCCTTGTCAACTGAACTGTCAAACTTAACTTGTGAGAATTAAGGACCTGCTTTATAATATACATGTCTTCGTATATTATAAAGCAGGTCCTTAAACTTAAGCTTTCAGGTTTCAAAAACTGTCTGTATACTGTGTGTGATAACGCTATACGAAAATAGAACAAGCGATTCCCTCTATAAAACTCGATGTTCAGTATTAATCCGCGGGTATTATACTGTCACCATTTTTTTGGTTCATCCAACTTTAATTGTTCCTTTCTGGTTCAGGCGAAGATCGTAACTAGTTTCAAGTGGAGTTGTAAATTCATCATCAAACGGTCCAAGTGCCAGCGAGCCTAAGACGGAAATATCCAATAGCAAATCACTATCAGCGATTGTAACTATTAAATGTTGATTTTGCGATGTCGTATTAATCTGGGGAAGCTCTTTAGATAGTAGTAATAGTAAGTTTATGCTATTCTTGATTGCTTCTAGTTTTCCAACTCGATAAAATTTAATTTTCATTAGTTTCAAACGAATCAAGTACCTACAAAGAGTAGTTGATGAAGGATTTGCAAATCACACGTAAGTAAATATGCGTAAATTTGTATGCGCAATTTGTAAGCACCAACTATATACTGAATTCTAGATACAGTAGTTGGTGCTTACCTACAAACATAGGAGATTTAGTTAATGTTGAAAAAAATACAGGACGACGTAAGGAGATAATAGACATAAATACTTCTAATATTCACAATTTTCTAATCAACTCTGGGAACCTACTCGTCGCGCACGCAGTGTTTGTTTACCACTAGTATAGCTAGACGATAGGTGTTGTTAAGAACTATCGCAATTGTAGCTAATCATGATGACATAGATAAAAGTACATTCTACTATACTGGATTTACATGGTAATATGATGACTTAGATAACAATCATTGTTATAACAGACACACAGTTAATAGGTAGGTAGACATACAGTTTGGGATAATTTAAAAACAAAGCAAAAAAAGAAAAGGAGATTATGAAACTGAATGATTGTCATAAAAGATGATTATTTTGATTAAGACTTCAGTTTCTAAAAAAAGAAAGTGTATAAATATACCTAACGTTAATGTAAAACTCATATTACATATAGAGATCAGGTATGAAATTTCTCATAGCACAAATTTAGATTAATGACGTGAATAGCTCATTTATTATTATCCGACTACGTCGTCTAGTTATTATGAGGCGATTAAATTGCTATTTGATTGACATGTTTTGAATGAATAGGACAGATTAGCGTATTATGATTTCCATTGATAAGTCTGTCTCAGGGAATCAAAACAAGAAATATATAAAATCATTTATAGTATATCATGTGCAATTATATTGATTCTGAATGTTGTTTAATGTTTTTGTTATTGGAGATACCAACTCAAAAAAAATATAACTATTAGTTGAATTTAAGAATTTAAGTGACATTTTAAATGCGGAATGATTTAATCTTAAGAAAGTAAAACTAAAATCACAAATCATTGAATGATTTTATAAAAAAATACTAGTCATTTAATAGGATTCAGAATATGTGATTTTAAATTTTATCCTGTTTAAGCTCACTGCCTCCGGTGTCGCTGGCAAATAAAGTCCAATTGCCAAAATTATATGATTTGTTTACCTACTTTGTAAATGCTGATATTGACAAGTTGGCTTACTAGAATGCAATAGATTGCATATGCACTTTATAATGCTTTAATATTCAAATTAGGATCTCAAAGGTGTACATATATTGACATGCTTTTAAACACAGACAATAAAAATGAAAATGAAGAACACAATCTAGCATTATGACCATTAATGCATTAGTTCGACTCATTAAATTACAATTCATTTTCGTAAAAAATAACAAACCTATGGCAAAGTGTTTCAGATAGCCAAATTGAGTTACTAGTTGACACTTGAAAAACCTAATCGACACTATAAAGAACTAAACCTCGAATGCGCGTAACAGTGAATTGAATGTAGATTTGACGCCATTTTGTCTGTGATAAATTAATTGCTATTTTTGTTTTATTTGAATGCAGATGAAGTACCACTGACAGTTATATAAAGTTGTTAACCCACGACAATAGCCTCCGGTCACAATTTTTTATAGTTACCTAGCAAAATGGAAGTGGAAGCAAAGTCCAAATATGAAGATGGCTGTTGCAAACTGCACTTGTCACCCTCACCTCGGTCAGCGACGTGAGGGTGACAAGTGCAGTGCAGCTTTTCACGTTTTTTAAAGTTCTATTTTTTGATTGTGCGATAAAGAAAATGAGTTGCCTTTCTTATCTCGCGTTGGAATGGTACTTACAATAAGACGGACGCAGGCTAGCACGAATAGACCTAAAAAGAAATCGAGATGGTGGGATTAGGTAAAAAAGTTCTTCAGAAGACTAGGTATGGGCGGTAGAACGCGCTTAGTCACGTAATATTGCGACGTAGTTTCTTCGACATAAAGACCTCACGCTACATTAGTATACTCCTAGCGGAAAGATCACTCGCAATTTGAGCAATAATAAGTAGGATTCCGATGTATTCTGACGCGTGGATCTAGGATTCATACTTATAAAAAATCAAGTACGGTCCAGACAGTGTGACGACTAGGCTGCCCTGGAGTTCGTTATGTAACATTGTGTTGTAACAAAATAATATCATCAATTATAAGCAGTTGCTATTCTTCACAATTTTATGATTATGTCATTGAAAGGGTACCAAACCAAATAAATAAATAAAAATAAAATTACTATTGTTGGGCGATACCCTTGTTTGTAGTTTATACACTACAAACAAGGGTTGTTTCGAGACAAAAATACACTTAAGTACCTGCAATGAAATCGACCCACCTGTACGCTTTGGTTCAGAGCGCGAAGAATCAAAACCTACCATCAAGAAATAATATCTTTTACATTTCACCAGTTTTTACTGTGACAGATTTAGGTTTATTGACTTTACAAACAGAAAACTAAAATGTTGAAAAATACCTAATATTTTTGGAAAAATCAGCTCAATAAAGGGCCAATAAATCTATGGGAATAATCAATTTTTGAATAAACATTGATTCAATTAAGTTTTAACACTATGGACAGAAACAGAGATTGCATAAATAGCGTAAAAATGAGAAACAGGGTTTTCCGAAGAAATAAGTCTATTGTCAGTAACACTTCTTTTATACATGTTGAAAGTATGTTTAAATAAAGCTTATAAAATATTCTTTTATAGTAAGTATTTACAGTTTTTGTTTGTCTAATTTTATTTTTTACATTCATTTCCGAATCTAAACTTATGAGGTGGGTCGATTTTATTGCAGGTAAGTGTACATATTTCTCACACTACAATCACTGATTGTAGTTTGGGAAATGTTTTTGTCTGGAAATGATACGAATAACAGTAAGAGCGCCACGATCCGCCCCTATTAATTTTATATAAATGTTTAATTGTGTAAGTAGTTTTTTAAACACTGGACTGAGAAAATGTTTAAGGTCATCTACAAAAAAGTTTTTATGTGGCGATCTCATGTTTAATTATTATCCAGTAGGGTCTGTATGAGGTGGCGCTGTGGACTCGGCACTCGCCTTCCAATCGGGAGGTCCGGGGGTCGAGACCGCCATGTACCAATGTGTTTTTCGTTTTCCGAATTTCATATGTAGATTTGCCTGATGCTCCTACAGTGAAGGAAAATATCGTGAGGCAACCTGCGTACATCCGCGAAGAAATTCAAAGGTGTATGTGAAGTGGACCAAGTGGCACTGGGCCAGCGTGGTTGAGTAAGGCCTAAACACCCCTAACTAAGGGTAGGCTCGAGCCCCTCGGTGGGCATGGGTGTGAGTTGTTATGATGAGGGTCTGATATTGGTTCTCATTTTGTTGATAAAGTGTGACTAATTGGTCGAATATGCTCCATGATTTCATTTTAAGTATCAGATATTTTTTTTATATCTGAATTCAATTCTCGTTTATCCGTTACAAACACGCTACTGTTCTCTTACAATTTTAAATCGGAAATATCTAATACGAACGAACGATACGATATAACGAATATACTAGCGAGTCTATAGACAAGCACGATCTTTTCCTAATTTAATATCATACTGAGACAGTAAATACGCTTTTTGATTAGGAGTTTTTGTTTCTTAATCAATTTATGAATGCTATTGTAATTCTGAAAAGACGTCCACCAGAACGGTACGTATAGAAATGGATGGTGCAAAAGAACCTTACATTTACTCGTATTTAATTTTGAATTCCATTAGTTTGTAGCTTCAAAACTTTAGTTATCGACATGAAAAAATTCGCGCGAATAGTGCTATTTCTAACGAACTAAGATAATTAAATAAATTCTTTCTGAGCAGACATTTCTGTACCGGCGAAATTTAAAAGATTTTAAGTCGAGTGACGGACAGTTAGGCGGAGAAACAACGTTGTGTACATAATATATCATTACAAGAAAAAGAATTTGTTAAATTCTAACTACTTTTAAAATATATTTGGGTACGTGGAGCATTGAAATATGCTTATAGTTACTAATCCGAGAGAGACATAACAAAATGTTACAATAAAGAGGACGATTAACTGTATATTCACATTTTCTTATTTATGACAAGAACCGGGTAAAGCAAAATAAACGGAACGAATATTCACAAAAGTGCTCACATTATTATTCTGGAATTTATTACTAATTTCTTAGACACTTTGGCACCGCGCTGCAAAATTTTACCCACACTCGCCTAATCTAACATCTCAATAATCGGCACATTCATTGTAATAGCTTTCCCAGTTTCAACTCCGAATCACCTAACTGCGTAGGTACGCTACGCGTTCGCTTCGCAATAGCCCAGAACAATATTCAAGGCGGCTTCAAAACTAAAATAATATTTTGTTATATTGTGCGTCTATAATTAAAGTGAGAAGAGAGTCGAACCGGTTCAAAAATAGTTTGCGCGACACCGTAAATCTCACCGACGACGAAACTTGCAACATAAATCATTGGTAGGCACAGCACTGTTTGGTACACTGAATTTTATTGCACACGTAGACCAATAACATTATGTCATAAATAGCAATTAACAGGAAATATTTAATCATCGTAGTTCATTAGAGCCAATGATTCTAAAACTTTTCGTGACTAGGGACGTTATATTTTTTGTAGTTAGCATACCTATTATAAAAGAAACTGAATCAATAAAAAAATAATTGATGACATACAGTTATATGTATGAGATTCTTAATAGAAAACTATACTCTCAATGGAAATATTAATATTAGTATGTGAATCGTCTTCACAAGTTTGATTATCCTATACAATTTAATTATCACATGCTTCCAGTCCATCGGGTATAATTTTTTATTACAAACCAAGCAGAAAAATCTTGCTCGGTAAGTTGTTAACACTACTTTTTAGCTTCTCCACTACCAGCGGTCCACAGACCATTGGTTGAAAACCACTGATTTAAACACATCGTGGTTGTGGTCCGTCTGCCATTGCTCTTTTAAAGGGTGCTTAAACTTCGTATGTTTGAGGACATGGATGGACGTAGATTCTGTGTAAATACATATTTTTGCTTGCGGCTAGATTTTATTACCAATTACGTTTTATACGGCGAGCTATTCTAGCAATTGAAATAGGAATTTTATTGTTATAACCAGAAGCATCTCACGTGGATTATTTATATTATGGTAGTTGTTTTTTATTAGATAAATATTTTTTTGTTAACTTTCAAATACTTAGATTGCAATTAGATTTCTTGTTTGTCAATTGTATGTTTACGCTTGATCTACCTTAGTTAATTTAGTGTGCATAGATGATTCCGTAAATTTATGTCATTATTTTCAATTAGATGAAATCAATGAATACAATTCCGCAAACGGGAGGATACATTGTGTAAGAGTTATACAGTACAAAATTCAAATGGTATACATCTGTAAGTAACGCATACGAAGTAAGAATTGTCATGCGACATGTCAACCAACAATTACTTCAGAAAAAGCTCATTAAAATTACTCGTGCATGCCACATGCATTCAGGTGACGAGTTTCTTTGTAATCAGATTATAGGCATGCGGCTGCAACAACTACTTGCATCCCTATTAAACGCGTTGATAAGTGGGCACAGCAAACCAATAAACACATATTTCAAAGGCGCGGCCATACGCTTGTTTAACGTTAACGTTAATTTAATACAGCCGTAACGTTACTGAAAACAGTCTACTATTGTGCGCGTTATACGTCAGTATCATAGCAAACTACTGGATTATATTCCGCATGCGTTATGTGTATCCCGCCGATATAGACAGTTGGATTTTATGGCATTGCCAATGTGGACTTTGGCGCATTTGTGGGCGGCGCTACGAGTAATTAATTTGCAGTAATTTGCAATAAGAAGCTTTGCCGGATTTAGCGTCCGAACATAGAAATGTTATTATGGAGCAAATGATGAATTTTGGATTTCATAAATATTTATGGCAGAGGCGTACGATTTCAAATGAGCAGCTAAATTCTTTAAGAGCATTCTAGCTCATTTGTTCAGAATCGTAATTGATTAACATTTGATACCATATTGCAATGCTATTGGAAAAGCATTTTTTTGCAATTAAGTATCGGTGGCAAACGAATGTAGATTAAGATTTTTCAGAGTACACGACTGATTCCAATCTCATCCTTTAAAGCCAAGCTCGGGGATTGCTTCGCTTATCATGAGATAGACTGCATTTGCAAAACGATTATCCTTTTCTAAAACAATTTTTACCTGGTAAGAATTGTGAAACTTGGTATTTAGGCAATTATATAGAGTGCAGGAATTCACACATTTGAACTACTATCTATGTTCATGGAGTAAACTATAATAAAGTTAGGTTCAAATATATTTTTGGGTATAGCGAATATTTGCTTTTGATCACATACTTGTCACCTCCAGGTAGCAGGTTTCCGAGTCTAATCTTTGGTTTGTTGTTAAGAATGAGACGTCGGTATTGTTTGACATAAAATGGGATCAGTTTATTGCATTGATTGATAAATCCATGGTTTATTATCAGATGAAATGTCGTCTCTATATAAGCAATCTCTTAAGTTAGATCACAGGAAATGTTTTGACACCAGTCAAGTGTTGAGTCAATACAAATAGACGGGATGGTCCAATAGTCTAACATATCCACGTGATGATATAAATCGCTAGCGAAGAGTGGCTCAAACAGCTCGTTTCCAATGAATAGCTCAGTAATCATCTGCATTTGAGGCCATTAAGTCAATTGGCGAGTGCGCAATGAGAGGGCGACCTCAGCCGGACACCGCACCCGCTCCGCTCCTCTGCACTCTTGTTTGCTCAACAATGCATTTTTCTGTTTGCTGATTTATTTGCTCAAATAAAGACATACGTTCGCGTGCGGTGATGATTGGTGCCGTTCCAGTTTGTATCGTAGTTATATTCTCGTTCGTTCCATTAGGTCATTAACCATTCTACCATTCTTGTCCTTTGAATGGCAATTTGACCTGTCTAGTATTTGGCTTAAGCCTGGTACTGGAATATCCTAAACAATAATATGAAGCTATTGGGGAGATGGATAATAGGTCAACTACACTAATCAATAAAGTCTATGACTCAACCACCAAGACGAACTTTTTTGTAAAATCTCTTTAATAAAAAGTATAGGCAACTAATAAATTTAAGAACAAAATAGAAACGTGATGAAATATGTTCTAAATTTAAAGTTTCAAAAACATTTTTCCATAATTTTCGCTTATTTTACCATGAATTCGCAGCAAAACGTTATTCCTGTTTTAAGTTTCTTCATTTCTGGTTACAATTTTAGTTAATTGATATCGAATATTTAATCAAATGTGTTAAATCTCTTTTAACTTAAAGACTGGTTTATCTGGTTTTAGACATCATGCCACGTCGGTATTTAACTCAAAATGAAATGTTACGTGCTGTGGGTATGCTTGAAGCCGGGCGTTCCCAACGTGAAGTTGCGGATGCCATCCACTCCAACCAGTCGGTTATCCGGAGATTGTGGGAACGCTATCGGCTCACTGGGAACACGGCTGAACGACATCCTGGAGATATCGAATAACCACCGAAAGACAAGACCGTTTTATTCAGAATATTGCCAGACGGGAGCCCAAAACTACCGCTCGGCAACTCGTTGAAAGCCTAAGGTTTCAACATCAAGTGGCTATCAGCACTCAAACTGCCAGGAGGTGACTGCACGAGATCGGTTTGCATTCTCGTAGCGCTTCGACGTGGTAATCGTGCTCAGCGCTTGCAGTGAGCTCGTATTCACCTTGCGATGGCGGGAAGAAGAGTGGGCCCATATTCCTATTTTCTAACGAATCCAGTTTTGGTTTTCATCCAGACTCAAGAAGAATACGCGTGTGGCGAGCTTCTGGACGTCATGAACGGCTTCGTTGCCCTCAAGAAATTCATCGCTACCATGGCGGAACAATTATGGTTTGGGCCGGTATTTGCGTTGGTGGTACAACGGACCTCGTTTTTATACGGGGCAACATGAATGCCGAAAAATACCGCAACGAGGTGGTGGAACCTCTTGTTGTTCCACACCGAATCCAATTGGGGGCGAATTTCATCTTCATGCAAGACTTCATGCTCGCGCACATACCGCAGGATCAGTGATGAACGTTCTTCGTGAACGGGATATCGCACTTTTAGACTGACCTCCCCAGTCCTGCGATATGAATCCTATCGAGGACGCCTGGGATTTGCTCGGCAGAATGGCTTTTGAACAACTTTCTCAGAATTTACTCTCAGACCAAGATCTTTTTTTACATCTTTCTCGGACATGGAGCATAATAAAACAGGCCACTATTGGTAATCTGATATTCAGCATGCCAAGACGATGCAGAGCCTTAGCCAATGATTAAAGAGGTCCAACTGACTATTGATTTATCACCTATAATTTCTTTAACGTTTTCAAACACCAACATTAAAAAAGAAGCATTTTTAAATGTCTATTGTATTTATTTTTGCACCAATTCTTTTCTTTATTAAAAAAAAACTTTTTTAATAAAGAAAAAGAAAAGAAAACGCTTTCATACATCTAACATTGCTTATATAAAATTCTTCAAAGTTTTTAGTAATTTACGAAAATAGACTTTGTTGATTAGTGTAGTTTTTAAAAAATGAGAAATGAGGGTCTGTTAGTATTCTCTGTTAGTTACAAACTCTTAATGAAGTGAGTCGGTAACTGTTACTTATCCAAAAGTACGAGAACTTATCGATTGTATGCATTACTATTATCTGGCTATATCCATTCAAATAGTTATCATCATACACGCAGCACTTGTAACTTTAATAATGTTTGTATAAATAGCAAATATGAAATAGGCAAATTTGAAACCGAAAAAGCAATATATACAAAAACATCGTGTTACGTTTATTGAAGTACTCGTAATCTTGACGCATACGTTGGCGAAATAACAGTTTTTTTCAATTCGATGATTTTAGCATTTCGATGAATAAAACAGTGGGTAATCCAAGCGACGTTTTTGGTCGTTCTCTATTTATGAAGTTTTCCATAATTCAATGGGCATCTATGCATTGAGAACTTGGAAATAGAAAAGTCAAAGCAGAATTTGGATTGTTTACGTTTATTCTGATATGTTGAACGTGAGATTTTACGATTTCTGCGCAACGCAGAACGGGACGTATTTGGTCGATCTGCGTTCTGTACCGTGGAAATGGCACCCGTTTGCCAATACCTGAAGCTAGTTAAGTACAAATAGCACGTAATCTTAATGCTGAGGATGCAAACTGGAAACTTATTTTCCTCTTGAATTTCTGTTGCCTGCCTTTCTATTGCGCTAGAAGGCTTTTGCGCTTCGATTTTGCTTATTTGGAACGCTGAATCTGGTTTCAGGTTAGTGATTGCGCTGTATAGATACTACAAAATCTTTTATACGAATAAAACTTGTATTTACTTTTATCCCTTCCGTTGATTTTGTCATGATTCTATGAATTACTTTATGAGGCTAGATTTAAACAGAAATTTTAACCGTATTATTATAAGTAATATAAACATTTGATTGCTTAGAAATGATCATTTTGAGTTCTGTGGTTCTCTGGCTGCACATAGAGTTTTCACGTTTCACGCATAGGTGTCAAATGTTTTACAATTTGTATTCAAAGTAGTTGCGGAGCATGCAGCTATATTATTCTATAGAGCTCTAATACTAATAGCTGTCCAATAACCAAAAAATTGCTTGCAACATGTTTTCAATGTTCGGAATCATAAAGGAACTAGGTTATAATGAGAACGTTGGTTTGGTTAATTTATTATTTCTGTTTTTTATGTAAAACTTTAAATAGTTATTGTAAATGTCTAGCTTATGACAGGAATAAAAATAGAAAGCTGTCAATAAAATCACGAAACAGTTGTTGATATTCTAGTGATGACATAGTGTAATTTTATTCTATTAGATTTTAAAAAGAAAAACAGGCACCTAAAATTTAAAAACCGGAAATTTTTTGTATGCGTGTTAAAAGTTAAAAAATATTTTCTGGAAATAACATTATCTTTTGTGGGTATAATTACTAATTCCTTGTTTTAGGTCAATGTATGCGTGTTAAAAGTTAAAAAATATTTTCTGGAAATAACATTATCTTTTGTGGGTATAATTACTAATTCCTTGTTTTAGGTCAATAATAGGGGTAACGTCGTAAAATTAAAAATGTAAGATATGTTATTAATTTGTATAATGTTGCACTTTGTTGATCAAATTTTATAAAGTAAAATCACTTAACTGAACGTGTGAGTAATCATATAAAATATTATTATGAGGTATCCAAATTGTTTCGAAAAAGATTACGCTTAGATATCAAAGTTGAAAATAATACTTTCCCAGTTTATTACCATTTTATGTCACACACAAATATTTTTCAGTAGGTACGAGACAATTACAAGAGCCTTAAAATGAACTGCAAAATGTTGGGTCCATAAATCTGAAATAAGCCATCATCATCACTAAAACATGCGTTTAACCACGATTTATTAATACGATAAGTTTTGAAATTGTTATATTGTGAATATTTCTATTTTTGTCTATGGCGAGTTTCGAAAACCGACAAATATAGGAATATTCTACTGTTGTGTATTCAATAATTATAAGTATATTATTAATAAATGCATCTTTTACAGGTACAATTCTTTCATATTAATTTATCTCGTTAAAGGGTAACAAATAACACTTTATATTTACATCACTTCCGTTGTTATATTTGTAAGTTAAGTAGTCATATTCTACTAATCAAAGTAGTTTAATGCTGTCCGTAATAGTTCTTCTTACTTACTTACCCTCACAATTCTCGCAGTCAGCAACCAGCAAACCGAGTATTAGTTTACCAATTGCTGCAATTGTGTGTTAGAACATGTATTAACTGCGCATTTATTTGTCTTAGATTCTAGACTTTATGTTGTGCCGAATAGCGGTACATAGATATATTTTTATTTTCAATTTCTTATACCCAAGTAGTGATGATTCAGTTTTCCTTTTGTAAATTCAGACACCGAGAACGAAACTTTCTATCAAGAACAATTTCCTTAACAATCACTAAATAGCAAAGTAAAAGTTAAGCATGCTAGACATAAGTTTACACCCCATGCAATTGATTCATTACTGATACCTTTGAGATATGATGCCCTATGTTTAAGACCAAAAAATGTTGTAAGAATTACTTCCACGTTAGATTCACGGAGAAAATATTTTTCCCAGGGTTACGCAAGCGGTAATTGTGGTGGAGCACCTTAGTTGCCATCTTCCGATGTTTGGTAAGTGAGGCACTCCATACTTACACAGTCTGCGCGTCGTGATTCCGGAGAGAAATATTTTGTCGATTGTACCGCTCATGCCCTGGTAACACAGCTGACTCGATCAGATCTGTGCGGAACACACGCATAAATAGATCTTTCCCGGGAACCACCGGAAGCATATCTCATGCCGTAGACTAGTCGCTTGCGATCATAGAAGCTTATTACTAGACTAGATAGAGCCTAATGGTCGATGTCACGCTATGCATGATTACGTTAAGCGCACGATTATTTTACTCTATTGTTGTTCTGTAATATATTATTGTGGTGTACTCTAAGTGTTTACTGCACAATTTTATTGTATCTTGCAATTTTCATACACATTGTTGCCTGCTGGAATTGATGTCGATTTATAATGTGGAAGTGACAGTTTTGTATTGTACTCTACTAGTGTAATTTTTTGGTGTTATTAAGGATGCAGGATCGAAGCATCTGATGGTCGGATGCCGAAGAAGGGATTTGTGAAGTAACGGTGAGAGTTAACTTACTGATTGTGTAATAAAACTATAATTAGATGATGTTTCCTTTTATATGAGCGCTCGTATATTCACGTATCGGAAGGACTGGAACAACTCAAAATAGGCTCAAAATGGTGCCTGGCTCAGTGTGGCTGCTCGACAACTATAGGTATATGATAGGACTTCCAGCTCAAAAGAATTCATCGGCGAGTATGCTGTTAAATCCTCAGGAAAGGGTCGAATTTATTTCACGCGAGACGTCGCAAGGCGGACGCGACAGACTATGTTCGCCCCTAATCCGATTATGTGTAACAAAATGCTACGCGCAACCACTCGGAGCCTTGCCACTAGTTTGTGCAGTATATGTCACTGGCGTTCGCTGCGCACTTTATGGGTTATGTGAGCAACGTCGCCATCCTCTTCTCAGTTAAATTAAAATATTGGCCGTACGAATTCGGCATGGCAAATAGTTTGGCGTCAGAACAAAATGGGATGAGGAATTGAGTGTGTACAGTAGAAGACGTACAATACAATGATGAAACAAGCGAGGTTATATGGAGAGAATGAAATGTTTCTGTGCCGTTTTGATGTACCTACTGTTGAATACAGAAATAGTAATACTTAGAAGTATTCTAACTGTCTATTCATTACTCTAGTCAAGGAATAAAATATCATCAAAACATGGTTTTACTTGAATAAGTATATTGATTAGAATTTTCATATAGGTATTCACAAATCTTGATGATAGTAGGCACGGCAACACCTAGAATTTGCTTAAGTATACAAGGCATTTGCTTCCAAATAAGTACAATTATCGGAGTATAACCTACAGTTTCATTTAAACATTTTCGGAAGACGGAAACATGAAGAAAGATAAGGTTACCGCAGTCAATTCACACAGTCGGTTATTACGATGCAATTTCACAGTCAAAGACACAAAAGTATTACCTACGCAGAAATTACCGTGCCCGCTTAATAGCTCAAACGTCTTTGAAACCAGGAAAAGTTCGAAAGTATTCGTAATCTGATTACGCGAGGAAAATATTCTGTCAGTTAAGAAGTTGATATTTGCGCGCCTAGTACGCGTCGCCTTTTACATTTTAGAAAGAAAAATTATTGGCATCTAGCGTTGTCGCTCACTCAGAGACGAGGATTCACTGACTCTTTAATCCCTTCCATTGATGTGAGCACATTTTGACAACAAACTGTATTGTAAGCTCCATTTTTGTGTATTCCATGACGATAGATCTTTTTTTGAGAATGGCTATTGTCATATTTTCTCATATACAGAGTGGCACATTTAGATCGGTATGTTTGGGCAGGTCTCTAACTATAAGACATATAAAGATCTGTTCTTAGGTACTGTGTCATCGATTTTATGTGACAAAAGAAACTGCATACATAAATAAAAAAAAGACTTGTACTCAGTTCGGGAGTTAAACCCGATCGTATTGAAAAATAAAACATACATTATTTCTAATGAGATATCGTTTGTGTAAATAAATAAATTGTCATCATCATCATCACAGCTCATATACGTGTTAGGGTGATAGGCCTATTAGTCGACCACGCTGGCCCAGTGCGGATTGGTCGACTTCACATACACTATTGAATGTCTTCGCAGATGTATGCAGGTTGCCTCACGATGTTGGTGGTTGGTGGTACATGGCGGTCTCGAACCCGAACCTCCCGATTGGATGGCAAGTGCCGAGTCCACAGCGTCACCGACGCTCCATAATAAATTAAATTTGATATCAAATAACGCAAATAAAATTAAAATTGTAAAATTTTTATGCAAATTCACCACCTAAAGATACATAAACGCAATAGTACCTAAACGTATCGTTACCTAAACGAGTTGAATATTGCATTGAAAAAAAATAACTATATTTCAAACATCTAATCTAATTAAATTAAAGGATATAAAATACAATGCATTTAATTAATTTTAGATATCATGTTTCATAGTAACATTTACTGATTATGACCTTTTTTTTAGGAGGGAAATGCGTTTACGCATCCCTCGTGGTTGAGCTTAACCACGAGGGTATATGAGACTCCCCGGACCAATTCGGTCCAGGCCTTCCCACTAAAAAACCCCAGCAGCTCCTCCTTCCTTCCTTCAGGGGGAGGGGACAACAGCGAGGCTTCGTTCCCGCTGACCCCCTGCCTGTGAGACGTCCGTTGCCGGACTCCCGACACGCCAAAGGCGCGTGGCTCAGCTGCTTTGACAGTGGCGCAGGTGGTGTGCGCCGCTCTTCACCCCGAAGTGACCCGGCACTAGGTGCCCTGGGGCTGGGGTCTATTTGTATCGCGGGGCACATCCCCTCCCGCGGCCGCCTCTTCCTGGAGAATAGGGGCCCCCACGATGTCCTCGGTGACCTCCATCTCCGCCTCCACACTTGAGGTTCCGGGCTGCCGTCTTGGTGCCGCCCTCCTCCTCCTTCTGCTACGTCTTGGGGCCAGAACAAGTCTTACCCCTAAGGCGGCGGTCCGCCGGTTTCCCGGACACCGTGCATAGAGGGCATTTGGGCTTCGACGAACACGTCGAAGCCCTGTGCCTTGCCTCCCCGCTACTGTTTATGAACTACATAATCGATATCCAAATAGAAATAATGTAAGTTTTATTTTTCAATACACAACAACAGTACAAGTTTTTTTTTAAATTTATGTATGCAGTTTCTCTTGTCACTAAATTCGATTTTGTATGTCGTATAGTTACAGACTTGTCCATACTGACCGATCTAAATGTGCTACCCTGTATTTTTAATAAATTGTTTTACAAACACATTGGTATAGATTTGGAGCCAAGCGTGAATTTTTAAGAAAGTTTTCTTGTTGCTTATTTTCGTTTTTTCTCCCGTAGGAAGAGGAACTTATATTTTCCTGCAGTACAAACCATAAAGAAGAATACAAAAAAGTCCCGTTGAAATCTGTGAAGTAATTTTACTATGATACGCAGATACAGAACCAACTTTCATCCCCTATTTCACCCCTTTGAGGATGGAATTCTCGCAATAAGCTAACATTTGTGATCATGCTTTTAGCTTTAAAAATAAATGAACAGTAAAACTTTTTTTAAACAAGCTTTTTTTTTTGCATGCATGCAAAATTTCAGTTCAATTGGAAACCGGGAAGTGGGTCAAATTTAACTTGCAAGATTTCATTACAGACACCGGGACAGGTGAAAGTCAGTAATAATAATAAAAGTTGTAATATGTCTAGCTTGAATAGTTCAGGTTCGGTGATAATGAATCAACAGGATATGTAATCTATAATTACACGGTGCCCGCGAACTACGTTTCACCAGTAAAACACTAATAGCGCTATTAAAAAATGGGGGTTAGTGGTAAAAGGGTGAAAATTTAGGGTTATACTACGTATTTTTTGGTGCCAAAAAAATTGTCGAGAAAAATTTGGAGGGGGCCACTCTTATCACCGACCGACGACCTATTCTCCAACCCCAGTAAATATACACAAAAAATCATAAAAATCGGTGAAGCCGTTTCGGGGGAGTTTGAGAACAAACACTGTGACACGAGATTTTGGTAGTTATATTAGGTAAAGCTCTATGTTCTCGGCTGGAGTGATGACCTTTCCGGTAGAGCTTCAACCAACAGCTGTCCCTTCTCAAAAGACCACCTTACTCGTGAAAACCACCAACAGTATAGTGGCATTAAAAAAATAAATATATCTTATCACACAGCCATGTTATCGTTTTTGTGATCTAATCATCTTTCAATCATTTCAGTTACTATACGCTAGCTCTGCTGAACATAGACCTCCCATGTAAAAGAGGGAGGCCGCTGGATCAATGTGGGTTGGTGGGGTGAGCCAGAGCCTCAACCATTGTTCATACGTGGTTCATACTATATAGGCAGCACTGCGAGTAGTATGCGATAGTAGGTGAGTTGGACTTGGGTTCTGTTAGATGTTAGTTGGCATTACTTGCGCTCTTTTTAACAGAGATTAAAGTACACTGTGACTACTTCAAAATACAAAGCAATCGATATTGTTAAAGGACTTGTGACACGAGTTTTTGTCTGTACAAGAATCTCCCTCAAGTATCATGTGACTGTAACGTCTTGTGGTTGCTATAGTAAAACCGATATGGTATTTTACTAGTTCCTACTTGCAATTGACAACAATACCTTCATTTTAGGTAAAATTAAATTCAATCTAACGTAGGTATTACAATTTTATATAGCCTTCTTAAATGAACGTGTTATTCTTACTAATAATAAAGTAATATTATAAATGCGAAAGTTTGTGAGTATGGATGGATGTATATAGATGTTTGTTACTTTTTCACGCAAAAGCTACTGAATGGATTTGGATGAAATTTTGTAGGTAGATGGATTACGACAGGGATTAACATATAGGCTTCTTATTATCCCGGAAAGTAAGCAGTTTCCGCGGGGAAGGAGATTTACAGTTTTTTCTTTGAACTTTTAAGGCGAAACATAGTTGGCGGGCGCAGCTAGTACCTAGGCACAGATAATATAATACTACAGTAACCTAGGTACGTTATATTCATAAAAACGCATACCCAAGGCCTGGTCCATTTGTAAGCGTCATAATGTAGCTGATTTTATGAGCTAAGCTGTCTATTGTATGAGCTGTTTGCGCAGGTAGTGTTATACGTTACTGATTGTATTTAGTCAAAGGTCATAGGAGTTTTGGGTTAATAACCTTGCGGTGAAGAAACAACATAAGTTACTATTTATTTTCAAAAAGTTTTTAATCTGACGCCGCAAAAAGAACCCAACTCCACAGCAATACCCGGCATTGGGCTAGCGTGGTGGAAGAGGGCCCGAAATGACCCTCTTCCAGAAGCCCTATGTTCCAGGTACGCGGTTCCCCAGTGAAAGAAAATATTTTCTTGCCACTATTGACAGATTTATCAAATGCCTGGATGGGTTACATTTCAAAAGTACTTTAGTCTGGAATTCGTACTGAATCGGGACTTAACGGCTACAACTGCGAGCTGCACACAGTGCCTCCACTTGTTTTAAAACAACATAGTGGGCAAACATGCAAATTGCCTAAGTGACTAAAGTCACGTACAGCAAGATTCGGAAATATTAAACCCTTATTTTTTTTATTGCGATAAGTTGGCAAAGAAGCCAACTGCCCCCCTGATGGTAAGTGGTAACAGTCACCTATAATACATGTGGCTCCTGTGCGATTCGCAACAAAACTGCAACCCCCACAAGAACCACAGTGTACGTTGCCAACTTGTGACATCAGATGTAAAGTCACAGTACCCAGTAATTAAGCTAGTTAAGTATTATATTATAAGTACCACATTGTACGTTGCTAACTCGTGACAGCTTGTCTAGTCACAGTATCTAACAATATCATTGCTTGTCTTACCCTTCAATCCCAGCAATGCAAGCAGTGATGTTATGCGCCACAAATAGGTGAGATTGGTACTTAAGCAAACGACTCAGCAGTGCAAAGCTGAACTCGTCGATTGACAAATTTTATCGACTGACAAACGGATTCTATCAATCTGTAGGAGTAAACGCAAACAGCCACAGCACTAGCGACATTTCTCTTCAAATTATAGATAGATTCTTTATTGCACTCGTCACAATTTAAATACAGTAGGTACAATATGGTTTTTAATATTAATGAGGGCAAGGCGGTCTTATCGCTAGAAGCGATCTCTTCCAGACAACTTTTGGTTTGGCAAATTGGTAAAAAATGAGTGTGCCAATAAAAACAAAAAAAAAAAAAACAAATGGAATTAAAAAAAAATGATGTTGCAAGCAAGTACCCGCTACCAGCGCAGACACAAAAGATGTTGATGCAGCTTTCGTTTAAAAATCGCTAGTGATTTAGATTTCCGAATAACAGGCGGCAAATCATCCCATAACTGAGAAGCCTTGATGGTAAATGAATCCCTGTAATGTCCCGATCGCGTAAATGGCTGTTTGAGTACATTATCCGACTTGGACCTCAGTTCACGAGAATGGTCCGATCCCAGAAATCGGAAACGCTCCTTTAAATAGGGAGGGGTGCGAGGATCGTATAGGAAATTATAAAGGAGAATGAGAAACGTATTATGTATACTTTGTAGTATTACGAGTACGTATATAAATTATGTATACTTTGTAGGACCTCTTTCTTAATCTCTGGCTGACATCCGCTGATGATAATTGATTTTGTAAGAAAACGTTTCTTACAAAATCAATTATCATTATTAAAAATAAAACGAATATATTCCATATAAAGTGCCGTATTAAAGAACTATACTAGGGACCTTATCGTCAAGCGTGATATTATCGTCATGAAAGTAGCCGCTAGATTTATATCGGCATGTTAAACTATCGATTGTTATCGATCATTCATTATTCTGATAAAAGGAATAGTGTTTATAATGCCTTAATGACAATATAGCATATAAAATTATTTAAACTTTCCAAATAGCTACATCAAATGTTACTAAATACCTACTTAAATTGTTTTTGAGCAATAATTTGGTGGCTGGCGGCTCATTAATATTAATGAGCCGCCAGCCACCAAATTATTTTTTTAAGGACAATGAATTGAAACTTAATTTTATATTTTAAAATATCTTTCGTATCTTTACGCTCTAATCTTATCGATGCCAATATAAGACACGACAAACACTCGTCAAATATCGCTTAATATTTGTCTATGGATTTTGTCAAAAATTATTTCTATGCTAAGTTTATCGAACTTCATCGATTGGTTAGGAAAATTTTGTAGTCGATATACGAAGTTACATGCTACCGACGACGTCGATAAATACGCATCGGGACTAGGGAATGCAAATCCGTTCTGTTTTAAAATCCGGATTTTTAAGAACGGATTTTGTTCCAATCCGGATTTTACGGATTTTATGGATTAAAATAAAGGATTTGTTATTTGGATTTATTTTGTTTTTTGGTTATTTGCTCGACCCGCATTCCGCGCCGCGCCCCAAATAATAATCCCCAAATAATATTCAAATAATCCGGATTTGATTTCAAATCCGGATTTGGCTGTCTAGTAAAAATGTGCGGATATCCGGATTTTTCCGATTACGGATAATTTGGATTGAATTCCCTAATCGGGACACTTGGTTCGACTGCATAGTTAGATCAGTCGATTAATTGCATCAACTGGAACTTTTTTCCAGTTGATGCAACTAATCGGACCATGAGGATTTTCAAAAATACATGATTCGATCAATCGAACTACGAGTACGTCATGTTTTTCATGCATTAGTAAACTCTTGACCTTCTCACCTCCCCTATTACCGTCAAGCAGCTATGCTTAAATGCTTCTATGACTGTGCTATTTGTCGAATTTTACTGTTAAATTTTGTTTGTCGGGAGTTCTTTGCCTGCATCTCACGTACGTAGTCTGTCTCCGGTAAATATTAATATTAAATTATCAAATTCTAACTTCGCTCTTGTTAATTGTTTATTTGGACTTTAATAACGTATTAGCATATGCTCACTGTGCAATACAAAACAGGCCATTTTACAAGTATGCCAGTAATTTTACTGTTTTTATACTATACACGACATACATATTCTGAATTCTGTAATAGTCGCAGGGACCAGACCATGTTACTTCTACAATATTTAATTTACTTTACAATAAAAAAATGTCAAGTACCCATAGCAATTGTTGAAATACCTATTCGTGAATCAAATCAAATAATAAAAGTACCCAAAACCTTGAACAATAATTAACGAGTATTATAGGACACGTTTTTGTAACGATCGATGACATGAATTTATGAAAAGTAAAGAGAACCCCTGGAATAAAAGAAATTAATATACATATTTTACTATCATTAAACACAGAACGGAAATTTAGTTTATGCTGACTAACTTCCAAGGAAACAGGCAAATTACAGTAATAACTAAATTAGTAATACTGACACGCTTCCGTGACAGGATAGCCGTATTAACTCGTGCAGTGAGTGTAAGTACATTCGTTAACAAAATTTGAGGAAGTGAAAGTTTTTTGCGGTATTATTATTTTCATCATCACAGCTCATATACGTCCCCACCGAGGGGCTCGAGCCTACCCTATGTTAGGGTGATTAGGCCTTAGTCAACCACGCTGGCCCAGTGCGGATTGGTCGACTTCACATACACCATTGAATTTCTTCGCAGATGTATGCAGGTTGCCTCTCGATGTTTTCCTTCACCGTAGGAGCGTCAGAAAAATGTACATATGAAATTCGAAACGAAAAACACATTGGTACATGGCGGGTCTCGAGAACCCCGACCTGCCGATTGGAAGGCAAGTGCCGAGTCCACAGCGCCACCGACGCTCTATTATTATTTTGCTACTAATAAATTATCCTATTAATTTTAGAAATTAAATCTGTTTTTGTTGCCACCACCACCACCACCACCTTATACAAGTCAAATAGGTATCCTCATGTAGCATGTTGTGTTTTAACCGACTTCATAAAATAATCTGATGATGGGATGTTAGGAAAATCGAGGGAAACCCTTAAATTTTATAGGCACGTGTTTCAGGTTTTTTTCGAAGCTACGGCGTCTGGTAGTCATGAGCCGAGTTGGTGATGGAAGGATCCTTGATTACTAGGAGTTTGAGGTTAGTTTTTAAAATACAATAATAATAATGTCTTCCTAACCGATATTCGGTCACGGTGGCCAATCTCCACAGAGACTAGCCATCTGCGCAGGAGCTATTTTAGTGCACAAGTGACTGCGCGAATACAAGTCCACTCTCTGTTCCTTCACTCGCCTAGTCCGATGGGATGGTTAGCCGACACAACCGAGGCGAGATCAGGAGCAGGACGTGTCTTCCAAAGCACGGAGGAGCTTGAGATTTTTCTTATTTTGGTTACTCATCCTAGGACTGACCGCAGCGAACGTTGCTTAACCTTAGCAATCGTTCGCTAAGCGCACGCGCCAATGTGCCACCAAGCTCCTCATAAAATACAATAGGCACGTATTGACCCTTAGTTGTATTCTTTCAAGTTACTTTGGTGAGCTGGTATTAAATTTACAAAAAAAATGTATTTCAGAAACATTTAAAAGCCAAAAATACTATAAGGTTTTTATTATGTTTTATATAGGCTAGGAAACAGGCATATTGCCTACCTGATGGTAAGTGGTACAGTCACATATAGTCTTGGTGACTCTCTAAAGACAGTCGATGCTAATCGCGTGATGTCTTAATTCGATATATTTAAATACATTCAAACATGACACTATGTCATAGAGCATAAAGACGCGCGACCTACCTAAGGAGGTCACTGACCACAATACCCAGTAATTTTACTGTCATCCTTCCCTTAAAACCGGAACACAGGAATGCAAGCACTGCTGCATTGCGCCCGAAATAGGCGAGAAGCAGGGTCCCAAGTAGGCGACCCTGGTAGAGAATCTCCCTTCGGTAAAGAATACACATAGCATTACATTTTTTATTGAAGTGGGTGCCAAGCGATGATCTCAAAATTTGGCACCGCATTCTTAGGAGTATATTATTTTTGGCTTTCAAGTGTTCGTGAAGTCGGGTTATTATTTTTTGTAACTATTTCGGCAAACTTTGCCAAGACTGTGGTAGCATGCCAGGTGGGCTCAGAAGCCCTACCACCAACCGAACTAACCAGAAAACTTCTGCCCTTATGGGGAATCCCCTTGGTTTCCAGATGAACAGATGAACACCGGTTAGTTTCAATCACTAGACCATAGAGGCGGTACATGCGCCGTGAGTGACATCTTCACAGTTAATTTTTCTAGCAGATTCGCAAGTTTATATAAAGCTAGGGTTCAATAAGTAATTGCGCGCTTTCTTTCTAAAAAAAAATATGCCCCACCACTCCTTGCTTTATATATTATAGATTAGGTCACATCTCTATGATATGGTTAAGTCCCAACATACCCACAGGGGTAGGCCAGGGGTAAGGTGGGTCCGGAGTGTCAATATATAATGATATAAGGTTTATATCAGAATATAAAGATAATAAACAGTTCAGAATCGAAGTATCTATTTTTATTGTTTGTTAATCTTCTTCTTCTTTCTTATATATAAAAATGAAACGCTGTGTTAGTCTCGCAAAAACTCAAAAACGGCGAGACCGATTATTACGAAACTATCTGTGTGTTTTTGAATGGGTCCAAGGAAGGTTTAAACGTAAAGTTGGACCCCGTAGGTGGCGCTGGAGTCGGGCAGGACAACGTCTGCTGGGCCCACTAGTTTTATATAAAAATCTACTTATTCAAAAAGATGGTTGTGCTCTCATGTTAACAAGGCTTTCGATTCTCGGCAAGGGCACATCGTAAATCACTACCAATGTCAAGGTTTTAATCACTGCTACAGCATACGTGCCCCCCTTTGCGATACTTTGGTCCCCCACTTTGAAATCCCCTGATCTAAAGGCTACGGAGACCGGAGACAGATTACTGTCACGTGGACTTATTTACTTACTTATTTGGCATTTAAAAAAACATTGATAGTCATATAAAAACACAAAATACCTAAAGTTCCTAATTTATTTGCGAATTCCGTATTGATGAGGTCGCTAGACTCTATATTAAACTAATGGGATCTCCTATATTACAAACCGGCACACTTAACGCGTATGACAAAACAGCTTAGTACAATCTTCTTATAACCTAAAATGGTAAAGATGTAAGCAAACATAGATAATGTTTTTCTGTACAACGCGCAATGTTTGCAAAAAATACTTCTTCACTTAATAAAATGTTAAGATATATTTAGCTGTGAAAATCTACTTACCCGCGTCGCTTCGCGGTATTATTTTTTCGCAATATAAAAATGTTTTCACGCGACGTAAATATATGCTAAAATACTTTTTGTATTCATGAGTCTTTTTTTGCTATGTACCACGCGAGATACTTTTGTCAGTTGCAAAAAATATTTGCAAAAATTACTACTAAAATATGATCATTATCATCGTCTCAGCTAGGATATGGCTTCCACAAAGGGAAGGGAATAATGCCAGCCAAGGGCATGTTGGTAGGGCGTGCCAGAACCTCTTCTGTTGACCTCCAGTGTGCACCGCTGCAGGTAAGGCTGGTTGATTCCCTAAGGGTATAATTTGCAACCATCGAGCACACCCTTGTGAAGTGTACGACCAGGTTGTCAAAATATACCTATGACATATTTCATATATTTTTTGACAATTGTCGCACCTGTCAGTGATCTTCGAAAACGTTATCCCGCAGAAGAAGGCTGCGGAGCGAGCGCGGGAAGAGAATCCTCTTGCCGCTCTTCAAAGTAGACGACCCTTTGTGGGCATTCTCCAATTACCCTCAGCAGTTGGGAAGGGTTTTGCTCAGTCTGCCATCTGACTGCGAGAAATGGCCCTGACCTAGTCGTTCCTTTGAAAAGGTCACAAAGGGGTTCTAACTTCTAACCTGGCGACCCCTCCCTAGGCGAAGTCTCAGCTTGTTTATACGCTGTGCCTGTCTCCAGATGGTGCGTTCCGTGAATTCCGGATCTCGAACGTGCTTCCATCGAGAGTTTTCGGAGGGAGGTTAAGCCGGGTGTGATGATGCCAACGGAATAACTGCTGGTGGACCAGAGTAGGATACTCAAGTGAATATGTGTAGTCAGTTAAGTCAAGTTACCTTGGAATCGTGACATATTATCTCGCCTTAAAAATAGGTGTATTAGGAGCTCCCTACGCCATAAACAGGTAAAATTATATCTGGTAAACCATTTATATTATCGGTTGTACTTAACATACTACTATGATTAATACCTTCAATTAAGCTTTGTAAAAGCGGCAGTTTTCTATGCTATTTACCTATAAAGGTTATCTTGGTGTTCTTGTCAGTCACGTACTCTATTTTAAAGAATAATTATTACTTTGCTACTCCATTTTTAATTGAGTGTGCAATCGGATATTTTTTTAAATGAAATTTCGATCAAACGTACAATGAGACTCGCCTAAAAAAAATTGGGGATAATAAAACATGGATATTAATAAACTAGTGGGAAACAATAATTTTAATTCGTACGTCGGTATATGGACTGGAAATATAAACTCAGACTTTGTGGTCATACACTTTTTCGTTTAAAAAAGAAAAATCTACTCGTATATGCTTAAAAAAATTACATAATAAATTAGTCACGTCGTTGTAATGTTTGTATTTTAAAAGTTGTGTGTTGCGCTCGGTTGCAAAGTTATTTGCCTCTTGTGCCTTTAAATCACTCGTTACGCTCAGAATTCTACTTTTGAACCACTCGCTGTGCTCGTGGTTCAAACACAGAATCCTTTGCTTTCTCGGCATTCAAATTTAGCCCGAGCCGAAGGCGAGGGCGTAATAAAGCCGAGTGTGTATAACCAATATACGCATGTATATCGTACGACGTTTTTCAACACACTTGTGAGGAAAAATACCTAATAAACTGATTTTTTTGATTAAATAACACAAATCATTGTTAATTTGTAGACAAACTAAATAATGGCATGAAAATAATCGTTTGAAAAATCATGTAGGTCGTTGATGTCTTTTATATTACCTCTAGCCTTAAAAAAATAGTACATTATTACTAGCGCGGCCGGCAAGTGCAACATTGCCGGACTCTGTGGTGCGTGCCTCGGCTATAATACACGCGTGTTTAATGAGCTGCTTTATGTATCTAAGACCGGCCGAACGTAGTTCGCGGGCATACCTAGTATAGAATATTACACGTACTTAGCTAAAACATTTTACTAGCCATACATTTATTTCCAAAATAATATTATTTTACAATGCTATTACGACTTGTAAATTGGCATTTTCATAAACGGATAGACATCTCGGATATTAAATTTTTAGGGAGCGCGTCCCTATATGCGAAAATTGATTTTTTATTTCACATATCCCTCTAGTAAGGGCGGGATCAAATTAAATTGCGATTTCTTCTATCAAGCTACGTGCTTCACGAATATTAACGTTAATGATTTTCTTGTTTAGCGTCAAAAGGTTCAATAATAGACAAACGATTTTGTGAAAGCTTTTCGGCGTAAATGTTTGGTTACGTAAAAATGTCACGTAAATTGATATCGCTTGGAGATTCTTACAGTCATGATTACCCATCATATTTATATTATTTACAAATGCTGCAAGAGTTAAGCTATATTTTTAAATGTTGAATAATATTATTAAGGAAGAAACATAAAAAAACACCTTCGGCCTTACAAATAAAAACTTATACCGAGGATAATCCTCGGAATGATTTATTCTGGGTTTTGTCTTGTTTTAGCACATGTCAGATGTAATATGTCAAAATAAGACAAAACACGGAATAGCTATTCCAAGGTTATTCCTAGGAATAAGTTTTTTATTTGTAAGGCCGCTTAACTATTTGTGTTAGATACACGGTTAGGTTCCTTGTAACAGACCAATAAACTTCTCATATACATAACAATGAAACGCTGTGTGTTAGTCTCGCAAAAACTCAGAAACGGCTCGATAGGTTCTTACGAAATTTTCTGTGTGTGTTTGAATAGGTCAAGGAAAGGTTTAAAAGTACAATTGGACCCGGTAGGTGGCGCTGTCATCGGGCAGGACAACGTCTGCTGGGCCCACTAGGAATCGCCGTTCGTTAGTCTCGCTAAAAGTTAAAAACGGCTTAAGAGATTTGAATATTATTTTTTTCTCTTTGTTCGCCTTTTACAGGGGTGGTTTAAAAAAATAACAGGAAAAACCCTTAAGGATAGTAGTAAAACCCTTAAAATATTAAGAAATAGTAGTAATTGTGTATGAAAAATGAGGGTACACTCCAGTCATCTTGACACATACGAAGTTCGCTAGGACAGCAAATTTGAATTTGTATACAACGTGTCTCATAACTCCCCATAAAAAGTATAATATTCATTTAACCGGAATGAAAGTGTCAACCTTAATAACTTGTCATATCAATTAAACTTTATGAAAATTTAATTTTAGAACAGTTTTAGGTTGGCACTTTTGATAGTTTATATAAAATTTAATATTATAATTTTTATGGGGAGATATGAGACACGTTGTATTGTCGACCAAACTATTATTTTTACTTCTATTTATGCTACAGTTTACCATTCTTTAATTGATTATTGATTGAGTATTTTAACAGTCATTTAAAAATAATCCGCGGCTTTGTGATAGAACAGCAGAGTGATCCTTAGTCGGGTCGTCATAACTCACAATCGGTCGAGACTCAACAATCGGTATGAATTCGCTGCCTCCGAAATTCCGAAAGGGAATTTTGACTGAGTGCAGTCGGCCTTAGTAGTTTTCACACAGTGTGATTAGCTACGTACAGTCGGTCTTTGCTTTTTACACGAGCAAATAAAGTGCAAATAAAGCTAATTTAAGATTGTTTAAACATTTATGGCCTTATTCATAAAAATATTTAAGCAATGTTTAAGTTGAATAATGTTGCTGTCACTTTCAATCTCATTACAAAAGAAAGGACATCAAAAGAGACAGCAACATTACTTAACTTAAACATTGCTTAAATATTTTTATGAATAAGGCCAATAAATAATAATTTTACAGAAAAAAACTAAACAGACTCTGTTAAAAAATAGTTTGAACGTTTGGATTAAAACAAAATTACAATGGACGTAGTCGCCGGCAGAAACAGTCAAACAATAAATCTTAATAGGTGTATGAAATCTTAATTTAAATCGATAGATTTAGATAGGGCGGTGTACATTTGAAAATAATACGCAAAGACTGTAATGATAAATGTATATTATTTTAAGATAGCGCTTACAGGAGACACGTTCCTATTCATACCGCGGCACAAATTTAATTGTATCTACAGCTATAATTGAAATTAACCAGAGAGAGTTAGTCATATGACAGTTATGTTTATTGCTTTTATGCTCGTTCTGATATTTTGTCGTCTTCTCGAATTCTCGCATGTCAACTGTTACAAAATCAAACACATCAGAATACTTATTCTGGCCATTACCAAATAAGTTTCATTTTAATTATAACTCTATCGTCTATATACATAACCTATTTGTTGTTGGCGGCGAGCGGAAAAAAAGGAAATATCTTCGCAATTAAATAATCCACGACATTTTAATTTTCAAAATTTATATAATTCTTTTACGATAAAAATAAGATAGGGTATTTATTGTATTTTTTGACAATATTCTTTATATTTTGTATCTTTAATCATCATCATCATTTTCAGCCAAGAGACGCCCATTGTTGAACATAAGCCTCCCCCAGGGATCTAGTGTTCTTTTTTGTCACATTTTTTCCATCAACTTCGTGACTTTCAGAATCATTCTAAGGTCGACTGGCATAATGGCATTTAGTCTGCCTTGTACACAAATGTCGTCTTAGAAATCAATAATTAAAATAAATATTTTTAAATTTCAATTATTTAACGAGAGCAGTATAACACTTTTATTTAAGTTACTATTTCTCTGACTTGAGAGTGTTCTATCATTTTAATAAAGTAAATGTTCTCTCCACCCAGTCGCGAGATAAGTATCTTATGTTGACTCAAGGTGCCGCGAGCTGAGCGGGGAAAAAAATCAGGATGTCGCCGATAACGCTCTTATCAACATAAAATATTTTAACTATGCGTTCAAGAATTAGAAGGGTGAACGCAGTTTTTTCGTCATACACCTAAAAACTAAAATATATACTTATACTTTATCGAGCGGTCATTCTTTAGGCTCGTATTGTTTTTGCATGAGTTGTTTTTCCTCGCGTCACTAAATATTGGGTGCTACCGTAAAATTGTGCAGCAAGCTGCGTTTCGAAAGTCATGAATTTGGTTTCGAGAGGCAGCGCATAACGTTCATCGTTCTATTGAGCTACCCAGCTGAGGAAGTACCTCCGTCTCATCTTATATACTTATACTTTAAGCTTTTATGTATAAGCGAGAGATGTAAGGCCGGTATTATACCATTTGTACTTTTTGTACGTATTATATCATATCCAACGGTATTTTTAGCATTATTCGTTTTATTGTTTTACATGTTATGTAGGTATATAAAAGGCACATATTAAAGATTGTGAGTGCTTTTAAAGGGCAACATAAAAGTGAGAGTGAGATCGAAGTCAAACACCCACGTTGTAAACAATAATTGTGTCTACAATATAGTATGATTATTTTATTAGACGAAACTGTACTAAGCAACACTGCAAAATAGCACGAACGACAGTGATGAGCAACGTAAAGCCGCGTTCCCGCTAGGGCCGCGCGGCTCCCCGAGGCCTAGGCGTGAGGCTGGGCCTCGTGGTGTATACGTAAATAAAAGAACACAAAAAGCTCGTGAGGCTGAGCCTCGAGGCTCCCGCGGCCGAGCGACTCGCTATCCTACAATTCAAAACCATTAGATATACAAGTAACACAAAATAATGTTGCCATAGAATTAGTGGAATGCTTTAAGTATTTGGGTATGAATATTGATAAAAACTTTAATTGGAAAAGTCATGTTGATATGGTATGTACAAAGATTGACAGATTCGTATTCGCTTTAAAAAAACTTAGACAGACGGTTTCCACAGAAGCAGCAGTAATGGCATACCATGGCTATGTCTCATCCATTCTGAGTTGAGGAATTTTAATTTGGGGAAACTCATCTGACATAGAGTTTTTAAAATACAGAAGAGATGTCTAAGAATGCTATAAAATGCTTGGTATGATGAAAGTTGTAAGCCACTATTTAAGAAGTTTGACATGCTTACGCTGCCCTGTATATATATAAAAGAAGCTTGTGTCTTTGTTAAGAATAACCCAGAATATTTTCAAAAACGCGTGGATGTTAATGATAGGCATACGAGAATTCAATACAGACATTTAATTTATCAGCCTCCTTTTCACACTTACTTATATAAAGTGAATGTATTTAATATGTTAATCTGTATATATAATAAATTGCCTAATGATATTAAAATTATTGAAAATAGTAAACATTTTAAGAAAATATTGACTACATGGCTGAAAGCAAAATGTTACTACACCATTAAAGAATATTTAAATGACATTTTATAATTGTTATCCTATTAGGTATTAATATGTTGTTGTTTGTTTACGTTAAAATTTATATAAAAAATAAAATTATGTTATGACTTTATTATAAATTTTAAAATGACAAGGGTTATTAATATTCAATGACATGGATTATTATTTAGCAATTTTTTTTAACAATTTAATATTATGTAGAATGTTTTATAATTTATATGACATAGCCTATCAATAGGTGTTTATTTTTAATAATGTAGTATAATTATAGAGAATTTTATAAATGTTTGCACGCCTGCTTGGGTAGAATACATCGGAATTGATGACTGTACCACCTGGAAATACTGTACTCTTGCAAATAAATGAATTATTATTATTATGGGGACGCGCCTTAAGAATTGTATGAGAAAGGGGGGGGGGGGGGAGAGTAGATAAAAGTGCTAACAGACGATCCGATTTGGTTGGATCCAACGTGATCCAACCAAATGAGGAGCCAACGCACCTACAGACGGTCCGACGCGGTTGGCAATCCAACAGTAGGGATTCCCTAAAAAGTATTATGTACTATATCGATATCGATACAAAATACTATTTTGGCCAATACAAAAACACAATTTGTGTTTGCGAAACTCAAATAAATTAACAACGTTTGTTTATATTTTATAAAGTTTATAAAATTAGTTTATAAAGAATAAATAAGTGGGTAGCTATTTCATGGTTGTCGTTAATTTTTTGAGGTAATTTTTGTTAGAGATATTTCTTTAATGTAATCCGACTCTATCGATCGGTATCATAAAAATACAGGATATTAATTTTCTTAACCTGGCGGGTTCAATTCGCGATCCAGACAGGTGATTACTTAGCAGTCTTTGAATGCGTTTGGATTTGTTTCTAACCCCCGACGCAAAAAGAGGGGTGTTATAAGTTTGACGTGTCTGTTTGTCTGTGGCATCATAGCTCCCAAACGAATGAAGCGATTTCAACTAAAAAGTTAATAAAAATGCAATACATTTATTTTTCTACTTTGTGGTTTGGCAGGACAGCAGTCGAGACATTTTAGTTTACTAAATTATTTCTTTACTACTTTAAGTACACATAATTAAATTAAACCACAAAGTATCGATACTTTTGTCTTTTGTCGCGTCCCTACTTGTCGGATGAGCGATTGGGCCGCCGAGCACCCGACAAGCTAATAATAATTATGTCGGGCCGACACCCGTACACACGTTCCAATTTGGTCGGCGTCGGGCGGTTGGCTCCAACCAAATCGGATCGTCTGTTACGGCTATAAGTAGGACGCTCGCAGTAGATCGCACCTGCGACGTTGCACTTCGTGCATCGTATGATCTTTCCGTGTATCATTTATTGCCGAGTCGCTAGTGTAATAAAGATCAGTTGCAATAATATTATTTTACACATTTCTGCTAAAGTTGGGAGTCATTTGGAGGACAAAGCCAAATTGGCGAGCAAAAAGCTGGGCGTCCTGAACAGAGCAGTATTTCAATTTAAGCCAGCGGGTAATAAAGCACAAATCGGCCGCATATGGAGTACTGCTCGCACCTCTGGGCAGGAGCTCCCAAATATCAGCTCGACCCTCTTGCCAACTTGCAAAGGCGTGCATTCCGCATTGTCGGTGATCCCAATATCACGGCCTCAATGGAGACGCTAGAGCAAAGAAGAGACTTAGGTTCTCAAGTTCATCCCTATAACCTGGAACCGATCTCGTCTAGTACAGTCCGGTTTCAGCGTTCATCCCTTCCACGTACGTGTAGGCTCTGGAATGAACTCCCAGCTGCGGTGTTTCTTGAGCGCTACGATATGTCCTACTTCAAACGAGGCTTAAGAAGAGCACTTCTCTCCAGGTAGGCAGTGACTGAACTGTGCCCCTGGCATTGCAGATGTCCATGAGCGGTTTACCACTTAACATCAGGTGGGCCACTGGCTCGTCTGCCACCGTTAGCAATAAAAAATATTAACAATTAAGTTAATAGTCACCAATGATATGTGAAAAACCGAATAAAATTGAATATCTGAATTAAAAAATAAAATACGAAAAATACCGTAAGTTATTGTATAATACCGATATAATACATGATCATTTGGTATTATACGGTATTTTTACATCTCTATTCCTAAGTAAGTATATAAGCATCATTTGTTTTAAATTAAACAATACTAAATTGACAAAAGATTTAAAAAAGGATAGAGAAATCAAAGCAATACGAAAAACGCAGACAGCGTTTGTCACTCTGACGTAAATAAATACAAGCATCACTCAATCTACCAACCGTCATTGCTTATTATCACTGTCACTGTAAATATAATGTTACACTGTCTCTGTTTAATGTCTGGTCTACGAGTATGTAATAACTTGCAATACTAAGAAAATCATTGAAATATCCTTATGATTTGAAACAGACTACATGTGACATACAAGATCCCTTAAGACTTATTCTGAAGAATAGTTGATACTCCTTTTAAACACACGAGATCTGATTGATTGCTGACTAGATGCGGACTGAAAATAAAACGTTCCAATTAGGACGCTTTCGAGAGTTCATTCAGTTCGCTTTTTTAAGTATAAATCATTCACCGCTGCTAAATTACTTGATGTTTTGTTCTTGCGCATGAGTCACCATCACAGACCATATACATCCCCACAAAGGGGCTCGAGTACACTAAGGTAGGGTGTTTAGGCCTTAGTCAACCACGCTGGTCCAGTGCGGATTGGTCGAATAAACATCATCATCATTATCATCATATCAGCCAAGAGACGCCCACAGTTGGACATAGGCCTCCCCCAAGGATCTCCATACCGATCAGTCCTGCGCCTCCCGCATCCAGCGGCTTCCCGCGACCTTCACCAGATCGTCGGTCCACCTTGTGGGGGGCCTACCAACACTGCGTCTCTTGGTACGCGGCCGCCACTCGAGGACCTTTCCGCCCCAACGGCCGTCAGTCCTACGAGCGATGTGTCCTGCCCACTGCCACTTAAGGTTTTGCAATTCTTTGGGCTATGTCGGTAACTCTAGTTCTTCTACGGATCTCATCATTTCTGATGTGATCACGTAGAGAAACCCCGAGCATAGCCCTCTCCATTGCCCTTTGGATGTCTTTGAGCCTTCTTATAAGACCCACCGTAAGAGGCCACATCCCAGTTCCGTATGTCATCACTGGCAACACGCACGAATTGAAGACTTTCGTCTCGAATAAACATACACCTTTGAATTTCTTAGCGGGTGTGTGCCGGTTGCCTCACGATGTTTTCCTTCAGCGTTGGAATGTCGGACAATCATCATCACATCTCATATACGTCCCCACCGAGCGTCTTGAGCCTACCCTATGTTAGGGTGATAAGCCTTAGTCAATCACGCAGGTCCAGTGCGGATTGGTCGACTTCACATACACCTTTGAATTTCTTCGCAGATGTAAGCAGGTTGCTTCACGATGTTTTCCTTCACCGTAGGAGCGTCGGACAAAATGTACATATGAAATTCGAAAAATGAAAAACACATTACTACATCGCATAATCGAACCCTGGACCTCCTGATTTGAAGGCCAGTGCCGAGTCCACAGCGCCACCGACGATCTTTTGCGTATATATGAGTAAGATCATCAAATCTCATCGGCGTGACGCTGTCAATACATAAGCTAATGGCGCTGAGGTTTTGACTCGGCAAAGCTTAAGCACGGTAACAGTGGCTCTAGTGACTCTGCTCTATCACTCTATTCGAATCAACATCAAAAGCACTTTATTTTTATTTTGTATAATCTACTTAAATATGTTTTTTCCAAAATGAAAGTTATAACTGAAAACGGTGCAGCAGTATTAACGTCTGCAACCAAATAAAATCCTAGATAAATTGTTGTAACAATTTCTATATATCTGTTTTATATATATACTCAGTTGCGACCTTAATATCAACACTTAAACGTTTTCGGAAGACAAATATCTCGTAACATCATTAAATATGACTTGTGGCTGCTCCCGCAAATTATGAATCTTATTATTTACAGTCCTGAATGTTATAGAGTTCGTGGATAAACGAGACCGCTTTATTATTGATGTTGCGGCATCTCTCTGTATTCGCCAAGCGAGATGATAAAATTGAACGATATTTATGTGAATTAGTTTCAATAAAAATAACATCTTATTACGTTAACAATGATCCCTTTGCTGTTTTAAATAGCCGTTCGGTAAGATACTAATTACATTTCAGAAGCGTTAGTGAGAATGGAATGCGGAGTGAAGTTATGTGAAACTGCGCACCTGTAGCATACTCGTACTCCGCATCTTCAGTTTGAACGTTTAACCAAGTTCCTACCCAAGATAGCTAGCGAGTAAGTTCAAATTTAATTGGATTATGCACACACGATAACTAACGGACGCGTTAGAGTCGTTAGACTGTGATGCAGACCGACACTAGATCTGTGCAGCGTCAAAACACGTCTCTTGTCCCAAAATTTACATATCCTATTTCTATTGCGCTTATACTTTATGCAATATTCAAACGTCAATTTACTTCTACTCAATTCAGCTGAGAACTACCCGCTACGTGCATATTGAAGGCAGAAACAAACTATTGTGACGTGTTGTGTCGTGACGCGTCAGAAGCGTATCGGTTTCATATATTAGGTAGAAACAAACTATTGTGTCGTGTTGTGTTGTGACGCGTCAGTAGCGTATCGGTTGGATTCATTTCATATGGCTAGAAACACATTATTACAGTGTGTTGTGTCGTGGCGCTAATGTGTTTTTAGCCATATAAAATGTATGAAACCGATACGCTTCTGACACGTCACAACACAACACGACACAACAGTTTGTTTCAAGCGTAATATGGCTAGAAACACATTGGCGCCACAACACAACACACTGTAATAATGTGTTTCTAGACATATTAAATGTATGAAACCGATACGCTTCTGACGCGTCACAACACAACACGACACAATAGTTTGTTTCTGCCTTGAGTCGTATAGATGTTGCTTAAATGTTGTGTGCGGTCAAAAACTATCCTATTTTAACTGAATCCTCCCTTAGCGTGTTTACCAGTTCGCTTTATTACAAAGCAGTCCTTGGTTGTGTCGCGAAATAATAGACATCTTATGTTAATGGAACGACCGGCGAGAGTAGAAAAGTCTAACTCCGAACGGAGGATAGAGGGGCCAGTGCAACTGCTGGCATGATTTTATTTAAATGTATATGGGTACATGAATAAATTAGATGCAATATCAATGCCAGATAACAACAGTAATTGGCCTATAAAGACGCGGAACGATGTCACATCGCCCAGAAATGCAATTATGACGACAGAAATGCCTTCACGGACACGTAGCTATAAAACGTCACTTAGGTACTACGCGCATTTGTAAAAGTGCTGTGCACGGTAATATTTACAGGTCTGTTTGGCAAAAAAAAAGAAACCGCTTTCTGAGTAAAAAGTTGGAGCAGTGGTTTTGCAAAATGTTAAGTTGAAGTCTAATTATACAATTATTTGATATATACAAAACATAGTTGAGACTACTCGAAATAATGAAATGTATATTTCTCTTCTGAATCCATCGGAAGATGAGATTTGAATCGGAGCCAATATAAATAAAAAAATAACAAACCAAATGAAAAAGTTTTCTCCTACTTGTTAATATGTCCATTCGTGCAAGTCATTTTATACGGAAAGTCCGGATACATTTGAGAATTCAACCCTGAAGTTTACAGTTGATAATAAAAACGTTCTTTCATAATCAAACTAACTTTAAGCATTAATATTACCGCAGTAAAATGCAAGACTTAATAGCGAAAGAATTCCGAAGATAAAACGGCTAATTGTGGAACTAACAATGTCAGATGACTCATCACCGAGCCTCGCTATTCGGAAGCCAAATGGATGGCAATATAGAACGGTTGCCCGATGCATTTCCTGGTAGCGGCACACGAGGATCATAAACAGTCGTTTCTTCATATGGGCATAACTCAAAAATTTGGCTGAGAAGTCCGCACTAGCACAAATGGAGGCGCACAGTGTAACGCAGCGTTTGGGTGTTTCCGAATCAAATATATACCCACTGCAGTCCAACTCTAGATATCCAACGAGTTGCCAATACTGGCTTTAGTACATCGAACACCCATATGATATTAGCAATTCAATTTGAAATGTGGAGCGGTTCTCTTTGTTTGCTCCGTTCGTTTTCGCTAATAATAGGTGAATTTCAATTTATTGCTGTGGTGTGTGACGAATTATCTGTTTTCGTAACTAATGAGTGGAAACACATTTCAACAGTGATTTCTTTATCCTTTGTCTCTTCTTAATATTGATGGTGTAAAGAAAACAAAGATTTAGTATGCTTTAAGAAATCCCTTTTTAATATTCGAATATATGCAGGGACTCCGCTGTTTTGCTCATGAGACCCAAAACGTATGTATGTACACCTATATATGTATTAATATAGTTTTAAATGACGCATTTTAATAAGCCTGTTGCTTAAAATAAAAGTGAAGGGTATGGGCAGTTAAAATCACTGTTCCTTTATTGTTATACTTGCCGAAAGAACATTATAACATAGATATTTAAAGAAGTATAATGAAGCAAGCTGGTTTAAAAATGCCTTACACAAAGAGTTTTAATATGGTAATTTAATAAAATTTAATATAATACGGCTGTTTGCTTTACCACCATTAACACCAGGCAATAACAACATATTTCAAAAATTACAACATAAATTATTTTAATTTAAGTAAAGATAACGAAAAATTTAAGTAAAATGTATAATAAAATTAATGTATACTTATTGCACATTTGCAAGTAAAAATGTAGTTTGTATTTTACTATTTGTTACTGCAGTTTGCTTTAATAAATGTATATCGTAATACCTTTTGCAAGTATTAAATCTTTCATTGTAAAAAAATGTAGAGATTGTATTTTATTATTTCTTACTGCAGTACTACTTACTAACTTTGGCGCTTTGAATTCACCGAATTATGAAAATTAATGGTATCTTAGTAGTTAGTACTTCTGAGACATCAAGCGAAGCTAAATATTATCCAAATATAGGTATTCTTAAAATACAAAATATATTATTAGAACGCTTCATGGCCATAAAACACAGTAAGAAATAGGCAGATACAGTTCATAGTTCCAGACAAAACTTCGGGAATAGGGAGAAGGTAGGCTTCGTCTAATCTGACAAGTTTCTTTTGTTTATTATTTGTTAACCAAAAATTTTTTTAATTCTATTAAGAGATCTATTTGCTGTGCATAATCCCCTGGTATATATATGGTAGGTGAGTGGTATTCATTCGGCGGAAAGAGAAGGTAGTTATAAAGAGTGACGCCGCAATGTGTAACTCGACGCCAGCTGGTTATTAAAATACGGGTACTGAGAGATTCACTTGATCTTGCTAATCGTATCTGTGGTCTAGTGTTTTATATCAGTTCACTTATTATTAAGGTTTGATTATTTTTCATGTGTGGTCTAGTGGGTGGTATAGATAGCCTTACCATCATAATTAACATTAACAGCATTTGTTGTGGTCACATAATGTGAGGTTACTTTAGTCAGTTCCTGTGAGGTCAAGGAACCCAGGTCAAGGACGCTACCGTTTTCATCGTTGGCGTCGTTTACTATTAGGTGGGATGGAGATCAAGAATTTCCATATTGTGAGGAAAGATGTCAATGGGACTATCAAATAGCTTAAATAACGAAATTCTTTATGAGTTGGTTTGTATGTCTATACAAACCAACTCATAAAGAATTTCTCAAAACTTAAGCATCACAAGATGTTTAAGTGAAACATTGAGCTTAAGTACGTTAAATTTTAATAAATCAGTTAGGATATCGTAGTAACCTACGAAAGTGTACACAGCATGCATTTTTTTAAATTTTATACTAAGGCACAGAGACTGTTCGGTGGTTTTTTACTGTCACGCTGATCATTGGCGCATGGAGCCGGCGCCGGCGCGTAGCTTGTGTAAGCGTCTAAACGATAGTGGGTGACAGTACTAAGTTCGCTAGTGAGTTCTTTAGGATAGGACCTGTTACTGATGATTGACGAAGATGGTGGCAATTACTAGAAGCTCACCGCAACCAAACCAAGCAAATATTCTTCTGTCTATTCGCAGGAAAGCGAACTACGGACTCACAGATTTAATCAGGTGGTCTCAAGATCATTGCGGCGGACAAATTGGCTTGTCAGCGCCGATGATCATTGCGAAACTAAAACTAAACGACGTGTTTCACCTCGCGTCGACCAACACCAGCGGCTGGGCTTATTCTCTGCCCTCGTGAAAGACGAAGCCGCGACTTCGAAATAGAGCGCATTGAAATTTAGCAACTGTCTGTCCGAGCGCATTACTGACGACGCTACCGTATTTATAAATATTCGACGGACGTTTTGGCTGACACATGAGTTATAGGTCACGTATATTTACATCAAATCGAAAACAAAAAAATCACTCTTTGATTAATGGTGCGTTGTGAACGATGGTCTAGCTCTGCGGCGGTGGTGGTTTTAGAAGACATCCCAAATATAACGAATAATTAAATGAATTATTTATTACAGTATATTTGTCATGTCAGCTGAATACTTACACCACCATCAAACGAAACTTGTCCAAGGCGAGTTGGGCGGATGTTGAAGTATGACTAATAATTTCCCGTGTGGATAAAATGGTTAGTCTATAATACTGTCTTTTATTTGCGCGAGTACTACACATTTAATTAAAACTTCAGTTTCCGGATTTACTCGCTCATATTTAGCTTTAAAACATTTTAATTATTTAGCCCGACGACCTTTTAGAACGCTTTGCAGCATTCGCGGTCACGGGATGACTGAAGTTGGTGGGTGTCATGGTAACATCAGATTCATATTAAATATATATACAGGGGAGGGGAGAAGGGGGAGGCCTATGTCCAACAGTGGGCCTCTCGTAGCTGAAAGGATGATGATGATTTATTTAAATAGTCAGAGTCTGTTAGTAAACTACGTGAAATCACATGTGGTTAAGTAGAGGCATGGCTTAGGTAAGAGTAGGGTTTCCGCGGAAGGGGAAGTACCTCGCGTAATAAATAGCCCCTAGCCCCAAGGCATCTAGTACCCTGACGCTTCAGGGGTGTAAAGCGGTGCACAACACCTGCGCCGCTCACAAAGCATCAGAACCATGCGCCTTTTGGCGTAGCGCGAGTCCGGCAACGGACGACTCACGGGCAGGGGGTCAGCGGGAACAAGGCCTCGCTGTTATTCCCTTCCTCCTGTCTTGTGACGGACGGAGGAGCTGCTGGGGGGTTTTAGTTGGTAGGTCTTTTTTTTAGAGGGGAATGCGTGACCGCATCGTACTCGCCGCTGGCTAGACGACGAGCGTGTGTGGGGCTCTCCCGGCAGAGTGCCAGGGCTACCCACTAAACCCCCCGGTGTTCTTCTTGCCCTTATGGACGCGCGTGGTAGGGTTTACAATACGACTACCACTACCGTAGGCCTGGACCGATATGGCCCTGGGAGTCGCACCTACACTCGTGGTTTGGCTCGCTACGAGGGATGCGTAAAAGCATTTTCTCCCTCCCAAAAAAAAAAAACACGGGGTTGCGTTCGGTGAATTGGCATTCCGATCCCGAACGTATGAATCTATCGGGGGCAGAGAGGTTTCGGAGGGTGGTTAAGCCAGGTACTTTAGCCGGGTTTGGCTGGGACACCAGTGGAATCGCCGCTCGTGAACCGAGTCCTACGGTAGACCCAAGTGGGCGGTTTAGTCAACTTAACCCCTTGGCATCGTAAAGAGATTACCTCGCCACAAAAAAGGGTTAGGTTAAAAGGGAGTCTTGTACCTGAAGTCACGAACTGAAGCGAAGAACTGAGCTAATCAGACTGTCCACTTAGCTAAACTGCAAGATGCCTTTTCACAATCGGTTTTGAATACCCTATAAAGTCGGAAGAGATAAAAAGATGCACTGGCAAATCGTTCTTAATCCATCATTTTTATTTGAGAAGAGGCAATAGAACATAGTTAGCCTACTGCACTCTGCGATTAATTGTGATTTATATGTACAATTTATTATGTTGCTCGCATATTATTTATTTTTATGTCTCTAATACGAGATCATTGGTTCATATGCCGGAAGGCCGGTATTTACGGAATCTATGTGGTTTAGTGGCTACCAGTCCTAGTTTCAATGAAAAGTTGCAGATAAACATTTATGGGAAATAACTCAGAGAACAAAGGTTACTTTGTTTGACTTTCAATTCTTCAGAGCGTATATGTGCGATTAACTAAAGGAAGTGGTGTCATCAAAGAAGATCAAAGTAAACATGTTACTTGACAGATTTACTTTTACTAACGGAACAATTTAAAACAAATTAGAGAAATTGAATGTTTCTAACATTTTTAGATTCGATGAAGTAATGCTTTAAATGATGTTCAAGATATATTTAAAGCTTGATTGGGTTATTCACATGTACGTTAACGCTTAGTATTTAATTTTAAATGTATACCAAATCATACTGTTTAATTCACAATACAAACAATACTTAAGATAGAAACTTCTAATAGAACAGACATATGCGTCCTTAAACTGTCATTAAAATCAAGTTTTGGCTATGTTCCAAGCCTCAGAAATATTGTTTGCCATCTTTGCAGAAAGGCTAAGCACAGAAACTCTCAAGACTTTTGTACTTATCTTGTCCTATTATACATTTTTATAGCCTAGAGTCCCGAATATTTGTTAGTTGTGTTCATAAGTACAGAATTAAATTTACTTATAGTTGAGAATTTGTGTCTGCATTTTTTAATAAGAAAAGCTATAATAATATCTGTTTATTTGTATCATGAACATAAGTATACTGCTACTCTATGTAACTTATATTAAACCTTAAAAGCAGTGTTACATTAACTGTATCATGATGGACTATGGCGACATTTATTTTAGGTCTTTGAACTCATTTGGCATTATTTGAAAGTTTAATAAGCACCTTATTAAGGTGATTTTGCGGATCTGTAAATTTATACTGCCGTTCAAATCACAGTATGTCTGCTTGTCCACGCTTCATCTGTAGTCACATCGTTATTTCGTCGAATAATTTGTCCATTGACATGATGGATGTTAATGTCACCATTCATAATGTAGCGGTATTTAGCGCGCCTTTGAGAAAGTGATAAATCTACTATGACTTCCTGAATACAAATCTGTGTATACTGTTAGTTGAGATAATGAACGTAAATACTGAATTCAAATTAATATCTCCACCTGTATTGTAATTCACAAAGATAGTTTGAAAACCTGAAATCATTATCCTCTGTGATACAACAGAGATCATTGGATCTGTGTAATATACAATGAAAATAATATAAGTGCGAACATGCTACTAAAATAGAACACTCAAATGGAAATTAGTATTAATTTCTTAACTATGCTGCCAGAAAAGATGTAGCACTTTATTTATCAATGCATTTAAAAATATATTTATGCGTCACACGAGCACGGCTGATGATAAAAATACTGTGTATTAAGAATATAACCGGACAACTTTTACTGACAATTGTTTAGAACAACTGAAACACGTGACAGTCGTATGTCAGTCGTCAGGCGGAGCGTCTCAAAATAGAGCATTGATTGATGCTTCGGAAACTAGCTGTTAAGCTTTTTGACGGTACATTCAAATTACATTTCAAATTCGATCAACTTGCACCACTTGTATCCAAATAATTTATAAGATCTAAAACTCTTATAAATTAATAATGTAATTCAACGATCAAATAATGACACATTTAATAAGAAACTTTAAATTTACCAATAAGTGAGTCATATTTCGATTGTACATTAAAAGAAGCATCCCAAAATAAAGCATCGTTGGATATAGAAATCGGGGCTGAGAAGTGACGCCAACTAGCGGGGTGCGTCTGTTTTTTCGGCCTTTGGAACGCAACACCGCGAGAGATGGTCACATGAGCTAATGAATTCAGAATCAAATTTTGTGAGCAGGAAATTCTTTGTAGACGCGTGACGGTGACGCTTTAACTGAAATTTCATTATAGCAGCGTTGACATAAGAATCCTATTAATTTGAAAACTGTTTCACACTTTAGAACATTATTGCTTTTGTAGTTTGGGCATGTCAGGCGTATTTATAAGAGGCGATAGGGCAAATGACAAACGGTTGCCAATAATAGGCTTTGTAACAAGAAATATATGTGAGCAACCATCGAATTCTAGAGACTGACATAGGTTATCAAAAACTTTCTAGATTTGTGTCAGTTCCATAAAGTTTTTGTTGGCTATGCGATATCGGTCATCGGCTGAAAGAACAAAAATACTTTTTATTAGTTTTTACCTAATTTGTATTAACATTTAGTATGGGTTTTTATTTGTAGTCTTTAAGAAACCAATCACCATTATGGACGTTTATTTGCATATCTTTATTTTTAAAGCCATGTATACCTTGCTAATTGTTATTATTAACATTAATAGTATTTAAAAACTCACTTGGCCAATTTTCTACGGTGGAGTTCGACGTATCACAACAAATACATAAATTGTGTATTTTGTGGAAGTTATCCTCACGGAAAAGCGTTAACTAATTATCAGTGCCAGAGTTTGTTTTCGAATTGATTTTTCTATTTTAAGAACAGAGCGCTATACCCAGCATAATTACCGAGCTTTCAATACTTGTCAAAACGTCTGGAAAAGCGAGACACAGTTGTGCAGTGCCAAATAAAACCAGTAGGTACAGTATATATCAGGGGCAACGCATAGCTGCTACTAAGTGCGCAGACAGGTCCAGCTTGGTATAAAGCATGAAGTGGTCAATGTTAGTACTTGGTAAAGTGCCGAAAGACACCAGCGCGGTACTCGAATACAGAACTCGGTTCAGACTTTTTGTTAAAATTCATCGCTCAAGTATATATTTCAAGGATTCGATTTTGCTTAAATATTAAAATACTTACCTAATGTAGATTAAAAAAAAATATTATAGTGTAAAGATAACAATAAACAAACTTTCACAGTCCTTGCATTGTACTTCCTGGATTTTTGCATTTTTCTCTTCATACAAGTTTTCAGATTTCCTGAATGTATTTAAAAAAAAGCCTACTCCATGTAGGCTAGGCAGCATTATCCTAGCCTACATGGAGTAGGCTTTTTTTTAGGCTTAGTAGGCTTTTAACAAAAAGTCTGAACCGAGTTCTGTATTCGAGTACCGCGCTGGTGTCTTTCGGCACTTTACCAAGTACTAAGATTGACCACTTCATGCTTTATACCAAGCTGGACCTGTCTGCGCACTTAGTAGCACATTATAAAAATTGGATGCATTCTTTTTTAGGGAAATTATAAACCTTAATCAGATTGCTTTTTGCCTAGTAAAGCGTAGCATTATGTATAGAAGGTATACTGTATACAATCCATTGGTTAGAGTAGCATATGAGCACGGAGAATCACTAACGCCTTGTCGACTCATAACCTCAGTTTTGACGTCGCAATACAAAATTCCCTGATATCGTCTCCACACTGAGCTCTGGCCTAGGTCTAGCACACACTCTAGGTATGAGTTTAGGTACTTAAGTTACTAAATACTTAGATAAACGCTTTTCTAGACCAACATTTCTGTTTCACGATAGTAATAATGTTCTTTGTGTAAAAAGTCAACATTACGAAACACTGAACGCTTAAAGCACACAGTAAACACTGTCTATTTATTCGTACCGTATGACGCAATAATTGTTTTCTCTTGTAAGTTCATTGAAACCTTTCAATCTGCATAACGATCATTTCGATCGGCTTCCAGACCCGTGCCAAGACGCGAGTACTATACTAATATAATCTGAACTTATGACTATTAATAGTATTCTAAATGTTTTCATTGACACATCACAATGATATGGCGTCTCGACAATAATGAATTTGTAATGGTATTGCTTGTGACCGAACGTTGCATATTAGATATCTTTGAGCTTAGTAATTACTGGTTGGACTTTGTGGAGTTTTTACTTAATTTTGGATGCAACAACGAGGCAGTTACATATTTATTAAATAAAAATATCGAATTTGTGCTATAAACGTTATAGACAGATCAATGGAACAAATAAATAAATACTTTATTGCAAATAAGAACAATTTATTGTAAAGACACAACAGAAACATAAATTCAAAAGACGAACATATTCAAATCAAAATTCAAATGTCATAGATTCATATAAAAACTCGACTTTCGCATTTTCGAATTTGATGATGCCATTTATTTATGACTAGCTTTCCGCTCGCGACTTCGCCCGCGTTATTTTTGTTTTACCGTGGGAATTTTTCGCGTAGGAAAATTACCCTATGTCCTTCCCCTGATCTCGAACTATCCCTATACCAACTTTCATCAAAATCGGTTCAGTAGTTTCGAAGCCTATTCAATACAAACAAACAAACAATCAAAATTTTCCTCTTTATAATATTAGTATAGACAAGCAACATTCCACAATTTTACCCGTGCGCATACCCGTTTATCCACTGCGACGGTACGGTCCAGCCAGCAAGATGCTGGCCGGCGACGGACGCCAACGGCACGAAATTCATACATTTTGCCGACCGAAAAAATAGTCGACTCCGTGTAAATTCCACGACAAAAATAGTGTATCTGCGTAATTATGTGTTAGACTGCGTCTTCAGCTATGTACCTACTACCTAAGATAACAAGATTCATCGCAAAAGCGTAGTAGTTTTCTCGTGAAAAACTAATAAACATATTTTGAAAATTTCTTATAAAATTAAGAGAATCTATCTTTTTTTTATTTATTGCAGAAGTTTGTCAAACAAGCAAACTGCCCACCTGATGGTAAGTGGTAACGGTCACCTATAATACACGTGGCTCCTGTGAGATTCGCAGCAAAACTGCAACCCCCACAAGAACCACAGTGTACGTTGCCAACTTGTGACACAAGATGTAAAGTCACAGTACCCAGTAATTTCACTGCCATATCTTACCCTTCAAACCGGAACACAGCAATGCATGCACTGCTGCTTTGCGGCAGAAATAGGTAAGACGGAGGTACCTAAGCAGACGACCCTGGTACAGAGTCTCCCTCCAGTAATATCTATTGCCTACGTTTGCTTGGAATTCAGTTAAATAGCGAGTTCGAATATATCACGCATTCCCTAGGGAAGTCATTAAAATTCCGGATAAAAAGTACCCATGTCCTTGCTCAGGGCTTAAACTATCTCTGAACTAAATTTTATTAAAATTGCTTCAGCGGCTTGGTCGTGAAAGTGTAACAGACAGACAGAGCTACTTTTGCATTTGTAATATTGGCTTTACCAAAAATATAAATAGGCTATTAAAGCTTCCGCTACAGACACGAATGTAAACAGATGCCGTTGTATATGTACTCGTATGTGCTTCGCGTGTCAAAATTAAGATCAATGCTCCTCTTCCAACCTGTTTCAGAAATTTAGAAAATAATTAGTATTGCCCCGTGTAAGCTCAAAACAAGACTCGAGCCAGCCGTGGTCATACTCCTAGCCTCGTCTAACGAGACTATTTCACGAACAGTGTCAAGAAACATTGATAGTGAGAGGAACAAACTGTCATCAACTCTTTAAGTCACCTGAAAACGGGCGAAAAAAAGCACTTGATGTGCCGTGGGAATCGTTGTTGACAATAGTATTTCTCTTTCTCGTATTCAACTAATTGTGGGAGGACTATCAAATACCAATTTCAAACTTATCCTTAAATATTAGTTTGACGTTACTGCGAGACTTAAGAGTATGGCAAGCTCATTCTTTTCTTGCTCTACTTCAAGCAGGGACAAGTCTTGTTTTGGTCTTGCAAATATGCAAGAATACTGACTTGGGAGCTATTTTTACGTCACATTTAATTATGTTAAAGTGACACGCTTGGTTTTCTTGCGAGGCATAAGCTTTGTCTAGTTAAACTCATGTCTGTGGCTATTGCGTTGCTTATAAATATTTAACTGTAATGTTTGAACGAACAGTTGTTATGGCGGACGCCATCATAAAGAGTTGAGCATACTACAACGTGTAAATAAAGGAGATATCAATATCAGTGAATGATCAGTACACGTGTTTGTTGAAACCGTCACTCTGGTAGCAAGTTTTCTGCATGACATGAAAAGGATTGTTTCGTTCGCTGTACACGCTGTCGTGTGTTCGGTACAAAGAAACAACAGGACATGCATCCGAAGCAATGTATGTTAAACATGGTTAATATCCTCAATGTTTGCATTTGCGACCCGTTCGCAATGAAGAGGGGAGATTGGTTTGGAATCGTAGATTCTGGAGTTTGATATCTACCGAAGACATTATTATTACGTGGATCAGTCAATGTGTGCGAAGATGATCACCAGATGATATACCGCTATAACTTGTGGAAGACTATAAGATGTGCACTATTCTGAACCCTGTTAAATATATTCTTATATTACATAGTTATTGACAGATTATTGTGTTTATTGTGCATTTTAAAAATGCAAATAGTAAAAAATGGGATAGGTAATTATTTTATTTGTTGTTTCATATACAGTTGTAATACAATCATTAACAAATAATTCAAATCAACGTTCAAATTGAGGCTGATTTTTCTAAAATATATAGGCAGGTAAAAACTTTCGTTAGGTTGATATTGAGTGCAAACAATATTTCGGAGCGTCTGATTGAGTTACTGCGCAGGAGGCTGCGACGCAATCTCCGGTCGCGGAAGCCACCCCGGTTGGCCTTTACAATACAATGCCACAGGCCAAAGAGCAACTGCAACGAATACAGAGAGCCTATAGTAAAATTTCAATTCTTGTAATTGATTTTTATGCGTTTTTGTTTTTTTTAGTTGACTATTAAATAATTAATCTTTGGCATACTTTAGTAAATGTAACAGTAGAATTTATTTTAAAACAAAATGATATTGATAAACATGTTGCTAGTTTATTTCAATGCAAGTCTGATTTTTTTCAAGTGACGCTATTGTTATATCAACTATGATAGAAATCAATGCAGCTGTTTTTGTTTCGGTGACTCTATAGAATCACTGACAACCAGAGATACACATTTTGTAATATGGCAAGAAGATGATTTCGTTATTGTAATTAATGTAATAAACAACTCGAATATGAAGAATGTTAGTTACGCACTTAATGTCTTTTTTATTTTGTAGAAACGCAATTTCCTCTAAGTAGTATCTATTATTTTGTGGCTTCAATATCAGTATTAAAGCTGAAGTAAAACAAGGGCGGGGAACACGCGATTCATCTTTTCTTCTGCTGACTTGCTTACATTGGCTCATGTGCAATCATTGTTAAGAACATCGGAAAAATTATGCCGGCTGAGAGCTTTAAAATTTGACATATACTAAATTATGTGTATTAAGCTGGGGTACACTGGCCTCCTAATAGAGAGGCCCGGGGTTCAATCCTGCCACGGAAAACTGTATTCTTCGTTTTTAAAATTTAATATGTACATTTGTCCGAGGCTCCTACGGTGAAGGAAAACACCGTGAGGCATCCTGCGTACTCTGCGAAGAAATTCAAAGGTGTATTTGAAGTCGACCAATCTGCACTGGGCCAGCGTGGTTAACTTAACTTAGGGTAGGCTCAAGCCTTTCCTTGGAGACATATATGAGCGGTGGCGGTAATGATGAATCATCAAGCTAGCTACCCCGGCATCATCATCATCATTGATGATGATGATTAGCGCTTTGTTGCAAAATAAAACATTTAAACGTTTACGGGGTAGCTTGCTTGCAAAATAAAACATTTAAACGTTTACAAAAGTGTCAAACATTCCAGACAACTTAGGCATAATAAAAGAACTACGCATAGATTTAGGAGAAATATTGCGTGTGCTCTATGGTCTGTCTGAAAAAGTCCCCCTCGTCGTCTCCCCAACTGAATTGCCTGCGTATCTCAGCCCATGTCTCGTGAAGCCGGCTGTTCACTTTGCCACGTGGTTCGATCGCATGTACCAGACCCAGACATTTCGATATTAGTCACGACGACATTAATTTTCCACAAGGTCGAAGCAAAAAGTTAAACTGTCTATTAGAGTACGTTATTAATTTTTACCTAGGTTTTTCTATTCATCATTTTCGGTTGGATATTATAATATCTCGTATCTTTGGCTGATTGGCAGATTTTGTGTTGACTTTCTAAAATAAATCACCTTGACATTATCTTCTGTTATTCAGAGCTTTTTCAATATTCAATTTCGCTTATTCTTTGTAAGAAAAATACTGTTTTTTTTAGTCGAGACATAACAACAATTGACATTTAAAGAAATAAATTGGAGAATTTCGTTCACCGTTTTACAGTTTATTTTGCAGTTACAGTTTTAGACACTTGTTTTATTTGTATTAGTTTTAAATGTTTTGTCGAAGTAAAATTTAAATTCTTGATACAGTTTTCACAGTGGTACATACATCTTCGTTATACATTTAATTAGTGATTCTAGTTTAAATTATCTTAACGTGTGTGTTCCGCCTTATGACTCGTATCGTACAGCATCCCTTATTAAACCGCGTTGTCACTTAAACGCACGGACCCCCTGGATGCGACGAACTAATTTATAAATCCACCATAATTAATTAACGTCTGCCTCCCGTCAATCGACGGACTGTGCTTGCTTTGTTGAAATAGAACACCGCTGCCGTCATAGCGCTCGTAAAAAGAGAAGTTCGCTTATGTTTTTTATCCATATTAAGTTTGAAAATGTCACGGGTGATTAATTAGTGTCTTAACTTTGTACAAATTGCACAGGGGAAGGGTGACACAATGGCCGTATGTGTACGTCGCGTGTTCACGGAACGGTTCTCTTCGTTCGATGTTCGAAGTTTAAATGAAAATGTGTTACGAATTATAATTTATTCTAAAATGTATTATTATATATACTACTAGCTGTGCCGGCGAACTACGTTTCGCCATAATAACGGCGAACTTACGTTTCGCCGTAATAAAAAATAGTTTACAACCTATTCTCAGACCTACTGAATATACACAAAAAATTTCATAAGGATCGGTCAAGCCGTTTCGAAAGAATTCGGTAACAAACACTGTGACACGAGAATTTTATATATTAGACTAGCTGTGCCGGCGAACTACGTTTCGCCATAATAAAAAATAGGTAAAAAATAGTTTACGACCTATTCTCAGACCTACCGAACATACACAAAAAATTTCATAAAGATCGGTCGAGCCGTTTCGGAGGAGTTCGGTAACAAACACTGTGACACGAGAATTTTATATATTAGATTTATATGTACATTTTATCAATTCGACAATAATAATAACTTACCAACCTTTTATTGCAAATCTGTTCATCCAAACTCGTGGTAAATATAAATGGGCGATACAAAGCAGTTTATAAAAGTTATATTTGAATTAAGGTTATTCGATGTAATTTATGTTACTGTCAAGTAACTGTAACCTAGAGATTCCTAGAAAATAAAATTCCTAACTAAAATGAAAATTAACTACCAACCGGGTTGACCGAAAGAGAGCTATTTCTGAGATAAGTCCCACTTTGTACATTTGTGTTGTCATGATTTTCGAAATTAAGTAAGTAATTGTTATTAAATTGTGACTTATTATCGCTACAGCTTAATTAAATATCGACCAATTTCATTACATCATTCTTAATTTGGGGTGTTCCAATATTATCAATAAATATTATTATATCTATACTGTGGTGTTTTAGTTTGTTCACTTTGGTCGTTAGCCAGGTAGCAGGATCGTATATAAAATAAAACACAACAATCCGATTACACTAAGCAGCGTACACACGTCAACACCCGGCAGCGTACTGCCTCGCTCGCCTTATGTCATCGCGCGCGCACTGAACGCACTTTATTAAAACGTCACATATACTAATATTATAAAGCGGAAAGAATTGATTGTTTGTTTGCATTGAATAGGTTCCATAACTACTGGACCAATTTGAAAATTCTTTTACGTTTGAAATCCTACATTATCCCTGATAGGCGATAGAATATTTTTCTACGGGATAATGTGGAATTCCCACGGGAAATTTAAAACACGCGGGCGAAGCCGCGAGCGGAAAGTTAGTGTTATATAAATAGGGAATAATTGAAATGGCAGCACAAAGTACGTAAGGCATGAGGTAGGTAATAGAAAAATATTGATAGGTGTGGGTAGTTCATAATCAAAGTACTTAGCTGACAGGAGCTAGGAGGGACACTCTCTCATTCTGATTGCGGCAGCCGAAGTGGTGGCAAGACGAAGAGACGTAGTACGGAGCGTGACGGAGTTTAATCTCAAAAGTCCTTACTAATAAGAATCATGATATCTGTGTACAATGAAGAATTATAGGTAGGTGTGTAAACAAGCGTCGGCCGAGGAAAAGCTTCCACAAAGTTCCACTTGTTTTTCAAGTTTGTCCGTGACCGCCACTCATATTTATTGTTCGTAAAGTATTAACTCTCACCTATAAAGGAATTTATGGTGTGTTTATCTTAAAGTAATTTTAGATTGCTTATGTTCAATTCAGAGAAGACTTATCAGCTCCCCTAAACAAGACGCATTTCGATAATCGCTGTCGCATTTGCTAAAATTAACATGTATGAGATTTGATATAAGCCCTCAATTTAATTTTTATGATAAGTGGCTTCTGTCAGAGTTGACAATTTTGCCAATGTCGGCTTAGCTATCGAGCGCAATTGTCAAATGTCGTACATTGTCCGAAAGCGATTATAGAGACATCTTGCCTAGTCTTGTCGTAACTATAGGTGTACTGACCCTCAGTACACCTATAGTTACGATTTTACGAAGATGTTACGCGAAGCAGGCGTCGTTCAATACAAGGCTATTGAAAAATTCAATAAACATTCTAGGAGCTATTACAAGACTGCACGGCCTGTTTGCTATTGAATATTTTAGACAAAGATTGCATCGTGAGCGTCGAACAGAAATCGTGAATAAGTCAACGAAAAGAACGTTATAAAACATTACTGCCGTAGCCCACAAATGCATCATTGCCGGACGATTGTCAATCCATTCGACAGAGAGGAAAGCAATCCTCATTTGCAACGAAAACTTTTTCATACAACTAAGTTGGTAAACAAATAAGCTGTCCCCCTGATGGTAAGTCACCTATATATAGTACATGTGGTTCTTGTGAGATTCGCACCAAATCTGCAACCCTCACAAGAACCACAATCTACGTTGCCAACTTGTGACATGAGATGATAAGTCACGGTACCTAGTAATTACAATGCCATATCTTACCCTTCAAACCGGAACACGGTAATGCAAGCACTGCTGCTTTGCAGCAGAAATAGGTAAGAGGTACCTAAGCAGTCGACCCTGGTACAGAGTCTGCCTCCGGTAAGACTTGTCGAGTAACTTGTAGAGAGCATGTCTCAAACATGCGTGTAAACTAAACAAAAACAATAAGTTAATTTGCCGTGTTTAAATATCGAGTTCTTCAAAGTTTTTAGACTTCCGCGATTTGTACACATTTTAAATACAATAAAATTGGGTCTATATTGCGGCAAACATGAACTATGTTTATTTACTGTTTCCCGACATTTCGACCGAATTGCATCAGGCCGTGGTCACGAGATGACTGCAGTCTCAGCGACGTCTTTGTAAAGCGCGGGTTTCACAACTACCCTCCACTTGATTTTCAGAATTTTTCTTTTTATTTTTATCAAAATCGTCTGTACCTCGACATCTTCGATTTATTTTTTATTTTTATTTAGTGTTTATTTTAATTCACGTAATGGAGAATATTTGTAGGGCCGGTTCCTAATTTAAATAAAACTTAGGCGAATCAAATCTTGAGCCATCATGTTCAGGCTTAAAACAGTTCGCTCTATTTTCAAATTACATTGCCGGCTGCTCGAGCACGCCGCACGGACAGTTTCTAGCGTAGTAACTAGTACTGCAAGTGGGATTTATCTCAAAGACGGTTGAATAATACTCGGGATCCACCTGTGTCGTAACGCGTTAATAAATGCAATAATTTTATTATCGCACATTTTTGGACAACAAAGTAACGTTAATTGGTACGTGGTATTGGTAGTTGAAACGTTTAGCATAAAAGCAAACTTCGCAGATTTAGCTGTTGTGTTAGGCGTTATTTTTAAGGCTCATTACGATACAGGTGTTAGCACAAACATTAACGTAGGGGAAGCAGTATTGTACAAGTAGCCGTATTTAGAAAATATATTTATTGCTATCATAGAATATAGATATTATTCGTTTAGGTTTCTTACTAATCTATCCTATTACATCCTACTTACACCTTCAGGCGTCAGATATCTGATATATCTATACAATATAGAAAGAAGAAATAGATGAAAGATTAATGACACGATTATTGTTAAAGACAATATTTTTTACTTTGGGCGGCTATCACAAAAACGAAGTTTAGAACATAAACATTCTTCAGGTAGTATACATTGTTAGGGAACGCCAGAGATACACACGGAGTTGAATTTCAATATGATGCTAAATTTACAGAAGCGATTCATTATCGGTTACGAAACAGATCTGCGAAAAAAAATTGCTACTTCAGATGATATTACTTCTATACGCCGCAAAAAAACCCGTGATAATCAAAAAATCTTATCTTCATTAATAAAAAATACGCTAGAATACTAACTTCCATAGTAAGCTACGCAATACTATGGAAAAATACTTACTGGATAGCTGAAATCCTTTACTGACATTTTATCGGTAATTTTTTATTATTTTTCTGATGTTTAGATAATATACGAGTAGTTGAAGTATTGCTGATTGAAATTTAATTCTCTTCTCTTACCTCTTTCACATCACATTTTATTTTAGGCATGTTTCAAAATATATTTTATTTTATTATTTTATTTTATTTGTTGGGAAAGCTTACAGCTACATTTACAATATTGGATAAAACAATTAACATCTAGACGCTAATTACAAGCTTCCGCATATAGAGAGATTATTATTTAAATCGTTGAATAATTTGAAAGACCTTAGAAGGAAACTGTTCTCTTTAGGTGACTATTTCTATTACTAACAGCAGCATTATACATTGTTATTACTTAACATCTAACCAGACAATCTCTGAGTAGGCGTAGTACTCGATATACCCGCAGACACATAGCTTGTAGTAATTTCGCACCCAACTTAACATGCCTCGCTTTATTTTCACGAGGCAGTGACGGAAATTCGGGGGATATTTTCCGATCGCAGTTAAGGATCTAGTTTCCGCTGGCGCGCGATAAACAAGTTATTGGCGGCGCTGGTTAGGGAACGGGAGGGAGGGATCTCATTCGTGTAATTAACAAACGAGGCGAATTGCAATGGGTTTGACGGTGGCAGTCGCTTTTTCCCGATTCATCTAAGTCTCTTCAGAGCGTCATCAAAAAATAAGTAAATTTGGTTACTAATAAGATGATCATGATCACGCCTGGCCTGTTACTGCGATCACTTCATTATCCCAGCCACACGACGCCCACTGCGGGGCATAGGCCTCCCCCACGGATTTCCACAAGAATCGGTCTTGTGCTGCCCGCACCCAGTGACTTCTCGCGACCTTTGCCAAATCATCGGTCCACCTAGTCGGGGGCCTACTCACTGAGCGTCGTCCGGTACGTGGTCGCCGTTCAAGAACTGTTTGGCCATCGGTTCTCCTCGCTATGTTTCCCGCCCACTGCCACTTCAGCCGACCAATCCTTCGAGCAATATTGGTTACTTTAGTTCTCCTGCGGATCTCCTCATTTCAGATCCGATCACGCAGGGAGACCCCAAGCATTGTTCTCGCTTGTATAATTTTATTGAATAAAATAATTTTGTCTGTCTATATAAGTTATCACTGATGTATGAATGTCACATCACTAAATAAGTTTTGGAGCCTTAAAAATTAAACTTAATATATTTTATGTGTGTAGTGGCTGTCTGTAGTCGACTACAGCCACTTACCATCATGTGGGCAGCCTGGATGTTTGCCAATGTAGTTGTATAAAAAAAATTTGCTCGACCCACATCGAACCACATCGGACCTTATGATTAATGTTTGTGGGTTCCACCATCTAGTCTAGACCAACGCGACATACAGAACAGAAAATACAGTGGAAGTGGCAAGTGTTAGTGTGCCGAATTCCAGTTAACATTACCACACTGTATAACGGTATATTTTCCATGTATAGTCTTGTTTCATTAAGGCTGCTTTTTACTAGAATAAACACAAAAAGATACGAGAAATCATACATCACGTTTCCTGGTGGTGGGAGAAGTGTTATTTTTTTGTATGACTTTTTTCTTTTCATTGTCTTTTCTATTCCGCGGGTGTAGTACGTACAAGGCAAAAACATTTGCTTTAAAGTAATGAAAAACAAAATAAAACTAAGTAATAAAAATACTTATATATGAAAAGCTCTGAAACGTATGCTTTGAATTAAAAATTATTTCCGATTTTGACATGGAGTAAATAATCTCTTTTTTACTTCTCTATGTAAATTAAATACGTATAGTACATAGAAACTTGTCCCTTTGTTCTTCTTACTGGAAGTACTTACTGTACGAAGTTCAATAAGATACAATCTGGATGATGTTAATCAAATGTAGACCATAAAAGCCCGACTTAACATTGAGAAAACCGCTACAATGCACGATTATTCCGAAGCCTTAACAAAACAATCAATAGGCATTATTCTCGGCCCATGTATATACTAATAACTAAACCTATGTTTTATGTCTATGTTTTATGTGTGTAAAATTTTATGTTTATCGTTTTAGTGGTTGCACTACCTATTATTTAAATTATGTTTTTATATATGATCCGTTCACAGTTCGTGTGCGGTAATGCGAAATTTAAAAAAAGTTAATTTTTTACTAAATTGTTTAGAAAAAAAACTTGCAATGAACAAGACAATATATTATCTCTTAAATCGATAGCTTGCACGAAATTTCACTTTGAACGGAATGTAGTTACAATAGGTTCGTATTATAATTATACATGCCGCAATGCAAATACTGGTAGTATACATATTATGTATGTAGTATAAAACATTGATTGTGGGATAGAGAATAATCTATATCAAAAGAATATTTATAGAGTTCATGCTGTACGCGCGCGGAACTTGTTACAGATATCGTCACTAACGGTCAAAGCGCTGCCAGTCGGATACTGTCAGTAGTGCTACTGACAGGCTTTGATCGTATTGCAATGCTCATGACATTATATCATAAAGGCCTCGTATTACGGGTAAAGCCCGTAAGCCTGTGTAAATTTAAATAAATTTGTAGAGTCAATATTGAAAATAGTTTGTAACTAGACAAAATACGTTGTGCGACAGATTTCGTGATGTTGAGAAAATAAAGAATGTGATTTTTTTTTATATTATCACTTGCAATTGGAATTCTTAACTGTAGGTGTAACAGTTTCATCAGTCTTTCTACAAAAAGTAGTTTAACAGTTGTCTATGGTTAGTCATAGTTTGAACATGATGATTTAACTCAGTAAGGTAGATAGAGGTTAGATATTAGTTTGCAACCATGATAAAATTGAGGCAACGTTTTGTAGTAACATCGCCTATGCCGCATACCTATACTTGTTGTATTTGCATCACATTTCTATATTGAAGTCGGTGCGAAATTTTAAGACTTTCCAGGAGATCATCGTTGGGCACCGACTTCAATATAGAAATATGATGTTGCCTGCACCTATTCTTATATAATTTTTAACTTTTCAGTGTTTTTGAAGTCGGTTTCTATTTTTTGTAAAAATATTATCTTTTTACTGAATAGAATACCTAATTACCTATATACAGGGTGTAACTGAACACCCCAATAACAATTAAGGGTATGTATCCATCAGAAGTAGACATTCTGTAGGGAAAATATTAGGGCTACCAAACCTACTTTTTTTTCCCATACAAACTAAATAAATTATTTTTTGGTATTAAGTGCCGACAGCCCTACGTAAGCGTACAAGGAATACTACGCTCACGTCTGTCACGTGTCATTTTGTGTTTAAATTTCTTTTGTGTTAAGAGCTGATTATAGTTGTCACTTGAAAGTTTTTGCTTTCAGTTTAAAATCAAATAACTCTGAAAGTATTGGGGTTCCAGGTCTCAGACAAGCACCGAAGGTCCATTTAGTATCTAACTTATATGCCCCTTAAATGTTATTGGGGTGCTCAGTTACACCCGGTATATTTAGTGACATAATATTACTTAATAACACGTGCCTATTGTAATTAAAAAACTAACTTCTAACTCCTAAAAGTTAAGGATCCTTCCATCATCAGCTCGGTTCATGACTACCAGACGCAAATACGTGAAGAGCTTCGGGAAAAATATGAAACACGTTAGACGTACCTATAATATATTTACCAGGAGGGAGACTCTGTACCAGGGTCGTCCGCATGGGTACCTCCGTCTTACCTATTTCTGTCGCAAAGCAGCAGTGCTTGCATTGCTGTGTTCCGGTTTGAAGGGCAAGATATAGCAGTGAAATTACTGGGTACCGCGACTTTACATCTGATGTCACAAGTTGACAACAACCACTGTGGCTCTTGTGGAGGTTGCAGTTTTGCTGCGAATCTCACACGAGCCGGATGTATTATAGGCGACTGTTACCACTTACCATCAGGTGGGCAGTTTGCTTGTTTGTCCTGACTTTGGTGACTATGAGATCACCCCAGGAGCATATTCTATAAATTACAAAAAAAATTTGGAAATCGGTCCACAATTAGCGGAGTAATCGCGTAACATACACACAAAAAACATACGCATCGAATTGAGATCTCCTCCTTTTTAAACCGGTTAAAAATAGTAATTGATCCTTTTCCGCAGTTCATTTCGAGTAACGATAGTTTTTATAAATATGTTTATAAAAACACTTAAAAATTTAACGCATCATAACCACCAACCATTTAAAGGTTATTCTACGAAGTTAACGTGTGGGTGTGTGTACGTAGGTACGTGTTTATTATCGCCGGAGAAGACGTGTCAAATGTCTCTGCAGCCGACTAGCTTCTCCAATAGATTGCACTACATCGAAAGCCAGACCTGTTTGCCTGTCAAGTCGCGGCATGCAACATGCGACTTTATCGTTCCAAGCTAAAGGCTGGTTATACAGTGCCGGCTAAGTTCTATATAGCCTTCAGCGAGCTACAGCCCATTTGTTTCCGTTAGCACTTCTGGTCTACAGATTCTTCGGCAAGTATCAGATGTTGCCTCCTTGATTAGTGAAGCACGACTTGCGACACAGTTTAACTTCGTCCGGCAGAGCAAATAGATTCTAGGCGCCCACTCTATTCCATAACATTTTTAAAATTATCATTTATTTACGCATTTATTTAGCCGCGGCTGAAATGTCGCACCTAAAGGTTCGTGCGGTAAAACACATGATTTGTTAATTAGCGAGTGCGTTTACTCGTCAACGCCTTCGGTCGCTGACACGGTGATATGAGTAAGAATAGTAGTTTATTTATTTGATAACTTTCTTTCAATATTATAATAAACAGATTTTATGAAGGTTACGGTTTTATCAAAAATGATACTAAACATATTAGGAAGTGTCATTTTTACTAATGAACAGCAATTAAATGTCCATTTTTCAATCGCCGATGCATTACGGACAGCTTAGCAGTATTTGAGATGTCTTTCTAAAATATAACTTTTTATGACATCGGTAGCCAAAACAAAATGCTGTAGCTGGATTTTTAGGTACTAGTGTACTCCAGTATTGATCGCCTACTGACTCTACTCCGAGAGCGGGACACCCTTGTGGTGATGCTTCTCCGATAGAAATATTGGCTTGAGGACCCACCAATGTTCTCGCCTCTGATTATTTATTTATCATGATGAAGCTGTAAAGAGCTTATTACAATTGTAGAAATCCTAAATAGGAACAATCTATGTAATTAGAAAGTCGGAAGCTGGTGATCACACTACACCAAATTGAATCCTAAATCCTAATCCTAATTTAAGAAATTCTGTACCTATCTATATCTTGGCGCCGTGATTACACTATCCTAAATTGTAGACAATTTAGGAAGTAGAGCGGTTCGGTCCTTACTTCCTACATCCTATCCAATCTGTTCTAACTGCGATTACACCTTCCTGTTTCCAAATTAGGATTTTATCATATTTAATAGTGTAATAAGCCATCTGCGGGTGCCCCTCAAAAAAGCTCCAGTATTTAACAAGGCTTTTATGAGGTATTATTTTAACGTAAAAAGGTATTACTTTAATGTTAGAATTTAATTTTATTATTATTGTGAATGCATTGTTGTTAAGAAGTGATTAAATAATAACCTTGCAGTAAGTGTTGCTATTAAAATAGATATTAGCACGTTAATTAAAATAGTCTCCACTATGGTATTATTACCGCATCATTTTCCTATTCGATATCAACTAAGGATAGATATAGCTAGATAAATAATAGCTAGATAATAATAGCCTCCATTTCCCAGACCGAAATTAAATATAGGTGCGATCGCTCGCGCCGTGATAGCTTATAAAATGAGTTATGTTAAAATCTTTAAGCGTTTGGTTTGTAACAATGAAATTGATTTGCATAGCAGACATCGCAGACCGCAAGACGTGGATGCGGTTATGGGGGCGGTAAAATTTGTTTGAGGTCATACGACCTCATATGCTTTCGACCACATGTTCAACGCACTATCGTATTGTCATTTTATTAGAATTTCGTAATTATTGCTTTCTAGAAATTATTCTATTCTTAACTTAGCTAATACAAATGAATGTGTGTTTGTTTGTCCTCTATCTGATGTAAAATGGGTTTTTTGGGTTTCAAACCTTCCCAGATATCCTCATATCTGGGAAGGTTTGTAATCCGAAACCATTATACTAAGTATAAATAAAAAACAATGGCATTGAAATTACTTTTAGCTTTAGAAATAAAATTTCATTCATTTTTTAAAAGTCTGTTATCATAGCTGGGTATTGAAGCTATAAAATCTAGACAATACGTTTCTTGTGTTTTGTGGTATCAATTAATAACAAATCTTTCTATGATACATTATCTATAAAGTTTGAGAAAGATGGGATAAGACTTTAGAATTTTTAAGGACTTGCAAAGAAAATGTACTTGTTGACTTGTGGGTTCCAATTATTTTAATGAAATTAATTGCCGCTGGTCTTCTAATTGGGGGGTCTGGGGTTCGATCCTGCCATGTAACAATGTGTTTTTCAATTTTCAAATTTCATATGTAGGTACATTTGTCCGATGCTTCTATGGTGAAGGAAAACATCGTGAAGCAACCTGCATACATCTGCGAAGAAATTCAAAGATGTATGTGAAGTCGACCAATCCGCACTGGGCCAGCGTGGTTGACTTAGGCCTAAACACCCTAACTCAGTCTCAGTTATTGAGGAGTCCAGGCGATGCTCGCTTCCACCTTCGTCCTTATTGTCACTTACCATCAGGTGAGAAAAAGGCCAAGAGCTTCCATGACGTATGTAAAAAAACCCTAACTAAGTGTAGGCTTGACAAGTCCCTCGGTGGGGACGTATATGTGCTTTATTGATGATTTGCCGCTAAACGTATCTAATATATTCTTTGACAATTTGTTTATGTCTAAGTTTTGAGTATTTATTTATATTAATATGTATATACTCAGATACATAAAGCAAACGTAACGGATTTTGCAACGATTGCAAAAAAAAAATTAGCTCTTTCATTATATTTGTAAATTAGATCAATTATTCCGAGTTTTGATGTTTCAACCGAATTTAAATAGCTTTTCCTTGCCAAACTAAACCAAAATAACCTGTGATTACTCGATAATGAAGTGCTTTGCCTGCAATGATCACATTAACCTCATTTTTGTACAAATTGTATCAATATTCAATGGTCTTCCTCGCACTTTGTAATCTTTATTAGAAAGATTTGTTTCTCCAATGACTGACCTTAATTATCGGTATTATTTATATAAAACGGACTACTCATTTTTAACATTTCACAGCATTGCTTTTTAGCTCTGTTATGAGACTAAAAATATTTGAGCGCAGCTACTTTTATTCCTAGAAATAAAAGTTTGTTTTTTTCGAGTAAATTTTATCAATCCTCTACGATGATTATTTACTTTTCTTCTCCAGGGAGCATTGGTTTGACTCAAACTGTATAATGTTATTTACGACGATAGCTAGGCGACAACTCTCAAAATTTAAAAAATTTAAGCTAAGTGCGCGTTGTTTGCTTTACCCTTCTTGTGGTAAAGGCCGATTAGCAGCACACTCTGTAAATGAACGGACGAGACTCTAGCGCTCTCGACCAACCCACACTACACCGTCGTGATGAGAGACGGTCCAAATACCCTTGGAGTGATCTATGACGTTAACGACGGTCGTTAGCGAATTATACATCATCATCATTATACTCTATCATTAATAACATCATTCTTTTGTGTGGTGGAAGTATTTTCTCAGTAAGGTTGCTCGTAAGTATAGCGGTAAAGACTGTTTCCTCTTTTCAAAAATCAATATGATGACACAAAACAACACATGATGGTTAATAGACCGGTACTCAGAATTGTAGTACGTAATGTTCTGATACGCACTATTCTCTATGGCTCTCTATTTCTAGGCATAAAAATTATTGTCATAAAATCATATTCCATAATTTCGATTGAAATAATCGTCAAGACGCATAATAATCAGGAAGCAGAATGGTAATAAGCATAATATTGTGTGGCAGAAAATCATTTGTCATAAGTATTAAAACCCATAAACTCGAAACACAGAACAACTTGACGCATAATTTTTCAAAGCATAAATAATGTTTAGCATATTAATCACAACGAACAATACGATTACGCAGAATTTCTCTAGGCATAAACTTGCGCGCAAGCATGCAGCAATGTATCATGCAGTATGCATGCAAGCAAGCATGCAACATGCAAGCAAGCATGCAGCAATGTATCATGCAGTATGCATGCAAGCATGCATGCAACATGCAAGCAAGCATGCAACATGCAAACAAACATGCAAGCAAGTATGCACAATGCAAGCAAGCATGTACCACGCAAGCAAGCATGCACATGCATGGTTTCTGTCACGGCTCCGACGCTGCGGGGCTCCGGCGGTCCCACGCGAGCTTATCGTCGCAGATTGGTTTTCGCTCACCACCGCAGCTTCGGATTGCTGGCCGGCTTCGCCGGCCATCCTCAGCCGCGGCGGCGAGCGTTAAAACCACCTGCTCCTCAGCTCGCGGGCCGTCTCGCCCCTCCGCGTCTACGCGGGTTTGAATAACACTCTAGGGGTAGGACAAACAAGACTACGTGGAGTCGGTTTTGCAGTGATTCGTTTCTGTCACTAGTAGCATGAATGAATTACTTTTTCAAATAAAAAATCAATATATATACTATGCAAAAATTATATCTAATGAAAATATAGAAGATTCGAGTATCATATTTGAATAAAATAATATATGAAATGTTATTATAAAAAGTTAAGTAAAACAGAGTAAACATTATATCCTTTAAAATAACATCATTTCTAATTATAAATAAATGCCCCATAATATTAGAGATATCATTAATTATGACACTTAAAATTATGGCAAAACATTTTAGGACTACCAATATTATGTCATAAGAAATTAAGGATTTCATTAATTATGCTTCATAAAATTATGCCTTTGGATAATTGTGCCTTATACAAATTATGCAATGAAATAATTATGTGACGTTAATGTTATGCTTTTCGATTATTATGCTTAGTGATTTATGCCAAGCGTCTTTATGACAAACAACATTATGCCAAATAAAAGGTCCCCATTCTCTATTCTATGCCTACGTACTCTCTGTCTTGATACAGTACCGCTCGAGTATAAAGGTGCTCGCAGTGTGCTTGTGGACTGCAACACGACGCGACCTTTAGTGAATCCGTAGGTGCGAGCATCGAACGCAAAACCCTTAGTGAGTACCCCCCTTATTAATGGAATCGGTCCTCCGTTCCTGGGTAACTAATCAAATGGCCGTTTTTCCGCTGCTCGGCCTGGTACGACTATAATATCCATACTAATATTATAAATGGGAAAGTGTATGTGTGTGTTTGTTTGTCCGTCTTTCACGGCAAAACGAAGCGACGGATTGAAGTGATTTTTTAAGTGGAGATAGTTGAACGGATGGAGAGTGACATAGGCTACTTTTTGTCTCTTTCTAACCCCCCAGTTCTCTAAAATGGGGGGTGGAAGTTTGTATGGAGCATGCCGCAATTTTAAGGTAGAAAGCTAAAAATTGGTATGCGAACTATTTGTGAGTAACAAAAAAATCGTGCATCATTTTTTTTTGGAAATCTGCCCCCAACCCCTTAAAAGAGGGGGTGAAATTTTATATGGGACTTTTTGCAGTTTTCAAGGTAGGAAGCTAAAAATCGGTACACAGACTCTTTGTTACCAACCAAAAATACCTGCCTTATTTTTTTTTTTAATCTTCGGTGTTACCCCGAATTTAACGCGAGCGAAGCCGCGGGCAAAAGCTAGTACTTATATAAATGTCGTGCCATTGCTGGTGGCGGCCGGCATATAACTTCGTACATTGTTGATTCACCGGCAGCTGTGCCGTTGCTGTTGCCGGCGCCTTGCGGTTGCATGGGAAAAACAGCCAATGAGTATGACATGCTCATTGGCTGGTGGTTCTGGAAGCATTGTGCAGCGAATGATGTGAAACCTCGATTAAGAGAACAGCCCCTCTAGACAAGACGCATTTCGATAATCGCTAACGCAATCGCTAGAAGGAAAATGTATGTGATTTGACATAAGCCCTCGCTTAGCTTTCGAGCGCAATTGTCAAATCTCATACACTGTCCATTTAGCGATTGCGTTAGCGATTATCGAAAGACATCTTGTCTAAGGGCCAGATCCTTTGAATCTTTAGGTACAACCAACTATGTAACGTTAGTATTATAGAGCGTTTTCGCAACAATGTCCCCGAACCGACACATTGTTCCACGACACACAACCAGCCTTTTCTGTCTCACATATTAGAGTAATGTGTGAAAATTTAATCTTTATTACGACGTAGGTCCGCGGGTTACGCTGAGCATTTAGGTCGTTACCTGATGAAATACCTGCGTCGAAAATTTGTTCGAAACTATACGGACACCGTTCGCGATCTTACTGTCATGGATAGTTGTGTATTTTGAATTAATTAGTTTCATTTAACATAATGAGAGACGTTTCCAGTTCATTTTGTAGGTAGGCACCATATTGCAAGTAATTTATATGCTTACTTACTTATTGTTTTAAAAGATTGTTTTTTTCAGAATTTCAATATTGTTTTAACGTTGTTATAAAAGCGATCAACCTCGCAGTGTGACCGCGGTCGTGCGACATCACGAAAGAGTGGAGCTCGTCTAAGCTGAAATGTCAAATTGTCAAATGACGCTTAGTTAGTTGATTTAGTTGCGCGTGAGTGCAAGTATTAATGACTACACTTCATTAGCTGTGAGAGCGTTGACTATTCCGTGAACTATGGTTCTGCACGGTTGACTAGTCGCGTGATAAATCCGACAACGCTCTCTGTATGGAGCAGCGCTGGCGCATTGTATGAAACATGACGTCTTCTCTTTCGCACGCGTTCAGAGACGTATGACTAGTTCGACAACAAATCCGTTTAAATCTACTGAATTACCAATTGCTACGAAATTTTTGTGTAAGTAGTGCGTTTACATTTGCTTGTATTGCGTCATTTCGATGTAGATAAGCTTTACGAGTATGTGGTATGCGGGAAACAGAAACATGCGCGTGCGCGCTGCCACTGGCGACATGAGATGTTTTAAATTATTGTGACTAGGTACTCTACAATTAAAGTTAATTGAATTTGGGACAAATTAAGACTTAGTTTAAAACTACTTGCAATCGTTAAATTCACCAAACTGAACAGCTTTTACTATATACCAACTTATATATTTCGGTAGATGAGGTCTTGATTTTTTTGTTTGAAACAGCTGATTTTTGGTCCCTTGGAGTTGCAGCAAATGTTCATCAGTCTGCTTAAATAAACTCTTTCTTTATGTAAGTAGTAACATATTCCCTTTTTGGATCACCATATATAAACATCAGTAACATTTCAATAGTAAAGCCATTGAATTGGTGGTGTTGATAAAGATGAAAAAAAGCTTTATTGAAACCTTCTAATCTACTGTCATGATAATATTTAGGATCAAGTATAGGTATCAATTCCATTTGTTGGCTTTCTGAGGTCATCTACCTGTAATATCTAATAATCGATAAATGTTATTGCGATGAAATTGTTCCGAAATTCGCAGATCATATAAATTGGACGATCGCGGCAGAAGCTGCGAAAAACTAATTTATCTTGTCGAGTTTTCCAGCGTATAAAGATCTATTATCATGGTTCGCTTGAAAGGTGTGAAAGAATTATGGCGCTTATATTCGGATCACATTTTGAGAATAGATGAACTTTTAAACGTTTTATAATAGAATCGTGGTGTCGCACATAAAAAAAGTCACTCATATTTTTGTTTATGATAAATATTTGAGCGGTTGACCATACATTTATTTTTTTGGTCGCAATAACATAACATTTCTTTTTGTGAAATGTTTAATATATTTTGTAAATATTTGTTAAAAAAATATTAACATCTTTCTCAGAAAATATAAGACAGTTTGTTACTTAGACAGTTGGCATAATGTATGTGACTTAATTTGTTTTGAAGTGGGTGGTGAATATGGGTTCACTGACGGCGATAGACGGGTATTTATGTAGGGATTTGTCAAGAGGATACTGGCGAACTGTTCAAGGTGAAATTCTAGCATACTGGTACCCCCGAATAGATTTGTGCCCCGCAGTTTTGTGCTGCGAGTAGATAACAACATAGATTTAAATTATAACAGTAGCTTATTTGTTTGGATAGTTTAATATAAATGCCAAAGTAATCTATTTGTTATGTTTTTATTACGTTTCGACGCCTTTTAATATAAAATTAATGTTGTTGAAGTTTATAATTCACTTCATCACTTTACTCTGTAGGTAGGTATACTTATTCAAATAATATACATAAACACTCACACGTATGCTTACGGACATACACTTACGAGTATAAGCACAATCACACGCATTTATGCAGTTCGTACCCACGGAAATAAAAATTCAACGATCCATTGTAGCATTAAAGCATTTACTCCATAGACATACAGGTTTTTATACTTAAGAGAAGATATCAACCTTGTTTTAGCCAACAAATACAAATAAACTATTATTATAATAATGCTACGGTTCAACCTCCGTTAGTTTTAATGTTTACGTCTGCGTCGTAATATGCGTCAAAATTAACGCTTTAGACAGTGGCTACATGACTTTGCTACAAAAGTGATCAACGTCTAACGCCACTAACAGTAAAGCTGTTGGCTCATACCACGAAAATTGTTCTGATTTTTTAAAAATTATAACATTCACTCAAAAAATACAATTGCGATGAAAAGCGAGCCGTTGAAACCACCACGATGTAACGATCATGCAGGAAACCAACGAAGCGACGCCTTTAGTTGTACTTTTTATGTAAGTAGTAAACAGACCGCACAGTCCGCCCAAGGCTCGAGCTAATTCCAATCGTTTTCGCGACAACTCGCTAGAGCGGAAAGCCGCTAGAGGTGTCGATGAACTTTGCCCTGTGATTTACGCCTGTTCTGTTACATTTCAACTTTCGTTGCTTAGCGAATGTTTTCAGCTTACCGAAGAATAGTCGATTTTAGAGAAATTTTGTGTGAAAGTTATCTTTTTTAGGCGGCCCTATACCACATGAAAATTGATTCAGCGGTTTAGTATTACAAGCTTAATAGACGGACAGAGAAATAGTTACTTTAGATAGTAAGGATAATAAATATAATGAAATATCATCACGCCTGTTCTTCCCGAAGGCCTGTTTTTTGAGCTTGGGAAGATGTATTAATTACTCACTATACAATAGTGATCGCACGACATCGACGACATCGACCTCACTTGCATTCAAATTATATAAGAATCATTAGTTTAATATTACTAGCTGACCCGGCGTACTTTGTATCGTCATGTTTGTTAACTGAAATTTAAGTTTAAATTATTGTAAATTTTATATTATACAAACCTTGTATTAACAATAATGAATAAATAAAACCAAGAATCATCCAATTTGGTGCAGTCGTTCGGAAGTTATGGGAGTACATACATTTCGAAGATTCATTTTTATTTATATAGATATTAGTAAAGTATAGCATGGATTGATCAGAGGCTCTAGACAAATGCCAAACGACTACTTTTCCGCAGTAGTTCCGCAGAAAAAATGTATGGAAATGACATTAGCTTACGACAACCTCACGCTATTTTTTCCGCAGCTAATGTCATCTCCATACATTTTTTCTGAGGAACGACTGCGGAAAAGTTATTTGTCTAGGGGGTCAGGGGTTTTATTTTTGAATTGCTCGTTTGAATTCGTACCTATACGTTACGTGTGGATTCATTCGACGCCAATTGATATTCGTTTAGCGAAGAGTGGTTGAGACCTCCCGTTGCAGTCAATCGCGATTGAGTAATAAACAATTTCTGATATCGAAGGAAAACCAATAGTAATCGAACGGTCGACTCTAGACGAATGATTCAAAATGGGGCACTTATTTGCAAAAGATTGTGAACTCGCGAGCGGTGACAAGAAAGGTCCTAGCATGTTTCCATTTAACTGCAGCTATTGCTTCCTTATTATTTTTACTGCGGCACCGATATTGCGAGCTACTATAAAGCAAACTTTGTATGTGGATTTTATTGGCACCACCTATAATTTTCGCAGTGTTTTAGTATCTAATATTGTTTATGTTCGGAACGGTTCAGAATTATAAACCATAAATATTTTGGCGCAGTCTGTTAAATTATTATACTCGTAGTTGCAATTTAGCGATAACATTGTAATGCGGTCGAGAAATGGCGTTGCAAGGGTGTACATCTACATAGTACATATTACATGACGTGTGTACAGGATTCATTGATATATATATATATATATGTTTAACTCAATGACAGGATTACGTTTAAATGAGAAGACAAAATAATATACTTTTTGAAATCAATATCAAGATTTTTTTTTGAGCTGAAATTTGGAACATACCTTTAGTTCTGATGAAATTGCATGCATTATGCATAATAAGTATCGTTGTAAATTCAAATAGCATTATATCATATTTTGGCAGATTAGATATTTTTGTTCAACCCCCCAATTATGGGTATCAAATGAAAAAGCTTGAAAAATACAGTAGGTCATCATCATCATCACAGCCCATATACGTCCCCACCGAGGGGTTCTAGCCTACCCTATATTAGGGTGATTAGGCCTTAGTCAACCACGCTGGCCCAGTGCGGATTGGTCGACTTCACATACATCATTGAATTTCTTCGCAGATGTATGCAGGTTGCCTCACGATGTTTTCCTTCACCGTAGGAGCGTCAGACAAATGTACATATGAAATTCGAAACGAAAAACACATTGGTATATGGCGGGTCTCGAACCCCGACCCCCCGATTGGAAGGCAAGTGCCGAGTCCACTGCGCCACCGATGGTCAGTCCACTGCGCCACCGACGCTTGGAATGGAATGGAAGGGCTTGACTTGTTGAATACACTACACAATGAAAGTATTTGAATTTGAAAAGAATTTTTCAAAACATGTATATTGAAAACTGAAAAATAAAAGAATGGTAAAAACCCAGCTTTTAATAAAATGTTTTAAAAAGCGGATAATAAATTTGAAACTAAATAAAACCAATACACAACACGACACATTACACGACACAATTTTTATCATAATATAAAAGCTCGTCGCTAGAGTTACCTGTGCCAGGGGGGTCTCACTCCGCAGTTTAGGTACATTTGGCCGGGCGCCCCGGCCAGCCGCTATATGGCAGAGGGTTGCCACTCGGCTCGCACGCTAGCCGCGTCGCACGTAATAGGTGGTAATAGTTAAGATTTTCTCGGTGATTTTTGTAACGAACAATGAATTCGAAATAATCACGTCATCTGTATGATAGGTACTGTTGTGTTTATCGTTGTATAACTAAACGGAAGAAAAAGGATGCAAAATTATCGTTTTTTAATATACCAAAAGATATTGAAAGGAAAGCTATTTGACTATTTTTCACATCACATCCTAACTACTTTGTTATTATAGTAGGTACCTACCCACATGATAAGGATAAAATTGTTAAAAATAGGTAAGGGTTTTAGGGCGTTTAAATGAATGAATGCGAAATAAGTATAATTGTAAAAATACCTACTTAAAAAAAAATACAATAGTTTTATACTTGATAAATTATGCTTATTATGATTACGCAGTCATGTAGGTAGATGATATATATATGGACCATACTTGTTTTATTTTATTACTCACTATAAAGCTTATAATAAAAAAAAATCATTCTATGGAAGTTTAAAGAATGAATGAGTATATTCAGAAATTAGAGACAGTATTTACACATAATTTTGAGCACCATTTACAAGGAAATCTTGGAAGTGAATTGTTTCAGTTACTACAAAAAATCCAATTACCTACATTTCCATGTTCGTGTTTTCCCGTGGACTATTTCATAAGATTGTTTGTAAGGTTTCGAATATTTTCAACCCTCAAATTTCATAATTTAAATTTAAATAAACTAAGAGCTTATTTATTTAAATTTAAATAAATAAGCTCTTAGTCTACAATTATGGTGCTGCGTCGAAGCTCGTTCAACGGCAACTACGGCGACCGGTGGTTCTCTTTGCTCCTCTAATTTTCTACCTGCGATAAAATTCTTTAATTGGTTCATCAAAAACAATTTTCTGAACTGACAAACATGTTATTCTTTTGACAATACAAAAATCTGAAACTAAGAACTTAGTAGATAGACAAGAAATATATTTTGTTGAATTAATTAATACACACTTTTATCTTTATTAATTAATTAATATTTTCGTAAATATATCGGTGAGTGGGAACCCTGCGCTCTTGTCGCCAACTCGGTATCGGGTCAGCGACTCGTAACGGAATTAGAACGCTCGTGGCCTGCAATAAATTTCAATTTCCCGTGAAGTCAGTTGAAGGACGCAAGAGTAGGTACATTTTCATACCTAAACTTAGCTTTTCTTCGAGAGTGATCCTTCTGTACTTTAGTACTATTATCTATTCTGTGCCTGTGCAGATAAACAAGACACAATAGCTATTCAACTTAATCTTTATTTAGGTAATTCTAAGAGAAAAAGTATATGTTTTTATAAAATAGGTAAATCTCGTGGCGAGCTTTTATAATTACCTATCATAAAAATTATATAATTAAAGTTTAAAGATTATTTTCCTTCTTTTATATAGCATTTTAATAAAGCTCGTTCTAAAAACGCTTTTTACTATTAAGATTGTTAATTTTAATCCTGATATATTTCTTAAAAAACGCATTTCAAAAAATTCAGTAACATTACAGATATTTTCTATGCACTAATTTTTAGTGCTTATTATTCCATTGCACTGAGTTGTCCGCTAGTTTTTTCTTCAAACTCACTTCAGAAAAGGAGGAGGCTCGCAATTTGATGCATGTTTTTTTATTTCTTTTTGTGTATGTTACGCGATTGGTCCAATTGTGGACCGATTTCAATAGTAGATTTACCAAGGGAGCAAAGAACTATTTTAAAGGCGAAAGTGTTTTTTTGAATCCAGAGCGAAGCGAGGTATTCAAAGTACTTCACTCGAGCATAAAATAGTGTTGCTCCCGGGGTGGACACTCTATTTTTTTATCATGTTCTATGAGAAAATAAGTGACACTTGTGAGTAAGGATACCACATTTATTTATTTACATACATTAAGTTAGGGACAATCTGACAATAGAAAGAAAAAAGAAACTACTAATAGATAATTATACTTAGAGCCTAATATTTACATTTGAACAATTACGAAAGTTTATCGTAATAATCTTTTTACTACTGACTTTAACATTGAATAGGTACTCCAAAGAGTTGTAGGCTGCTTAGATTTGGCTAACTCTTGAGAATAGGCCAAAAAGACATTCTGAAAAGGATTTCACTTTTTTTGCTATTTTTCTAAAGGATGAAATTGTGATATTCTTTCATATACTATTCACGGGATTTTGTAGGTAAAAGACTTTGTATCACATTTTAAGCGTCCGATAAAATACTTTCATCGTCATTAATTAACTCATTTTATAAAATTTAAAATTTCAATTTGTATGCAATCACCAACGAACTTTAAAAGCAGAATGAATTTCGCGCGTTTTTACTTTTTTAACAAACTTCTTTTTTTAAATTAAGCCCGCGCGCTTCTTACCTACTTATTATAAAGTATATATAGTTAGTATAGATAAAGTTCACTCCTGCGGTGGTCCCGTTATTACCAAAGTCAGGATCTGATGATGGGATCCCAGGAAAATGGAGAGAAATCCTTAAATTTTATAGGTACGTTCAATGTGTTCATGTTTCCGAAGCTATTCAGGTATTTTGCGTCTGGTAGTCATGAAACGAGCTGATGATGGGAGGATTCTTAATTTTTAGGAGTAAGAGGTTAGTTTTACGTACAATAGGCACGTATTGACCCTTTATCGTATTCTTTCCAGTTACTTCAGTGAACTGGCAATAAATTCACTAAATAGAAATAAAAAACCAAAAAATTTTTGCTTTGAAATGCAACACGGTAATTGATAATCAAAATTTTGGATATTTCATAATTTTAATTCGTACTAATCGACTAAACGAATTACGATTATGCAAAATAAATTATTTTGTTCACTTTTTATGCATTTAAAAATTTATATTAGTAAACTTAAATATATTTCAAAGACTAATGAAAAGAGACGGCTGATTTTATTTTCAAAGTTCAAGTGAAATTCGTTTACCTAGTAGACCTGGACTATTCTAAGGACCGAACATGAGGGTGTTACTCGTATTAGAACTGGGTTATCCCAGTCCCTGGATCAACCCGATAATGGACTAGATGGACCTTGAGGTTGGTTTGGTGGGTATGACTCACACTCCGCAGGGAGAGTCCCACACACGCCTGTCGATTAGTCATCGGCAGGTACGGTGCGCAAAAGCGTTCCACCTCGTACAAAAGAGGGTGTTACGGCAGATTTTATTTTCAAAGTTCAAGTGAAATTCGTTTACCTAGTAGACCTGGACTATTCTAAGGACCGAATACGAGGGTGTTACTCTTATTAGAACTGGGTTATCCCAGTCCCTGGATCAACCCGATAATGGACTAGATGGACCTTGAGGTTGCCTTGGTGGGTACGACTCGCACTCCGCAGGGAGAGTCCCACACACGCCTGTCGATTAGCCATCGGCAGGTACGGTGCGCAAAAGCGTTCCACCTCGTATAAAGGAGAGTGTTACTAGTGTCACGCTCCGTACTTGCTTTCTGCGTCGTATCACCACTTAGGCTGCCGCAATCAGAATGTGCGGGTGTCCCCTCTAGCTTTTGTCAGTTGCTTTGATCATGAGCTTCCCACATCTAGCAATATTTTTTTATTACCTACCCCAATGCCTTAACGTCTCTTGTATTGCCATTACATTTCACATTAATAATATTTATTTATTTTATTGGAACACCTCAGATTAAGAATAATGTGTGATGAAATTGGTCTATATTTAATTAGGCTGTAGTGATAAGTAGTCCCGGTTTAATAACAATTTTTATAATTTTAGCAAATCATGAGACTATGGTTACCTAAGCAGTATGGCTGGTAGAATGGTTTCATTATCTATGGATATAACTCGCTTTTATTGACTTTATATTCACTTAAATGAACATTATGTAAAATTAACGCAATCCTTATGGTTTAAAAACTATGAGGTGACTCATATTCTAATAATAATCTAGTCTTCATCATAGCCGATCTACCATCTAGCCTTGTGACTAAAGCATCGGTATGTAACATAGTCGATGGAGTTGAGACATTGACGAGCTCAGTGGTGACGAATGATTTATTCACTTTTCCTGTAACAAACATAGACACTGAATACAATGTTGCTGATTGATATGATTAGCGTTTAAGTATCTTTTACTTTGTAATCCGGTGCTTTAGTTAAGATTTTACTCGTATTATTTTTAATTCGTAATCGATACGTAAGTTAAACACCGATAAACTACTGCTATCTTAATACTATTCAAAGCTACAATAACAAGTAACCGTAAAAAATGTGAATTGCCAAAACTGAAATAATAGCCGTAATCAAGAATCATGTCGAAATAGAAGAATGTGAGCAGTTTCTCAAAACTAAAAAGAAATGATATTTGGACAAAACACAGATTTTCAATACAAGCTATTGAAAAAATGTGTTTGTCGGTTATTAAAATGACAATAGAGATGATAGCATGGACACGCCCAATTTTAAACGGTGGCGTTATGGCGCGAAGACCGTTCGAGACAACATTAATTACATCCACTTATCCATGTAATTAGCTTGCTCGCGAAACAGTGCGGCTTTAATAGTTTTACAACGATTTAATGTGCAGTTCTACTGGATAATATGAACATAATGGACTGTTGTGGAGTTTTAAGCAAATGGCTACTGGTCGTGTCTATGTAGCGAGAGAAACCTGCAATTTGCTTATTTTTCTTATTTTCTTTCTTGTTATTAGTAGGTATAGGATATCTATATGAAGGTTTCGTCGATTTGTACTACCGAAGCGTTAAACAAATCAAGGACGTAATAGTACATTGTCACCCCAGGGGTGAAAGTAACTTATTTAGTCCCGAGACGGTGTTTGGCGCCCGAGCGTAGCGAGGGCACCAATAGTTCGAGGGACTAAATAAGTCTTTAACCCGAGGTAAACACTATGCTTTTCATTACGAATACAAGGAAAGTAAAAATAAAACAATGAATTAGCTAAAGAAGAAACATGTAAATTTTATTTTACATAAATCAACAACTTCTGCTTAAGCCCGCTTTCTCTTATAAAATCAGGCGTTAACTCTATACCTGAATCAGATGAACTCATTGTGTCAATTATTAACACAATGTTATACAAATATAATTAACAGTTAATACAAATCTCTGCTATACGGAAGTATTAACAAAACTCTACAAATGGAAAAAACAAATGAAGATCGCATGGCCGCTTTCCCGCCTTTTTTGTTTTTTTTTTCTGTGGCCCGCCAGCTATTCAGCCATTATTTTTCATTTTCATAATTGAAAAAATGGTAAATATTTTGCCCAAATCTATGTTATTTTAAAGAAATAGTTGAAAATAAATTATAATAAAGTCATTCAAAAAATATATTCCTTAAATACTTAACATTATGTTATTTCAATTTTACACCGCGCTGTAATTGAGTGGCTGTATAGAAATTCAAACATGGTTCAATAAAAATGTAAAAAAAAGAACTAGTTTCCTTTTTAAAATTTGACAGCAGCTGTCAGTTGAAAGTGATTCTCCCTAGGGCTGAAAAGTATTACTTTCAACCCGCTCCTCAGGCAATTTCAGACCTACTTTCAGAGTATGAGTAATGAAAAATGCTTTTTGACTTGGATAAACACATTATGCCACACTATGGTTATTGAATCACTTTAATTATGTTTTTTTTGAGTATACCACTGGAGTTGCTTTATAAGAGCGTAGCGCAGCCCTATGTAGATGTCACAGATAAAGTCTTTATTAATTTTGAATTTGTAGCGTACTGTACTGTGTACTTAATGCAAATTTTGTGACCAAAGAACCATTTTGAAACCGACAAGAAACCATATAATAAGTTACTAAACCTCAACTCTTGTTTGGTGCAATGTTGTATACTACTTTATTAACCGCCGACGCAAAAAGAGGGGTCTGTCTGTCCGTCTGTCTGTCTGTGTGTCTGTTTGTGGCATCATAGCACCCGAACGGATGAAGCGATTTCAATTTAGTTTTTTTTGTTTTAGAGGTGACTTATGTGCGAGTGTTCTTAGATATGTTTGATGAAAATCGGTTGAGCCGTTTATAAGTTGTTGAGGTGAAAGTGGGGAAGAATAACCGCCGAATGTCTGCAAATTTATTCGAGTGGGGTCTCAAATGAAAGCGCATCACGTGCACATTATTAAATAATTAGGCCGTTTAAAAAGTATGAAATAAAAAATAAATAAAAAAATTTAAAAACTGCCGACAAAAAACCTCCAAAAAGTAAAAAATAAAATGTGTTGGTTGGCCCTGTAGTCGTCACGTCGGGGGACCGCAATTAATATATCTTGTATTGTAACGCTCTACGTATTCGGTCAGTAAGTAATTAAATAAATAGATGCCGCCGCCCGACGTGACCACTAAAGGGCCAACCAACACAATATATTTTTTACTTTTTGGAGGTTTTTTATTGGGGGATTTTAAAATTTTTAATTTAATTTTTTAATATGAACTTTTGCTAACATCTGAGTTGATGACATTCAACAAGCATCGCTTCGCAATAAATTGATATTAGGTAAGACATTTAGATAATTGACAGTTAAATCATTTACAAGCACTTGCGACTAAAATCAAATTAACTAATAGCCGGAGTCACCTTCTTTCGTAGTGAGCAGGAACAATGGTACGCTTTCTGTTCTGTTGAGTGCTTTCAAGCTTAATTTGAAAAGCAGAATATAGTTAAATAGGTACCTGATTTAATAACATTTACGGTTATGAACTTTTAAGGTTTTTTAATTCCCCATACATTACATAGACCCACCGTACAAGTAGTTACTTGTATGGGAGCTTTAAAGTTAATTTTACAATTTTGAATTTTTAATAACACTATAAGTTATATACGACTTTGCATGCATGGGTAGGTTGCGGCTTGATAGGGTACATTCGTGTACAAAAAGATCTAGATACCATCTTCGAGCTACAAAAATATGTAAACGTATACTCTACCAACTCTACCTTAATGTTAAGTCAATAAAGTCTGTCAAGAAATAGATATTTTTGTAACTTTGATCGTATCGATCATTTTGTACTCAAGTGTACGTCTGTACCGGACACATTGTATACAAAAATAATGAACAATTTGCAGATTTGGATAAACGAGTTACAACGGGTACTTCCAATAATTAAAAAAATAAATATTTATATATCTGCGGAACACGGAATTCAAATTCTTTAATATGAAACAAAAACCGTAACCGTAAGTGTTTATTAAAAAACTACCTACACACACATGCATGAAGTGTTTTCTTCTCCTAAATGCAAATATACAAACATCTCATAATATTGTGATGAGGATTGTTTAATACTCAAGAATAAGTTCGTAAAATTTATATCCCGAATGTTGATAATTTAACGACCCGTAATACCTTTTAAATGTAAAAGGTTTACATACTGAAGGCCGATTCCACAGAAAAAATATAGATGAATTGTATTATTACATCACTGAATATCTGAACTACAATATATACGCTCTATGATTGATGTAATGTTCCATTTTACATGATTTTATTTAACTTTGAATGTATATTTGTAAGAATGTTCGGGTCAAATTTTGCAAGGTTAAATTTTACCCACTGGAGAATACCTCTAGTTCTGATGACAATGCAATTATGCATAATTAGTTTCGTTGTAAATCCAAAATGGCCGCTGCAAAAAAAAATTGCAGGTTATATCTTTTTGTACAACCCCTTGCAAAATACAGAATACCATGAAGAAATTTAAATCCAAGATGGCCGCTGTCAAAAAAAGAAGAAATGTACAATAAATTGATCGTAAAAAACCTTTTAAAAATCATGTTTGTAACTTGTATTATATTATCATAAAATGATAATTAATTATAGTTTATGTTCTTCTTTTTAAAGCATTTAAATAAGAGCTTGTTCTTAAAAGATGTTTTTTATACTTTAATTTATTATGCTTAGTTTTGGTTTTAGTGGAACTGGCTGGCAGTCTGTTTCATCTGCAAGAGATTTTGTCTCGAGCGCGCAGATGTTTGCTTAATCTGAGGTCTTGGAGTCAATCGATCACTGTCATAATGCAGCTTCTTGTTGTGCGATAACGTACAACCCTCAAATTATCATATATTGATGTAACGACGACATAATAATAAAGGATATTATTAGCTCTTACAAAATTGAAAATATCCGTGAAGGTAAAGTTGGAAAAACAATTTGAGTTGTTCTTGAGTTTTTTGTTAGTTGTATTTGTTTCTTCTTTATTTTACTTAAGCCAAATTGACTGTGGCCCTATCAAAATAATATTAATTTGTGTGATCCACATGTCATTACAGAACAGCTAAGATGACTATTATAACGTGAAGTCACTTTCTCCGGGACATAGTCGCGCGTTAGAACCTCTGCGTCAGCATGAGAACTTAGATTTTCGCATTCTAAAAACTTTGATTTTTTTAAATATGTGACTGCATTTGTTAAATAAAGTAAATGTTAAATTTCGACACGGGCGGGATTTGAACCCGTGTCTCCAAGATACCGTGTTGACGCCCTGACCAACTAGGCCACCGAGCCCTGACGAAATACTCAGCTGTACTAATTTCCTTTTTTCTTTGTTATGCCAAAGTAGTCTTTATTCACAGTTAATAACTACGTTAATAAAATAATTAATAAGTTTTTTGTTTCTTTATTGATTTATTCATCATTTTTTCAACTTTGATAATATTATACATGCCATCTGCGGCTTACAGCCTTGGATCATTAAACAGCAATTTAGATTCTCGATCAACCGAACACCATGGTTCATGGTGCGAGGGTCACAGCTTTTAATTATAAACAAAAGGCGATCGCTAGGGCCGCCCTACATTTTACCAACTGTACGCGTTCAGAAATAGATTGTTCGCGACGCTCCGAGTACTTTGGCCGCACTTGAGAAGTTGAGATACGAGTCACTCTGGTTCCGTATCGAGATTTTGCTGTTTGAGTTGGAATACGATTTTTGTCTTTCATGAATATTTGTAGAATAAATGGAAGCTTCTTTTGCTGATCTTATTATGCATCTGATAGACTTACCGGTGATAATGGAATACCGGAAGTGACTATAAAAGTAAAAGGATTAGTTTATATGAGATTTGATTTTTTTTTAAATTCCAACAATTCTACGATAGCGTGCTTGACGTGGTAGAAGTTATCACTTGAAAGATACAACTAAGGGCCAATATACTCAATACGTGTCCATAAAATTTAAAACTCCCGACCACAAAGTAAATCTATTTACTTGCTGTCCCAGCACTCAAGGCACCTTTTTTCATTAGCTCCGCAAAATGAGATGATGACTAGCAGCGCACATACTCGTATATAAATGGCTTTAGTAGAAATAAAAAACGTTTCTTTTTTACATAAGCCATTTAGATATGTGCGTATTTAGATGTTCTTTCAACATAGTCAGGTTTGTTGATATTTTGTAATATTACTACACTTATATATGTCATTATTAAGCTATTGCATAGCTTTTATCGCGGGTTTTGAGCGCGGCGACCGAATCAAGAAATTCCGTAACGAAAAAAATCTAACACCTCCCAATCCAACCGGCAGGCCTATTCGCTAACTACGGTTGGTAACTAGAACTGTCATTTTTGAAAGACATTTTATATCCATTACTAGTTAAGTGATCTAATGTCTTACGGCAGCGTTCATGATAGCAGTAATGGATGATAAGTTCCTTTCAAAAATGACAGTACTAGTTAGCAACCGAAGTTAGAGAATAGGCCTGTGGCACAGCGGTGCGGCGTTGAAAGCCGTGCACGGTGTTTTGACGCGGTATTTTCCAGATATTTAGAGGATATCAAGTCTCAAACTTATGTTTCTTATTTCATACCATAAACCTATAGTTTCAATGATAAAATTTCTTGAATAACCTACATGTATTGTAAGTAAGATAATAAAAATATTTTAAACAATATTAACTTCACATTTATTCAATAAAAGAAAAAAAATGTCTGCTTATCGGTCACCACGCTCAAAAAGTGTAATTTGAATTAATATCAAAGAAAAAACTTGAATTAATATCAAAGAAAAAAAATACTGCATAAATAAAATAAATAAATAATTATAATTGCGTAAGTTGATAAAAAATGCTATGCAATAGCTTTACCGCAGCAGTCCCCGAGTGCCACTTTAATTTTTATAAAGTTAGTGTATATCTATCATAATAATGCATGTACATATATTCCACGTTTTGCAGATTACCAACTTTTAAGTAGTTGGTGTTTTACGTATTTCATAACCCCCTATTGTTGGATATTTTTAATTTTTAATTAATTCTTTATTAAACTACACATAATAATATTGTATTTTAGATCTGCTCTCATAAAGGTTTCCCTGCGGTATTAGAGAGAGACAGACAGACAGACAGACAGACATAAATTATAATATTCTATGGAACCTAAAAATAACGTGGGGTAATTCTGTTTATGGCATTATTGATAAAGCATTCACATTTTACTTTCGCAAAAAGTAAAAAACTTTGGATGCTTACTGAGTTGACGTTATTCGTTTATGGGATTTTCTGAAACAGAATTGATGAACGTGATCAAACATTTTCCTATAATTCGCCAAAAAAGTTTAATCGTATGCGGGCACGACAAATCTTTGTGCTCGCCATCAACCTCTCGCCAGGGCCGTAGCCGAGTGCACTTCCTGTTTTTTAGGTGGCTTTGTGGTATCGGCATACAATGCGTTTGCTTTGAGCTTTGTTGTGGCGTCAGAAGTTCGGTGTTGAGTGCTTGTGACGACGCCTCAGCGATTTTTTAACTCAATGCCTAATTTAGAAGCGTTATGCGAAAAACAGTCGAGGAATAACTTGATAAAATCTACTGTCATTACATCTTTTGTTGAAAATTATGGTAAAAAAAATATAAATGCGTTAGAGATAGACGAAACAAATAAATTTATTTATTATGTATAACTTACAGATATAAAATGATATAGATACACATAAAGCTATAATATCATGAAAACGTATGTGTCAAATCCACCTTAACATTCAAATAAATTTTTAGTCACTCGATGAGGGAAGTACTTTGCTCAAATGTATTAAGACAGAAATTAGTTAAGCTGTCATCAGCGGCGTTCAATAAAATCTCACGTACCTAATAGTTTATAACAGTTTACGTTTCGAACCCAAGAACGAACTAAGTATACGAAATTGATAGTCTGTTTATTATTCGAACATCTCTTTTAGTAGCGATGAGACAGCCTCGTTGATGCACAAGTGGTTTTCATTTTTCCACGAGACGCTCGAAGAATCTCGGCAAAAATTATTCAGCTCCTAAGACGTTTCAAGTGAGGTTTCCTCGGAGAAATTACTTTATAATATTTTTTGCATCCCGCCATTTTGTACGGCAACTCAGCTTTTTAATTTCATAACGTTACGGTTGACTCCGCAAGCGAGTATTCGCCTTAATTGGATAGTTTCTGCGTAATTAATATGCGCCGTTAATACAAAATTACTTAAGTGATGTGTGCTAATACGTGAGGTAATTTAGCTGATATCGGTGCAAGCAAGGCGTGGTCGAAATTGGTTTTACGTTATTCCTAAAAAGTATAGTAAGTATAGGTCGATATCGGTGTTTTGGAGTCTTACAGTTCTGAATCAAACACTCTAGTTCATGATCTGTTTAAAGAGTCAAAGTGCACACCTTCCAAGTTTAAGTTTGTTAATAATTTCAAAGTAAGTATCCAGTTTTTGACGTTTAAATTTATCTACACTAATTATTATAAATAAGAAAGATTTGTATGTAACGAATAAACTCAAAAACTACTAAACCTTTACTTTAGATGTATTTCACAATAACTTTCGTAAATTCAAAAATAAGTTGCTAAACATTTGCTTCGTTTAGTTGGATTTAATATTTCCCCTTCACAAAACTTAAAATTCATTTAAAACTGACCGAAATTTGGGAAATGTTTGCCTCCACAATTACTTAGTAAGTATCGCTTAAATAATAGAATTAGGTTAAATTATTTCTTTTCATAGTGAATGTTATGTACGCCTTAATTGTCATATATGTATATAAGACTATTATTTGTTGTTTTTTCTTATACAATTGTGTAATATATATGATGTGGGTGTGCTAAATAAATAAACCGATTTCAAAAATTCTTTCACCATTAGAATGCTACATTATCCCTGATTAACATAGGCTACAAAATTATTTTTCTTACGAGTTAATATAAAATTCCCACGGGAAAAGAAAACAACGCGGGCGAAGCTGCGTAAAGTAAAACTAGTCATTAATAAATTTGTTTTAGTCGGTTTTGCTTCAATAGCAATACTACCACCGTAACCGATAAAAATTTAAGGTTGTCGTTTACTCGTCTTTACTTCCTCAAAGACCAGACGTACAAAAATAATCGCGTCCGTTGAACGTCAGCAAAACGTTCGTTATTTTATTGACACTCGAATTTTAACAATGTTCTTATGAAATTTTCCAGTATATTAAAATTTATCATTGTTTGCTTTAATTTTGTTGCCACTACTTAAATGTGCATAATGTTTGGATAAACTTCCATTTATAGAGTACCTACTGGTGAAAATAATTTGGACTGCTGAAATTTTATTTGATCAAAGCTGGGGTGGATTTTTGAAATAAAATCATGTCTGGATCTGAATATAATACAAAGTATACTTACACAGAGTTACCTTTAAAAAGTAGAAGTTTCTTTTAAAAAGTAAATGCCAATTTTTTTGTGCTTGTTCAGACAAACAAACTGAACAACTTTTATTGTGAGGGCAATCTTGAAATCGCGAAATAAAAATCAGCTATTCAATACATTTAGGTTCAGTGGATGTTGATTATTTGTATGGAACAGCTGATACTTTTTTGGCGATTTCAAGGTTGGTCCCATGTTAAAAACGGTTCGGTTTACTTATCTGAACATGCACATAAAATTGAGCTTCTGCTTAAAAAGTAAACTTGTTTTATAGATAAGATGGATAGAACATATTAGAAGTTATTATTTAAATCATCATCATAACAGCTCATATATGTCACCATCGAGGGGCTCGAACCTACCCTAAGTTAGGGTGTTTAGGCCTAGTCAACCACGCTGGCCCAGTGCGGATTGGTCGACTTCACATACACCTTTGAAATTCTTCGCAGATGTATGCAGGTTGCCTCACGATGTTTTTCTTCACCGTAGGGGCGTCAGGCAAATGAACATATGAAACTCGAAAAACGAAAAACACATTGGTACATGGCGGTCTCGAACCCCGGATCTCTCTTTTGGAAAGCAAGTGCCGAGTACCGATAAGCAAATCAAACTATCCATCAATCCAATTTTCATAGCAATGTTGACGAAGCAATATTGAAATATAGACATTTTGTAAGCATTCCGAATATTTTTCAGTACGATTATTCCGATGACGCTGCGAGAATAGCTGAAAACTTAAAAGATAATGCGGACGCCTAGCACGTCTTCATTATAGGGTTCTAAGAGGCGTTAGTGTGTCAAGCATCGGATAAGTGGCGCGGTTTTGCGGCGGAGTGTCCTCGGCGATAGCTTTTGCTAAGCTGTTCTTGCTTTATCACTCTTTGCTGCAGTTGTCGTATAGTTCTCTAGTCTATAAACAGCATCTATTGTGTGCATGACGAATAGTGCACGACGTAAGTTTGCTCTTCAACAGTGCAATGTGAAAGAAATACAAACAGACCTAGGCGCTTCCCTAGTAGGGATTCACTTTACTTAAGTTTTCGTATTTAGAATTTAGGTTAGAATTACTTTAAGCGTCAATATCTTAAGATTCGAAATCGTAGAACGAGATAGTGTCTTAAAGAAATGAATTAAAAAAGACTAAACTTCTATTTATTGCAGACGTATGTGAACATTTTATTTACTTGATAAAAAAGGTTGATGAGAAAACCGATCAGGTGATGCAACAAGCCAAACTATCTGTAATTTATTATGTTAATGCAAACGTCAGATTGTTTAAGGGTTAAGAAAAATAGTTTAAGGGTTTAACAGTTTTGAAATTGTGTTAATATCCCCGTACATAATGTTTCTTTTGGCTGATACTATTGCTCTAAAAATTAAATTCCTTTTATGCACATTAGATTTATTAAATGAATATTGACATAACATGAACACTATGTTTGACACTATGCATTGCATGTTTAGAAAGCGTAGATAGAATACACCTCAATAATTATTTTGTTATTTTTTAAATAATATTTTGAATTAGAATACAAAATAATTTTGTAAAAAATTTTCGAATGTTATGAATTAAAAACAATATCAATATGTAACTAACAATGTTAAGTAAAATGTAATAAACATCTTAAACTGTTTGACTCTGAATTTCCAAATTAAAATGAGTCATAAAACAAATTATTAAAAAAAAAGTTAAACATTTTTTTATATATTTTGATTACTTAATAAAAAAAGGATATTAGTTACCTAAATTAATCAAATCTGAATTCTTCCTATTCTTCCTAGCGGCACAAATCAATTACATCAACGTGCAAACCACAACCAGCCCCCTAACCATGATCGCCCAAAACAATATTAAAACCGCGCTGAGAGTGGGATGGCGCTATACGCAGCAAGAGCGGTGTCTCTGTATCAATATTGTTTTAACCTTGCTATAAGCGATCATGGTAAGGCCCCTGTTTCAGATTGCACTTTAAAGTTTGATTTGGTGGGCTCCAAAAGCGTTTCCACTGATAGCAATCCACTTAACAATTCTAGCACATGACACCGTTCTTATTTCGCTGCACTCCGCTCTATTTCAATTCTGTGCTGAACTGCATAAATTATTACGCAGCGACACGATCTTCGTCTAAAAGCTACTAAAATAGGTAGGTTAATTCAGGAAATATCGGCGCATCTCCCGAATTCAACCCACCTAATTTATTTGACCCGATGGACAGCGGAGGTTTTTAGAACTAAATGATACGATAATACTAATAGAGCCGGCAGGGCTGTATTAAAGTTGCATAGTCCGGCGCAGGCTGAGTTAACTGGGCCGATTCGGCTATACTTGGAACGATCGATGCTTGCTATTATTGGGCGCGACTGTTTCAACTGCACCTAAACCTGCATTTCGACTACCTTCGATTGCTGGGGCGCGGCATATGCATCGATTTAATGCCATAGAATTGAACTGTCTCCGTCTTTTTTTAGTTGCGAGTTTGTCGATAATTCAGATTGCGAGAATTAATCCACACTAATACTTTTACAGTATAATACGATTAAGGGGGGCACAGTCAGTTTACTAGCGCCGCCACTCGTTTTTTATTAATTATGATGAATTAAAGACGTTTCTACAGAAAATCGCACAGTTAGGAACTCAATATAGATACTTCAGATTTATATTTACGTAGTTTGTAGTTTGTAATTATTGCTGAAAGTGGCCACTTTTAGCAATAATTCTGATTATGATTATTTAATAGCTCCCAAAAAAGCTGACTGTGCGATTTTTTGTAGAAACGTTTTTTATTCATCATAATTAGCAAAAAAACTAATGGCGGCGCTAGTTGACTGACTGTGCCCACTTAAGATGTTTGATTTGTAAAATAATAATAATTTAAACGTTTGAATATTCCAGTAGATCTATGTACATATTAGCTTTAATTAGAATGACTTAAAGAATCTTATTGTAATATTTGTAAATGTATTCTTTTGTAGCTTTGAACACCTTTCAGTACAAATATAGACATTGGAATCATTGTTTTATCTGTAACAAATTATGTTTTCGCATGTACGGAAAACTTTTCTTGTCCTAAAACAAGTATTTCGTACATGCGAAATCATCATTAATTCATCATACAAAACTTAAGTCTATAATTCGAGTTTAAATGAAAGATTCCTTTGCATTACTTCTGAAATTTTTAATGACAAAGTTATTAGCTGATGGCGCAGCACTAATACATTTTCTTCTTGTTCCAGGTAGAATTATGCAATAAATTGCACAAGAAGTTCTTTGATTCGGTTCCATGCCACGGCACAAACGTAAGTCTGGATGTTAACTAATGAAATTAAGACCACTTAGTTTTTATGAATTATGCATGCCTTATTCTTTAAAGAGCGGGCTATGGTAAACCGTAGCATAAATCTTGGTGCTCCGCAATTTTTGAATTTAATTTTAGTAAGTCACCGAATCAACCCTATCTTATATTCCCTACCTATATTGACAAAAGAGAGCGGAGAAACTCTTCAAATTGACTATTTAGTGTTGTGTGTAAATCTGACACTTAGCGCGTTAATTAATTTCTGAAAAGTAGTACAGTCGTCTTAAAAAGTGGTTTACCACACTAAAGTTAAAATTTAGTTTAATGTCATAAACCATCACAGTTGACCCTCCATCGCAATTACATACTGACACTTACCAAGGTAACCTTAACGATATTTTGTTTATACGAGAAGTTTTGTCAAAACTTCGGATCCAGATTCAGATTTCCATAGCTCGATTTTCCAATGGGGGAAATTATGCTAGGCTGGGATGGTGATTGGGCATCTGCAGGCCTAACACAGCGTGTTGAATAGTCCACACGCTGTGCTAGGCCTGCAGAAGAAGAGAAAGTGACGAACCCGCGCTCCGTCTCGCTTCATCGTTATATGAGAGAGCGAGAAGAAGCATGTTTTTTGTCTCTCGTCCCGTTTCGTCCACGATCCGTGCTTTACCTGATAGGCTCTATTCTGACTAGTCATAACTCCTTCTGTATAATTATGAGGTCCAAATTCGGTTGAATTCAGGTCAAGTTTGCTTCTATCATCATTTTTCAAGACATGAGATGCAACAATAATCAGAATAATAGGCTAAGAGTTGCACTGTTGGAAATTGGAGAAAGATTATGACGTGGATGTGCACATGAACGAGGTAATGGGCAAAATCTAATATCCCACAAACCCACTTTGATGTTCTAAAAAACGCAAGCCGTTCGGCTAAGCACTCCTAAAGCTTAGTACAAAATATACAAATAAAAAAACTCCCCTGAAGAGCAATAAAAGAATAATAAGATCAGATTTTTAGCATTCCCACGAAATTTAATGTTAAACAATTTAAACACGGAAAAAATTCCTCATTGTTAGCATTAGCGGCGGCGGAGGGAGAGGCGCGTAATAATAGGACATAATATATTCAGGGCGAGTCAAATAAAATTAGCACGGTGAAAAATGTAAACGGTCCTTTTAGTGCTTAGAGGACGTGTAAGTATTAGGACGGCTTCCTTTGTGGAATTCATCTGTTCCTGTAGGAAAACGATGATTTTTTGAAATTCACACTAGAAATTTGCCTTGTCAAAAGAAAATTTCCTTGTTTCTCTAAAAATTTATCCAGACAACGAGAAATATGTAAAAAAATAACAAAGTGCACTGATAGCCGAGTTATAGTTTAATAAGAGTTATCTAATATTTGACTAGCTAAAATATGAACGAGATAAATCTTTTGCAAGACACAATATGGAGATAATTAACTTCCCTTTGGTCTCATATGTCGGCCATCCTCTGTGATTAAACCGTGTGTTTATCATTACTTGTCGCGAAATAGACGGTAAATATATTGGCACAGCTCTACAAGGATATTTTGGCTTGGCGCATGGCAGATATCGGTACCACTGCTGTGTTATTGAGAAACGTCAACTTTTGACATCTCATTCGCTCTGCACGCCCCACTGTCAACGTCATTAAAGGATCTATTGGCGCATGGCCAAAATTGGAACTAAAGCCGTCTGACATCTGAAATCTGAATCGCTTTGTGCGCCCCCTGTGAACACAATATCCCTGTGCCCCTGTACTACTGTTTTATGCACAAAACACAGAAAGACCTCTTTCTGTGTTCTGTGGTTTACGCCTAGAAGCTTTGACTTGTAACACCGTTTTTTCTCAAAATTTCATAAAACACTAATTTTGCAAAAACATTTTGGTTTCACTGTAGTTTTAACACAAATTTCACAACTAAAATCATAATTACAATAACTTTGTCAATGAATTTCACAATGTCAATGTCAAGTGTCAACGTCAACGTCGTTTCACGTCACGTCATTGACATTTGCAATTATCTTTGGTCATTATTCGATTTTGGCATAAACAAAATGAATCTCGCGTTTATCCTGGCCTTATTTACAAAGATAGTTTTTTTTCGCCCAAAATCCCGTGCTCCCCTTTAGGTGGGTTGATTTTCTCAAAATTCGGAATTTGACATTTAGACCGTTTGTTTTGATCATTTTTAGAGACATATCGTAATAAAGTACACTTAAGGCAAGTACACTACAGATCATATAATTATGGTTTCGTCGAATAGAATTTGGAAAGCATTCACAATTTGTTTATGGTTAATTTTTCATTACGTTTTGTTGTTCAACCAAACTTATAACTTTAGAGCTGGAAATACTTATTGCATATTGTAGAATTTCGAAAGATCCGTATGTTGACTCGACACATCTTGAAACAGGTTAAGAATCTTACGAGTGTTATGAAATGAATTTGGTTTCGTCGCCAATACGACGCTTAACATTCGGCAAACGGACCTCGGTTCTAGTAGCTGCATAAATGCAAATCTGTGCGTGAATGGAACGCGCCCTATCTCACCGTAGTCTGTGGACGCGTCTATGCTATGATCTCGGAACTGGATAACTAGTCTGTGAGACATCGACCGAAGAGTGATTTGTTATTGATTCGGTACCTATGATTTGCGAACAGCATTTTAAATCTTAATTTCTGCTAGCATTTTAAATAAAATCCATAGGTATTTCTCCCGTTTTCCGTGTGAATTTAATTTGAAAAGTACACTAAGACTTCAAAAGTCAAGTCAGTTATTTTTGTTTTCAGCTTGAAGAGTAAAAGCTCAATCATATTTTTAATCGCCGGCGCGCGAGTCATTAAATTAAAAGTAAAGAAATAAATTTTATCAATAGATAATACTCCGCCCACACTAAGGTATCTAATTAACTTATTATATTTCATGATTTAAAACAGATTTTGTTAATTTTATTTTTATTAGTGGGTATATTGATTATTAAATCAAACATATCACATTTCCAAAATTCGCCTTTTTCATCCCCTATTTCATTAAAAAAACCTGATAGTAAGCGGCATTTGAGTGGGATTAATGCATATATTGAGTAACACTTGTGGATTTCATGTTAAATTCTAGATTTTCACTATATTGTGTTTCACATCATACTTTGGCAAATAACTCACAAATTAAGCTGTTTTCTTTTTATTAATAGCAGTAATTATACACAAAATAGGTGCTCTCCCCTCCATATGTCTTTTTATTAACTAACCAATAAGACAATTTGTCAGTTTATTAAAAATTATGTTTTAGAATTCATTTGCTATGTTTATTACATGAAGTTCAAATGTATTGACTGGGATTCCTTCAGAACTCAGTGTTAGACCCACTGACCCTAAGATCATAGGCACATTTAATTATATTTTTAACCTAACACTGTGCTATGAATCTCCAGGGCAGTTACCGGAGGCCGTAGGGCTCCGCTGCTTGACCTTACAGCTAGAAACCATAACAAACTAACCTAACACAAGGAGGAATTCTGTGGAATTGTACATATATAGAGAAAGAGAATAATCTAAGGAGCTGGAATATTATATCTCTGACCCGTGATCGCGGAAACTTAGCATCTAGCAGAAGGTACGCTCTACTAACAACCGCTCCGGGGAAGGCTACTAATTTCTTTTATAAAAAAAAAAAGGAAACCTATAACTATTTGTTGGTGTACTTTATTGCCCCTCATTTTGTAGTTTTGTACCCAATTAGTACCTGATTTTTACCTGCCGAGATTGATCAAACAAACCTGAACCATCCTGCCCTTGGCTTGTATTGATTAAACATTAAGTTAAGTGCTTTGCATTGAGGAATTGTGTTAACATATGCATATGTGTATTATAATTTTGTACCTACAACAATAAAGCTTTTCATTTTGTATCGGACTAATGGAATAAGTTTGTTTTTTTTTCTTTCAACTAAGATTCCCCAATATTTCAACAATTCAGCGAGAAAAAGCACTACAATTTGGCGCCCGAATATACAGCAGGTTTTGTGGCATTTTATGGCCCATTATTCTGGTCAAATGCTCAGATAGTGTTGATCCATCTCGGTATGTATCTTTAATAAAAAATTTTTTTATCGTTGTGTGTTAGTTAAGCTAAAACTCAAAAACGGCTCGACCGATTCTTACAAAATGTTATGTGTATTTGAATAGGTCCAGGGAAGGTTTAAAAGTACAACTGGACCCAGTAGGTGGCGCTGTAATCGGACAGGAGAACGTCTGCCGGTCTCACTAGTTAACTACACTTTAGTTATAAGATAAATAACAAGAATTCTATGCAGGTTTGGTTCAGATAGGTATAAATAAAAACAAATTTTAGTTACATTTGCAAAGGTGAATATATTTTAAGATTTTTTGTTCATAGTTTGAGTATATAACATAAATAATATTGTAAAATTAACTTATCATATAGAATAGAGCGTAGTATATTTTTACAAAAATGGAACAAAGACCAATTAGTTTTAATTTACTTAACAAAGATGAACTAGAATATGAGGTGAAAATCAGGGGTTCGAAACCAGCTGACACGGTGATGGCTCTGAGAGCACAGATCCGTACTCTCAATAAAGATCTGCCTTCTGATGAAATACTGACTTGTGATCTTGATGTCAATATTGAATTAAAGGTAATTCAAAAGAAATTAGATGATCTTGAGAAACTTATCACAAGTACTTCAAGTAAACCGTCATCACTTAAGATGATAAATAGAATTCAAACTCTTGCACACCACTTATTCCACAGAATTGGTCGCTTGTCTTTATCGGAGTATGATGATAATAATCTTACTTCTTTAATTACTTCTCTGAATAATAGATTAGATAGCATTCTTGTAAAAATAGATAATATTTGTCATAATTTTAAAAGTAGCTTGGCACCTGAACAACCGATTGAGCACGCCACTGCAACTACACACAATACAGCTAATGATTGCTCCGTGCATAAACTAAATTTACGCTTCAATGGCAAGACATGCATTAAAGCCTTCTTACAACGCCTCGAAGGGTTATGCTTGTCTCGTGGCCTTGCAGATTCAAAGCTTTTCTGTTCTGCAGCTGAACTTTTCACTGATGAAGCGCTATGCTGGTATCGAGGAGTAAAGTCAGACGTTCACAATTGGACTGAGCTGAAGACCTTGCTTCTCGATGAATATTTACCATCTGATTATGACCATCGCTTGATGCAGGAAATTAGAAGTCGTACTCAGGGCCCCGACGAAAGCATTGTGAATTATCTCAGCATTATGCAAAATTATTTTACTCGATTATCAAAACCAATCTCTGACGATGATAAATTGAACATAGTCATGTTTAATATTAGACCATTTTATACTACTCAGCTTGCTCTAGCCCCAGTGGAATCTTGGACTGATTTAAAGAAAAAATGTAGGTTATTAGAAGGTGCAAAGGAGCGATCGGTGCATTTCAGTGAACCTCCTAGGGTCACCACTTCTTCTCTGGCTCCCGATTTGTGTTACAAAAATACTAGTGGTAATAGTGTTAGCAAGGCTCCACCAAAAGTCTCTTCAATTCAGCCAGTGAATAATACACAAAATAATCTTTTTTGTGTCCGCTGTCGTAAAAATGGCCACAGCTTGAGGTATTGCAAGGCGCCTTGGGTACTTATTTGTTATCGTTGTGGAGAAAAGGGGTTCAATGCAAATAATTGTCCAAAGTGCACTTCTTCAAAACCTTCAACCGTAGAGATTCCAAAAAACGCCAAGTAGTGAACCGATGGCATAAAACAGTATATTTTTATAATAAACATTGTAATTCTGAACAGTCAAGGCAGAAATACAATGAATTCTATAATAATGTAAATAAAGCTAGTAACATACGTATGCATAAAGGTAAGGTTACATCGGTTCACGCTACTACTAACGCCACCTATAATGATACCAGAGCTTATCTGAAGATTAATATTTTTGGCTTGGAATTCAGAGGATTACTAGATTCAGGATCACAGATCTCCATTGTGGGAGGGCAAGCATACAAATATTTTAAAGATTTCGCTACTTTACATAAGTCTGAGGACTTAGACTTTATAAAAACTGCAAATGGTTCTACTTCACGAGTAACTGGGTATTTATTTTTACCAGTATCGATAGAGAATAAAACTCGTGTTATTAAATTTTACGTCGTCCCTGGAGTTGCTACAGAGTTGTTATTTGGCTTAAATTTCTGGAAGGAATTTAATATTGCGCCAGATATTTTATCATTGTTAGAGGATAGTGGACATTTATATAAAAATAATAATCAGGTGTACACCGTTATGTCAGGCAGCCGTGCTTTATATGATTTTGAAACTTTATCTAAGCTTGAGCGTAGGCTGGTCAATGACGTCATAAAGCAATTTGATGACATTTCCGCAGAAAAGAAAGGCCTGGGTAGGACACACTTAGTGAGTCATAAAATTGATACCGGTGACCACCCACCTATTAAACAACGGTATTATGTAGTCTCACCCGCTAAACTGGCAGAATTAAATAAACACCTAGACCAAATGCTGAAGGATGATGTTGTGGAGCCTAGCGGCAGTGCATGGAACAACCCCGTTACTTTAGCGGTTAAATCAGATGGGTCATCACGTTTCTGCTTGGACAGCCGAAAACTTAACGCCATATCAAAGCATGACGCTTACCCTATGCCTTATATTAGCCATATTCTGGACCAGCTCAAAAATGCTAAGTACTTATCTTCTATTGACCTTAAGTCTTCATATTACCAAGTTCCTTTGGACTCTATTGAGTCCAGAGAGAAGACTGCTTTTACTATCCCCTGCAGAGGCTTGTTTCACTTTAAGGTCATGTGCTTTGGACTTACTGCAGCTCCAGCTACGCAGCAGCGGTTGATGGACCGCCTCTTTGGCCCCGAGTTTGACAATAAGGTGTTCGTATATGTTGATGATTTAATTTTACTTACCCCTGAAGGCCCAACGGCCTTCCAGGATCACCTCCAGCTCCTACGTAGGGTAAAGGAGAGACTTAAACTAGCCAACCTTACTGTCAACATGGGTAAATGCCAGTTCTTCAGGAGACAGCTGAAATTCTTGGGTCATGTGGTTGACGAATATGGTCTGCGCACGGATCCTGACAAAATTAAGGCTATAGTAGACTTTCCTATTCCCACCTGCAGGAAAGACGTCAAACGTTTCTTGGGAACTGCATCTTATTATAGGCGTTTCATAAAAAATTTTAGTCATAGAGCTGGTCCCCTTAATGCTCTTACTTCTACCCGTAAGAGCGCGCCCCCTTTCAAATGGACGACCGAGGCAGACGAGGCGTTCAACGACCTAAAACTCGCACTGTCTACTTCCCCGGTTCTGGTATGTCCTGACTTCTCGAAAGATTTTGCTGTCCACTGTGACGCTTCTGATTTCGGGTTAGGAGGTACCTTAGCCCAGGTTGTAGATGGACAAGAACATCCTGTTGCGTACTGTAGCCGTTCACTAACACCCGCTGAACGTAACTATTCCGCTACAGAGCGAGAGGCATTGGCCGTGGTACATGTCGTTGAACACTTCCGCCCTTACCTTGAAGGTGGTCGACAATTTAAAATTATTACCGACCATGCTAGTCTAAAGTGGTTTTTAAACCTTAAGAATCCGACAGGACGACTAGCGCGTTGGGGGTGTAGGCTATCGCCTTATAATTTCATTATTGAGCATCGTAGTGGATCTCAAAACGTCGTACCGGATGCACTATCACGTTCTGTACCAGTGGCAGCCGTAGACGCATTTACTTCCAGCGATGCTTGGTATAACAATATATTAAAACGTTGCACGGATAGGCCGCGCGCGTGTCCCAATTTTCAAATTATTGATGGTAGGCTTTTTAGATTTACAAAAAGCACTAACAAACTCTGTGGTGACTACCAGTGGAAAGAGGTTGTACCAAAGGAGCTTAGGGAGGATATTATGAAAAGTAACCATTCTGAACCAATTGCTGCGCACTTAGGCGTTGCAAAAACTTATAAAAGATTAAAATTACGGTATTTTTGGCCCGGTATGCATAAAGATACCGAGGAATTTATTAAAAATTGTGCCACTTGCAACTCATATAAACATAGCTCACTAGCGCCAGCTGGCTTTATGGGGGAACCCAAGGTCTGCTGTCGACCATTCCAGTGCATCAGCATTGATCTAGTTGGTCCACTGCCGATGTCTCGACAGCAAAACACCTTTTTACTAGTAGTTGTGTGTTGTTTTACAAAATATTGTTTATTATTTCCTATACGGCGTGCAACGGGCAAAGTTATAGCGCAAAGGTTAGAAGACCATGTATTTCTGGTTCACGGAATACCACAGACTGTGATGTCTGATAATGGCTCGCAGTTTATAAGTCATGAGGTTCAGGCATTATATGAAAAATACAATATTCCGCAAGTACATTTGGGTCCAGTATATTGTCCACAAGTTAATACGGTGGAACGTTATAACCGCACAATAATCACTGCAGTTTCCTCGTTTGTTGAGAACGATCATAGAACGTGGGATATTAACATACATAAAATACAATTTGCCATGAACACCTCAGTAAATGAGTCTACTTCTTATACTCCTTTCATGCTAGTACACGGTAGGGAAGCTGTCACTGATGGTAGTATTTACCGTGATTTTGTAGATCTCCAAGAGTTGGTTGTGGTACCACGCGATACTCATGCGTCTAATATTGGCCACCTCGGTGACATTTTCATCAAAGTCCGAGAGTCGTTGCGTAAGGCCCATGAAAGGAATATAAAATACTATAACAACAAACGCAGAGATATATCATTTAATGTCGGTGATTTTGTGTGGAAGCGTACGTACAAGCAGAGTTCTGCTAATAAATATTTTACTGCTAAACTTGCCCCTAAATATGAACGTTGTAAAATTATACGTAAGCTTTCTCGCCTCGTCTATGAGCTCGAAGACGAGAACGGAAAATACATAGGAAAGTGGCACATAAAAGATTTTAAAAATTTAGATACTTCGAGTGACTAAATTACGTACCTAGTAACATAATACCTACTTAATTTTCATTTTTATACTCTTATGAGAATAGCCATATTTTTGTAAGCATTTAACATTTAAGCACCGCGGGTGCGGCGGTCACAGAATACCCACCCCGCCATTCTTCCTGGCGTCTCGTAGAACCCGAGTGTAGGATAACGCGCCATATAACATCTGGCGGCGTTTTTGCATGTGTCTGTCCCTGTCGTTTTTTATTGATTTGCCTTGATACTTAAGTTTCCATTTACCTAACATCTTCAAAATTGATATTACCATTACATAAGTACATAAAGATCTAAAACACAAATATTATACGTGTCTTAGTTCATACCATTATAAATATATTATTACTACCATTATATAAAATGGATATTACTTCTTTAGTGTCTGATACCAGAATTAAGGAACAAGTATGTACTTATTATAACTGTTATGTGGTTAGAGAGATGCATTTAGCACAAGATCACAAATATAAACGTGTCTTGGTCATTATTTTTATATGTATTCTACTCTAATCAACAAAATTAATTTTGAATTCCTCACAGGAGCGGTTTGCAACTCTAGAAATAAGCCTTTGCTATATTCTTATAATGGAGGAAGTTACATCTAGCTGGAAACGTAGGAAAATCAATATCGACGATCAGGGGCAACGACACCATGCAACTCATTTTTTTTATTATTTCCTTTTTATTGTTTTTTTTCTACTTATTATTTGACGATTAGAGTCAAAATGTCTGTAATAACGACATCTACCGGTGGTTGTTGACATTACTTGCTATACACTGTTAGTGTCAAGATATACTTATTTAACAACGCCATCTCGGCGTCAGTCCTGACACTACAGTTTTTTTTATTACTTTCTTATATTTGATGGGCATAGGATATAATGCTTTTTGCCTATTTATCACAGCCATATAGGTGCTAGCAGAAGTGGTTTCGCTAGATTTTGCCACCTTATTGGTGAATATTTTTTTACAACCATGTAGGTGCTAGCAGCAGTAGTTTCGCGCTAGATTTTGTCACCTTATTGGTGAATGTGGTTTTTTATTACAATCTTTGACATACCATGTTAATGGATTTACGTAGATTTAAGGTACATGCATGTTAAATATTCTTTATTTACACACGTTTATATTTAAAGCTTTATTTTTTATATAATACAAATAAATAAACTTATAAAAAAAAAAATAACGTTAGGCGTAATTGGGTACAGAGTTTATCACGAATGAATAGTTTTTAAGTACCTAATTGATTCTATTTATGATAATTCTGTTTGATTGGTTAGGGGGTTGAGGCTGACGGGGCGTCAGACGAATTCCCTACGTGAATTCTATCGTGGTTGGGGGGATACTGTAACACCGTTTTTTCTCAAAATTTCATAAAACACTAATTTTGCAAAAACATTTTGGTTTCACTGTAGTTTTAACACAAATTTCACAACTAAAATCATAATTACAATAACTTTGTCAATGAATTTCACAATGTCAATGTCAAGTGTCAACGTCAACGTCGTTTCACGTCACGTCATTGACATTTGCAATTATCTTTGGTCATTATTCGATTTTGGCATAAACAAAATGAATCTCGCGTTTATCCTGGCCTTATTTACAAAGATAGTTTTTTTTCGCCCAAAATCCCGTGCTCCCCTTTAGGTGGGTTGATTTTCTCAAAATTCGGAATTTGACATTTAGACCGTTTGTTTTGATCATTTTTAGAGACATATCGTAATAAAGTACACTTAAGGCAAGTACACTACAGATCATATAATTATGGTTTCGTCGAATAGAATTTGGAAAGCATTCACAATTTGTTTATGGTTAATTTTTCATTACGTTTTGTTGTTCAACCAAACTTATAACTTTAGAGCTGGAAATACTTATTGCATATTGTAGAATTTCGAAAGATCCGTATGTTGACTCGACACATCTTGAAACAGGTTAAGAATCTTACGAGTGTTATGAAATGAATTTGGTTTCGTCGCCAATACGACGCTTAACATTCGGCAAACGGACCTCGGTTCTAGTAGCTGCATAAATGCAAATCTGTGCGTGAATGGAACGCGCCCTATCTCACCGTAGTCTGTGGACGCGTCTATGCTATGATCTCGGAACTGGATAACTAGTCTGTGAGACATCGACCGAAGAGTGATTTGTTATTGATTCGGTACCTATGATTTGCGAACAGCATTTTAAATCTTAATTTCTGCTAGCATTTTAAATAAAATCCATAGGTATTTCTCCCGTTTTCCGTGTGAATTTAATTTGAAAAGTACACTAAGACTTCAAAAGTCAAGTCAGTTATTTTTGTTTTCAGCTTGAAGAGTAAAAGCTCAATCATATTTTTAATCGCCGGCGCGCGAGTCATTAAATTAAAAGTAAAGAAATAAATTTTATCAATAGATAATACTCCGCCCACACTAAGGTATCTAATTAACTTATTATATTTCATGATTTAAAACAGATTTTGTTAATTTTATTTTTATTAGTGGGTATATTGATTATTAAATCAAACATATCACATTTCCAAAATTCGCCTTTTTCATCCCCTATTTCATTAAAAAAACCTGATAGTAAGCGGCATTTGAGTGGGATTAATGCATATATTGAGTAACACTTGTGGATTTCATGTTAAATTCTAGATTTTCACTATATTGTGTTTCACATCATACTTTGGCAAATAACTCACAAATTAAGCTGTTTTCTTTTTATTAATAGCAGTAATTATACACAAAATAGGTGCTCTCCCCTCCATATGTCTTTTTATTAACTAACCAATAAGACAATTTGTCAGTTTATTAAAAATTATGTTTTAGAATTCATTTGCTATGTTTATTACATGAAGTTCAAATGTATTGACTGGGATTCCTTCAGAACTCAGTGTTAGACCCACTGACCCTAAGATCATAGGCACATTTAATTATATTTTTAACCTAACACTGTGCTATGAATCTCCAGGGCAGTTACCGGAGGCCGTAGGGCTCCGCTGCTTGACCTTACAGCTAGAAACCATAACAAACTAACCTAACACAAGGAGGAATTCTGTGGAATTGTACATATATAGAGAAAGAGAATAATCTAAGGAGCTGGAATATTATATCTCTGACCCGTGATCGCGGAAACTTAGCATCTAGCAGAAGGTACGCTCTACTAACAACCGCTCCGGGGAAGGCTACTAATTTCTTTTATAAAAAAAAAAAGGAAACCTATAACTATTTGTTGGTGTACTTTATTGCCCCTCATTTTGTAGTTTTGTACCCAATTAGTACCTGATTTTTACCTGCCGAGATTGATCAAACAAACCTGAACCATCCTGCCCTTGGCTTGTATTGATTAAACATTAAGTTAAGTGCTTTGCATTGAGGAATTGTGTTAACATATGCATATGTGTATTATAATTTTGTACCTACAACAATAAAGCTTTTCATTTTGTATCGGACTAATGGAATAAGTTTGTTTTTTTTTCTTTCAACTAAGATTCCCCAATATTTCAACAATTCAGCGAGAAAAAGCACTACAGACTCTAAAGTCAAATGCTGCCACGCGAAATAACTTATTAAAACACATACAGAGGCTCTTCACAGAGGCTGTATATACATTTTCAAAATGACATTTAACGGACGGGCTTAATGAGGAAAAGCTAAATTTATCGATTGTCACAATATCGCACCTGCAGATTCCGGCTTGAAATCGAATATAATTCAGTCAGGGCGTCAAGTCATGACAAGCTTATTAGCAGCGAGCTCGTTGCATTTCGATTAAATAACGCTAGTCATTGGCTAAATGGGTAGAATTAAATCTAGTTATTCCATTTGCTAGTTTGATAAAATAATTGTCAGTGTTTGTATATATTTTTTATACAATGAAACGGGAAAATAAGACGTAGAAAAATGACAATTAATTGAGGCGTTTTGTCGATAACTATTTTGCATAAAACAATTTCTTTTATTGCTAACGGTGGCAGACGAGCCAGTGGCCCACCTGATGTTAAGTGGTAATCGCCGCTCATGGACACCTGCAATGCCAGAGGTACAGTTCAGTCACTGCCTACCTGGAGAGAAGTGCTCTTCTTAAGCCTTGTTTGAATTTAGACATATCAAGGAAACACCGCAGCTGGGAGTTCATTCCAGAGCCTACACGTGTGGAAGTAATGAACGCTGAAACCGAACTGTGCTAGACGAGATCGGTTTCAGGTAATATGGATGAACTCTACTGCGATGGCGGGTGGTGCGGTGGTAAGAAGGTGAAGACCATTGCAAACATTTACATAGACATTGTGACCACGCACAGCGGAGCGAGCGAAGCATCAAGCTGCATGTTGCATGCTGCATGCTTGCTGCATGTTGCATGCTTGCTGCATGTTGCATGCTGCATGCTTGCTTGCATGCTATAGGCTTGCTTGCTTGCTTCTTTGTTAGCATGTACGGAAACACAATACTTCGAACAAATGTTATTTCGGTTAAGCATAACTTCGGTAAAAAAAATCGACCAAATGAAACGTTGGAGTAACGAAAAAAATCAAATTGATAATAGGTCAAATGATACAGTGGCAAACGTAATTTCGACGAAGTAAAAAAAACGAAACGAAATAGTCGAAAGTTTTCGGTTAAATGAAATTCGGTCAAGAAATGTTCGATCTTATGATAGGTAACCCCATTGAGGTAGTGATATTGGGATCACCGACGATGGGGAATGCACGCCCTTGCAAGGAGTCAAGAGGGTTGAGCTGATATTTGGGAGCTCCTGCCAAGAGGTGCGAGCAGTACTCCATATGTGACCGAATTTGTGCTTTATAAAGCATTAGCCGCTGGCTTGGAGTGAAGTACTGCTTTGCTCTGTTCAGGACATCCAGCTTTTTGCTTACCAATTTGGCTTTGTGACTCCCAAACTGCACTTTAGTATAAATTTCCACACCGAGGATCCCAATACCATCGAAGGACATACGAATAGTTACTCCTTGGAACTGAGGCACTAAGATAAATGGGTCCTTCTTCGTAGTGAACGCGCACACTTGTGTGTTCGTGGGATTGAACTTAACTTATTCGGAGACTTGCCCAAGAGAGTCTTCGACTTGAGTCATAAGTTGCGACCGCCTTTCATACAACGAACTCCGAAGGACATTCTGGTGGTCGGAATACCGCACATCACTCGTACTGTCATCCGCATAACAATGTATGTTCTCAATGCACAACATGTCATTGATATGCAGAATGAACAGGGTTGGGGAGAGCACCGAACCTTGTGGAACGCCAGTATTTATGGGCATGGTTTCGGAGCAGCAGCCTTCGACGACGACTTTTGCTCCTAACATTCAAGAAGCTGGCTATCCATTTGCAGAGTCCCTCGGGGATTCCATAAGATGGTAGCTTGGTGAGAAGAGGTCTTTGCCAGATCCTATCAAACGCCTTAGCGATATCCAGTCCAACGGCGATATCCTCCAAAGTTTCAGCCCAACGGTGTGTCAGATAAACTAAAAGATCACCAGCTGAACGGCCATGATGGAAGCCGTAATCAGCGGGTGCTCTTCCAGGTACCGTAGAAGGTGGGAGTTGACGACCGGCTCCATAATCTTAGAGAGCAAGGGCGTTATCGCTATGGGCCTGTAATTTGATCGGTCCGATCGGTCACCCTTTTTGGGAATTGGGTGGACGTGAGCAATCTTTCACGAAGATGGAACCCTGTTGTTTTGATAGGAAAGGCGGTAAAGGCGCGTTAGTACGGGGGTCAGCTCAGGGGCACACGTCTTCAGCACCACTGCTGGGATGCCATCCGGTCCACTCGACTTATGGACGTTCAGGAGCTTAAGCTCCCGCTTGACCGCGCGTTGTGTAATGCGGATTTCAGGCAGAGAACGTAGATATTAGTTATTAAATTAGTTATTATTGATTAAGATGACGTTTTATTTGTACATGCACAGAATAATATCTGCCGTACCTTCACGGTTCAATGGTAGAAAATGCCATAAGGTATTTAAGACTTGCAAAAATATTGAATGACATTTTTTCGTAGATATTTTTTAATATTTTTAATTATACAACTCGACACATTTAAATTGTCATAAGATTTGAATGGTTTAAGTGCTACCTCTCACGGAGAAAAGAATCTTGGGTTTCTTTTTATCGCATACACTCAATTTATCTCAATTACAATGTTGGTTGTATCCTTTGACCCGCTTTATTTTTTTTATTACAATTCCACTTAGTTTTATGATCATAAAAACTTCAACAGCTATAATTTTTTCCGATTCCCATTTCAAAAATGAATGTAGCCGGCAGTGTGTTAGGTGTCAGATTCTAAGAAATCCTCGGTGTACAAGTTAGACTTGTGCTTGTCCAGTTTTTAAACTTTATGGATCGCTCACCATGTTCCGAGACACTTCAATACTCAATGGGTAAACTTTTTCGTACTGGTATATATGAGGGAACAGCACTCTATTGGACGGTATTAGGCGGACGGTTTTATAAAACAGGCTTTGTAACGCTTAGAAATTCTCATAATTATATCAATATTGATAATATTGCTGTAAAAATGTTTGTACAGATAGGTACTATATGATATTTCGGGTATTCCACTTGGATCCCCTATTTCAATACCCCAGGGGATCGAAAAACACTTGCTATTCCACATCGATCCCCTAATCGTTTTGGTAGTAAACATCGAACTTTCTTGTTGAGCTTAGACTGTCGCGTTTTTTCTTTTAAGAAGAGTATTTTTGTGACGTTTATGTTGTTATTTCAGTGTAAAATGATGTCGAAGACTGGTGAAAAGAAAAAAAAATCGCTGTTTTGTTAAGCACCTTGCACCACAAGTGTGAAGGTGCTTAACAGTACATTTAAAAAGTTAAAAATAACGAAATATTAATAATGATTCACAAAAATCCAAATTCCAAAAATCTTTATTGTACTTAAGACGAAAATTAGCGAATCACATCACCTACTATCTAAAGTCTTGTCGTTCAGCGGAAGCGGGACGGCGATTACATTTCAAGAAGCACTGTTAAAATCCGCTCCAAAGACAATAAAAGTAAATAAGCACAAATGCCCTGTAAAAGGCAGTTAGCGGGCGCATGGGACATATGAATGGAGTTAATTGGGGGATCGGCTCATTGAGGCGTGCCGAGGCGGGCAGTTTGGCCGCTGCTTGAGGCCGCCTGCCAGCTGGCGGTCGCGACTGCCCGCTAATCAGTTCGGGCTGGATTGCTGTACTATTCGAAATTGGTTTGAAACATTGCAGCATAGAATGTTTGCGACGCGTTTATTTCGAATGTGCGGATCTTATAGGTACGTAAGCTCCTTGTCAAGCTATACTGTTTGACCTTTGGACCGTTCCTAAGTCGCTCGTCATACTTGTAGTGGCGGTTTCGTGGCGTAAGTGTAAAGCTTGAATAGGAGCTTACTGTACCAGCTTCCATTTCAATCAGGATATACATTTGAATGAGCGACTCAGTAACACAACGGATTAGCTTACATTACTTTATGACGCTGATGCTATAGCCATTCTTATTCATATAGACATTATTTTTGGATACTCTATTTTGCCGGAGGAAAAGGTACCTTACCTTTTTCTGCTGCAAGCATCTACGCTTGCATTGCTGTGTTCCGAATTTCCGATTTGAAGTGTAAGACAGGCAGAGAAATTAATGGGTATGATGACTGTTGCAAATCTGAGAGGAGTCACTGCCCGAGAGAATGCCAACATCAAACTTTTGCCTTTTCGCTAAAATTAAATATCAATGAAAAATGAGAATTACCTTGTAGTAGGTTTTTTTTAAACCAATGTTGAATGAAATCGCGAAAAAAATCTGCTATGTATTATTGATTGTTTAAGGAGGTATTTACTAATACCTCAAATATTAACTTTTAAGTTCAATAATACATAAAACAACTTTATCTACCTCTACAACTTCATAAATTTTTTCCCTGACTAGCTTTTGTTTCCAATATAATCTTATAGTATGGTCAGTTTTTGTTTTTATGTTGTGTCCAGTAATTTCTTTCTGATGTTTTAGGTCTCTTATAATTTCAGTCTTTTTGAGTTGTTTTTTCTTTATACAAGTGCATCTTTCAATATTTCTTTATTCTTACTTAACTTTAAAAACTGCTTTTTATCACAATAGTACTTTACCCATGTTAATGTTGTTAGGTAAGGAAGCATTTCGCAGTTCTGTTATTTATGATGATGATGATGATTATAATATCATTATATGTTCATCATAAAGTGTCCAAAATGAGGTTTCTTATTTGATTTTGATTGGTTGCACCCATGTAGAAGTTAGAAATTCATTGTTCATAGTCGATTTCGGTCATCTTGGATTATTGCACGATAGTTCATGCAAAATAACGAAGCCGCTAATGTGACCATAGCATCCTGCGGCAGGTAGAGGGGTTGGAAGTGAGGTGGGGAGACGAGGGGAAGCCCCCTTGAAGAAACTCAGTTAAACAAAATTGTATTCAGAGTTAGAGTTCAGGTTTATGAAAACTGCTCAAAACTTGCCCTAGTCTAAATTTATAACCTGCAACAAAGACAGCAATCATTATAAATTGATAAGAATGAGACAAAACTGTGTCTGAAGTGTCGGGAATCGGTTCTGGATAGTCATAAAAAATAAACTTACCCTAACCAACTGTATTTCAAGTGCCAAAGTCGGTTCTGGGTGGTCATGAAAATATAATTTATTTATTTGCAACTGTGTTTGAGGAACCCTGACTCTGGGTGATCAAAAAATTTTTTTACACATAATTAACGTTTACCGATTCTTTCTTATACAATTTATGTAAGATTTTTCGAAAATGATGCGTTTCCGCAAAAAAAGCAATTAGATTATAATTTGGGGCATCATTGCCAGTGATGCACATGCGCGACTGCATCGCAACTGCTTCTCTGCAGCTAGACGGCTGAATACTGTCGGCCATTATAGACGTGACTGTATTGCTGCAAAAATCCCAGTGTGTATAAGGGTCTAATATGTCGCCAATGAGTCTGAGGCGGCTTGCAGTAATGTTATTTCCAGCAATAATGCTAAAACGTTTACAGTTTGTACACTGTACATGAAATCAGCGATGTTTGCAAATAGTGTCGAATAACGAAGAGTCGTAAAGCGACGCTCACAGTGTTGTGTATTTCGTATTACCTGTTTAATGATTTTTCGTTCCATTAGAATAAGTATTATATTAATTTAGTTTGTTCGTGTAAACTTTCACAGCGAGTAGTGAATTGATTAAAAGAAAGAAAACTTCAATAGAATTGGTAGGCGATTCAGTTGATATGTCGTATAATTTAATATCGTGTCTAGTTTATGTACGGATAGCGATACCTAAGTTTTGAAAACAGCGAAAGGTTTTTTTTGTTTATATTTGATATTGGCACTGTATTTTTACAAGCTTCTTTATAAGCTTTTATTTATGAGTCATATTACTGAGTCATATTCAAAAATATACACATTTCACTATGGTTACTGTCCTCAGTTATTAGCAACTTTTAAAAATTAGTTTTATCGATGATGTGATATTATTTCACTGACCTAAACATACTATACAAATTATAAATAGCACATTTATTTCATGCTCTTTAGTTGATAAATTACTGAAATAAGTATAAAAAAATCGTATAAAACTACGAGTCCTAATCAATCAAACCATTTATTGACACTCATCTAATGACGCAAATTTCCAGTTTGGCTCCTCAACAGAGCCTGGTAGCTTTAAAATATTGATTATGGCAGTACTGCCATGTCCCTTAGACAAATTGCCATACTGCCGTATTTTTAGTTTTTATGATCATTTATGTTTTGACGCGTGTTCGGTGAGTGTGGAATAAAAGTTACTATATACTGTCGCTGTTGGATTGATTAATATATACTGTCGCTGTTGTGTAACATAAATTTCCCTACAGGAAATTTCTAATCAGGTTCCTACTGCCATCTAGTGACATTTCCATGTATTAGTTACCTTTTTTTATCTAAATTCAGAAAACATTGAACGCGCCTTGGGTTATAATAGTTTTATGTATATCGTGTCTTTGATTATTTTCAAATTTAGTTCAGGAACTTTTAATTCAATAAATATCGATAGTTTACTTGGTTTTTTATCTATGTTTATTAGTCTATGTTGTCTCGGAATAGTTAGTCTGTGGAGTGTGGACTGGCTGAGCCGAGACAGCCATATTTTCTGTTTTGACGTTGACGGTCGAACGCTTGTGTCTGTTGGCTAGATAGCCTAAATTATTTTATTAAAACAAATCTGTAAGTATCGCACCGTGAAATGGTTAATTCTTCATTTTGATTCTTTTAATTGATTGTCTCGTATTGAGCGCAGCGTTTTAGCCAGGTATTCCTTTTCAGCAAGCATCGATAAGCGAACACCTAATCTTCCACACAGTTGGATTTACTCAATTTCATATAAGGGCCTCTAACCCATTTTACGTAAGTTATGTTCATGATTATATTATTCCTATGACGCCTTTTCGATATTTCAATCCTTGCTTTCTAAATTTTCAGCCGTTCGTTCATATGATTTCGAAGCACGTACGACATAGTGTAGCGTCATTAAAATAGACAGCCAGCAATCTACCAGCACAGCCAGGCAGACCCACTTTCCTCCGACAGGTACGTTACCGTTTTCTGAGATCGATTCCTGTGGTAGTGTTTTAAATTTGTTCTTAGATTTCATATTTTTAATTGTAAGGTTATCCTACATGATTGCCAGCCATTCGGTGAACATTGACCTTTCAAATTAACTTGAACCACATTACCAAAATATTCCTAATATTCTCATCAGTTACCCCTACTTACTTGTATTGCAATTTTTTATAGTGATTGCTCATACCTATTCGTGTAATATTTCAGGAGGAATTCCCTACCCCGTGGTTATTGAATACCCCGGAGTCAGACTTAACTACTGAACCCGGTTGCCCCGACTTCTCTTCTACCACCAGTGTCCGGTGGCCCGGAGCCTGTGGTGTCTCCAGAGCAGGATCTCCCCGAATTTCACAGCTGAGTCCACTCCAAATAAGATTATTATCAAACATAATTCTACCATCCTTAGGTAAAGGCATTTAGGGAGTTAACTAAAGAGAGAGCGTTATCGATCAAATCGTGCAAAGAACCTGTACCATATTGTCAAAAAAATATTAGTGATACAAATCCTCACCACTGATTGGCAGCCGTAGGCCACAATCAGTGCGCCCACTAATATTGTGTTCCCTTGAAAAAAAAAATCCTTATGTCGGCTTTGCCGGATTAAACCACATATTTTGACATTTCACTCTTTTATTAATCACCTTATATCTATTAACCCTATGCTCATTACTCAAAAAAAATAAGTATTACATGGCCCCCGAACATATGGAGATTTGCACGATTTGAATGATCCTATGCTCATTACAGTGCTTAGGAACAATATTGATTGATAACATTTTTTTTTCTTCTTGGACACTGTTCGGTTACAACTTTTAAAATTTAAAACTTGTTGTGTTGGTGTTATACTTTGTTTATCATACCCCTGAGGTTACTCATAAACCAGATTGTCAATTTTCTTTACAAAAAATTCTCAATAATATAACTAATAGATAATCATATGCCATAATTAACATTAGGTATTCAGTAACTAAACATAATAACTGTGTTATAACTCTCTCACTCAGAACAATAGATTGATAGTTTTATTTGGCTTAACTACAAGTCTTCTTTAACATAACTTCTGGTATAATAATAATATATTCTCATTGCATAATATAGTATAGGCCAAGATTTTTTCAGTTTATTTTAAACTTTAACTCAATTATTTTGACCGTATTTGAATAGTAAAACCTATGTTTTATTAATTAGTGTAGAAGGTTATTGATGTTTTTTTTACATGATCTTGTTACATAAATATATATAAGTATAAATGTTCTGTGCTTTGTAAAGTGGAGATTGCATGACTCTGTTTCTTATATCAGTTATTATCTTAGAACGTTTTTTGTAAGACACATAGAATTTTTTTAATATCTAGGTGTTACCTTTGATTACTCGGATACTGTAACATTATTTTAAGTTTAAACCCAATATTGAATGATACCTAATTGCTACAACTAGCCACCTGAATACTTTTACCTGATATTAACTTGGTGCTTGAGATTTGTCAACTGTACTTATATTTTTTACTACTACTTATACTACTTATACAATCTTAAATATTTTACCTATAATTGTATTTTTTTGTAATTGATCGATCACGCTACACTCTTTCTGGCAGGAAAACGTTGCATACTTGAGACTCAGTAACGGATAATTCTTACAAAGGCGGACTTGTCCCCGAAATAAATTTCTTCCAGTCCACCTATATCTAAAAATTACATGTTTTTATTTTTTAATAAATTAAGACTCGGTGACTGAGAGTAAATATAGAATATTCTTAGAAAGGCGGACTTATCCCCGAATTAAATTTCTTCCAGTCAACATTTTTTTTTTGTTTGAAGACTTGGCGACTGAGAGTAAATATAGTATATTGTTGGCAAGGTGGACTTATCCCCGAAATGAATTTCTTCCAGTCAACCCATACCCCAAACATTACTTACATTTTTTAAATATTTTACAACTCGACTTAATAAACATATTTAACCAGTTTGGCTTTGCAATTTGACAATTGTTTTTTTTCTTCTTTGTTGTTTGTTCAGCCTTGTTGGATATTTTTTTGCTTTTTTCGTTTGATTACAATGGAGGAACGTCCAATCGCCTTTAACCTTTTACAAAAGGACGAGCTCGAGCATGAGGTAAGAATTAGGTTCGAAACTCCTGCTTCCAGTGTAGCGGACTTACGTGCTCAAATCAGGAAGCTGTGCAAGGACTTACCAACTGATGAGATAGCCACATTCGACGGAGACGTGACAAAGGAACTCGCGGATATTAAAAACAAGCTTGCTAGCCTAGCGGAGTTATTACAGAAGACCGAGAAACGCAAGGCGTTGAACGTTTTGAACCGTGTCCAAGCCGTCGGCCATCATTTATACCATAGGCTAACTCGAATATCTCCATCCGAATCAGGGTCCAAACTGCACAGTGAGTTGTTCGATGACCTTAACAAGCTCTTGGTTAAGATCGACAACATACTAGTCGTATTCCGTAGCTCTTTAACTGCAGTTTATACTTCTACTACTACTCAAGTTGTTGACCCTCAATCAACAACTTCTATTAAATGTTCCGCCGAAAATTACCAGGCTGTTACTAAATTAAATGTTAAATATGACGGAAAATCTTGCGTAAAAACTTTTTTAAGAAGACTCGAACAACTCAGGGTATCGCGAGAAATCTCTGAGAGTAGACTGTTCAGTTCTGCCAGTGAACTATTTACTGGCGACGCTTTACTGTGGTTTGAAGGAATTGGTCATGACGTCTATTCATGGGCCGAACTACAGGCTTTGCTGATTCGCGATTTTTTACCTATCGATTATAATGAGCGCCTACTCAATGAGATTAGATCGAGAACCCAAGGTGTAGACGAAAACATAGTTATTTACATTAGTGTCATGTTGTGTTATTTCTCTCGGTTAGAACGACCCCTACCGAAAGAAGATCAGCTTAGTATTATTTTACATAATATACGGCCATTTTACTCTAAACAGCTGGCTTTAACTACGATAAACAGTATTGATGATTTAAGGTCTTGTTGTCGACAGCTGGAGGCTGCCAGCCAACGCGCTAAACTGTTTATAGAACCCAGCAAAGATGTCAGTAAATCTTTAGCCACAGACTTGGTATTCAAGGGTAACCAAGGAAAAATTGTGTCAGTAGTACAAACGGATAGTACCTCTGACTTCTGCGTACGCTGCCGCGTATATGGTCATAAACTAAGTGCGTGCAGAGCTCCATTTATTGTTATCTGTTACCGTTGCGGCGAGAAGGACGTCACTGCCCGTACGTGCCCTAAGTGTAATCCTACAAAAAACTAACTTGCTCGGATCGGAGTATGGCCGATTCGAGTGCTACTCGAAATGATAAGTCTCCTTCTATATTACTACCTACCTGCTATACGATTTCAAAAACCCATACAATACCGGATGTGACTACTACTACTACTACTACTACTACCACCACCACCACCACCACTACTACTACTACTACTACTAACAGAACCCACAATGCTTTACCCGCATTTACATTTCCTGCATATTATTCCGTTTACCATAACTTTCCTACTTATCCTCAAAACCATACTTACTATTCAAATAGGCATTGTTCGTCTAACCCTACTTACCCTACTAACGCTTACGCTACTAACTCTACTTACCCTACTAACGCTTACGCTACTAACCTTACTTACCCTACTAACACCGCTTACCGTACCGTTACCCACCATTCACCCATTACAAATGTTAACCAGTATTCACCTGAACCAAATGCTGACCAACATTTGCCTTCTACATTACCAGGTACTATGACACAACACTCTGATCGACAGAATTGTGTTACTAAGCCTTTACCCAATACTTACCCTAACACAACTACTAACAGGAATGTCCTGTTGTCATCCAAATCCCTCCAAAATCGGAATTTAAGTACAAAGACATCGCATAGAATAACTAGCTATAGAACTAAAACTTATTACAATTCTAAACTACCAAAGTGTAACTTACCCATTCCTTCACTGAAGAGACAATCTACTAAGTCAAACAGGACCGCTTATTTTAAGAAAACTGAATCGGCATTAACGACAGGTAACACCGATATGAAAGATTGGCAATCCTGGCTGTCGACAATAAGAGAGTTCTCTCACACAGGTTCTACAACTAAACCAGTCAGTCTTTTTTATGGTCGAGATTTACGACCATACTTGTCGGTAAGCATTTACGGATTACGATGCAACGGTCTTCTCGATTCAGGATCGGAGATTTCTATAATTGGTAGCGATACTTGTAAATATTTTACGGACTTGGCGACGGTTCATAAATCACTTGATGTTGATCAGGTGGTAACGGCTAACGGTTCTTCTTCACCCGTTACCGGTTATGTGTTCCTGCCAGTAACTGTACAGAACAAGACGTCGATTATTAAGTTTTATGTTATACCAGGGGTGTCTACAAAACTGTTGTTTGGAATTAATTTTTGGCGCGAATTTAATATCGCTCCGGATATACTTTCATTGCATAGGTCACTTTGACGTCTTCCTAGGGTGGTTGAGTTCCGTACCCCCCTTAAGGAGGTACCTTCAATACGAAGAGGAAGGAGAACCTATTTTGTCAAATAGTTCGTCTGGCAGGACAGCAAGTACTAGCAGTGACTTCGCAGTGGAGGTGATATGAGTTCGGTGTTATGATTTGGTGTCAGCTCGGGGTCGAGCTGGAATTTTACTCTTTCAGTATACTTCCATCGTAAAATTCTCCCTGGTTGAGGGGGTATTGTAACATAAATTTCCCTACAGGAAATTTCTAATCAGGTTCGTACTGCCATCTAGTGACATTTCCATGTATTAGTTACCTTTTTTTATCTAAATTCAGAAAACATTGAACGCGCCTTGGGTTATAATAGTTTTATGTATATCGTGTCTTTGATTATTTTCAAATTTAGTTCAGGAACTTTTAATTCAATAAATATCGATAGTTTACTTGGTTTTTTATCTATGTTTATTAGTCTATGTTGTCTCGGAATAGTTAGTCTGTGGAGTGTGGACTGGCTGAGCCGAGACAGCCATATTTTCTGTTTTGACGTTGACGGTCGAACGCTTGTGTCTGTTGGCTAGATAGCCTAAATTATTTTATTAAAACAAATCTGTAAGTATCGCACCGTGAAATGGTTAATTCTTCATTTTGATTCTTTTAATTGATTGTCTCGTATTGAGCGCAGCGTTTTAGCCAGGTATTCCTTTTCAGCAAGCATCGATAAGCGAACACCTAATCTTCCACACAGTTGGATTTACTCAATTTCATATAAGGGCCTCTAACCCATTTTACGTAAGTTATGTTCATGATTATATTATTCCTATGACGCCTTTTCGATATTTCAATCCTTGCTTTCTAAATTTTCAGCCGTTCGTTCATATGATTTCGAAGCACGTACGACATAGTGTAGCGTCATTAAAATAGACAGCCAGCAATCTACCAGCACAGCCAGGCAGACCCACTTTCCTCCGACAGGTACGTTACCGTTTTCTGAGATCGATTCCTGTGGTAGTGTTTTAAATTTGTTCTTAGATTTCATATTTTTAATTGTAAGGTTATCCTACATGATTGCCAGCCATTCGGTGAACATTGACCTTTCAAATTAACTTGAACCACATTACCAAAATATTCCTAATATTCTCATCAGTTACCCCTACTTACTTGTATTGCAATTTTTTATAGTGATTGCTCATACCTATTCGTGTAATATTTCAGGAGGAATTCCCTACCCCGTGGTTATTGAATACCCCGGAGTCAGACTTAACTACTGAACCCGGTTGCCCCGACTTCTCTTCTACCACCAGTGTCCGGTGGCCCGGAGCCTGTGGTGTCTCCAGAGCAGGATCTCCCCGAATTTCACAGCTGAGTCCACTCCAAATAAGATTATTATCAAACATAATTCTACCATCCTTAGGTAAAGGCATTTAGGGAGTTAACTAAAGAGAGAGCGTTATCGATCAAATCGTGCAAAGAACCTGTACCATATTGTCAAAAAAATATTAGTGATACAAATCCTCACCACTGATTGGCAGCCGTAGGCCACAATCAGTGCGCCCACTAATATTGTGTTCCCTTGAAAAAAAAAATCCTTATGTCGGCTTTGCCGGATTAAACCACATATTTTGACATTTCACTCTTTTATTAATCACCTTATATCTATTAACCCTATGCTCATTACTCAAAAAAAATAAGTATTACAGTTGGATTGATTAAAAAGGGAGTAAGAAACATGTTTCGTATTGCATTACATATAAACTATACCATTCAATGATATATCGTGCGGACGTTAATATTTTAAAAACCTGACAAGTAATACGAAAAGTAAGGTCATGAAACCTCAATTTCCTGATACAATTTCATGACTTCCTGACGTCAGTAAATTGCAAATCATAGTTAGGTCAAGTTCACAATAGCAGGAATCTAGCTATGAGACGTCAGCTGTATGGCGTCATTTTCAAATGTTAAGCAAATACATTTTTTCGTTTTGTTTTGGTTAAACAAATAATAAATAACTATTAAACTGTAAACAGTGCAATTCTGTATTTAAATGTGGTTTTTTATTTTTGTCTGTCTGTTTGTTCACGCATCACCTACGAGTAAGAACACGCTTAGGCTTAACAAAGCTTAGGTTGCTTGAAGTAGAAATTAAAATCTAAGTGGTCGCTTATTATAGTCGCTTTGTAAAAGTTTTCTAAAGATATTACACGCGGGTGAAAGGCTAGCGTTTCAAATAAATCTCGCCACAAAAATGTAATGAAATAAATTAAAAATATAATCATACATTTTTTAATTCATTTAAAAATTAATATTCATCGTGCAATCTTATTGTTTGTACTTTTAAATGCTGTTAACTGGTGCAAAGCGCCAAAAACGCTATAATTAAGTATTTCTAGAAGATATATTTTTGATTCTTTTTTAACACATCAAAAGTTTTAAGTTGTAATTTATCAGTAAGTAAGGGGTTTGATTGAATAATTGAAAATCAACATACACTCGATAGAATGAACTGTTCCTTCCTTGTATCAGTACTTATACACTGGGCAAATTTGAATTGATTATGAAGTATATATTTTATTATTCAAAACAGACCTTTACATTTACTATTTCCTGACGTACATTTTTTTGGATATGACTCGACTATGATTCTTCAGGTGGAATCTTGCAACTCAATTTTTCAGCAGATATCTTCAACCTATTGAGCTGAAATTATGTATAGGTAAGCGTTTAGTTTGAATGACAAGACATGGTTAGCTGTATGACATCATTCTAAATCCAACATGGCGGAACACGCAAGATACACTAGTTATTTTTAATGCACTCCTACAATATAGGTATTAAATGAAAGAGCTTCACTTACGGAATACCGTACTTTGTGAAAAAAAATTCAAATCCAAGATGGCCGCCGCAAAAAATTACAATATAGAATGAAAGGCCTTGAAGTGTAAAATACAGAATATTATGAAAAAAAGAAAATCAAAATGGCCGCAGGCACAAAATGGCGAAATTTTTTTTATTGTACAACTCTCACAATATGGGTATTAAATTAACGGGCTTAACTTGTAAAACATAGTACACCATGAAAGAAATACAAGATGGCCGCCATCACTAAATGAAAAAATATAACATAAATTAATATTAAAAAAAAAATTAAAAACAACTTAGCTTTTATTGTACCTAATACTCTAAAAAGGGGAACATAAACTTTAATTAACTATTGATATTTATGATAATATAAAAGCCCGCGAGATTTAAGCACCTACCTATTTTATAAAATATGAGTATTTTCATATTATATAAAACAAGTAAATCATATACATATATTTTTTCTTAGAATTACCAATATCAAGATCAAGTTGAATAGGTATTGTATTATAGTTTACCTACATTCTCGCATTTACTATTTATTAATTAGTTTACCTACATCACAGAACTGAAAGAATTAGTCAACCGGAATCTACGATTGTAATTATTAGATGAGATTTAGAGAAAAATTCTGTTTATCATGTCGTTAAAATTTAATTTGCTTTATGTAAACCCTAAGTTGTTTCTCCTGGACTTGAAAAAAGGAACACTACTATGACAATAATAATTTTAATAATACATTTCATTAATTTGTAGCCCACTAATGAGGTGTATTTTTAAAATTCAGTAATACTCAAATACAATGAAATACCTACAAGTCGTATCGTAGTGTACAAAACATATGAATTCTTTGTCGGCATTATTTTGATTAAATTATAATTTTATGCTTGTTTGATCACTGGTTACAAACCATACCGTTTCAAAGGCGCTATTTGTTACGGGCGCAATTTCACGTTCACCTGTGATTTAACACGTTAACACCAGTGTGAACGTTGTCTCGCAGTACGAACATACTCCTTAACTCCTTATTCCGAGTAATTCTGTATGCACTCGCTCAGGCGCACTCAAGTCGAAAAACCAGCACGCGTGAAGATGCCTCGCCGGGGCAAGGACGGCAAACAGTAGAGGTGCGAAGCATAATTTCACGGTGCGTAAGCCCCGTCTACGACAACAAATACAATCTATGGGGCATTTGTCATCACATCTGTATCGACAGCTCTCTCGCTCGCACTCACATTCAGCTAAGCGAGGGAAAAGAACTTCCGATGTCATGTTGTGTCAATCATACTGAGAATTGACTAGCGCTCCCGGCGCTGTCTTCGCTCTTTGAACACCACTAGATTACATAATTTCTTATTGTTTTTCAACACGTAGCAGAGGATATTGTGATATCTATGGATTTGTTGTGAGAGCGTCAGTGGCGCTGTGGACTCGGCACTTGCCTTCCAATCGGGAGGTCGGGGTTCGAGACCCGCCATGTACCAATGTGTTTTTCGTTTAGAATTTCATATGTACATTTGTCTGACGCTCCTACGGTGAAGGAAAACATCGTGAGGCAACCTGCATACATCTGCGAAGAAATTCAATGATGTATGTGAAGTCGACCAATCCGCACTGGGCCAGCGTGGTTGACTAAGGCCTAATCGCCCTAACATAGGGTAGGCTCGAACCCCTCGGTGGGGACGTATATGAGCTGCGATTATGATGATGTATTTGTTGTTATGTTAATGGCCCACTAAGTGATTATCGTTTCGATAATTTTTATTTGTAAAAAAAGATGATAATGAGATGAATTCGTTTAATTTGGTTTAAACGAATTCATCTCATTATCATCTTTGGTGTTGTTGGTGAAAGGTGAGAAATGTGACTTTTATATTTTTGCCCCAAATGTACAGCCCTTTTTTCCTATTTATCTCGTTAATAACTGTTAAAATGTCTTGCTAATTTATAATGCAATAAAAAGTCCAGCGTAACCGCAAGAAGGCCAGAGTGAATACTTACCTCAATCATAATCGTATCGTCTGATAATGATGACACAAGGAGGCAAAATATTGTTCTTGCAAAAATTAGATTTATAAAAAAGTCCCTCTTTCCACTTCTCAGGAGTTGTAGGCGGCGGACTCCTGTTTTATGTCGACCAGTGTTAAAAGACAATTTCCTTTCTCAAATTAACTCCACCCCGACTGTGCGAAATTGGCTTGAAATGATCTTTCACGCCGTCTAATTTCGCTAAACGAACAGTTCCTAATGAACGAAAAGTGGTAAAAATAAAAGGTGCTATGTAAATTTATGACTCAATATGTATATGGCGTGTTATTGCCGTTTACGCCAGATGTGGGGAGGAATTAATTGCGGATAAATTACGCGATAATTACGTGGCATCTCATGTGTCAGCTTCTGAGCACAGTTAAGCAATTGAGAAACTATCAACATTGTCTATTAATGAACAACACGTTTGCATAAATGTCTTGACGCGCTGTCAGTTCATCGAATTGTATATTTCACATAATATGTCTATAGGAAATTCCAATTTGACATATGTTTACATCGGTGATATGACAACACTTAGTGTACATAGTAAGTATATTCATTGTAATTTAGTAATATTTGATTTGGCATAGTACAAAATAAGCATTAAGGGTTGTATTAAAATCACTCAGAATCTGTGTTGTATGAAAGCATTGTTGAAACCAGTGGAAGCTAGAGAAATATTTTGTACATGAAAAGGAATTTGTTAAGAAATTTTGAAGGCTATATTAAAAGTAACTTTATTTAATTGTAGTATAGTTAGTAAACATATATAATATTTTCTTGCAGTTCCTTGTCTAAACACGAACTATAGTACGGATTTTCAACCATTCATTTACTAAATCTGTAAATGTTCCCGTTTGAATATGCTAAAGATCCCGAGCGGGGTACATCTGGCACATCCGTGCGTTTTTTCTTCTCGAACAATATATTAAAAACGTCAAAACAAAAGGAACTTTCTCTGCGCCTTGTCAGTACATTCATTATCATGTTATGTGTAATTAATGCGTTATCATTTATTTTCAATTAAAACCTTTTTGTTTTAGCTTGTATTCACACGAGTGAATGGGGCTTTCCCTTTTTGTATTTCCTTTGAACAAGTTGTTGATTTAATATATTTTAATATGATATTTTTTTGATTTAATATAGTCCACATAAATCATTCTGAGCTATAAATCGAATGAACTTGATACGGACAAGTGTGTACAAATTGAATTTGTAACCATAGTGACATACGATTCAATTTTGGTTATATCCACAACAATTATTCGACTAATATTTACAACGAGTATGAAGCCACTTCAATTATTAGAATTAAATGTACTATGTCATTATGTTTGAAACAAGATGTTGTGTATTTTGGTAATATAAGTTTAACTTATCATCATCATCATCTCAGACGCCCACTGCTGCAGGCGCAGCACGGGCTGCCAAGACTGCACTTGAGTCACGCATTATCTTACAATTTCAGTGATATTTTTTTGCTCTTCGACTGCTGCTACATCTACTGAAGTATTAAAGCCCTTGCTACAACTACAGCAGTCGGCGCACAGGCACGCCAAAAAACTCAGTCACACGTGTTCCTTGACGAGCGTCAAGAAAATTTATCACGTCAGTCACAATTATATTACGTGCCACCGTGCTACTCTTTAAGACATAGAGATTATGTCACTGAAATTGTGAGATAATGCGTGATTCGAGTCCAGTCTTGGCAGCCCGTGCTACGCCTGCTGGACATAGGCTTTTACTTCAACTTATATCACCATATAATTTAGGATTTTAGGTAAAGAAACTTTTTTATGCTGTGTTTACGGGTTATTAAGCAGAACTTAAATTTAATTTTCTTTGTGTTTTAATTTACTTCCTTATTTTATTTTATATAAAAAAATCTATATTAACGAGGTGTCTGCACATGTTGATATCTTATTTAAGACACTGTAAAAATGCAACGTGTATCTAGTCGGAACACGTGCGACACTCATGTCCAACTTATAAATTTTTATCTCACAGAAAGTAATCCGATTCTGTATGTCATTACTATGATGAGTGGCATAGTAAACTTCATAGTAGCAATGTGGTATCATTGACTACTCAAAATAAAGTTAGATAATTTTTAGAAACTAAATCCTACATAAAAAGGGGAAACACGGCAATTGTATTATAATTACTATAGACGTCTACGGAAATTATATTATTATAGACGTTTTCATTTTAAGACTAGCTGTCCCGATAGATGTTGTTCATCGTTATCAAAAGCACTAATGTTCGATTTCATGCTTGTTTGTTTGTTTGTTTGAATTAGCACAGGAATAGATTGCAGGAGTAAAAAATGTTTTATTTACGTTTTTCCGGGCATTTTTAATTTTTTTTTTCATCAGAACCAACTAGTTACCAATCCCGAACCGTTCTGGGTTTGGATTGGAAGTTAAAACTAAATATTGTAATTTTTTTAAATTTTCTGGTTCGAATAGATTTTCCACTCAGGTTCATTTTCAAGAAGAAGATGCAATAAGCTCTTGCACGGATGCTAGAAGTTACGCTCTTTATGTTTGTGCCCTAGAAACCTGATTTTTCTCATATAAGTAGTTACTAAATGCCACTCTTTGTGGTCATTGGTTCCAGTATAAGTTAGACTGTAACAGCAACTTCGGAATATAATGAAAATTGAAGGAGTTGTATATAAACAAGGAAAATAATAAAACAGAATTTATTTAACGATCAATTAAAATATTTCAGCGGTAAAAGTACCTTGCAATTTATTCTCCTGCTTACTGAAAATAACAAGATGAAAATTAATACCGATACTTCCTTTTTTATCTGTTTGTTGTACTATTTATTTGTAGTTACCAATATCTATTGAAAATTATGTTGGCAAATAGGTGTTTATTGTATGAAATTATTTAGTTATTATAACGTACTGGCCACTTTGAATTAAAACTGCTTAGTGTGTGATTTCAGAGTGATTTTTTTTTCACAAAATAACTAAGAAATTCTAAATTTGTCAAAAATATATTAGTTTGTTTGTTTGGTTAAACGCACTAATGTCAGGAACTACTGATTCACATTAAAACATTCTTTTCGTGGTGGACAGTCAATTTATCAAGGAAGGCTTTAGGTTATATAACATCACGCTACGACTAATAGGAGCTGAGCATCAATGAAAAATATAGTATATAAAATATGATTGACTTTCTATTGTTGGAATTGTTTTAAAGATTGATACATTGAAAATTAGACTAATATTTGAATACGAGTTTTGCCGAGGAATTAACGCAGCAGGACTACTCGCTAAATCAATGTTTAATGTATGTATTCAAGAAGCTTTTTGTAACGATAAGTTAAGGGGTTTTTGGCTAAATTAATACATCTAGAAATACAATCTTTCACATCCATATTTTTCAAAAGTTCGAGTTAGTTTGTATGCTGGATTATCGACTTCTAAGTTCAAATAAGTAGTTACACTAATAAAGTTAGAACTGCTATAACTCGTAGCCCTTCTTTAGCCCCTCAGAGCCCTTCCGAACTATTGTCACGTTGCCAGCGTCCATCTTGTTCCATTAAAATGTATCATTTGTGATCATAAACTTTATGAGCAATGAAACGGTGTCGAGAGAACAGAGATTAGGAACATAAAATATCACCAAACATTCATTTCAGTCACATTGATAACTTTTGCAGCAATTAAATACCAGAATTGATTTTGTTACCAAATACTACATTTAAAATAATGACTCAAAGGTTTGAAATTGACATTCTGCCTGGTTGTAGCGTATGTTATATAGCCTCCTCGATAATGGGCTATTATAAAATACTACACTCAAATAAATGTTTAGTTCGAACCAATAGTTCCTGAGATTAGCGCGTTCAACCAAACGAACTAACACTTCAGCTTTAAAATATTAGCATAGATATATTATGCGGAGATTTTCAAATGATATGCGCTTTCATAGATTTGTTTAAATTTACGAAACAGGGGTGTACAGTAAAACATTTCAATTGTATATTTGAACTAAGACCTTAGCGCTGAGTAATAAAAATAGTAAATAAATAGGCGACAATAAAGAAAAAACCAATCGATTGCTTTTGTCGAGAAAAGGGTTGGAAATCCTAAGATGATATAAGATATTTATATCCGACTATCGATTGTCACCATTGAAGACCCTTCGGTTGCAGCGAGTGTAGAGTTCGCAGCTCTGTGGAATAAAAGCTTTCGCCAAGTGCTATTAAGTACAGCAATAATGTTAGAAGTCCTTAAAACAAGATAAATTATAAAAAAATAACTTCTTTAAATACAAGCTTTTAGTACTTGTCAATACGAATCAAATGAGCTCATACACGATGGGGTTGTGTCGTTTTTGCGGAGTTCCTATGGCCACCTTCCAGCTCCAGCAGTAGATCAGCTCCATATCATCATAATATAGCATTGTCAAGCGATGCACATAAGCATGCAAAATTTCAGCTAAATCGGACACCGGACAGGTGAAAGTAAATAAAAGCTTGTAAAAAGCTTGTAATAAAAAGCTTGAAATACGAGTATAGCAGGAGCGACCTCCGTGACAGGTGTCAAAGTAACATGTCCAGGGTTGGGGCGATGTTGGTAAAATGTGATATTCATTGAGTCTTTAGATTCGGTACTGCCATAAACAAAAAAATATGTTATAGAGTCATACTATTATTTATATTGAAATACCAGGTGTGCCCGCGACTTTGTCCGCGTGGTATAGTTTGCATACATCTGCGAAGAAATTCAATGGTGTATGTGAAGTCGACCAATCCGCACTGGGCCAGCGTGGTTGACTAAGGCCTTATCACCCTAACATAGGGTAGGCTCGAACCTCTCGGTGGGGACGTATATGAGCTGTGATGATGACAAATGCGACAATCTTCGCAAGGTCTGTAAAGAGCTGCATAAGAGTAGCCGCGGATCATTCTTAGTGGCATGCACTTGGAAAGGTCTATTAAACAGTGGATATATAGGTTGATGATGATGATGTGTGTCCAAAATAAAAAGATTAACATAATTGACAATTATATCTAAGTGAATTGGTACTTTTTAAACTTTTTCGTATTCAAGTATGTTATTGTGGCGCTTTTAGCAAAATGTCCCATATTTTCAGGAGTGAAAATGTGGGAGTGAAGCCTGTATCTCTTGCGTAATACGTCCTACCGGTGCTCGTGTATGAGGCTGAGATCTGGACCCTGAATAGACGACATATGTATGTACGCCCTACAGGTAGCACAAAGAAAAATCAAGAGAGCCATGCTTGGGATTTCTTTGCGGGATCGGATCTGGAATATGGAGATACGCAAGCGCTCCAAACTGATCGACGTGGCTCGTGTCGAATTGCGTGTAGATAGTGGCGATGGGCAGGGCACGTGGCCCGCAGGACCGACAACTGGTGGAGCAATAAGATCATCGAATGGGAGTGGCTCCCCAGAACAGGACGAAGGCACGTTAGTCGACAGCCGGCTCGTTGGTCAGATGACATAACAAAGACAGCGGGCAAGAACTGGTCAAGAAAAGCCCAACACCGTAGTCAGTGAATGGTGCAGAATGGATTTGACCCAGCAGTGGGTGGACATAGGTTGAAGAAGATTGTGTCAGTTGCTTTGAAACGTGAGTAGTTCTTTTGACTTTCCAGAGATGGCGTTGTTACGGAGATGCTTATGCAATACTTACATAATTATAAAATTAACAGAGATTCTATAAACAAAATCATTTGAAATAAGAAATAAGAGCTATTTCATACCAAAGTTAAGACTTGCTACATACAAGACCACCGAAATGTATGGAGCAACTGATTTTTTCGATATTTTAGAGTTGCTCTCAAAGTAAAATTTGTTCAGTTTGATGGACTGAGCAAGCTTTGTGATCATGTGATCAGTACTTTTTAGAATATACTGTATATTCAAATATCTGTTTTTGAACATAAAGCGTTACATATTATTTATACAAATAATAAAACTGTATTTTATATCAAAGTTTAAGATTTTATATACCTACCTGATTTGATAAGTGATCTACAAGTTGGTAAGCAGATTATAATATTTTTCACCTCGCAATCTTGGAAAGATTCTGTTTAACATCGAAATCTGAGTTAAAAAGTACATAAGGATTTTATCCGCTAGCATGGAAAAAGTTTGTAAAAATCGAACTTAATAGTAAAACATTTTAAACAAGAACTTTTTATTTAAATGCTTAAAAAAGAGGAAAATTAAATACTTAAAAAAGAGGAAGATTGTGTCATGTAATAAAATTATTACATGACACAATCTCGTGGTATGGTATGGGCCACGGCCCGCCACGCTGCTGCCCCAGTGCGAATTGGCCGACTTCACATATACACCTTTGAATTGCTTCTCAGATTAATGTAGGTTGCCTCACGATGTTTTCCTTCACCGTAAGAGCATCAGATAAATGTATAAATTCGAAAAACGAAAAATCCGATTTGGTGTCGAGTTCACAGCGCTGCTGATCGATTCCCCAAGCAGCGATGCTGGCGTTGCTGAATTTCGGTTTGAAGCGTAAAATAGGCAGTGTACTGGGTGCCATGATTTAACATCTATGTCATAAGTTATAGGAACAACATGTACTATAGTCTATAAGTGACAGTAGCTCGGTTACCATCCTGCTTGTTTGCTAACGTACTTGTATAAAAAACAATGTTTCTTTTGGTTTCTTTGAGCAAATTCTATCAACTTCACTATAAATTTAGGACATTAGTTTATCAAATCTCAGTCATAAAAATCGACATAAAAACTTTGGAGATTTAAACATGAAATACAGAATATCAAAGTCCAAGGAGGTTTTATATCAACATTGTCGGCGATCAACGTGCAAACTGAATTTTTATCGTTGGCTTGCTGTGTGGAAATTCTTGGAAAATGTTTGACTTAAGGCGCATAGTGCTCCCAATGACCTTGCGTCTTTCGTCCCGCACTGATTACATAGGAGTGAGTGAGTAAGAGTGAGGGGAATATTTAAGCAAACCTTTACGCGTAAGATGAATTATTTAAATTAAACATTAATAAAAGCAAATAAAAAAAATCTTAAAAGACCATCCTCTAGAATATTGTTCACTATATTTATTGAAATCAAAAGTATATGATTTAACCTAATATTTACGACGCGATTAGGTTTAAAGTTTTAAAATCGAGGCATGTTTGGGTCACATTTTAACCAAGTTTTAATTAATTTATCAAAAAATTAAAAAGACCATCCTCAAAAGAATGCGTTGAATAATAACATATCTTTTTTAAAGATTTTTTTATTCAATATTTATGAAGAGAACCGGTTTTTTCTGCAGTGAATTTTTATGATTGACTTTACTATGCGCCTTAAGCATTCCATGTTTTTACGGTCGCCCCCACTAGCACCTGCGTATTACGAACTCTGCCAAACAAGCCCCAACTACGATTAAACAGTAAGCAAAACTTCAACTTCTCTTTGTAATCAAGAGCCAAGGCGACAAGTTACTTAATTTACATAAACAGTTTAGCATAAGCGCCTCGAATATTTTATACAGACGGGAGTAGCACCTTAGCGAGGTCGTAATTTTAAATAAGATATGAATGGGATTGCCTTAGTAAATCTGCTTATTTTCTGCTGGACTTAGGAGTTTTCGATTGTATGATTTTCTTTTATATCATTGCAGTGAGCTATCATTAGACATTAAAATTCTAAAATATTTTAATTATACTGTACGTAACCTACTGCATATCCAGCGGTATTAATAAATTTTTTACCCCATGACTAAACAAAGTAAGTTTTTGGCGTCATTCTCACTGTTATGGTTGTATTTTTCTTTTTGCAAATACAATATAATGTAAGTAACTTAGGCTAGGCTCGAACCCCTCGGTGGGGACATTTATGAGTTGTGATGATGATTTAAATTTTAACTACTTCTGTGGTCTAGTGGCTTAGACCATCGGGTGTTGATTGGGAGGTTCGAGGTTCGATACGCCATATGGGCAGAAGTTTTTCAGCTTAGTTTCGATAGTGGTAGGGTTTCTGAGTCCTCCTAGCTAGCTACCACTATCTTACCTATATTTCTCGCCAAAATAACAATATAGGGTAGCTGAATTTACTGTAATAAAAACAAAGTTATTTTCTTTAATAATAATGTACAAGGTGTTGCTCAATACTCTATCAAGCCGAAACCTACCCACGTAAACATAGTAATATAAAGCATATGGCGTCATTGAAAAGTCAAAATCGTAAAATTATTTTTTAATTCCCCATAATTTTTTTCAATTTCAAATTTTCAATGACGTCATAACTTTTATATGACTATGTTAACAATTTGATAGGGTATTGACCAAACACGGGTTTTTTTAAATATCTACCCTAATAATTTTTATTAATGAAATTTCAGCTCTACATTTGCTATCAGAATCTAGTACACTTATAACATTGTTGTATTCCGACAGTTAGAGGGAAGATAGCCAGTTCCTTAGTTGTTAAGCAGCTCAAGTGAAGCTCGCTTCCACCTTCGGCCTTATCGTCACTTACCATCAACCGAGATAGAGGTCAAGGGCTTTCCTCTCATATGTAAAAGAATTATTACACCTATTCTGGCCAAAAGTTCAATGACTATTTTATCTTTTTGCTATGGCGTGCTTTTGCCAGCTTGATTCCATAGTTTACTAAGAATTTTAACAGGAATTTGATCATCAAAATATAATGCCAAAAAATTGATACAATTATACATAAAGTGCATGATTTCGAAGGAAATCTGCTAAAGGTTTCATTATTTCTACTTTTCCGTATGTATGCCAATCTAATTATGATGACTGCAATTTGAGTTGCTGCTTAATACCTCCTTGAGCTTTCAAATAGCATGGTCTTAGATTCAAATACTGGTAGAGATTGCAGGCTGTGTGGTTCTTTTTAAGGATTTTTTTCTATGCCGTGCAGCGGTGAAGAAAAAGTGCCATTAAATTAATGGGCACGCACCGAGGCCGCCGTGAGAGCATCGCCGAGACTAAATGATATTTTTAAAGAGCCTTCCCTCAGCACTATTCAGGCTGCCAACAATTCTCAGAAATTACTTTCAGGGATAAAAGGCAGTTAATTATCTCACCGTTTGGTGTTTTTTAGACATTTTAGTAAAATGAAAATATGCGTTCAACCTGTTGGTTTGACGCCAGTTCTTGAAGCCAATAGAGGCATCATCGAAAGAGGATAAGCTGCTATGATTACCGCAATATTGATTGATGGACGTTGTAGTAGCTTGCATTGAAAGTAATATTTTGGGTACTTTTAGTTACGTCCTATATTGTGACATGAGACTCAATGTTATCATGAATCCAATCCAAATACCTATCTGTTTTTGGAGAATACTCGTATATTAATTCGTAGCTTAAATTTATTTGTCCATGAAAGCTGTATGATGTTTGTAGGCAATAACATATTAATATATAACTATTTTATATCTTAATAACAATGTGCATGAATAATTAAAAACAATACAAAAGTATTGTTTATAATTATTAATAATAATTTATTTTTAAATGTATGAAAAAATATTATTTATTTTATTTTATAATAATTTGAAATCACCACCGAATAAAAAATTCTCACTGAACATGTTTAACATGGCTCATTATGTCGAAAACATTGTGTTTTTTGAAATGTTTAATTTAAAAATATACTATGACATACTTAATACAGCACTTTACAGAACTTGTTTTTTTTTTATTTAATTCGTGTAAAATAAAATTCCACGTTGTGACTGAGATGACTATTTATTTTACCACCTTTAAAAATGACAATAGTCAATTAAGAGTAATTGTTTAACGTATCACCTCGAAATAAAGGCAAGACAGCAAGAGATGTAGCCTCGTTATGTTAAACGATGTACTTATAGTTTGCGACAGGTTAACATGGCAATTCAATTTAGGTTTTGAACACGCAACTATAAGCAACAACGCAGCGGTCTCTAAGTCGATAACAAAATCAATCAACTTTGAACTTGACGTAGATAGTTTAAGGTCCAAAATCAACCAGAGAAATCTAACGGTTTTGTATAGCCCGACATGCTGTTGACTGTACGTGGTATCTCCTATCCACGGTAAACCACATCCTGATTACCACGTTGATCTGTCACGACAAGGCTTTGGATTATGAAGGAATTAGGAACGTATTTCAATTATCATGAAATATGTCACTCAAACTGAGGAATGGCTTACTTAAAGCTTATTTGTTCACTGTGAAATAGAAAGCAGTTGTATTAAAATCAGAGACGAAGTCAACAACTGCAGTAGCTGCAAGTTGTACAATTTTAATACAATTGAAATGCAAACATACAAAGTGCACCGCACGTTTGAGATAACTTAGATCGGGAGCTAGCTGTAGACGTGAAACATATAGGATGACATCATTTGTATGTTAATGGTCCTAATTTACACATGAGATACTCTCTACAGCCGTGAATTATTCCGGGCTATCTCAGTAAGCAAATTTGTGGTTGGCTCGGCGATGTGCATTTGTTTTGCGGCACGCTTGCGACTTGCAAACAGACGGATGATTAATTTGCTAACGACATAATTTATTGTACACTAGCTGTGCCCGCGAACTACGTTTCACTCATATCTTTTGGATGAGGATTTCTCAGCTTTCTATAGGAATTCTAAAAAATCCTTTTTTAGTGGGCGCCTAAATAAGCAAATTTCATGCCCTGTACCGAATTTCATGCTTCTAGTCAGGGGCGGATCGTGAATTTGTGGGGCCCTGGGCTACTCGGGGGCCTAATAATTATTCAACTAATTGTCATTTTGTCGAAAAACTGTTTTCTATGGTGATGTAGATGTACGGTATAGGAAAAAATGGAGAATAAAAAAAAATTAATAAGAGTTCGTGTTTATGTGCAGTACAAACAAATTCTATGACATTATTATAAATCAACCTTTCAAAATAATATACAAGCGACAGGGAAATTCCCTGATTCGTTTGATAGTCGTGCGTGCACACGGGTTGATCGATCTGGATTGCCAAACTTATGGCTGTTTTTTTTCAATTAAATATATTTTTCTTTACTTAAAAACAAGTATTGTCCGTTGTTTTTAATGGGGACTGGGGCCCTTCTTATCTACGGGGCCCTGAGCTGAAGCCCAAAAAGCCCATAGGTAGATCCGCCCCAGCTTCTAATTCCAACCGTTTGGGCTCTACGTTGATCAGTCAGTCATCAAAGCCTTTTTATAAATCCAGATGTTGGTACTTCTGATAAACTGACAAGTCTCTTGGGCCCATTTTTCTTATCAGCTGAAAAGGTCCCAAATCGAGGGTAGCTTAAAGAAGTGCGATCCTTAAAATAAGAGCTTTTTATCGAGGCGTGTAATAACTTGCGGTGTTTAGATGTTACCCAAGTGCATTAATTTATTCTTCTGCATTTTCCATTAGATTTACACCTATTGATGGTATTATCAAACAATTATGTAACATCTTATCTAAAAACACAAATAAAGTCCAATTTTAATTTAATGAAAAGGTAGGTAGGTAGAAGGTAACGAGTGTTATAGAATAGATCAACCTGTGATCAACCATTCACTGAAAAGGCACACGGACACGTGTGATCGTCAGGCCAGAACGGGTGTGACGTCACTTTTGCGGAAATTAAATTGGCCAACTGTTTCATTCAGGTCATGCACCTCCATCCTGCCACCACGGGCATCTATCATCTCACATTTACAGTAAATGTTTTCATGGGTCCCTTAATTTCCTTCCAAATATATTGTTGATAATTTTGTATCACAACATTTTTTATGGAACTAACTAATTTACTAATCGAAAAGCATTGTCTTTCTTCTTGTACGAATAAAAGTTCCCGTAGTTTATTGATTTAAAATAATTTATATACATACATTTCTATTTGATCAATAATAATGCCGTATAAGTCTGTAGTATGAAAAAAATAAGTGATTATTAATGACCAGCTTTCCGCTCGCGGATTGCCCGCGTTATTTTTGTTTTCTCGTGGGAATTTTATATTTTCCCGTAGGAAAAATTATTCTGTAGCCTATTTAAGCCCGGATAATAAATTTTATAGAAATTGGAGCAGATTTTAAATATTTTCCATAGAAACTTTCAACCCCTATTTTGCACCCTGACGGGGTGAATTCCAATAAACCGTGAACACGTGTTCAATGAAATATTTTTAAGAGCATGAATCTCAAGATTTATCAAAATCGTTGCTAATTTAAAGATTTTTCCATACAAACTTGCAACCCCTATTTCATCCGTTAAGAGTTTTTTTTTTTTTAATCCTTTCTTAGTGTGTTCAAATTTCACGTTTCTACCATTAGCGGTTAAGGCTGTGCGTGCGTCTATAGATGGGAACATCTCCTTTTATAGATATAGATAATTATAATTAACTTGGTTTCACCAACGTTTTTATTTTTAGCTGTAAATAAAGATTATAATCGGTATACGGTTTTATTTATGAACATCTTACTTCTTATACATAGTTAACTGTAAAAAAACATAAAATTAGATCGACTATCCAGAGTAATATCAAGGGAGTAAAATGTTATTTCTAAAAAAAATTCGAAAACCTATATTTTTGTCAACTTAAGTCTATGGTAAGTCAATTCAGAACTAGATTCATCTGCGAGGGTACCTCAATCTTGCCAATATCTGCCACCACGCAGCGGTGCTTGCATTGCTGAATGCTGTGTTCCAGGACAGAATAGATAATAGTAACGTAGAGAAGTTCCACTCCTTTGATCTTGAAAAATGCCGACATTTTAAGTAACTCAACTTCGACCAAGCTGAATCACACCTTAACGCCACGCGTTAGCGTATGTTATTATTAATTCTGAAGCCTCACGTCGCGTCGGTCGCTACCAGCTCGAGCGATAGGGCTGTTGCTAATGGTAAATAATCAAGCGCGCGCAAGAAAGCGCGCGAAACGTTGCTATAAACACCTGTGAATATGTGGTAATCCCAAGACCGCTGCACACAAAAATATACTCCTAGCGGAGCGCAGCAGCCCCACTGCTTATGTTTGCACTTTCATCTTGTACCGAAAGAGCCCTAATTCTTCTCTCGCAACTAGTTACCAAACAGCGAAAAAACAAGTACATTTGACAAACTTGTCTGATCGTTTACAAGGTCTTTAAGTGTGTTATGACGGAGGCCTGGTTCAGGTTTGAAGGGTTAAGAGAAGCAGTGAAATTGTTGTGCACTGTGACATATTACACTCACGTTATGGGACATCTTATGTAGTTATCATATGTTGGCAACGTACAACGGGGTCCTTAGGTGTTGTAGTTTGCAAAGAGGTGCCACTTCTACTAGCCTAGTAGTAGGGGTCCTTAGGTGTTTTAGTTTGCAAATCTTAGAGGTGCCACATCTGCTAGCCTAGTAGTAAGTACCCATTTGTTTGCCAACTTAGCTGTATAAAAGCAGTTTAACTAGACAAAGTTTCAGGTTAACCATAATGAATGCAACATTTATCTCGTGAACGCCGGTCATGTGAACCGACCCTGGTCACCATGGTTCGCGGTTTTCCACGCAAACGCCTATTGTCCGCCGCATCTTTGTATCATCGCCAGCATTGTGACTTTGTGAGCGATATAATGCGACGTCGTATTTTCCCACGCCTCTTGTGCATACTCCGAGTGCATTCGCCATTTATACACGGTGTTTCATTATAACCAATAAAAATCAATGCGTTATCTAAAACTAATTATTAAATTGTGTTTACCCGTAATGTCATTCAACCCAAAATTTTCATGTAAATCCTGATACTATGATATACACGAAAATTTTGACTTGAATGAAATTACGTGTAAACACATTTTAATAATTAGTTTTAGATAACGCATTGATTATTTATTGGTTATTATGAAACACCATGTATAGCTGTAGAGTTCATACTAACCGTATGGACGTTGGTTGGGTGAATATACTATTTGTTTTTACTGTCTCTGTGTACTGTGGTAGGATATGCGTTAATTTGATATCACTTCAATCAAGTCAATAACTTTGAATTGAATGTGATGGTGATACGACGATCCGTATTAAACTGCAACGAAATAAGCGGCATGGTTGATCTTAGTTTAACAATTAACCATTTGAATCAATCGAAAAAAAATGGGCTTGCAAGCTTAAAAAATGGGTGGCCCATGATTTGACTGCTTTACAGAGAGGAGCGCGCGTTGAAGCTTGCTTTACTGTGTTGCAGCGGTACTCAAATGAAATGATCATTTCATTTGTTGTGATGAAATTAGATGTGTGATAAAAAGTACATTTTCCAAGCAAGCAACGTAAGCTCTAATTCTAGGTCAAAGGTCACAACAATACACTGTGCCGCCCCACCTTGCCGGTGATGTCAACGGCGTGGCGGAGCTCATCGCAGACATGAAAGTCGTCTGCCAAGCCGCCATGCCTAGGGCGCAGGCCTGCCCAGGAAAACTTAAAAAAAAAGTAAAGTAACTGTCACTTCATGGTGTTATTCACTACAGCTTCCTCAGAGCTGGTCAAGCAACAACAACAGATGTCTACTCTCCCTACAGAACTTCGAACAGCGATGCGAAATTCGCAGCGAGACATTCACTTGCTTCATGATATCGCAACGCCTCATACTGATTGAGAAATCATGATCACATTACAGAACCTATACTTAAAAACCAACCGTTATTCTCTCTACTCACCAGATTTGGTTCTTACTGCTTTCTTTTGTGATTTGGCAAATTTTGTACATGGGAAGACAACTGTTTCCCATGTACAAAATTTGCAATGAAGCAATTTAAAATGCTTTCACTCAGTTTGTTGAGTTTAGGACCCCAACGCTCTTAAAGGCAATGTGATGGCGGAAATGTATAAGATAATCAGGGTAAATACTTTGATTATACAGATATATTATAATAAAAAACAAAACGGCAGATCATACCCTTAATATTTGCTATGTACAAGTTTCAACGGATCTGGCTATAGTAGCCAGACCTCCGATACAGTGTACCTATATTGCGGTTGGTATATATAAAACTAATAACACACTTGGCATGTGAACTATGTAAGTTTTCCCAACAGTTACTGGCAGAGCTGATAGGTACACGCTATGTTAAATTATGACAATCCAATAATGGGTTAGGTGGCTCGGCCGGGTCCCAAATTGGCCGAGGTTGCCAACTCTTGGTACAAAGCTGTCGGCCTGGCATACGTTCGTGTACTACAGTGGCACGTTCCAGGTGCACTATAATATTCTCAATGTTATTAGGAATTTGAATGTCGCGAGGCATTTTATAATCATTATTGTCACAATCGGTATAGTCTTAATTATGTCTTAGCATTTTGTCTTTTACAAAATACCTAAGTAAATCAGTTTTGGGTAAGGTATCGACCGGTTATTAATTCATTGTATTGGGCAATCAAGATCATTTTTTTGACGACTCAAAGTCTTTTTCTATTGTTTTCTATTACATTTTATCGATAAATAAAAAAAGGAATAAAAGTTTCCTGTTTTTATTAAATATAAAACCACTCTCTCTTAACGGTCAACATTGAATTTGCCAAAGCTTTCACTGAGCGCAAAGCACACAAAGATGTTTACAGAACTTGTTGAATTTACGATAGTTTTCAAGAACATAATCTCAAGAATCGTAAAAATACTATGTTACACGGAGGATTAACGGCGCTCCACACGCCACGCACACAGAACTCGTTAAAATACCTTTTTTAGCTTACGTCTGTGGAACTGACTGACTTTTATTTTAAACTTGGCAGCGTTTTGAAGCATTTCAGTGTCTTTATATGAATTTGTTTCGTTCGATTCATATTTTTTATTTTAGATAACTATATTGCTTTCTTTTGATTAATTCATACCATCTTATATACCCATGGGAATAAATCAGAAATTTCTAGTGGAGTTTAGTGTGTAAGAGGCACGCTCTTAATACTTCATAAGTAAAGGAGCAAATTTATTTTCAGTTAAGCTGATGTGAGGACTTTTTCAAGTAAAATTTACCACTAATCACCTTTGAAGTAGTCGGGTAGTACGATAAAAATATTAAAAGTGTTTCTTCTGATATCTGTGATTATTCAGTGCTAAGGTTGCTCGGTGTTCAGTGCTCTAAATCTCAGTCAAATCTCTAATTGCATATTGTTCACGAAAATATATCACTGATTGTAATTGTGTTAAAAGTTTTGTTCACCAAGAAAAAGTTTTGACAGAAAATAATTGGTTTAGAATAGTTTTGACTTCACATTTGTGATAAAGAGTGTTTGATTCACAATCAATACTTTTGATGACTTGATGACATGGCCTCTCTCTATTAAAAGATCTCCAAGGCGATTGGTCCTGCGATGTTCGCTTTAATTTAAAGACTTTTTTATTGTCATCGATCTCCTTCGCCTTTTAAGAGTTTTGACAGATTTTTCCAGTCAAAATAAGTTATGATCACCTCCATCGGGCAAAAATTTATTATAATTTCGGTTAAAAGTACTATTCTCGAGAGCTAATGGTAATTTTGATTGGTTAAGAGTTTTGAATGAAGTTGACGCAGCCATGTGACGAACAAAAATTAGTATAGTAAAGCTCGTGATCATGTCTTCGTTGCCTTTCTTACTAGTTATTTATTTCAAAAGCTTAAGGATGAAGCATGCTATCAATCGGATGTGGCGTCCACGTGACTGCACCGCTCCGGCGGATGGCGGCCGCTCGGGCCCGTCACGTGACACCGATCTTCCCAGCCAACAATACCCACGTGGCAGGGTTGACCAAAAAGGATAAGTGAAATGCTAATAATTTTCCCATTTTGTTCGTAATGGAAATTAATTCATTTTGATTGTAAAGGAAAACTGTTGTTTGCATTCGTAAAGCTCAGGGGTGTGATATTTAATTATGTTGCCGTTTTCAGTAGGAGCTAATTTACTACTTACATTAAACAACGAAAATAGTCAAGACTCGCGATTTCAAAAGTGTGGAGATGAATCCCTTCCAAAAACACGAACATGTGTTTGTTTTCATGGAAGAGGTCGCTCGCCGTTGCTCGTGTGCCATCGGCTAGTCCCCGCGGCGTTTTCCTCCTCTCACCCCTCAGGGACTCTATTTTTGAATCTTTCGTCAGGCGTTGAATGTTCGTCGAGCGAGACGTCAGCGTTCAATTTCTACTGAACTTTGTATTGTTTTTGACAAAAATCAAATAAACACTGATATTTCTCGTAACTATTTATTTTTATCGCAAACAAAATAAAAATCAATGGAAATCGAGCATAGACGACGCCCGGATCTCAAACACATCTTTCATAGCTGGCGTATAGAAAGTGACAGTAGGCAAAATACTTATTAGGTGGTAACTGTTTCAGTTACAAAAATGTAGTTTTTAATTAGAATAAATATTTATTATATAAATAATTTCAAAGCAATATTGATAGTGATAAGCACGTATTTATAATTTTCTTAAGATTTTTTTTGACAGCCCTTATGACCTGTAAATGACCTGTTTGCTGCTCACGTTGTACTGCAATAAGCTCTATTTATTGCAATTAAGTTGCTTATTTGTAAACCAAGCACACTCTTATATAGAAAGATGATTCGACACAACATTGCTTTTCAACGGTTCAAAGTAGGTTCATCGAAATAACTAGAAAGAAGGTTATTTCGGGACCGTGACATGATGTGTGACTTCATCATTTATTATTTGACTTTCATAATTATATTCTTAAAATTATGCGTAAAAAAAAAAAAAAAAAAATAGCATTCCATAGATAATAAATTTTTCGACAAGCCAAGAGGAATTACTTAAAAACATGCTCGGTGTAAAAATGTTTACAAAATTATTAATTGACCCAATTCTGGACATTTGCGGACGCCATTAATGCGTTCCCGTCACGTCATCAGGTCAAAATTTTCACTTGCACTACAAATACCGACGATATTTCCCGTCGACAATAGAGTGATCCAAATGTCAAACTGTTAACTCTGTCGCGTTGTCGAGTGTGCCAGACCGAACACCGTGAAAACTATGACAATCAACTTATCCCCAACATATTCCTCTGACGTGTCTGCCAGTCAACTTCCTCTGCATTCATTTTTAAATGTGAAGCAAGGCATTAATAACACAACACCGAAACATATCTGCTAATCAAAATTTAACCCATTTTCATATATCATCGACGCTGTAAAAGTCATTTCACGATTTATGTAGGAATAAAGAGAAACGTACCTGTTTCACGTCTTCACTGACTGCGTTTTGTTCCTTTCAAGCGTCTTAAGTATAGAAAACTAAATAAATGTGAGTATATTGTCCGTGGAGATGATAAATAATTTATCCGATTCCCTTCACTCGAAAATCCACTTCCCAATTTAAATTTTTACTATTCGCATGTGATTTATGGTGGAGACGTTCGTAATGTGCATAGTAAGTCCGAGTTAAATATACTCGTAGCGTCACGTGACGGTATGTGGCATTGTCACGTGCTCTGCTACTAGATGTAAAACATGCTAGGGGTTCATAAAGTTCTCTAATTGCATGCTATTATTGAAAACATCTGTTTCGCTATGCACTGCTTCTGGAATCTGCTTTTCTTGATTTTAATCCACCTCACAAAAGGAAGTTCTCAATTCGAGTGTATCTCTATTAATGTTTAATGTTTGTTTCCTCAGAACTCTGTGATTTACAAACCGATTTCGACAAATCTTTTTTCTATTTGTACGAGGGTTCTTGGTGTTCTTGAGGAATGTAATGATCACACCTTATTTTGTTGATACCAATTTATTAGCTCGACTCTCGTTATCTCGTTACAACTTTGAATAATGGAATGCGCACACAATACTTAATTTTCTATTCTACCGACGTACAAAAATTGGCGGCTAAGTACTTATAAAGTGTTGCCACATAAAAATATATTTTTACATTAATGTTACCACTGTTGTTAACATATTGGGGGCCGCGAAAGGCAAACAAAAAGTATAGCGCTATTCGCAAAAGTATTACTTATAATATTAGTTCTGACAAGTTATATTAAATAGTAAATCAACTTAAAGTTATAGCCTTTTATTACATGTAGTTAATCTTTATGTATACAAACATTGAGAAACCAAATTAGCTAAAAACTAGAATTTAACTTAAAAGTAGACTTATAGAAACATGCTTTAGTAAATATACAACTATACCTTGTGTATCATAACTAGATAACTGTATATATTTTTTAAATACTATTTATCGTTAATAGGAAATAAACATATTTTTGTAATCGACCTAACATGTGTCTTTCTATTAGGTGTCATGACTTCAAAGGCTCTCACTACATTGTCAGTGCCAGGAAACACTTTTATGATGCGGGCCATAGGCCATGTGAGAGGAGGACTATTATCCTCGCGTAAGAGGACTAGGTCACCCACCTTTACATTAGAACATTCAGTTTTCCACTTAGGTCTAGATTGTAAAATATTAAGATAATGTTTGTGCCATAATTTCCAAAAGGATTGTACCATTTTATTACAAATATTCCACAGCTTTAGTTTAGAAATTGGAACTTCACTTAAATCATTTTGTGGATAAGAAAGTAAAGATCTACCAGCGAAAAAATGTCCTGGGGTAAGGTATGTAAAATCATCACAATTGGAAGATAATGGCACTAGCGGTCTTGAGTTTAGAACCGCTTCTATCTGAGCAAGGACTGTATTTAATTCTTCATAGGTAAGTATATTAGCACCAAGTACACGTTTTAGGTGGTACTTTGTACTCTTAACGGCTGCCTCCCAAAGGCCACCGAACACAGGGGAGTATTTTGGTATAAAATGGAAGTTTATATTATTCTTTATACAATAATTGTTGACCTGTGCCTGGTGGTCCCGGGAACGAAGCACTTTATATAATTCAGCCATTTTGTTCCTAGCTCCCACAAAGGTAGTAGCATTGTCGCAAAATACATCATGTGGAATACCTCTTCGTGAAACGAAACGTTTAAAGCAGGCTATGAAAGTGGCCGTACTCAAATCAGACGTTAATTCAAGGTGCACTGCTTTGGTTGTAAAGCATACATATACACATATATAGCCCTTTGAAATTATCGATTTTCTTATTCTAGACTGTTTCACATTTATAGGGCCTGCAAAATCAATGCCGACTCTTTGAAAAGGTCCAGCTTGCGTTACTCTCTGTGAGGGCAAGGAGCCCATAAGCTGTTTGGAAGCCTCAGCTTTCAATCTAAAGCAAGTTATGCACTTATGTATTACACTTTTTACATGTCTAAGGCCATTTATTAGCCAGAATCTATTATTTAAATTAAACAGTAAGAGTTTTGGCCCCGCATGTAATAACCTAAGATGTTCATTGTGAATGATCATATTAGTAATACGTGACTCTTTAGGTAATATTACTGGATGTTTCTGATTATAAGAGAGGTCAGAATTACGAAGCCTTCCCCCTACTCTCAATAGATTATTGCTGTCAAGAAATGGATGCAAAGACTGTAATGGACCATCTATAATCTTATTATTGTTTAATGCTCTTATCTCTTTATAAAAGTAAATCTGTTGTTCATGTCTAATTATAATTAGTAAGGCATTTTCTAGCTCTTTGCTAGTTAAATAATTGCAATATATTTGTTTTTCCTTCTCTTTATTTTTGCAGTTGTTATAAAACCTTATAATGTAAGCTGTAATTCTTATCATTTTGTTGATATCAGAATATTTTTCGAATAAACATAATAGTTTGCGATCTCCGCCTACTGCAGAGAAACATGCCTTTGATACTGCCATCTCATTCACAGTCGATTGCGAAGACTTTACCTCTGGTATTATAGTGGGAAGCTTGACCTTACTATCAAAATTATAATTACTATTATGTAGGAATGTGGGGCCATTCCACCATATCTCGCTTTTTGTAAGGTCTTTTGGAGTTACTCCTCTTGTTATGCAGTCAGCCGGGTTCTCGTGAGAAGGGGCATAATGCCAAGACCAACCTGTAGTCAGCTGAGAGATGACATTTACGCGATTTGCAACATAAGCGTTGAGCTGTGCCTGTTGTGTTTGAATCCATGCTAAGACTATTTTTGAGTCTGAGAATAAAAATACATTGTGCACAGACACTTTAATGCTTATACATTTATGAACTTTGGTCATAAGCTTAGAAAGCAGCAGTGCGGCATTAAGCTCCAGCCGTGGAATGGTAAGTTCTTTATTAAGTGGATTTACTCTTGATTTAGAGCAAAGTAAATACATGCATGCTGAGGACTTATCATTAATCACTCTGAGATAAATGCAACAACCATGTGCCATTGAAGAAGAAGCATCAGCAAATCCGATCAACTGGATGGACACTGCCTTGGTTATAGGTATGTTTCTTTGCAGTGTGATTGGCAACATGTTTTCTAAGCTTTTTACAAACAATAACCATTCTTGTTGCAGGTCATCTGTCAAGGGAGAATCCCAACCTAGTTTGGCTGACCACATTTTCTGGATGAAACTCTTTGCAGTGACTATGATAGGTGTTACAAGCCCTAAGGGATCATAGAATTTAGAAATATAACTAAGAACTTGCCGTTTAGTTATTTTCTTATCACCATAAGGTTCTGGGCATGTAACTATAAAATTATCATTTTTAACATTATATTCAACACCTAATGTTTTTAAGTTGTAATTTTGGTTTGCTAAATCAATGTTATCGAAATGTCTCTCATTTTTATTAACATTTTGAAGAATTTGAGGAACATTTGATGTCCACTTGTGTGCTTGAAAGCCTCCTTTAGCAAGTAAACTAATTAGTTGACTCTTTGCTTCTATGAGTTTGTTTACATCATTGTCAGCATATAAAATATCGTCAACATATGTAGAATTTTTTAATATGAAGGAAGCTAACGGCAGTTCATCCTTGAAATTGGAAGAAAGTTCATCCAGACAACGTGTAGCCAGAAAGCTGGAGCTTTTAAGGCCATAGGTTACCGTGTCCAGCCTGATACATCTTATCTCTGTGTTGGGACTCTCTCTCCACAGGATATTCTGCATGGAAGTATGTAAAGGATTAAGTTTCACACAGCGGAACATTTTCTTTAAATCTGTTGTGAACATATGTTCACCAAAGCGAAATAGCATGAGAATCTCAAATAAATCTCGTTGAACTATTGGGCCATTTAATAAAATATCATTAAGAGAAATTTTTTTATTAGTCCTCATGGAACCGTCAAAGACAGCCCGCAACTTGGTGGTCACACTTTTTTCATTTAAGACCGCATGATGAGGAAGAAAATATATTGGATCATTTTGAAAATCATAATTCTGTATGTCTACATAATGACCATGGCCAAGTTCAATGATCTCATCAATAAATTTTTTGTATTGTTGAAACAGTTCACTATTTTTATGTAACCTTTTTTCTAAATTTAAGAATCTATTGAGAGCAAGGTTGAAGGAATCACCCAAAAGGCCATTGACCTTCTCTAGAGGCACTTTGAATGGTAAGTCTACTTGAAATGTGTTGTTTTGCAACTTAACAGTGTTTTTAAATATTTCTTGGCACAATTCAGACTCTGTAGATCTTTCACAAAAGATTTGGGGTACCTCTTCAGTTTTCCAAAACTGTTTCAAAGTATTTTTTATATCCGAGTTACAAGTAGTACATAAAAGTGTTACCTGCTTAGATGGGGAGTGAGAAGTTAAATATGGTATTGTCCCTCCTACCACATAGCCTAATTGTGTATTGATGAAACACGGAGAAGGAGCAGAAGCACATTTAAATGGCTGCAGCTGCTGGTTTGGTAGGAGCACCTGAAAAACAACATCACATCCCATCAGCATATCTATATCGCTCGGATTATTGAAATTTTCATCTGCCAATTGTATTCCAGGGGGAATAATTAATTTATTAAATTTTTGCTGCGGAAGTTTACAAGTAATTTGTTCCACAACATTGCAATTGACAGTTAATTTGAATGGTTGGGTGAGTGAGTGTACTTCTAGAGGAATGCTATACTTAATTTTATTATTGACATTAGCAATTCCTATTATATTTATATCACTCTCTTTTGGTTGCATACCCAACTTTTTTACCACTCTTGAAGTGACAAAAGAAACTTGTGATCCCGTATCGAGCAGGGCTTTGATGTGCAAATCTGTCCCATCAGAGTTAATTAACTTTATTATTGCTGTGGGGAGTAATGTCTGATTATTACACATATTATTAGATAGCAAAGCCACTGGGGACTCATTGTCTTCTTTATGAAGAAGAGTATTATGCACTTTTTTGCAGGTATTGCACCTGAAGTGAAATCTACACCTGCCACTATGATTATTGAGGCAGACGTTACATAACTTATTGGATTTAACAAATTCTATCCTATCTGTGACAGGTATTAATTTAAATTTAGGACAATTGTACAATTTATGTGTGAAATCACATTTGCAGTACTTACATGAGACTGCAAGAGTTGATGCCTTCTGCGACGCTATGTTGACAGCCAGAGCCTTGTGTTTGTAGCTATTGCCGTGCTGACCATTACCATCAACACTTTCTTGTGCTAGGGCTCTCCGCTCCAGGAATTCTAAAAATTCCTTTACCTTCGGCTTCAGCTTCATGTCACGGTCCATTTGGTAGGACTTAGCTGTATACGCGTCCAATTTGCGTGAAAGAATGCATATTAGTAAAGGGTCCCATGTATCTACATTAGAGTCTAAATTTCTGATAGCTGCTAAATGTTGCTTAACATTAGAAATAAATTCTCTTAACGAAGATGCTGAATTTTTTGTAGGATTTAGGTCAAGTAACTGAGTAATATGATCATTTACGATAAGCACACTGTTATCATACCTATCTTTTATAATTTTGATAGCTTCTAAATAGCTTTCTCTTGTTATAGGTAAGTTTTTTATTAAATCGAAAGGTTCAGCTTTGAGGAAGCTTCTTAAATAATACAGCTTTTGTACATTGTCTAAACTAGGATTATTATGTATAACGGAATCAAATATATTAATAAATTGTAAGAACTCACAATATTTGCCAGTAAATTGTGCAATTTCGATATTCGGTAATTTTGTTTGTGCCAGGGGAGAACTTATAGGAGACGATTTTGAGCATTTTGTATCGGATATATTAATTGCTTCATTAAGACGTGCCAATGTGGTCATAAATCGGTCTTCATGTTCCGCCACGTTTTCGTTGTCATCCATTTTCAATGATAATATAACCATGTTTTTATGCTCATAATCTTTAAATGATTCTTTTAGTCGGTCCCTTTTTGCTTCAAGCACAGCATTATTGATAGTGCTGAGATCTTCGCTTAAAACAAAATTGTATAAGCGCGTGAGTGACGCCTTTAGGTAACCCCTGGCACTAATTAACTCTTTGAGCTTCATGTCTTCCGTCATAATAACTATGATTCAGTTTTTGCAACACACTTATAATAAATATGAGCAATAAAATACTTAAATAACAGAACTGAACAAAATTGCTAAAATAATCGAAACAAAAACCATACAACCAACGAAACACGACTAAAAGTAACATAAAATGGCCGACCGATCACCGATCGGAAATTCGAAAGTTAGCCACGATTCCACAAAGCGACGCTGACGGCAGGTACCAACACGAAGCCACGAACGAATCACAGGCGTCTTCTTGAACTGGCAGCGCTCGCGTCGTCCAATCAGAAGCTTCCACTCGTCGTCGGAGCGAAGCAGGCCTTTGCTCGGTACTCCGAACTCGATGTTGCTCAGCAATGCTCCACGTTGTTTGACACAATATGTAGATGGCGGAAGTATCGTCGGATTTATCGATTGAAATTGAAATAATTTTGCCGAGAGTTTTTGATAATTTTTTATACTGTATATGTTTTTATTTCTTTATATACCAACCAGGTATTTCGTAGACTTTGATGCTGAGTATATAGTTTGCAGCTTTGCAAAGTTCTGGTAAAAGGTTTTGTAGGTACCAAAAAAAGGTGCTTTGCAATCCAAAATATATTTTGCAATCCTCACTGGAGTAAACTGCGTGAGTGTATGTAGTGTAATCATATACTACGTATATTTTGCTTTTGCTGCTTTAAATGAGTGGGGAAAACAGAAGATTGCACTAACTCACGGTTTTTGCGGATTTTTTGTCCGTACTCGCCACGCCTCCTCTTGAAGGCAAAAATTTCGCTGATCGCTGATCTGTTTTTCTCGTTGCTGAAGGACCATGTACGAGGGTTCTTGGTGTTCTTGAGGAATGTAATGATCACACCTTATTTTGTTGATACCAATTTATTAGCTCGACTCTCGTTATCTCGTTACAACTTTGAATAATGGAATGCGCACACAATACTTAATTTTCTATTCTACCGACGTACAAAAATTGGCGGCTAAGTACTTATAAAGTGTTGCCACATAAAAATATATTTTTACATTAATGTTACCACTGTTGTTAACACTATTGTTTGTTTGTTTCTTATTCACAAAGTCAAGATCTGGTGATAGGATTCCAGGAAATCAAGGGAAACCCTTAAATTTCATAGGCAGGTTTAACGTGTTTCATGTTTTGCGTCTGATAGTCCTCATCTCAAGGATTCTTTCACCATGCTGAACTGATGATGGAAGGGTCCTTTACTTTAAATATAACTATTAGTGAGGCTAAATTTGGCACCGACTTCAAATTAAAAGTGTGATTCTTATACAATCTTTTACAATTCTTATACAAGTGTTGTGTGTATTCTTATACAATCTTACATTTCATAAGGTATCACATTTCCTACATTTATTATAGCTTTCCAGGAGATCATCGTTTGGCACCGATTTTAATATAAAAACGTGATGTTATGTGTATTTTTATTTTATTTTGACTTTTTTGTGTTTTTGAAGTCGGTTTTATCAAATATAGCCGTAATAGCAGTTTAGGACTGAAAGGGTATATTATTTTCCTTTGCAAATCTATTAGTTCATAATGTTAGCTTCTACATTACTTAATATCCACACTTTTTCACACCAGATATAATTAAACTCAAAATACTCGCAAAGGGTCAGGCTCCCCAGAAGTTTTAGGCTTTAAAGCTGTGAATCGGTGCACCGCTGACATCGGAGGTGGGTTAATGACTCCGCGAGCTTGTCCTATTGTTTACAAAAACAATGAGCCGACCGCCGATCCCCCGCACAGATGACGTGCGACCTTTTTGCCCCAGAAAAATGTAACTTTAAAAAGGTTTAATTAAGCTTTGCTGTTTGGAAATTTTCGGTTTTCGGCTCGCCGAAATATAATGTTCCAATTTTAATATGTTCCTCCTGTGGGATGATATATATCATTATTAAATGTTCTCGTGGCATTTTTACGATTTCGGTCCGGTTTGTGCGTCGTATTTGGTACGGAACGCATGGTTCGTTGCGTTTGAAGGCAATGGGATAAGATAGAGTTTCGACATCATTGTATCTCTTGTGGGGCAAACAGAGAATATATTGATAAAACAAACATGCGCCGCAAATTAAAAAGTTTTGACATACTCACATTTCTTCGCACCGAATAAATTAACATGAACTAAAGCAGGGGGTTGGTGGCGGAAGGGTGGAAATTAAGGACTGTAAGTATTTTATGATGCCAAATCATAAAAAAATGACAAAAAATCTGGAGAGCCGCGCCTACTATCTAAGGATATAAAAAATAGTCAACGACCTATTCTCAGACCTACAAAATACACACACAAAAAATTCATGAAAATCAGTCAAGCCGTTTCGGAAGAGTTCGATAACAAACACAGTGACACGAGAATTTAATATATTAGATTTTGTTGAGACATTGTTCTTAAAAAACCTCAATGAAAAGAATATTGACTAGTTCACGAAATCTACGTGAAAGGTAGTCATCGGGGGTTGCGGTTCCAACGTACAGGCTCCAAAAAACTAGAGGCTCATTTATGGGGAAATGTATATCTCTTACAACAAAGTTCCACAGAGTGTTACTGACTTACCTTTTCATAAGTTTAAAGCGCATGTAAAAATGACTCTAATGAGTCTGCTCGTGAACTGACCTGGGCTTTAGTACAAACCAATGATTTCCTAATATTGATTAGAGGAGTCAATATGAGAAAATCATTGCTTTTGCTATTTTTACTTGTCTTATTCAAACTTAACACCAACTAGTAGTTTAGAACTATTGGCCTTATTAATAAAAATATTTAAGCAATGTTTAAGTTAAATAATGTTGCTGTCACTTTCAATCTCATTACAAAAGAAATGACATCAAAAGAGACAGCAACATTACTTAACTTAAACATTGCTTAAATATTTTTATGAATAAGGCCATATGTATTATAGAATAATAGTCGTCGCTCCATGTAGCACCTTGAAAAATGGTGGTGTTTTCAAACAAAAGCATCGTAAGAAAAATCAAGAGACGAATAAAGAATAAATCTTTTGCAGTTGCTTTCTTCATGTTCAGTTGCTTTCTTCACCCTCGATCATGATTTTTTTGTTTTCACATCTACAATAATTTCATGATATCAATTGTAAAATTCCAAAGCACGTTGTATGTAGTCCTTGTTGATCTATATTTTAACTGTATATTTTCTAGCTATCTAATGGCGAACATATTGTAGATCTATTCAGTATTACCGAAAGCTCATCAATTATAAACAAAAACACTATTTATATATTATTTCTTATTTTATTCATTTTGTAAGAATATTTTTTCTTAAGCAAATTCACAACACTGTTTGTAAAGTAATACATAAAAACAGATTTCATTACAAAATTTGCCTTAATCCTAGTTTATCTGAATAGCAATCTTCCTCTTTGCATAAATAAGCTTGTAAGTGTAAGCAAAGTGGACAACTGTCATGTTTACAGAGGTACGTGAGTTAATTTAATTACAAACGGAGTGTCAGATTACAGTGTAAATTAATACGACGCCGTTTCCTCGGAAAGGAGGAAAAAATGTTATCAGGAGGGACAATGATCTTGTTATGTTGCTTAAAATGTGCCGCAGGATTCATTAAAGTGAAGATTTTTTTTTGCTAGAAATATTCCTTCAATTAACTTTCGACAAATTAGCGAGAGAAAAATATAAAAGCGGCCGAGGCCACGAGAGGGGGACTGCGAGGAATAACTGAGATCGCGGATAATTAATGGTTTCATTTATGTTTCTGCACTTGAGAGTCTTGATTGTGTTGAGGTACAACGACTTTTCACTGAAAAAAGTTCAACTTATAACGACGGCTGTATGGTTCGAGAACCTTTGCCTGTCTCGATTGTAAGACGAAATACTTAATAAAAAACTTTTAAACGACTATTGTTAAGCCGAACACAAATTGAAAGTGGCACGCCTTTGACGATTGCTGAATAAAGGGTGATTTTAGCTTTGAGAGTTTTATTAATTAGAATATTGGTGGTAATTTTCCGTTTCGCTTTCGGTTCAGATGATTATGAAATGTAAAAAAGAAATGAAATAAAAAGGCATTAAATCTAAATATATCTACGAGTATGTACTCCTTCCTACATTGTACAGATGCAAATAGACTTAGTCAAGAAAAGATAAAGCCAAAAAAATATGTTAGAATTTGTCTTATACGTGGGATATGTTTATATTTCGTATTAAAATAACACAATAAGTATTATGTGCATACATTATCACGACATTTTAACATCAAACTTATATCTACAGCCCTTTAAAGTATAATTGCGACTCAAAAAAAAACACAAGCGACAGCGTAAGTATGACTAATTTTATTTGTTGCCGGCTCGAAGCGACACGTGTCGCGTCAACAAAGTTTTGATCCGCCACTTTGCAAGGATGTAAACATGGATCCTAAAGGCGTTCGCAACTTATCACCTGTGGAGATTAAAAGCGGCGCGTCGCAGCCGATACACTCGACGTACGTAACTTGTGACAATTTCGACATCCATAACTCAAGTGAAAATGTTTTTCCACGAGGCCTTACCTATTTTAAATAGTTGGTTAATGGGCACGTCCTTAATTAGAAACTGGACAGAGCGAAACCGTGTCTCTTCCTCCGATTTAATGAGGAGGCAATCGTGTGATCCCTTTCGCACGGATTTGACTCCGCCCCACGGGCCGTGAAAATCAATAATACAGTCCAGAAGTGCGTTTGCTGTCCAACACTGCTGACGCAAGCTGCGGCTGATGGTTGTCGAAAAGTATATAAGAATGTTCGTTCACGAAGTCCATTTGTTCACGTTGTGATTCGGTGATTGAGCGATTTACACATTTACGAGTTTGCGTACACTTTTAACATTTTTTTTTGGCTGTAATGAAAGTAATTTTCACAACTTTTATAAATGTTCTGAACTTTTCTGATGGTGGGTCGAAACTTTTTGTTTCAAGTGTTTACAAAGTAAGAGTGCATTAGATTTCGAATCCGATTTCTGGATGTTAAGTATATCTACTTTAGTATTAATGCTATAAACACGAATTCAATCTTTAATATAACCAATGATTATGATTAATTAGCTTAGTACACTGAGTACCTATACATATATTTGAACCTAAGTCGAGCGGGTTTGATGTCAAATTACAGTAATAATTATTTCCCAAGAACTCATTCGGATGAATAGGCACACGTTATATTTAATATGAAGTGTTAATTAGGCGTGAGAGCTCATAAGTAATTTGTGTTAGAATTATCCAAAACATTGTTTTAAGTAGTGGAAATCATTCCTTATTTGATTATGACGCAGAATTCTTTGACCATTATTATAACGCAAAAGAAAATTGTCTATTGTGAAATGACTATTTAAGATTTTCTTTAAATTCTTTAAATTGAACTTTATCATTTTATTTGTCAATTTATCAAAAAATCTACGAATAAATGATCTCCACCAAAATTATTAGAAATAACATAAAATATTTATTTACTTATTAGTATATTGTTTGCTAGTGTAATATGATGAGGGCAGATTTTTAAATGAGATATTGTTATTTATCTATAAAAAGAAATTACTCTTTCCATGGAAAGTTAGAAGCATTTTATAAGCCAGAAGAGGGTACTATTCATTATTTTACAAATAGTTTTTTCATATCTTTCATATTATATATTGTACTAGCTGTGCCAGCGAACTACGTTTCGCCGTATATTTTTTACCCGTTTTTGCAACATTTGTCATTGATGCTCAGCTCCTATTAGTCGTAGCGTGATGTTATATAGCCTAAAGCCTTCCTCGATAAATGGACTATCCAACACAAAAAGAATTTTTCAATTTGAATCAGTAGTTCCTGAAATTAGCGCGTTCAAGCAAACAAACAAACAAACTCTTCAGCTTTATAATATTAGTATAGATTATATTATAGTCATAGTTGATTTAGAGTACTTACGAAAGCTAGTCCTACGTTAATTTAGAACATATATATCGCGATTGTTACACATTATTCAAATCGCTGTCCAAATTATAAAACATCTCAATATCAAAAAACGTCGACAGGAAATTAGGAGTTCTTGCATAAAGGTCAAATGCTTTTGGCCACCTGATGATGCTTCAGTTATATTCAGGTATATACTTGTGATTACAAAAGGTAACGTAGGCATCATGACATTAAGCTAAGTTGAATACCAATTCTGTTCTAAAAAAAATTTTATTACTTTAAAAATTAGAGCAGTTATACCAGAGCACACTAGTTGACAGCGCTGCTAATCGTTTGTCAATTAAGCGGTTTCGTTTCGTAAATATCCGTTGGCACGAAAGCTTTTAACTGAATTAATAACAATATAATAATATTCAGCGTGGCGTGTAACAGAAAACGAGTTTCCGATAATTGCCGAAGATTCAGAAGCAAGTTTACCGGAAAGCGGGCACCTGCATTAATTACAAGATTTAGCACCATCCCGTCCCTCCTATTAATAAGGCATAAGCTCCCACTTTATTCGTCTGTCTTTGTGTGTTTATTAAAACCGAAAGATTAATTACGACGCCGAATTTTAAGAATTCGTAACTTTGTTCAGTCGGCGGTGGGTAGGAATTTAATTTAAAAATTCCGAAGTATAACGAGACAGGTGAGCTGAACTGCTAAGCGCGTTATGAATTTCGCTCCACGCAGTAGTTTCGGGAATTTTTCCCAGGCAACTCCGCAAAAGTTCGAGGATTATCCTTTGCCGTGTATCCACATGGAATGTGTAAATAATGCGTGTTTGTTGCGCCCTCGTTTTGCATTACATCCACTTTCAAGTACCCGCGCCTTAATGGAGCTTCATTTGACCAAAATTGGATTGAGTTTTATTTTAAATTTAAAAACTTTTAAGTTACCTTTATTTCAACCAGTATAAACTCTGGCTTTAATTGTGTTCGGTTCAATTTTATTGTTTTTTTTTTAATTTAACCTAGAGATCACTTATAAATATAAAATCATCTAATTTGAATGCTGTTGCAAATAGAATATTAAAATGCGAATTGTCTCTTGCAATAATATGCAAAATCCAACTGGACTCGCTATTAACTTGTCGAAAATTGTTGGTTTGGTTTTCGAAGAGCTTAAGAATGATTTACATCAGCGATTCCCAAACTACTTTGGGCAAGAGACCCCTTTTCCAAAATGAACTGATACCTCAGACTCCCATACTGCCCCATAGCCAAATTACTTTAAAATCCTATCTCTAGTTGTTTTCCTATTAATACAAAATACTTACCAGCTTAAAAACTTTGCGGTTGGTTAAGTAAGTAAACTTGACATCATTTTCTCATCAAAATTTAACAAAATAAATAGACATAACTTTCAGTAAATATTAAGTGTAATTAAGATCAGTGTGATGGATTGGATTTTCTACCAATCTAGCTAAATCTGGTTCAATATTGGTGAGTTCAAACGGTTTCTTTGTCAAAATATTTGTAACCACAATGAAGCCTTTTCGACTAGGTATGATGATGGAAAAGGGATAAGGTATTTTTAGTGTTATATTTTTATGGGATAAGGTATGTTCTACAATGTTTCAATGTGGCGCTGCAACCAGAATTTCTGATTAAACTTTTGTTTAAGCTACTTGTCTGTGCTGGTGGTGATCAACTCATCTTGAATTATCACATTGGCTTCTTCCATGGCTGGAATATTGCACGGATTTTTTTTTATTGCAGAAAGTTGGCAAACAAGCAAACTGCCCACCTGATGGTAAGTGGTAACAGTCACCTATAATACATGTGGCTCTTGTGAGATTCGCAGCAAAACTGCAACCCCCACAAGAACCACAGTGTACGTTGCCAACTTGTGATACAAGATGTAAAGTCACAGTACCCAGTAATTTCACTGCCATATCTTACCCTTCAAACCGGAATACAGCAATGCAAACACTGCTGCTTTGCGGCAGAAATAGGTAAGACGGAGGTACCTAAGCAGACGACCCTGATACAGAGTCTCCCTCCAGTACTGATTTATTATCCATTGTTGAAATGATCCTCAAACCTCTTAGTGAAATCCTTAAAATGCGTCCAGATGAGTGACATATGATAAAATAACATGGTCGTGAAGCATTTCTGCTAATCTTGATAAATGCGGAAACCGTGAGGATTCTTTTCTGCTTAATAACACGATAAGCACTAACTATAACAATCACGTTTAAAAAAATTAACAATAAACAAGTGATGCGACTCAGTATGGTAGCTTAACAAAAGATAACCTAAATATACCTGGTAGGTTCAATGTCAGGAAAGATGTCACCGCTCGAGGCACCTTGCATTAATTAAGAGACTTATCCCTTCCATTATGACAGGCTGGGGCGCACCGAAAGCTTGTACAGGCGTCCGCAGGGGCAACATAACAATCTGGTATCAACACAAACCTTGTGTCGGTGAAGTAAGGGGTGCTTCTATTAGCCTATGCTACCACTAACATGTCGCCGACTTTACTTGATTGATTTAGGTAAACACGACCGCCTTCAAATCCAGGAATTGATGGTAGGTGGTTATCGTTCGCGTTTGATATTTTATGTTGGATTTTTCTAGACCGAATTATAAGGCGCAGGTGATTATGAAAATTATGCGGGTAAACACTGCTTTTACGCTTTTCATTGTACGATGTACGTCCGCATTAATTTGCAATAATGTATATGAATTGAATTTGAAATGAGTAATTTAAAGCGTTTTTTATTTGTAGATTTAAAAAGATTATGTCAAGTTAGCCTATCACTTAATTAATCATTGCATTATTCTAGGACTTAGTAGCAACTATTAGCCCCCACAACCCTTGCCTCGATGGTAAGTTTGATGTGCAAACTCCATGGTGAGGAAATTTATTATAATTAACAAAAAGGTTAAATTACTCGTACACAACATTACTTATATTATATACTTACTCAGTCTCATGTAGTAGTGTGTACAACACACTACTAATGTAGTAGTGTGTTTATACAAGAAAAAAGACTAATCGTAAAGACTATATTTTGAAAATTACTTTATTTTTTGAGCTTGTTATTATTTTAAAAGATAACATTAAATACCTACTTGTAAATGTTACGGGAACATACTCTCCTATAGACAACGAATTCATTTGCACTTATTTAAAATTGTTTGAATAAAAATAACTTTTTCATTTGACTTTATTATGCGCCGTTGTTCTGTCAACTAAAAATCCCACCAAAAACATTCTGTAAAAAACTAGCCAAGTCTCGATGGAGCTGCTTGTTTATCTCTAAAAAGTAATAAAATCTAGACAAAGTCGTGCCAAGTCTAAGGTTCCTTACTGCGATATCTTTATTATTATAGTTAATGTTGTGTGACTTGGTCGTTGACTTGTATCCACTAACGCATAAAGAATGTTCAACGACCAAGTCACACAACATTAACTATAATAATAAAGAAATCGCAGTAAGGAACCTTAGACTTGGCACGACTTTGTCTAGATTTCATAACTTTTTAGAGATAAACAAACTCAAACTCAAAACTCAAAAATCTTTATTCAATATAGACCTTTACAGGCACTTATTCACGTCAAAAAAAAACATAAAAATGTTCAACCAAGAATCTAATTAACTAAATTATTTAATCCTTGTATGTACACACACCCCAACCATTATTAAGATGTGTGCAAATACAAGTCAAATAAAAAAAAATTGACTCTACACCGGTTCGGAAATTGGGAGAGCCTTCTCGAGAAGAACAGGCAAAAAATTCGGAAGGTCTTGGATTTTTTTTGTCTCCTCTTTTAAAATGCCAACATTACAATATTATATTTCACAAACATTTTTTAATAATATAGAAATGCCTGTCGGTGTGAGTGGAACAGTTACTCGAATGAAATTTATCCCATTATCACAAAATGTTAACACCCTTTGAACGTCAATTGACATTTTTTGTCAATCCCAAGCAGTTTTATCTGTCATATAATCAGACACTTTGTAATATGCTATAAACAAATACAAATCTTTCTTTCCTTTTTTCTTTTATTTATTGGAAGCGGGCTACCAAGTTGAATATTTTTTGTAAAGGCGGTATGTCGATATCTCTAATAGTTTGGTTGGGCTCTTGTGTTTTCTAATCAGGGTTACCAGGTATTCCAGATCTTCGATTATCCTAGTTTTTATAGCTTTCCCATTATGTGGCCATTAAACCCTAACTCTGTACCAAATTTTAGCTCTCTGAGTTTATGGGAAGTACTAGTTCTATTTCGATGATCATGAGTGAGCGAGTGAGTGAGTGAGTGTCATAAATGCGAAACTTTGCTTTCGCTTAACTTCGAAACTAAATGACCTACAGACTTGAAATTTTGGATTTTAAGTATGTGATTATAGCTTACTGGATGACGAAAATTTTTGCGTTCTGGTCTTATCCAGAGGTTCTCAAATAGAGGCCTGAAAATGCGGCGAAATGGTTCCAGTAAAGGATGGTACGGCAGTGTTTGCTTCGCGCTCGACTTGGCGGGGGCACTGCCGTGCCCCCAGATATTGTCAAGATACTGTAAACATGGTAGACATAAGTTATAGGGACTTTTTTTATATTTGTTTAAATTTTACAAAGAGACAGACAGTTTAGTGTTTCAAGTATTGCTAAGAACTCATGAAGCGATCGATAATGAACATGTTGGAGCTGACTTTATGCCTGTCTGCATCTTTTGTACTCCTCACTATATTCGATTACAATAATTTACGAGCAATGAAATGGACTTTTATGTTTTATTAGTTATGCAAGTGTGGCGTCGAAGGCTTTCCAATAGACCCTATTGTGGCTTTGACGAGCAATGATTTATTCCAGGAGGTGTTTTTGTAAGCAGCTACAACAAAGTAGCTTTAAACGTGCATGAGAGACGTTCGTGCCCTATGTTAATAAAAACGTGACAAATAAAATGATTTAAGTAAGAAGAACAACTTCGAGATACTTAATTTTGTACTTATTTAAATAAGATATTTAATATTATTAGAAAAAATTGTTTGAAGTTAAATTTGGAACGTATACTCGTATATAGGCACAATGTCACTTGCAGGTCACTTGCAGACGTCTAAATTTTGTGCGCAAATTCATAATAATTTAATGAGGTAATGATCCTTTATTATCTTTTTATATTGAAGTGAGATATTGTACTTAAACGAACTATAATTTCCTAGACTGAAAATAACAAAAAGCTGAAACGTGTCTAAGATGTGTAAAGTCTTCTAGATTCATTATAACTTTACACAAGATTCTAAACCATAAGAGCGAATGAATTTAAAACGAAATTTCCCTTTTAACATTTTATAATTGACTACATTTTACTGATGCTGACAATACTAAAAAGCTTTATTTAGATATACTTTGCATAGTTTACAAAGTAGATGTCGCCCAAGTGTTATTTAAAAAGATTCCACAGGTTATAAAACAAACTGACCCCTCGTTTATTTTATTACCCACGTTGCCATGAAAGTTAAAAGGACCATAAAAGAGTTATAAATCTCGTTAGCACTTGAGGTTGCTCTAAGCGCCATTATCTATTTAAAGTCATTCTTCAATTTTCAACTATCAATCGTTAACTTTATGTGAAAGTCTATGTCTGTTAGAAGCCCATAAATATGTTATATAAGTCTTGCTTTGACAGTATTTGGAGTGCATTAAAATCCCTCTTCTTATCACAAAAAGAGTAGAGAATTTCTTCGTGGCTAATTATTGTGTTTATCTAACGTTTTAGTTTAGCTTCTTATGTCTTTTACAAGCTTTTCGCCCGCAGTATAAAGCAAAAGCTTTTAAAAAAGTCCCGTTGAAATACGTTAAGCAGCTGCTATAGTGTGGTATTCAAACAAAAACAAAATTTCCACATTTCTAACGGGGAAAATTTTAAAAACACTTATACATGTATTCATTTTAATTAATTCTAATTATCAGCTTAAATACAAAATTGCATGCTTCTAGCTTCAAAAACGACGAACTTCCATACAAACTTTCAACTCCATTTTCACTCCACTGAGGGTAGAATTTCACAAAATCCATTCTGAGCTGACATATCTTATCTATAAACTATATACCTTTCCATAAAATTTTATGTTCATTGGTCAAATAGTTTTCGAGATTTCGTGATTAATGCGTAACTGAGTGTTTTTCGTTTATTATCCATCTTGAAATAAGATCCTCTTTTGGCGTTAATATTGTTCCACCAAAATTTCACGTAATATTATAATGTATAATGTACCTGTTTTGTTTTGTGTTCATATAATTATGTTTCATATAATTATGGTCCAATGGAAATAGGTAAAAAATAAATCTGTTTTTTTTAAATGGACTAAGACCGTCAATTGTAATTTGTATGACAATGTTTGATATGTACAAGCCCTACCTGCTTGCAATACCGGCTAATTAGTGGTACTTTGAACAGGCCTATACTTATCAATCGGAACGGAAATTGTTGCTTGTCATTAAGTGTATAGAAGAAGAAAATGACAGTCCACCTAATGCAATGGACATTAAGTGGTTTGCATCAATTGCGTGTGTCGTGAATCATGGTGGTCTCCTTCGAAAGTCCTATTCTTTTACTAAATGTATTGTCATGACTGTGATATCCATAATATACTACAAATTTTAATTATATAAGTTTGAATTTTAAGATAATTTCGATAGTATATTGATGTGTTAATTGGATGCAAAAACTACTTCAAAGTTCAATTATGGCTTGATACGATACACTCAAGCTTGGTTTATAACAGAGATATATAATTTTAATTTTATTCTCAGGTAGATAAAATTTTAAATTAACGTTTATGAAGTCGCAAAAAAATAGGTAGTATAGCAAAATTTTGTGTGTTTAAACGTTTCGATGGTAGCTACTTAATTAATGAAATGAAAGAAGAGATTCTTCATTTTACATACAATATTTCTTCAAAGAGCGTCGGTGGCGCTGTGGACTCGACACTTGCCTTCCAATCGGGAGGTCCGGGTTCGAGACCGCCATGCACTAATGTGTTTTTCGTTTTCGAATTTCACATGTACATTTGTCTGACGCTCCTACGGTGAAGGAAAACATCGTGAGAAAACCTGCATACATCTGCGAAGAAATTCAATGGTGTATGTGAAGTCGACCAATCCGCACTGGGCCAGCGTGGTTGACTAAGGCCTAATCACCCTAACATAGGGTAGGCCCTCGGTGGGGACGTATATGAGCTGTGATGATGATGGTGATGATTTCTTCAAAGTTATAGGTTACGCAGTCATCTAGATCTTCGCAACGAACGCATAAACACAGCAGTACGGATAAAGAAACGTCACAGTTTTAAAAATTTTGATGTGCTGTTGGCTGTACGAAATTTCGAAGCGTAACCATGACTAGGTACTTTAAAATATTTTTCCTTTCCTATAACGAATTAAATAAATCAAAATCGCTACCACCTGTCAGATACGGTCTGTTCAACGAGTGCTCTTTAATGGGTGCCGCGAAAATTAAAGCTGAGTTATCGGTCCAAATTTCGCTATGTTTGAGTGGAGTGGAGTATTTTTATGAAAGCATTATTTTTACAGAATTACGCGAGAATTATGATTTTAATATGTAGGTGTATAGTTACAACTTAATTTTTTTATACAACTAAGTTGGAAAAGAAGCATACTGCCCACATGATGGTAAGTGGTAACAGTCACCTTATAATATTAGGTTGGGGAAAAAGTCTTTTCGCATTATAGTATGTATAAACTTGTAATAAAATCTCTTTGGCTATACTATTTGTATCTGGCTGGTTTTGGTATCATTGAAAGTTTAAATTTTAAAGAACATAATTCCAAATTCAAATTAGGAAAATGTGTGATTTTCATTTGTTTTTCGTACCGCCAAGATGAGTGAATCTAATGAAGAAATTCGATACATTTTAAAATTTTACTACAAAAAAGGTAAAAATGCAACGCAAGCCGCGAAAAAAATTTGCGATGTTTATGGACCTAGTGCAGTGTCTGTGAGAGTAGCATAAATTTGGTTTAAGCGTTTTCAATCCGGAAATTTTGATGTCAAAGATGCACGTCGCTCTGGTCGCCCTATTACAGATAAAATGGATGCCATTTTTGAAAAAGTGGAGCAAGATCGGCATGTCAGTAGTTACGACGTAGCTGAAGAACTGGGAATTGACCACAAAACAGTTTTGACGCATTTGAAAAAAACTGGGTACACAAAAAAGCTCGACATTTGGGTACCTCACGAGCTCACTGAAAGAAACCTAATGAACCGTATACTCATTTGTGATTCTTTATTACGACGTAATGAAACCGAACCATTTTTGAAGAAGCTGATAACTGGTGATGAAAAGTGGATCACGTACGACAAGAACGTGCGAAAAAGGTCGTGGTCAAAGGCCGGTCAGGCTTCACAGACTGTGGCGAAACCCGGGTTAACTCGCAACAAGGTGATGCTGTGTGTGTGGTGGGATTGGAAGGGCATTATTCATTATGAGCTGTTACCACCAGGCAGGACCATCGATTCTGAACTCTACTGCGAACAACTGATGAGATTAAAGCAAGAAGTTGAGAGAAAGCGGCCGGAATTAATCAACAGAAGGGGTGTGGTTTTTCATCATGATAACGCTAGACCTCACACATCTTTAGCCACTCAGCAAAAATTAAGAAAGTTTGGCTGGGAGGTGTTAATGCATCCGCCGTATAGTCCTGACCTTGCACCTTCAGATTTCCACCTGTTTCGGTCTCTTCAGAATTCTTTAGGCAGTGTCAGGTTAACATCACGAGAGGACTGCCAAAACCACTTGTCGCGGTATTTTGACCAGAAGTCCCAAAATTTCTATAGCAATGGGATCATGTCCCTACCTACAAGATGGCAAAAAGTTATTGAACAAAATGGTACCTACATACTTTAGTTAAATGTAAATAAACTATATTAAAAAATGTTTTGAATTTTCTTAAAAAATGCGAAGAAACTTTTTCCCCAACCTTACATGCGGTTCCTGTGAGCTTCTCAGTAAATCTGCAACTTTTACAAGAACCACAGTGTGGGTATGTTGCCAACATGTGACGTAAGATGTAACGTTACGGTACCCAGTAATTTCAGTGCCCTTCAAATCGGAACACAGCAACGCAAGCACTGCTGCTTTGCGGCAGAAATAGGTAAGATGGAGATACTCAACCAGGCGACCCTGGTACAGAGTCTCCCTCCCATATTAAAGGTAATACGGTCTGACGAAACTAAGAGACACGAGAATTGCGTTACTTCATGTTAATTTGAACTTGATTTCAACGGGTCAATTTAAAAGAACATGTGTTACGCGACATATATGGATATTTGCTTGTCCTTCTATTTAAAAAAATATATATAACAGATAAACAAAATTTTACAGTCGTAAAGTGCTCATTACCTTCAACCGTAACAAAATTTTCGCACTTTAAAATAAATTAAATATTGTGAAATAACTTTTATAGTTCATAAAAAATACACAACACACACACAGTCGCTATTATTTTTATGTACTCGTAATTTGTAATTATGAATCACACAATATTGCGTTTCATTATATTTTTTCGAATAATATTGGCAATTTAAATAGATCTATTATCATATCCACGTATTAAATAACATTGAAATTAGTTTTAATATTCATGAGAAACCTACTAATGTGACATTGAACGTAATTTTTTTTAACAAAACGTAAAATGAATAATATTAAACAATTTCATTAGCAATCAACACCATTTCCCTCGAAATAAATCCAACCAAACGTGAGGTACCCATTAATTAATGTTTGGCACATAATTTAACGGTGGCATCTTAACCTTTATCAATCACCCGGTATTAATACTCCGCGTCTCAAGATCTCTCATTTCAGACAGCGCCAATTACTTAAGATAACTGTGCGATGTTTTTCATGTAAACAGTCCTGTGACAGGAAACAAATAAAGTGTAAGCCGAGCGTCTAATTTGTACCCAACTAGTCACAAAGCCAGGGAACGAATCAGGTTTTTAAAAGAGCTTTTCTATGAAAATATTTGTGCATGTGGCTGGTGTTAACATTTGACGGCTCACTCATGGGCTGAAAGCTCTCTATCAGTGCGATAAAGGACAGTGTTATTTGACAACACTACTTCATGTTATTGAGGTTAATAGTTTTTTGTAATTATACTGTGTTGGTAATATAGGCTCAGTAAATGCTTTTATAATGTATCTCAGAACGATAGCAATTCAATTAATTTCAATTCTTTTGGAAATAATAATCTAAATATAAGTCTTTGACTATTCCAGAATGTGTAGACACTGGAGTTGCATTAACCCTTTTCATTATATTTCAGCACTTACATAGCGCTATGTAAGCGCTAAAATATAATATTTGCACCAATCCAGCACGCAGTGATCGCAATCTCTAATAGAGATGGTGATCACTGCGTGCTGGATTGGCGCAAATAGGAATATTTGTGTTTATGTTGTTAACTTAAGCACGGTGTTACAAAAATGGACGTAAAGTGGAAAGGGGGTTTAATGGTCCCCAACAAAGACTCCATTTAGAATAATTGATAACCTTAGAATATGCAGTATGCCTTTCCGTGAACAAAAAAATTCATGATATATTTCATTATGTGCAAACCCAGACAACCCCAGATCGATAAAATTTAGATTTTTTGGTAGAACTAATTAAAAAACGATTAAATCGTTTTGTTTAAGTATTGTTAAATAATGAGTTTATTATGACAAAGTTATCATACTAACAGTAACTGAAGTCAATTATGTAAACAACTGTATATAAACTTCTGCAAAAACTAAGAATTGTCGGTAACAAGAAATATTACTATCGAAAATAAGCAATGTGTAGGAACTATAACACTGAGTTATGTAATTTGAGCTTCTCAAACGAATTGTCCAGAGATTTAATTGATTTGCATGCAGAGGGAAAACGTAAATTACCAAATTGATAAATTATTTAACAGAGCAAATCACTACGGATAGATAAACCTAAGTGATTTGTGAGCCGCGGTTTATATATAATCCACAATTTTGACCAATAAAAAAATTTAAAAAAATATCTAGAATTTCTAGAATGAGCGATCATGGCAGCGCAATGAAGGTTGAGCGTATGAGCACTACGGAGCGCTTGCTTGAAATTTCTATATACTTATATATGTAAAGTTACAGTTTCATTCAGTTCATTGTGATTTTCATTTAATAATCTGTTGGACATATAAATACACAAAAGTGTTGGTAAACAACAGTTAACAATGTTTTGATCGTTCGATTACCTACCTCGAAATGCTGAGGTCACTTGGAATATTGCGTTTAGTTCCTACAAAGGGCTACACGTGAAAAAGTTTTCCACGCAAAGTTTCCTTACGCGCGTTTTCAAATGTGAATTGAACTTTTCCGATCCGATTTAGGCAATCCAATTGATATCAATGTTAAATTTGTGGTTATTGGTTTTCTGTTTAATCTATACCTATTATATGACTGTTTGGTACTGCTGGAAGCAATGCTTTGGTATTTAATTATAAAATGTAGGTATAGGTATTAAAACGAAAGTCGGGACTTAGGACACAGCACCTGTACATTGCGATACGTTTATTAAACTACTGTAATAAAATCGTATTATTTTTAGACAGATCAGATTCACTATTTTAAACCTGTACATTGCGATACGTTTATTAAACTACTGTAATAAAATCGTATTATTTTTAGACAGATCAGATTTACTATTTTAAAGACCTATCGCTATAATTTCCATTCTCTGCAAGGTGATGGAGCGGGTGATTAACCGACAGTTGTATAGATATCTAGGGGATAACGACTTGACTATGGTTCCGCCATGACTGATGATCTTCTAGTGTTTCTCACACATCGATGGGTGCTAGCAATTGAGGGACAAGGGGAGGCATTGGCTGTTAGCCTGGATACAGCAAGGGAGTTCGATCGGGTCTGGCGCAGAGGTCCTCTTACGACAATCTCAATATAAAACCCCTACAAGAACGCCAATGTACGTTGTCAACTTGTGACATAAGATGTCAAGTCACAGTACCCAGTAATTGCACTGCTTGCTTGTCTTACTCTTCAAACCAAACACAGCGATGCAAGCACAGCTTCTTGGCTGCAGAAATAGGCAAGATAGAGGGAGACGACGACGACTCTGGTATAGTCTCTTTCTGGTAGATAGGTAGGTATTACTTTCTAATAAATATTTAAGAAGTAATCAAATGTTAAAGCAACCGATAAAATAATTAATTATTTATCATTACATTCTCAAATACTTGCAGAATAGAAAATAAATACATTAAAATTACTCCAAGTACCTAGTATGATGATGATAATAATAATATTTATGATTTTTCCGCCCTTCTTTCGACAGTATATAGGAAAGAGGTGGTGCGGAGATTTGAAATTAAAGAAAAAGGAGTAATAATACATTTAAATCATATTCATAAATATTCGCAACAAGCTGATGCAATGTTATTATTATGTTCATATAATCTTAAAATCAGTCCTACTTACTCTCCCATAGCTTCAATTAAGAAACGTGATGTTATCTTGTGAGCAGTGTTGCCAACACGGATTTAAAAAAATGCGTAGGCCAGATAGGAAAATTACCGTAGAAATAGTAAAAAAACCATATGAGAAATTCGAAGTTCTATGTACTTTTCTTTTCGAGTAAAATGAAAAGTTTTAAAGCTGAATAAAACGATTCAAAACTCAAGCTCATTTTTTATTCATATAGGCATCAAGGAGGCAATTGCCAAACGACATTATATTACTCGTACATTTAAAAATCTACCACCGTACAGAATGTAGTTTCTACAGAGAAGAGGAGACTCTGCAGATACCTACTCTTTTCAAAAAGTATGTTCACACTATCTACACCTTTAATTAAAATACTCGTATCTACATAACCAAAAGAATCCATTTTCCTAAAACTAAAGTTTTTAGAGCAAATCCTTGAAATACGTAAATATACGTTAAAAAGTGTTCAGTTAAGGCTTAATATACGTGGATCTGCGTTAAAGTAGAATTTGCGACACTGATTGTGGGGTTGTCCATATTTGTGTTGCTACCTTTGAAACCTTTGAAATATCATTTGTGCGAATCGTGAATGTTCAATATCAGCATGTGCCAGGCTGTTTGCTTTGGAGTTAATAAAATGCCTTTCGATTACTCGCTTTCCGCGTATTTCATGCATCCCGGGATTGTCACAGTCGACATCTTTTATTTTTATTGTCTTATTTTCCCGTTGGCTATTGTTGGTTATTTGAAAGTTAGATAGTCTTTGGATTGTCTGACATAAAAAATTTAGTTGAACGGATCACTTGACTGGTTGCGTAATATTTTTTTATTGGTTGTACGTGGATTGCCCTAATTTCGGTTTGTATTATAAATAGCATTATTTTTATTCAACATTATGATTTAATATAAAACTATTTACTTTCACCTGACCGGTGTCTGGTAATGAAATCTTGCAAGTTAAAGACCCACTTCCCGGTCTCCGATTGAGCTGACATTTTGCATGCATAATTATGTATATCGCGTGACAATGCAATATTATGATGATATAAAAGCATGTATTTAAAAAAGGTTTTTTTAATAATTTTACTTGTTTTGTTCGATCATCTAGATTTTTTATTTTTGAAGCATGTTTAAAAAATGAAAATCCTAACAAATGTCAGTGATAGGTAGTAGGCATGCTACGAGTAACATCATCTTAATAGTATACTTATGGTAATAAAAGCGTATTATTACAATATTATTTTATAATATTTTAGTATTTTTTTTGGGATTTCAATGAAATGATCTACAGTCTATTGATAAAAACAGCAATGTTAAAACTCGAACTGGATTCGGGCATCAAGAGTTCCGTGCAATCTTATTTATTTATTTATTTTCTTAAGAAAACCAACAGCGTAATACATTGAGTAGATAACAATCAATAATATGTTTGAAAGTATAGCCAATGACAGGTTTCCCTTAAATTAATTCAAGTACATTTAGAAAAAGACTGAAATAAAATATGAAATAAGCAACCCTTTGATAATCAAAATGGAGATGGAGAATTTTAAAAGAAAAAAAAAAAAAGTTACTTTATAACAATTCAAAATATTTATTGACTCTGATAGTAGATAGTGGAGGTCTGATCATATTTAATATAATTATATAAGTTCCTAACTAAATTGTTACGGTTTTCAATTTACTTCCTTTACATGTGCTGTAAGACATTTGATTCTTGGCAAATTTTATGATTGTGGGTCAACGGTCAGCACCTTATATGTTTTGATTCCCTTGTAAAGTCGCAAAACATATGACAAAAATAAACGCTCATATCTTTAAAACGAGTTGAATTCAAAAGTTTGATTTTGTTACAGCAGAAAGAGACCGTAAACCTAGGTATTTGATATCTCTAAGCGTTGCTGAGTAAATGGATCTTGACAGACAGACGGACAGATAGACAAGGAAGTGATAGGGGTTCCGCTTTTTTTTCTTTTGAGGCATGGAACTCGAAAAATTGTGAATGTTACTTGAAGTTCACTGCTTGGTTAATTATTATGAAAAATAGCAAGTTTCATTAATTTAAATTAAAAAAGACTAGCAATGGATTCGACTAATTTGAATGAATAGTGAGACCACCAACGATGTTTTATAAATAGACACGTTAGCATACTGCAGTTTCCTGCCTTAACTCTATATCATTGCATTCTCAAATGTAGGTAGGTATACGTTAATGAAGATGCATTTGGAGAAAAATAACATCAAAATACCTAGTTTAGTGCAATCCTTCTTTGTTATAAATGCGAAAGCTTGTTAACAAAGTTGATAGCATGTTGTATATGAACACAACAACATATAGGTACTTTGCTATAATGGCGATAAACTTCAGTCAAAAGGTGGTAGCTAGCCCAAGAGAACTGAGAAGATCAATCACCTACCAAGTCGACCTAAAATATTCCACCCGATGAGAAATTACCTCGGACCGGTATATCTGCATCAGCGGGTTGCAATTACACAGAGCTGGTTGAAAGTTTCGCCAGTCAAGATTCGCCACTTTATGCAGATTTACAGCCGGTCTGTAAGACGCTAGTCACTTACCTACTAGTATTAAATGCAAAACAGCCATTAAGTTATATACCTATGTACAATTCATGAAACTGAAATCGGTATTTTTTTAAGGTAGAATGTTTCATCATCTCGTCAGAGTGTCGTGTTAAGTGTGCTAACGTCAGCGTACGTCAGTGAACGCAACAGCCACTCCCGCGCACCGCGCGTCACGCGCGCGATCCTGCGATGTCAATGTGCCCATTAAGGCGCATAGTAAGGTCAAACATAAAAAATCACTGCAGAAAAAACCGGTTCTCTTCATAAATATTGAATAAAAAAATCTTTAAAAAAGATATGTTATTATTCAACGCATTCTTTAGAGGATGGTTTTTTAATTTTTTGATAAATTAATTAAAACTTGGTTAAAATGTGACCCAAACATGCCTCGATTTCAAAACTTTAAACCTAATCGCGTCGTAAATATTAGAGTAAATCATATACTTTTGATTTCCATAAATAAAGTGAACAATATTCTAGGGGATGGTCTTTTTAGATTTTTCTTATTCGCCTTAATTATTTTTTTATTGAAATAATTCATCTTACGCGTAAAGGTTTGCTTAAATATTCCCCTCACTCTCACTCACTCACTCCTATGTAATCAGTGCGGGACGATCGACGCAAGGTCATTGGGACCACTATGCGCCTTAAATCACACTTACACCCAGTTTCTGAAAGGCTGTTCAACGATAAAATTAACTAACAAGTTGTCAATCTAATGCTAACTATCAATTGAGTTGCTGAAAGCTAAATTAACTTATCACTGTGTTAGTTAACACAGCTGTCAAAAATATTTTAAAATTATTAAGGAAAGACGCATTTTGGGTATCCAAAAAACATATGAATAAAACAAAATATATGATTTCAGCAATGTGAGCGTGTCTAAAAATATTTCTCACGAGAAATCAAATTATTAGAGATAAGTAAATTTTGGCTAACCAACGTTTCGGAAACCCAAATTGATTTGACACTGCTGTTAAGATGACATGGATGTTAGTTGAAAAATATTTTGATCAGCCTTTCAGAAACTGGGTGTTAGTGATTAATATTAGCAGGTGACATCTTTACGTAAAATATGCGCGTGATACCAAATTTAGATACTTACTATCAACTTATACTTGTATATCGTTAATGTGAAAGTTATTGTTATGCTAGTTAATTCTTATCATTAATGTACTGTTTATTTAATGTTTAATTTCTTTACTCTATGCGACAAAATCGACTGAAAGGATTTGAACGAAATTCGAAACATTGAGATGATATTATATGGAAATTTCAACGTCTATTGTTTCATGCTAAGTATTATATTGACTGTATTAAAAGTCTTGTAGCTATATACGAGTACGAAACCAAATCAGTGTCAATGTTTATGTGGTTGCAAAGATATTAAATTAAAGATTTTTAATTAACTATACAATCTAGGTGCTTGAGAAAACTAAACAAAATTCGATCAACATTTCAAGAAAGTATAATATTTGATTTGTAAAATCATATCCAAAGAAATATGATATATTTTAATAGGCTAAGTCAAAATCAAATCGAATAATGTATCTTAGTAAATTTTCTTCAGAATTTAAGCAACGCAGAACATGTTCTAGTTCAAAAATATTTCTAATTATCTGAAAATAAATCTAAATGTACCAACCAGAACAAGCGAAGGAAAATATAAAAATAGACCCGTTTCCGCGTTACTGTGACATTGCTGTACGCTCTATTGAAAAGAGAAATGTAGTTAAAAGAAAAAGATGACACGAATCTTTTGAAAATATACTCGCATTGTTTTGGTTGATTTAAATTTTCCACATCTGCGTCACAGCGGGAAGGCGTCAATCTGTTTGGGCGGATAACATCATGTGACTGAGGTTAAATCCGTTACTGTACGCGGTGATGGCTTATGTTCTGTTGTGAAATAGCACTTAGCGACTGATGTTAAAATTTGCTCGGGTCGGTTACAGTGTCAAAGCGACAGACTAACAAACGCGAAAAATTACAGAATATAAAAAAGTTAGAATAGATTTTCATATCGTTAAGAGATTAAGGAAAATCTCCTGCTTGTTCTTAGTTATTTCATCTTCTATTTTAATCCATTAAAAAATGAGGAGGTTTTCAATGAAATCGTATATTTTTTGTGTGTTTATTACGCCAGTAATTAATGAATCCATCTTCAAAATTCTTAATGTATTTAGGAGTATACTCTTGAGGTGATCCATTATAACTAAAACAGAATATAGTGATGGGATCCCAGGAAAATCGAGGGGAAACTCCTTAATTTCACAAGTACGTCCAACGTGTTTCATGTTCATGATATTATTCACCAATGATAAACATGTTGTTTGGATAATGATAAAGTGGGTTTGTATAAATGTAGGTGAAAATATTTTATACAATGTTCTTGTCCCATATTCATCGATATATTATAATTACGAGTATTCATTGGAATTTCCCTTACGGCCGGTTGCACCAAAAATTCATTTTACGAATCCGTAAAAGTAACGTATAAAGTATACGTATATCGTAAAAAGATGTTGCACCACGCTTTTGCGATACGTTTTACGGTTACTTATACGGATACTTTTTACGGAGCTCACGCCCTGCTCATAACGTAAAAGTATAAATTTTGACAGTTCGCTTGTATTTGTAATTCATGTTTAAGGTTAGAAAACGCGTTTAAAATACAATTTAAATTCACTTTTCACTACACAATTCACTATCCGACAATAATGTTGAAAAATTATCCATATATTGGATAGTTGCCGTCGTCGAAGAACAAACATTAGAGTAGGTCAAATGCTCACTGAAGGCAGCGATTTTTTTTTGATCCCCTTTTATGGCAATTTGTTAATTATGCCAGCGTCAAGTGAAAGATAGATACGAAACAAAAATTACGAAAAATTTTGAAAGAATTGTTCACCAATGATGACTAATGAGGCAGCGATTTTTACACACAGATAAACAGATATATATGATGCATTGTTAAAATTACTCAGGCATAAAAATATAAATCAGCACACAACAAAGCTTTTTCTTCTTATTTTCGTAACTTTGACGTTTTTACGAATTCAGACAATGTCATGATTAGTATTGTTTGATTGATAAATAAGTCCATAGCCAATGTAAACAAAAAACACTATCAACGTTACGTTTTGACAAATTAATAACATGTCTTACTACATTTAAAAAAAAACTTTCATAGTAGTAAAAATCTACTAAGCTAAAATGGTAGAATTAACGCTTCATTCGTGTAGCAAGGAATTTTACGGTTACTTTTACTGGATTTTTTTTGGTGCAACATAAATTTATGGATTCGTAATAGTGACAGATTGGTATAAGTATAACGTATAACTGAATTTGTAAAAACAGCAATTTTGGTTCAAACCGGCCGTTAGAGTTCTCAAACAGAAATGATATAAAAATCCATTAGTAACAAACTATACATTTCACCATAGCAATCGGATTTAGCATAATCTTTAACTGTGATTAGCGATGTAAGTAAGAACAGTTTTAGATATAATATTATTTGCTTCTACAACATTGCATAGGTATTACTTAAAGATATTAATCAGTTAGTTAGACCGAATCCAAATACGCAACTAACATAGCGACAATCCATAGGTCCTTGAACTATAGGCCTGTTCGCAAATAAACTTCACGTTATAAATCTGCAGTCAGACTTGAAGACATTAACAAATAGCTTACAATTTATAATATGTCTGAACAAAAAAGTAATGTGTAAAACCACCAAACTCAAACACATGTGTAATAAATTTAATCATAGTTAATTTAATATATATTTTTTATATTTGTAACTCTGCATTTTCTTGAAGTATTTCGAATAATTTTTAAAATGTGTTGGCAACGTACAATAAATGGTTAAATATTTTTTTGTTACTGGCAATTTAACCGGATATGAGCCAGACACAATATGATACTGTACTGCGAACTGTTTCGTCTGTACTTCACGTGTGCCCCGCAATAAAAGTGATAAAATTACATTTTCGACGTTCTCCTTGACTTCGAATTTCACCAGAACAACAAGCAACGAAAAGTACGAATACCACAGACCACCTGTTCTCCCACAAAATGAATTGTAATAAAATGTCACCGATTTAAACATTGAATTCACAAAACAAGCAAAGTCACAAATATAAAATTTGCAAGTTTGCTACATTCTTAATCCATTTTATCGAAATCTTTAAAAACTTCCAAATTGGATATTTCAACTCGTACGTACTACGTACTTTTATCGAAGGGAGACCCTGTACCAGGGTCGCTTGCTTGGGTACCTCCATCTTACCTATTTCTGCCGCAAAGCAGCAGTGCTTACATTGCTGTGTTCCGGTTTGAAGGGTAAGATATGGCACTGAAACTACTGGGTACCGTGACTTTACGTTTTATGTCACAAGTTGGCAAAGTACACTGTGGTTCTTGTGTGGTTTGCAGATTTGCTGCGAATCTCATAAGACTGGTGGTAACTGTTACTTCTTACCATCAGGTGGGCAATATGCTTGTTTGCCAATTAAGTTGTATAAAAAACGTACATACTATACGTAACTATTAATAGTACTAATACTTATACCTACTTTAGCACAATAAAGTAAAAAGAGATCAATGCAGTTGAAATTTCGTTCGAATTGAATATGTCTTTGATGGTCTAATTGGTTATGACGTCGTCACGGTATATTGAAGACACAGGTTTGAATCTTGCCCGTGGCGATTTTTTTGGATTGATGTAATCATTTTTATGGCTCCGTACCTTATTGGATTGGAAAAGAAACTCTTATTCTTTGTCCGTCTCTGCATATGTATAAGAACTTTTTCTGGGGAACGCGTAGAGTCATCAACCTGTAATTTATATCAAATACTCGAGTCTATGGTCTCTTTCAGCTGTAAAAAATTATAATACTTGTAAGTCAACATCTTGTAAATCAAAGATGACCGTTTATGCCGTAAGTATATTTTCACGAATTTTTCAATTCCACAAGGGAATGAAAAGCTATACTTCCTGTTGACCTAAAATCATGACATTTGGCAAGAAGCACTCTTATAGCATATGTTAAGGGAAAAAATCTGAAAACCCTAAAAATATGTCAATAAGGAACATACATACTTAGATAATAATTTGTATGGAACCCTCGGTGTGAGAGACAAACTCGCACTAGGCCGGTTTTTTGTATTGATTCATTTTTCAACCATCATAATTCTACTAACTACAATGTTAACTATGTTATTTCAACATTATAACCGTGGGCAAGTACTACGATGTCAAATGCTTATTTTTTAAGAACATGCGATAATTTTTTGGAGTAACCATTCAAAACATTCAAGACAATATCACTAGGAAACTGCAATAAGGTTGGAATGATACAAGTTTTTTTGTTAAATTGACATTCAAGTGATTTAACGATTATGACGACGCGCCGTGCACCGGTCGTCTTTTTGAAGAAGCTGCACGCGCAAAGAATGCACAAATTAAAAAGTTAACAACATTTTGACTATGTTTCGCGATATTTTAGATTCAGTTTTACTGTTTTTCTTTTTCTATTGATATATTGTGATAAAGTTTTAATTTTCATTTGGCATTTAAGATATTACCCACTAAATTATCCGAAATCCCAATATAAAGCCTAGACGCTCATTGTGCCATTTTATTGTGACCATTAAATTGTCTAGATCGTAAAGATTTTCGAGCTAATGATAAATTAGATGTGAATAGTTTAGCATTAGGATGTCTGGTGTTTAGTACAATAGACTTTTGTCGTAATACCTACTTCCTGTATTAATTAACGTTTCGGTCAGATGACCAAATTGATATAGAGTTTATTATTTTTAGATATTGCTTTGATTGTTAGTTAACTAACCCTTCATTTTTTAATTAACATTAAAACTAAAAATTTCATTACATTAGTATACGAAATTTACTTAGTAACTTATTTATCATATGGAATAAGTTAAATGACTAAATAAGATTGTTTTTTTTCAATACGATTACAATTGACGAAGTAGTAAAAAAGTATAAACGGTGAAAATATAGGGGAGAAAATTTTTATAAATCATCAAAATTTATAAGCGGCTTATGAGATCAAAGCGCGTACGCAAGTCTTCGTTTCTCACTAGCGTTAATATTGAAATGAAATGTAACAATGAAAGACGTGAGTATATTTAATATACAGCGGAAAATCGCAGTTGAAGAGACACTAGAGATTACTGTGTATTTGATGGATTTATTTTATCGCCTCCTACGATTCTAGACAGATTATCTTTAGATGCGTCATTAACGGTAGTAAAATGCACTGGGACATGTCATTGACATAAAACAGTTTGAGACGCCAAACAAAATCAAGTGACAAGAACAACACTGTTACTGCTGTACAACTATGTAGGAGTGCTATTTTCAGATCACGTCGATTGACAATGTGGCTAAGGCGATATATTGTTTAATTGTGAGCAAAGGAAATGTTAAGGTTGCACTTTGAACAGTACAACAGCTTTATGCTCAAAGTTACGGCGTATTCATGTCGAATGTAGGTACTCCCATAATTGTTATAATGTGTTGCGGTGTATATTTTGTCAAAATCTCGAAATCTTCGATTATGATCTAAATAAATGATAAATCAATTTATTTCGTACCATTTCAATGACATATCATAAAATTGTGAACGATAACAACCGCTTATAATTAAAGACTGTGTATCGATTTAAATTTTTAAGGAAAAGAAAGATAAATACAGGAAATAATCACAACTATACTTTCAAACTGTTCATTATTGAACTGTTCACTACCGAACCTCAAATTTGTAAGGTAAATGTCTCATATTTCGGCATCGTAATTGTCTTACGATTTTTATTTATTAAAAAACTCGCTGCACGTCTACATCTGTTTTTCACATTTAATTGTACGTGTGTAGTCACACTCTTGATCACACTAACTATCTTAACTAATGGTAATACAAATCATTATTTATTTATTATTATTATAGATACAATACAATAGAGCTACAAATAGGAGCCTCGCAAATGACACGATATAAATTTTAAAATATTAATACCATAAATATTAATATTTTAATAATTAATATTCAATATTCTGCACTAAGGTTTCTTATATTTCTCTCGAGGGCTAATAACTATATTTGGCAATTTTTTTTTAAGTTTACGTACTGTCGAATTCGTAACGTTTGTTGAAATCTACAGAGAAAACTTAATAAGTCAAGATATTAAGTTCTTCAGATAGATGTATGATAATTAACATTCACAAATTTTTTCATGAGCCAAGAAGCCCGGCATGGCGCTGTTTTCCATCTGCGACGCACACCTGCTGTTCTATGCGAATTGGCAAATACAAGTATACTCGTATATTCGAAACATCAAACCATTCTCTCGGTTCTGACGTACAAACTGTCTGTCGCGCCTGCAATTATTATTATTTACCTTGGGGAAATCTTGGTTTGATGAAGAGGCGATAGGGTCAAAGGCGCATTGTGGGGAAGAGAGTTCCACAGGCGGCTGATTTTTTACCTTTTAACAGTTAGAATAAACAAGTAATCGTGTTGTTAACATTTTTTTGTAAGATTTGATTGCGATTTTTTATTAATTAGATTTTTTATATGCAGACTATAAATTACCGTTGTACCAATCTATGCTTAATATTATAAAGCTGAAGAGTTTGTTTGATTGTTTGTTTATTTGGTTGAATTAGCGCGTTCTAAGGAACTACTGATTCAAATTGAAAAAAATATTTTTGGGTTGGATAGTCCATTTATCATGGAAGGCTATATAACATCGTGCTACGACTAATAGGGGCTAAGCACCAATGAAAAATGTTGCAAATACGGGGAAAAAATATTATGGCCAAAAGGTAGTTCGCGGGCACAGGTAGTTTCAAAATAAAGGCGATCAGCTAACGAATGATAGAGAAAAATGGTTGAAAACATGTCAACATGTTGCACCGGCTCCAAACAATTTTAAAAGAACACTGCACTCAACAGTGAAACCAATTAAAGCTACTCAAAACCCAAAAACAACTGTCCACAACCTTGCAACAATAGATTTGTATTTTATTTGGCAATTTTGGCGGAGCAAATTTTACGCTGGATCTTTCTTTTTTATATATACAAACGCAATCACGCCAACTGACAAGTTATTAGGGGGAAATTTATTAAAATATAAATTTAAATTATTTCGGGCGTGTGTTGAGCCGTCTCATTATGTCTGGAGGGGGGCAGGGGGGTGATAAATGAGCGTATTGGGAAACGCCTTGGCACGTCTCACGCGTCACGATGACGGGATATAAATGAGTTTTATATTGTCTGTTCGCACCTAAGCCCATCCCTCAACCCGGCCGATAACCGATCAGGAGCATCCACAGTCTAAATGCCCACTTGTTTCATTCATTTTGCGAGAGACCAACTTAGACGGCTAGTCGAAATGTTTGGCTGTTGTCCAACGCTGTAAATTAACAGATTTTTTCTATTATTTTCAGGTAAATCACTGAAAGGGATCTCGTGTGGACGTCGCGCGTCGGGCCCTCTCAAGATTCGCGGCGATGACGTCAGCCCGAATGCAATTACGTTGACCCTATATTGTTCGTTAGAGAAAAAATATCAATTGTAATTAGATCGGTCGAATGAGAGCGTTGTTCAATAAATTTGAGACAGTTACAGTAGTTTCTTTTATTTTCTACAAAAGCAATATTACAAAACTACTTTGATAATGTTACCGCATTATTTATTTATACATTGCATTACGAGTGTTTGAGATGAATTTATACATTGTACCTTGTTAAGGTGTTGCAATTAAATAAGAATAGAGAAAGGCAGACATTTAATTTCCTTGTTCATATACAAGTTTATTTTTTAGTTATTACAAAAATTTTGTGTGCTTGTTCAGACAAGCAAATTGAACAACTTTCACTATGGGACCAACTTCGAAATCGCAAAAAAAATCAGCTGTTCCATACAAATGTTCAACATTCACTGAACCTAAATGTATGGAGCAGCTGATTTTTTGCGATTTCAAAGTTGGTGCCATAGTGAAAGTTGTTCAGTTTGCTTGTATGAAAAAGCACACAAAATTTTCGTAGTAACTAAAAAATAACCTTGTATAGTATAGTGAAAAATAATAAAAAAAATAATTATAAATTGAGATCATGTCAATTAAATTATATTCTATTACATTATTTCGAAAACGTGATATTAGGTGATTATAAGTGTCTAATTACATGGAAAGAAACAGACTGAGTAAATTTTAATAAATGAAACAAGCGTCAGTAAATATGTAATATAAATATAGATATCTCTCTCTCTCACACGCGGATCCTGTTGGGCGTTTTTTATAGTCCATCCCTGAGGGTAGACTACTTCGCTTCTTTTGAGAATCTTCTCGAAACTCTTACTCCTTCTTATACGCACACCATCGTTATGGGTGACTTTAACACTTGCTTAGTTAAAAATGATTCCCGTTCGCAAAAGCTGCTTTCTTTAGTAAAGTCTTATAATCTCCATATTCTTCCTCTTCAAGAAACACATCATTTTCCCAATTGCTCACCTTCACTTTTAGATCTCATGATAGTTTCTTCTCCTGATATGGTATGTAAACATGGTCAATTCTCTGCCGACGCTTTTTCCTATCATGACTTAATTTTTCTGTCATATCGAGTTCGTCCCCCTAAAGTTAAGCCACGTGTTTTACTTCGCCGAAGTTATGGTAGGATGAATCTGGAAAAGCTACAGGAAGATGCTGCTGGCACGGATTGGTCGGACATATACAGTTCTGAGTCAGTAGATAAGCAGGTGCAACTATTTAACACACGGTTGACGGAGCTATATAATATTCATGCCCCTTTAAGGCCTGTAAAAATTAAACATCTGCCTGCACCTTGGCTGACTGATGATATTCGGAAACTGATGTGTAAGAGGAATAAAGCTAAAGCCAGGTTCAAACTTCAACCTACCGCCGAAAATCAGGTGGCGTATAATTCTGCAAGAAATCGGTGCAACACAGTGATTAGAGACGCTCAAAGACGCCACATCCATAAATCTGTAGAAAATGAAGATCCAGCTAAAGTTTGGAAGTTTCTTAAATCTCTTGGTATCGGCAAGTCTCAAATACATAATAACGACTTCAAGTTCGACATTAATTCTCTTAATTCACATTTCACTTCTACGTCGCCTTTCAATGGTGTTCGTAAAGCCGAGACCCTAAAAAATCTTTCTATGCTGCCAATGCCTGATTATCCCCCATTCTTTTTAGAGCAACTATCGGATAGTGATGTCAAGAGAACTATTCTTTCTATAACCTCTGGTGCTGTCGGCACTGATTGTATTGGTCGTGATATGATCCTTCCCATATTAGATATCCTTGTTCCAGTTATTACTCACATCCTTAATTCCTCTTTAGCTACTGGCATATTTCCCTCCGCATGGAAGGATGCCTATGTTATACCTCTTCCCAAAAAATCCAATCCCAGTTCCTTCTCTGATTTTCGTCCTATATCAATTCTCCCATTCCTTTCCAAAGTCCTTGAAAAACTAGTTCTTCGACAGCTCCTCAAGTTCCTCAATGTCAATAATCTTTTAAACCCATTACAGTCCGGCTTTCGTATGGGTCATAGTACGGCCACTGCCTTAACTAAAATCACGCATGATATTCGCCAGGGTATGGAAAACCGACACCTCACATTACTGACACTACTGGACTTTAGTAATGCCTTTAACTCAGTGGATTACGATGTTCTTGTTAGTGTTCTACGTTCTCTTGGCATATCTCCTACCGTAGTTGACTGGTTTCGTAGTTACCTGCTAGGGCGCCGGCAACGCATACGCATTGAGGACTCCATGTCAACGTGGTGTGGTATCTCTGCAGGTGTCCCTCAGGGTGGCGTTTTATCTCCGCTTCTTTTTTCAGTATTTATTAACTCTATTACTCAGTCGCTTTCATGTCTCTATCACTTGTATGCTGATGACTTGCAGATCTACGCGCAGGCAGCCTTAACTAACCTCTCTGAAGCTGTTGCTGTAACTAACTCTGACCTTAATTTGATCGATGATTGGAGTAAATCGTATGGTCTTGTCATTAATCCTAGCAAATCTCACACAATAATTATAGGCAGTCCATACTTTGTTTCAAGGATCGATTACAGTTTGTTGCCTCCGCTGGTATTCGGCGGTACGGTTATTCCTTTTAGCAGTAGTGTTAAATATTTAGGGTTAGTTTTAGATCAGTGCCTGTCATGGAAACCGCAGGTTGAGGCTGTTCGCAAAAAATTTTTTGCCGTGTATGGGTCACTCAACAGATTCCGCAACTTTCTCCCAATAGGCACTAAAACAGTTTTAGCACAATCACTTTTACTGTCTTTGCTGGACTATGCTGATGTTGCTTGGGCGGATCTGTCTGAAGAGCTCCTAGATAAGTTGGAACGCCTACAGAATGTAGCCATCAGATTCATTTTTAATCTACGAAAGTTTGACCATGTTTCTTCCTATCGCTCTCAACTCAAATGGCTCCCAATTCGACAGCGTAGAGACATGCATGTTCTGTGCCTTCTTTACAATGTTTTGTTTCATCCAACGTCTCCACCATATCTTAAGTCTCATTTTTCGTTTCGGCCCACTTCTTCAAATCGCATGTTGCGATCTCATTTCAACTTAATTCTTGATATCCCGCCCCACTCGACACATGTCTTGTCATGCTCATTCCCATCCTACGCTGTCCGCTTATGGAACTCTCTCCCAGAGAGTATTCGAAGTGCGCGTACGCTGGAGTCTTTTAAAAACCATGTTCGTGATCACTTCCTATCCTTGAATCCTTAGTTGCTTTCGTGACACTGATTTCCTTTCCCTATCACACATTTATTTCCGATTCCAGTTTCTGCACCCTTCCCCCGGTTGAATCTCCTGTGTTTATATTTTCCACTTCCGAGGTTGCCTGGAAGAGATTGCTTTTTAGCAATAAGGCCGCCTATTGTAACATTTCTGTTTTTATTTCTTTTGTTCTTTTTCTGTTGTACTTTGTCTTTGTGTGCAATAAAGAGTATTATTATTATTATTATTATAAATGTAAATTAATTAAAGGAAGTGTCAACTATATAAATGGAATGTCAATAGATTAATTGGAATGTCAAAAATTAAATAAAATGTCAATGTATTAAAATTAAATTAAATTGCATCAAATAAATTCAACTAGATTAGATCAAATTAATAAGTCGTTCATATATAAGCCAATTTGAATTATTAGATTTATTTAGAAAACAATATTATTTTTTTAAATACTGATAAATGATTCAAATATGTAGTAATTGGTGCTTATAATGTTAAAGATGATTTTATTGTTTTGCTTATGTGATTTCAAATTAGAATAATGTCAATATTACTCTAAAGTAAGTAATAGGATTCTATCGCAAACAGCTGTTGTTGTAGATTCGAAAATACCGATGTGGGTAGTGTTTCTAAAGCTTGAGCATTTACTTGTTTTAGCGTTTGTTACTAACAATACCAAGGAATAAGATTTGCTTAGTATACCAATAGTAACATGTATAGGAGAATGTTTTCGACACTGCCGTTTAATTAATCAAAGTAAAATGTACCTGATTCGATTCCAGAATGTGTCTATAATATGAATTGGGGTAGATCTTCGTTAGACTTTCGGCATATTAAAAATTTTGTTGTTTGATTAGTAACCACGATTGAATTGTACTGTAAAATGAATGAATTAATTAAAGCACAATATTTGATAATAATGTGTTTGGTATTCCTGTACAAAAGTAATAAGGTATATTGGTTCGTTCCAGTGTCCGATTTCTGAATAAGTAAATAGAAATCCTAATCGTTCTTAACATAGAAATTTCACTATTATAATGTCAACATTCTTAGATGCAATGTGATAATACGTCTTAATGCTTGCTGTTTTCATCAGACTAGTAAGAGTTCAGGTGAGGGTACGTAAGTTTTAAGTACTCATAAGTCAGCGAAAAGATTTCAACTTGTTAGCTAGGCTTAAGAATTTTGAAGAACTAAGCTGCTTTCATCAGTATTACTTGTAATATTAAATAAATAGATGTATTTTTTTTAATTCAAGCTAGTTCCAGTATAGCACACAGATCGTTGTAAGATTTTTAAAAACTGGTAAAAGATAAGTGTTGTTTTACCCAAAATAACCATAATAATTTCTCTTAAATAGTTGTGAAATTGTTTTTTGTCTCAAAATAACCATAATAATTTCTCCTCAACTAATATACCGCTTAATTAAGAAAATTATTTAAAAATATAATATTGTAATAATAATAATATTGTTTAGTGTCCCAAGTAGCAGAAGCTTCTATAATCAAGGTGTTTTATCACCGAACAGTGATATAATAGGCCTATAATAGTAATCATTGTTACTGCGTGTACTATAAAGGTTTTTAACATAAAAACTGAGCTCTTAGAACACTTTCAGGACCATACAAAAGAATCTTTAAAGTGTTGAATTGTAATAGATTAGAAAAAGTGATTATAGTACTATTTAGTACTAAAGACGACCCTTCTAACACATTAATGTATTTATTTGGCACTAATAATGTGTCAAAATAACTTTTACAGTACTAGTATTGTAACAACATCGAAAACACTATTACAGTATCATTCTGCAATATACAAGAACCTTGCACAACCATTACGTAATGTTTTAGCTTCTTAAAAGTTCCCTTAACATCGCTATGGGCTAACTCCTGGTTCAGTTGCTAAATAATTTAAAGTGAAAATGGCTGCTGTTTTCTGCCGTGATTGCACATTAAAAGCACGACTGAAGCGAATTTGTACTATAGCAGCCATAGTCGGGACAAGTCCTTATTTTATTTATTTAAATTTAATTAAAACACGAAAATTATGAGGGCGCGTTGTCAAAATTAAAATCAGCATAATGATTTTATCGATACAATTTTTTTCGCAAGTGCAATGACACGACAGAGTCAGAGACGGTCCTTGAATATTTTGTAGTAATGTCATTTTTACTAAAAGTTATGTTAAGCAACAATGACGAATAACATAAAGCATCATAATTAAAGTTACCTATATTTGTTTTCTTGAGGAACATTAAATGGAGCGATAAAAATGATCACTGGAATTATTTATGGTGCAAAATAGTACTATAAGTATGTGTTGGTTACTTTTATAGTTTAGCTTTGTGACATAAGCGTTGCAGAGAGCAATAATGTAGTACTAAAAAGCGTTTCTTGACACTTTACCATTTCAACTACAGAGCTACTTTATCACCATGAGAGCCTCTATGTAATGTTTATAGATTAAATCAGTGATAAAACTAAGGCCTTTTCGGGGTTCTGTAGAAGTTTACAAGACCATTAAAGTGCTAATCATAAACACTAATTAGAGGCTCCAAAATGTTCTCAGGACCTTTATAGTATCAAATTTTGCTACTTGGGGTGATACTTTTATATGCAGGTACTTATTACGTAGCATATTTTCTTTAATATGTAGGAAAACTCGAGAGGAAAGGAGGTACCTACTCCTTGCCTTTCGAGTCTGTGTGACAAAAAAAAAATCAATCAGTGGGAATTAATTATCTTTTATGCAGCAGGCAACACAGCTGTCCATATTGATGTTTGACCATTTAATTTACGAGTCTTCAATTATTTTCAAGTACAAGATAAGTGAGAATAAAAAAAGGGTATTTAATAAATACCCTTTTCTTGCATATGAAATTATCGTTTTATATGAAAAAAGTAAAACGAAAAAAAAAGAAAATTTATATTTAATAATCTTATCAACGTGTATGTTTATTTTATATTTAATAATCTTATCAACGTTTATGAGCTTTCGCTATTAGGGTTACTATAAATTAATAAGAAAATAAATTGGGAGCAAGAATCAATAAAATTTTTGGAGGCATAGTTTGGACTGCCTCTTTAGAAGTTTTTCCTTGCAAGATTGGAGCAAGGTCCGGGGAGTACCTATGGTGGGTGTCGGAGACACCCCAATCGCAGCTCCTCTAATTTAGCGACCGTTTGAATGGTCTGAATTTAAGCATATTATTTATTTTACTTAACATACATTAATGGATTGAAAAGCATTACAAATAAGTCATACAAAATATAGAGTGATTATTTTGAGATTTGCCATTTAAAATTTAATACGACACGATGTCCGAAAAAACATTATTTATTGAAATAGATCTCACACTTCGATATATAGTTTTATAGTTATTTTCGTATGTTTTTCGTGATTGTTAAGTTGCAAGTTTTAAAATTTCTGAAAATATTTCTGTTATAATTTCAGTTTACAATGTAATTATTATTACCTATACATCATCATTGACGCAATGAATCACATGGATATTTCATACAAAACGCTTTTTATTTCGGGTTAGGGTACATGTCGCCCTCTTAAAATCTCGCCTGCAGGCGAGTTGTGCCTTTTGGTAAAATGCTAAGGCCGCACTCGCCCTATAGTATTTTAATCTCGTGTCGTGCATTAGAAATAATTTCACTTTATTTAATAATAATCTTATAAACGTCAATGTTTGTTAGTCAATATAATTATTATTCCTTTCTTCGCTCCATACAATTCTATAAACTATTTTTCCAAACCCATCGGATTTGAATATATTTGCATTGAGTCTAACTAAAAAGTAATGGAGGCGTAGATGACAACAGTTCAAGTGGTTTTGGCATCTGTGCAACTTAATCAGACACACCTTAAGCCTGATCCAAGTCAAACTCATGAACGGCACGTAACGCCTCGCTTCACGTGCTCAAGCGCTGGTAATCGAGGGATCTTGAACGCAGGCGTACAATCAAAAATTTGGCAAGCTTTCTGGGAATTATTGTAGAACTGAGTTCATTAACATAATCGCTGTGTCGTCGAAGAACCAATTTGGGAGATATGATATACTTATACAATATATTTTTAGAGTTTACGTTGCCTATTCATATCTTGGTAATATAAGAAAATTAGAAATGTTTGTGTCAATTACCCACTGGTTGTGGATTTGTGTTGATATTTAAACGTGGCTGCTTATAATGGATCTCTTAAGAAGGCTCAAGGTCACTCAAGGGGCAATGGAGAGAGCTATGCTCGTAGTTTCTCTAGGTGATTGCATCAGTAATTATAGGATCCGTAGAAGAACTAGACTCACTGACTTATTCCAAAGAATTGCAAATTTTAATACAGTGGGCAGGACAAATAGCTCGCAAGACTGACGGCCGATGGGGCGGAAAGGTCCTCGAGTGGCGGCCGCGGTGGCGGCCGCGTACCAGGAGACGCAGCGTTGGCAGGTCGCGGGAAGCTGCTGGATGCGGGAGGTGCAGGACCAATCCAACAGTGTACTCTCGGCAAAAATGATGATGATGATAATGTTAAAAATACAAATATGCCTACATGTTCAAGTATGTATTTCGAAGCTAAACATATTTATATGTAATTTGGATTTGGGAGACAACCCACCACGCTTGCCAGTGTGGGTTGATACGAAGCTATCCGTATATTTATTAATAATTTATCGTCGCGTAATCACTAGAAGTGTATACATCTTACTAGGTCCAGATCTTTTTATTTCTCCTTACGAGAAGTTGCTATTTAATTAGGATACATATGTGATATGAGAGTGTAAGTGTAAATAAATTGTATTTATTGCGAGTAAAAAACAAAAATAGATATTATCTCTTCTGTTTTTTATCATTATAAGAGCAGCGACACTTTTGAAGCCATCGCCGATGAATAGGCTTAACGTATCAGTAAGATAGCAAACAGATTCTTGCTGATACTACCTACTACTACACGCATCACAACTTTTATTGTTCCTAATCTCATAACGTAGACGCGTAAAGAGATATCGTAAGACGAAGTTCTCTGTCTATACCTATCACGTTTTCGAACCGTATTTTACAAATATGAAAGTTACAAAAAATACAACTAGTTAGACGGGCGGCAGGCTCTCCCTTAATTAAGCCTCTTTGATAGATCCGACAGACGGACAAGCTCATCAGGAGTAAGTAGGGATGTAGTTTTTTTGACTCGTTCGGAATTAAAACGGGGCTGATACAAATATCAGCCCTGCTGAATGGTTTTTCAGAGAAGGGTTGGCGTGGAATTGTTTCGGTGTTAATGTCCGTCTGCTATACGCACGTACTGTGTGTATAGGTATATGTCGGTTTAGCCATGTATAGTGAACTGACTTAAATGTTTTCTATATTATAACATGCTTTTGTCCTAAGTTGCGTGAAATTAGGGATGACTTTCAAAATTTCCCAGACATCATATTTACATTCAAAGTTTCGACTTTCTTTCATTCTTTTATGGTTAGGTTTTCAAAGAACGCTTCCAAAACCAAACCAAAAATAATAGAAGTATGTAGATAGTAAAAATGTTATTTAGTACACTTTTGGCTTCTGTGGTCTAGTGGTTGAGACCACTGGGTGTTGATCAGGAGGTCCGGGGTTCGATTCCCCACGGGTAAAAAGTTTTTCTGCTCAGTTTGCTTGATGTTAGGGATTTTGAGCCCGTCTGGCCACTCTATTACCGTAATAACAACATTAATAGCATTTATTGCCATAATAACAACATTAATAGCATTTTTATGTTCCGACAATTTGAGCTAAAATAGCCAGATCCTCAGTTTCTGAGGAGTCCAGGTGTAGCTTGATTCCACCTTCGGTGTTATCGTAATTTACCAGCAGGTGAGATGAATAATAGGAGCTCTTCTGTAGTATGTAAAAAAATAGCTAAATGGTTTACACATGTGTAAACATTTTAACATTTTACATAACCACTATCCAATTAATTTTTTACTAGCTGTGTTCGCGAACTACGTTTCGTCATAAAAGGCTTCAACGCGTTCTTAGTTATAATATCTTCTATATATTTCCCGTTTTAGCAACATTTTTCATTTATTCTCCTCTCCTATTTGTCGTAGTGTAGCGTGATATAGCATAGCCTAAAGCTTTCCTCGATAAATGGACTTTCCAACACAAACATATTTTTTCGATTCAGACCAGTAGATCCAAAGATTAGCGCGTTCGACCAACCAAACAAACAAACAAACAAACAAACAATCAAACAAACTCTTTAGCTTTATAATATTAGTATAGTTTCAAAAACCCATATTACTCAGTACTCTGAAGAGAAGAAGTAAGTACAAAGTGGCAAAGGCATAATCACAAACGGTCTTCTGATGGTGAGCGAAGGCTAAGCAGATTATAAACAGTATGGCGGTGCTGCCAGTGCGATCAACAGGCGTCAAAATTTGAAAATTACCAGCCATTCGAGGCGATAAATTTGTGGAGCTGTCGCCAGCAAGTGTCGACCATTCGCGATGGTAGATTGATTCGTTGATTGAAGAGGCCCATTCGTTTCAGCTCGTACGGTCGGCGCAGTCTTAATTGCTATCGGAGATTGCTATATTGGCGCCATTATTGTTTGTGTACCTTCGAGACTACTGTGAAGGTGCTTAATTTTGTTCCACCCAGGGCGTGTGCACAGTAGGGGCGCAACTGTCGTTCTATAGGCGTGTTGCTCTAAAAAAATTCTTATTTATTTTAAAGAACAATAATAGCAAAATGTCTGTTTGTTGAATTTTTTTATAGCGGGTCTAGCAAATGACTCCATTCCACCCGATGGTAAGTGGAAGTGGGGTCCAAATGCGAAGATAGCTAGTGCAGCAGAGAGAATACACGCTACACTAGCCACCCTCACCTCGCCGACCTGCAAGGTGCTTCTTCACGCCTCTTTTAAAGGGCCCGGGACTATAAAAGGTAGGGAATACGTGTGCTGGCAGTGAATTCCATTTTTTGATTGTGAGACAAAGAAATAAGTTACCAAATTGCTATGTACGCGTTGGAATGGTAGTCACAGTAAGATAGCGATAGCGCAGACCAGCACGTAGTCCTTAAAAGGAATGGAGAGGAAGGGATTAGAGAAAATAGCTCTTCAGAGCACTCGTCGTGATAAAGACGGTAGAACGCGCTTAGCGACGCAATTGCAGAGGTTCGAGGTTATTAGTCACCTCTACATCGCCAATGATGCGTATTGCGCGCCGCTGCAACCTATCCAAAGCATCGAGCAAGTACTCGGCGGAGCCTAGAGGTGCGAACAATATTCTACACAGGACCGTACTTGCGTTTTGTATAGTAAGAACAATTGGTCAGCCATGAATGAACTATGTGTCGAGGTTTTCTCAAGACATTACAGCATGAGGCTCTTCAAGAAGGATATTAAAAAGTTTTTAAAGGGTCGGCAACGCATAAGCGATACCCAGATTTACCGGAGGGTGAGTCTGTACTAGGGTCGCCTGCTTGAGTACCTCCGTCTTGCCTATTTCTGCCGCAAAGCAACAGTGCTTGCATTGCTGTGTTCCGGTTTGAAGGGTAAGTGAAATTATCGGGTACTGTGGCTTTACATCTATGTCAGAAGTTGGCACCGTCAGTCAGTCAGGGTTTCTTCCGCCATGGGCGGGTGCGGGCTTCGGGCATTTGTCGCCCATTGCCCGGGCATCTTCTCGGCGAGCGACAGCTCGCCGGTGTTGGGCACGTCACGTAGTGACGGGCCCCTCTTCGCCACCCCCCTGTGCTACCACTCCGGGATCGAGGCACGGCCCTCCGCGGTCAAGCACACCAGGTTAGAGGGGCTTGTCCCAAGCCCAGCGAGCGCCGGCGAGCAGGCCGCGGCTTACTCTGCGCCCGGAGGAGCGGTGGGGGGAGGAGGGGGCCATTGGTCTTGTTGGGTGATGGTGGTCTGGCACCGTACACTGTGGTTCTTCTGGGGGTTGCAGATTTGCTGCGAATCTCACAAAAGCCACATGTATTTATAGGTAACTGTTACCACTTACCATCAGGTGGTCAGTATGATTGTTTGGCAACTTTGGCATACTCATTCGAAATTAATAACAATTAGAATAGTACAATTATCTAACTACCTACTATATGTTACTACAGCATAATATCAAAAATTAACAAACATAAAAAAGTAAAACAGTTACCAAACAAAATAATCATAGTCCGTAACTTAAACAGTCCACTTTCTCTACTATTCGTTTCTAACAAGGAATCCCTTTTTTACTTTTATTTAAGACACTCTGCACCCTTTTTGTAGCTAAGGTCGAAACTTTAAGAAAAAGTTACATTTCGTTAAAAGAATTTTGTGAAATCTATTCTAACAGTAAAAAGGAAAGTTTCTTTACGATTATGCGTATGTTGAGTTTGTTGATGTCACACTTGCTTTATTTTTACTATTTTTTGCGCAAACACTAAAATAATTTGATACGTTATTAATCTTCTTAATATATTATCTAATATATAAAATTTTCGTGTCACAGTGTTTGTTACCAAACTCCTCCGAAACGGTTTGACCGATCTTTATGAAATTTTTTGTGTATATTCGGTAGGTCTGAGAATAGGTCGTAAACTATTTTTTATTATGGCGAAACGTATTAGTTCGCCGGCACAGCTAGTATTATATAAAATTCTCGCGTGTGTTTGTAACCGAACTCCTTCGAACGGCTTCACCGATTTTTTTTTGTGTATATTCGGTACGTCTGAGAATAGGTCGTAAACTATTTTTTATACCCCTAGGTGACATTTTTTTGGACAATTATTATGGCGAAACGTAGTTCGCGGACACAGCTAATTTCATAAAAATCGGTCTAGCCGCTTCAGATGAGTTTGGTTACAAACACCGTGACACGAGAATTTTATAAAATTATTAAGATTAAAAATAAATTGCCGTTTTTAGTCTCTTAAACTAAAAAACGGTTTGATCGATTTGAATATTTATTTATTCCTCTTGTTCGCTTTAACACAGGGATAGACTAAAAAAAATAGGGAAAATCCTAAAGAAAAGCAAACGATATAAAGTACCTAATAATGATATTTTTGACAAAAAACTAAACAATCATTCAATGTATGTTTAGTTTTTTGAAAAAGACAAATTTTAATTTTATATGAAACTCATACAATGAGGTGTATACAAAATTTTAAAAATCAATTTGGATTTGTGATTTATACTCGAATAACTTTTATTTTCCCTATAGAATTTCAGTTACTCTACATAGGCCGACTTTATATAGAACTCAAATCAACATCATTTTACAAGCTTTTGTTTACTTTTACCTGTCCGGTGTCTGTAATGAATTCTTGCAAGTTAAATATGACCCACTTCCCGGTCTCCGATTGGGCTGAAATTTTGCATGCATATTTTATGTATATCGTGTAACAATGCAATATCATGATGATACAAAAGCTTGTATTTAAAAAGTTTTTTTAAAATAATTTTACCTTTCAAAGCTTTTATTTACTTTCACCTGTCCGGTGTCTGTAATGAAATCTTGCAAGTTATATTTGACCCACTTCTCCATCTCCGATTGAGCTGAAATTTTGCATGCATATGTATATCACGTGACAATGCAATATTATGATGATATAAGAGCTTGTATTTAGAAAAGTTTTTTTAACAATAATTTTAATTGTTTAAAGTCTACGTTTTGTAATAATTTAATAAGTACCAATTTATTGTCATGCACAAATCGATAGCCAAAAAGTTCAAAGGGACAGAGCCAACAGAAAAATGGACGCCGGCCTGTAACGGTGAAGATCGGCTTCGTGTGCAAGTGATCGCCGCCTAGTTACTCAATGGTCGATGGCACTTCGCGTGTCTATGGCTGACACATACAATCCCCAGCAGCATCCCACTTCCCGCCGCACGACGAGCCTTTCGTTATGGATACCCACTTTGCGACTCAACATTTTGCGTCAACTAAAATTGCGAAATTCTATCGCGATATTGTGCTTGTGAAACTCGAAATATTATCATGAAAATATTTCAAAATTTTTTGTTCGTTTCACAAGCTGTAAGTTTTTCATTATATGTATGTTGTCGCCAATAGAAACCACTTAAATGTAAAATTGAAATCGGAAAGACTTAGCGCAGACAAAAGATGATGGAGAGCTACTTAAATATTTCGTCATAATTTTTTTATGTCTTTCTTCATATTTCTTTGGTGAGCAAAACAGTAAACAAGTCTAGTGAACATTAGGCACCCAAATTTCTCTGCAGTTATTGCTTGAGATTATTTTTGTAATTTATTTTATTAGGTAGCTCAGTGCTATGAAAAATTATCATCCTGCCCTATACAGTAATGTTGGGACTCGTTAAATAATAATAATAATAAATAAATAATAAATATTTTATTGCTTTTTCTTAATGGTAGGATACAAAACTGGATTTGGTGTCTCCATTTAAGCAATTTCATGCTTGTTTTAGGAGACGCCGCTCTTCTAAAGAAAAATAACTAACATTTGCGAGAATTTCAATATTACTTTTTACAGTGCTCTTAAAGCTTAAGATCTAAAGAAAAACAAAAACAACATTAGCATTAGCGAGTAGTGGAACTACTTACCTGCCTGCTTATTTCTATACTTTTAGATATTTTAAACAACAAACAAACAATTATAATTTTAATATAAGTTTTAACAATACCTACTCCATAAGCGTAAAATCTAAACATTATTAATAAAAAGTGATGCTTTGTTCGCTTATTAAATATATGTATACGTTACTGTGTTTGCGGTGTGTGTGTGTGTGTGTGTATGTATGTGTGTGTGTGTGTATGTGTGTGTTTGTATGTGTGTGTGTGTGGGTGTGTGCGTACGTGTGTTGTGTGCCTGTGTGTGATGTGTATAAGTTTGCATGTGTGCTTAGACTATCGTTTTTTAGCTTGTACCATGTTTTCTACTTCCTCATAGTTCTTAGTTGTTAACCATTAAATGATATTTATTTTACAGTAATGACATGTCAATGGATAGATTTGAAGTTCGTTGTTTACTAAGTTATAAAGGTGTGATGATTGAAAAAGATCACGGAAAAATAATTGTAGCCGAAACAGCTGCTAGTTTTTGAAAATTTTATTTAGTTTTAACTGATCCCGTAAAAGGCCGCACAAGCCTAACACGGCCTAACACCTAGGCCTAGGCCTAACACGGTGCGTGGTCGTGAGAAGTGAGAGTGACTAACCATGAGCCCGCCTCTCATCCTTGTTATACGCGAGACCGAAAACGAGTATTTGTCTCTTGTCCCGTTTTGTCTGCGGTCCGTGCTTAGCCTGCTGGGCCCGCATGTTGGGAGAGAGATCCATTCACTCTTTTTGTGGCAGGCTTATGGCCATTAGTGGGCGTATGGTTGGGATGAAAATAGTCCTTGCGAAAGGCACACAGCTTATAGCCAAAGTACTTTCCGAAACGAATTGAACAGCAATGTATCGAAAGGATTCCACATTATAAAAAATCATCCCCTTACATTGCCGTACGATACGTTTTAACGAAACTAAAGGCTCTGTTACACAAGGAGAGTTTCACGAACGCGAGCGGCGCGAAAAATCGTATGCGATTATCGCATGGCAAACCTTGTCATTCGATTATCGCCTTTGCACGCGTAACACAAGGGTCGCGAGAGTATTTTCTCGGCCTATTTCTCTACATCGAAATCTTACTTTTGAAAGTAGCGAATGAGATTGCTATTGTTTGGTGACGAGAAAGTGACAGACAAATTAATCTCGGGATCCTTGTGCTACGCGTGCTGGACTGAACAAAAAGTCCTGTTTCTACTGGCGAAACTCGTAAGAGAAACTCGTATAGTTTGCTTACACAGGCTCGCGGCCTAGGAGAGTTAGATAGATAGATAAATTCTTTATTGTACATTACAAAGTTAGGGTTAACAAAATACATAATAATTATGGTACAATGGGCGGCCTTATCGCAATGAGCGATCTCTTCCAGGCAACCTTTGAATGGACTCCATTTACGAAAACGAAAAAAATTGGGGAAGTTGGCAATGTACAATATTAAACAAACTTAAATATAAGACATACCTACAATAAAATACCTCCATACACACAATATACACAAACATACATACACACACATAACAAACATATACCGTTATAATAGATCTACAATGACAGATAGAAGTCATTTGGTGACCTTTTGAAAATGTTTAGTGACTCTGTACGCCTGATAGCTATAGGTAAATTATTCCATAAGCACGCCGCTTGAACTGCAAAAGACTTATGTTTGAAATTAGTACAGTGTCTTGGAATACTCAGAATCAGGGTGGTGATTTTGTAACTCATCGATTGATCGGCAATCGCTATCAAACTGTATGACTTAATGGAGAAAAGCGGAATTATGTATATTTGCTATAAGTATTGGTTGATTTATTCAACAAATATAGCAAGACTACTAAGACGACGACATTTCAAAATGTTAAACATATTAAAAAGCAGTATTAATCAAACAGAATTTTGAAATCTATACGATAGCCGATTGCCGATGAGTTACAAAATCACCCCCCAGGTTCTCTTCGGATCTAAGCGCTCGTGAGTGAGTATTACTAAAAGAAAAAAAAATAGGGTAAGGAGGGGCGGCAGGGCTAAAGAGGATTGTATAGAATAAGGAGAGAATATGAGCATTCCTTGAGAGTTAAAGTAGCAATAATTGTATTTAAGAGGCAAAACTCGTATGGTTTGTTTACACAAGGCGAGCATAATATTATTGCCTAGAAGAAATCGCCGCTCGCGTGCGAGAAACTCTCTTTATGTAACTGAGGCCTATTGATATTGGAAACAGGTCTTGTCGCGGCTAAAAGTTGAGTGTTATTTTCGCCCTTTGAACTTTTTTTCTTTTCTTTCAATCATATGCTCTAAAATGAGGTGATAAAGTAGGGAAATAAGGAAATTTATTCACTTCTGTGAAAGTGACATTAAGGTATACGGTAGTATTAAAAATCTTTGGATATAACGAACATTGATTTAGATTTTGATTTAACTTCTCTTACTAGTTGTGCTAACGTTCATGTGGCGACCTATATGAACGTTATATTTTGACTTATTTTTAAATAATTCAAAATATTATTAAATGCTAGCTGTGTCAATAATCACCTAGGGGTATCAAAATAGTTTACGACCTATTCTCAGACCTACTGAATATATACAAAAAATTTCATAAAGATCGGTCAAGCCGTTTCGGAGGAGTTCGGTAACAAACATTGTGACACGAGAATTTTATATATTAGAAGATTTTTACAAATGTGCTGCATGCGAGATAAAAATGATAATAAAAGGCAATTCCCACGACGGTTCTTAGTCCACAAAAACCCTAATTTCGTTTAATTAATGTGTACTTACAGGTGTAACAGGACTCGTTTGTACGAGTATCGTAGGATAGATCGCTTAAACGTGTTTAACAGTTGTCTCGCTTAAACGTGTTTAACAAGAGTGTGACATGTCACGTTCTATCAGATTTTATTTTTAAGTGGGTGGTCTGTCCCGAGTCAATTAATAATTTGGGTAACTATTTAAGTTGTAATCGTGAATTATTAATTAAATATTGCAATCTATAAATATTACAATTAAAATTTTTACCCATTTTAGTTAGTGACTTCTCATAAGTATCACTTAAAAATCTAATATTACAAAACATATTATGCCACATTTTCTGTCTATCCTATGATACTAACAAGTTCTGTTAAATATCCAAACTCACAAATCTTTATTCAACGTAACCCTTTGGATGCAACAAAATTTAAATAACCAAAATTTAAAACCCATTATATCATCATAACAGGCTAGATGACTAAAAAAAATTTTTTGCTTTAATAGTAGCTCATTCATATAATAAACAGAAAGAAAAAAACGGCTTTAGACTAACTATAAAAACAACCAAGATATAAGGTATTAAAGATTTTTCTCCATCTCTTTCTAGCAAAACGGCAATTTACAAGGAGTTTATATGGCCGTACTCAACAATGACGTCACGGTTGACGTCGGATCTCTCTGTCTAATCGCCATCAAATTAACAACTTAAAATGCTTGTATCTAATGTATTTCTAAGCCGATTTTAATTCTAATTTCACAGGACTGCATCTTTTTCCACGGTATTTTAATATTTAATGAGGAGACTACAAATGTAAGCAGAAGACGAAAAAGAGTAGACTACCTATTACAAATGTAAGCAGAAGACGAAAAAGAGTAGACTACCTATTACAAATGTAAGCAGAAGACAAAAAAGAGTAGACTACCTATTCGAAAATTAGGTTCGCCTTCACAAGAAGAACAGACAACAAACACGCACGGACAAGTATAACATTAATATTTATTAAAAATAAACTTCGCTCGAACACAAAAAAACTCTCCTCTACCAGACTCACCGTCAGTTACTATTTCTGTCCTAAAACTTGTACATTCATTTATTTCGTTAAATTTTGACAGCGCGTCATTCGAATAATAAATCATAATGCTTTTATCAAAACAGCAGATTTGACGGTCTCGCGCCCACTCATAACCAGAAACTCATAACTGGAATAAAATGTGGCGACTCATAACTGTCTTGAGGACCCACTCATAACCATGGTTATGAAATATATTTTAAACTTATAAAATATTTAATTTAGAGGAGTAACTCATAACCGAACATAAAAAAAGCAAATACCTAAACTGTGAACTACTTTGAAGTACATTTGAGACCAATAGTGCTTGCTTACTATTATATACTTGCATACTAATTTTAAAGTAAGTACTTCTTGTCTTATTATTTCATACTAAAAAGAAATATTTAGTACGGCAATTTCAAGACGCAATACACAAAAAATCCAGTGCATACCCGTGGTAATACTCACGTGTCCGGTAGTACTACGGGTGATTAATTTTGCCTGTAGTACTACTTATTATCTTTAACAATCAAAGAACACCATGTGGGTAACTATCGGTTTTAATATTTATATTATTTTGAAGAAATTAAGGAACGCTTTAAAATAATAAAACTATTTTAAAAGCAACTTTAACGCAACTTTCAATTGCGAGTCATTTCATTTTTTAACCGCCTTAACAAAAAGGGGGACTTTATCATTTCCATTGTGTTCTTTTTTACGTTTGCTACCTCATAACTCTGTCATTTATTAACCGATTTGGAAAATTCTTTTTCGTTTGAGGGGGTATAGTTCTCGATTAGTCTCCTGTCATCAAATCCGGGATCGGGCAACACCCGTTGTTTTATACTAACAGTAACACCAACGGTAGTACCACGGGTAAGCACTAAACAAATCTTAGTGCGAGGAAGGCATAAATAGTCTCTCCGAGACATCTTAAATAAAAATAACAATATTGAGAAGTGATTGAGAATTAGTTTGTCCTGATAGCTACATCTCATCTAATCTTTCAAGCGCCGCATATGAGAATACTACCTATCTATCCAAAACCTAATTATTATATATAAAAATTTAATAATATGCATATTATTTGTGTGATAGGTATTTCTGCATATTTTTTATTTAGTAAGTATGTTATATATAGTATGGTTTTATTTTATATATTTTTGTTACTATTTGATAGCCTTATAAGCTGCTATACACGCAAATTCTATTTTATTACAATTTCACCTTTCGCAGGTCTGCTGGAAGAAATTTCATTTATGAAATAATCAGATCCTTTTTAACGGACTTCAAAAAAATTGATACAGTCGAACATAGAACCTCTTCCTTTTTCAAAGTTGGTTAAAAAAGGAGGTTCTCAGTTTGACCTGTATGTTTGTATGTATGTTTGTCCGCGATTATCTCACGTTTGGCTGAATCGATTTTGATGCGGTTTTCAGAAAAGTATTTGTTACTTTTAGGATAAGGTTTTGGTGTTGTTGGGAATAGAACCATTATTAAATGTATGTGTGTAGTTGTAAGTTTTTTATTTATTCGTGTTAAGGTATATTAATTATTTAAAAAATGTATTTAATTATGTTAGACGGTATTATATAAATTAAATTATTAAAATCTTATAAATAGGAACACAAAAATTTGTAAACCACTTCGATTCTACCGACTGTGCTATTTGTGTCTCGACGTATTAAACCTCTAATCTCATTCGCCACCGCAGTTTTTATTTTCATCAGCCGCATCCGTTACAGGTGTTTTAAATTAACTAAAAAGATTGAAAAGAATTTTTTTACAAAAAATAAAACCGACTTCAAAAACACCAAAAAGTCATAAATAATCTGGAAAATCTTAAAAAAAATATAAGTACCTACTAGTTCAAATTTGGCACGAACTTCAATATAAAAGTGTGATGTTGTTTGTATTCTTATATTATTTATAACTTTGTGGTGGTTTTGAAGTCGGTTTCATTTTTTGTAAAAAACATTACATTTTGTATTCTGTATTGTTTGTGCTGTCTAATTTTAATGCGGGAGAGAGTTTACACACCGCAATAGCCACCCTCACCTTGCTTTGATTTAAAATATTATTCACCCTTTTTTGTTAATGTTGTTAATAATTATAAAAGCGACTGTACATAATTGTGTAGTTGTGTTGGTTATGAGTTTCGTCTTCTCACATCAGCAGTTATGAGTGGGACCTTTACGTATTGGTTATGAGATTTTTGGTTATGAGTGGGCGCGAGACCGATTTGACGACTCCGGTTATGAATCATCATAGTGACATCTTATCATAACACTGATGATGGTGTTTTGCCAATACACTTTTGTGAATATTGGTTTTTGACGTAAGCCTACTACATAAGGCTGGTCTAAGAAGGATATGATGGGTAGAGTATACCATAGCTCCGCAGAGGTGTTATTACGGTAAATTCCCTTAGTTAGCTCCTCTAGAGTATTCCATATCTTCGCAGAGGTGTTATTACGGTAAATTCCCTTAGTTAGCTCCTCTGACATTAATAGGAAAGGGAGTAGCAACACACATATTATAAAAACCCTCCAACAACAATCAAAGGAACTAAAAAATATCACTCCAGCTGTTCCAGACTAAGGATGTTTTTCAAATTCAAATTCAATATCGTTTATTCAAATTGAATTTTACAATTACTTTTGGACATCAAAGAAGCTACGCCATTGGTTCAAAAGTCTGTGGCGGGAGACCTTGTACTGGAAAGAACCAGCAAGATAATCAGCAAGAGATATTTTTTTTTCCCTGTATTGTAACAGAGTCATCAATTGGAAGCAGAACTCAAAGCAAAAGTTTGAAATCAACTTCCATTACAAGATTAGATGTGTCAGTTCACATTATACATTTAAATTCACAAATTAATTCTAAAATTAAGACCAAGCATTGACATCATTCAGATAATCATTGACTTTTTAATACTCTTTTCTCATTAGGATCTTTGTCATGCACTTTCAACTTATGAAAAAGTAAGTCAGTAACACTTTGTGGAACTTTGTTGGAAAAACACATTTTCCATAAACGAGTCTCTAGTTTTTTGGAGCCTGTACGTTGGAACGGCAAGTTTATTTCAATTTCTTGTGTTTAAATGATGAATTTGACTATTTGTTTCAAATAATATTACAATTTTTATAGACATTAATCAAATTTGCATAAATATACTGTCCTGATAAAGTCAATATGTTAATTTATTTAAATAAATCTCTTAGAGAATCCCTTGCTCGTAAGTTATAAATAGCACGAACTGCTCTTTTTAAGTACGAAAATACTTTGAACAACAGCAGCCGATCCCCACAGTAAAAGCCCATACGACATGACACTGTGAAAATAACTAAAGTAAATCAATCTTGCCGTTTCAACATCAGAAAGTTATCTTTTTTTTTACTGCATATGCCGGAGAATTAAGTCTGTTTGCCAAGGACTCAATATGTGGACTCTATTGCAATCTAGAATCTACACAAAAATTTAGTATAATCTATGAATTTAACAGTTTGATTATTCATTTCCACAACAGTATCCACTTTCCTTACATTTAGCAATGAGAATTTTATACATCATAACAGCTCATATACGTGCCCACCGAGGGGATCGAGCCTACCCTAAGTCAGGGTGCTTAGGCCTTAGTCAACCACGCTGGCCCAGTGCGGATTGGTCGACTTCACATATACGAGTACCTTTGAATTTCTTCGGAGATGTATACAGGTTACCTCACGATTTTTTCCTTCACCGTAGGAGAGTCAGACAAATGTATATATGAAATTCTAAAAACGAAGAACACATTAATAGAGGGTGGTCTCGAACCCCAGACCTCCCGATTGGAAGGCAAGTACCGAGTCCACAGCGCCACCGATGTTCTTTATACATTTATTTGAGTTTAGTGACAAATTAGTGATTAGATAAATAGGACTTAATAAGTCTAATTGCTTCTTCAGAGACACCACAATAATGCTTGAGTTTATATAAAAGAGTTTGGTGACCAACGCAATCAAAAAGCCTTTGGTAGGTCACAAAATATACCAATTACATTTTGTTTACAGTTCCATAAGCTACTTAACAATCTATGTATCTTAAATGAGCATGAATGATTAATATGCCAGCAAATTATTATAACTGATCTAATCTATACCTATAAAATGCTTTGTCCTGAATGACTGACTGACTGACTGACTGACTGACGGATCAACGCACAGCCTAAACCGCTGATCGTAGAGACTTGAAACTTGGAGGGTGTGCTCTTTGTATGACGTAGGCGTCCGTTAAGGCGCATAGTAACGTCAATTATAAAAAATCACTGCAGAAAAAACCGATTCTCTTCATAAATATTGAATAAAAAAATCAACGCATTCTTTAGAGGATGGTCTTCTTAATTTTTTGATAAATTAATTAAAACTTGGTTAAAATGTGACCCAAACATGCCTCGATTTTAAAACTGTGAACCTAATCGCTTCGTAAATATTAGGTTAAATCATATACTTTCGATTTCAATAAATAAAGTGAACAATATTCTAGGGGATGGTCTTTTTAGATTATTCTTATTCGCCTTTATTAATTTTTTATTGAAATAATTCATCTTACGCGTAAAGGTTTGCTTAAATATTCCCCTCGCTCTCACTCACTCACTCCTATGTAATCAGTGCGGGACGATCGACGCAAGGTCATTGGGAGCACTATGCGCCTTAAGAAAGGATTTTTCGAAATTCTATTTCTAATGGGGTGAAAATGGGGGGAAAAGTTTGTATGGGACATCGTGATTCCGTTTTCGAATCTACTTCAAATTTTGCATAAACTTTCTTTAACAGAATGAATGGAAGACGTGTTTCGTATTTTATTGAAATTCATCCACAAACGGGGTGAGATGGGGTGATAAACTGATAAAATGTCAAAATCGACATTGATGCCGTTTTCATGGTTTTTCGGGTCGTAGATTACGAAAATAACATCGATTTCAACACCACATACCATCATCCCTGGGTGGGGTGCAATGGGGTCAAAGTAGTTCATATTAAATAAATAGTTTCAATCAAACAGAGATGCGATTCTATATTAATTTTATTACTTTAATCAAATTCGATAAGAAAGGAAAGGGTGGTAAAATGTGATATCGACATTATTGTCGTTTTCATGGTTTTTTGGGTCGTAGATTACGAAAATATGGCGGACGCAAAATAACATCATCCCTTGATGGGGTGCAATGGAGTTGAAGAGATACGATTCTGTATTAATTATCTTAATCGTATTTAAAATTGAATTTATAAGAAATGATTTTCCAATCTAATTTAAATTTTGCATAAACATTCTTTAACAGAATTTATGGAAGACGTGTGTCGTATTTTATTAACATTCACCCCCTAACGGGATAAAAATGCGTAGAGAGCGTAGATCTCCAACGTTTACTCAACAAAAAAGTTTGTTAATTTTCCATGACGACGAATATTAATCTCTATCTCTATTATATAATAAAATCGTAGGGGTACAAAATTCTGTAATTGCGAAATATTAAGAAAAAAATACATAGGTCACCTTAAAATCATTAGCAGAACACGATAGAAAAGTTTTTGAAAAAATTGTTTGTTTGTTTATTTGTTTGTTTGTCCGGAAAGATCTCCGAAACTACTGGACAGAATTTGATATGGCTTACATCACAATGCTTAGAATTTTCCGGAAGAACATTTAGGCACAATTTCATTTGTTTAAATTAACTTTTTATTTTTAGTGAAAAAATACCATATAAAATTTTCGAACAATGCTTAATACTCGTATGTAGAAAATCAACATGGCGCACGTGAAATTATTTTGACAAGTTTAGTCTTTCACATAGTGCAAAGAAAAATTTAATCTTTTCTGTTAATGGCTGTGCCCATTTGGATTTCGCCAACCGAGAAGTTTAGAAGTTTATATTGTCTTTTTCTTATGTAAGACCGTGGTGGTAAGGCAAAAGGACAACAAATGTATTTAAAGCATTTTTTATGACAATATCACGTCACAAATATAAAATTTGTAGGTTGGTTTAATCCTTGACCAATTTCTACAAAATCGGTACAATTTTTGAAATATTTGAAATATTGAAAAGTGAAGATACCCTTTTCAAGGTATTTTGAAAGATGTTACATGTTTTTACATTATGACCAAGGAATCAAACTCTTTCATCCATTTAAAACTATTAAATGTAATTTATTAATATTGATAATTTAAAAAAATATCTGACTGCAATGATTCTGGATTACGCGTAGTGATAGTACGGTACGTTCGGTAAAAGGCGCTAAGAGAGGCGATGTCACGACGAAGTTGTAGAGGGTCGAGGGTGTTAGTTGCCTCTACATCGCCAATTATTCGAATAGCGCGACGCTGCAATCTGTCCAGAGCATCGAGGAGGTACTAAGCGGAGCCGTCCCAAAGGTGCGAGCAATATTCCACGCAAGACCTAACCTGAGTTTTATACAACAGGCATAGTTGGTCCGGCGCAAAATACCTACGCACCTTGTTTAGGACACCGAGTTTCCGTGAGGCAGCAGTTATAACGGATTCGATGTAGTCTCTGGGGTTCAGATCGCAGCGAATGTTCATTCCGAGCAAGGTGATGTTACTCTGTGTGTGAAGGGTTGTGCCCTGAAGAGAAGGAGGGGGGAGGAAAGGTGACCTTTTCGCCGAGAACGCGCACACCTGTGTTTTCTTAGCATTGAACTCGACAAGATTGTTGGAACCCCATTCGGAGATGAGGTCCAGCGTCTTGTTGAGCTCAATGATAAGATTCTGCCTCTCCCTATCAATATTACCACGAGCAGCCCCTGAGCTTCCGTGATATCCCCCATGCACTGTACTGTCGTCTGCATAACAATGTATACTTCCCAAGGAAAGCATGTCATTGATATGCAGAAGAAACAATGTTGGGGATAGAACGGAGCCTTGTGGAACACCAGCATTCACTGCCACGAACCGCGAAGCGCAGCCGTCAACGACAACGCGAATTCTACGCTCGTGGAGGAAGCTGGCAATCCACGTACAGAACTGAGCGGGCAATCCGTATGCCGGAAGCTTGGAAAGGAGAGCCTTGTGCTAGACTCTATCAAAAGCTTTGGCGATGTCTAGACTAATAGCCACAGACTCGCCGCGCTTATCGATAGATTCACCCCATTTGTGCAAAAGGAACGCTAGAAGGTCACCTGTTGACCGTCCCTTTTTGGGAACCGGCTGGACATTGGCCTCTTACCAAGATTTCGGCACACAACCAGCAGAGAACGACAAACGGTATAGACGCGTCAGGACCGGATTCAACTCCGCTGTACACTTCTTAAGTACAATCGCAGGAATGCCGTCTGGTCCACTTGCTTTTCGAATATCAATCAACTGTAGCTCCGCCCGCACATCTCGCTGTCTGATGCGGATATCGGGCATAGTGCTGCCACAATGGGACAGTGTCGGAGGTTGTGCACCACAGTCATCGATACGAGAATGGGCCGCGAAGAGTTTTGCCAGGAGGTCGGCTTTCTCCTGCGGCTGATGAGCAAGTGAGCCATCGGCATGTCTCAGCGGTGGCAGCGAGGGTTGGCAGAAGTTTGATTGCACAGCTTTGGCCAGGCGCCAGAAAGAACGGCTACCCGTAGGGTGCGCTAGCAGTTCCTGACCCACTTGTGCAATGCACTGAGCATCCGCTCTAATGTAAGCCCTCTTACACAACTTGGTGACTTTATTATAGACTGTTTTCAGTAGGTTAGTATTGGGATCCCTAGAAGCTCGACCTCTGATCCAAGCGCGGTAAGCTAGCTGTTTGTTTTCAACAGCAGAGGCGCACTCGCGATTGAACCAGAGGTTACGTCTCCCTCTACTGACGAGATTGGAATGTGGAATATAATATTCAATTCCTAGTCTGATCTCGTCAGCAACAGAGGTAGCGCAGGAGTTCGGATCCATCCCACTGAAACAGCGCTGCCACCAAGGGACAGACGCGTAATAATCCCGCATACCGTCCCAATCTGCTGACGCATAGTGCCACAGACGGCGTGCTGCAACCACAGGCGACGGTCGCGACGCCTGAGGCACTGAGACGGATACCAGGCAGTGATCTGAAGATCCTAGTGGAGCTCGAATCACCACTTGATAACCATCGGGGCGATTTGTCAGCAGAAGGTCCAACAAAGAGGACGCTTGACCTATAATATCTGGTACTCTGGTGTGCTGGGTAACCAATTGTGTCAGGTCGTGCGTGAGAGCGAATGCGTGGGCAGTCCTACCCACATAGTCAGTTTTAGAGGAACTTAACCACAACTCGTGGTGAGCATTAAAGCCCCCTAAAAACACCAGCTCGGCGGAAGGAAATCGCTCCTGCGCGTCATCTGCCACCCGACTTAGGTGTTCAAAAAGTCGAGTTGTCTTCAAGTCACCACGGTGGGAACGATAGACGCAGACGTGGACACTGCAATGAGTGCCAAAATCGACGTGTACCACAAGGAGGGAAAAGGAAGGTTCCTCCAAACAGCGCAGGCGACGACAACAAACGTCCGCCCGGACGAACAAGCAAGCACCTGCCTTTGCCTTGAAGGACTCCTCAAGAGCGTAGCCGGGGTAATTAAGGTAGCTTGTATCGGCCGGGCAGATAATTTGCGTCTCTGTCAAAAACAGCATTGCTGGACGGGCTGTCTCGAGATGGTGGTGGACAGCCAAGAGGTTAGAATGGAGCCCGCGGATGTTCGCGAGCCCCACCTCGAATAGTGGTGTTTTGGTGGGATAGTGCACCGCTGTACGACCAGTCCTAATATTGTGCGCTGATATGTTTGTTGGAGTGAGAGGTGTGAAATTGAGGTGTCGTTGCAGCGATTAGCATAGTTAACATGTGTAGGCCTGTTTCGCCAGGGAACAGCCGACAGCTGATTTGCGCTGACTCTCCGCACGAAAGAGCCCCCGAACCCCCCCGGAAGTGGTCGCCGGGACCCACCGTCTGGTCACCAACCGGCACGACGGACCACCCCGAGATTATGCGTGGCATGGTGGGGCAGCCTCACGGACTGGTAAGGTCCGCTTGGGCCCCTGTACTGTACCACGGGCGGCCAGCGGAACAGCCATTTCTTCGGGTCTTCCTGGGCGGAGGGTCAACGCAGTCAACCTGGCACTGGGTCGACGGAAGCCCACACAAACCACACGTATCGCAGAAAGGACCCCTCAAGCTCTGGCTGTGCGATGACTGATCCCGAAACGCGGACACAAAATGCCCACTTGACGGTTTTTACGTCATGCGCACGGTGGTCGCTAGCCAGTCGGGTTTTTCAAGCCCTACCACCAGAAGTTGGTCACTCGATTAGCACCACCCGGGGATCACGTGTAGGGTCTCGAGGGTAAAACTTACGGACGTGAGCGACTCCAATCCCCAACGTCAAATGAAAGGCCTTGATGAGTAGATGAGTAGAGCACTATAAACCTAGCAACATTGACAAAAAAGGTGGATAAAAGTTCGTTTCCAAACCTAGAAATATGGGTATAAAATGAAAGGCCTCAAAGAATAGAGCATTATGAACTTTGGATAATTGCCCTAAATTAAACATGGCCGCCGCTCAAAAAATGGATAAAAGTTCGTTTTCAAACCCAGCAATATAGGTATCAAATAGAAGACCTTGATGAGTAGAGCACTATGAACCTAGCAACATTGACATAAATTTATTATAGCCGCCGTTAAAAAAATATGGATAAAAGTTCGTTTCCAAACCTAGAAATATGGGTATCAAATGAAAGGTCTCAAAGAGTAGAGCATTATAAACTTTAGAAAATTGACCTAAATTAAACATGGCCCCCGCTCATAAATGTATAAAAGTTCGTTTTCAAACCCAGCAATATGGGTATCAAATAAAAGGCCTCGATGAGTAGAGCACTATGAACGGAGCAACACTGACATAAATATAACATGACCGCCGCTCAAAAAAGGGAGATAAAAGTACGTTTTCAAACCTAGCAATATGGGTATCAAATGAAAGGCCTTCAAGAGTAGGGCACTATGAACTTTAGAAAATCGCCCAAAATTTATCATGGGTGTTGTTAAAATAACTGATAAAAGCTCGTTTCCAAGCCCAGCAATATGGGTATAAAAATGAAAGGTCTTGAAAACTAGGAATATAGCAACAATAATGGACATTCAACATAGCCGCCGCTCTAAAAAACCGAATAAAAGTTCGTTTCAAATGAAAGGCCTTGATGAGTAGAGTACTATGAACCTAGCAATATTGACATAAATTCGACATAGCCACCGCTCAAAAAAGATGGATTAAAGTTTGTTTCCAAACCTACCAATACGGGCATTACATGAAAGGTCACTACGAACCTAGGAAAATCACAAAAAAAAAATCAATACGGTTAAAAGTTCGTTTCCAAACCTAGAAATATGGGTATCAAATGAAAGGCCTTGAAGAGTAGAGCATTAGGTGCCTAGAAAAATCGACCTAAATTCAACATGGCCGCCGCTCAAAAAAATACGGATAAAAGTTCGTTTCCAAACACAGCAATATGGGTATCAAATGAAAGGCCTTGATCAATAGAGCACTATGAACGTAGCAACATTGGCGAAAATTCAACATGGCCGCCGCTCAAAAAAGGCGGATAAAAGTTCCTTTTCAAACCTAGCAATATGGGTATTAAATGAAAGGCCCTGAAGAGTACCTAGAGCATTACGAACCTACGAAAATTGTTTTAATTTCGAAATGGCCGCTGCTCAAGAAAGGCGGAATAAAGTTGAATCATTATGGAATAAAATGAAGGAAAAAACTAAACACTGTGTTAAGCATTTTGATGGCGAAACGTAGTTCGCGGGCACAGCTAGTCATTTATATATTTAATAAACATATCGAAACAGCTAAATTGTTTGTGTTCAAAATATGTTGTGTACATTTAGCATCTGGCAAGAACCTCAATGGCTTATTATAAATGCTAATTAAAAATTAAAATTCTCATGTAAACAACTTTGTGTTTGTTAAATAAATAACCTAAGTGTGATAAACAGAAAACTTTTATGCAATGGACAAAGGACTTGTTTCACGTTCAGTTTGCCACATACAGATAATTCAGGCTACGAGTAAGAGTAACAATATTACAGTAAGTTGTTCAAATAATTAGGATGCATTGGTGTAATATCCGCTAACGAGACCAGGGTTGCTATTCCAGTATTCGTAAATTGCAAGTCAGTGAGAAACTTTTCGATGCATTCATTAGTAGGGTGTAACTTTCTTGATTCTCAGCTGAAATTACGCAAGTCGAGGCGATGATATTTCTCACTGTTTGCACAAGTAGAGGGATAGGATCGTGAATTACAAGATAAGAAAAGAGTTTCTACATTCAATTTTTGCTAACTAATGTAATTAATGTAGAGACTTATCTATAACATATTCAAGGTGTTTGATATACACCCTATCAAGCCGAAGCCTACCCATGTTAACATAGTCATATTAAAATTATATATGTAAGTATATGACGTCATAGAACATTTAAAATTGTAAAAAATTTCTAATGCCCTATACATGTTTTTCATTCACCAGCTTAACTATTTGTATGGGAGATTTTAAAATTAATTTAACAATTTTGAATTTTCAATGAGGCAACTGCACTGATACAGCGTGGTGGGTTACGGCCCAAACTCCCCATTTAGGGACGACCCAGCAGTGGGTGCAATGTGTCTGGAATGATGAAAATGACATGACTCTGAATGTTTTTAGGCACTCTCTCCGTTAGTCAACACATTGTTATGGCTCTGGTTAGGACTCTACCAGCGTTGATGTTAGTGTGCTTGGTAAATGGCACTAAGCCAGGCACACGAAAATTGACGATTTTAAGTGCCCGCAAGGGCCTATGAAATAAAGTACTTTTGATTTTTTTGATTTTTTTGACACAAATATTTGATGTCAGAATACGAGTAATTGAGTTCATTTACGCGTCACAATGCAGCTGAAGTCTTAGGTATATTGAAACTTAAAGCTACCTCAACCTGAGATTAGATTTTTCGGAACGGTTTTAGTCGTGATATACATATAAAATTCTTGCGAATTAAAAATCTCTGACCAAAGACTACGACCAAAGATTTCATTGAACCTTCATCAACTCTCAATATTATTGCAGCTGCAGCCAGTTAGTTACGTGAGTGCTCGTTGAGTCATCACGGGTTGATGTTAATTTTGAAGTATATTTTCATAATACGACAAATTTAATAAAGTGGTCTTCAACGTTGAATAATTCAAGCGACGTCGGGTCGAGATACATTATTTATGATGATGACATGTCGTAGGTGAAGTTGGTGCCTTCAGTTTGTGGTTTTGCATCGCAGGCACGTTGGAGCAATATTAAGTCCCATATGAGAGTCTGCTGTGCTTTCGCGAGGACTTGATTTCTGTTTCTCTGGGATAGTTTTTATACAAACAATATAAGCAATATATAACGCGGAGACAGATTTCTCACAAACTGAACCGATCGGCTTGTGTATTGCACCAAGCGTCTCTCGGCACAAATAATGATAATCATAATTCCAAACCACTTACGCCCTGAGAGTAGGATTTATTTTCCGAAGAGCACATTTTTCCGATACCATTAATAGCGGCTTTCAAAAAAGTCCGACAAACCAGTATCATGTGAAACATACACTGTTAGAAAGTTAGAAGCTGATCTATTGCTCAAATCCGTGCACTGGGCGGCTAGGCTGTGCGCTTATTAAAACTTTAACTAGCTCACGTTGATCGATTTTGCGATTTAAATGTTATAAACTCCGTAAAATCTCTCGTCTTTTTCGTTGTTAAACTATTTTAATGAACGTAGTATTTGGGTATAATAATGCTGTGCTTATTACGGTGTTTTATTTGATGATATCTAATTAGGGTACTTGTTATACTTTTGTAGGTATATAGGATTATCATATGTGGCAAACATAATCAAATAATTGAAAATCAAATAAGACTTATGGGACAACTACTATGACATAAGTAAACAGAGAAGTATTTGAAATCTGATTTAAAACTCTTATTTTATTACTAACGTCTTAGAAAGCTTTCTTATTACAATGCAGATTTAACGACCCGGTTAGCGCAGAGGTCAAGTGATCGCCTACTGTGCAACGAGTTCGATTCCCGCACGGGACAGATATTTTGTATGGCCTACAGAATTTTGTTCCGGTCTGGGCGTATGTGCATGTGATATTCTATGTTTGTAACTGCACCCACGACACAGGAGAAAATCCTAGTGTGGGGCGACGTTTTATTAAAATAAAAAAAATAGTTATATGGTAAATTATAAGCATTTATATCACAAGATTAATAAATAAAGTGTGCTTAAACTCCCGATATAAGATATGTGTTATAAATGTTGACAACACCATTTATATGATAATATTTTATCTCAATAAGCTGTATAAAGTAAAATATGTTATCAAGGCGACCTTAATTTTAGTCAACAAATTTGGGCAACATAGCACCTTGAAAATTTATTTACTAGCGTGAGTTTGTTTCGTGTTGTTATGATTATCATACCAACCATGAGACGCACTGCCCCCTAACCCAAAACAATATTAAAACTTTACTGAGAGCGGTATGGCACTATACGATACCGGAGGGAGACTATACCAGGGTCGTCTGCTTGGGTACATCCGTCTTACCTTATTTCTGCGGCAAAGCAGTAGTGCTTGCATTGCTGTTTTCCGGTTTGAAGGATAAGATATGGCAGAGAAATTGCTGGTTACTGTGAAATTACATCGTTTGTCACAATTGGCAAGTACACCGTGGTTTTTGTGGGGGTTGCAGATTTGCTGTGAGCCTCAAAAGAGCCACGTGTACTATAGGTGACTGTTACCACTTACCATCAGATGGGCAGTATGCTTGTTTCCTAACTTTCTTGTATAAAAAAATAGAAGCTTCCAGTTAATTTGCTTCCCAAAACACGACACAAATAACTCAAAATATTACATAGAGTATAGGAACATATTGTGTGTATCTATGAATATCGCGCAAGCAAACATGATGTAAGCTGATACAGAGGCAGGGAGTCATAATAACACAAACCACGTTTGCATTACACGCATCACTAGCACAAACGATTCATTAGTGCGCTGCATTGCATCGCGCCCAATACAAAACACGTGCGCGCGCGAGATGACGTACATTCGCGTCGAATTCGGCCCACTTGCGTTCGGTAGATATCAATGGAGACATAGACTTATTGGCGATTATATGTTCAATTGCAACCCTGACATATCACTTCATTACTCTGATCGATGAGATCTGTCTCCAACTGCGTACGCGGTGACAAATTGCCGTGACGTGCGTTCCACGGGAAGTCACAGTTCCAAATTAACAATAACATGTATTGTTGTTCCTGTGATAGTACTGTTTCATTACTAGATATACTTCAATTAAAATATTATTAAAACTAATAAATTATATTATTAACAAGAAGGCAAACATATTATATTATTACCAAAAAGGCACGGTTACCGCTTTCGTTAATAAGGCACAGTTCTATTTGTAGCAAATTTGCTTTATGTTTTATCTATTTCATTTCTTTTAGCCACAAATACTTCTAACGACTTTCGTTTCGTATCTACTTTGCTGTAGGGCTGTGCTGTTATAGTTTTTTATTTACTAAAGCCTAAGTAGGACTAAGGAATTTTTATTATGACCCCGTGAGTTAGTGAAATTAACATTTGACATTGGTTGGATTTCTTCCAACGTGGATTAATTTTTTTGCGTGCTTCTGATTGTTGACGTCTATTTTATAAGCTTTTATTTAACTTGCAATGTAAGTGTGCGAAATTCGAGTGAAATCTTGCAACTCAATTTTGAAGCTTGATATCTTTAACCGATTGAGCTGAAATTTTGTATACACGTTCAGTTTGGATGACAATGCATGGGTGACTATGTGACGTCATTCTAAATCCAAGATGGCGGCATACCCAAGATGGCGGAGCAATTATTTCCTAGTTAAGATTGCTAAATAATGTTACTACAAAGTATACTTTTGCCACCTTTTGCTCTGAAACTAAGGAACATAAAAAATAGAGGAAGTGGTATGTGGGCGTTCAGCGATTGCCACTGATGTGAGTAGCTCCGCATGCTTGAACTTGTACTTTCTTTGCTGAGTTATAGCAGAGTAACTTCTGTTTTATTGAATGACCGTATATGATCGATGTACACTGTCTTGTGTATCATCAAGGCTTGTTTTTACTAAAATAAACACAACAGCATACGTCAAATCAGACAAAATATTTCCGAGTGGTGAAATAAGTCTTGCTTTTGTTTGATATGAGTATTTTATTGTCCCATCAAACCGTTGTTTCCATTACGTATTCTTCATGTCTTTCGTTCTAACCATAATTTGCATAAATACAATTAGATTGCAAATTTTTTAATAAGATAGTTTTAATGTCGTGAAAACATGAAAGTTTTTTTTATAGTGAGCTTCTCAAATGATTCCTTTTTAGCTGGTGGTAAGTGTAAATAGAGTCCAAATACGGAATTAGCTAGTGCAAGACAGACCGTATACGCTGAACTAGCCACCCTCACCTCGCCGACCTGCAAGGTGCTTCTTCACGCCTCTTTTAAAGGACCCGGTATTGAAAGAAAGACATGCGCTAGCAGAGGGTTCCATTTTTTGATTGTGCGACATAGAAATAAGTTGCCAAATTTTTTAGTTCGTGTTTGAGTTGTCATCACAGTAAGACAGTGACAACGCAGAGCAGCACGTGTATTCCTTAAGATGGAAAGGAGTAGGTGGGATGAGTAAAAAACTGTCTTTAGAACACTCGCAGTGGTAATGACGATAGAACATGCATAGTGGCGCAATTTCGTGACGCAATTGCAAAGGTTTAAAGTTAGTCACCTTTACACCTTTACATCGTCAATGTTGCGAAAATTTGAAAAAAAATACAGGTGAATCAAATTATGATGGCAGATATAGAGCTGACATTTCATTAATAAACATTATTAGGGTAGTTATTTTAAAAAAGTCTAAGCTATCATTGTTAATTTGTAAATTATTAGTGATCCGGAGTAGTTTTATATTTAAAAAAAAAACTAACTTTGTATTTATTGCAGTAAATTCAGCTCTACATTAACCAACAGATTCTGGTATACCCATCATACACCTGATGGGTTATTGTCTAAGAAAAAATCTATCACGAACGCCTTCAATTTCACAGCCATTGCGCCGTGAACACAAGGCTCTGCGCCGATATCGTTTTATAAAGGAGCGATGGATGGACTGCGACAGTCAAACTGTAAGCGATCGCAATAGATTTTCTTAGACAATAACCCCCCTGGGTTACCTATCATTTTCGAAAACTTCGCTCGCAGCATAGATTGGACAAAAACATTCATGAAATCTTTTTTTAGAGATTTAATAACCAAAATGGAAAAATTGTGATCTAGAAATATTTCGAATTGAGCTCCCATAGAGCGTTAATAGTAACTATGGAAATCTTATTATCTTAACAAGCGAAAGCTAATTTCCGATCCCTAGAATTGATAGTCAGTTTTTAATAACACGAATACTCTATAGGGTAGACCTATAGCTCGACTATGAGCTGATAAAACATTGAATTGTATATAGATAGGTATACATAAAAATAATATACATTTGAAAAACAAGAGTAAACACTAAAAAAGAAAGTAAGTAGGTAGAAAATCTTTCGAATCTCAAAATACCTATACATCACGAATTTGCCATACCGTGAAAACCAACGAAATTCGGTAGCCCTGTTCGGAGCGGCTAGCTGAACCGATCGGATTGTCTCGCGAAGATAAATGATGACCAGCTTTCGCTTAAAACTAATCGTCTCAATTCTAATTTCTCAATTCACTGGAGACTGAGACGAATGCCATTCGACGAGCTCCACTACGATATTTATACTTTTCTACTCATTAATGGAACAAAATTAAAAAGTCAGTATTTGCTGAATTGAATTGGCTCCAATCAAAATGAGCGATTAATTTATTTTTCTTATTTTTGAGGATAACTGTATTATAGGAATCATAGTTTTTTTTTACCTTTCAAATGGTTTGTTGTAGAAATAGAGGCACTGTATTTAGCATTCTCAAGCCTGTTAATATAAGTAAGTATTTTAATATAGCTGCCTGCTTTATTTATTTACACCGAGAATCCATCCTAATGTTTAAATATTTTATAGGCTTTCCCAATTTAATAAAATTATTATGCTTCGTTTATGTAATGTTTCGTAGAAAGTAATACCTAAGTATGAAATAAATGATCGACACAAATAGTTCCCCGAATCAAAACTGGTAACTTAAATTAAGAAACATTCGAATCAAACATTGTTAAAAGTAAGTCTTTTTCACTATCCAACATACATCTAATATATAAAAATCTCGTGTCACAGTGTTTGTTACCAAACTCCTCCGAAACGGCTTGACCGATCTTTTTGAAATTTTTTGTATATATTCGGTAGGTCTGAGAATAGGTCGTAAACTATTTTTTATTATGGCGAAACGTAGTTCGCCAGCACAGCTTTGAACACAGATGTACCTATAGATATAGGTACATTTGTGTTCAAAAGAAAAGAGGCGGCAGATAATTTGTATGAATAACGAAAGAAAAGAACAAGTAAACTTTAACAACCACATTGGAAATGAAAGCTACATGGATCCTATTACGAATATTTTCCGCACCGAACACAACTCTAGCGAAAACCGAACACATAAAAAAAGTTGAGGCTTGAAATTTATGAAGCGAAAGACAAGCTATGACGAGAATTGGTAACAATTCAATGTGGTGAACGCTGAAATGTTACATAATTAACAATGGAGCAATTAAGTCGAACTGGCCACGCAGGACGGGCCAAAAACGAATGCCATTTTGTCCACGTTCCGCTCTGCCGAGGACAATGTGTTCCGTTGATTTCGCTGACTAACTTTTCGCTGACCAAGGTGGGTCGGTAGTTTTAATGCGGGCTTCAGTTGTAAGTTCAGTTAGAGCGTTCGGAGTAGATCTGTCGAATCGCTATTGAGTTTAAATTCAATTAGGGCTGTTTGTAATTACACATTTTCATGTATAATTCAAATCGAACTTACTATCGATTCATTGCATGCGTAGGCCGCATTTTATGTTAAGGGGGAGTTACCTATCTATTAAATAAAAATACTTCAAGTCGGTGTGAGGTGACGTAATGAAAATCAAATTTTCACAAAGCGAAGTAACACTTTCAATCAAGAATTTTCCTCTGAAACGTTAATATTTCAGCTGATTTTGCTGACTAACATTTAGCCGAGTCACCATCCGAAGGTATTGAATTACTAGAAAAGATATTCACAGCTGTTTCATTTGAAAGTGGACAGGACAGCAGATATTGAAAGCGCAAAACTTTGAATTTAACATTACAATGTGTATTATGTTGTCTTTATTTCAAATAGATTTTTTGAAAATATGTAATCATTATTACTAATGTGCAAACGTTTTCGAATTAACTATATCCCATAAAACTATGAACGCTACATTGCCGCGTTTTGATTATTCATATTATTATCCAAAAATGAACTAACATACTTAATTTTCATTTCTAAAGACTAATTTTAGAGACATTAGCGGGCATAATAAGAAAATTCCTTGTCTTATTAAAATAATACTGTTATTCATTTGATAAATCGGCGAATATAGTATAGAAATATAGAATATAAATAGAGTATATAAGTTTGGATACTTAACTAACATGACGTAATGTTTTTGTGACTATTGTTTCTATAAAACTTATATTTGAGGTTTTATAACATTATATCCTGATTAGTTTGTGTGCTTATTGTTTTCCTATAAATTTGCATTTTCCCATTTTAGAAAGTCAAAAATACTAAACGCTAGTGTAACGGATGCGACTAATGAATATGGGAATTCACGACAAGTAAAAGTTTATTTGTTTCACGATAGATAGATTAATTGAAAGAAACTTACTTTTTCTGGTACTGCTATTTAAAACTATTGGATGTACAAAATTTACAATATACCTCCCAAAATATAATTATAAACAAAACATTTTATATTAAAGTTACATTTGAAATAAACGAACAAATTATAATAGATCTACCCGAGAAGATAAACAAATAATTTACCTAAAACTACACACAATAATATGAAAAATATATTCTATACCCAAGCAGTTAGCATGAAATTCACGCAGTCTTTAGACTATTTCGCAGAACAACTTGACATCATCCGCGACTTTAAATGCAGCGAGTACAAACGACCATGCTCTCTGACATTCACTGTAATAAATTCCAAGGAAAGTGGAAAGTGTCTTGGCTTACTTTGAAATCGAATCTCAATGTTATAATGTTACTGATGCACTACAGAGTGGAGACATAGTGTATCATGTTCGCAACTTGTCTGGTTGGGTGTATATTAAAAAGTTTTTAGATTTGCCTCAAACTAGTGTGGCAGTTAGTGGAAAAGAGGCCATACAAAAAAATAATGTGATGATGTTCTTAATGTAAACGCAAATTTACTTCGTTTTATTGTCCTTATACTATGGTTATGACAATAAGACCTCTTTATGTTTTTTTTGTTTATGTAATACGAGTAATTTTTGGTGCAATAAAGTTTTATGTATGTGTATATATGATGCTTTGGGCTTTGACCCACGGCTTCGCTTGCGTTGAATTCGGGGTAACACGGAAGATTTCCAAAAAAAAGGCAGGTATTTTTCGTTGGTAACAATGAGTCTGTGTACCGATTTTTAGCTTCCTACCTTGAAAACTGCGAAAAGTCCCATATAAAATTTCACCTCTTCTTTTAAGGGGTTGGGGGCAGATTTCCAAAAGAAAATGATGAACGATTTTTTTTGATAGTCACAAATAGTCCGCATACTTACTAATTTTTAGCTTTCTACCTTGAAAATTGCGGAATGCTCCATACAAACTTCCACCCCCCCTTTTAGGGAAGTGGGGGATTAGAAAGAGACAAAAAGTAGCCTATGTCACTCTCCATCCCTTCAACTATCTCCACTTAAAAATCACGTCAATTCGTCGCCGTTTTGCTGTGAAAGACAGACAAACAAACAGACACACACATACACTTTCCCATTTATAATATTAGTATGGATGAGTAATTTGTGAGGGTCTCATGATTTTCTAAAATAATAGGTAATTGTTATCAAGTTGAGACTATTTTTCATCACAGACCAATTTCATTACATAGTTCTTAATCTGAGGTGTTCCAATAAAATAATTATATACTATTAATGTTACATAAATAGGAAATAATTGAAATGGCAACACAAAAGACGCTTAGGCATAGAGATAGGTAATAAAAAAATATTTGTTGGAAGTGGGTAGTTCATAATCGAAGCAACTGACAGGAGCTAGAGGAGCTGCACTCACATTCTATTGCGGCAGTCAAAGTGGTCAATACGACAGAGAAACGCCAGTACACATCGCGGCACATACGAGATTTGAACTGAAATAGCTGCCGTCTGCGCAGGAGTAATTGTAAGCCCTCGCGTGTTACACTTCGTTTGAGATCTCAAAATCGTAGCAACGAGGCAGATTTAACAATAGCAATTTAAATTTCGTAGACAAAATATTCACATAACATTTATTTTTACTAATGCACCTCCGCAGACGGCAGATATTTTAGTTCAACTTATGTGCCGCAATCTGTACGGAGCGTGACGGGGTTTAATCTAAACACTTGTATAGAGCATTGAATAGAACACTATTACGCCGACTTTCCACTGAAAGTAAAATAACCTAAGTCTAGCTAAAATCTGATTTGTAGAGTTTTTCGCTTTACATAATGTACCATAAGCAAACGAATTCGAAACGTCTTACGTACCAAAAAAGGTACTGACCCATAATGAATCTATTTCGTTTGATACAAACAAACCTCTACCACAGTTGGTGGGGACAGAATAAACTTCAAATTCAAACATCATCAGGAGTTCACATTCAATAACTTCAGCGGTACCGAAGATGCTTGTATTACAAGCTAAAATTGTTTATTTTCCCCTCAATACGCTGTAAGCTGTAGGTACCTCTGTGTCTAGTGAGTTCAATGATCTCGCACTTAGCTAGATACTCGAGCCATGCAAGTTTTTAATTGAAAAAGTTCACGTTTATCGGCAAAGCCTTTTTATTCGGCTTCTAAATCTCCGAGGGCTCCACGTCGTTCAAAGATGCGTATGAACATCATATCTTGTCACTGAAAAGATTACTTCGCGAATGCTGATATCAAATACGTCAATATGCGCCATCTGTTGGGTCTCTGGAGGCGTATTTTTGAATCATTAGAAGTGAATCTTGAATTCGAACACGAATACAAATCATGTGCGAAATTATTTTCTAACTGTTCCCAATTTTAAAGATTTTTGAATTTTGATCACTCGAATTCAGTATTGTCATTACAAACAAATTCTATATTAGAAACCGTTACACGCAGAAAAAATAAAATCCGTTACGCAATAACATGGCAATAAGTCATTGATTTAAAAACCGGTGATGAATCGTATTTAAAACAGAAAGTATATACGTGGCGTATATTCTACTAGTAGAAATCAAAAACGAGTGGGTTCATTTGCGAATCTTACGATTTCGAATGCGAATTTCTATTCTATTGTTTCAAAAATGTCGTCTCCTGGCCCAGTGAGAACAGGGGGCTAAGACAAGTGACAATCGTTTCATAGCGGAACGATAACTAAATACGTCATCGTCTCTGAGATAAAGAAAACAAATTCCTAGCCAACATATGGATTAGCGATCGCTGTGTTGATTTGTACCTTCTGTAAGAAAACAACATAATTTATTGGTTATATAGGTACCTACTCAAAACTAAGAAATGGAAAAAAATAGTAAATAAACGAATTAAATTATATTTTTCATTTTATTTAATGAGAGATGAGTTGTTTTGAGTAGTGTATAAAAGTTACGAAAAAGCAAATCACTACTTCATCGATTCTTTACGAATCAATTTGTCTACCAACTTACATATCGATGACTCTGATCGATTCGCCACGTTATTTATCGATGGCATATGTCAAGACAATCCCATACCTACATTTTGTTCTTATCGTCCTTCGTTATCGTTTTTGAATTGTCACTTTGTCTAGGCCCCCAGAAAGGCAATCGCACTATTTACAACACTTTAACCAAACCAGCCGTTTCTAGTTCCATACATTTTGATGACAGCTGACAGATGTAAAAACATACGGGAAATGGCAACGATTTGGTTTTGGTTAAAACAATAGTACCATTAAACCTGGTTTTGATTAAATCATGCAAACGTACAGAGTAAATCTAATTACTCCGTTAGTTAGACTATGAAAAAGTTTAAAAAAAATTCAAAACTTCAAAAACAATGAAAAGTTAAAGATAATATAACAATGTACAGCCAACATCACATTTCTACGAGTATATTGAAGTCGGTGCCAAACGGTGATCTCCTATTAGAAAGTCTTAATTAGGCACCGACTTTAATTTAAGTAGAAATGTGATGTTGGCTGTACCTACTCTGAAAAATCAACAAAGAAAACATTTCGTCTTGGGCTGGATTTGAACCTGCATCTTCAACATACCGTGTTGACGCCTCGACCAACTAAGCCACCGAGCTCTTACAAATTTTTACTTTATTCTTTGTTTGTGGAGACACAGGTTTAAATCCCGCCCGAGTCGAAATTTTTTCATGGTTGATTTTATTCATATTTGACTTTATTTTGCATTTTTAAAGAAATGCAAAATTCGTTATAAAAATGTACCTACTCTTAATTATTTTCAACTTTTCAGTGTTTTTGAAGTCGGTTTTTGATTTTTGTTTATTATTTTTTATTCTCTTATTACTCTCTTATTACTTATTACTCTTATTACTCTTTTTGAGACGTCAATATACCATTCTAAATTTTTATATTTTATTATTGTAAAATTCTATTTAGATTCCTTATAGTGTCTGTTAATGTATAAAACCAATGGTCTGTTTTCTTAGTATAGTACATTGATTTTGAAAGCCGCAACATTTTCAGCGAACTCATATTCCATCCAACAATTAAGACCTCGTTAACACTGTATAATTAAACGTGGAAAAAGCTTGATTTTAAATTATAAGTTCCCATGCGATGTTACTTACTAAGCCGACATTACTTTTGACTTTAGAACTTTGAGCGCAGCGGTAAAGTTCATAATCCCCGAGCCGTATGCTTAAGGAATGTTTGACGTTTTTGAAGCGAGTTCATTGCATAATTGAATCATTAGTTAAAGGTAACATGAGAATTGAATCATTAGTAAAAGAAAGTAACATGAGAGGTGAGAAAACGTCAAAAGGTGTAAGCGATAAGTGAATGCAATTTCCCCTGGTTTTTTAAGAACTGCATTTTACTTACAAACGCGAAGTTGCGTGTAGATATCCGAACTGAAAGTTAAGTTCTAGTTCAGAACTGTTTATTCACGATTACTTACAAACTTTTTTAAGCTTCCCATGGTCTTAAACGCGAAACAAACACGCAAATATAGGAGTTTCGATAGAAGTGATTTAGCTAGTTTCTATAGTTATATGAATACTAGCCGTGCCCGCAAATTACGTTTCGCCATAATAGTTATCAAAAAAAATCTGGAAAGGGCCACCTCTATTAGTTAGGGGTATATACAATAGCCTACTCTATTTTTAAATCTACCAAATATTCCCCAAAAATACATAAAAGTTCCATAGCTATTCGGAGGAGTTCCATAACGGATGGTTTTGCCTGGTGGTTACAGTTCATAATAAACGATGCCCTTCCACTTCCTCTATACACACATCACAGCATTAATCATTAATTAGGTATAAAAGAGAAAGCAATATCTAGTCATTAAGACTGAATACAAATGCAGGTGGAACTTAGCTATCAGACTGTTGGCATTCGTGGAAATTAAATCTTTGTTAAATTTTCTGAATGGGGACAGAACTTTTATCAGTTATTAACTTTGGCGACATTTTAGGAAGAATTATTATATCTCTTTATCTTTCGCGGAATTGGGCGTGAATTTGCGTTCTATGCTGCATTTGACATTCAACTAAAGGTGCTAGAAGTAATTTTCGAAAGTAAAAATTTATGAAAAATAATTTGGTCTATCATTTATCTTTTGACGTACCTACCTATAATTTGTTCATCGCAATTGGTTAGTATAAAAAAAATCAGTTGTGAAACTTTATTGCCAATAACTTCTTTGTGCAATCGGAAATGAATTTGAATATAGTACAGATAACGAATAAATGGTTTCCTCATAGCTATTCGATCCAGAAATAAACAGTCATTCCTATTGCCTCTTAAAAATCAAAAATTATCTTATCGTTTATATAATATCATTGAATTCTTTTCAACTCTGATTCGTGCAATAGGTCTTGCGTTGATTCAGTTTCAATGAACCATCTCCCTGTGTAAGCTGAATGAGCCTGAAAATCATGACCCAAAATCACTGCATAACAAATTACGTTAATACATCATAAATGCCGTGATAGCATTAATTGTAATTTTATCTAGGTGCAGATTATTTATTATAAAAAGAAATATTTACAGTACTTTAAGAAATGATGGGCATCGGCTAACTTCGTGTTTCCGAAGATGACCGACACATCTAGGCAGTATAATGACATAGAGCTGCTCTTGTGATTGTAAATGATTTTAGGGCCAAACTACTTTTTAGGGTTCCGTAGTAAACAAGGAACCCTTATAGTTTCGCCTTCTCTGTCTGTCTGTCCGCGGTTTTACTCAGACTATTAGTACTAGAAAGCCGTAATTTGGTATGTATATTAATCATGCCAAAAAAGTGGTAGCAAAAATATTTTTAATTTTTTTTTTGGGGTAGCTCCCATACAAGTATAGTGGGAGTAACATTTTTTTTCTCGACTAACCCATCGTGTGGGGTATTGTAGAATAGGTCTTTAAAAACAATGTAAGGTTCAGAATACCATTTTTCGATTTAGGGATCCGTTTCTGAAATATTTGGTTTTTTGTTAGAGGTAAGTGTCCCCCCTCTAACTGCTAAACGGTTATGATGGATACGTGAAAAAAATTACAATAGTAGTATACAGAATTACATTAACCGTTATAGTTACAAGAAAACATTGTTAGGCAACCATCCATAACTTTTTAAGATATTCTGATCTGCATTCACAGATTTTGGAAAAAGTTACAGTCAACAAAAAAAATGCTGAGATAGCAAAAAAAAATATTTTAATTTTTTTTTTTTGGGGTAGCTCCCATACAAGTATAGTGGGAGTAACATTTTTTTTCTCGACTAACCCATCGTGTGGGGTATTGTAGAATAGGTCTTTAAAAAACAATGTAAGGTTCAGAATACCATTTTTCGATTTAGGGATCCGTTTCTGAAATATTTGGTTTTTGTTAGAGGTAAGTGTCCCCCCTCTAACTGCTAAACGGTTAAGATGGATACGTGAAAAAAATTACAATAGTAGTATACAGAATGGATTTTTGAGATGGGATTTAAAGGGCAGGTACATTAACCGTTATAGTTACAAGAAAACATTGTTAGGCAACCATCCATAACTTTTTAAGATATTCTGATCTGCATTCACAGATTTTGGAAAAAAGTTACAGTCAACAAAAAAAATGCTGAGATAGCAAAAAAAATTTTTTATGCCTATCGATCCTATTTCATGTAGGGATCAAAAGACTCCATGGGACCATTTAAGGTATGAGTACTAGAAATAACAGAAATCGCCAAAAACTTTTCCCATACATTTTGTATGGAAAATCCTCGGCTCCTATTTCTTACGGTGATCTCTTTATGAATCTTATTTTTTACTTTTAAGGGAAACTGTTATTTAAATAAAAACAAATTAAATTATTTAAACATGTATTTTTAAACTAACGCAAAAATATCTAATCTATCTGCACTACAATGGCCAAACTTTTTTTTGCTATCTCAGCATTTTTTTGTTGACTGTAACTTTATTCCAAAATCTGTGAATGCAGATCAGAATATCTTAAAAAGTTATGGATGGTTGCCTAACAATGTTTTATTGTAACTATAACGGTTAATGTACCTGCCCTTTAAATCCCATCTCAAAAATCCATTCTGTATATAACGAAGTTTAAAGAAAAACTATCAGAGTTGAGTACTAAGTACAAACTAAAAAGTTATAGACGACCAACTTATAAAATGTACTCGGAAAAATAAATTACATTGAAAATTAGTACTGAATATAAATTTACGAACCAGGTGAAGTTAAGTAAATATAAAATCATTGCAGCGTTAATCATAATAATAATGCCTAATTTAATAGCAACGTGTTGTGAGGTGTGAGTGTGAACTCAAAGTTGGCATTTGCAACTACGGAACCCTACACTGCGCGTGGCCCGACACGCACTTGGCCGGTTTTGTCTATTGTCATTGATAAGTTAGACGATTGTTTCCGATGTTTTCCGATGCCCATTATCTATCTCGACGTACTATAATGGCGTATTTGCATAGTGTCAAACATCAATCAACGAATAAAAGGACGCCAATAAGTTAGCCAACGGGAAATCCGGAAGCTTTCGGTTCGATGTCACGTCTCGATTTGATTGGACGTGCTTTGATACCGATAGCTGGGATTGTGATCGTTTCAAATTTTAATATTTTTTACTTCCTTCATATTCGATTCTGCCCGTTGCGGTTTTGGCTATGTTTTTTGTTTCTTTTTTTGTGTTGCCGACTCCCCGAAGTGTGTTCAGATGTAAAAATGTGTGTCGCATTTTATTTGTTGGTTTGCTATCGGATGGGATTTGGTTATCCAGTGACAAACACAGAAAGAGAACAACAGTAAAGGATTGTTTGCATTTATTGTTCGATTTTGCAGAAACGACGATGTTTATTGGTAATTTATTGATATTTTTATAGAAATTGGGTACATTTAGTGTCATCGTCATCATTCATCATAATCTGACAGAAAGGTTGATGTTTGAGCTTGAAAACAACACAGTAGCCGAAAACAAAATTAATTTTAAGCGCCCAATTCATATGGTTTTAGTAAATTATCTTGCATTCCAGAAATCAATTAAAATATACAATACTAGCTTTTGCTCGTGGCTTCGCTTGCGTCAAATTCGGGGTAAGGCAACCACCTTCCAGCAGCACCTTGAACTGTACTAATAATAGATGTAGAATTATTCCTGATAACTACTCCTCTCGTCTCGCCGCGCCGCCCGCGCTCGCCTAGGTACCCGATTGACGACGATCTAGATGGCATACCTAAAATGAAAAAATATATAGAACCCTTATATGGGTGATGATATTTCACGTCTGCCACGTTAGATTTTAAAATTGTTGCTGTTTTCGTAATCAGCGACTCATAAACCACAAAAAGAATACCCATGTTGATTTTCAGACTTTCTCATTCCATTTCCCTTTTTTAGTTTTTACAGAATGCAACCCCATTCTGTAAAAACTGCAGAAAACACGTGTTTACTCATTTATTGATAACAGTACTCCTGTGAAATTTCGAATAAAATAGTCTGATTTTGTTTCCTCATACAAATGTTGGACCTCCGTTTCAAATCCTTAGAAGGTGGTTTTTGAAAAATCCATTCTTAGTGCTCTTAGCCCTTAAGACCTCATAAGAAACCTACTTGTTAAATTTTGCATCTTTAGACCCAAAAGTTTGGGTTGTACGTTGATATGTGAGTCAGTTTCTTCTTTTCCATATTAAGAAGAAGATAGAAAACGATGATGGTAGTTCACGACCGCCAGGTTGGATTTAGAAATCGTTATTGTTTTTGTAACCAGCGACCTGATAAACCATACAAAGGATACCCATATTAATTTTCAGCCTTCGACACCCAATATCCCTCATTTAAAAGGGTGAATTCTGAAAAAAACCTAAAACAAGTGTTGACTCATTTATCGATAGGAGTACTCCTATGAAGCTTAGAACTTAATAGTCCAACTAATCTTGTTCCCCCATACAAAATTTGGAGCCCCATTTCAACCCCTTAGGGCGTGAATTTTGGAAAATCCTTTCATAGTACATCTCATAAGGAACCTACGTGCCAAATTTTAAATCTCTAGACCCGGTGGTTTAGGCTGTGCGTTGAAATGTCAGTCAGTCAGTTTCTTCTTTTATATATACAGATATAGATAGAAGATAATAAGTAATATGTAGCCGAGATCTATATTTAATAAATCATTTTTCATCCCGAGCCCCATTATATAGAGAAATTTAGAGATTTTACAAATATCTCCAAAGTATGCATCGGAGCTTAAAAAATAACGAAATTTTGGATCCCTGTGATACCCAAGAGATAAGTCGGAGGAATCTAATGTACTTATGAAAAACGGTGAAGTGTGAGTTTGATAAAAAAATCATATATTTTTCCTTCTGGCACTGGCTGCATTGCATTTTTAACCGACTTCAGAAAGGAGGGGGCTGTCAATTCAGTTATGTTCGCTACTGTGGAACTTCGTTGATTGAGAGCCGATTTCTGTGATATCGCGGGGATGGTCCCATTTAGATACTAGCGGTCCGGTACTTTTTGAAAGAATCGACTGGAACAGAAGTAAGGGTGTTTGCCTTGGTTTTTTGGTGTGTCGTTTATATAGATAGTCTAATTTTGTACAAATTTTAGACCTCCGTTTCAACCCCGTAGAGGGTGGTTTTCGAAAAATCCATTCTTTTTGCACCTGCATAAATCTCCAGCCTAAATCCAAAATTTGGAAATCTTAACTTCAAAACTGACGGACTTTCATACAAACTTTCATCCCAATTTTACCCCCTCAGGGGTGGAATTTCCAAAAATTCTTTCTTAGTGCACCCCTACACCTCACGAAGAACCTACGTGCCAAATTTTAGATCTCTAGGCCCAGTGGTTTGGGCTGTGCGTTGATATTATCGATTTTCACACTTTGACACCCCATATCCCCCTTTTAGGGGTTGAAATTTGGAAAATCCTGAAACAGGTGTTAACTTATTTATCGATTGGAGTACTCATGTGAAGTTTCGATTAAAATAGAGCAAGTAATCTGGTTTCCCCATACAAAGTTTGGAGCCCTTTTTCAACCCTTTAGAGGGTGAATTTTAAAAATCCTTTCTTAGTGCACCCCTTCACCTCATAAGAAACTTACGTGTCAAATTTGGAATCATTAGGCCCAGTGGTTTGGGCTGTGCGTTGATATTATCAATTTTTACACTTTGACACCCCATATTCCCCTTTTAGGGGTTGAAATTTGGAAAATCCTGAAACAGGTGTTAACTTATTTATCGATTGGAGTACTCATGTGAAGTTTCGATTAAAATAGAGCAAGTAATCTGGTTTCCCCATACAAAGTTTGGAGCCCTTTTTCAACCCTTTAGAGGGTGAATTTTAAAAATCCTTTCTTAGTGCACCCCTTCACCTCATAAGGAACCTACTTGCCAAATTTGGAATCTCTAGACCCAGTGGTTTGGGCTGTGCGTTGATATATCAGTCAGTCAGTCAGTCAGTTTCTTCTTTTAGATATACAGATAAACGTAATTGTATTATCAACCCCCGCGAAAGAACGGAACTGAACTGAATTGGCCCGAGCTTCAGGAACAATGAAGGCTGAATAAACCCATAATATTCGTATACAAATGTCCATTGGTAAATTGGTCATTGTCCAAAAGTATCCAATGATAATAATTAAAAAAAACTTCGCCCCGCATTAGGATTTCTTCCTGTGTCGTGGGTGCAGTTACATGCACATGCGCCCAGACCAGAACAAATTTCCGTAGGCCATACAAAATATTTCTCCCGTACGGGAATCGAACCCGCGACGGTGATCACTCGACTTCTGCGCTAACCGGATTGTCCGTGTCGTCGTAAATAATATACCTATCAAACCAATACTTGTTTAAATTTTATTACCAAGAACATAAATGTGTATGTGTATTTTTGGAAGTGTGATTGATTTCAAATTCTCTCATTAGTATAGGAAACTTCATAAAAAAATCATAATCTGTGAGAAAGAGGACATTTTGATCTATAATAAAATGTGATTATTGTTTAGAAATGTTTTTTGATACATAAATAATGAATTACCTCGATATTGGGAATTTGAAAAAAGATTTCAAGATATTTGTTAATTACTTAATAATTTTATAGCTGCTAGAGTTAAAATTTCAAAGTCACTGCAAATGCACATAAATCTTAATCGATTAAGTAAAATCGAATGAAAGTAGGAATGTTCATTTCCGCCGATTTAATCGAATGGGAGGTAATTTGTGAAGTTGCCATTATGATTAACGACATTGAAATTCAATTTAAGTTCGAATATAAATCAATTATGTTAGTTAAATTGATATTCATAATTATAGAAACAAAATAGAATTTTTTGACAATTGAGAATTGTGTTTATAAAATATGAATATTAAAAAACAGCCATTTTCTTTTTGTTTCACGTTCATAGCAGTGAAATGTTTAATAGTTACGGGAAAAAATATAAATGATTATTTTCCTTAACATTGTCATTTTTCAAAACCACAAAAGATTTCTATATTATGAATTGTATAGAGATGGTGCATTTTAATATACACAATCAAATTTTATTGCAAATTATTATGGATCAATTCATTATTTTCAGGTGAATGAGTTCGTGAATCCTTAAAAAAGCTTTGCTAAAGGCTGCTGGAGGTTTTCAAAAATCCTCGCGCAGGCAGCTTTTTCGCACAAAACATCATCATTGCCTCGCAATGAGAGGACGGCACACCTACATTTAAAGCACTTTGCATCATTTGCCTCAATTTAGTTATTATAATTTTGTAGAGAGCAGACTTAAAATGAAATAATATTCGGTTTCATCTCACTTAACGGTAATTGAACGTAACGTTGAAACTTTACGTACAATAAATATAGATATAAAAATAGAATATACAGTAACCATTTTCGACACATGCTTTAATATCGTAGTATCTAAACTCACGCTAGCTTACTTTAAGCATACCTAATCAAAAACATAAAGAAGCTGACTGATTCTTTCAAAAACCGACTCGAATCATTGTACTGATTAAACGAATGCTTGTAACGAACAAGCTTCGTTACAGCGACATGCTTTATTCGGGCAGTCGCTCGCCACTTTTACACGAGTAAGCTATTAAAGTACTGCTTGGCGCCGATAGATGGCGTAATACTATTAAGTCTGTCTTATTAATATGGCTTATGAAAACGACAAACAATGATAATAATATAATGGTAATGATGGAATGTACAAAGTGAAATTAGAGTTAAACTTACCGAGCTGAGCGTGGAATTTTTCGCACCATTTATATCCAATCCCTGGATAAGTTGATAAAAAATATGTTTTATGCTTTTATTTTATACAACAATATTGATAAACAAACATTGACTATTTGGTGTTGAGTGGCTGCAGTCACTGAAATATAGTTCTTCTATGACTCGGAAATATGCAACTCCCACAAGAGCAGTGTACGTTGCCAATTTTGTCATAAGATGTTGTCATGATTTTTTAAAATTATAAGTAATTGTTATTAAATCGAAACTACTTATCACTACAGCTTAATTAAATATTGACCAATTTCATTACATATTTCTAAATCTGAAGTTTTTCAATAAAATAAATCAATAGTATTATACGAAAAATAGTTAATAATTAATATGGCAACGCAAAAACGTTTAGACATTGAGGTAGGGTAACATAATTTTGCAAGAAGTGGGTTAGTTCATGATCGAAGTCTCAAATTCTGATTGCGGTAGTCGATGAAGAAACGCCAGTACGAAGCGTGACGGAGTCAATCCTAACAATGTCTTGTCACAAAACTCAGTATTTTGACCGCCTGTCTCATCCTTCATACTCCAAATATTCAGGACTATCTATCTATCTATCTATACTATATATAGCTGGATTCTATACTATATAAAGCTGGACTTTCGTTATAAGTTTGCAGCTTCTTGAAAGGTTTCTTAAAAATTAACAGCTGCAGCATAAAAATTCTTATGTAACGTCACAGAAACAGCACAATATTTCAGCAGGGCCGTGCCATCGTAAAATTACTCCGAAGAACTAACCTTTGCCGTGATGCAGCGTGCACCGCGACGGTTCATTCATTATGCGCTCCTGAATGCGATCTGCTTGGATAAAGCGGCTCTAATTACTTCCGTGTCTCGCTCGTCATCCAAATGCGGTCGCGGCCGCATGATATTACAGTTCAGCTTCGATATTTCGTAGACTAGCTTGGTGATTTTGCATGTGTATCCGTACCTTCTGAAGCTAGGGTGAAGGTGTATATCTTTGAGTAGTTAATTAAAGCTAGCGTGATATTAATGAGCAGTCAAAAACGAAAAACGTGTCATCTTCCTTTGGGTCCTGCAACTGAACTCGTGTGTAAGCGAGGAAAATTGCAATGACATGAACTTAGACGGCTCGATGAAGGAAAACAGAATTATATTAATCAGTTATGAGCATTGGTCGATTCATTTTATAGATACATCAAGACCGCTCGAGCAATGACGCTACAAAATGTTGAACGTATAAAAATTCCGGAGGGAGATTCTGTACCAGGGTCCGTCCGTCTTACCTCTTAACTATTTCGGCCGCAAAGTAGTAGTCCTTGCATTGATGTGCTCCTATTGAAGGGTAAGATTTGGCAGTGAAATTACTGGGTACCGTATCTCACAAGTTAGCAACATACACAGTGGTTCTTGTGGGGGTTGCAGATTTGCTGCGAATTTCACAAGAACCACATGCACTATGTTCTTGTGAGATTCGCAGCAAATGGCTGTGGTGTCTATTACCACTTACCATCGAGTAGGCAGTAGGCATGGTTGTTTGCCAATTTAGTTGTATAAAAAATCAGTTTCAATCAAACACAGTTATCAAATCGATGAGTTATTAAAATTATCCCTTAAATACATTACAATATTTTTTATACAATAAAGTTGGCAGACTACCCGCTTGATGAAAAGTAGCTGCAGTCACCTATAATACATGTGAGACTTGCTGATATACCACCTCTGTATGAACCCTATGTAGGTAGTCAACTTGTGACATAAGATGTCAAGTCACAGGAACCCAATAATTTCACTACCTGGTACACTTACCTTGCAAATCGGAACAAAAGAATGCAAGCACTGTTGCTTTGAGACAGAAATAGGTAAAATAGAGGTACTCTGGAGAATCATAAATTACCAGGTGATAATACATAAAATAATATGTATATTATATACACACTTTTTGTTTTAATTTCCTACTTTGTGATCGTTTTATTGTAAATTCTATATGTAATTGCTTATAATAATAATAATATATTTTATTTGCCACAATATTGTTACAATTGGTGGTCTTAAGATATAATTCCACATTTTCTACTGGGAGTCAGTGTGCAAGTACGCTTAGTACGTAGATAGATTCTTTTTCTTATGGTACATCCTCGGAATTCGCTGCAACACCTTATGTTTGACTGGAAAACAGTATATTTGGCATTATGTCGACCTTAGTACATGCATATAAATAAATAAAAATAAATCAATGTAACAAACATGCGTCCATACATTAACGTTCTTTTTATACATCAGTTCTCTATCTTCAGTACGTACAATGATATCTTAAAAGGATAATGACAGTCATTTAATCTTCATAGGTGACTATACCTTTGCATATCTAACGTCCTGGTATGATTTGGCACGCTTTCCAATCTGCCGGACGAGATTTCCTCATCAGTGCACATTAGTGTCACCTGATGGATGAATTAAAATGATTGTCGTTCTTACGAAGGCAAAGGGGAGCTTATTCCATTCATCTCCCGACAAACACTTCACAGTGACAAATTCAAATCTTATTTAAGGAAGAATTAGTGACGAACGAATATATCTCGAACAGGTGCGCCGTTTCACGGAGTATGCACTAGAAATAATACAAGGATTTCGCTCTAAGAGTCGAAGACGTTCAGTCTATTTTAATGCTTACAAACAATAAAAGTTCGTCACGTTAGATTTTACGACATGTAAGATTAGTTGTCTACATGGAGACGCGTTGGGGGTTCAGCATTATTACAAGCTTTTATTTAACTTGCAATGTATATATGTATCTTCGGGCTTTGACCCGAACATTAGAACCCGAACAGCGCCATATTATGTTTATGGTCTTGCAAGTTAAATTTGCCCATTTGTCAGTGTCCAATATAGCTGAAATTTGGTAATTTGGTATATATACCTCAATATTTTTAGTTCAGAAGATAATGCAATTATTAATTAATATCATTGTAATTGCAAAATAGTTGCTGCAACGAAATGGCGGATTACAGATTTTTGTACAACCCCTGCAATATGGGTAGGTATCAAATGAATCGGCTTGACTTGCAGAATACAGTGCTTTATGGAAAAAAACATCAAATCCAAGATGGCTGCTGCAACAAAACTGACAAATTACATATTTTTTATACAACCTCCCAATATGGGTATCTAATCAAAGGGCTTGACTTGTAAAATACAGTAAGTATAATGCGAAAAAAAAACAAATCCAAGATGGCTGCCGTCACAAAATTCAAATATAAAAGCAAATAAATAGTTATAAGCATTTTTAAATACAAGCTTTTATGCTGTAAACAAATATAAAATCTCGTGCCACGACGCCGACGTTTGTCCGGAATAAACTCCGACACTACTTAACGGATTTAAATGAAATTTGGCTTACCTACTGTATGTAATTTAGTGCAACGTAAAAGGTAGGTAAGTTATTAATGTCGATTATTGACCTCATTATTTATAATGCGTTATTATGGCGTGGTTCGCGGGCACAGCTAGTATATTTATAACATTTAACAATTTTTATATTCTTCCGCAAGCATTATCGGTATTGATAGAATAAACTATACAATATTTTTTTTAATATCGACGCTGTCCACACTTACCGTAAAGTAAAGACACAATATCGTTTAGGTCAAAGTTCATCGCGGCTAACATTCATAACATTTATTGTCTGCTATTGGCAAGAGGGCTACGCGAAAATTTATCGGCAACATGCAACGCACAACATTTGGTGAATTGGCTACTGTACAACCGTCCATCTATTCGTTATCTATATTATTCGCCAAAATTTTATATGTTGATACTCGAAGCTTCATAGTCAACTTTTAAAATTTGCGATATGAATATAGAAGGTGTTCCAAAATGTTCATGTTTAAAAAGTTATATATCAATATTTTTATTTTTTAGCGGACTGGGAATTTTAAGATGGAAGTTGAAATTTATCAAACTGGCAAAATATAATATTTTTTGGTAAAATAAACATAGTACCTTCATATTTTTAAATGAAAAATGTCGATTTAGGCTGCAACATTGTCTAACGATGCCGCGACGTCTCCATAAAATTATTTGTCACTTAGATCACAAAATCACAGACATTGTTATTAAGCTAGAAATATCCACGACGTAGAGATAGTAGTCCAGACGGATAGGTACGCTTCAAGCGGAAGATTGCGTCTCTCCTCAAGATTGGATTTTAATTGACCAATTAGTTTCCGATAAAAACTAATTGCTCTCTGACCAGATTTGGATTGTAATCAAATAAATAGAGGATCTTCAATAATTGTAAATACTTATAATATAACAAACTGTATAAGTATGATATTTAGAATGGGATAAAATGTATTTGTTATTATTAAAGAGATTTTTAATTGGGTGATGATGCTATTTTAGAATGATAATGTTCTCCGTAAAATGTTATTAGAATAATAATACATTCAAATAAAAAAAGATACTTTATTGTCAAATATGATTATCATCATAACAGCTCATACACGTCCCTACCGAGGGGCCTACCCTAAGTTAGGGTGTTTAGGCCTTAGTCAACCACGCTGGCCCAGTGCGGATTGGTCGACTTCACATATACCTTTGAATTTCTTCGCAGATGTATGCAAGTTACCTCACGATGTTTTCCTTTACCTTAAGAGCGTCGGACAAATGAACATATGAAATTCGAAAACGAAAAACACATTGGTACATGGCGGTCTCGAACCCCGGACCTCCGGATTGGAAGGCAAGTACCGAGTCCACAGCGCCACCGACGCTCATGAAATTAAAAGAGTGACGGTTTTCTTTGTAGCGATTCTCGAAAATATTTTGAGCTACATAGAAAAGTTCTCACGTAAAAAGTTTGCAATGGAACAAAGTTTTCAAAGGCGAAGTTCGCAATCGCCCCTTGCACGAGACAATCGCGAGTGACGTCCTCATATATTTATTGGTTACAAGCGAGAGACGGCGCGGCACATCCCATTGCAATCTCTGCACATCTCCGGAGCACTAGAATTCGTCGGAAATTCAAAGGCGATCGTTATTTGTCAACGTCGGAGGTATCTGTTCCGAGGCGGCGGAATCGGAGCGTACACTCGCTGACACACGGACCATCTCAGCTCATACGTTCAACTGTAAAGATGGGTACACATGCGTGTTTACGTGTAGTGTATCGTGTAATGTGAAGTGATCAGGGGCCTAACCATGATCGCTTATAGCAAGATTAAAACAATATTGAAACAGAGACACCGCTCTTGCGGCGTATAGCGCTATCCCGCTCTCAGCGCGGTTTTAATATTGTTTTGGGCGATCATGGTTAGGGGGCAGTGCAAACGAACAAAACCCGATTCTGGTTCAGGCACTGCGAGCTTCTTCATATTCAGAAGCAACACTACTGCCGATGAAACACCGTGATTAGACAACCTTAATCGACGTCAGAGAGTAATCGCAGGCCGCCCGATGTATATATATACCTACTTATAAAAAATCAGATTGACTCTGTTTCTTAACTAGTATTGTTCGATAGAAAGGCTAATAACCATAAGCGGACCGAAATCAAAGGCAGTACTGTTGCGCACGTGCCGATGGTCGACGGGCGTATTAGGGACCTTCCCTACTCAGTGCGGCATAACCATTAAACCAATCTCGATGTACATCTAATCCATAGGACAAACCAGAGTTTGTGAATTCTCTGAACCACCCTGGGATAGTAAGGTCATCTACAGGTCGCTCCTTAGCCCTTGTAAAGAAAAACTTATTTATTTGGGGGTCGGACTTAATCACAGCATGTGCCTCTTTAACTCAAATATTCGAAGCATCTTCTTCTAGCTGGTGGTCAGGTCTGTATTGTATTTATACGTTGAGGTCACAAAGTGAGATCGATTATTTTGAATGAAATGAGAATGATACTATTCTTAAATATCAGGGGCTGGGTTAATTATTTAAAAAGAAACAAGTGGTCACACCACCCACACAATTATTTCATTACTGATTAACATAAAGAGCACTACTAATTATTATAACTCTGCGCGATAATTCCGTGATAACCGAGTACTCGCCGCCGTTGAGAGACAAGAAGTGAGCCCACGGTGTCGGTGCGGCTCCTCCGAGGGTCTTGTCCACTGCTTAAGCCATGATGATAGCATAGTCTCCGAGTCGATAACAGCAGTCTCAGAGTCGGTAACTGCACAGTCGGTAACAGCATAATCTTGAAGTCGGTAACACTATAGATTAATTGAAATGCCTTTTGTATTTATAAAAAGCTATGGTGAGTACCTGACTAAGGTGTTAACGTAGAGACCCAAACTCCATGAGTTAGAAGCATGAAATTCGGTACAGGTGTTCTTTAGCTTATGTAGCCACCCACTAAGGAAAGATTTTTCAAAATTCTCTCAGGCAGCTGAGAAATCCTTATCTAAAAAATAAGGAAACTCTTTAGCTTTATTAAAGCGAAACGTAGTTCGCGAGCACAACTGGTTATCTTATACATCGAATGCTTGTAGTGCCGACTACATACATCTGAGTTATCTTACACGATATACACGTCTATACCTGGCCTTATCCTTTGTGATTGTATTGTTTTAATCGCGAGCGTCGCATGACGCTTCGCTAACATGTCGGTTCCAATCGTGTCTGTATTTTGTTTTGGTGATGATTCAGTTAACAGCCGCGTATTGCCGACGACGTTTGGTTGAGCGTATTGTATTTAAACAGGCGTATAATTATATTGTGTGTTGCGTAATTGTAGTACACACGAATACAGTCAAAGTTACAAAAATGACAAAAGTTACAAAAATGTATATATTGATTGACAGACTTTATTGACTTAACATTAAGGTAGAGTTGGTAGAGTATACATTTTTTGTAACTGATCGTATAAATCTTTTTGTACTCGAGTGTAACTACTGTTGTAAAATAAACCGTCGCCTTAGTTGTCGTCATTTTTATACTGGTATTTTAAAATAATTAATAAGAAGCAATTAAAGCTTATTGGAGACTTAACGTAAATAAAAATATCTTGTTCGTTTATCCTGATTACATTATTTTATGTGCATAACCTATTTGATTAGATTTAGTAGGATCTTAGAAGAAATAATATACTTTTTCCCTTGAGCAATATTGAGATCCTGATGACTTTAATAAGTATTTAGTGATAAAATACGTTAATACGTTTCGCTATAAACCATGATAGTGTGGAAATTGATTGAAAAATATTAATATAATTAATTTCATCAATTTAATTTAATTATCTATATACTTCAATAGGTAGTTCCGATCCTGAGTAGCAGTTTCCATTTTAATTGGTTCATGTAAAACAAGTGATAGGTATTTAGAAAATGAATAAGCTGCTGATATAAATGGCTTATCAGAAAATGTCATAAGTTAAATAATGGACTGTAACAACACATGCAACCTGTATATTGAATCAATATATTGATGATGCAAAACATCAAACTTCTTTACTTGAAGCAAATAACAAAAAATAAAAACCGACTCCAATAACAAAAAAAGTCAAAAATAATATAAGAATACACACAACATAACACTTTTTTATGTTAATGTCGGTGCGGATGAACGATGATCATGAGATTCATGGGTTCGAAATTTAAAAAAGTGATGATATTTCTGTATTCTTATAATATTTTTGAATTTTGTCTTTGAAGTCGGTTTATATTTTTTGTTAAATCTTTTTAGTGAATTTAATTCCAGCTTAACAAAGTTACAAGTAAGAATTCAACTAAGGGTCAATACGTACCAATTAAATCTATTAAAAATATTAAATCCTTGCATCATCAGCTCGGCTAATGAATACCAGGCGAAAATACTTGGAAAGCATCAGAAAAAAAATAACAAAATATAAAAACCGACTGCAAAAACACAAAAGAGCCAAAAATAATAATTTGTATAACATTACATTTTTTAAATGGGTTTCCCTTGATTTTCTTAGGATCCCATCATCAGATCCTTACTTTGGTGACAATGGGACCAATTGGGAAGTATACCCTCTCAAACAAAAAAATAATAATTTTAACCGCCTCCGTGGTCTAGTGGTTGAGACCACCGGGTGCTGATCGGGAGGTCCGGGGTTCGATTCCCACTGGTGGCAGAAATTATTCTGCTCGGTTTGGTTGGTGGTAGGGCTTCACTTTGGGCCAAATAACTGATGCAGGCATCCAGTTGATCCATCACATAATATCGCTGCTAGTTTGCGAGAATAGCAATGAAACTAAAAATTTTAGATTTTAGGTAATAGCGTTTTTTTTTTTTATAAATGTTTCAATGCATACCGCAACACATAAATGATTTATTGAGGGTTTGACTTGCGACTCATTAAAGTGAATTTTATCTGAGTATCGAAATACATAAAAATAGTAAAAAAAATTCTTGAAATTATAAAAAAAACTGTCATCCAAGGGGGGTTTCAGACATCAGTCTTTATTCATGACATGCCAATAACTCATGTCATTTAAAAACGACGAATTATCACAAAATATTAAAAAAAAAATCAGAAATTATTGCAATCGAACTCTTAATATGTCGGTATTTATGAGAAACGACCGTGCTTTTACTTTGTTGCCATCGGCACGGAAATACTATTACCGTGCCATCGGCTTAACTGAGATGGGTCTGTATTTATGATTTACTCTAGAGTATTTTGTCTCAAATGCATAATGTTGCTGCCTCTTTCGTCGTTTGGTATACTTAATATTAATAATAATAAGAGTCTTGATCAACATCTTGAGAGACTCTCGCTAGGCGGATGGATCAAGGGCTGATACAGAAGGCGGTAATTCTTGGCACGGCACGAATTGTCAGGAGGTTCCTCATCCTGCAGCCCTAACCACCGGTAGTTTGGGCAATATCTCGCTGCCGATGGACCCGCTAGATGTAGGTTTTTTATAATATTTATATTTTTTATATTTAAGTATATTGTAAAAAATGTATATTTAAGAAAGAAGGCAATTAAAGATCACAATAATAATAAACCCTTTATTGTACAAAAATTGTATGACAATAAGATACAAATATAAAATAGATATATATATGTACAAATCGGCGGCCTTATTGCTAAAAAGCAATCTCTTCCAGGCAACCTTAAGACAGGGAAATAGGAAAAAGGACAATCAAGGGGAAGCGTGCAGAAATAGGAATAAATATTGCTAGGATTTTTATATACTTAGTTTAATTTGACAGAATTTTGAGTTACGTCGATATTCTCGCAAACCAGCGATATACGTGAGTGTATGAGAAATTACATGAAAGAATTTCTTGGCCTCCTTTTCTCGGCAGTAAGCGAGTCAGCACTCCAAGCGAGTGATATGTTCTATCTCTTGCTTGTTTCACTCACACCGAATATTTTCACAGAATTTCGTTTCATGTCTAAAGTATAATAACGTGGGCACTGATTGAAAAATTAACGTCAAAAGCAAATTTAATTAAGGCGACTGAATATTTCGTGCAGGTCACAAAAGTAAGCGTGCCAAAGTGCACCGTCCAAAGTATCAGCACAAAGCCCTGCGCAGCCATGCCCCGAAACAATTTGTTGGGGCCTATTTAATTTTCAGCCGGCAAACAGCTTTAATTAACCAGAAGGGTGTTGCTCCAAACGCTCAAGTGAAAACTTCGAACGGATTTGTAAGAAACTGATTTCACAACAAATATTGTTTGTTGATATTACGGTGGGCTCAGAAGAATGTTTCTTCGCGGGCGATATTTGGTACCCACGTCTAGTAGGGAAAACAACAAGTTCCAAATAATTACGATACACAATAGAAGTTCTTCTAAATTCATTATTGTTAAAAGTAATTTTTAGAACATTCTAGTTTGATTTAATGGTTACTCGAATTGAAAAAAATAAAGTGTCTTTATTGATTGTTGAAAGTGACAGTTGAAAATACTTTTTAGGGTTCCGTAGCCAAATGGCAAAAAACGGAACATAGATTCGTCATGCCTCTCTGTCTGTCCGTCCGTATGTCACAGTCACTTTTTTCCGAAACTATAAGAACTATACTGTTGAAACTTTGTAAGTACATGTATTCTGTTAACCGCATTAAGACTTTCACACTAAAATAGAAAAAAAGCAATAAATTTTGAGGGTTCCCCATACTTAGAACTGAAACTCAAAAAATTTTTTTTCGTCAAACCCATACGTGTGGGATATCTATGGATAGGTCTTCAAATGATAGTGAGGTTTCTAATATAATTTTTTTCTAAACGGAATAGTTTGCGCGAGAGACACTTCCAAAGTGGTAAAATGTGTGGCCCTCCCCCCTGTTACTTCTTTTTAGAAGATAAAACTTAGAAGATTCTTTTTAGAAGATAAGAGAATGATAAAACTAAAAAAATATATGATGTACATTACCATGCAAACTTCCACTGAAAATTGGTTTGAACGAGATCTAGTAAGTAGTTTTTATAATACGTCGTAAATCGTACGGAACACTTCATGGGCGAGTCCGACTCGCACTTGGCCGGTTTTTATATAGGTTCTCGTATGACAAACTTGTCTACGTAATCCTAATCACCGTCACATTATAGTCGGTACACGTGGTTCCTGCAAGATTGGTAGAACTGGCCACCCATAAGAACCACAGATTATGTTGCTCACTTGTGGCACAAATTGTCTGGTCACATAACCTAGTAATTTCATTATCTGTCTTACTATTGAAACCATAATGCATGCACCATTTTGCACCAGCAGCCCCCTTATCCCCATATTCACAACTGTCGGATCGCGGGTTCTTTCGGAAAATCACGTCCCGTCTCGCTTTTATGCGTTGCAGTAAAAAGTGACAATAATAGAGATTTCGTGATTCGATTGTTTTGGAATAGTTGTGAATAAGGGGGCAGAACCAGGCAAGAAAGAGGCAACCACGCAGACGACCAAGTACCGAGTTTCTCTCTGGTAACTTGACTATGTTCTGCTTCTAACAAATACTACAGAAGTAAAAAAATCTGTGCGTTTTTTTCGGATAGCGAAAGTGCAGCTATATGTATTTTTAATCGACTTCAAAAAAGGAGGAGGTTATCAATTCGGTTGTATTTTTTTTATGTTTGTTACCTCATAACTCCGTCATTTTTAAACCGATTTCCAAAATTCTTTTTGTATTTGATAGAATGTACTGCAAGGGTGGTCCCATAGTCACCAAAGTCAGGATCGGATGATGGGATCTTATAGAAAATCGAGGAAAACACTAATTTAATACCAGCTCACCTGGTGAGCTGGTATTAAATTAGGGTTTCTTTCACTAAAAAGATTTCATTCACTAAAAAGTTAAAAATAAAAAATGTTTTACAAAAAATAGAACCGACTTCAAAAACACTGAAAACTTAAAAATAATCTTCTTCTGTATTGAAGTCGGTGACAAATTTTAACACTTTCTAGGAGATCATCGTTTGGTGCCGACTTCAATATAGAAGAAGATTATTTTTAAGTTTTCAGTGTTTTTGAAGTCGGTTCTATTTTTTTAGAGAAGCTTTTGGTCTTCGATTTCTCTGTCTTAGCAAAGATTATTGTGGAAAATGGAGTCACGTGTATTTTTCAAGAACAGAGGAACTCAATAAATCTTTGACGTTATTAACACTCACCACTTAATGCCAAGAGATTTCCTGTAATGAATAGGAAAAAAGTAGGAACATGCATAAAATCTAACAAAGATAACCGTCATCCGTCAATGATATCAGGGTTTAAAACCAATTAATAGATTATCAACTTATGTATAAGCTGGACCCTGAATAACACCTTACGGTCAAGGAACTACTGAGAACAAAGGCGGAATAATCTCTGAAAGAGTTTTCATACAGTCAACCCTAATAAATAAAACATTGACATTATTTTAAATCTTTATAATACAACATTGAAAAAGACGAACTTAATGCCTGAGGCATCCTCTACAAGTCAATCAGTAAAATGTGTGAGAAATCTAAGACGGTGTACGAGTTAAAAGGGTGGACTTAGGTCGAGAAAATTCAAAAATAGGTATTTGTAAAATGTATTGCTGTCACGCCAGGTGCTCGAAAAACCGAACTGACTGCGTAGAGACAACTGCAGCTCGGACCGAAAATATATGTATCGTAGTGCCCTGTTTTCTCCACAAAAACTCGACCGGTTTTTTAGCATTAAAAATTAAAGAAAGAGTTTGATTGTGTTTCTGTTTCGATTTTTTCATATAATCTCCTCAAATTTGTTTGCTGGATGTTTTAATGGCAGAAAATTAGACTAATTCGTTAGGTTGTGAAGACTTAAATCTCTATTAATAAAAAAAGAAAACTCAGGAACATGTTGATATGTATGGGAAGAGGGCCCGTATGATTTCCTCTTAATGATAAAAAAGGCATGAGTATTGTTCAATCTAATCAAACCAATAAATAAACGTGCTAATATTACGAGTATAAATGTGAAAGTGTGGATGTTTGTTACTCAATCACGCAAAAACGGCTTAACGGATTTGGATGAAATTTGGCATGCATGTAGCCTTTGACATGGAAAAGAACATAGGCTACCTTTTATCCCGATTCCTTAAGTAGTTTCTGAGGGAAAATTGAAATAGTTAACGAGCGAAGCTTAAGACCCAATTCTGAAGTCCACGCAGACGAAGTTGCGGGCGGAATCTAGTAAGTAAATAAAATAGTCAATGCAAAAATTTAAAGGTAAATTCCATTGACGTATATTAACTAGACAAGCTGTTGCGAACAAAAATTGTGCCACGACGCGAGGCAGCGCTGGGTGGGCGTGGACAGTAGCGTACTCGCTCGCTCGTATGATAGTAAAAGAGACAGCAAAACTAAGGTCAAGCGTTCAAAGTTAAGGCGGTCGAGCGTAGATCGCAGTTCGGAAACCATTTTCATTTGTTTTAATCAATATAATATATAATTAGTCAGTAATACAAACCTTAAATACAAAACCAATATTCATACGTTCTAACAACAGTGTTTTCAATTGTCACACTAAAGTTTTAAAACATATTTTACGCAAAATTTGCAATACAATCTTCACGGCAACTCGGCTACTTATCACGATCGCCCGCGATCGACTAACTCAACTGGTGCCGATCGGCTCCAGTTGACTGGCTGAATTTCCCTGTACCGGACAGCGCGTCTAGTTAATATACGTCAATGGTAAATTCTAATAAATTTTCACCAGTTTGTGAAGCTAAGAAGTTCATTTTTAATGAGTTTTGAGGTGCAATCCTACGACTGACTGGTCTTAAAATTAACTTTGTATTACATCATAACACGGCCTAAGTTGAGATGAGATACGCGGCGGAATTCACATTACACGTGTTTCGACCTTAACGGCAAACTACCGCGGTCTGTCAGCGTTGTTGCGCCAAACGCTTACCTTATTAGTGCATTTGCCGCGCGGATCTACTGACAAAGCGTGTCAGATCCGTCATTGCGCTGACTACGGACGCCGCGCAGTTTGCTGTGCGTGACGCAAACTAATGCTGACACGTCGCTCCGTCATGTTTCTAAGTGGACAGATGACGTATATTGATTTACGCCTCCGTTTCTGGACCGGCGTTTGCATAATAATACGATTTGGGAGATGGCCACTCACTTCACTTGGATACGTTATATTGAAAGAGATTGATATCGGTAATTAACAACTTTACCCGGTGATAGCTTACGTTCAGAACGAAAACATAAAAGCCCTTATTGACAATCAGAAAGTTTATTTACAATTATTAAGTATTCGATTAGGTACTCGAAGTAAATTTACTTAAATTGGTGTTGTACGTATAATGATAACTCGGCGGTTATTTTACACGTTATCTAGAATAAATAACAAAAGCAGTTGTTGAACTTACTTTTCCTTGAATAAATGGCGTAAGTATGACAATTATGTTTAAAGTTACTGCATACCGTAGACATGAATTTAAATAGATTCCGCGAGTATATGTACCTACCTACTTCGCGTATCGAATGAACAGCAATACTACTACTTTTTTGATTTAGTCCATGCTATCGTCACCGGGCATCAACCGACACTTTTTTTTTATTGCAGAAAGTTGGCAAACAAGCAAACTGCCCACCTGATGGTCTGAAGTGGTAACAGTCACCAATAATACATGTGGCTCTTGTGAGATTCGCAGCAAAACTGCAACCCCCGCAAGAACCACAGTGTACGTTGCCAACTTGTGACACAAGATGTAAAGTCACAGTACCCAGTAATTTCACTACCATATCTTACCCTTCAAACCGGAACACAGCAATGCAAGCACTGCTGCTTTGCGGCAGAAATAGGTAAGACGGAGGTACCTAAGCAGACGACCCTGGTACAGAGTCTCCCTCCAGTACTTATAAAAATGCCTCATTATACCGTACTGAACTGACAGACTTTAAAAAACGACCAAAACGATGGTAATTTTTTAAGTTGAAAGAAAAAGTGACACGCATGGCTTTTATTCTGATGGACGGATAGGCGTTATCCAGCTGGATCAATGTCTACGCCGCTGACCTAGCCCGGATTATTAACAAAATAATCTTTTTAACCGACTTCAAAAAAGGAGGAGGTTCTCAATTCGATGCGTATGTTTTTTTTTGTGTATGTTACGCGATTACGCCGCCAATTGTGGACCAATTTTCAATTTTTTTTGTAATCGATAGAGTAAGCTCCAAGAGTGGTCTTATGGTCACCAAAGTTAGGATCTGATGATGGGATCCCATGAAAATCGAGGAAAACCCTTAAATTTTAAGGTGTGTCCAACGTGTTTCGTATGTATATTACGCGATTACTTCGCCAACTGTGGACCGATTTTCAAAATTCTTTTTGTATTCGATACTCCTGGAGTGGTCCCAAGGTCACCAAAGTCAAGATCTGATCATGGGATGCCATGAAAATCGAGGGAAACGCTAATGGTATTAAATTAGGGTTTCTTTCACTAAAAAGATTGCATTCACTAAAAAGTTAAAAATAAAAAATATTTTACAAAAAATAAAAACCGACTTCAAAAACACTGAAAAGTTAAAAATAATATAAGAATAGGTACAGATAACATCAGACTTCTATATTGAAGTCGGTGCCAAATTTTAAGACTTTCTAGGAGATCATCGTTTGGCGCCGACTTCAATATAGAAGTGTGATGTTGTCTGTACCTATTCTTATATTATTTTTAACTTTTCAGTGTTTTTGAAGTCGGGTTTTTATTTATTGTAAAATATTTTTTATTGTCTTTAACTTCGTATAGCTTAACGGCCTGAGCTATAAAAAACAAATAGAAACAGAAAACGAATTGTATTATACTCGTATAAATTTTACTGAAACTCTTCACAGAGCTTCTGGCAGCTTTTCACTATTCCTGTTAAATTAGAGACCCCAAGTTTGTTACAATTTACACCCGACTGCGAGATGTGAGATACTGCTAGGTGCGTAAAGGATTCACTCATCTCAACCATTAAATAACCTAGGCAACGTTGGTTTCTCCACGAAAATTGGACTAGAGCTCTCCCACCGCGTTAGCTCAGGTGAGGTTGACATGAGACACGTAAGGTGATATATAAAACCCCTTGCAGCTCTTGCCAAGTGTAGTCCTAGGTTATGATATATGATAGTATCGTTTTCTTTGAATATCACTTTATTTCCATTCTCTATCAGCTGACTCACCGAGAGCAAATTTGTTGTCAAATCTGTTACACACAATACATTGGAAACTGTGATGTCATACTCCCCACCGTTCACGACAGTCACGATGTTGACATCACCTGAGCACAATACTGGAACACTGGTCTGATTTGCAATAATAATTTCATTCGTGTCACACTGATGTGATGGGTTCTTGATTAAGTCTCGTCTCGCTGTCATATGTTTACTGGCACCGCTATCACCGTACCAATTGTTTTTGTTAAACTTTCCAGTCAGAAATATTGCACTAAAAGCATTTGTTGATTGTTTTCTTTTGTTTTTATCTAAATTTGGACATTGATTTTTGTAGTGGCCTATTTATTTGCAATTATAGCATTTTATCACTTTGAAAGCTTTCGAATCTGACATTTGTTTGACCCCGTAATGACCGCCATGTTTGGTTTCTCTATGCGATCTTTTCACTATGAACGCGTTCTGTGAAACGGAAACGGTACCTAAGTCTAAACCCATATCCATCAATTTTGTTTTGATAATATCGGCGGTTATGTCGATTCCAGAGTGTTCAATGGCCATGAGCATCGGAGCATACCTTTCTGGTAGTCCAGCTAACATCAATGCACCAATCCACTCATCTGTTAATTTAAAACCTGTTCCTCGCAGTCGTTGTCCAGTTTCTACGATTTGAGTCACGTAGTTCGTCATAGAATCGCAGTTTTCTAGGCGAATATTGATGAGATTTCGAAGTAAGCTGATTTTTCTCATATGACCCGAATCATCAAACATATTTTTCAATAATGTAGTCCATAGATCATATGTTGTAACTGCCTGCTTTATATGAACATAAAGCGATGGATCTATTGTCAGGATTAACTTTGCTTTAGCCTTCGAGTCTTCAGTCTTCTCATTTGTAGTCGCAGATGCCGATAACTGTGTTGTAATAGCGTCCGCCATACCTTCTAACACCAGCACATTTGACGCCGCAAAAGACCAATCATCATAATTTTCACGACCCCTCAGCTTTGGAACATTTGTAATATAGTTCGTCGACATTATTTTCACTAACACGCACGAAAAATAGAAGCTTTTAGGTATAAGGAGACTGGGCTCATAACCTAATAAAAAACGTGGTTTGCGGTTGCAATCAGACAGGTTTATTTTTTTTTATAAAAACACAGATAACATAGACAACAAAAGCTTAACAAGAATGCCTACAGATGGCGTTATCATTTATTATTTTGGTACCTATTTTAACAAAAAATACACAACAGAGTAGCTCTTGGTCTTCGTGTCATCTTGGTTATACCACCAAACGTTGCAAACAAGCACGTCACCTGACGATAAGTGATCACCACCGCGTATGGACACTTGTAACACCATTGGCATCACTCGCACGTTGCCAACCCTAAAGAAATACCTCTTCACGGCTTTTTGAAAAACCCAATGTCTTTATTGAAATGGTAAATGATGGTAAGCCCGAAGATGAAAACGAGCTACATCCTGACTCGTCAGCAACTGAGAAACCGGCTATCGTACCTCTTATTGTCGGAACACAACAATTTGATCAATATTCTTATATAGCAACTGAAGCGCTATTACCAAACAAATCAAACATAAATACTTCTGCCCTCATAGGAAATCGAACTCCGGACTTTAATATCAATACCGGATGGTCTCAACTACAAGACCACGGAGGCAGCTAGCCCGTTTTGAAGCAGGACCCGAATTTTGTAGGATTATTCAAACAAGCAAACTGATTTTTTTACTATAGAACCAAATCAAGGGTATTCCTAATGCACCAACTATGTATGCACAACTAGTTGTGCTATCCCGAAATGTGTTCCTGTTGACACAACTACGCACAACTAAGCACAACTATTTTACTGTAACGATTCCTTGTGACACAACTAAGTACTGTCGAATGAGAAATAGGAAAAAAATACGATTATCACAAACCTTTTCAGATATTGATAATGATATTAGCCGCTTCTGTCATATTTCCGTGCATATTATTATGCTTGTAAATCCCGCTCGTAAGCATTTTTGTCTTTGTCAGAAGATGAAGATCTTAGATTTGCCAAAAAAGGCTAAATAATAGGAGTTTAAGCCGCGGGCATTCGATTTTTGAATTATCCTATTGACACAACTTAGTGCGCATACACAGTTGGGCTATAAGGAAAACGTGACCAATCATGAAATCGCGAAAAATTCAGCTATTTCATACAAATGTTCAAAATCCACTGAACTTGGTTATGGTATGGAGCAGCTAGTTTTTTTGCGATATCAAAATTGGTCCCATAGTTAAAGTTGATCAATTTGCTTTCTTGGTTCCTTCTTCAAAAGTAACCCTTTATAACACGAATCATCAATGACACATAAATAAAACAGGCACATAGTTTAAAAAGGTTAGAACTGATAAGGAGCTTACTGTAAATTCAGTAACAATACGTTAATATAAGAGTATATTCAGATAATACATATTGTACTCGTAATTGCAATACCTAGTGCACGTGACCACATCGTTACGTCCAAGTTGAACAATAGACGAAGAATGAAATTGGTTCTTTCCTGAGTGGAGCATGCAAGTGATCGCGCCATTTATTGCGTCTCAGATAGTGCAAGTTTCAGATACGAGCGCTAAGGCTCGAGACAGTTCTTTTACAAGTTTCAAATGTCCAGCTACCGCAGTGCCCTATCCAATTCGCTACGAGAAATAATGAAATTATAGAAAGATATGAGTATGTATAAGTGTTTTAAATAAAAAACGCGATTCTCTAACAATACAGAAATGATTTGAAATCATAAAAAATAATTTTTAACCGACTTTGAAAAGAAGGGGGTTCTATGTTCGACTGTATCTATTTTTTATGTATGTTCTCACCGATTACTCCGCACATTTGTGAGCTGATTTTAAAAATTCTTTTTGTAATCGAAAGATACTCCAGAGGTGGTCCCATTCTCACCATGCTATAATCTAAAAATCTAATACGCATATAATAAATTTGCTAATTACAATAATAATAATAAAAATATTATTGTAATTAGCAAATTTATTTTTAAAACACCAAACTTTACCGACTTTAAAACACCAAAAAGTCATAAATAATATACAGAATTATATAAGTCAAGAGGTTATTGAGACCATCTTACTGAACATCTTTCTCCACGAGAGTCATACTGAAACGCGGAAAAAACGGCTGCTCCATACATAATATTATGTATAAATGATGATAAGGCCGTCGGTGGCGCTGTCGACTCGGCACTCGCCTTCCAATCGGGAGGCCCGTCCGAGACCGCCATGTAGTATCAATGTGTTTTTCGCTTTTCAAATTTCATAATTATGTACATTTGTCTGACGCTCCTACGGTGAAGGAAAACATCGTGAGGCAACCTGCATACATCTGGTGTATTCAATGGTGTATGTGAAGTCGACCAATCTGCACTGGGCCAGCGTGGTTGACTAAGGCCTGATCATCCTAACATAGGGTAGGCTCGAGCCCCTCGGTGGGGACGTATATGAGCTGTGATGATGATGAAGGCCGAAGATTGAAAACTTCTGCTTTCACGGGGAATTAAGCTTTTGGCCCCAGACCAATAGCGGGTGGTCTCAACCACTAGACCACGAACGCGGTTTGATAGGTTTTTTCTTTGAAGGACCTATGCTGTTAGCCGCAGATGGCTGTTGCCTTACAGCTTCACCTTGATTATTCAAAAGAAGGCGAGACCTTTGGTGGGTCCTCAAGCCTCGTTTGGCTTACCTAACCTGGTGGATTTCTAGCTTAGAGAGGCATCACCACGGGGGTGTCCCGCTCTCTGAGTAGAGTCACCAGGCGGTTATAGCCGGTGCGGGGAGCGGCTGCAACGCGAGCGCGCCTCTCGGACGCTAGAGTTCGCCGTGTAGTGGAGGGTGCGGTTTGATAGGTCTAAAACTTTTATATAAAGCCGCTAATTTTTATACTACGATGTCAGGGTGTGTCCAAAGTGTATAAAGGGCCAGTTTGATCGTTGAACAAACACTTAATTAATAACAATTTTTTTGGAACACCTAATGTAAGATTTTTTCGGATTATGTTACGATTTCAATTCGAAGAGTTGAAAAATCTTCGTTCTCTGTTATTAAGGGATTCACATTTTTGTTATTTGATACGATTTGACTATGTTTGTATAGCATATTGTCGGGATCAAACAATCAAACACCGAAGAAAATGCTTCAATTCACATCTTTTTATTAGTTATATGGAATCAATAATAATTGTCTTCTTTCAAAATATCTATTTCTTCTTTTGAACTGGTAAGAAGGTCGTGACACTAGAGTACACACTATATTTGATATATAATGTTGCTGACATATACTCGTATAACAGAGTTTGGGTTCACCGTCTACAGAAAAAAATATTTTACAAAAAATAAAAACCGACTTCAAAAACACTGAAAAGTTAAAACTAATATAAGAATATACAGCATCACACTTCTATTCTAATGTCGGTGCCAAACGATGATCTCCTAGAAAGTTTTAAAATTTGGCACCGACTTCAATATAGAAGTGTGATGTTGTATTCTCATATTATTTTTAACTTTTCAAAGTTTTTGAAGTCGGTTTTTATTTTTGTAGTAAGCTGGCATTAAATTCAGGTCCAAGATCAGGTCAGGTCAGGCAAGTCCAAAAATTAAAGATCCTTCCATCATCAGATCTTGACTTTGGTAACCTTGAAACGATCACAGAAGTATAGTGTGGACCTCGATCTAGTAAAAAAATTTAGGTAGTTAAAATCAGTTCATCAACGTATTAACTACAACGCCAAGACACGGATAAAGACGTATGCATTTGTAATAACGTAAGTCTATTTATGAACCTAATATTTTGCTTAAGTTGAGTTTAGTTTTAACGTCAAATAACAAATAATATAGGTAAACTTACTGAGCTGCACTTGAATAAAAATCTGCAGGGAATAAATCCCCAAGAAGCTTCAGAGAACCATTATCATGGCACAAGCCTCATACTTACTGGTTCACGGAAAAGCGATTAATCTAAAATAAGGAAGGATACCATTTTACTAGAGAGTCAAAGGCAGATCAAAGTGCTCTTAATGGAATGAGCTATTAGCCTTAACTGTTTGATCGACTATGCAACTATTTGCTTATTTCGAAGTTTACAAACTTAATTGGCGTGTTTTTACCATATTTCTACTGCTCTTGCCGTTTTGCATGAATTTAAGTGTAACTTGCTTTTTAAGGTTAATTGATCGGTGGCTTACATTGAAGTGTATGCGTTATTAGTCAAATCAGATTCAAAAGCATTAAAGCACATACATATTGTTTCATCAATTAATATTAAAGTTTAGGTACGTCTTGTATACTAGCTATTATTGGTAATTTTTTTTTTCACAAAATGAAATACGTCGTCTTGAAGGCATGATTTCTCAGGAAATCTACCCTTTCACGGCGGTTTATTGTATGGTAATATAGTTGTAACTGTATAGTTTCTAATGTCGCTTAAGCACTGTGATCGAATGAAAACGTTACTTTTTACTACGTTCTAATTTGTTTTTAAAAATTTAATTACAAAACAGTAAAATGTATTTTCACATTTTCTCGATTCAAAATGCACGTCTAAGAGTACCTTCATACTGCTGCTGGTTGAATCCAGTCGACATCGGGCCGATGTCGGATAGTGAGCGTCGTTTTGTTAAGACAAAATCTAACCGTTTCAGACGTGCCGGCTAAATCTATCCGAACGTCGTCAGGCCGACAGCCTATTGTCGGGTACCTGCCGCCGGCTACGCTTACTAGACCATCCGACGTCGGTTATCGTGTTGCCTTCGGTCGTTGGGATATGGAGTGTTATTTACGCGTACAGTGTCGGACCGACAGTCAGTGAAGTACGTATTTACGAGTATTATTACGATAGTAATTTGGCGCAATGACGGAATAAATTGATACTGCAATTTTAATTACATTGGTGAAATGTCAACCCATTTTATGGGAGAAAACAGTAAAAACATAATTATAAAATATTAACAACTATTTACATTTTTATTAAATATATTTCATTTTAGACATTTGCCAACTGACTTAGTCCGATTTCTTTAGAAAATAAGAAGCGAATATTTTTCTAACACATTAGCTGTAGTTACTCCACGAACTGTTAGCGCGCCAGGTAATTATTTATAATTCTCTTTATTACGCATAGTAACTTACACTAGGAAATTTTAACAGATAATGTACACAAAGGTGGACTTATCTCTCATAGATTCTTTAAGTCCAACCACAGTGAGAGTGTGATCAATTTTGTAACCATTTCTTTCTCGGCTAAAAATTTGAAAGACAACACCAGCTTTTACTATATCTGCAGCAAAATAAGGTGTTAAATTTATATCTCGGTCATCTCGGTAAAACATTCTCACTCATAACTCTCATAAGACAAGACGCTGAATGTGCATTCAACCAACATAGCGGCAGGCTTAAACAGTAATCGAAATCCCTCTTACTTATTCTCAAATTATTTCTACCAAAAGATTGAAATAGACGCTTGTGTAAAGCAAATGCTTCATCAGCGACATCTAAGGTCTTTAACGGCACCGTGCGCTGAAGTTAATATGAGCGTCCGTCTGAGGAGGAAATCGGCCAGCCCCCTTACTATTATCGCTTAAAACAGTATTAAAACAATAATGAGAGCGAGGCGGCGCTATACGTTGCAATAGATGTATCTCTATTTTAAAAATGTTCGAAGCGATTATGGTAAGGCTACCTGTAGGGTTACTCTTGAACCGAATCCGATCGATCGGCATTGAGATTGTGATTTTTTGTACGCTTTTTTTTGCGCATTGGCTCGAAATTGACCCCGTATTGTGTGGATTTTGGATGAACCAAACTCGGTATTATTAAATTTTCTCAAAATATGGATCCAATTTGTTGCTAGTGATGTTACACAAGCGTACGAAAAATCACAATCCCAATGACGATCTATCGGAATTGGTTCAAAAGTAACCCTCCTGTGGGGCTAGCACGCAGGAGAATCGAAAATCGAATCGAAATCGGAATCGAGGAGTTTGTATGGCAATTTTATTAGCGCCACACGGTGAGTAGCAGAACTAATAAAATTGCCATACAAACTCCTCGATTCGGATTTCGGTCAGCTGATTTCAACCGGTACGTGTGTAGCAACACTATTGGGAAAACCTTAATGTTATTTATTATTATTATTTTGATTCGCAGTTGTTTTAAAATATTTTACAGAGTGGTCTTTGGATTTTTTGTATCGAGTAATTTTTTTCAATTATTTATCTTAATGAATGTTGAGGTAATACGTTCAACAATGTCATAATAATATATGAATTTGAAAACTACACTACATATTTTATATTTGTAGAGGTACAGCAAATCGAAATTTTAAATTAAAATGACTCAAACCAAACCATTAAAAGCGACAGAAATAAAAACGTTATTATCAAAGCAAATCGAGGATAAAGACAAAGGTAAAAAGACGAGGTAGGTAAAAAGTAACAAAACTTCTCAAGTCAAAATAATTAGGTCAATACTTTCGGGTGTACCTATTTCAACGAAATAGAATGCCCGGTCCATCGGAAACCCATAAATATTTCAAGCATTACACTATGAAATTCGAAAGTGCTATCGAATTACAAAGCGGGAATCCGTACTAATAGAGCCATATCTCCTAAGGCATAATCGATATTCCCGGCATCAAAGATGTGATCTTAAGTCTTCAATCTGAATTTGAATCGAGCCCAGGGTTGGGTGGAAAACGCCTTTAAAGTAGGGGTGTATTGTGCGACACGTCGACATTAGAGAGTCTACGTAGGCTGTATTCAGACGTCCTGCAGCCTCAGAGGCCCATTGTGCCGGCCCTTTTACGACTTTGAATTTAATTTGAGCTGCTTTTACATTTTACCTTTAGTTGAGTAAGAAAAGATTGGAATGGATGCCGTACTATAACAGAGTAAAACGAAAGAGAGAAATAAAATTAACTTTGGCGTGCTAACATATCGTACATTTTATTTAACAATGTTGCTATGCGTGTCTAAAATGACAGAGACATAATATTGAGAGCTGGAGGATTTCTTCTCTGCATATTCCTAAGCCTATTATTACAAGAGATTCGATGTCTCTTGAAATTCAGTTATCTTGATATTGCACCTCTGAATTGCCTCGATACACTCATTAATTAAAGGCATCGTGGGAATAACCTATCATTTCTAGCTTGCTCTTTGATTTTCTCAATCGTTTGCGGTTTTGTGTCCTTTTTAACCGACTTCAAAAAAGGAGGAGGTTATAAATTCTATGCGTATGTTTTTTTGCGTGTATGTATGTGTATACGCGATTACGCCGCCAATTGTGGATCGATTTTCAAAACTCTTTTTGTGTTCAATAGAGTATACTCCTGTGGTGGTCCCATTGTCATCAAAGTCAGGATCTGATGATGGGATCCCAGGAAAATGAAGGGATTAAATTTTATAGGTACGTTCAACGTGTTTCATGTTTCTTCCGAAGCTATTCAGGTATTTAAGTCTGGTAGTCATAAACCGTGTTGAAGGATCCTTAACTTTAAGAAGTTAGATATTTTTAAATACAATAGGTACGTATTGACACTTTGTCGTATACTTCAGTTATCTATTTAGTTAAGATAAAAATAATAAATCAAGATAAAAATATTTTTTTTACAAAAAATATGAACCGATTTCGAAAATACTGAAAGTTAAAAATATAAAAATAGGTACAGACAACATCACATTTCTATATTGAAGTCGGTGCCAAACGATAACCTCCTAAAAAGCCTTTAAACTTGGCCCACTTCAGTATAGAAATGTGCTGTTGTCTGTACCTATTCTTATATTATTTTTAACTTTTCAGTATTTTTGAAGTGGGTCCCTATTTTTTGTAAAAAATTATTATTTCTTCCGCATTATTTTTCGCCGCAAAGCAGCAGTGCTTGCATTGCTGTGTTCCAGTTAGAAGGGCAGCAGCAGCAGCATATAGCAGTGAAATTACTGGGTACTGTGACTTTACATCTGGTGTCACAATTTGGCAAGGTACACTGTGGTTCTTGTGGGGGTTGCAGTTTTGATGCGAATCTCACAAGAGCCACATAATTATTATAGGTGACTGTTACCACTTACCATCAGGTGGGCAGTTTGCTTGTTTGCCAACTTTCTGCAATAAAAAAAAAGTTTCTTGAATTCGGTTTTTATTTTTTATAAAAAAATCTTTCATCAAAACAATCACGTGCTATTCCTTTTCAAATATTTTACTTTTTAATTTTTTGGCCTAGGTAGGTGTCTATCTCTTTTATTATTCTCTATTGCTAAAGCCCCGAGCTCTGCATCTCCTTTTTCTCATTGCATGTGGCACATTAGTGTAATATTTAAATTATTAAAATTTGTAGATATGTGAAATTAAAAATTAAACGCAAGTCAGTCGCTAGTTTAGTTAACTTTACAAACGTACAATATACTTTCAAAAGAAAGCGAGTGAAACAAAAGCGCATGCCCACACAATTAACCGCCGTTTAGTTTTAAATTAACCGTTAAATATTTCCTTACAACGCGTCTCTCTAAATTTAAATGTAAGTAACAAAGCGCGAAAATGAACAAAAGGGTAACAAACGAACAGTAATCACTTTAAAAATAGATCAATAACGCTTCCTCGGTGGAGAAACGCGACATTGAAAGAACAAAGTGGCCACTGATTTGTGGTTGTGCCATCGTCGCATTCAGTGTCTCATTCCTAGAGTAAATGCATACATAGGTTAGCTACCGCTGAACATAAACATTTTGCTTTCAATGCTCTATATTCCACTTTATTTATCATGCATTAAGATTAATAATGCTTGAATAATGAAAGAGATGCAGAAATATGCATTTCAATTTTTGACAAGTAGAGTCAACAATTAACTAGTAGAGAGCATAATATTACGGAACTTTCTTCGAAAAACCAACACAAATGCGATTTAGCACAATGAAAATCAGGTAAGAGGCATTTATTTATTTTACGTGCATGAAATAGTACATTGTTACCCTAGGGGTGAAAGTAACTTATTTAGTCCCGAGACGGTGTTTGGCGCCCGAGCGTAGCGAGGGCACCAAGAGTTCGAGGGACTAAATAAGTCTTTAACCCGAGGTAAACACTGTGCTTTTCATTACGAATACAAGGAAAGTAAAAATAAAAAAAAATAACTAAAGAAAAAACGTGTAAATTTTATTTTACATAAATCAACAACTTCTACTTTAGCCCGCTTTTTCTTATAAAATCAGACGTTAACTCCATACCTGAATCAGATGAACTCATTGTGCTAATTATTATACACACAAATATAATTAACAGTTAATACAAATCTCTGCTATATGGAAGTATTAACAAAACTCTACAAATGGAAAAAACAAATGAAGATCGCATTGCCGCTTTCCCGCTCATTTTGTCTGTGGCCGGCCAGCTATTCAGCCATTATTTTTCATTTTCATAATTTAAAAAATGGTAAATATTTTGCCCAAATCTATGTTATTTTAAAGAAATAGTTGAAAATAAATTATAATAAAGTCATTTAAAAAATATATTCTTTTAATACTTAACATTGTTATTTCAATTTTACACCGCGCTGTAAATGAGTGGCTGTATAGAAAGTCGGAACATGGTTCAATAAAAATGTGAACATAAAACTAGTTTCTTTTTTAAAATTTGTCAGCAGCTGTCAGTTGAAAGTGATTCTCCCTAGGGCTGAAAAGTATTACTTTCAACCCGCTCCTCAGGCAACTTCAGACCTATTTTCAGAGTATGAGTAATGAAAAATATTTAATGTGGTTTAGTAATATGACGATGCAGCTTGAAATTCCATACGCAAAGTCCTGCAACCGCAATAAAATTGCTGTTGACATTTTTGAATTTATTGTAATTATTTTTCGTTCGCAAATTGTATTTCTGAATTATTATCATAGAAAAACATCTCGAGTAAAATATTCGAGCTTTTACGACTTTATGTTAGGTCATACATAGTGTATTATTGATAGGAGTAGGTAAGTGGAAAGTAATAAAAGTATAAAGAAAAGTACCCTTTACTGGATGTGGAATGCTTTTCTGACAGGTATTATGTAAGACAGTCTCTGCAGTGTGACGTAAACCCACTAAAATAATATCTATTTCAGTCTTATTCATAGTTGTAGCGATCCAAGTATCCAGGACAGTCAGGCCAGCCGTAATGCCTGTGGGGTATTTCTTGACGGGGACACTTATAATTACACACATCTGGAGCATCTTTAACACGTAAGCTATAACTAGGGTTGTCATGGAAGGCGGCCTGCAGCGCTGAAGCAGAGCAGCTTGTGTCTTTTCTCCGCTTCCTCTCTCCTACTTCCTTCGGCAAAATAAAAAATAATTATTTTGAAGAGAAAGTTCATGTCGCGCTGTGGCTTGAAACTAGAGGGTACCTTTAGCATTTCAGAGACATGAAGCTGGAAATAATGATATTAATTGATCTTTATACGATGTGTGGCTTACAAAACAAACAGGACCTGGCAGATAGGAATAAACCTACGCATAGATAGACGGTAAACACACATTTCTGACGTGCAGAGCAAAAAGAGCAAGCTGGCTTGCTCCCAACCGACTGTACTGGTGGCTTGTTTCATGCGTCACATTAATTAACTATCAGATACAATCTCGGTCTCCTCCTAGGCATTTGCTGTACAAAATAATAATCCTTGATATTTACTATAATTCACTGAGCAAACCAATTCAAATAATAATGATAGAATTCGTCAATTATAAAGTTCAAACATTGATTTCTGTAAATTGCTGTTATAACAATTACATTAAATCCAATTAATTTAATTTTTGGTATATCTATAAATACCATCAAATATTTTAATTATGTCAAATAGTGGATTGATAATATTATAATAACATATTTGTCTATTCATTGAATTCGAAGCACAATATTCGGTGGGAAATCAAGAGGTTCAGTGAATTTATTTGTACTTCCAACATTGAGATGGCTATCGTTTTTCATTCGTAGCCAATCAATGGGCATTACAAACTCGCAATTGGCCCTCAGACGCAGTAAATCAGAATCGTCGCGAAAGTCAGGAACATGTGTCTCAATAACGCCTTACGGTTGCGATATACTTAGCGCAAATAGAGAATGACCCAGCGTCCTTATCGCCCGAGCGTAAAGTCCAAAATACAGTTGCACTAGGAACGCTTGAAATAGTAGAGAGAAAAGCAGTAAGATTGGATTCAGTATTGCCGTATAAAAATGTAGTGTGTCAACCGGATCAATAGTTGAGAAAAATGAACGCCATTGTATTCTTGGTGTAACAATGCTGTCCTTTCTTACGACGTGGAATGGACTAGCTATTGAGACAGGCGTGTGTGAGACTCTCTCCCTGTTGAGTGCGAGGCATACCCACTAAACCAACCTCGATGTCCATCTAGTCCATAGTCGGAGTGATCCGGGATCTGGGTAACCCCGATTCTCTGGACCACCACGGGACAGCTAGCTACGGGCCGGGCCTAAGCGCCTGTGGGGATATTACTCTGAACTTGGGAGTAGACAATTTGTGACGAGATGGCGAGTTGTTGAGGAGTCCAGGTGAGTCCTCGTTTCCACCTTCACCCTTAACGTCACTTAATATCAGGTGAGACAAAGGTCAATAATTTCCCTGTCGTATACAGGGTAAATTGTGAGGTACCGGCAACCTCGCAGGATTAGATAGCTAACATCATTAACTACAACGTTTATTTAACTAGTTTTAAAATAACTCAATACACTGAACAAAAATTAATTTACGTCTTTATTGTACTGTCGTGACATTGATAAGTCTATGTTTCATTTATAAACGACGACGGAAGACAACGCTACGCTCGCGCGCTATGCGCGTAGAGTTAGTAAACATTCTAGAGGTATATTAAATGAATATTAATAATATTTTTTGTATGAAAGTAAAATCTAACGAATTATCAAAAGTCGTAGAACAAACGTTGTAGTTAATGATGCTAGCTATCTAATCCTGCGATGTTGCCGGTACCTCAAAATTAACCCTGTATAAAAAAATATTTGAAAATCTCACAGAAACTACATGTCGACATCGCAATGTAACTACTTTTCATCAGTTGGGAAGGTTACACCTGATGGTAAGTATAATAACTATATCCTATTTTTCTCTGAATTTGTTTTCTGGAGATAGAATTTTGACGTATCTTGTATGGATCTAATGACAAATTCCTAAACAACATCCTAAACTATTTGGTGAACACAGTATAGGTCCTGATATGCGGAGCTACGCATACCTGTGACACGTTCGGCACAACCACATGCCAAATCTATTGGGTTTTTATATTCCGTGGGCTTAGTCTAGAGTTTTCCAATTCAGAGTAATTGTTTATTTTAGTCTCCTAAGACGATTTTATTCTTCAATACTATGAACCCACAACTCCTGGTTAGTTTTGGGTAATATATCAAGAAGCAATCAAAATTCGCTATCCTAGGCTACAAGTGGAAATTCAATAATAACATAACTTACATACCGACTCACTTAACTCGATTAATGCTGCATGTGTTTGAAAAATAATTTCGTCTTCGTAATTTGTTTGAAATTGACAGAAACAGAATTGTTCTTAATGTGATAGCGTTAATCCTTATTAGTGAGTGGTGTCAATTGAAGAGACGGTCTTTTCTGGAACGTTCAAAACACAGCAATCGATCAAGACCAATTGATTGTTTAATGCAATTTAATTGTCAATGGAAAGAAGTATTTTGTTGAATTTGAACTACAAACAATAATAATATGGAGGTTACTTAAGATAACGCATTGGTATATTTTCATTAATTTGCTTATAAAATATTTCTCAATATGTTTATAAAAATAACTCTAAATTTAAGACATTGCCTGATTTTGTGACAATAAAACAAATAAAGAAACCGGCCAAGTCCGAGTCGGACTCGCCCATGAAGGGTTCCGTACGATTTATGACGTATTAAAAAAACTACTTACAGATCTCGTTCAAACCAATTTTCGGTGGATGTTTACATGGTAATGTACATCATATATTTTTTTTAGTTATATTATTCGCTTATTTTAGAAGTTACAGGGGGGGGGGGGGGGACACCCATTTTACCACTTTGGAAGTGTCTCTCGCGCAAACTATTCGGTTTAGAAAAAAATGATATTAGAAACCTCAATATAATTTTTGAAGACCTATCCATAGATACCCACACGTATATGGGTTTGATGAAAAAACTTTTTTTGGGTTTCAGTTCTATGTATGGAGAACCCCTTTTCTTTCTATTTTTGTGTGAAAATCTTAATGCTTACTTACCAAGTTTCAACAGTGTAGTTCTTATAGTTTCGGAGAAAAGTGGCTGTGACATACGGACGGACAGACAGACATGATGAATCTATAAGAGTTCCGTTCTTTGCCATTTGGCTACGGAACCCTAAAAACAATAAAGTTATCGGAAAAAATGAAAAATATATAGATGAAAAATCAACAATAGGCACCATATTAAGCACAAACTGTTTTAAAGAACTATCATCGGTCTAAACGTATTCAGATAAAACCTTGATTGACTGTGCAGACAAACTATTTCGTTGAAATGTCGCGCAGACTATGATTGAACTTTGGTTGAATTTCGACTGTACAATTTCAGTGTTGCTTGCAACTAGATACCGAGACGGTAGGTGGGGGCTATTTACATGAGGGGTCAGCCGCTTAGTCGCTATCTCACTGATTTACAGCCATATTCAATTGTTAGCTAGACTTGCATCACAGATGCCTTCCCGAATAGATGGTCTAATGCCGGCCAATATATTAAAGATGGGATTTTAGTGTGATAAAGTATTCGAATACGGAAAATATTTTCAAATGGCTAACATTTATTGTACAGTATGTATTATACTGTTATTCTTCGAATCAAACTTTTGAATTGTGATACTATTATTCTTTATTTAAAAATCTTTGTATTGTTTAGTAAATATATTAAAGGAGCTTGGTGGCGCATTGGCGCTTGCGCTCAGCGAACGATTGCTAAGGTTGAGCAACGTTGGCTGTGGTCAATCATATGATAGGTGACCAAAATACGTAACATGTCGAGCTCCTCCGTGCTTCGGAAGGCATATTTAACACTGGCTGTTGCTCCTGATCTTGCCCCGGTCATGTCGGCTAACCGTCCCATCGGCAAGTGAAGGAACAGAGAGTGCACTTGCGTTTGCGCAGTCATTGTGCACTGTAATATCTCCAGCGCAGATGGCTCGTCTCTGTTGAGATTGGCCGCCGTGACCGAATATCGTTTAGGAGGACATTATTACATATATCCTATGTCCGTATAGTCGATAAATTTAAAATGTATGTATCACTGCTCATTTTCTTTTCGTGAATGTCGTAATAGCCGACTAGGGAATGCAATCTCGTTCTCGCGAGATCTCGTTTTCGCGAGCATAAAATAGTCCAATAGTCTGACTAATTGGTATGTGTTGTTAATTAATCTGTAATATCTAATGGATCTACTGAGTAGATATAGTTTCGTTACTTTCATTTAATTAATAATAATATCTCAGTTTAATAGTCGACTCAACTTAGATAATAACTTTCATTATTTTTGACTTCTCGTTGTTTTGTTTGTTATAAAAAAACTGTTTTATTACTAAAAGATTTTTGTTTGATATTAGAAGAGAAGACTGGTTGTTTCTTTCATTTGTTATTTGATAGATACGTATGTCAAAGTTTACTACTTAGAAGTTTATTAAAAAATTAAAGACAGATACGTCAAACAATGTTTGATGCATAAAAGTCTATTGAAAAAATTCGTGAAAATAAATATTTATCTTATAACACTTATAATATTTATAATTTTTTTGCAAATTTATTCAAATATTGTGATTATTTGCAAAAAAAAACACACCAAACTGCTAATCTCGCGAGATCTCGAAATTGGCGAGATCTCGCAGTATTGTTAGATACATAAACTCGCGGGATCTCGCTTGAGCCCTAATCTCGCGAGATTTGCATTCCCTATAGTCGACTATGGGACCTCGCGCAATAGACGGCCACGATCTCGACTAGTTTGTGCCCGTTGGTCGCTGCGACCAAGTGCGCGACCGTTCAATGTAGACACAACCATGGTGCCATGGACCTGATTAGATGTCAGACGTAGGTACGAGTATGCCTTCTGTTCACTACGAATGTGAAGAGAAAATCGTACGGGTCGTTTTTTCATACAAACGTAATCCCCCGTTTCCTTCCTGGATAATGGCAATACCTGTTCTATTTTTGTCCAAAACAATCAATGGCCTCTACTCCTATGTTTTCCTTTTTATTAAGTTAATTATTAAATAACATATAAACTTTCAAAAATCTGAAAAATTGGCCTAATTTTCTGCCATATTCAAACATCCAGCAAACAAACTTGATGAGATCATATGAAAAAAGCAAAATATAGGAACATAGTCAAAGCCTTACGTTAATTTTTAACGCAAAAAGAAACTAATTCGGTCTAGTTTTCGCTGAGAAAACGCTGAGACTACGAAACGTATATTTCGTGTATTTTTTTTATACCTACGTATTTTCGGTCCGAGCTGTATTTGTATCTATCGTACTCAGAACGATTGTTCGGGCACACAGCGCGACAGCAATACATTTTAAAAATACCTATTTCTGAGTTCTATCGACCTTAGCACCTATTTATTACCTTTTAATGGCCATCAACCTCAAAAAATCTTTATTCAATATAGACGCATTGTGACGCCCCCTCCCTACCTCATACGTCGCACTCCTGAGTTGTCGCGTAGGTACTATATATGAACTCAAATTATGAATAATGATGATCATCTTCGATAAAAAAGAGGAGATGTGTGGTTTACTTAATTATAGTTTCATAGGCATAATTCGTCAAGTAAAAAACGCACCTATTAACTATAAACACTATTAAACTAAGCTATTAACTTATTAAAAACTTTAATAAACCCTATTTATGATATAATAAAATGCACATACTATCTACAATTGAAACGAATAGATACATTTATCGAAATCCATATATACTCTACCCTCGCAGTAAAGTAGGCTGCGTTTTTCTTTGGCTTGGCTCGAGGAAGCTCCGACGTATGTAAACACGCTGGCTCGATTTATGCGCAGTTTGAACGGTCTTCTCTCTTTGTTCCAGGTAATGACCCTGCTTTCATCTCAGGCTCAATGGGCGCGCGCAAAGAGTTCAACCAGATACCGGCCTGCGCTCACTCCGGCCGCGTCTCAAGACTGATGCGGATATATTTATCTATGTCACGTATAGAAACAGCCAAGGGCTTTTGCGAGGCGTCAACAAGCTGAAATAAATATCTACGATGCTTAACCCGAATATACACATTACACTGAAATCGTAACACACTGTTTGTACAAACTACTAGGTACTAATCAATTTTGAATACACAACCAACAAGCTTTTATGGTACCTACACAATGAAAACAAACTTGATAGGTAGGTGATTAACAATAGAATTCATCATTCAAGGACTCCATGGTTCAGAATTATTTTTTGGGGTAACTCGTCTTACAGAGAAATTGTCTTTAGAGCACATAAAAGTTGTGTTAGAGCAATTCTTAAACTTAAAAGCACAGATAGTTGCAAACGGTATTATATTTTTTTGAAGTTACTAACGTTTCCCAGTCATACTAAAAAGCGATTTCCGTAGTAAAACTAGTTTCATATCTATGTAGATAGTGTGCGTTACTTAATTTTCCAAATGTTATTTAAAAATTACTTAACTTCTTTGAAATCATGTCTTTATTTTCGCATTTCTTATGCAAAACTAACTGTACTAGTGGCCCCTCATTTTTTTACAAACATTTTATGCCAAGTTGTATGTTAATTAAGGTCAACACACATTTATTCGAATTAGTAATTCCAAATGATCCTCGACTTCACACCAGAACGCCTTACATTAAAACTCAGTTCTGTGTGACTGCAATAAATGAATCATACATTTTAAATTGTTTTTATTAAATTATTAATAGACAAATGCTATTATATTGTAATTGGCTTTTTAAATATCATATCATATTATTAATATTGACATTTTATCTTGACAGTTCTATTTTTAATTAGGTACAACTTCAACTATTAATTATTTTATTGTATTAAGATTCAATCTTAATCATCAATATTAATGAACAATTTTATTGATATGCCTAATTATTTTAGCCAAACATAGAGGTTTTTGCGTCTGGACAACAACTTTACTGTACTGTACCTATGTTTACGAATAAATGATTGTGATTCTGACTTTTTGGTTATATCGTAACAGATTTGTTTTATAGCGTTATCTATCAAATAGCCAGTGTTTTTTATTTCACTGTACCTACCTTATTTCAATAATTTTATAATAAACTAGTTAACCAGGCAACTCGTGGCTGTGGCTCAGTAGTCAAGTATGTGCTTTGTTTAAAATTAAATAAATGTCGGGTCAATGTTATACTTACTAACATTCTAGTGAAACATACTGTAAAATAAGGAAATTGAAACATAACGACATCTATAAGATTATGGAGCAGCAAATGGATTTTTTTTTCATATGAATCCCGAACCCATATATTATAAAATCTCCCTGCCTCATGACTCAGCTCCACTCCACGTGTGCAAACTCACGTCCGCCACCAAACAAAGCAAAAAACTACACTAATTATAAGGGCGCAAAGGACATTTGATTAATGAGGGGCGCGAAAGCAAGTGCTTAGTGTTTTTTATCACGAGCGAAAGGCGAGACGACCTTTAATAGAGCCGCTTACCTCGCGAACGTCATTTCGGTAGACAATATCAAATACGAGTAGACGGGGTCAACACACACAGGCATTTTTCTTTAGTGGCGCAGTCAAAACAAGTAGCTACAATGAAGACCGTAGCGGGTACGCGGGGGGAGGAGACTTCGTCACTCGGCCCGTTCGCACTGTAATGACCCTATAACGGTCGGCATTATTATTTATGTTGTGTAGCTGAGAACGGCATAATAGTACCATAAGAATGAAATAAATTCTCGCAAAGTTTGAGTTCTTGGCTCCGCTTGAAAGCTGCGATAGCACTTATTGTTTCACATTTGTGAAAATGTTTTCTCGGGCGTGTTTTGCGTGTGGCAATTATTCCCGAATTCCTCCAGAGGTCGCACCGCGCGTTTATCGGATGACGTGACAACGATATCAAGTGATGAGTTGGGTTATTTTAAAAATTATCAAGCTTTACAAATGGGTGATAGCTGATGTTGATGTGATAAAGAAGAACAGGTTACCAGGAATCTTATAAGAACTGAAAATAGAATATTATCGACTAGGTAAAATGGATAAACTCTTCGTCAAAGTTATGCCTTATTCACTTTGGTCTATCATTATCACTTTAGAGCGTCGGTGGTGCTGTGGACTCGGCACTTGGCTTCCAATCGGAAGGTCCGGGTTCGAGACCGCCATGTACCACTGTGTTTTTCGTTTCGAATTTCATATGTACATTTGTCTGAGGCTCCTACGGTGAAGGAAAACATCGTGAGGCAACCTGCATATATCTGCGAAGAAATTCAAAGGTGTATGTGAAGTCGACTAATCCGCACTGGGCCAGCGTGGTTGACTCAGGCCTAATCACCCTTACATAGGGTAGGCTCGAGCCCCTCGGTGGGGATGTATATGAGCTGTGATGATAATCACTGTGACCGCCTCCGTGGTCTAGTGGTCGAGACTACCTTCTATTGTTCTGGAAGTCCAGGGCTCTATTCTCCACGGGGGCATAAGATTTTTTCTGCATGGTTTGGTTGACGGTAAGGCTTCTGGGGACCTAAAAAGGCAGCATTGGCAGAATCATTATATAATCATAATATGATTCGTATTGTGAATTGAGTGCAATTCATCATGAGCAAGTACTATTTGATAGCTTTGTATAGAATTTGCTCATAGTAAATGGTCTCAATTGACACTTAAGCAATGCCTAATTTGTGAACCATTTTACGAATATTCATATAAAGCTGTCAACTAGAAAAATTGCTTAAGATTTTTCTAGTTGACAGCTTTATATGAATATGCACTCCATTCCTAATACGAATCATATTTTAATCATTATGGTTTCTTCCAATCGGACTTTTTAGGTCCGCTGAGCTCGACAGGCCAGCTACCAATGTCTTGCCTAAGTCTGTCACCATAGTAACAATGTTAATAGCATTGTTATGTTCGGAAAATTAGAGGTAAGAAAAATAAAATTTCTCAGATTAGTTGTTGAAGACTTCAAGTAAGGCTCATTTTACCTAAATATGTTGCCATAATATAGGCAATGTTTATAACTTTGTTGTGTTGCGACAATCAATTGTGAGGTATGAGTAGCTTATTTCCCAGTTGTTAAGGAGTCGATGAGAAACTCGTATTCATCTTCGGCCTTATCATCACTTATCATCAGGTGAGACTAAAACCAAAAACTTCTCTGTGATGTATAAAACATTAATAACATTCTTTACACTTAACAACATTAACATACTTGACATTTGGATAATGTTAAGTGTGTTTATATTGTAAATGTGTTAAAAGAAGTCAGATCAAGAAATATTGGAAACTAATGTGACATATAAGTGCATTAACATAATACACATAATGAGTACATAATAATAACTGTCATGTTGTTAAAGCTCAAAATTAAAGCTATCGGTCGATAAATAAATAAATTGTGCTTCGCGCACGTGAGCGGTAACTAAACTCGATAGAAATAACGTTATGAATATCGGATGGATTCCCGAGCTGTTTGTGGGGCGGGCTTATATTACTCAACCGATTCATTATCACTTGTTATTGGAAACTCTAATGGACTTCATTTAGACACCTCCTTCGACTTCATTTATCGCGTCTGCATTTGAAGACTTTTTGGGGCGAGTTTTAGAATAGGGGGAATCGAACCTTGACTAGGTTCTATTCCCCGACTCGACTCGACTTGGTTCCAGCCCCCCAATTTAACCCCACAAAGCAAAGGTTTGCGCATTTTCTGTTTATAGTGCTGCAGTTCCAAGTAGTAATTCTATAAATCTCCAAAAGAATAGGGATCTTCGGGGTCGGTATCTAGTTTGTACCTCATGAGGAAAGTCCAATTCCGTTGTCATTTGGAAAGTAAAGCTTTACCCGTCCAGCAAGGAGCTCGGTGTCCTGAAGAGTAGGGTTACTCTTAAACCATTCCCGCTGGATCGTCATGTGGATTGTGATTTTTCATACGCTTCATTACCAACACTAGCGCCAATTTGGATTCGTATTTTGAGAAAATTAAATAATACTGAGATTGGTTTATCTAAAATTCGTGCAATACGGGCTCAATTTGGAGCCAATGTGAAAAAATAAGCGTACGAAAAATCATAATCTCAATGCCGATCGATCGGAATTACTTCAAAAGTAAACCTACAGAGCAAAGCGGGAACTTCTCGCTATGTCAACGACTTGTGCTTTATATTTGCTAAAGTTTGACCACACGTCGAGATACTGTTCACATCTATGGACAGGAGTTCCTAAGATGCCGCTATCGGACTATTATTTTAAGTCTTTGTAATAACGTATATATAAAACAAAAGGATTTCTCCTATTCTTTTTATTTTTTATTACGACAAACATTACCAATTTCAATCATCATTAAAAATTTTCTCTAATGTAATCGCAAAAATGTTACCACCAACTCCATAAAAATAGTATGATGGAGTTTTAAAATATTAAGTAATAACGTCTACTAAAGACACGCAATCTAGCGGAATGCATAAACTAAAAGTTTTCAAAATTGCCTGAATATTATAAGTTTAAAACAAATTGTCGTCTTACTCTACAATGTAATCATTAATGGATACTTAAATGTAATACGTATTAACATAGCACTATATTATATCTATTATGATATATTGCCCAAAGGCATTTTCACCTTTGAATAAGAACGCAAATCCAAATTTCAAACAGCTCCCAGAATCACGATCGCCAGTGATAGATGATCTGGGCCCGTCACTCATTTCCTTTGAATTTCCCACGTCTAGCTCGGTATCTAATCATGAAATAATTGACAATTTCCCTTTTAAATAAACCGTGCTTTGCTCGGAGCCCGCTTGAAATATAAGTAACGCTATAATGTTTCGGCCAGTGGTTTGTTTTAGTTTGGCTATTCTAAAGTAACTGAATTATGATAGTGTTTCACTCTGACGTTTTGTGAATATAATACGCACGATTCTCCTAAATATTGTCAATATGTATATTAAGGCTTGCAACATTGCTTATTTATGAAATGTAATTTGTCAGTAAATTTATCATTACTCCATTCAGAAGCATGAAGCAGATAGGTAGTGATATTGTACGTGAATATGGACTAAAGTAGCTACACGCGTATTTTATGACGTGTAAATGAATGTAAACTGCAGTAAATTGCATCGAGAATATGTGTTATTTCAATATATACACAAGTAAAAATAGTGTGCTTAAAACAACATACAAGTAATTTGCTTCGATAAAAAAATAAGACTTACGTCTTAAGAAATCTTTTATCAGGTAAAAACTCTCTCTATTTCTCATAATCGTCATTGCATCGCAAACCTGAATCTCGAGTTACCACTCCAGCTATAAGTTTCTGTCTAATTCCCTTCAAGGTCACTGCAATTAGACTTTGGAACAAGCTGCCCCTTAACACAAACCTTGCCAGTAGTTTTGTTTTTCCAATGTAGGTGACGATAGTGTTTATTGTAAATGTCGATACTTCTGATAAGTTTCTTGCGCTATTTTGATTTTGAATGCAGAATAGTCGACCAAAAAGTGGTTTTTCACCTTAAGGTTGAAATTTAGTTTCGCGTCACATAACAACACAGCTGATTTTTCTTTGCAATAACATAATGTCAAACACTTTTTGCTATGAGTGTACAAATCATAAAATGCATCAATGGGTACGCTTTATTCAAAACATTCATTAGGTCAACTGATCCCGCGGGATAAGTTCGAGCGGCCTCAGTTGACTAAAGAGCCTACTAAGGTTACCTTAACGAAGTTTTGTTTATACGCGAAGTACGTTCAAAAGAGGTAAACCACTTGGTCGACTATATCTAAATAATAAAATTGACAACCTTGCATGAAAGGGTCACAACGCAATAGATTTTTTTAATACTAAGGAGAAAAAAAGAATAGTAAAAAAGAGCACTTAATTATCTCAGACATAGGAGTATAAACACCCACACTTCGCGAATTTACAATCAATGTAATAGGGGGCATGATGTCTCGAACATTCATTGAACTATTTATTTCAATAGGTTAGTTCTCTACATGAGTGTATTGTTTTGTTTTACTGGTAAGTCTACTGGGACAAAAGTTGCCAGTAGTCTTACTAGTATGTCTATTGTGAAGAAAATTCCCAGTAGTACTACTGGTAAGACTACTCGGTAAGACTACTGGGAACAGCCCAACTATTCCGACGTTTCGAAACTGAATAAACAAACTTCCATGGAAAATTAAAATACTCGTACATTCTTACAAACTGCGGAATTAAAAAACATATATTTTCGGTGGCCCCAGATTAAGGGGCGCAATTCGTTAATCTTTTTAATAGCCAGGCCACACACTACGCTGACAGGTGTGGCTGAGGAATGGCGGAGGAGATTGTATCTTGAGACGTATTTCATATTTTTAATTTAGACACTAATCTTTGAACGAGTTCTAATTATACTTATCTGACATAAATGGTGTATTTAAACATGTTTTAATCTTGTACAACATTAATTGATGTGGTCTCGTGTTAAGCTTCGGTTTTATTAATACCAATTACCATTTTAATATCTTCTGCAAATGCCAATATCTAATCTAAGTGTCCATGTCCATCTTCAGGGTGCTTCTTAAAAGTAATTCTATACATTTCTTCATCAAATCATCTGTTTGATTTGTCATTATTGTTATTAATTGAATGAACTTTACTTTTATTGAGGTTACAGAAACATGTTCTATAGAATTGCTGCGGGAAAGATTTGACGCCGGCGTCTGCTAATCATATGTACAGAGCTACCTTTAATTTATTTTGAGGTTTCAATTTTATTTAATTGAATGTTCCATGTGAATATGAAGAGTCAATTGAAACCAAATTTAGAAACAACACTGCAACTGTTCAAATAATATACATATATTGTCTAAGTTAGTAATTCTGCACTCAACTTGTCACAGTCATTCAACTTTCTTCATTCAATTTCAGTCGACAGCCGCAATTCGAATCGATATTTATACTTTATATTTCAACGTCGACTCGAAACTTTCAATTCTTGATAAATTAGCCATTTCGATGCGAAGAATAAATGAAGTAAAAAGGCACGCGAGCCATTAAGGAGCCTAACGACCTCGATCAGATGAATAAATGATTGAATTTTCAATTAAGATTAGAAGAACGGAGAACTTTGTTGATTGTCCGGCTGCAGGCGTGACGATTAAAAAGTGTTTCGCTGAACCTTTTAAGGCCAGACTGATTTTTCTGAACTTTGCCATTGTCAATTGAAAGTGTTAAGTGATTTCTCCGCTATACTTTTGATTCGATTTGAATCTTTCCAATTCTGTTTATTATTATTAGGACTCGAATGAATTTATTATGCAGCATAGTTCTTTTCTGAAATAAAGTTATAATATTACCGTTGCTATGTAAAAATGCACGATGTGAGCTTGCATTAGAAATAGAAGCAAAGAAAATTGCAGTAGAGAATAATGCTGTTCAAAGTAAACTCTTAATAGTAACGCTATATATTAATAAGCTATGGCTGTCAAACTTTAATTTGTCCCGTATCCGAATAAGGTAATGCGTGCTATCTGGATCTGCATTCAGATTTCTTCAATAAAATCGATCATCGATTTAAGTCTTCGTAGGTATGATAATGTATTTATTTGCTCATCGTTTCATTTTAAAATGGTTGCAGCAAAGTGAGGGTCGTAACAACCCTTCTTCATTCTCAGTCCTTGTGTTCTTGCCGTTCCAGAAATCTTCGCTTTCCTTCAATAGGCTTGATGACAAATTTTTTTTGCTTTAATAGAAGCTCATTCATATAATAAACAGAAAGAAAAAATCGGTTTTCGAATAACTATAAAAAACAGCGTCGCGTCGGTAGCGCTGTGGACTCGGCACTTGCCTTCCAATCGGGAGGTCCAGGTTCGAGACCGCCATGTACTAATGTGTTTTTCGTTTTCGAATTTCATATGTACATTTGTCTGACGCTCCTGCGGTGAAGGAAAACATCGTGAGGAAACCTGCATACATCTGCGAAGAAATTCAATGGTGTATGTGAAGTCGACCAATCCGCACTGGGCCAGCGTGGTTGACAAAGGCCTAATCACCCTAACATGGGTAGGCTCGAGCCCCTCGGTGGGGACGTATATGAGCTGTGATGATGATGATGATAAAAAACAACCAAGATATAAGGTATTAAAGATTTTTCTCCATCTCTCTCTAGCAAAACGGCAATTTACAAGGAGTTTATATGGCCGTACTCAACAATGACGTCACGGTTGATGTCGGATCTCTCTGTCTAATCGCCTTCAAATTAACAACTTGAAATGCTTGTATCTAATATATTTCTAAGCCGATTTTAATTTTAATTTCACAGGACTGCATCTTTTTCCACGGTATTTTAATATTTAATGACGAGACGTAAAAATTAGAATTCAGTAATCATCCCAATTGTTTGCACAAATGTCCTCCTCGTCACCTTGATGACTTTCCATTCTTGTTTTTTTCTGAATTCGATTTATTCTTGGAACCCTGTCCATCTCGATATTAGAATACACCCCGGACTGTATCCGCTCAAGAGGTGGTTACGTAGTCTAGTCTATGTATTCTTGCACTTTGTGTTATGACAACGTAATTTTTTTCTTTTCCTCTTTTCGATATCTATGTCATACTTCTCTAAATTACCCAAAAGTCAACTGGCGGAGAATCTCTATGGCATAAAGTCTGTCTATGTACACACTTGTTATGAGTACATTCATTCGGTCATTAAGAATAAATACAAAAATATATAAAAAGTTCAAGTTATTACATAATGATAAAGATAGACGTAAAGAACAAAAAATCCTTAAATCTAACTAAAAACTTAATAGTCAGTACATAAATTCATACGGCACTTATTTCTTGAGGACGTGTGTGTCGCAAACAACTGCTAGTTGAATTATGAAGAACATAGTTGGAGAACACCTCCTTAATTAAATGTTTATGGCTCGGGCGTGCTTACTTTAAAGAAAAGAGAGTGTAGTGAAATCAGCAAAGAACATCATAAAATGATATGGTAGTTTGAACAAATGATTTAATAAAAAAAATGTATAAAATAAAGGCTACATACTCAAAACTCGTCGTTTTTTTTACAAAAAGATATGTTCTTTTTCATTTACAAATAGTTTTTAGTGTCTAAGAACTAAAAAGTTTTGTTTTCATCCATCAAAATCAAACGCATACGTCTGTCTAAAGGCATTAATTTTATGGACATTTCTTACTTTCTTCAATATTGTTTTATATGAATTAATGCTATTAATTCAGAGAGTCGACCGTTTTGTTGATTTATGCCGCTTGGCTGCGAGAGAATAATAGCCGTAGCAGTGACTCATTTTAATTAATCTTGTGAAGATTGACACATGTGTTTTCTAGTAAATGGTTATTTGGCTAGTCGAAGTTTCAGGGTTGCCGATTAAAGCAACCAGACTTTGAGTTGGTAATCAGGCAAAGAGCTATTGGAATTAAATTTGAATGAACTGCCAATTACCAGATCAAACATGTCAATATTTATAGGTGAACAGTAATAACATCCATCTATTTCTTTGTCTCTCTCGCGTGAAAGAAACAATTAATAATTCAATTTAAAAGGGAAAGATACATCATTCTACAGTTCGTATTTTTACGATAGAATCAAGATCAAGTCATTGAAATATAGTCAATATAATATTTATAAAAACCCAATTATTCATTGTTTAAATAATGAAATTAAATAGCACATTATAAGAAGTTTACGTTTATGAGTACTAATATTTATTTAACTAATATGTATAACTAATATTTATTTCAAAAACAATTATTTATTGTTTAAATAATAAATTGGCACATCAATAAAAAGTGTACTTTTATAAGTCACTAGCTGTACCCGGCATGCGTCGCAATGCCACGTAAATCCCTTTTTTTTCTTGCTAGGAACCCTCACGGGTGTCCCCATAACACCCTACCAAAGTTTCATTACAATCTGATGAATGGTTTCGGAACGCATAGAGGACAAACAAACATAGTAATACATTGATTTTTATTTATATAGGTTACCTACCAACTCTACAAAGAGTTAATTGATTGGGTGTCTGAAACACGTAAATGATTTATAAACAGGTAATTCCTGATTAACCTTCCATTTGTGAATACCAATTTATTAAATTTCGTTGTTAATAATAGGTATAGCCCTACTCTTCCCGAGTGACGATATTTTTTTCCTAACCGAAAACTCACCGGGCTTTGTAAAAAAATGACAGGTCTCGCACGTGTGTAACATATGTAATGAATGTCATAAGGGCAGTTCCCAAATGTTTTCTATTGTTGGGTGGGCAAAAAACAGATTTTAAACATACCGTTTGACGGTTCCATCGCGTCGCGCCAGGGGATATATTCATACATACGTATCTGCGATTAATCCCCCATTGAGAAGAGGTTTAAGCACGATTTTACGATGGAGTCAGATATTGTCGTACCGTACACGATAAGGTCCTATATTACACATTGTGTTTTATGATCTAACCTTAATATTCCTATGTAAAGCATTATAACGTTTTATTAATATTCAAAACACACCCAAAGAAATAGCGGGCGGTCAATGGTTTCCTAGTTCGTAAAAAGAGGGATGTTTAAAAAAAACAGATTAAATGGTGACTATCTACGGTAGTTGATGAATTCTGTTTAATAACATACAACAAAAACATATAGTTTGATCATGAGACTACAAAAACGACCTCTATCGAATAGCAACAACTGCATTTAGCTTTCGTTGCAGATTCCACTAACAACGCCATCTAGTAAATGCGGTTTGATTTATATTGTCTGATATTATGGCACTGCTTCGGATGCAGCCTTGCAACCGCACCGCTTGGATTGAATCCGTGCAAATAAAAGGACTGATCTCTATCAACATACATTTGGAACTTTTATCGTTAGGCCTTAAATTCAGAATAACAAAAATTTCGGAAATTTAATTTTAAAAACACTGTAATTATGGACTGTGACCTCATTTTCATGTTATTAAAAACGATACAGTTATACTAATCTACAAGGTGTAAGTTTGTTATGTTGATGTGTAAATAAGTAAATGTTTTCTATGAATTTTTTCTTCTTAGAATTATAATTAATTGATATTTTTTTATTTGTCTATGTGGCAACTAAGAAAAAGTAGAGCTTTCAAACATGGAGTCAAATGTTTTCAAAATACGCTTGTGTTCTTTTGAATATGCAATAATGCAGAGGCAGAAATTTGTTAGAGTTAGTTAACTCAAGATTGCTTTTAACTGACCAGGTGACGGTTTTAACGTCACTAGATTAAAGTTATATAATAGGCGAAACCAAAATACGATAAACGCCACTGGCATAGGTAATAAGGAAGTATCACGGCACGTCCTGTTGATTTTATTTTATTGTTATGTTTGCGGTGGTTTTTGATGGCCAAAAATATATCTCAATCCTATTAATATTATCTCTTTCTTAACTTTAGATCTTATCAGATATTAACTGTATATTGTTCGTATTATTCACAGATATGTATTTAACTAGACTCTGCAAGTGTATGTACTTCACGCTTATAAAGGCTATGCTGTGTTTTTAATTGTTTCATTGAGTTAGCGCTCCGACTTTATTGGCAATTAAATAGAAAAATGCCTATTATTCCACGTTCAGCTGCAAAAACTCAAAATCAAAATGGGACCGAAATATTGGTGGCATTTTATGTAAACAAAAATTGACACGTTTGGTTCTAGCGAGGTTCGTACAGATGGAGAAATAAACATAACATAATTGTCTCATTGGAAACCGATATGTCTGTGGTATATATGGTGGCTCATCTATAATAAATTCTCCTTTTTGATCACAATGCCTACGCCGCAAAACTACTTTGAAGGATTACTCCTAAACAGTTATAAAACTAAGTGGCAAAATTACTAACATTTAAAACGCCTATAAAGCAAAATGCCTCAAATAAATATCTCTAAAGCGGTTTGCCTAATTTGCAATACGTCTGCATTCTTTCTTGTCTAGGCAGCATAACGTCTCAAAAATTAAAATGACTTTAAAGGATAATACATAACATGCCATATATGACTAAGAAGCATACGACAATCGCTATCAAAAACGGCTATAAATCAAACTGCCTCAAATTAATAATATCCAACTAATATAAATGTGAAAGGAAGTGACATAGAAAACTCTATGCCATTTTGCAGTTGAGTTGCAGTTCAAACTCTGTCCTTCTGTACCGGCCCTAGATGACCTGTTTTACAAAATACCAATTTCATGGGTAATGACCTAATACTAAACAATTCGTGACGGACCATTAACTATACTTGTATTTTTACCTCGTTTTTGTTTGATTTCCTGTAATTTGGAGCATTTTGGTGTTCAGGTCATAAAACTACTGAGTTGTTTTGCATATGAGGTATTTTGCATCCCTAGGCATCTTCATATCCAGGCATTTTACAACAGAGATGTTTTGCATTTGAGCCTTATTAAGTTCATAGTCATTGTAATGTTTAGAAATTTTACTACTAAAGTCCTTTTGCATTAGAGGTATGTAAAGTAATGATAAATTGTTTTAATTTGAGGCATTTTGCTTTATAGCCGTTTTACATGTTAGTTATTTTGCTTCATAGTCATATAGCTGTTTAGGAGTAATCCTTCAAAGTTGTTTTGCGGCATAGGCATTGTGATCAAAAAGGTAAATTCTTTCCCCGAATAATTTATGGAAAATATTCATCATGCCATATTTTGTTGTTTATCAGTGGATTAATCTGAAGTAAGTATTCTAAAAATGATTCTATTTTTAACCGACTTCAAAAAAGGAGGAGGTTCTCAATTCGATGCGTATGTTTTTTTTGTGTGTGTATGTTACGCGATTACGCCGCCAATTGTGGATAGAATAGGGATGATGACTGAATTCTAATTTTCACGTCTCGTCATAAAATATTAAAATACCGTAGAAAAAGATACAATCCTGTGAAATTAGAATTAAAATCGGCTTAGAAATACATTAGATACAAGCATTTTAAGTTGTTAATTTGGAAGCGATTAGACAGAGAGATCCGACATCAACCGTGACGTCATCGTTTAGTACGGCCATATAAACTCCAAGTAAATTGCCGATTTGCTAGATTGAGATGGAGAAAAATCTTTAATACCATATATCTTGATTGTTTTTTTAGTTATTCGAAAACCGATTTTTTCTTTCAGTTTATTATATGAATGAGCTTCTATTAGAGCAAAAAAAAATTAAGTCATCTAGCCTATTCCGAAATTCTTTTTGTATTCGATAGAGTATACTCCTGGGGTGGTCCCAAGGTTATCAAAGTGAGGATCCAAAGATGGAATCCCAATCAGGAAAACCAGGAAAATCGAGAAAAACTCTTAAATTTTAAAGGTGTTTCATGTTTTTTTCGAAGTTATTCACTTATTTGCGCCTGGTAGTCATGAACCGAGCTGATGGTGAAAGGTTCTTTCACTGTTGGTCCAAGGTCAAATCAAGAAGGTGAGGTAATATTAAATTCACTAAAAAGATAAAAATAAAAAATATAAACCGACTTCAAAAACACTGAAAAGTTAAAAATATGTAAGAATAGGTACAGAAAACATCACGCTTCTATATTGAAGTCGGTGCCAAATTTTAAGACTTTCTAGGAGATCATCGTTTGGCATCAAACGAATCAAACGTTGAGATCATTGTCTGTACCTATTCTTACATTATTTTTAACTTTTCAGTGTTTTTGAAGTGGGTTTTTTTTAGTTTCAGAGAACAATATATAGTTACTGTGTACACATGTTAGTATTCATCAATTGATAACAACACAACTAAAGTCTAAATAATGAATTAAAATTATAACTTGATAGAAAGCGCTTTTGAATCGTTCAAATTTTAAAACTACTGAAAGAGGATTGAAATTGTAAAGGTATAAAAATAAAAGACTATGGTGGCCCTTAGTGCGTGTGTATTCATCATTCAATCACAACACAACTAAAAGAATTGAATTGGCGACAGATATACGAGTACGTATCGTAAATCCGTCACCGCAAACTATTTCTTTTCACATCTCGCTAGACAAATCGACAAAAAGAAAATCCACCGCAAGGGACTAGGATGCAGTCCCTTGTCGAGCGCTCGTCGACCACTCTTTTGTAGAAGTCGATAATTATGTTGTCAACGGGTGAAAGCGAACGGGCACACAAAGCGGATCAGTCGCTTTTCGAACTACAAAGGCCATTACGGGATCCGTTTCCGAGCATAAAGTCAACACTGTTATGAAGTTTCCATTGAGTTTTCGCCCGAAAACCGGCAAACGCTGCAGAGTGGTGACTCCGACTGCGATTTGAATCGATAATGAGCTTCAGTGTAATCGTTAATTGAGTCGGTGTGTAAATAAGCCGATGCAGCTCGCCGAGAGCCGTTCAATCATCGAGGCTCAAAAGCTAGTTCGGTATTTTATTGTTGTCGAAGCGCGGCCGTTCGCGAGCACCGAATAGGGTATTTATTTCGATGCGCTTTTGTTTAAAATTCTGTTTACCGCTGCATCTGCGTCGTTTTTATTGTTAATTGGCAAATTGATGGAGCGCCCATGCACTGCTATTAACCAAAAATATGTTAAGTCAAATATTCACTGTATACATGATTGATTGGTGGTGCTAAGTCCACAAAAAAAAATGATCGTTAGGAACCCGTTTTGTTAGCAATGACCGCGTAGAACCTGGAAGGTAGTCACCCATTTTTTGGCCTGTTTAATGGTATTTTATTGATCCCTTGGAGGATGAGTCGTGCACTTGTCTGGGGTGCAATACGATTTTTTAGCTTTTTAAAGAGCTTTTAAAGCCACGACCTTTTTAAAGAGCTTAGTAACTTTCTTGCGTGAAAGAAACTTTCTCGCGTTAGAGGGTAATGCTAATCGCATTATCCTTTAACGCGGACACGCTTCTTGCTATTACTTTACCAAATTATTATTAGTAGGTAGGTACCTACTAATAATAATTTGATAAAGTTAAGATAGATAATTTTATGAAGTTATTTTTAGTATTTTATTGTTTTATGTTAGATTTATTTTATAAGTAGACTACAGCTACTTAAAGCTACAGCTTCTGTTATGCTATTTTACTGCTAGTATTTATTTAGTTACTCATTTTTGATAACTTTACTACTAAGTTTTAATTACCAAACTTGTTAAAAAATATGCATTTTGTATTTTTAACATACCCAATCTACTATATACCTACAACCACCGCATTAAACAAGTGCCAATAAATTATAGGTAAGGAATTTTTTAGTATTCCGCCATTTTTATTCGATATTGGGGTTGCAAAAAATTATTACTTTGCTGTTTACAAAAATGAGTGACAAAATAGAAGCTTCGATGAGACATCACCAGATATTTCTAATGCGGCAAAGGACATTCCAACCAATTATTACCAGAAAAACCGAGAAAACAATATGAAAAGGTGTAAGTACCAAGAGTTCATGAATAAGAAAATATCAAAGAGTACATATTTTATAGATGAATCATCAGTGTACAAATAAAGTCTTGTATGCAACTGTACATGGTTACGTATCTCCACAAATAAACAATCATCCATATTCGTGTGTAAACCCTTCATTATATCTGCTACAGTTGCAAAAATAACTGTCGTAAAATCCAGGAACTAATGTTATATTCAAAATAAACTAACCGCATCAATTTTGACAAACAAACAACTGTGTTGTTTTGTTCAAACAACATTTCACTCATTCACCCTGACGCAATATCAATTAGTGGGTCGAAACATCAACCGTGAATTATTTATTGGTATCGATGGCGCGGACAGCTTAGGCTGTTGTAATTTCACTCGATTGTGTACTGTGGTGGTACGCGTCGTCTAGACTTCGTTTAACCCTATAATCTGAATATATCGAGTACATCTATTAGCTTAGAGGTTATGGAGCGAAAGAGAGTATTTTCATTGTGCGAGTCAGCAAGTTTAAGTATTTACAGCAAGTTATTTTTTCCCGTCGGTACATTGCCGAATGACCACGCTTCAGACACCTGCCCATTCCACCGAGCTTACCTTGTGAGTATTTGTACATACTTCTTCTCCGATACTGAGGTCCATTATTTGTGTGTGTAGTTAATCGTCGGCCTTTAATACGAATAGGCATTGCATGTGCCTAGTAAGTGGTCGGATGGCGTGAACAAAAGGTGTTTAGAAGGTGTGCGGCTTAGCCACCAGTCAGTTACCAATTCACTCTAGCGTGGGGGAACCCTACGCCGGTATCCGGCCCTGTTATCAGGTTATTGGGCGGACAATGACCTCCTATAAGCTGAGAAGCTTTCCAATCTCAACACATCCGAAGACATGGAGTTATTATAGGTGCTTAAAGCTACCTCGCCCAGAACCATGGTTTTGTTATATTATTTATATCATAATTGTGCTTTTAGTTTGGCCAAACTAATGTCGGAGGTCAGTTGTCAAGACGGGACGTGTCAATAGAACGCTCAGAATTGCTGCAACCCGTCACAAACTATGTACCGATGACCTGATTAGGTCAGGGAAACAGGTGTACGATCGATGGAGTCGGCTCCGATTCCACTCTCGGAAAATTGACCTCCGCGATGCGAGCAAACCTGTCCCCTTGGAGAAAGTGCTCAGAACCGGCCTACGATCGATCCAGCCAGAACCGATCCCTTAAGACTCACGGAACCAGCCTACCACGATACAAGCATGCCTGACATTCCAAAGAGCACTACCCCTGAATCTAAATGCAAATTCAGTCGGACTCAAAACACTAAATACTCTCAACACTCAAAACCCTGTCCTATTCTCTCATCAATGAAATATGCTTTACTATACAAACCAATACCCTATGAAGAGATACTCTGCATGGATGCCCAGCGTGCCTCTCTGCTGCTCGTACTATTCAGTAATTATCTGGCCTAGTTTCCTCCTAGCTAAATCCTAGACCTGAATTCTATAGCTTGTCACCTGGCGTTCTAGTAAAGCACTATGAGCTTACCATCTAGTGCTCTATTTAAGTACTATGAGTGTAGGTCGTAATATGTTGTCTTATTGTATGTGAATTTATTAAGTTATTATTTGTTATGCCCCCCCCCCCCCAGGATTCATGACTACTACTTAAGTTATGATTAAGATCACACAGCCATTGTGGGATAGCAATAAAGTATTGGATTGAACTGAATTGAATTTACTCAATCTAATATATATATAGTGTTTATAAGTTTGTGTAAATGTACTAAAAGTTTCTAATTATCGAGTACTGGTCGGCCTAGATAGATGGATGCCCGGCCCCGGTAATGAGTTTATTAATTCTGGCGGTAACATATTGTAAATAGACACATCTTTTAACGGATAGTCTCGAAGAATCACTTATCTATACCTTCAAGTTAGGGACATATAAATACAACAAAGAAAACTCAGTATTAAATTTAAAATAATATGATTTATTTGGGGTTTCAGCAATTTTACCCCCTGATACTATGCAAAATGTTAGAAACTGTTTAATTATTTAGATTAATCACGATTTGTGATTAACCGAATGTTCCATTCCTAGCCATAATGATCAAGAGAAAACAGAACATTCAAATTAAAAACTCTTGATCGGCGTAAACTTATTATCTAACAAATATAGCAATAATACAAAGCACAAACACACTTAACTACAAATTTCAACAAAATTACATAATACTACAGTCAAATAAAATATAGTCAGATCCACTTTCACTTCATTATATTATGACCCTCTATCAACTTTATTATGAGAACATCTCAACATCCACTGTCTACAATCAAATGGGGAGTCTCCGATTCATCACGGTAGATCCACCTCCTTAATACAAGTACGTTATACATAGTAAAAGTCAAAGATATTGAGAGCCAAACTATTTTACTTTCACATCTCATTAACACTCGCGTAAACTAACTGACGAGCTTCTGCAGCTTAACAGGAAAAACATCAGTGCAGTCGTAAGAACCTTAACTGGACATTGCGGCCTGAATAGACACATGTTCAACCTCAAGATTAGGGACAACGACATCTGCAGATTCTGCAATCAGGAGCGTGAAACTCCTAAACACCTTCTGTGTGACTGCAGCCCACTGATTCATCGGCGTAGCCTTCATCTGGGAAGACACATCATGAGACCAGATGAAATACAAACTCTCCCAACCCAAAAAATCCTCAATTTCATAGAGGGTTTGGGCTTGAAGGAGATACTCTAACGGTGCTATAATTCACAATAGATCTTTTAGGTCGAGGTGAAAAGGCCTACAAGGCGAAAGCCCGTACAATAACAACAATAATATAATATAATATCTCATTAACAGACCTCTATAGGTTGTAAATATTTATATACCCTTTAGTTTAGAATGTTAGGGGATACCATAGAAAATATTCTGCCCGTCACGGGAGTCGAACCCGGCACCTTCTCCAATTAATACATACAGAATGCAATGCTCACAAATCCCTAAAGGATCGCGTAGAGCTCCAAGTAATATTCGGCTACACATCCCACCACGCCTGTCAGTATGAGTTAGATAACACCAGTTATTAAAATATGTCGGACAAATCGACCGTCCCGAGCGGAAATCGAATCCGGCTCCTTGCACAATGGAGAATATAATGGGGAAATCGGCTGCCCAGGTCGGGATTCGAACCCAATACCTTTTAGCTTTATTAGTAAATAAGTTTCACACGATTTACAACAAATCAACATAACAACAGTTTCTTAACGGAAGCGGTACGTTGTCCCAACACTTCGTGTTGTACATCGGAAAACTGCCACGGCACACCGCTGTGTTGTTTGCTGAGGGATTTAAGCGTGAAGCGCTTCTAATTCTGCGATTCGGAACTAAGAATTAATCAATTAAACATGGGGAAGATCTTACGTTAACAATACCCAAAAGCAAAGATGAAAATTGCAAAGAGCGCCTTGACTCCATATTTAGAAGGTCTCCTTTACTAAATTAGCGAGTAACATGGGTCCAATTTATGAAGACATGTTAGTCGTTATTTCACTAAGCGCGCCCTTAGACCAAGGCGTTTAGATCATCCCGGTATGAAATCGCTCCAGCTCTCTAGCCCCTATACTACTACAAGTTAATGTACGTTACCAGATTCCCCTCGGTGACTCGGAGTTGCACTGATTTTATTTTTTTTTACATTTACTTTACAAACTTAAACAAACTAGAACTATGTATAAGCTTAGCTGCGGCTGGCTCTATTATATTGGTACAAACTGACTCTATTAATCTATTTTTCAGGAGATTATTCAACCTATCCGCTTCGCGCCCTCAACTCGAACTGTGTGTCTGCTGCGCCACCGCACGCTCTCCTCATCCTCCGAAAGCCACCCCCTCCATCTGAAATTTGTTTGGTTAGAGAAATCTGATTGGTTCAGCGACTTAGCGTCGCTCCCTACTAACGCCACCTATCTCGCCCGTCTTCCTTTCGCCTGTTTTGCTTAACTTTCCAAGAATTCAAACATCTGGCGATGACCTTTCTTAATTTTTTGTTGTGTACCGGAATTCGAGAATTGTGCAAAGACAATTCCATTACTGCCTTAATGACGGTCTCACGCTGTGTCTCAGTAAAGAGTCTTTTATCTCGGTCCCTAGTGTCACGTATTTCAAAACTTTTAAATCGCTTTAGTACCCTTCCTCGACAGATTTTACGAGGTTGGTCATTTTTTTTATAGCTTAACAAAATATCATGTTGCGGCTCACGTTTCCGTTTGCCATTTTTGGGACGCCGTGGTACTTTTACGAGACCTTTATTTTATTATTTCGCTCAATGGTTTCTTAATTCGAATGGCGCGAAATGCTAGCCACCTCACACTCCCCCAAATAGATTTTGAAACAACTTTAAACCTCTTTATCCCCCCCCCCCCCCCCTATACTTTAATCAATCATGTTTGAAAATATATTTCCACTACTGCATCTCATTTCCCTTGACTAAATTTCGATGCCATTCTACAAGGAAAATTCTCACACTCGCCTACTATTTCTCACGACACCCTAAACCTTCGCACAGTAGTCCTTTGTTCTTTAAGATGCAATAAAATCTTGACTCTCCCTATTGTTTGCGTCCCTGGTCCCCTTTTTTTTTGTTTCCCCACCTGTTGTATAGGCACCCGTGCTTGTCAGGTAGCTAATATCTACAGATAACCGCTATTTGTTTATATAATAACGAAACAAGTGTATCGCGTTATAATTTCCTATTATTTTATTAGTTTGTAAATCGATCAACGTATACACGTTATTATAAGGAACTGCCTCGATTCGGAATGGTCCCTCGTATAACCGCATGAATTTCTTCGTTATCTTTTTGGAACGAATTTCCGGAAATAATGAATAATTCCCAAGAACCCTCGTAACTGTTTTGTATTTCGGGGTATTGGAAAATCCGTTATGGCTCTTACACGATCTGGATCCATCCGTACTCCGCTAGTATCTACTATATGTCCTAATAGTTTTATCTCCACACATAAAAATTGACATTTCTCTAACCTGCCTGTCAACCCTGCGCATTCTAATTTGTCTAACACTCGATCAAGATGCTCTATATGTAATCGTAAGTCTCCTGTAGTATACACAACTATATCATCTAAGTAATTAATACAAAATTCCCGTACCCCCTCTAATATAATATCCATCGCTCTAGAGAACCCTGCTACTGAAGTTTTCAGACCTTGTGGTAATACTCGATAAGTATAAGTCTTTCCCATGAAAGTAAAGCCGGTATACTTCCTAGAATCCCGATGTAAAGGTAGTTGGAAATAAGCGTTATCTAAATCAATCAGACTAATATAATTCACTCCGTGAAAGGATTGTAAAATCTCGGACGTGAGCGGTGGTGAGCCTGCGTCTCCCAACATTTTCTTATTGAGCTCCCTCGCATCTAATAAGAGTCTCATCGATCCGTCTCGTTTCTTAGTATACGTAAGGGGACTACAATACGGGGTCGCTTCCTGTTGGATAACACCTAGGTGTTCTAGCTCATTTAACTTTTCCCTAACCTGTTCCCGATGCAACAACGGTACCGGATAACTACGTCTAACAAAAGGCGTCTCGTCTACCAATTCTATGACATGTTCGTATTTATTTGTTAGTCCTAGTTTTTCTGCGAACACCCTGTTATGTTTTTCCAATACAGGTAACAAGAACCTCCTTTGTTCATCACTCAAATTAGTCTCATTCAAAAACCCTTTCCTATGGCTATTGTTATTAGTTCCATTGTTAGCCATTGGGTATTCTACCAGGTGAGCGTTTTGTTTTAACATCGAGCTGATAACGGCGGCATTTGACTCTCCCCCTAATCGCTCGATCTCGCAATCTGAATTTAATTTAACACTGGATTTTATTCCCAGATGTTCGATTGTTAACATCCGTTCTTCACCACAATTTACGACCCCTTTCACTCGCTCTAACCAATCATAGCCTAATATTAAAGATCTGGGTAATTTCCACATGATTAATACAGGTACCTCAACTAACGTGCCACCTAATTTGAACTCTATCAACACTAGCCGGTTTGTGCTCTCACTACGTGAACCGAACGCCCCTTGCACCTGAACAGTTGGAATAGCGATCTCAGGTAACTCTCCGCACTCTCCCTGTATAGAATCATACAATTCCCTTGTGATCCCGCTAATCTGACTTCCTGTGTCAATAAGTGCATTCATACACCTTCCATACAACCACACACATATTTCAGGTAATTTAGGTAATGAATAATCATCTTTTATCTCATCGGTCTCGTCTAACTCATGGAAAATAGTGTACACCTCTCTGCCTCTATTCTTACAAAATTCACACATAGCTCCACTCTCGTCACATTCTACGATATTACAAAATTGATTATCTAATAAGATTCCTATACTACTTGCTATTATTTTACAATCATAGTCGCCCTCGCATACGTTTCTCCCCAACGGTCGCCTAATGCCTCGTTCGTTTATTCCTAAGCCTTGTCCTGCCTTCCAACCGGTTCTAGTTAGAATCTTGTAAGCCATATTACTATCTACGCGCCCTAAAGTCCTTAGTCCCCCGTATTCACACATCAATAAACTATTAGGACCCTCCTGTGTAGGGGACATTAGTTTTTTGTTTTGTCCTCCCCCACAGATTTCGATGAAGCAGGGGCCTCACCCTCCTTTACAAAGGTGATCGCAGGCCTCGTAGGGTTAAATCCTCCCCCCCTTACTGTAGATGGCGCGGCCCTATTATAGTTCGACCTATATCCTAACCGTCCTTGCCGATAACCTCTACCTCTTGGTGATCCCCGTCTATTCTGCCACACGTCAGCTGTCATCGTAGCAGTAACGGGACGCCTATAATATTTATTTTTATGTATATTGCCGCTATTACTACTCGTAGCGATTGGTCGCCGTCTCGTGACAATATTCTGTTCTAAGCTCCTAAGAAATTTTGCTCCGTTCATTATAGTGGGCTCCTCCGTTCTAGTAAACCATAACCGTTGGATATCTACCGGATAATGCCGCATTATAGAATTCACGAGGTCCCGTTCACTAAAAGCAATTGTCAATGATTGCATCGACTCCGCTTGTTCAGCGAAATGCTCCGACAACGTTACTCCTGAGTCTTCTAAATATACCGCATTAATCAACCTATATCTCACAGATTCCTGAATTTGTTCGGTCCAGTAATTGCGTCTAAAATCGGCCTCGAAATCTGCAAATGTAGACCATCCCTTTGAATACAATTCCATGACCTTCCGAGCATGTCCCGTGACACATTCTAGGGCAATGTCTACCTCACGCCCCGGTGAATTAAATTGTTTAATATAATTTTTCAACCGTTTTAAAAACGCGATGGGGTTCGTCAAAGGTTTGCCGTCAAAAATAGGTTTGCTCACGGTGGGCTGTATAATGAATATATTCCGCGTATCTAGTGAAGTCGCGCTACGAATCTCCGTCGTGGGACTGACGATTTCATGTAAATCCTCTCCAATACCACTACTACTCTCTCCCCCAGCCGGTTCGCGTGATAAAACGTTAGATAACCCGCTTTGTTCGCCTTTATTATTTGAAGTGAGCTGTTGTAATTTCTCATTAAATTCGCCCATTCTCTGCAGTAACAGTTCCAAGGTCGCGTTCCCTACAACCTCAGTCCGTTCCTCCGATCTCTCAGTGTTACCACCTTTATCGTTCGACCTACCACGTTTCTCTACGCGCCTACCTCTACGTTCCGACATCTTTGTAAATCTACTTATAGAAAATTTCGCGTTTACCGTAATACTGTACTAATCCGTTAAAATACTCGCGTTGGACGAATGAAAATTTCTTTATACCGTGCTGGCTGTCTCTAAAACGTCCGCTATCATAGTTTACTCGCGTTCTACTCGTTAACCCGGTCTCACATTTCACTAGTACACAGTCAAACCAAGCCCTTCAATACATGAATTATATACGGCTGGGTTATACTTGTGGTATCTAGATAAACACATAAGTAAATAAACACGCACAATTTTCTATCCGCAAATTATGGAAATGGGTTAAATATCTGACACATTTCGAGTAAGTGAAAAAGTAAATTGGTAATCAAATATCATGAAAATTCTAAGTCTATAACTAATTGAAGCATAGAATTTAAATAGACAAATGAATGTAAGTAAGCCCTGAAACACTAGAGTCTTCACGCGGTCCTCCCTCTCCCTCACTGGCTCCAACAATATATCAGTACAAATTTATGTACTCGCTGTCGACTTTCTGCAACAATACACGTACGAGTAAATAAGCATTTGTTCACGCTGCGCTCCCCCCCGACTTTACGCCTCGTCGAAACTCCAACACATACAAATATATATTGCAATGGGTACATAATAAGTCATGCACATTAAAAGTTTCATGTATACTGCGTGAACTGCGCCGCTCTCCTTAGTAGATGTAAGTAGTACATAATGAACCAAATGCATAATCTTATGCATTGCAGCGTTGCTCTCCTATATGGCTATAATGGGCATATAATTAGTCACACAGCGAACACTACGTACACGTGTCGCTCTCCCGTGTTGCTGTAATGAACATAGAATAAGCCAAGTACATTAAATGTAAAACTTAATTTATATACTATATGGTGCGTCGCCCTCCCTCATTGCATATTCCCTGAAACTAAACTTTAGTACTCGATAATGTGTTCCTACGTTGTGTTTTATTTTTAATTAATCCAAATTCTAATCCAGTCGCATCGTTGTTTCGAATACGTAGCTGGAAATCCTGGTCACGGCACCAATTTCTGTGGTGGTACGCGTCGTCTAGACTTCGTTTAACCCTATAATCTGAATATATCGAGTACATCTATTAGCTTAGAGGTTATGGAGCGAAAGAGAGTATTTTCATTGTGCGAGTCAGCAAGTTTAAGTATTTACAGCAAGTTATTTTTTCCCGTCGGTACATTGCCGAATGACCACGCTTCAGACACCTGCCCATTCCACCGAGCTTACCTTGTGAGTATTTGTACATACTTCTTCTCCGATACTGAGGTCCATTATTTGTGTGTGTAGTTAATCGTCGGCCTTTAATACGAATAGGCATTGCATGTGCCTAGTAAGTGGTCGGATGGCGTGAACAAAAGGTGTTTAGAAGGTGTGCGGCTTAGCCACCAGTCAGTTACCAATTCACTCTAGCGTGGGGGAACCCTACGCCGGTATCCGGCCCTGTTATCAGGTTATTGGGCGGACAATGACCTCCTATAAGCTGAGAAGCTTTCCAATCTCAACACATCCGAAGACATGGAGTTATTATAGGTGCTTAAAGCTACCTCGCCCAGAACCATGGTTTTGTTATATTATTTATATCATAATTGTGCTTTTAGTTTGGCCAAACTAATGTCGGAGGTCAGTTGTCAAGACGGGACGTGTCAATAGAACGCTCAGAATTGCTGCAACCCGTCACAAACTATGTACCGATGACCTGATTAGGTCAGGGAAACAGGTGTACGATCGATGGAGTCGGCTCCGATTCCACTCTCGGAAAATTGACCTCCGCGATGCGAGCAAACCTGTCCCCTTGGAGAAAGTGCTCAGAACCGGCCTACGATCGATCCAGCCAGAACCGATCCCTTAAGACTCACGGAACCAGCCTACCACGATACAAGCATGCCTGACATTCCAAAGAGCACTACCCCTGAATCTAAATGCAAATTCAGTCGGACTCAAAACACTAAATACTCTCAACACTCAAAACCCTGTCCTATTCTCTCATCAATGAAATATGCTTTACTATACAAACCAATACCCTATGAAGAGATACTCTGCATGGATGCCCAGCGTGCCTCTCTGCTGCTCGTACTATTCAGTAATTATCTGGCCTAGTTTCCTCCTAGCTAAATCCTAGACCTGAATTCTATAGCTTGTCACCTGGCGTTCTAGTAAAGCACTATGAGCTTACCATCTAGTGCTCTATTTAAGTACTATGAGTGTAGGTCGTAATATGTTGTCTTATTGTATGTGAATTTATTAAGTTATTATTTGTTATGCCCCCCCCCCCCAGGATTCATGACTACTACTTAAGTTATGATTAAGATCACACAGCCATTGTGGGATAGCAATAAAGTATTGGATTGAACTGAATTGAATTTACTCAATCTAATATATATATAGTGTTTATAAGTTTGTGTAAATGTACTAAAAGTTTCTAATTATCGAGTACTGGTCGGCCTAGATAGATGGATGCCCGGCCCTGGTAATGAGTTTATTAATTCTGGCGGTAACATATTGTAAATAGACACATCTTTTAACGGATAGTCTCGAAGAATCACTTATCTATACCTTCAAGTTAGGGACATATAAATACAACAAAGAAAACTCAGTATTAAATTTAAAATAATATGATTTATTTGGGGTTTCAGCAATTTTACCCCCTGATACTATGCAAAATGTTAGAAACTGTTTAATTATTTAGATTAATCACGATTTGTGATTAACCGAATGTTCCATTCCTAGCCATAATGATCAAGAGAAAACAGAACATTCAAATTAAAAACTCTTGATCGGCGTAAACTTATTATCTAACAAATATAGCAATAATACAAAGCACAAACACACTTAACTACAAATTTCAACAAAATTACATAATACTACAGTCAAATAAAATATAGTCAGATCCACTTTCACTTCATTATATTATGACCCTCTATCAACTTTATTATGAGAACATCTCAACATCCACTGTCTACAATCAAATGGGGAGTCTCCGATTCATCACGGTAGATCCACCTCCTTAATACAAGTACGTTATACATAGTAAAAGTCAAAGATATTGAGAGCCAAACTATTTTACTTTCACATCTCATTAACAGACCTCTATAGGTTGTAAATATTTATATACCCTTTAGTTTAGAATGTTAGGGGATACCATAGAAAATATTCTGCCCGTCACGGGAGTCGAACCCGGCACCTTCTCCAATTAATACATACAGAATGCAATGCTCACAAATCCCTAAAGGATCGCGTAGAGCTCCAAGTAATATTCGGCTACACATCCCACCACGCCTGTCAGTATGAGTTAGATAACACCAGTTATTAAAATATGTCGGACAAATCGACCGTCCCGAGCGGAAATCGAATCCGGCTCCTTGCACAATGGAGAATATAATGGGGAAATCGGCTGCCCAGGTCGGGATTCGAACCCAATACCTTTTAGCTTTATTAGTAAATAAGTTTCACACGATTTACAACAAATCAACATAACAACAGTTTCTTAACGGAAGCGGTACGTTGTCCCAACACTTCGTGTTGTACATCGGAAAACTGCCACGGCACACCGCTGTGTTGTTTGCTGAGGGATTTAAGCGTGAAGCGCTTCTAATTCTGCGATTCGGAACTAAGAATTAATCAATTAAACATGGGGAAGATCTTACGTTAACAATACCCAAAAGCAAAGATGAAAATTGCAAAGAGCGCCTTGACTCCATATTTAGAAGGTCTCCTTTACTAAATTAGCGAGTAACATGGGTCCAATTTATGAAGACATGTTAGTCGTTATTTCACTAAGCGCGCCCTTAGACCAAGGCGTTTAGATCATCCCGGTATGAAATCGCTCCAGCTCTCTAGCCCCTATACTACTACAAGTTAATGTACGTTACCAGATTCCCCTCGGTGACTCGGAGTTGCACTGATTTTATTTTTTTTTACATTTACTTTACAAACTTAAACAAACTAGAACTATGTATAAGCTTAGCTGCGGCTGGCTCTATTATATTGGTACAAACTGACTCTATTAATCTATTTTTCAGGAGATTATTCAACCTATCCGCTTCGCGCCCTCAACTCGAACTGTGTGTCTGCTGCGCCACCGCACGCTCTCCTCATCCTCCGAAAGCCACCCCCTCCATCTGAAATTTGTTTGGTTAGAGAAATCTGATTGGTTCAGCGACTTAGCGTCGCTCCCTACTAACGCCACCTATCTCGCCCGTCTTCCTTTCGCCTGTTTTGCTTAACTTTCCAAGAATTCAAACATCTGGCGATGACCTTTCTTAATTTTTTGTTGTGTACCGGAATTCGAGAATTGTGCAAAGACAATTCCATTACTGCCTTAATGACGGTCTCACGCTGTGTCTCAGTAAAGAGTCTTTTATCTCGGTCCCTAGTGTCACGTATTTCAAAACTTTTAAATCGCTTTAGTACCCTTCCTCGACAGATTTTACGAGGTTGGTCATTTTTTTTATAGCTTAACAAAATATCATGTTGCGGCTCACGTTTCCGTTTGCCATTTTTGGGACGCCGTGGTACTTTTACGAGACCTTTATTTTATTATTTCGCTCAATGGTTTCTTAATTCGAATGGCGCGAAATGCTAGCCACCTCAGTACTTATAGATAATTTAATTGTGGAAATTAAATTATCTATGAGTACACCCATCGAGATTTCGAGATTGATTTGAATTGAAACATTTAAGGGGATAATATACACCGACAGCGTTAATTCGTTTCACTGTTTAATGGGCTTACAAATAAAAAGCTATGTTCCTTTAAACATCCTCGAAACATTGTATTCCGCGTTTTGTCTTATTTTCGTGTCGACTATCACACGTAAATTGAAAGAAACCACACCAATAGCTGTTCTGAGGATGACACGAGGAGTAATATTTTTTATCAAAAATCTCTAAGAGAATTACTATTTTATACCAAGCTTTTTGAGAGCGTCGTCGGTCGTCTATTATCACAGCCCAAAGAATTTTATATTGTTATTATAACTGGTATGGTGTCCAAATGATTTTGTGATTTATTTGTCAACAAACACTAACTTATATTTAAACTATACTAATAAAACAATTGGGTTATGCTCTGACACATTTTTGGCCATTCAAAAATGTATGGAAAATGTACGACATCCCACGAATATCTCAGAAAATATTGTCAGCTGTGTTCCAACAGCTAAATATAATGTAACCTGTTCCTTTGTAATTCAAAAAGTCACAATGTCATGAAGACTATGTCGCTTCGGTTATATCGACTCTGATAACTACACTTTATAGATCATTCATATGCACAGAATACAGAAATTTCTACGTCAACAAAATAATTTCAAACTGTACTTGAGCAAAATCTGCGGCGCAGGACGGGTGATTTTGGGGCCTGTAGTTAATATTGAACGGTATCAATTAAAACTGTCGCATCTGATTTATTTTATTGGTTCGGCAATTGATTACATTACGCCAAATTGACCACAACGAATGGGAGTCTCACGACGTGCCGCCGCAGTGCGTTCAAAAATTGCGATACGCATTTGTTTATTGCAATAATTGAATAACAATTGGAGTGCCAGGAGATCATTGTGGTTTAATTTATGCGAGGCGCGAGCACCTATTATTTGGGCATACAAATAGCAATGTCCTCTCGCGATATTTCATCGGCTGCCGCAGAGTTTCGAGTGTGAAAATAAGGTGATCCTACCTGCTGGGGCCTCATTCCGCTATTTGTCGCGTCGGGATAGCTTTTCAATGAAACTGCTTTTATCGCTGTTAGCGCATTTTTTGGTGCAATTTATTTGTACTACAACTTCTGATAAGTCAATAGTGACAAATGTTTTTAGTAATTATTCGATTAACCAACATTAACTGTCTCAAAAAGCGATGCTATTGAAGCGTTATTGACACGCCACAAACGCTAGCAGAATAAGGCCCCTGGTGTCTGTGTGATTATCAAATATTCTATTAGTGTTCGTTTTAGGTGTCTGTCATAGTTATTTAATCATTTAAATGGAACGGGGCGCGTTCTATTTAAATGTTTACGCGGGAAGCGTCACGTAGTAGTGACGACGCCACAGATGTAAATCTAAGTAGAAGCCGCAAGTTAAAATTACACATTACAATTTCTCCTTTCGCGGGTCTGCTGGAAGAAATTACATTTATGAAATAAGCAGATCTTTTGTACATTGTGTCTTATGTGTTGTTTGTGCTGTCTAGTTTTATGTGTACAAAAATTGTTAAATAAATAAATAAAGCTAAGTTTAAATTTATTTTAGCAGCTTACGTGGTCTAGTGGTCGAGACCGCTTGCTATTGATCTGGAGGACGAGGTTCGATTTCCCACGGAAGTAGAATTTTTTCTAATCGGAGTGACAGCGTTAATGAGAGCTTGTCTATAACTATCGCCATCTTACCTAAGTTGTGTTGCCCAAAATCGGTCTTGGTCTTGCAGTCTTGCGAGGCTCTTGCTGCAAGACCGGGTAAAAGATCAACATCAAGACTGACTCATGAATGTTTTGAGCAAGAGTCTCGCAAGACTACAAGATCAAGACCGATTTTGGGCAACACTATACCTTAGCTTGTCGCCATAATAACAATGCTAAAAACATTGTTATGTTCTAAAAATTAGAGGTAATATTATAGTCAGTTCCTCAGTTGTCGAGGAGTTCTAATTACGTTTGCTTATATCTTCGGTTTTATTATAACTAACATCTAGTGTTGCCCAAATTCGGTCTTGGTCTTGCACTCTAGCGAGACTTTTGCTACAAAACCGAGTCCTAGACCATCACCAAGACTGACCCATGCACAGACGTATAAAGGGAAGCAGACTTAACATAATTTTACTCACACATTTGTCATAAGTAATGAATATCGTTTTTACTTTCACTCCAAAGTGACATGATATATTGCTATTTCTGGGTTTTTTTTCTATGGCGATACTAACGCACACATAAACATTTCCGAAGCCGTGGCAGACGCCACGTGGACGCCATGTTTAGCTTTGTCAAAATAAGAGACAAATGGCGTCGTGACATTGTCTTATAATGTTTTGTTTTGTGATTATAAATAAAAGCAACTGCTAATCGAACAAGAACAATGGTAAAGTGCAGTGCCCCGAAGTGTTGTAAAACTCCAGAAATTACAATAAAATTAAATTAATATTGTTTGTGTGTGAGTAATGTTTACATGTGGTAAAGTTGCCACGCTTTTTGAACGATACGTTTAGTCTGCTTCCCTTTATACGTCTGTGGACCCATGCAATATTTGAGCAAAACTCTTGTTCAAATCTTGCATGGATCAGCCTTGGTCTTGCTACAATTAGACCGACCTTGGTCTCGGTCTTGCAGCAAGAGTCTCGCAAGACTGCAAGACCAAGGCCGATTTTGGGCAACACTACTACCATCTGGTAAATAAAGGTCTAAGGCCTGTCGTGTCAAAAAAACCTAACATTGTATTTCAATTTATATCTGTGGCACTGGCACTGCTGCCTTAAGCGCTTAAAGATGTTCTTTGGACAGAAATGTCCATCCTTGTCCGTTGTCGGCACGTCCATAGTCAATGTAGCGACAATCCTGGCGAATCAACCAACTCATCATGTAGCGGATGTAATGATATGGCCCTAACCATATAGTCGGTTACAAAAAATTAAAATCATAAGATACATTATATTATTAAATCACCTGGCAACTATCTACAAAAAAAAATCATCAATCTGCATGCATCACAAACCACCCCACTCATCATCACACATAAATAATCACATGCATCACCTTGCTAACACACACATACACTGTCTCCCGACCAAGACACTCATGCAATCACACAAGCACACAAAAAGCACATACACAAACATATACGAAACCACAGTTCCTCCTTCCAGTTCCCTTGCTCTCTCTCCCTCTCCTAATCCTAATCCTCCCTCTCATCAATTAGTGAACAACCCACCACTCCCATTAAAGTACTCCATTAAAGAACAGGGAGAAAGAATGTATCAAATCGCATTCCTCTCCACTCCCTTCAGCGTTTGCACACCACACGTCAATGTGAAACAACTAGGAATGAAAAAAAAACCATATAGTAGGTTATATTGCTATAACGGTACACGAAACTTCACGATAAGTGACGTGATAACGCGTATTATTAACGTAAAACGAGTTTTTTCTAACGAGCGTAATTCGATGAAACTTTTAAAATGTCACGAAAGTGTTAAGGCGATACTTTTCCGTTTTCGAACAATTTCGATTTACTGTATCGTCACAGATATAGAACATACAGGTCTTAAATTCGGATATGATATTGTTGAACATTTTATCTAAACAATCTTAAATACAGAAACATGATTAAAATTATTTCACTCGATAAAAAAAATCCAGAGATCACTCTGTTCAATATTTTAAAACAACTGTAAATAAGAAATTACAATAATTAATGACATAACAACTATACCAATAGACGTGCATTTTTATTGTCTAGAAAACAGTTTAGAGAAGTATTCCGGCTGTAACTGAACACCTAAATAACATTTAAGGGGCATATAAGTTAGATAGTAAATGGACCTTCGGTGCTTGTCTGAGACCTGGAACCCCGATACTTTCAGAGTTATTTGATTTTAAACTGAAAGCAAAAACTTTCAAGTCACAACCATAATCAGCTCTTAACACAAAATAAATTTAAACACAAAATGACTCGTGACAGACGTGAGCGTAGTTTTGCTCGTACGCTTACGTAGGGCTGTCGGTACTTAATCCAAAAAATAATTTATTTAGTTTGAACGGGAAAAAAAGTAGGTTTGTTAGCCCTAATATTTTTCCTACAGAATCTCTACTTCTGATGGATTACCCTTAAGTGTTATTAGGGTGTTCAGTTACACCCTGTATAACATTAAAACTGGTAATTTGGTTTGAATAGAGATAGTTCATCATCGTCATATCCGTCGAGAGAACGCTCACTGCTAGACATACGAGACCTCTCCAGGACTTCAGAACCAACGTTGCTGCGTTTATGCTGCTTGCATCCAAAACCAAATTGTAATGTATTTTTTTGCTTAATTCTCAAAATTAGGGTAAAACTTAAAAATGGAAATAAAAAAAGCAACATTATTCCTTCATATAGATAAACAAATCCCTATTAAATTATAATTAATAAAAATAAATGAAATTGTACTAATTATAATGAATAATATTTTTCTTTGAATTGAATTGAAAAGGGGGTAATGAAGTACATCTACAAAATTATTGCATGTTTCTTTTTTCTCTATAATAAATTGACATTAGTAGCCTTCCCCGTAGCGGTGGTTAGTAGATCTTACCTTCGACTTAGATCACGGTTGTTGCAATATAAAAAAATAAAATTAAAATGTCCAAAATATATATAATTAACAAATCGTACATTTAAAAATATGGTAATATGTGAAATATTGCAATAATTTTTTCCACCTTAAATACTGAACAAAATCTCTCCGGCAAAACATTTCTTTGTCTTACCAGTAACACTATCAATCATATTACTAATTGTGTTATTTATTTACGCCTCCCCAAAAGAGCGTTGTCATCGACTCATGCAATTTTATTTAGTGCCCTCCTTAGTTCTCTATTATTTTCCAATAATTTCTCGCTAGTCATTGAATCACCTTTTAATATGATGGGATTGCTCGGATTATTAATCGCTTTATACAATACATAATGCCGGAGATTTACGTGTAAAATGATAACCTTAACTGATTCATGGTTTGATGAACACTGATAGATTTTGGTAATGTTTTGAGTATGAATATAAAGTATATTCATATTCAAATGAAATATGTGAAACTTTAGCACATAAAAACAATTATAATCGCCAATCAAATATATTTACCCATCATTTCTTCGTCGTGGATGACTGATCTGAATATTTTGGAGTGTTTTTATCGTTCGTCTACTCAGATGCTTTATTCCTATATCGATTTTAGTATCAGTGGTAAGTAACTCAAATTTTGTTAGTATACACATTATACCACTATATACTTACTTGATGCAATCTAAAATCTTTCAAGTTACAGGATGCAGTTCTAGACGGCATTTATAGTACACACACGTACCTATATGTGTACAGTTTTTGATCAGGAAAAGAATTCCTAGAACTCCTCGCTCTTACATGCCTGGAAATCGCTGCAAAATTTTGTAGACCGCTAGAAAATGCAACACGTGAAACGCTGCCTCATTTCCGTTACTAAACAGGCCGCGTCCTGGCACGTAATTGACAAGCAGTTTGACGTTAACGAGAATTGGGTTGTCCGTTGTTGTGAATTTAGAGTTTGCGACACGATTCCGATACGATATTTTGAAATTTCCGTTAACGTCTTTATGCTTGAAACTAAGAAGTTGTCGATACGACTATTTAGATATAGTGAAATTGCAAACATTGAGTTGGAAACTTAAAGTTACTTTACAAGGTTGTAATGACGTCGCTGGTCTAGTTTGTCAAAGGCAATTGCTTAACGTGATTCGCTCCACGATGCCGGGCAAGTTTTATTGAGTTTTTTCCTTGGGAAAATATCTAGATGAGTCTAAGTAACTATGCTCCAGATAGTGTACCATTAAATTTAATTAACTCGTATTATATGGACATAAAATATATGTATAATCTGTTCTTTTTAATAAACGCGTACGTTTTAATTTTAAAAACAGAAAATTAACGCTTTTTTCTCCCTTAATCCTCTGTATTAAGAGAGAGAGAAAGGCGTTAATGTTCAATTGAATTGTTTTTTGTCAAATAATTGACAAAAATTGTGTTTTGATATCACTATTGATCTTTATGGATCACGTTGGCGTTTATTTAATTGATATTTGTCTATTTCGTAACGGAGGGAAAAAAATTAAATGGCCCCTAAAAATACAAAAAAATGTGAGATTTTTTTTCTATTTTTTTATCACTAAAATGACCCCCTTTAGCCCTCTGCCCCGTATGTGCACTTTATGCAGCGCCACATGTATAACCGGATATTTATGCTTTTTTAACCGACTTCGAAAAAGGAGGAGGTTTTATGTTCGGCTGTATCTTTTTTTTAATGTATGTTCACCGATTACTCCGCCATTTGTGGACCGTTCAAAATTCTTTTTATAATCGAAAAAGTATACTCCCGAGGTGGTCCCATTGTCACCATGTCATTATCTGATGATGGGATCCCATGAAAATCGAGGGAAACCCTTGAATTTCATAGGCACGTCCAACGTGTTTCATGTTTTTGCTGAAGATATTCAGGTGGCGTCGGTGGCGCTGTGGACTCGGCACTTGCCTTCCCCGATTGGAAGGTCGGAGTTCGAGACCCGCCATGTACCAATGTGTTTTTCGTTTCGAATTTCATATGTACATTTGTCTGACGCTCCTACGGTGAAGGAAAACATCGTGAGGCAACCTACATACATCTGCGAAGAAATTCAATAGTGTATGTGAAGTCGACCAATCCGCACTGGGCCAGCGTGGTTGACTAAGGCCTAATCACCCTAATATAGGGTAGGCTCGAACCCCTTGGTGGGGACGTATATGAGCTGTGATGATGATTCAGGTATATGCATCTGGTAGTCATCATATCATGTTACTGAGCTGATGATGGAAGGTTTATGGTAGGTTAGGAGTTCGGGAATAATTCTTTCAGTACTGTTTAGAGCAAAAGACGTTTTATTTTAAGTTATTCTGGTGATTGCCTTGCCTCAAATTCTAAAACACATGTGTTATAAACTAAAAAGATTGAAAAAATTTTTTTTACAAAAAAAAACCGATTTCAAAAACACCAAAAAGTCATAAATAATATAAGAATACTCGTACATACAACATCATAGTTTTATATTGAAGTCGGTGCCAAGCAATGATCACCTGGAAAGTCTTAAAAAATGAATGAACTATTAATATAGTTACTTAAAATTTGGCACCAACTTCAATATAAAACTGTGATGTTGTATTTACGAGTATTCTTATATTATTTATGACTTTTTGGTGTTTTTGAAGTCGGTTTTATTTTTTAACAACATAGAAGTTATATAGTTAATTGATTTTATTTATACTTACGTATTAAAAATGTAGAAAAATAATAACATTTTTCTTTTCATTCATGAGATAAGAGATAAAAATGTATATGAAATGCAGTTTTTATATTTAAAACGAAGTATGTGATACTTCTTTTTAAGTTTAGATTTTCCCGCACATGCATAACACGTTCACGATGCTGGAATGACATTATATAAGCGATCCTAAAAATATAATGTTATTCAGGAAGGTAGTGTTGTAAGATATAAAAATCCTTAATAAACATTGTCCGAATGACCGATCCTCTGCTATAACTAATCCCAAGTATGCATGACGACAAGGTAGGTAACATGAAATAAAATTTGTTTAGTTTATGCGCTTACAAATAAAATAGGCTATAAATATTAGTCTGGAACACCTTGATTTACTGTTGTGTTGCTCATGTCAAAATATCATGGCCGAATATAAGAAATATTTCTTAAAAATTTACACTGCGTGTAAATGGAGTTAAAGCGTTAATTATGATGTGTCGCAATTTTTTTCATGCAGTAAAGAATTAGTATGATGCACACCGTAAGCTGAACAGCATAATACACAAGACTCTCAAACGGGAAATCCGTAAGAAAAACACTTTGAAAATCCAGGAACTCATTGAGAAAAATCGAGGTTTGAAAGTGTTCCAGCGAAACAACGGAAGAATCGACCTTAACACCCTGAAAGATAACAATGGCAACCTAACAAGTAACATCCAGGAGACCAAGAAAATAACTGAGGTTTTCTATGGTGAGCTATACTCTACCTCAATGTTACAGCCTACTTCCTTGGACCCCAGCGACAAACGTGCTCCTATTAAGCGATATTATACGGAAGATATGCCTGAAATTAGTACGTTCGAAGTGAAGCAAGCACTGAAGCAAATCAAGAAGTTCAAGGCACCAGGGGAGGATGGTATCACTGTAGAACTACTTAAAGCTGGAGGCAGTGCTGTTATAAAGGAGCTTGGTCTGCTGTTCAACGAGGTCCTGTTCACTGGCGAAGTACCCAAAGATTAGACGAACAGCATTGTTGTGCTCTTCCACAAAAAAGGTGATAAGACCTTACTTAAAAATTACCGCCCCATCTCACTCTTAAGCCAGGTCTACAAAGTGTTCTCCAGAATCTTGACCACACACTTGACACGAAGACTGGATGAACACCAACCCATAGAACAGGCAGGATTCAGAAATGGCTTTGGAACCATTGACCATATATTCACACTTCGGCAGATCATTCAAAAGACGGAAGAATACAACAGGCCTCTCTATCTAGCCTACGTCGATTATGAAAAGGCTTTTGACTCCATTGAACACTGGTCAATAACCAACTCGCTACATCGATGCCACATAGACAATAGATACATACAGATCCTGAAAAACTTGTACAAATCTGCTACAATGGTTGTACAGCTGAAAGAGCCTACAGACCCCATACCAGTCCAAAGAGGAGTTCGACAAGGTGACGTTATATCTCCCAAACTATTCACCAATGCTATGGAGGATATATTCAACACACTGGACTGGAATGGCAAGGGAATTAAAGTAGACGGCGTGTACCTAAATCACCTGGGTTACGCTGATGATATAGTAATAATGGCAGAATCTGCTGAAAACCTCGAAGAAATGCTGAAACAACTATATCACGCGTCCATGCAAACCGGTCTCAAGATGAATATGGAGAAAACAAAGGTAATGGCAACAACCAATCTTGCTGGAAACCCCATTTCATTAAACGGGCAACCGCTGGAACAAGTGCAGGAGTACACGTACCTAGGACAGGTTATAAAGCTCGGACGGGACTCGATGATGGCAGAGATAAAGCAAAGAATACAGTTGGGGTGGGCGGCCTTCGGAAAACTGAGCTACGTACTGAGGTCCAAAATCCCCCAATCGCTCAAAACGAAAATTTTCGATCTGTGCGTATTACCCGCTATGACCTATGCTTGCGAAACATGGACACTAACCGCTGGAATGATCCACAAGCTCAAGGTTACGCAGCGTAACATGGAGCGCGCTATGCTTGGCTTGACATTACGTGACCGAGTCCGGAACGAGCTCATCAGACAACGCACCAAAGTGGTTGATGTGGGCGACCGAGTCGCCAAGTTAAAGTGGGCTTGGACCGGACACGTGTGCAGACGACACGACGACCGATGGAGCAAGCGTGCTCTGAAGTGGAAACCCAGATTAGGCAGGAGAAGCGTAGGCAGACCACCTGCCCGATGGGCCGACGACATCAGGGACATTGCAGGCCCGGTCTGGTCAAGAGTGACTGATAATCGGTCAGTATGGAGGAACATTGGAGAGGCGTATGCTCAACGGTGAGCGAATACACGCTGAGGAAGAAGAAAGAATTAGTAAAATGTGATAAAGTTTACTTCCTACAAACTATACGCACTTTACGTGGATTCATGAAAAACATTATGTGCTTGATTACTTGAAATGTAGATATCGAATAATCGATATACTTTATACACAAAGGTATAACGAACAGAATATACAGCCATATTATAATCAAAGTGATGCTGTAAACGCCATCTGCGACCAACAGCATAGGTTGTAATAAAAAACACGGCTATATTACCATTCTATCGGTATGTATGTCTATTTAAATACTACATTATAGTTTTTAAAAATCACGGAAAAAACGATTACGCAGAATCGATGTAGAATTAAAAGTATCGTGAATGTTGTTAAGTTGGGTAGGGCTGCTCCATCATTAAAACCAAACAATCTGGCTGCAGGTTTAAAGTTGCGCCGTGTGCCCCGTGTGCACATGATAGTGGCACGAATAATGAAAATGATGTGATGTGAATGTATGCATTTCGCATGCTTCAGAATATTTCCTTTTCTTTACCATTTGGCGTTTATCTCATAAATACTTTTTCAAGTAAGGATACGAACCTGGGTTCTTTGGTGTTGCACACATTGAAACGATGCCGATTAATAGACTTTAACGTCTTACCACCAAACATTCTTTAACAGTTGTCTGTGGTTATTTGTGAATTGTGGTTTTCATATGACGATGTTTGTATTGTCTCGCTTAACACAACTAAACTATGACTAACTTTAGATGTTTTGTGGTAAGACCTAATTTAGTTTAATAAAAATCTATCAGCACTTCCCCACTTACCTATACAACCTCCTGCACGCATTGAACGCATTACTGACGACTTTCAACTAAACGAGCACTGAACGATCGCGATTTAAAATAAATTCAAATTAAGTATAATGCTGACACGACACAACGGTTGGTAACCATGGCAACAATTCGTGCTTAGTTAAATATTTCCAGCAAATTCGCACTGAAGAGGGTCTGACCAGGATTCTGGCGATTGTGATGATATATGACGGCGCATTATTTTCTTATCTTTTCTCTTTCTAACTCCACCGCCCATACTTCATTCTCGCTCGTATTATAAACGTTTTACTCTTCATATCTCATAACAGACGGCTCGAACGGTGTTAGTATTACGTAAATTCCTAGTAATATGTCATAGTCCGCCCTTTTCAGGCCCACTATGATTCAGTTTTGCAAATAAAATGTAAATTAATGTCCAGGCATCAATGGTTAACGATGTTGATTTACATACTATTTTGGTAATTTGCGCTGTCAAACTTCTCTTGTAGCTGTACAACTGTAAATCTTCATATACCATACATAACAATCCCCACTCACTAGTACCACTATGAATAATAAACGTAAAAACTCGACGTAATATTATAAAAAAGCATATAATATTTTTTTTGTTTATATTTAGGTATGTCTACTATTTATTATACATATAAAAAAAATCATTACAATCAACAGAGTTTTATAGCTAATAAATAATGTTACTTGTTTATGTTTTGGCTTAAAAGTACATTTTTTAACATAACGTACATACCTATTTTCAAAGTTTGATTATCCTTCCGTGTGAATTCCTTTTTAAATTTAAAACAGTCACCTAAAACGAAAAAGGAAGTCATTGTACATTGTACTTCATCGGAGGGAGACTCCGTACCAGGGTCGCCTGCTTGGGTACCTCCATCTTACCTATTTCTGCCGCAAAGCAGCAGTGCTTGCATTGCTGTGGTCCGGTTTGAAGAGTAAGATATAGCTGTGAAATTACTTAGTACCGTGACTTTACATCTGATGTCACAAGTTGGCAACGTACACTGTGGTTTTTGTGGGGGTTGCGATTTTGCTGCGAATATCACATATGTATTATAGGTGACTGTTACCACTTACCATCAGGTGGGCAGTTTGCTTGTTCACCAACTTAGTATGTAATGTATGTAATGTATGTAATGTAGTAAGAAAAATGACTGTACTCTTACAATTATTTTTCTATTTTGCGTGGAGTAAATTGTTTGTTAATATATTACACACATTTAACATTCATCACATAAACAATAATAAACAATAGTTTGTAAAAATATTTTAAGAGAAGTCTGTAATTGCAAAATTTTTTACTCAATTGAGTGTTGGATATAGTTTAGACTTATATTTGACGAGAATTGTTATTGATTATAGACATATTTTATAAGCAATCCTCGTTGAGTTGAGATAGGATAGTTATATTAATTTAATATTTACTTGATCTTAAATCGTAGCAGTAAATCGTAACTTAAAATTTTATTAGGTTTAATGAAATCTTTGGTACAGCCGTCATCTTTGTTTTTAGCCGTCTCCTAGTTTACTTATGCTATGTTTTTTACGTTGACGTGAAGACGTTTCTTCAACACATATGTGATCTTGGTATGTAAGGTGCATTTACATGAAGAGCGTTAAACGAACGTTCTGCTGCGAGTAATCGTATGCGATTATTGTAGGCGATATTTAAACGACTATCGTATCGTATGCTTAAATTCAAGTTAAAAACTGGAACTCGCTTTCATACGCTATTAGTAAGGTAATTATCATCAATGAGGTTTTGATTCAATAAAAATGAGATTTTGTCTTAACACGATCTCGTATAATTTTTTTTATGTACTATAGTTGTGTGTTATGGTTATGTTATAGTTATGTTACAATGTCGTAGTAAGACATCGTAATAGGTTAATTGTAAGTATTAACCTTGATCTAAGAGCTGTTCTTAAAAAACGTTGTTTGTATAACCGTTTGGCATTGGGTAGATATGTGCGCTGTCCGTGCTTCACTAATATTCAGCATGAACCCGTCGCAATAAACATATCTATCATCACAGTAACCAAAAAACCATACCGTGTTAAAAATGACATGTGAACTGATTTGATTACGTACGTACCGCAGTACCTTAAAATTTTTAATAAAATCCCAGCGTGTACGTCAAAACTCTCATAACATGTAAATAGAACGAATATCGCAGAGAAGATCTCATAGCTTATTCGTGACACCGCAGCTGACACGATCTCTTCAAATGTATTTTAATTCTGTTACTGCATCCACTTTACTGTACAGCTGGGCCACATTACCATAGCTTTTAAATTCAGAATTAAGCGTTACAACGGAGGTTGGTGTAAACAAGTTGACCTTGTCGACACCTTGGCACCTCTGATGGTCCTACCGGATTCAACTTGGAGATCAATGTTAAAACCGTTTTTCTTTTGTCCCCGCGCTTTGGAACGCTAAATATTGTATTCTGAATTTATATCAGATTGATTTTGACAATGAACATGGTATACGGAATTATATTCAGTGTGCGGAGTGGGAGTTTTATCGAGCTTTACTCGGTCACACGCATCGAACGCGTAAACGCGAATTTGTATGGAATTAGAGCAGTGCCATCTAGTAGTCACTAGATGAAGCTGTCTCATTACATAGCAGCTACTAGATGGCGCTGCTCTAATTCCATAAAAATAATTCGCGTTAACGCGTTCGATGCGTACGATCGAGTAGAGCTCGATAAAACTCGCACTAGGAACTCAGTTTATTAAAAGATTCTTATTCATCGGTTTCAGTAATGAAACAAATAAGTACGTGTGCTTCACGTGTAGAAATTCTAATGATATTGTATTATACCTATTGTTCTGCCAATTAATTTAATCTATAAACTTGCAAACATCAAGAATTTACAAAACAACGTATATTTTTTTAATATATAATATATTCATCTATCTTTAATTGCTTCTCCTATAACTGGTTGAGAAATAACTATCAGGTCCAAGTAATTTTCGAAGACATTCATATTTTTCAGTATTCCTTGGATCACATGTGAAAGTATAGCGAAAATTTTAAGAATAGAGTTCTGTTTGTGCTGTCATAATTATAATTAGTTAATAACTAGCATAATTATTATGTTTTAAGTGAGTGCTTAAAAGCAAGAAACTGTTCGGTAGGTCGGTATAACGTATTGAGTTTTGTCTCTAAAGTAGCAGAAGTTTAAAGCGATTTCAACGGTTTGTTTTTAATATCCATGGACTCTCGTATAGACACACTAAATGAAATTGTCAGTTATTGTAATATTAGAGTCATCAATCACTATTTCAGCTGAGAAGCAGTCATTGGTGGACATAGGTATTGGACATCGTCATCCCCAAAAATTTCCAAACCGATTGGGCCTGCGCTTCTCGCTTCCAGCGGCTTCCTGCGACCATCACCAGATCGTCGCCGGCTTACCTTGTAGGAGGCCTACTAAATCTGCGTCTCCCGATACGAGACCGCCAGTTTTTGTCCTATAGTACACAAACACCAAGCATAGTAGCAGGCTATACACTTCCGTTTTCTCTATAAGGCGCGATTAAAAGCCGGAGAAATTTCAAAGTCCTTTTAAGGCAGAGATTTCTAACCTTTTACCCTATGCGCCTCACCCAACATTATGCTAAAATACTGCGCCCACGTAGAGACCGAAATAAGCATTCAAAAAAATTAAGCAAACGTTAAACATATTGGCGTGTTTAGTTTTATTCAAAAGGTGGTTGCAACGTGTCGCTGACTTCGCATAGTCAGCGACACCGTCCGCGTCGCGGGAGTTTATATGAACAGTTTTAATAAATATTCTTTATACAGTTTAATTCTGGAGCCGCTCGCTGCGCCCCCCTTTGGTTCACTCTACGCCTCCCAGTTGAGGCGCGCCTCACTGGTTGGGAAACCCTGTTTTGAGGCAACATATCTGTAGTGGAAAAATATTTCATCGGACGAATATGACAATACTATAGGGACTCAAAGTAACTATGAGGTTCGAAACTATTAGCCTTCGTAGAGTCCTTGAACGTTTAAGAAATATTGTAGGAAAGATCAACGATATCTCAGAAAATCTTACAATTACCACCAGAGTTGATGGTAAAAGAAATAGAGGACGTATCCCAACACAATGGTTCCAATTCGGAACCATTCCATAAATGTACATTAGGCCGTCACCGACATAGCCCAAAGAATTGCAAACAGTGGGCAGAACACTACGCTCGCAGGACTAACGGCCATTGGGGCGGCAACGTCCTAAAATGGCGGCCGTGTACGGGGAGACACAGCGTTGGAAGGTCCCCCACAAGGTGAACCCACGATTTTGTCAAGCTCGCGGGAGAGATTACTGGGGGTGACCTATGTCCAACAGTGGGAAGTCTATTGGTTGAAATAATGATAATGAATGATGACATAAGGCAATCAAAATCGCTGGAGAACGATAAAATTGAAAAGTATCGCGTGGAGCAAACTAATGCTTGGAAGTGGTCACAATCCTCAGTGAGGGGATAGCAAAACAGGAAAAAGAACAAGAAGCTAAAAAAGAACACTAATAAGCAATTACTCAAGCATTCGAAAAAGCTGAGCTTTTGCTATCACACCGGGCAAATGCAACCACGACATGCATTGATTTCTATAAATGGAGACGTATCAAGACGTTTGTAGTGATTGAACTGGCTCTGACTACACTACGTAACTGCCTGGAAGCCGCAACAGAAAATAAAATTGATATCGCTTCGCCGCGGGCGCTCCGAGAAAAAGCATTTCGAAATAAATGACTTTTTAAATTTCATCGTTGCACACAGTTTCTCTATCAATTGTCGAGGCTCGCTCGTCGTAACTGGATTTCGCGGCGGGCATTTATTGTGTGCTACATACAAGATCGCGACTCTTGTATCGCGGACATTGATAAATATGAAATAAAGGACAGACCTGCATTGCACTTGTCGAATATTGGCAATCAGAGAGATTTGATGCGCAATTTCCTATAGAACGCGAGGTCGATACTTTTGAGGACTTATTGTCAGTATAGCATTTTCGTGTAATGCAATATGCATTATAGGAAAATGCTATAAGCAATGCTGCTTTATGAAGAGTTTAATGTAGTGACAGAGATTGCAGTTTGGAGATAGCATATGGTGTTGACGGAGCTTTATAATAGAAGATAAACTAATTAATTTAGAAAATTAAAGGTAATGGATGTATATTATTTTCATCTTATACAAATTTGCCACATAAGTATGCTTATTGCATTTTCAAACCTATTATGAAGCTTTCCTCAAAGCTTTATTTACAATTGAACAACAATTAATTAATATCTTACTCATTTATTAATTTTTATCGTAGTAAAATAGTCCAAAGACAGATCACCTACACAACACAATATTTTATTGCATAAAGAGATATACATAATAATAAAATAGATGATTAAAGAATTTCATATAAACACTAAGTTAGGAATATTAAAAGGGATATGGAATACAAAAGTAACAAATATAATACTGTATAAGGTTTTTAACTACACTTAAATCATGAAATAGTATTAATCGCAATGTTGCAACAAGTAAAAAAAAATGTTTACCTATATTCATATTTTTTAATAATAATGAAAAGCTTTAGCGATATAAAAAAGTAAAAAGTATATATTTATGGATGAAAAAAAATGTCTTCACATTTATACATTTTCGTTTTATGATTGTAATTTCAAACGAACTCGAAGCAACAGCGTGTTTTACGACTAAATTACACTTATTCTACAAATTACAAGTGTAGCGAGCAGCTTTCTCTAGTGAACTTAACGTAATGCTCTTTTATTATTGAAGCTACAAAGTAACATTTCAACAAAAATAAGTTATGTAAGCGATAAAGATGAAAGTCTGCAATTTTCGCTAGGCGGCAGGTGCGCTGCACATAAACCACCGATATATTTTTATTCTGGATCACTAGTGTACCCGACCTGAAAATGGGAGTCCGAAAATATTCACTTAAATTTTAATTTCACTGTAGGCTTGGTGAATTGTGATCTTGCTTCGTGTGTAGTTTCGTTCGAACATACCTAAAATTTGTAATACTCATGTGAGTATATTTATTTACCTTCATAAAAAAATATGCGTAGGATATTATTCTTCTGGTGATGATATTAGATTACAACTGAATATAGATTTTTTTGTCCTATCTATCTTTTAAAAGAACTGCTGATCTATCAATATATAAATCAAGATAAATACTGAATTTAATGACTTATCCATGTTACACATTTTAATGTTTCCCTATTTTGACTATAAAATCTGAATAATCTAAATAATCAGGCGTTCAGACAGTTTCGCACTAAACATTTTTGTATAATAATATTCTTTTGTACAGTTAATTCAATCTTATCTCAGATTAGGTTGATAATACAACTCGAGGCTCTAAACATATAAATAACGTAAAAAAAACCGGCCAAGCGCGAGTCGGACTCGCCCATGAAGGGTTCCGTAGGTTTTCTGACGTATTAAAAAAAACTACTTACTAGATCTCGTTCAAACCAATTTTCGGTGTTTGCATGGTAATGTACATCATATATTTTTTTTAGTTTTATCATTATCTTATTTTAGAAGAGTTACGGGGGGGGGGGGGGACACACACATTTTACCACTTTGGACGTGTATCTTGCACAAACTATTCAGTTTAGAAAAAAATGATATCAGAAACCTCAATATGATTTTTGAAGACCTATCCATTCAAACAAGTATGGGTTTGATGAAAAAAAAAATTTTGAGTTTCAGTTATAGAGAACCCCCAAAATTTGTTGCTTTTTTCTATTTTTGTGTGAAAATCTTAATGCGGTTTACAGACATACATCTACTTACCAAGTTTCAACAGTGTAGTTCTTATAGTTTCAGAGAAAAGTGGCTGTGACATACGGACGGACAAACAGACATGACGAATCTATAAGGGTTCCGTTTTTTGCCATTTGGCTACGGAACTCTAAAAATGTGATCATAAAGATTGAAAATCAAGGAAACTACGCTTTTAAACATTACAAAATACAAAACTACCGTTACGCGTACAATAGTAAAACATGTATCTAAATGAGAAAATCATTGAGTAAAAATCTGGCTCATAAAATTACAGATTATAGGAAATCATTTTTAAAAAATGATGATGTTTGTACAAATCATTTCTAAGCGCCGCTGCAGTGGTCTTAGACTTTAGACCACGCCCGGTAGTGATATGGAGATTCAGGTTTCGATTTCCTAGAATTTATGCATAATTGCATATTATATCTTCTTTCTTCTTCTTATATATAAAAATGAATCGCTGTGTGTTAGTTTCGCTAAATCGCAAAAGCGGCTCGACCGATTCTTACGAAATTTTCTGTGTGTATTTGGATAGGTCCAGGGAAGGTTTAAACACACAATTGGACCCGGTAGGTGGCGCTGTATTTGGGCAGGACGTCTGCTGGGCCTACTAGTATATATGTAAAAACTCGTGTCATAGTGCTTCTCCGGGATAAACTCCGAAACAACTTAACCGATTTTGATGAAATTTGGATAAATACTTGTAATTTGGTCCAACTTATAAGAAATGCATAGTCTTTATCTGGATTATTGAGCTCAGTATTTATTATTAAGTAAAACGTAATTTGCGGGCACAATTGGTAAAGGTATAATGTGTAGAAGAAGGTATAATAATAATATTTATATTTATAAATTACGTATAATAACTTGATGACCTTTTTTACTGCCACCTATTTTACAGCACGATTATGATAACTTCAATTCTCACGCACGTTTTCAATACAAACCTGTATTTTCCAATATACACACATAGCTTGTGGCAAAACCTATTTTAGCGCTAAATTTTAGCAATTTATGCTCAGGAACGCTCCAGATATTTCCACTACAATGTTGTTGTCCGTATCGCGTTCGTGCGCACTGCATCGTATAAACAAATTGTCGCTTGTTCGTCTCATTAGCGTCACTCAGCGCAGCGGCAACAAATACTGTGCGGTTGCACTATAATTTGATGGCGCCGTAACATTATAAGTTACTTCGATAACAAACGTGCCTGAAATATTTTTGCCGAACATTGTTGTGTGCACAATTCTTTTATAATACTTGATGGATGAAGAAAAGGAAGATCCATGGAGCAGTATAACAATGGATAAACGACATGTCTGTTGTCGTTGATGTTGTTCTGTTGTTTTTTTTTTTTTTTTTTATGGATGGCCCGGTAAATGACCTCCTCCCGCCTGATGTTAAGCGGTGAAAGAGGCCCAAATGAGTTGACAGATAGAGTAGGGACGACATCCACTCTCCTACCTGCCCGCCCCTTGCCGACCCAAAAGATGCTTTTTCACGCCTCTTTTGAAGGAACCCATGTTGTAGGATGGAGGAAACACGTGCGCAGGTAAAGAATTCCAAGTGTGGGATGAACGACAGAAGAAGGAATCTTGGAATCACTAAACATTTTTGTATAATAATATTCTTTTGTACAGTTAATTCAATCTTATCTCAGATTAGGTTGATAATACAACTCGAGGCTCTAAACATATAAATAACGTAAAAAAAACCGGCCAAGCGCGAGTCGGACTCGCCCATGAAGGGTTCCGTAGGTTTTCTGACGTATTAAAAAAAACTACTTACTAGATCTCGTTCAAACCAATTTTCGGTGTTTGCATGGTAATGTACATCATATATTTTTTTTAGTTTTATCATTATCTTATTTTAGAAGAGTTACGGGGGGGGGGGGGGGGGACACACACATTTTACCACTTTGGACGTGTATCTTGCACAAACTATTCAGTTTAGAAAAAAATGATATCAGAAACCTCAATATGATTTTTGAAGACCTATCCATTCAAACAAGTATGGGTTTGATGAAAAAAAAAATTTTGAGTTTCAGTTATAGAGAACCCCCAAAATTTGTTGCTTTTTTCTATTTTTGTGTGAAAATCTTAATGCGGTTTACAGACATACATCTACTTACCAAGTTTCAACAGTGTAGTTCTTATAGTTTCAGAGAAAAGTGGCTGTGACATACGGACGGACAAACAGATATGACGAATCTATAAGGGTTCCGTTTTTTGCCATTTGGCTACGGAACTCTAAAAATGTGATCATAAAGATTGAAAATCAAGGAAACTACGCTTTTAAACATTACAAAATACAAAACTACCGTTACGCGTACAATAGTAAAACATGTATCTAAATGAGAAAATCATTGAGTAAAAATCTGGCTCATAAAATTACAGATTATAGGAAATCATTTTTAAAAAATGATGATGTTTGTACAAATCATTTCTAAGCGCCGCTGCAGTGGTCTTAGACTTTAGACCACGCCCGGTAGTGATATGGAGATTCAGGTTTCGATTTCCTAGAATTTATGCATAATTGCATATTATATCTTCTTATATATAAAAATGAATCGCTGTGTGTTAGTTTCGCTAAATCGCAAAAGCGGCTCGACCGATTCTTACGAAATTTTCTGTGTGTATTTGGATAGGTCCAGGGAAGGTTTAAACACACAATTGGACCCGGTAGGTGGCGCTGTATTTGGGCAGGACGTCTGCTGGGCCTACTAGTATATATGTAAAAACTCGTGTCATAATGCTTCTCCGGGATAAACTCCGAAACAACTTAACCGATTTTGATGAAATTTGGATAAATACTTGTAATTTGGTCCAACTTATAAGAAATGCATAGTCTTTATCTGGATTATTGAGCTCAGTATTTATTATTAGGTAAAACGTAATTTGCGGGCACAATTGGTAAAGGTATAATGTGTAGAAGAAGGTATAATAATAATATTTATATTTATAAATTACGTATAATAACTTGATGACCTTTTTTACTGCCACCTATTTTACAGCACGATTATGATAACTTCAATTCTCACGCACGTTTTCAATACAAACCTGTATTTTCCAATATACACACATAGCTTGTGGCAAAACCTATTTTAGCGCTAAATTTTAGCAATTTATGCTCAGGAACGCTCCAGATATTTCCACTACAATGTTGTTGTCCGTATCGCGTTCGTGCGCACTGCATCGTATAAACAAATTGTCGCTTGTTCGTCTCATTAGCGTCACTCAGCGCAGCGGCAACAAATACTGTGCGGTTGCACTATAATTTGATGGCGCCGTAACATTATAAGTTACTTCGATAACAAACGTGCCTGAAATATTTTTGCCGAACATTGTTGTGTGCACAATTCTTTTATAATACTTGATGGATGAAGAAAAGGAAGATCCATGGAGCAGTATAACAATGGATAAACGACATGTCTGTTGTCGTTGATGTTGTTCTGTTGTTTTTTTTTTTTTTTTTTTTATGGATGGCCCGGTAAATGACCTCCTCCCGCCTGATGTTAAGCGGTGAAAGAGGCCCAAATGAGTTGACAGATAGAGTAGGGACGACATCCACTCTCCTACCTGCCCGCCCCTTGCCGACCCAAAAGATGCTTTTTCACGCCTCTTTTGAAGGAACCCATGTTGTAGGATGGAGGAAATACGTGCGCAGGTAAAGAATTCCAAGTGTGGGATGAACGACAGAAGAAGGAATCTTGGAATTTCTTGATACGGTGTGAAAAGGAGGACACAGTGTACGGATGACTCCGAAGGCCCTTACGCGTGTTTCTGTTAAGGAATGGAGAGGGAGGGATAAGGTTAAAGAGCTCCTCAGAGCATTCCCCATGGAACATTCGGTAAAAGGCGCTAAGAGAGGCGATGTCACGACGAAGTTGTAGAGGCTCGAGGGTGTTAGTTGTCTCTACATCGCCAATTATGCGAATAGCACGACGCTGCAATCTGTCCAGAGCATCGAGGAGGTACTGAGCGGAGCCGTCCCAAAGGTGCGAGCAATATTCCACGCAAGACCTAACCTGAGTTTTATACAACAAGCATAGTTGGTCCGGCGCAAAATACCTACGCATCTTGTTCAGGACACCGAGTTTCCGTGAGGCAGTAGTTATGACGGATTCGATGTAGTCTCTGGGGTTCAGATCGCAGCGAATGTTCATTCCGAGCAAGGTGATGTTGCTCTGTGTGTGAAGGGTTGTGCCCTGAAGAGAAGGAAGGGGGAGGAAAGGTGACCTTTTCGCCGAGAACACGCACACCTGTGTTTTCTTAGCATTGAACTCAACAAGATTGTTGGAGCCCCATTCGGAGACGAAGTCCAGCGTCCTGTTGAGCTCAATGATAAGATTCTGCCTTTCCCTACCAATATCACCACGAGCAGCCCCTGAGCTTCCGTGATATCCCCCATGCACTGTACTGTCGTCTGCATAGCAATGTATAGCTCCCAAGGAAAGCATATCATTGATATGCAGAAGAAACAATGTGGGGGATAGAACGGAGCCTTGCGGAACACCAGCGTTCACTGCCACGAACCGCGAAGCGCAGCCATCAACGACAACGCGAATTCTACGCTCGTGGAGGAAGCTGGCAATCCACGTACAGAACTGCGCGGGTAATCCGTATGCCGGAAGCTTGGAAAGAAGAGCCTTGTGCCAGACTCTATCAAAAGCTTTAACGATGTCGAGACTAATAGCCACCGATTCGCCGCGCTTATCGATAGATTCACCCCATTTGTGCAAAAGGAACGCTAGAAGGTCACCTGTTGACCGTTTAGGACGAAACCCATACTGTCGGTCATTAAGTAACGAGTGACCTTCCAGGTAACGGATCAGCTGGGTATTAAGGATCCTCTCCATGATTTTACACAAAATGGAAGTGACGGCTATAGGACGATAGTTAGCCGGATCAGAACGATCTCCCTTTTTGGGAACCGGCTGGACATTGGCCTCTTTCCAAGATTTCGGCACACAACCAGCAGAGAACGACAGACGGTATAGACGCGTAAGGACCGGAGTCAACTCCGCTGCACACTTCTTAAAAACAATCGCAGGAATGCCGTCTGGTCCACTTGCTTTTCGAGTATCGATCGACTGGAGCTCTGCCCGCACATCACGCTGTCTGATACGGATATCGGGCATGGTGCTGCCACAATGGGACAGTTTCGGAGGTTGTGTACCACAGTCATCGACACGGGAATGAGCCGCAAAGAGTTTTGCCAGGAGGTCGGCTTTCTCCTGCGGCTGATGAGCAAGTGAGCCATCGGCATGTCTCAGCGGTGGCAGCGAGGGTTGGCAGAAGTTTGATTGCACAGCTTTGGCCAGGCGCCAAAAAGAACGGCTACCCGTAGGGTGCGATAGCAGTTCCTGGCCCACTTGTGCAATGCGCTGAGCATCCGCTCTAATGTAAGCCCACTTACACAACTTGGTGGCATTATTGTAGGCTGTTTTCAGTAGGCTTGTATTGGGATCCTTAGATGCTCGGCCTCTGATCCAAGCGCGGTAAGCCAGCTGTTTGTTTTCAACAGCAGAGGCGCACTCGCGATTGAACCAGAGGTTACGTCTGCCTCTACTGACGAGATTGGAATGCGGAATATAATATTCCATTCCTAGTATGATCTCGTCAGCAACAGAGGTAGCGCAGGAGTCCGGATCCATCCTATTGAAACAGCGCTGCCACCAAGGAACAGATGCGTAATAATCCCGCATACCGTCCCAATCTGCTGACGCATAGTGCCACAGACGGCGTGCTGCAACCACAGGCGACGGTCGTGACGTCTGAGGCACTGAGACGGATACCAGGCAGTGATCCGAAGATCCTAGTGGAGCTCGAACCACCACCTGATATCCGTCAGGGCGATTTGTCAACAGAAGGTCCAATAAAGAGGGCGCTTGACCGATAATATCTGGTACCCTGGTGTGCTGGGTGACCAATTGTGTCAGGTCGTGCGTGAGAGCGAATGCGTGGGCAGTCCTACCCGCATTGTCAGTTTTAGAGGAACTTAACCACAACTCGTGGTGAGCATTGAAGTCCCCTAAAAACACCAGCTCGGCGGAAGGAAATCGCTCCTGCGCGTCATCTGCCACCCGACTTAGATGTTCAAAAAGTCGAGTTGTCTCCAAGTCACCACGATGGGAACGGTAGACGCAGACGTAGACACGGCAATGAGTGCCAAAATCGACGTGTACCGCAAGGATGGAAAAGGAAGGTTCCTCCAGACAGCGCAGGCGACGACAGCAAACGTCCGCCCGGACGAACAAACAAACACCAGCCTTCGCCTTGAAGGACTTCTCAAGAGCGTAGCCGGGGTAATTAAGGTAGCCTGTATCGGCCGGGCAGATAATTTGTGTCTCCGTCAAAAACAGCATTGCTGGACGGGCTGTCTCGAGATGGTGGTGGACAGCTAAGAGGTTAGAATGGAGCCCGCGGATGTTAGCGAGCCCCACCTCGAATAATGGTGTTTTGGTGGGATAATGCACCGCTGTACGACCTGTCTTAATATTTTGCGCTGCCATAATTATTGGAGTGAGAGGCGTGAAACTGAGGTGTCCTTGCTGCGCTTCGCATAGTTAATGTGTGTAGGCCTGTTTCGCCAGGGAACAGCCGACAGCTGATTTGCGCTGACCCTCCGCACGGAAGGGCCCCCGAACCCCCCCGGAAGTGGCCGCCGGGACCCACCGTCTGGTCACCAACCGGCACGACGGACCACCCCGAGATTATGCGTGGCATGGTGGGGCAGCCTCACGGACTGGTTAGGTCCGCTTGGGCCCCTGTACTGTACCACGGGCGGCCAGCGGAACAGCCGTTTCTTCGGGTCTTCCTGGGCGGAGGGTCAACGCAGTCAACCTGGCACTGGGTCGACGGAAGCCCGCACAAACCATACGAATCGCAGCAACGACCCCTCAAGCTCTGGCTGTGCGCAGACTGATCCCGAAACGCGGACAAAAATGGCCACTTGACGGGTTTTACATCATGCGCACGGTGGTCGCTAGCCAGTCGGGTTTTTCAAGCCCTACCACCAGAAGTTGGTCACTCGATTAGCACCACGCGGGGATCACGTGTAGGGTCTCGAGGGTAAAACCTACGGACGTGAGCGACTCCAATCCCCATGTTGTTTGTGGGGCTGAGGGACGAAGGGCGGAAATGCCCTCTAGTGGCGGCCTCGTAGGAGAGGCAGCGTTGACAGACCCCCGCAAAGAAGATGGACGATCTGGTGAAGGTAGCGAGCCGGTGTTGCGCTGCTTACATACAGAGAATGTAAGCAGCGCAACACCGGTTCGTGTGAAAATCCAAGGGGAGGTCCAATGTCCAACAGTGGGTTGAACTCTACTCAAATGATGAAAAGTCTGTATTTTACAGTCATAACAAGGAAGCTCTTGGCATTTATATCGCCTATGGAAAGTGAAGTTAGGGCTGAAGATGGAAGCGAGTTTCATCTGGACTCCTCGACATCTGAGGAACTGATTGTCGACACACAACAATGTTATTATGGCGACAAACTTAGCTAAGACGGTGGTTATTAGCCAGGCGGAGCAGAAGTCTATTACTAAGCAAAACAAGCAGAAAATGTTCGGCTGAGATGGAGAATCAAACCCTGTACCACTAGTTCAATATACCACTATTGAACATGTTTTGCCAAACAACCGCGCAGTCAAATTCTCAAGTGCAGTTGCAGTACAGATGGTCGATTCTTCTAGTAAAACCAAACCACACTATAAACGGAAGGTGGAAGCGAGCTTCATCCGAACTCGTTCACAACTGAGCAACTGGCTATCTTACCTCTAATTGTTGGAACACAAAATGCTATCAATTATGCCGACAAACTTAGGTGATATGGTTAGAGCTTAGTGTACACTGATGTGCGTGAATGAGGTATACTTATTAGCTGAGCACATCAGGAACCCAATTTTAATTCAGATAGGTTTTTAGTAAATATGACAGTTTCATCGGCAGTTTATTGCAGTCTTCCCAATTGCATCTGAACTGCAATTTTGGAGCTGGAGCGCAATTGAATTCATGTACGTTTGTGAAAAGATTAATATTATTGCTACTTATTATTACTTTTATCATCGTTGAAACGATGCATTGGCTGCGAGATGCATATTTGTACCCTTAGAACCTAGGTGATAAGGGTGGCCCTGTTAGGATTTTTTTACGATTATTTCGGCGAAACGTAGTTCGTGGGCACAGCTAGTTGATATTATAATAAGTTTTTTCAAAAGTAGTTGATAAGTAACATTTTTATTATATTCATCAAGCTTGTAAATGATATTTAGTCATGTCAATGACTTTGACTCACGGAAATGATATTACATCCTCAGTATAACTTACGTTCTGTTGCCTCGTTAACGGCAATATTTCTGCTATTATGACAAAAATAATGGTTACTTTGACATTGATTGAACATACAGTACAGGCTCATAACTGTTATACTCATGAAGCGTGAACACAAAGTGAATATTTAAAATAAGATAATGCCTGAAGAAAAACAAAATAACGGGAGTCAGTTACACTTGACGTCATCGTTCTGGAACGACTGGTAATTTCGTGGGGGGTTAGCAGAAGGGGAAGTTCAGTCCCGAGTCTCGCAATTAGTGCTGTAAGTTGTCGTAATGGCTGATGATCTTGGATGTCACAGGCCGTTATTTCCATAAGTCACGTACTGGTGTCATTATAGCTGGAGCGGGCACGGTGGTGTTATTCTGGAGTGCAATCTATTGAATTATTTAAAAAAATATCGAATGGTCACAAATAGTATTCGATAGAGAAGCATTCATTTTAACTATATTTATTTTATATACTTATGAGTACGATATTTTATTTTTCAATGCAGTTGCTTGTAAATTAGTCTTTATTTGTGTATATTTTACTGTAAAACGCCGAACTACGGTAAATCTTAAGATTTACAGGTAAAACTTAAGATTTACCGGTAAAACTTAAGATTTACTAACTGTTATTGATAAAAGTCCGAACTGTTGTAAGATCACTATCCATTTCGGAGTTTTACCATCAATTACTCGGTAAATCTTAGAACTTACCTTACTTAAGACGCAGTAAATGTTGAAAATTTGGTAATCATACATGGGATAGAGCTGAAAAGTGTAGGTTAGGTTGGGTTAGATATTGTGACTACACACAGCAGAAACAGTTAAGAAATTCCCAAAACCAACATTTACCAACCGTCCCTGGTAAAACCTAGCATGTACCAATCTCTATTAATAAAAGCCCGAAAAATTGACAATTCTTTAGAAATTTGAATATTTATCAACTCATGTTGGTAAATCCTAGGATTTAGCGGTAAAACCTTAGATTTTCCAATATACGGGCTTTTACAGTAACATATAGATATTAACCGAAAGTCACCCTTTACAGGACTGTGTGGTAAAACACAATGGAAATCCTTTATTTATTTCAAGCGTGCAGTATTTTTTTTACTGTTTATATCTTGCACCACGCAGTCCATCATGGAATAGAATGAAATAAGGTGGAAAAAATTTTAATTCACAAATAAACCCGCTTTTATTCATAATTATAAATCTAATAAAACCATACGATATAATATATTTTTTTTTGTTTCATGAAATAAATTTTCTTATACAACAGTTTTCTTTTATTTACTCGCAAAAGCATTGAAAAATGTTGTATGATACGTGAGCTACTACTTTCTGCACGTGTATCCTAAATAAATATTATCGAATTGTATAAAATATAAAAATCAATAGTAAATATATTTTTATCAATTATTGATGTTATATTTCAAATTATCAACATAATATTAGTTAACTTATTAAATTCAGGGTTTCCAATATACCATTATCCTTCCCAGATGGGTCTGCCAGCTAAGTTGTAATCGTTCGGTTCAGCTATTATGACTCAAATGATAGTTATAGATACCATAATTCGAATATAACATTTTACGTTTAGATTTTATGTTACGACCAATTATGTTAGATTACAATCTCTACAAATTTCGATTTGATATACCGATTAATTATAATATCTACAAGTATTGAATCTTAAATATTTGTTTAAGCATATCTGAAACATTCTATGTATTTTTTATTCTAGTCTATGTATTTTACTTTAGTCTGAACTATAACAAATTTTTGCGAAACAATAAAAATATCATACAAACATTTCACTTAACTTTGTTCATTAAACATTACATTCAATTTTTTTATTAATATAACCAAAAACGCAAGGATGAAGGCGGAAGTGAACCTAAACTAACGTCGTTCTATCGTTTTTCTTATTGTGAGAACACAACAAAACAAAGGTGTAAAATTGCTGTTATAGCAATCGACTTTGCTAAGCTGCTGATAGCTAGGCAGACGGATTCTGAAGAACTACCATCAATCAAATAGAACGTCAAAAAGTGCAGCATATATTTGGGAAAATCTAACCACATATACGTATCCTACTGACGGAGATAATATGAAGTAGGTAGTTGGGAATAAGCAAAACTAACCTGCTGAAGAATTGGCCTTCTACACACCGCTGGCCAGGCGGTCTGGTCTTAGGTTTCATTTTGGGTATCCCATCTCTTTACAGTGGTGTAGGTAATTGCAATAAATTCGATTAACTAGTTCTTAGAAGACATACTGACGAAAGAGGAGGTTCAACACAGGTATTCTTAATACATTACCGCATGGAAATCACACCGTACTGTAAAATATTAAGACATCGAATCCATTAAATAACACGAATAAATACCTAGTTGCCTGGACGTTCGCTTCCTCGTGGAGACAGAAATTTTTTTGCTTGGTTTGGTTTGTGGTAGAGCTTCTGAGGACGCCTGGCCCGCTCGGTACCACCGTCTTACCTAAGTTTGTCTCCATAGCAAAAATGTTTAAAACATTTTTGTTTTCCGACAATTAAGGGTATGATACTCGTAGTCACATCCTCAGTTGTTTAGGAACCCAGGTGAAGATCACTTCCAATTGACACTTCTATTAGGTAAGATGATGGCGAAGAAATTTCCTGTTGCGTATCAAAAAGAAACGTATGATAAAACAAAACATAATCCAGATATCGCTTTACAATTGTAATTTTCCGCAAGTAAAATGCTTGATGGTATGGCATTTCTTTGCGTACCTCTAAAATGTATTAAATTTTTAAAATGCCGCCTTTGCCTCGAGCTACATCAGAATAGGGACAGCCGAACCGTCGTCACTCCCCGTTCAAGATCACGGCCTCTTGAACAGGATTATGTATGTCTGCAGAATGACAATTAGTTCAGAACAAACACTGCACGGGTTAAACTACTCGGGAGAAATGGGACGCTTTAACAATTTCACATACATGTGAAGCTTTATGTGCATTTAAAGTAACTGCTTATATAGTTTCAGAATTCATAGCGTGTCTATTGTTTTTATTAAGTACATTTTTAGGAGAGTCATTAGTTTGCCATTATATCACTTTTAGGGTTCCGTATGTCCGAATAAAAAACGGAACCCTTATAGGATCACTCGTGTGTCCGTTTGTCCGTCGGTCACAGTCAATTAAGTTGAAATTTGGTACACATATTGTAACACCGTTTTTTCTTAAAATTTCATAAAACACTAATTTTGCAAAAACACTGCTTTCACTGTAGTTTTAACACAAATTTCACAACTAAAATCACAATTACAATAACTTTGTCAATTAATTTCACAATATCAATGTCAAGTGTCAACGTCAACGTCGTTTCACGTCACGTCAGGGACATTTGCAATTATCTTTGGTCATTATTCACTTTTTGCATAAACAAAATAAATCTCGCGTTTATCCTGGCCTTATTTACAAAGATAGTTTTTTTTCGCCCAAAATCCCGTGCTTCCATTTAGGTGGGTTGATTTTCTCAAAATTCGGAATTTGACATTTAGACCGTTTGTTTCGATCATTTCTATAGACATATTTTAATAAAATACACTTAAGCTTATAGATCATATAATTATAGTTTCGTCGAATAGAATTTGGGAAGCATTCACAGTTTGTTTATGGTTAATTTTTTCATTACGTTTCGTTTTTCAACCAAGCTTATAACTTGGGCTGGAAATACTTATAGCATATTGTAGAATTCCGATAGATCCGTACGTTGACTTGACACATCATGACACACATGCTATGAAATGAATTTGGTTTTAGGGAAGGTTCCGTCGCCAATACGACGCACAGTGGTCCGGATTTTCAAAAAGGTGGACATAGGATCGAAAATGCTTATTTAACTTAACAAAAAATTGTTTCGTATAGGAAATTTAACGCTGATTAATACTTATTTCTACAACTTTTCAAAAAAACTGCTCCTTCACGTCAAAAAAAAATATTGAAAATAAAAATGTATGGGAGAAAATCTATTTTATTTTTTTTCTCCGTTCAGTATCAAAGTATAGCAAGCAAACCTTATATTCTGGTAAGTACTTATTGTCCTTAATACGACGACATATAAATTGCTTGCGTATCCCTGCGGCCTTGGCGCCTACGATGCTATAAAGTTTAAAATTTTTATGTTGAATTATCTTATTATTATTAACGAGTTTTTCTATTAAAATTAATCCAAAATATATTTTTTAATAAAACAAGCCTCCCGCGTGCCCCATCCTTTTATTAGGCTCGCCCCCTATTACTTGGGACTTAAATATAACTGGCGAAATTACAGTGTACTATAGTGTAGTATACACCTTTGCCTTCGGGGAATATAAAGCGTGACGTTATGATAAAATAAGCATTTTTGCTTATTTTTGTTTTAAATAATCTTTTATTCTTTCATCTGTTGATATTTCCTATTGATAAATCATGGTTGATATTGGTGGTTATACTACTAGTGTGACTTATCTTGAAAGAAACAATTAGAAATAGATTTAGCCCTGAAAAGGGCTTTTTCTGAAGTCTTGAAAATGACTATTTTAAGTCATCATCATCATCCGAGCGTTATCCCGGTTGCGACCTTACGGGCCGGGCGGACCCCGGGCCCGTAAGGTCGCAACCGGGATAACTTGTCTTCCAGTCTAACCGGATACGGCTGAATATCACGACCCTTTGACTATTTTAAGTAGTCCTGAAAAGGACCACAACTACTACTACTAACAAACTCAATTCTAACAATTACAACATCACTAAATCTGTCACGTTTACATTAATGGATCATGTTCAGACTGCAACTCCTGTAGATTCATATTTTCGGTTTCTTCTGTTACTACCTCAGGCAACAACAAAAGCTCTTTAACATCTGGAAAAAAATCGAATTGCTTTGAGTTGCTGTATTTTGGTCGAATATGGGATAAATATGGGTCTGAACTAATTAAAAAATTATGAAGCAAGTCCTCGTTGGTCTTTATCCTGTTAAATTTTCTTGTGTGAGACTCACGAACTCTTCGAAATTCTTTATTTCTTGCTTCTCCAGCTTCTTCGGAAAGAATGCCAATTGGTAGGAGGCCAAAGTGATGACAAATGTCTGCACCGTGTATGAGTAGCTTGTGCACACTTGTGGGCATATAAAACCATGGGTATAGATGAACAAAGATCTCAGCTGTTTCTCTGCAATAAGTCCTGAATTTTTCAATATCTATGGCACATCCTGATGAAATCGTTTGAAGAATAACCGCAAAATGCTTCAGCAGGTCTTTGTCAACATTGGTTATTTCGGCAGATTTCTCATAATCTCTAAAAAACCTTCTGGCTGTGTTTCCGTCGTTTGTGGTTCCAAAGCCTTGCTTCACAAAATCCACAAGTATTCCCATTTGCTGTTTGAATTCTTCTTGTGTCAAATGTTTCTTCGCAGCTTTTAGTTGCTTGTTAGCACCTCGTGCAGTCCACATCTCAAAGTCCATGTTGGAAGATATGTGTAGAATACACTCCATACAACGAATCCACATATGAAGAGTAGAAAGTCCATATTTATAAACATCTTCTCGAACAGGTCTTGTAAATACTTCTGACAGCTTGTTCATCTCAGTTGGCTTAGCAAGGCAAATATTGCAGGCAGATGCAGACGAAGTATCCGTTATAATAGTGGCCACTTTTCCGTCGATCATTGTCATATGAAGCTTGTGACTAATCTCTAGCCCTGCCCATTTTGTAGAATCGATGTTTTTTATTTCTTCCTTCAATGCAGCTTCTTCTTGCTTGATGTATTCTGCTGTCTCTTTACAAAACTCGAACTTAATGGGCCTGCAATAATGTGTTGAAGAAGGTGTTGGGTTTTCCCATATGGTGCTATTATTAGAAACTAATTTAAGAGGGACAAGACTTGACATGAAAACCGATGAATCACTGAAGTCTACATCTTCACTCCTTTGCTTGTAGGTACTTTGTCAAGAAGCACCATCAAAACCCCATTTACTAATTAACTTCAATCCTTCAGTTGACGAATCAATCTGGGTACCAGTAATTTGAAGAATCTTCTGGACTGTCAGATCCAATAGGGCTTGAAGCTTCACTCTGGCTCCTCTCTCAGTAATTTCTAAATCATGAGGATAGCATCTATTTTTAGCTTCAAGGAGTTTGTGATACGATGGTAACACTGGAACTTCACAATCTAACAGCGCTTTCCTTAAACACAAGTATTTCCATTTTGACAGGTTCAATGATGTATAAAGACCAAGAGCATAATCTCCATGAAAAGTTTTTTTCGTATTTTTCTTAAACAATGTGGCTTGAACGATAGCAACACTATCAGGGTTCTTCGTTATATGGTCAATAACATGAGCTAAGTCATTCTTCTTGTCTATCCTAAGTCTTTCGACTAATGCAAAAGTAAGTTCTTCCGGCGAATAGTCCAAAAGAGACTCTGAACGTCTTTTCTTCTGTTTGTTGCTGAGGTCAACAAAAGGCTTCCTAATCTGAACTTCGGTAGATGTGCCCACAGTTGTTGTACTAGATGTCGACGGAATCACAGCTGTTGTAGTATCGATGTCAAATGAAGTATTGTCTGACGATATGTTTTCGATAACTTCATCTTGGGCTTGAAAAATCTCGGATAAATTAACAGTAGTGCAACTTGGCCAACTAATATTTGATTGTAACCACGCAGCATGTCTATTCATGAAAGTTTTCTGATTTCTAGAAGCACTTGTCCATCTGCGATTGATATTACTGACGTAGTTCTTCAAAAAGGTCTTGATTATTTCTAAATCTTGTGAACATGTTTCAACTGGGATATGTAGAATAATAGCTTCATAGAGTCGTGCCCAATTTTTCATATCTCCTTCAACACGGAGGAACATAAAGATGTCCAAGTTTGTTACAAATGCAGCCATAACGAAACTCACAAAACTTTCACACAGCACGGATAATTAGATATGTTGCTTCCTCAAGGGTTGAGAAACAAGTGCCTTTAATTGTTTCATGCACAGATATTTATAACAAACACACGCGCGCAAGTAGTGACTGACAAAATTAGTACCACATCTTCAACAGCCAATCAGCGTCGTCGATGTCTCCGGTGGTGGGGGTAAATGATTCTTATATCACAGGAGTCGTTTCAGTCAGTTACAAATAGGCAACGAATCAGCACGTGACTGTTGTTGAAGACTTTTATTACTATTTTTTATTAAAATAAAATGAAACAAATGCTGGAATGCGTATGTTTTAATTCTTATATAATTAAGAAATTATATTTTAAATTCAGCATAATTGAAAAACTCGATAATAATTAAAAAAAAACCCAATTGAAATTTTAAACTTTGAATCGTCGTAGGCGTCAAGGCCGCAGGGATACGCACGCAATTTATATGTCGTCGTATTAAGAACAATAGGTACTTACCAGAATATAAGGTTTGCTTGCTATACTTTGATACTGAACGAAGAAAAAAAATAAAATAGATTTTCTCCCATACATTTTTATTTTCAATATTTTTTTTTGACGTGAAGGAGCAGTTTTTTTGAAAAGTTGTAGAAATAAGTATTAATCAGCGTTAAATTTCCTATACGAAACAATTTTTTGTTAAGCTAAATAAGCATTTTCGATCCTATGTCCACCTTTTTGAAAATCCGGACCACTGTGCGACGCTTAACATTCGGTGAACGGACCTCGATTCTAGTATGCGCGTAGATGGAACGCGCCCATTTTTCACCTTAGTCTTTGAACGCGTCTATCGTCTATGTTATGATTTGTCTGTGAGACATCGACTGAAGAAATTTGTTATTGATTCGAAGATCATAAAGTATTTAAATTAATTTCAGCGAAGAAAATCCATAGGTATTTCTCTCGTTTTCCGTGTGAATTTAATTTGAAAAGAATTTACAAAATTCAGTTCTTTTTGTTTTCAGCTTGAAGAGTAAAGCTAAGAAAAAAATACTATATTTACTCGCCGGCACGCGATTCATTAAATTAAATGGATTTATTGTATCAATAAGTGCAAAAAATCAATAAGGTATCTAATTAACTTATTATATTTCATGATTTAAAGCAGATTTTGTTAATTTTATTTTTATTTGTGGGTAAATTGATTATTAAATCAAACATGTTACATTTCCAAAATTCGCCTTTTTCATCCCCTCTTTCATTAAAAAACCCTGATAGTAAGCGGCATCTCAGTGGGATTAAGGCATATATTGAGTAACACTTGCGAATTTCCTGTTAAATTCTAAATTTTTACAATATTAAGTTTCACATCATACTTTGGCAAATAACTCACAAATTAAGCTGTTTTCTTTTTATTAATAGCAGTAATTATACACAAAATAGGTGCTCTCCCCTCCATATGTTTTTTTTATTAACCAACCAATAAGACAATTTGTCAATTTATTAAAAATTATGTTTTGGAATTCATTTGCTATGTTTATTACATGAAGTTCAAATGTATTGACTGGGATTCCTTCAGAACTCAGTATTAGACCCACTGACCCTAAGATCATAGGCATATTTAATTATATTTTAACCTAACACTGTACTATGAATCTCCAGGGCAGTTACCGGAGGCCGTAGGGCTCCGCTGCTTGACCTTACAGCTAGAAACCATAACAAACTAACCTAACACAAGGAGGAATTCTGTGGAATTATATATATGTAGAGAGAGAATAATCTAAGGAATTGGAATATTCGAGTATACCGTGATCGCGGAAACTTAGCATCGAAGGTACGCTCTACTAACAACCGCACCGCGGGTGCGGCGGTCACAGAATACCCACCCCGCCATTCTTCCTGGCGTCTCGTAGAACCCGAGTGTAGGATAACGCGCCATATAACATCTGGCGGCGTTTTTGCATGTGTCTGTTCCTGTCGTTTTTTATTGATTTGCCTTGATACTTAAGTTTCCATATACCTAACATCTTCAAAATTGATATTACCATTACATAAGTACATAAAGATCTAAAACACAAATATTATACGTGTCTTAGTTCATACCATTATAAATATATTATTACTACCATTATATAAAATGGATATTACTTCTTTAGTATCTGATACCAGAATTAAGGAACAAGTATGTACTTATTATAACTGTTATGTGGTTAGATAGATGCATTTAGCACAAGATCACAAATATAAACGTGTCTTGTTCATTATTTTTATATGTATTCTACTCTAATCAACAAAATTAATTTTGAATTCCTCACAGGAGCGGTTTGCAACTCTAGAAATAAGCCTTTGCTATATTCTTATAATGGAGGAAGTTACATCTAGCTGGAAACGTAGGAAAATCAATATCGACGATCAGGGGCAACGACACATGCAACTCATTTTTTATTATTTCCTTTTTATTGTTTTTTTTTTCTACTTATTATTTGACGATTAGAGTCAAAATGTCTGTAATAACGACATCTACCGGTGGTTGTTGACATTACATGCTATACACTGTTAGTGTCAAGATATACTTATTTAACAACGCCATCTCGGCGTCAGTCCTGACACTACAGTTTTTTTTATTACTTTCTTATATTTGATGGGCATAGGATATTATGCTTTTGCCTATTTATCACAGCCATATAGGTGCTAGCAGAAGTGGTTTCGCTAGATTTTGCCACCTTATTGGTGAATATTTTTTTTACAACCATGTAGGTGCTAGCAGCAGTAGTTTCGCGCTAGATTTTGTCACCTTATTGGTGAATGTGGTTTTTTTATTACACTCTTTAACATACCATATTAATGGATTTACGTAGATTTAAGGTACATGCATGGTAAATATTCTTTATTTACACACGTTTTAAAGCTTTATTTTTTATCTTATACAAATAAATAAACTTATATAAAAAAAAATAACGTTAGGCGTAATTGGGTACAGAGTTTATCACGAATGAATAGTTTTTAAGTACCTAATTGATTCTATTTATGATAATTCTGTTTGATTGGTTAGGGTTTTGAGGCTGACGGGGCGTCAGACGAATTCCCTACGTGAATTCTATCGTGGTTGGGGGGATACTGTAACACCGTTTTTTCTTAAAATTTCATAAAACACTAATTTTGCAAAAACACTGCTTTCACTGTAGTTTTAACACAAATTTCACAACTAAAATCACAATTACAATAACTTTGTCAATTAATTTCACAATATCAATGTCAAGTGTCAACGTCAACGTCGTTTCACGTCACGTCAGGGACATTTGCAATTATCTTTGGTCATTATTCACTTTTTGCATAAACAAAATAAATCTCGCGTTTATCCTGGCCTTATTTACAAAGATAGTTTTTTTTCGCCCAAAATCCCGTGCTTCCATTTAGGTGGGTTGATTTTCTCAAAATTCGGAATTTGACATTTAGACCGTTTGTTTCGATCATTTCTATAGACATATTTTAATAAAATACACTTAAGCTTATAGATCATATAATTATAGTTTCGTCGAATAGAATTTGGGAAGCATTCACAGTTTGTTTATGGTTAATTTTTTCATTACGTTTCGTTTTTCAACCAAGCTTATAACTTGGGCTGGAAATACTTATAGCATATTGTAGAATTCCGATAGATCCGTACGTTGACTTGACACATCATGACACACATGCTATGAAATGAATTTGGTTTTAGGGAAGGTTCCGTCGCCAATACGACGCTTAACATTCGGTGAACGGACCTCGATTCTAGTATGCGCGTAGATGGAACGCGCCCATTTTTCACCTTAGTCTTTGAACGCGTCTATCGTCTATGTTATGATTTGTCTGTGAGACATCGACTGAAGAAATTTGTTATTGATTCGAAGATCATAAAGTATTTAAATTAATTTCAGCGAAGAAAATCCATAGGTATTTCTCTCGTTTTCCGTGTGAATTTAATTTGAAAAGAATTTACAAAATTCAGTTCTTTTTGTTTTCAGCTTGAAGAGTAAAGCTAAGAAAAAAATACTATATTTACTCGCCGGCACGCGATTCATTAAATTAAATGGATTTATTGTATCAATAAGTGCAAAAAATCAATAAGGTATCTAATTAACTTATTATATTTCATGATTTAAAGCAGATTTTGTTAATTTTATTTTTATTTGTGGGTAAATTGATTATTAAATCAAACATGTTACATTTCCAAAATTCGCCTTTTTCATCCCCTATTTCATTAAAAAACCCTGATAGTAAGCGGCATCTCAGTGGGATTAAGGCATATATTGAGTAACACTTGCGAATTTCCTGTTAAATTCTAAATTTTTACAATATTAAGTTTCACATCATACTTTGGCAAATAACTCACAAATTAAGCTGTTTTCTTTTTATTAATAGCAGTAATTATACACAAAATAGGTGCTCTCCCCTCCATATGTTTTTTTTATTAACCAACCAATAAGACAATTTGTCAATTTATTAAAAATTATGTTTTGGAATTCATTTGCTATGTTTATTACATGAAGTTCAAATGTATTGACTGGGATTCCTTCAGAACTCAGTATTAGACCCACTGACCCTAAGATCATAGGCATATTTAATTATATTTTAACCTAACACTGTACTATGAATCTCCAGGGCAGTTACCGGAGGCCGTAGGGCTCCGCTGCTTGACCTTACAGCTAGAAACCATAACAAACTAACCTAACACAAGGAGGAATTCTGTGGAATTATATATATGTAGAGAGAGAATAATCTAAGGAATTGGAATATTCGAGTATACCGTGATCGCGGAAACTTAGCATCGAAGGTACGCTCTACTAACAACCGCTCCGGGGAAGGCTACTAACTTCTTTAAAAAAAAAAAAGGAAACCTATAACTATTTGTTGGTGTATTTTATTGCCCCTCATTTTGTAGTTTTGTACCCAATTAGTACCTGATTTTTACCTGCCGAGATTGATCAAACAAACCTGAACCATCCTGCCCTTGGCTTGTATTAATTAAACATTAAGTTAAGTGCTTTGCATTGAGGGATTTTGTTTACTTCAGTAACATTATGCATAAGTGAATTATAGTTATGTACCTACAACAATAAAACTTTTCATTTTGTATCGGACTAAAGGAATAAGTTTGTTTTTTTTCTTTCAACTTTAAGATTTCCCTATATTTCAACAATTCAGCAGGAAAAAGCACTACAATATCAAATTCTGTAACCCAGTAACCCAAACGCAGACATGTGACGTGAATAGATGAAATCTGTATATGGGAGGTCATTTTTGGGGGGAAGGTGAAAAACTAATATCAAATGAAAGGTCTTGGTGTTTTTTTTTGTAATTTTAAAATAAATAGTTTCCAAGTTATTCAAGAAAATAGACGAAAATTTACCCCCCCTTATCTCCGAAACTACTGAACCTAAAATTAAAAAAAATATATACAGAAATAAGTTTTCTACATAGTATAGATTATAGGAAAACCTATAAGAAGTCCATGATATTAAAATAACATGGTAAATCACTCAATATAGGTAACATCGTACGGAACCCTCTTCACGCGAGTTCAACTCGCACTTGGCCGGTTTTTTTTCCTTTTATGTGAGCTATAATCGTACAAGTAGTGTGTAACACTGGAAAGTATATACAGTGTGTAACAATAATCCCGTGAACCCTTTAAGGAGCATGTTCAGAATCAATGTATCAGAAGCCTGCCAAAACGCGGATTTATCTTCAATTTCCAGGACATTGGAACATCCCACTCATTGCCCTAGAATCTAGATTACAATGGGATCCAAATCTGTTAAAATATTTCAATTAACACACTCAACATTTGTACTTTGCGGTTTGTAGGTAATTTGAGCAGAAAGTATAGTAATACAATCTGCTAAAATTCACAGTATTTTCATCATCACAAGTAATTTCTTCAAAAAATATAAGTACCCACACTAGACCTATCAGAAACATCGGGAATGTTATAAATCGACCGCGCTTAATCGAATCAAACGCACTATGATTTTTCCAGTGACGTACGTAAGCAGGCAGTGGAGCGCGCTGGTCCTTGGAGCGGCGATGCGGTGCCCGTGGACGGTGTCGGCATCAGGAATCAATTAGAAACGGCTGGCGGCCACCACGTGCCTACCGCATGAATTATTGACGACGCTGGCGCTCGCTAGCGCGGCCCTAATAGGGATTCTCGATGCAAAATTCGAATTACGTACTTCGGTGCCACATCGATGTGAATATCGATTGATGTAGACACGCTTTGTGATGCTGTGGACGAACTCGTTCGTGTCGATGTCGTGAAGGTGACGCAGTGCCGTGTGCGCTTAGTGTTACGAATTGCTAAAGGCAAGCAACGTTCGTCATAAACAGGTCCTTGATGGGTGACCAAAAATGTAAAACATGAGCTCTTTCATCCAACGGAAGCCACTTTGAATAATGGGCCGGTGGAACCGAGATCAGTAGGATCATATCGAAGACAATCAAGTGAACAGAGAATGTATTCACATAGTGTAGTTGTACAGTCGGTTTCAGAAGTAGATAAGCATTTTAGCACCATGTCACATCAACTATTCCTTATATTTAGTATGGTAACACCTATATTGCGTTGTTAGTAGTTGGTGTGATATGGTACTAAAATGGTTATCTACTTTTGAAGCCGATTGTACATTATAATGTCTCTCTTGGGATTAGCGGCCGGGATCAACAATCGGGCAAGAAAAGAATTTTTGAACTAATAGAATTCAAATTCGCATTCGAAATCGTAAGATTCGAATACGGATTTCTATATAAATTCGCATTATTTTTGAATATTCATTCTGTGAATTCTGTAGCGAGTGGTCCTAGATTTCGATTTCTACTAGTGGAATATACGTAAGAGTGACATTGACAGTGAAATATTTACTGTTGTTTGAATCACAAAAAAATAATAATTGATTAGTTATTACGGTACCGATTTAAATATTTTCTGCGTAAAACGGAATCTAATATGGAATTTGTTTTTTATGACAACACTGAATTCGAGTGATTCAAAAATCTCTTAAACTTTGGAACAGTAAGTAGAAAATAATTTCGCGCGTGATTTGTATTCGTATTCGAATTGTTCGACTTCTAATGACTCAAAATTGCGTCTCCAGAAGCACTGTTTTTATGTCAAAAAGTTGTTTATTCGTGTATCATCTATGTTAAGCTAGCATGTCTATTAGGATATACGCTTTTACACACCAATGAAATTACTACACAATCACTAAAATTGGATAAGTTTTACTTACCTATTCATACTATCCGATTATAAGCCAGAGGTAAAAGCTTCTACAGTTTCTATTCTCTGCTCGACATTATTTCGGCGGTCCACCATTCGCTAACAATGGTCCAGTCGCTCGATTAGCGAGCAAACTCGATTTCCTCCGCATATTAGGTATCCTGTCTGTCGTGCGCCAAGTCCGATCTGACAATCTGAAATTTCGCTTAGAAAAGACATTTAAGTTCAACGTAGTCAACAATTTTGGTTGTGAATTTGTTGATCTAAATTTTAAGCATTTTAACCGGACTGTTCTCAGAATCAGAATCCTTGTGTTTTCTTTAGCGACTTCACAATAGCCGTCTTTCCACTGCAGTAGGGCCGATTTAGGGTAAAAAAGTGAAAGGATCCTAGAGTGCCTGCTAAAATATCGTGTGGAGGCTCATTCTAGGCTGGATCCTAGATCATACCCTAGATCCGAATCAATCCTCCTAGTGCATATGGGCGGCGTGACGCTTGTATTTATTTGATTATTGCTTTTTGTACTCTTTTTAGCTTAAAATAGTTTTAAGACTATATTTTTGTTATTCATAGATGGCATATAGCTTGTATTTATTTAATTCCTATTTTCTGTAACATTTCTGCATCAAAAATAGCTTTAGCACTATATTTTGTCATACTTCCGCAATGATTATAACTTCCAGTTCAAAAATAAATTAAAAAGCCATGAAATGTAATTCAAAAATCATAATTTATATTTTGATAAATTTTTAATATTTATTTAATAAATAATCAAATTATTAGTAACTTATTCTAGTGTTAAAATATGTAACTTGTTTTGCTCACGCCACGTGGCGTGAGGGCGCGCTTGTCGCACGGTATTTAAGGCGCTGTAGTAGAAGAAATAATTCATTCTTCTTTGAACTTTTGTGTAAGCAGTTACTCTGAGTAAAAGTGATATATCTACATTTTGTTTTCTTTTTACCTTTAATTATGGATAATTTGGACGTTCGTGAGTTCTCCAGCGGATTTACGCCGACAGCAGCGGTGGATCAGAATCCCCTATACTTCAACCCGGATCGCAAACGCAGAAGCAATCCGAGCCTACTTTTTCAATGGATCAAGTAATGAGTTTACTGACGACTGTAACGAAGCAGGCCGCCTCAAGCGCAGTCACGGCAGCTATGGTTTCTACCCCCTTGCATCGTGATCGCAGCAACTTCTACCTGCCACCGTTCGATCCAGACATTCGGTCCCATGATATCAGGGATTGGTGCGCAAACGTCGATGAAACAATAACCGCTTTCAACGTCTCACCTCAAGAAGCGCGCATGAAGGCTATTCTACAACTGAAAGGGAGAGCTAAGATATGGGCTGACACGTGGTCTTTACAATCCACCACGTGGCAGCAAGTGAAAGAAGATCTGATCCGGACATTTGGCAAGGAGTTCCGGTACGCCGACGATGTACAGAAATGGCGCAGCTACACCTCTGATCAAGCCTCTAGTTATGGAGAATACGCTACTACTGGATGGACTCTCTTCAAGCGGCTTCGCCCTGAAGCCTCGGACGCGGAGGTTATCGACGCATTGATAACAGGTATTTATCCTGAACATGTTAGATCTGAATTGTTAAGAAACACACCTGACTCTTTGCCTAAGCTAGTTTCCGTTTTGAAAACTTATCGCAAGCGTAAATTTGATAATACTGATAAACCTTATAATGGCAACATTAAAAAGTCACGAACGTTGGAGCTTACTACAAAAAATGATCAACAGATAATTTGTTTCAAATGTAACAAGCCAGGTCATCGTTTTCGTGATTGTAAGGAACCTTTTGCTCCTTCGCTTACCCCAACCGCGAAACCAAGTTCCTCTAAGGATCTTGATTCTCATAATAATTCTGTCAGATCTGTTGAGTGTAGATATTGTCACAAAATGGGCCACTTAGAGAAAAATTGCTTTCGCAAACAGAATGCAGAGCGTAATTCAGCTTTTAATGGTAAATCAGTTAATTTTTGTAATTCTGTTAATCGCAGCACTACCCAAGTGAAAATCGGCAATAATTATTACAATTGCCTATTCGATACAGGTGCAGATTGTTCATTGCTTCGGCAACGGTTCTCTGGTTCAATTCCTGGTAAACGGAAAACCGTTAATGTTGTATTTACGGGTATAGGCGGTTGTCCCGTGCGATCAACACAAACCATTACGACCATTGTTGAGATTGATGAGGTAAAGGTGGAGCTAGAATTCTTTGTAGTTAGGGATGATCAAACCCAGTTTGACATTTTGATCGGTTATGATCTTTTAGAAATCCCAGGTCTCAGTGTTACTATGACTAACGCTGGAATTTCAGTAAAACGAAATCCTGATCTTAATATAGGTATTGTTGTGAACCAATTCATAGTCTCAGGCCCCATTTTGGGCATAAATACCGATGTTAAAGATCCGCTAATACTTGAAAAATTGATCAACATTTTAAATAGCTTTTGTCAAAACTTCACAACGGGAAACAAGGTTTCAAAAGTTGTTACGGCCGAGTTAGAGATTCGATTGAAGAACCCTGACAAAATAGTGCAGCGTAGACCCTATCGATTGTCCCCAGAAGAGCGCGAAAAGGTAAAAAATATTATAGAAGACCTCAAACGTAATGATATAATTCGTGACAGCTGTTCACCTTTTAGCAGCCCCATTTTACTCGTAAAGAAAAAGGACGGCACTGACCGACTCTGTATTGATTTTCGAGAACTTAACGCCAATACACTTAGAGATCATTACCCACTACCCTTAATCGCGGACCAAATTGATAATTTGGGCAAGGCACGTTATTTCACATGCCTGGATATGGCTGCAGGGTTCCACCAAATACCAATTGCCAAAAACTCTATAGAAAAGACAGGTTTTGTAACCCCTGACGGCCAGTTCGAGTTTTTACGCATGCCCTTTGGGCTTTGCAATGCACCCTCAGTCTATCAGCGTGCAATTAATAAGGCATTAGGAGATTATAAAGACAAAATCGCTCTAGTTTACATGGATGATGTCTTAATTATGTCACAAACTGTTGAACAAGGGTTACAGAATGTGAATCTGGTTCTCAAACGTTTAACAGATGCGGGCTTTTCATTAAACATCTCAAAATGTTCGTTTTTGAAATCCTCTGTCCAATTTTTGGGATATGTAATAGAAAATGGTACTGTTAAGCCCAGTCCTCTAAAGATACAGGCATTAGCGAACTCACCAATTCCTAAAAACATAAAGGAGCTTCGCCAGTTCAATGGCTTGGCTGGCTACTTCAGAAAATTTGTTCCGAATTTCTCAAAAATCATGATCCCTTTATATGAATTAACAAAATCTAATGTGCCCTGGAAATGGACGGAAACCCAAGAAAAGGCTCGACAAGAAATAATTGACCGTTTAACATCATCCCCATTACTCACAATATTCGACCCCGATTTACCCATAGAGTTGCACACGGATGCTAGCGCTCTTGGTTATGGTGCCGTGTTAATTCAAAAGCTTCATCAAACTTCCCATGTTATTGGTTATTTCAGTATGAGGACCAACAGTGCCGAGAGCAAATATCACTCATATGAACTTGAGACACTGGCCGTCGTCAAAGCTATTAAGCATTTTCGCCATTTTTTATACGGTCGTTCGTTTACAGTAGTTACCGACTGTAACTCACTTAAAGCCTCTAGGCACAAAAAGGAGCTTACGCCTAGAGTGCATCGTTGGTGGTCCTACTTGCAATCGTTTCAATTCGACATAGAGTATCGCAAAGGAGAAAGGCTTGCCCATGCTGATTATTTTAGTAGGAATCCAGTCGGCTCAATCATCCCCCAAGAAACGATCTCTGATAAAATAATGGTTCCACCTTTAATTCAGAACCAACAGCTTCTTGCCAACGCCTCTACTCTTGACCACAACTGGCTACTAATTGAACAAAAGCGTGATTCCCTACTAAAAGATATAGTCGATCAATTACAATCCGACTCTATCCCTAAAACAGTCGCGGACACTTATGTTATTTCAAAAGATAAATTATTAAGACGAAAGGTGCAAATTGAGAACAAAACACGTAAATTAATTATAGTGCCACGTAGTTATCGCTGGAATCTTATCTCACATTATCATAACTCGCTTCAGCATTTCAGTTGGGAAAAGGTATTGGCGAAAATAAGAGAGCAATATTGGTTCCCCAATATGTCGAAACATGTTAGGAAATTCATAGAAAATTGTGTTAGTTGTAGAGTCAGGAAAGGGTATTCGGGTGCTATACAAATATCTCTACATCCAATTGACAAAATTTTAGTACCTTTTCACACCGTGCACGCTGACATCACTGGTCAAATGAATGGAAAGCGTAATAGTTCTGAGTATGCGTTCGTTTATATTGACGCATTTACTAAATATGTCCATTTAGTTTATTCAACCGATCGAACTTCTGAAACTGCTATTAGATGTTTTCGAGAACTTATAAGTATTTTTGGTACTCCAACCAGGCTTATAACTGACCAAGATAAAAGTATGACATCATTGGACTTTAAAAAATTCTGTCAAGATTTTGGTATAGAGCATCATGTTGTAGCAAAAGGTGCTAGCCGGGCTAATGGTCAGGTGGAACGTATAATGAAGGTGATTAAAGATAATATGTCTGTGGTGGAGCTTGATAAACCCTGGCACAGTGCAATTCAAGATTTACAGTTAGCTATCAATTGTACAGTTTCCAAAAGTACCAACAAAAGTCCCTTGGAATTACTCCTTGGTAAAAAATGTTCACCGCCAGGTATCAAGCTCCTCCAAGTTGACGATGACGAACCTGTTCAGGATCTTGTGGCTGTTAGGAATGCTTGTAAACAGAGGATGGACGAGCGATCTATTCAGGACAAAATTCGGTTTGACAAAGGTAAAGCTCAAATCAAACCTTTCAAAATTGGAGATTTTGTTTTAATGCGCATTCACGAACGTCATACTACAAAATTAGGACCGAAATTTGAAGGTCCAATGGAAGTCTTGGAAATCCTTCCTAACGATCGTTACAAGTTAAAACATATTAACTTGCGCGGTAGTTCTGAAAAGATCGCTAGTCACGACTATCTGAGACCGGCTCCTAATGGACAAGCAGATCCGTTTGAAGAAAATGAAAATGAGTCCCGCGTATGGGCGGAAGATTTGTCAGATAAAAACTAAGATCTTAAATTAATTGATTTGAACATTAATAATTTATGCTATGTTTATTTAAGTAAGTGCTACTTAATAAATACAGATGTGGTCTCTTTTATTCAAACCTCTTCCTTACTTCCTTCCTTCACGTTTGGCTGGCCACCAATACGTTTCCTTTTCCTGGTCTTGAGGCTAGCTCCCGGAATGGGTGATGCCATGATGTGAGGCTAGATCCCGGAATGGGTGATGCTATGATGAGAGGCTAGATCTCGGAATGGGTGATGTCATGATGTGAGGCTAAATCATGAAATGTGGATGATGCCTTGGTTTGAGACTAGATTCCGGTGTGGTGCTAAATACAGCGCAGGGAACGCGCTGGAGCAGAATGGCCGTATGGGCGGCGTGACGCTTGTATTTATTTGATTATTGCTTTTTGTACTCTTTTTAGCTTAAAATAGTTTTAAGACTATATTTTTGTTATTCATAGATGGCATATAGCTTGTATTTATTTAATTCCTATTTTCTGTAACATTTCTGCATCAAAAATAGCTTTAGCACTATATTTTGTCATACTTCCGCAATGATTATAACTTCCAGTTCAAAAATAAATTAAAAAGCCATGAAATGTAATTCAAAAATCATAATTTATATTTTGATAAATTTTTAATATTTATTTAATAAATAATCAAATTATTAGTAACTTATTCTAGTGTTAAAATATGTAACTTGTTTTGCTCACGCCACGTGGCGTGAGGGCGCGCTTGTCGCACGGTATTTAAGGCGCTGTAGTAGAAGAAATAATTCATTCTTCTTTGAACTTTTGTGTAAGCAGTTACTCTGAGTAAAAGTGATATATCTACATTTTGTTTTCTTTTTACCTTTAATTATGGATAATTTGGACGTTCGTGAGTTCTCCAGCGGATTTACGCCGACATGCACGAGCTGAACGGCAGGCCCGTGTGTAGAGACCACATTAGATTGCCCCAACTCTGGCTGCTACCTAGATCGGCCATGCAAAAGGGTCGTGGGTAGTGATGCAAAAATAATTTTAAACGTTTAAAACCATTTGGTTTTAAACCGTTTTTTTTATTTATAACGTTTTAAACCACATTTGGCGGTTAAACCGCCAAATGCTATTGGTTTAAAAGGTTATTTTATTAGCTTAGCCCACAGACAACACCTATTTCTGTATTTAAAACTAGCTGCCCGCCCCGGTCTTGCACGGGTATACTGAAAGGTCTCGCGCCCACTCATAACCAGAAACTCATAACTGGATTAAATGTGGTGACTCATAACTGACTTAAGGACCCACTCATAACCATGGTTATGAAATATATTTTAAACTTATAAAATATTTAATTTCGAGGAATAACTCATAACCGAACATAAAAAAAGCAAATACCTAAACTGTGAACTATATTGAAGTACAGTTGAGACCAATAGTGCTTGCTTACTATTATATGTATACTTGCATACTAATTTTAAAGTAATAGGTACTTTTTGTTTTACGAGTATTATTTCATACTAAAAATAAATATTTAGTTACAGTACAAATAGCAACACAGTCTTAACTGCCATTTCAAGACGCAATACACAAAAAATCCAGTGCTTACCCGTGGTTATGGAGTACTATTATATATTCTGTGCCATGGTACTACTCACGCGCCGGTAGTACTACGGGTGAATAATTTTGCCTGTAGTACTACTTATTATCTTCGACACCAAAGAACACCATGTGGGTAACTATCGGTTTTAATATTTATATTATTTTGAAGAAATTAAGGAACGCTTTAATAAAAATTATTTAAAAGCAACTTTAACGCAACTTTCTATTGCGAGTCATTTCATTTTTTAACCGCCATAACAAATTGGGGGACTTTATCATTTCCATTGTATGTTCTTTTTTTACGTTTGCCACCTCATAACTCTGTCATTTATTAATCGATTTGGAAAATATTTTTTTTGTTTGAGGGGGTATAGTTCTCGATAAGTCTCATTGTCACCAAATCCGGGATCGGGCTACAAATACCTGTAGTGTTATACTAACAGTAGTACCAACGGTAGTACCACCGGTAAGCACTAAACAAATCTTAGTGCGAGGAAGGCATAAATAGATCCTCTCCGTGACATCTTCAACAAAAATAACAATATTGAGAAGTGATTGAGAATTAGTTTGTTCTGATAGCTACATCTCATCTAATCTTTCAAGCGCCGCATAAGAGAATACTATCTATCCAAGTCCTAATTATGATATATAAAAATTTAACAATATTCATATTATTTGTGTAATATGTATTTCTACATATTTTTATTTAGTATGTTATATAAGTAGTATGGTTTTATGTCTATATATTTTTTACTATTTGATCGCCTTCTAAGCTACAATACACGCAAATTCTAATATATTTCTCCTTTCGCAGGTCTGCTGGAAGAAATTTCATTTATGAAATAAGCAGATCCTTTTTAACGGACTTCAAAAAGATAGATACAGTCGAACATAGAACCTCTTCCATTTTCTAAGTCGGTTCAAATAGGAGGTTCTCAGTTTGACCTGTATGTTTGTCCGCAATTATCTCGCGTTTGGCTGAATCGATTTTGATGCGGTTTTCAGAAAAGTATTTGTTACATTTAGGATAAGGTTTTGGTATTTTAAATTAACTAAAAAGATAATATAAAAACTTTGATGTTGTTTGTATTCTTATATTATTTATAACTTTTTGGTGTTTTTGAAGTCGGTTTAATTTTTTGTAAAAATAAATTACATTTTGTCTTCTGTATTGTTTGTGCTGTCTAATATTAATGCAGGAGAGAGATTACACACCGCAATAGCCACCCTCACCTTGCCGACCTGCAAGATGCCTCTTTACACCTCTTTTTAACCGACTTCAAAAAAGGAGGAGGTTATCAATTCGGTTGTTTTTTTTATGGTTGTTACCTCATAGCTCCGTCATTTTTAAACCGATGTCCAAAATTCTTTTTGTATTCGATAGAGTATACTGCAAGGGTGGTCCCATGGTCACCAAAGTCAGGATCTGATGATGGGATCCCATAGAAAATAGAGGAAACCACTAATTTAATAAATTAGGGTTTCTTTAACTGAAAAGATTTCATTCACTAAAAAGTTTTCCTTAATTTTCTATGGGATCCCATCATCAGATCCTGACTTTGGTGACCATGGGACCACCCTTGTAGTATACTCTATCGAATACAAAAATAATTTTGGAAATCAGTTTAAAAATGACGGAGTTATGAGGTAACAAACATAAAAAAATACAACCGAATTGATAACCTCCTCCTTTTTTGAAGTCGGTTAAAAATAAAAAAAAATTACAAAAAATAATAGGTACAGACAACATCATACTTCTATATTGAAGTCGGCGCCAAACGATGATCTCCTAGAAAGTGTTAAAATTTGTCACCGACTTCAATATAGTAGAAGTGTGATGTTGTCTGTACCTATTCTTATATTATTTTTAAGTTTTTAGTGTTTTTGAAGTCGGTTTTATTTTTTGTTAATTTTTTTTTTACCAAGCTTTTTACTTTGATTTAAAATATTATTCACCCTTTTTTGTTAATAATTATTAAAGCGACTGTACATAATTGTGTAGTTGTGTTGGTTATGAGTTTCGTCTTCTCACATCAGCAGTTATGAGTGGGACCTTTACGTATTGGTTATGAGATTTTTGGTTATGAGTGGGCGCGAGACCTACTGAAAAACCTGTTGACAATACAACAGTGTAAGAAACCATAGATTTGGAGTAGCCTGAATGTCAATCTGTCAAGTTCGTCACTTTTACGTGAACATATTTTAAATTCATTTTTTCCTGTAATAATCTTTCAAGTATTTTCTTTTATACAAACCTTGTCCTAACAATAACGAATACATAAAACAAGAATCATTCAATTTGGTGCAGTCGTTCGAAAGTTATGGGCGTACATACATTTCGAAGATACATTTTTATTTATATAGATATATCCAGGTCAAAGAAATGAAAAACTAAAAGTTGTTTCATTTCTTAACACCATTAATAACATTATTTATACATTTTAGATCTGTTTTGGTAGTTTTTGGTATCAATTTAAATTGTTTTAATCAACTTAACTAATAATCAACTCAAATTTAAGGAGTATAAGCTTGTCTAGATATTATGGTAATAAAAGAGGACCACATTCCTCCATAAATTCCGTATTGTTATCTGATTCTTCACTTTCATAATCTTCCTCCGACGGTTTATTTATAGTAATATTAAAATGGATTACTTTAATGGATAACATCCCCCGCGTTCGCCTGCGGGGAGGGGAAGCTAAGGATTTTTTGTTAGCCCTCACTAGAGGAACACGTATCACTTGAAGCTTGTGACAATTCTCTTTGGTTTGTTTTGTCATGGAGTGGAATAAAGACAATGTTTTGTTTTTAATACAACTAATAAGAGAGAGACCGGTGCTGTGGGATGTTATATTAATAGATCTAAAAAAGTAAACATATAAAAAGCTAGATGCCCCGTCGGAAATTTAAAATAAATAAGCCTCAAAGGGCAATTTTTGAAACAAAATCACTTTAAATACAGGCGCAAACCTATTTATTACGACAAAATATATTTTAAATGTGCAATGGCTGAGACCAAAAAAACAAAAGTTAAAATTTATAATATTAATATAAATACAATATCAAGTTAGTTTTCAGTGTGTCTAATCCTAAAATGTAGTCAAGTGTGATATAATTTTATTTTAAAAAATGGTAAATGATTTCAATTAACCTCTTTATCTTGTTTTTAGAGTATTATTTTATTAATGTACTGACCACGTCGTGGTCGTGGTTTAAAACCGTTTTAAACAAATTTAAAACGGGTTTCAAACCGCGGATTCTGGTTTAAAACGGTTTATTTACAACTATAGTCGTGGGCAGCCCACTTTAGCCATCGCGCTACGCAAGTATCGCCAAGACGATACTGTTAAATAAATTTTAAAAGCCGCGTGGTAAATAATTTTTTTGTTGAATTCAATCAGACCCAGCCTCTTAATTGTGTGACTCGAAATCTACCGCGATCGCTTTCAATTTGACAACCACAGTATATCCATCGCTGTTTTATAAAAAGACGTATGTGTAGAGTTTTGAGTAGAGCACGTAATGGCTGTCAAATTAAAGGCGATCGTGATATTTTTTTAGACAATGGTTTTTTTTATTATTGAAATCGATTCTACTTTCGACTCTGAACAAACCCCTTCTAGGTTTTGCGCAATTATTTTCATTAACACGTTTTATAATGTTATCATCGTGGTAATTTGCTAAATGTGAAAAATAATTAACAATAGCCTCAAAAGGGAGCTCGCATAGTGCCATCGAAAATGAAAATATAATTCAGAATCATTAACCCGTAGGTCATTTTATAATCGTATGCAACACTGGTGATTAAATTGTAATCTGGCTTAATCCCTCAGTTGTAATAACACCAATTCCAAAACGAAATGCCCTCAGTAGCGCTAAAATGTTCTTTAGTACTTTAATTTCTGGAGCTTGATAATAACATCGTAGCTTATTCATTTTGGGTGAAGTATCTCCCTAACACAAATTTCGTTCTCACTTAGTAATAACAAGAGCAATATTGTTAAGGTCTTATTACAGATCTGAGCGCAATTGTATCGTGTAATTGAAATGATTGCCACAGTTAACGTGTGAATATAGTAGGATACGTCTTTAGATTGTGTTAGGGGAGAAACAGTTTTAAAATTCACATCACTTGCTGTAACTCTATAAAAAGTTACGTACCTAACAATCTATACTTGCTGAAGCTGAAGAGTTTGTTTGTTTGGTTGAACACGCTAATCCCAGGAACTACTGATTCAAATTAAAAAAAATATTTTTGTGTTAGATAGTTCATTTATCAAGGAAGGCTATACATTATTTTCTGACATCCACGCGAACGAAATCGAACAACTAGTTCATGATAAAATATTTTGTAATTTTTTCGACCGGTATCATAGCAAATACAAGGTTAATTTGATTTTATAATTTTTGCGTTTTCAACGTAAAAGCAATTAGCTGAGGCAATGTCCCTTTTGGACTGAACTATCCGGAATTTCTCGCTTATGTATTTGTGTATGTGGTGTGGGTGTGTGTGGGTCCAAATAAAGCTTTCTTTCTTTTTTAATTTAATATGTAAAAGATCTTTTACATAGTACACAGCCAGCAGTATATTTTATCAGCCAGAAGAAAGGTGTGCAATAGAAGAGCTTCTGTTCTTGCAATAGAAGAGCTTCTTGAGATAAAAACTATCATATTATCTTTTAAATTGGACCAAATTACATACAGAAAGATAAATTTCATCAAAATCAGTTAAGTACTTTCGGAGTTATCCCGAACAAACATCGTGACATGACTTTTTTATATATTATTATATAGATTGTAAAAAGTATAGAAAGCATTGGATACAATATCTTGTTTTCGTTGCTCTATAGTGAAGTAATATTATAGTATGAAGAACAACAGAAATGCTAGCGGGCAGATGAACATTATTTCATAATTATCATGCTGTACTGCGTAATTGACTTTTAACTGTGTCTAGAATCGAGTCGGTCGATGCAGAATGAAGATTATAGGAGAATTCATCTGTTTGCCATCCGTGACCTTGCAAGTAGAGACTTCATTAAAACAACCCAAACAGATTAAAGCGCTACTATGACTAGTTACAATTCCACGATAAAATTGAGAGAGGGGAGAAGCTTATTATACTGTTGAAATATTGATTTAATCAAATGTAACCTTTATTTGAACGATTTTATGATTTTCATTAGTACGGTTATGGATTACTATTACTATTTTACATTCATGTGGTTATGTTCAGATTCCAAGATTGGAAATTCTGCAAGTAATTAAATATTAAAGTAAAATATTTAGTTTAGAAAGTTTTAATTTGTCATTAATAAAGCAAAGTTTATTTGTAATACAAACTCATCATATCAGTCATCAACCCATCAATCAATCACATTCTTTAACATATAAGTCTTTATTTAGGCAAAAAGATAAACAGAGACCGAATCGGTAGAGTATGCTAATATTTTATTATTCAATCATAGGACCATATACCAGTCTATAATTTCCCCAATAATTCCGCCGAATTTTGTATTGACAATATTCAAATACGCATTTTCATTAGGCATTCACATTGATGAGATGAAAGCGGCTAAATGGTTCCATTATGACTACGTGGTCTCTTTATAGCTATTTGAATAGTGATTACTTTCATTCATTGCAATCACGTTGCGCTTTATGTAATTAACTTACTAGCTCGGCACTTTCCACTGCGTATAGTGTGGGTATTAATTGAATGTTCAATATTGTAATCAATTGCAGTACTGGCGCTTGTACTAGTATGTGAGACTTGTTTATCGTCTCGATCAATATTAATTATTAAATCTAACTTTTAATCTTACATGAAAATTGTTTAAAATTAGACATATTCTCCATTTTTATGTTTTTTAACCTACTTCGAAAAAGGGGGAGGTTCTATTTTCGACTGTATCTATTTTCTTTTTTTTTATGTATGTTCACCGATTACTCCGCCAGTTGTAGACCGATTTTCAAAATTATTTTTGTAATCGAAAGAGTACACTCCCGAGGTGGCTCCCATTGTCATTATGCCATGATTTGATGATAGGATCCCGGGCAAATCGAGGGAAACCCTTGAATTTCATAGGCACGTCCATAACATAAAAAAAATTGATACCGCCGAACTTAGAACTTCCTCCTTTTTCGAAGTCGGTTAAAATGTAACATGAGTCGATTCACCATTCAGCCCATTTATTTCGTGTAATAAAAATTGAAACATTCTATCTATTTATATTTTGAAGGGGCTGAGGGAGACTTATGAGTGACCACCTGCGGGTTATTGTGAACTGCACAAATCTATTGACCCCTCATTTAAAAGGTCTCCAATTAGGCCCGCTATGGTTCTACAGCCAATAACCTTTTTCAATGATAGCCTTCGCATTGTTAGGTGGCAATCTAGGTCCACCTTAAGCTCGTTCCCTAATGTGGATGAGAGCATAGCACTCACAAAGTGTTTGGATTGGTGTCTCATCATTCTCATCACAAAATATGCACATGGGGGCATTGGTCAAGCCCATTCTGTGCAGATGTTTGTTGAGTTTTGAGTGACCAGTTACGGCTTTAATAAGTGCCCATGGTTGGCCTCTGCTTAGTTGTTATTGCGATCCCATGTGAAAATTCCCTAATAAGCATTTTCGAGTGCTAATCCTGGGCACTGAACCCACTGGAGTCAGGAATTCAATAAACCTGTATTTTACAATCAATATCCTTGTTTTAGTAAAAAAAATGATCAGGAGGAACAATAAAAATCAACTACAACTTTGCTCATAAGTCTGAAAAGTACACTTAAGCGCTCGCAAATTTTTAATCCGTCTAGACTACTAGTACAAGTACCTAGTTATGTTTATTAAAATCACTGCTACACGAAGCTTAATAGCCTCATCTCGAGATTTTCTCTTTCTTGGCAGTTAAATAATAAATTTAAAACATTGTGCTTGCACCCATTATACAATGTTTACATTTGAGTTATTTTTTTACATTGAAAACGATATATTGTGATTGAAAACGATTTATTGTGATCGATAATAAATAAATAAATCTTATGAGACCAACTGTCACATAAATCATTGGTTATAGTGATACATTAAAAACCATATGTCTTCTGGTAAAACCTGACAATAAAATAATAGCATTATATTCATATGCAATGCATACGTCTAAAATTTGCTTATTGAAATATTTAAAAGATAAAAATTATACTCCTATGGTTATTAGGTGTATTCTTTGTTTATTTATTTATTAATATTTATTGTGTAAATAGCAGTATGTAAATAGCAAAATAACAGATGCACAAGGGCAGACTTTTCTCTTAGACAGACCTTTTCTAGCCAACCAGTAGAAGAACTATGTTCAAAGTGTGTGGGATTTGCAGAACAGTTGCTTATTCGTGTGTTTTCAAATCATTTACGCTACAACGCTTTTATTTTTTATTCTAGTCAGCTATGTTGTACTTCTTTTTTCCATCAAAAGACCTTCGCGGCCTTGACCTACCGCTATTTCACTTCTTCACTTCCACTTTCAACCAGAGGCCCTAGACAAATGCCACCCGCTAACTTTTCCGCAGTCGTTCCGCAGAAAAAAATCTATGGAAATGACATTAGCTTACGACAACCTCACGCTATTTTTTTCCGCAGCTAATGTCATCTCCATACATTTTTTCTGAGGAACGACTGCGGAGAAGTTAGCGTGTGGTATTTGTCTAGGGCCTCAGAACAGATTTTGATGCTAATTAAGTAGGTAGATATGAATTAGGTACTATGATTCACATATATAAAAGCGAAATACCACTCACTGATTAATCACGAAATCTCAGAAACTATAACACCTACAAACTTAAAGTTTAGTAGTTAGGTTCCTTATAGGGTGTAGACATCCGCTAAGAACGGATTTTCCAAACTCCACCCCTAAGGGGGAAAACGGCGGTTGAGAGTTTGTATTAGTATAGATATAACTAAGAAAGCGTTGAAGTCTTTTAAGGTGAAACGTAGTTTGCGGGCACAGCTAGTGGATTAATAAAGTAACAGCCACGAATGCAAAACAAAAATGCTTATTTTGTAATATTGTTTTAGTTTTCATTTCATGAAATTCGCAAATGCTCGCATTGATCATAGATAACGGGCAGAACCTGTATTTACTGTAAATATGAAGTTGAACTAATGCAGATACTCGTGGATACACCCGCAAATAAGTCATAGAGACTGTAACAGAGAGTAAAACATTCATGAAAGCATCGCTGGCAAATAACGAAACAACAGTCACTCGGGTAAAATGTTAGAGCATTTGAAATTCAACATACTGCAGGAGCTTCATTTTGGAAGCTGTATCATCATTAAAATTAATGGCTTACACCAATATAGAGATATTGCGTCGTATTCAAAACGGGCGAAATAATTGTACGTTTTATAATGATGGTCACAGTTACGACAGCTAGGATGTCTAACGAAAACTGTTTTATTGCTCGGTTGCTATTTTTCCTTAGTTAGTTAGTCTTAGAATAAAAGTAACGAGTCTGAGCATCCAAAAATTCCGTCTGGGTGTCACCAACGAGTTTTAACCTACAGGCCTATTCGCTAACTACGGTTGGTAACTAGAACTGTCATTTTTGAAAGACACTTTATATCCATTACTGGTTTAGTGATCTTATGTGTTACGGCATCGTTCATGATAGTAGTAATGGATGTTAAGTTCTTTACAAAAATGACAGTTCTAGTTAGCAACCGAAGTTACAGAATAGGCCGCTACCTCTCCCTAGGCGAAGTTCCAGCTCGTTCATACTGCTGAAGTTCGTTCAGTATCTTGGAGTGTATTTGTGTTGTTGTTATTTAAATCGCTCTGAGGTTTGCATTCCAGGAGTAATATCTTTTCTTTGGCATAATTTTATCATTTCCCTTTCTCTTTTAGAAGATGACGTAGTAATAGGGTAGTTGACTCATATCAAAATTTATTAAAATATTGTTTATTTCTAACAGTATTTGGCATAAGGTTCCACAATATACCGATTTTAATAAATAATAATGAATGATTGCTGTAAAATTTTAATTTGAAAATGCTAGAAATAATCTTTTTTTATCTCACGCCGTAAACGCTTTGATATCCTGTGGTCAGGGCCGTGACGTCAATCATATAGTAAACAAAGAAATGTCAAATTTGATTCAACAACTCGTCGATTTGCACTATTCTTTCCTAAAACTGGTAAAAAATCGTCCAAGTCTCCGTTATTATATTTGTAAATATCGTAAATTATTTGTATTAATAGCAAAGTCAACCATTGATGTTGGATTTGTGAGAGCAGATAGTACAAATCTTCCGAAAATAGACAGATTGATGGTCAGGAGATTCTTTGTGTATCGCTCTAAACAATATAAGTACAGTTTCAATACTGTTATAATGAAGAACGGTTACAAGTGTACTTGTCAAGATTGTCACGCGGCAGAAGAGAGTTGCAAACATGCATTTTTGGTGTGGTTGCACCATCACAGTGAGGAGCTATTTTGTACAGCAGTTGAATGCTATTGGATAGAATTCTATCTCTCAAAAGTCAAATAAACACTAAAAATATTTACTTCAAGAGAAATGTTGAAAAGAAAACATCAGGATCATGTGTCAAATACCAGTGTAGTACTGCAAGAATTTGTAAATGAACATAAAAAGAGAAAGATTGGCAGTTGTTCATTTGTCAAGCATGAAGAAAATTACTGGGAGGAAAAATATATATACATTCACAGACACAGATTGTGACATATTTCTTAAAAAATAAAAGACCTCTTCAATGAAGAAAGAATAAAGTGCATAGAAAACTAAACCACGAATCATCAATACAGAAGTGCTCTTTAGTTCGAGCTTCGTTATAAACAATAACAGCTTCCATGTGCTATAAAGTCAGCCAGTGCATAACACATGATGGTTCTTTTGTTGGGAAGATTTTTGGTAGGAAATCTTGCAGACACCTACGAGTATAATGAAATGTGGATAAAAGTTGAAAGATGAAGATTTGGGTTGAAATTTGCAAAATGTGACCTCATTTCTGATTATACCCTGTAATAGTCTATTCAACAAACGGTATCCATAAAATTAGATTAATACAAAATTGTCATGCTCTTTTACTGAAGATAATGTTAATTCAAAGACGGAAAACTGTGAACAGTATGCTTAACTCAAGTATAGATGCAGATGTTTTGTGCTAAAGCAAACAAAACTTATATACTTTTGTGTTGCTAGCAGTATGTCATTTTGAAAACACTCAAAAGGTGACAATATTAGCTATAATAGGTATTTGTTCTAACAATCTGAATGTCAAAAAACTTATTGATCAAATAGTGTCATTTTGGAAACTATACTACATTTTTCCTAAATTATATGAAAGTATTACTTCATAATAAATCACTTTACTATTATTTTGACTTTTATTACCTGTGACCTTAAGGCAATATATACAAATTAATAAATTTGATCTAACTCTATTCAACCTATTTGTACTTTTGGAACATATACTATATTTGAGTAACAATGATAAAAATGAGCAACAAACCTATAAAATATTATAAATCTTTTAAGGTGTAACAGAAAAATAAAACACATGCATTTCAAATTAAAATATTTTGATTCAACTTAAACCTTTACAAGTCATCATTGTCAAATAAACATAGAACATTTTTTTTTGTGAAGAACATAATGACTAATGTAGTACAAAAATTTATTGTCATTTTTAGATGTTAGTTATGTATAAAGTAAAGAAAAAAAATTTCTTTATATTATTTATTTAATAAGAAGGGTCTTGTAAATTAAGAAGAGCACAGGCTGACAACACAGCAAACACATTTAATATATTTGTATACGGCTTTAAAATGGATAACTTGCATATTCTTGCGTAAGCTGTTCTGAAATTTACCAGCCATGGTGGCTAGCAGGTTTAATCAGTGAAGATATAACATCTTTCAGTTTTACCAAACTGGACCTATTTACTTCTATCGTGCTTTGGTATATGAATACTTGAGTTATTTTGTTTACATAATGTTGTTCTAATTGACGGGTCACATTTTGATGTTGTGGCTGAGCATGCACTGCTTTGTATTATGTTGCACAACTTTTACTGCCTTATCAATCTCGTTGTCAAGAGGAGAACAGGTTAGTACACAATAGTTCTCATTAAGTAACCACTGAAAGCAACAAATTTTAATTAGGTACTCAGTAAATTCAAGTAAATTTGTTTAGATAAATATATTCATTATGAAACTTTGATATTTTTGTTTGTATTACATACTTTTTAATTAATATTCAATTACATCATTATTCAATTGGACATAAGTACATATTCTTTTCCTTGAAACATCATCTAGTGTCAGTGTATAACTTAGATTAAATCAAAAAGGCGTAAATGGTCAAGTTTTCTCTCAGTTTTCTGGTCAAGTTAAAATTTGGTTGGTCGGCTGCAGTCAGTTTTCATTCTAACTGAAAGATAAAAATTTAATTAATTTACATACAGATTTGATTTTACATACAACCTAAAAACTTCTATTTTGTTTAATTTGAAACTGAAGTACCTACACAGATTGAGTTATTCAGTTATAGTACTTACATTAATGTGATTTTCGCAAAAATACATTTGAGTTTCAGTAGATAGTTACAGGATTTCTTTAAGCGAGTGTTAACCAAATATTTCGCATGTCTATATCACTGGGTACGTCTAATCCACAGATTTCCTGGAGTCTTTGAAGAGGTATTTCTATATTACTGTTCTATTGTCCCGTTCCATATACAGTTTTACTATATTTTGTGATATTTAATAGAAAGCATTGTTTTTGTGAGGTTATTTCGCCCCCGTGCTTTGTTTACTATAAGACTGACGTCATTGCCACAGATAATCAACAGATTATCATGGCTGACCGTGTTTTCGGTCCAAAATTGAAAATCTTAATTTAAAATAGATTTTTTGCACTTTTTAGCCATCGAAAAAAATAATATTCATGTGCTATGGTCTAATACAACAATTATGAACATTTTAAGCCCTACTTTAAAAAAGGGTCAACTAGCCTATTATGGTCCCACGATCATCCAATCATCTATTTTGACTGTATTATATGTCAAAGCATTTTTCAACAAACAAATTTTCGATGGTTCGATAATTGTAACTTGCTCTGAGAGTCTATGGTCTTGAACGAGCCGGTTGTTCCACCCAAACGTCACGCTCTAAGGTAATGAACGGGGTTGGCGCAAAAAGATATACTTATTGCGAAGGCTCTGAACGCGCCCCTGGGCCTGTCTCCAGGGGGTTTGTGCAGTGAAATGGAAGTTCCCAATACCGAATGTGCGCTCTAAGGGGACAAAGGAGTGTATGGGGATACAGCAGAATAGCCGCTGCTGGACCAGACCGGCGCACGGATTTTTTTTACTTGTAATCGCGGGCGTATCTTCATCTACCGATTGTAAATTAGATCGATTGGTTTATACAACTATAAAACTGTTGGTACATATACACGGTGTTTCAAAATAACCAATTAATAATCAATTCTTTATCGAAAACTCATTATTAAAATGTCCCATCTCTAGCTGCTTATACGTAATGTCATTCAACCCAAAATAGACATGTAAATCATAGTAAATTTTGGGTTGAATGATATTAAGTATAAACAGCTAGAGATGGGACATTTTAATAATGAGTTTTGAATAAAGAATTGATTATTTATTGGTTATTTTGAAGTACCGTGTATAATTGTTTAATAACACTAATCTGCAAGTTACACTTCAGTCTAATAATCACAATTTTATGTTTAAATCAGAATTAGCCAATAATATTAAGTGATTTATGAGATTATAGCCATTCGCCAAACGTTTGGTGCGCTGACGTCGTCCCACCACACCAATCCTCGAACAAGATGGCTGCGCCGCTACCACAGGCTATACCACGCTTCGTTAGGTTGGGATTGACAGTGACATGTCACCTGTATAAATTCTTCGATGTCTCGTCATACATTTAAACTAGCATTTATAAGACCCAATAATACACGAACTATATATTACAATACTTAACAATAAATATTCTGACATCAGTAAATTTTACATAACTTTCACGATAACAAAACAAAAATGCGTTCACATCAACGCGTCACTCAAACAAACTAATTTAACGGATTTTTATGAAACGGTTGGATGATATGGTTAAAGATTTCTAGTACTCTTGCTACTTTAGTACTATTATTTATCCGGTGGTTTTGCAGTAGGTACAGAGAAAACGTTAACTCGTTAAAAGTTTAAAAAATCTGTTTCAAAATCGATCCGTATATTAATTATTTATTTATTTATTTTACAATTTATGTACACACAAAAAACAGCATCAAGAACATATACACATGGAAACACTGTACAAAGGCACTGCTTATTTCTTAGCGAAATGTCTTCCAGCAGCCCCGTCACTAATATAAAAGTATTTAATATGGTAGTTGTGTGTGTAAACACAAACAAAGGTAAAAATAATATTAATACTAAAAGACCTACTTTAATTAATTAAATAAAATACAATAAATATATAATACGGATATAAAATAAACTAATAAACTACATTCCATTTACATTGCATTACCAAATATCCACAAAATTATACAGCTTATTTTAGTATACTATTTAAATTTAATTAAAATTACGTTATTATAAAGTTTCATCTATGCTATACTGTACATGCAGCCAAATTGCATTAGAGCCTGGTCACAGGATACACAGGTTGAGTCGGGTGTTGGATATATTCATTTTTTAATTGTAATCAATAATTTACATCATCAGCATCATCATAGTTTCAGTCAAGAGAAGCCCAGTTTTGGACAGAGACTTTCTTCAAGAAACTCCAAACTGATCGATCCTGCATTTCTGGCATTGAGTACTTACCGCAAACATCACCAGATTATCGGTCCACTTTGTTTGTGGAGGACCTACCGTCACTGCGTCTTCCGGTATGGGGAATTAATGATGATGAATAAAGAAAAAATTTCGTCTCGGGCGGGATTTGAACCCGCGACTCCAACATACAGTGTCGGACCACTTCGGCCACCGAGCTCTTACCAGCCCCCACGAAACCTTCAATTCATCTTGTTTGAATATTGTAAAGCCATCTTCTATGGGTCCCATTTTTTTTCGATTCGATCACACAGAGAAACCCCGAGCATAGCCCTATCCAATATCCTTTGATTGACCATTTGATTTACCTATTTGGAAGTTGATCAAGGTGAATTAAGGGCTCTTTTCACTCGGACACCATGGCGGCGTAACAAGTCGTAATGCGACTCGCGATCTAGTGAGTGAGACAGCATACAGCGCTTTACTAATTAGTGGTGGCGCGATTAGCGTGGTGCCACTGCCAGTAACATTCGGTACACGCGCCGCCAAATTGGTTGCGCAACCAAGCAGACACCAGTTGAGATACTCTTTATGGAACTGTATAAATTTTGTTGGTAGCTGCGACTGGTTGCGCCGCCATGGTGTATATTAGAGCCCTTAGAGCTATATTCCACCGGGACACCATGGCTTGGTTGTGCAACCAATTTGGCGGAGCGACCAGCATGGACGCCTGCACAAAATGTTTCTGGCAGCGCACGCTGGTCTCGCCACCCCTATTTTGTATAGTACTGTATGGTGTCTCACTTACTCGGCCGCTAGTTGCGCTGCGACCGGTTGCGCCGCCATGGTGTCCCGGTAAAATAGAGCCCTAATTGTCCCAGGTAAACACACTCGTCAACAACTTCCAGTGTAGAGCTTCCAACATTCGCGGGTGTGGGTACTACATGGGAATTTGACATGATTTTTGTCTTATGCAGACTCACTTGTTGGAAAATTTTACAGAGGTCTTTGAGCATTATTGTGCCAAGTTCTTCCACAGGCTTAGTTATAACTAACATATTCTGTACTCTAATTTTATGCCCCAAAATGGTACCAGTAAGAAACGAAGCCATTGCGATATTATTAAATGAAACTAATTACTCGCCTCAGTAGAGGTGGCAGTCATTCCAATGTGCAGTGGCCGAATTGCGACATGTCAAATCAAAAGCCACCCGAAGCGATTCGCGTCCAATAGAAAGAATGAATATGCGACGAGCTCAGCCGATAAACTTATCTGAAATTCTGTGACTTATGTACCTCCCACGTAGGAAATCGCCCTATAATATATTGGTATTTGAGATTGAAGTCGACTGTGAAATATGGCTTATTGGTAAAGTTTTATTGTACTTGTCACAGGTGCGATGAGATTCGGGTTTTACTTTTACCGCTATAACTGTGTCAGTTGAGTAATAGCCTGCGGAAGATTCACTCAATTTTGTTTGAATATCAGAGCGATCTTTTTATTTTAGTGGCTGTGCGCATAGGGTCAACCGGCTTTAATACAAGAAGACTCTTTAATTTTAACGTAATTTTTTTCTTAATATATTGGTTTGTTTTATATAAACGTCATATTATGTTTATTATTACAAAAATCGTTTAATATATACATCGCTAAATTGACTTTCCGCTAAATCTTGCCGTTTAATTACTCTATTTTATAAAGACTTATTTAGATATTTTATTCATAAATTAAGTTAAGTATATTTACTTTATAAAATTTGGTTTTACCGTTTGGTAAACTACACTTATTTCAAGATAAAATTGCAATTGCAGATACATGCACATTTAAGATCTATCCGCATACATCAGTGCTGACACGTGACGATCAGTGCCGTAACGTGCTATACGCAATCATCAGTGGCATTTAGTGCCGATGCGCGCTGTGACCTTAGCACATGCACATTTCAAAAATGCCTCGATTTACAAGAGCCCAGTTAGCAGCAATTGCTATATTATTAAATGAAGATGATAACATAAGTCGTGTGAGTAGAAGGCAATTTTAAAGTTGGTGTCCATGAATTTTCTATGTGCAAGGTAGGTAGTAGAAAACAGTACGTGATCAAACCAATTCTATATATTTTCGTCATCAATCTTAAAATGCTTGAAATCGTCCGTGCCGTCAGTAAAAATATTCTCACCGGCGCAGCACTGATGAAAGATCACTGACTGAACGTCACTGACGAGTACGGATGGCGTCGCACAAAATATATGCTACAAAAATATCATTTTTCACTGACACTGATGGATACGTTACTGGTCGTCACGTGTCGGCACTGATGTGTGCGGACCTATCCGTCCGCGTCCGTGGGGCCGTGGACTCGGCACTTGCCTTCCGATCGGAAGGTCCGGGGTTCGCGACCGCCATGTACCAATGTGTTTTTCGTTTTCGAATTTCATATGAACATTTGTCTGACGCTGCTACGGTGAAGAAAAACATCGTGAGGCAACCTGTATACATCTGCGAAGAAATTCAAAGGTGTATGTGAAGTTGACCAATCTGCACTGGGCCAGCGTGGTTGACTAAGGCCTAAACACCCTAACTAGGGTAGGCTCGACCCCTCCGGTGGGGATCCATAGGAGCTGTTATGATGAAGATTTTTTACGTTCGATCAATCTTAACGAATTTAACAATAAAAACCGACTTCAAAATCACCAAAATGTCAAAAATAATATAAGAATCAATACAATATCACATTTTTTATATTGAAGCTGGTACTTATTACCTAATTGTTTTATATTTGTTAGACTTTCCAAGCGAACATTGCTTGGCACCGACATCAATATAAAAATAGTTTAGTCGTTATATGACACATTCTGGATATGTCACATTCGTTCAAAAACGACAAATTCTATGTAGGACAAATTCTGTTTTATGCCAAATTCTTTAAATTACATATTCCGTAAAAGACAAATTCTCCAAATGGCAGATTCTATTAATGACATATTCTATAAATGCCAAATTATTGTTAAATTAATTTAAAGCAGCATTAAAATTGTGATTAAATGAGAATATGTGATACTGTATGTATTCTCACATTATTTTAGAACGTCGGTGTTTTTTGGTTTTAATTTTCGGTTTTTATTTTTTGTACAAATATTTTCTTTTTAGTTAATTCATAAATTAAATATTTTCTTTATATTTAATACATGCCTTTTAGAAGTTCCCATTGTACTGAAAAAACTATCCCCTAATTCCTAACCTAGCAAAATCCTTCCATCATCAGCACAGTAACATAATATTATGATGACTACCAGATGAAAATATCAGAATATCTTAAGAAAAAACATGAAACACGTTGGACGTGCCTATGCAATTTAAGGATTTTTCTCGGTTTTCCTGGGATCCTAGCATCAGATCATGACTTGGTGACAATGGAATCACTTCAGGAGTATACTCTTTCAATTACAAAAACAATTTTTAAAAATCGGTCTTCAAATAGCGAAGTAATCGATGAACATACAAAAAATAGATACAGTCGAACATAGAACCTCCTTCTTTGTTGTAATCGGTTAAAAGGATTATTCAGAACGTTCACAGACCTATCCTAATTTTTATTAAAGGTAGGCGCATTGTGTATCACCAATTGTAGTTTACGTACTAATTAAAAAGTGAATTAGTTTTTATAAGCAATATAGTGAGTCGTGCTTTTAGTGTAGACATAGAGACAAAGTAATAAGATTAATTAAGATGCAGAAAGAGAAATCATTCCAATTCAGATTCTATGTCGGTTCGCGTAACATACTCTAGTAAATCGAATGCCTACTCGTACCTACTCAATAAAGCGATGAAATTAAAGCAACAACAATGGTTGACATTGTGTTGATCCAACGACAAGTGGTTGCTCATTTAATCGCCCGGTATATTGTGATGTTTTATTCAGGGCCATAAACAGTAAATGGGCGAATGATGGCGGCACAAAGCACGTTTTATGATGTGTTACACGAAAGACAAGCCGCCATATTTTCAATTCGACGAAACAATTATTCCGCCATGTCATCAATCGGATTCCCACTTTGATTGCGCGGCAAATTCGTTTTGTTTGGATACAAAAATTGCAATATAAAGAGCTGCCACATCATTCCCTTTCGGTTTAACGTAGATTGCTTCCAAAATGTAATATTGTTTGCAATTCATTTTGCGTAGTCCATTTTTGTTTCGTTCGATTTCCAACCGAAATGCACGGTTGATATTTTACGCGAGTATAATAAGCCAGGAGAAAAACTATGGAATTCAATTCGTATAATTTAATTGGACGGAAAATCTTCACCGGGAAATCGAGTTGAAAGTTGCGCGCGGCGAGGAGAAGTGCTTCGGGCACAATAAAATACTTGAGATAGAACAAATGCTGGCACACCTTGTCGCGACATCTTTGCCGAAGCACCGATAATAGCACTTGTCTTTCACATTAAATGAGAAGATATTGCTTATTCCGATTGAGCTATTCAGCATAACTGTTTCTAGTTACACGATAAATACTTGTACAACTGTTTCTAGCTACACTATAAATGCCTTTTTAGGGTTCCGTAGTAAACAAGAAACCCCTATAGTTTCGCCATATCTGTCATTGAAAAAAAAATTTTTTTTAGTGTAGCTCCCATACAAGTATAGTGAGAGTATTTGTTTTTCTCAAATAACCCATCGTGTGGGGTATTGTTGAATAGGTCTTTAAAATGTATTGCAAGGTTCAGAACACCATTTTTCGATTTAGGGATCCGTTTCTGAAATATTTGGTTTTAAAGTGCAAATTTTTGTTAGAGGTAAGTGTCCCCCCCTCTATCTGGTAAACGGTTATATATGGACACGTAAAAAAAATTACAACATAGTATATATAACGAAGTTTAAAGGAAAACTATCAGAGTTGAGTACTAAGTACAAACTAAAAAGTTATAGACGACTAACTTATAAAATGTACTCAGAAAAGTAAAATTTCATTGAAAATTAGCACTAAATATAAAGGATCCGTTTTTTCTTCCATACAACAATACCCAAAACGCGTACCTCGGGTTTTATTACATTTTTCGATGTAAAAAAAACCTGAAAATTCATAAAATAATAAAAATAGTTTCTTTAAACCATTTGTACCACTTGAAATTATGACTTAAACATTTTGATGACTGGCAACATAGCATCAATATTAAATAAAGCGTATTAGCCTAGTGTATTCTCCAAACCTGTTTTGTTCCATCGATTTAAATAATAAAAATAAGGTTTTTAATTAATTATAACAAATATTACAATAAAACTCGTAACAAGTCCATATTCCAAAGCGTAAATAAATCTTGTTAATAAGTATCACATAGTCTGTGGTATGTTGTTTATTCTCAGAACAACATGCTTTAGTTCTTGTTCTGAGTGTTTATTTGGCAAACAATAACCAATAAAAAAAAGTGAAAAGTCATTAGGATGTGTATTGTATTGACGTATCAAATTCACAATTACTGGTGATTTGTAAGGGATCGTAAATAGATGTTGGCACACACACACATAACAAAATCCAGATTTTAATTAGAAGAACTTCAACTTCTTTTAAATACCTATAATAAGAAGATTATACGTGAAAATATTATCAAGCGACCATAACAATGACTGATTGTCAATGTCAAACCTTGATGTCCATAACTAATCACGTTTCGTTTCACGAAGTTTCGCATTCGATTATCATTTTTATCTTATTTTTTTTGGAAAATCTATTAAGTTTGTAAAGATTTTAGCCCTTAGGTCATTTTCAACACATTATTATCCTTCATTTCATATAATTTGTACCTCGGTACATGAATTGGGCAAATAATGAAGACCTCCTTTACGAACCACGTGAAGTTAACGAAATATAAAATGATTGCAGCTTTAATAATAATAATAATGCCTAATTTAATAGCAACGTATTTAGTAATCTGTGGCAACGTGTTGTGAGGTGTGAGTGTGAACTCAAAGTTGGCATTTGCAACTACGGAACCTTACACTGCGCGTGGCCTGACACGCACTTGGCCGGTTTTTTTTCTTTCAGTAGAAGGCTCTGTTTGAAAATCAGCGCTATTGCGGCGCCGCTGTCAATAGCAACAGCTGAGATCTGTTTGGGAGGGACCTTTTGGCCTCGCACAGCCCCTTTTTTCTTTTACCTGTATATTTTGTTTTTTTTTATTATTTTTGTACCTATATTGTAATTTTTTCTATATATTTTTGTATCTGCGCGACCAAATAAATATTTTCTTTCTTTCTCTTTTTTTCTCGGGGGGAAATGCGTAACCGCACCGTACCCGCCGTTGGCTAGACGGTGAGCGTGTGTGGGGCTCTCCCGGCAGGGTGCCAGGCCTACCCACTAAAACCCCCCGGTGTTCTTCCTGCCCTTTTGGGCGCGCTAGGTAAGGTCCACACTGCGACTCCACTACCCACGCGCCCAGGCAAGCCCGACCGATAGGGGTGTAGCTGACTGCCTGACTGATTTATTATGTACTAGCTGTGCCCGCGAACTACGTTTCGCCATCAAAATACTTAACACAGTAATTAGGTTTTTCCTCCATTTTATTCCATAATGATTCAACTTTATTCTGCCTTTCTTGAGCATCGGCCATTTCGAAATTAGGACAATTTTCGTAGGTTCGTAATGCTCTTTTTCTAACAGTCCACAAAATTATATACATTACATATTACTATAAACACTAAGTATAATTATTGTTTTAGAGACATTATTGATATTAATAAATTCTTCTTCAGTAGAAAGAACTACACAGTTGCAAGAATAATCTTTATCGTATTCATGTTTCGAATTCAAATAAACAATTGTTAATAAATTAGAACTGTATATGAATAAAGTTTGGATTTTATAATGGGTGTTGGTAACACCAACAAAATATATTTTTTGGATATGACAACTTGGCCAATTTTGACTGGTCGTACAGTAAGCTCCTTGTCAAGCTATACTGATTGACCTCTGAACCGTTCTTATGTCGCTCGTAATACTGGCGGTTTTCGTAGAGTTAATGTATAGCATGAATGGGGGGGTTACTGTACAAATACGTTTTCCGTATTCGATATCCGATCACGGAATACAGACACGGAGTTTCGTGAACGTAGCGCAGACGTTCGTTTCTTCTCATTCGGGATTTCTACCATTCTACCTAAACGTACGTACAGAACGTGTTCCGTTCGTAATAAAAACGAACGTGTGCGGCAGTCACAGAGTATTTTGTATAGATTTGATGCATTCGGATGCCCGCATTCAGAAAACAAATGCGAAAAAACGTATTTATGCGGTTAGCCTTAAAATGTATTGAGACTTCCGTTTTTGCAACGTGTACTGTGCGATATAGTGTTGCTGGCATAGTTCGGTTAGCAAACTCGCCGTGATGACTAACATCCAACACACAAACTTGGAGTTATCGTTAGTTAGTTCACGATCGTTGCATTATCACGGTCTCGAAGGACATTAAACACAGGTAACATCTAACATCGAATATCCAATAGGCCCCGGAACGGTTCTCAAACTTTTTTGGTGACGGAACCCTTTTGGAAAGCGAAATACTTGACGGAACCCTAAAATAAAACAATAGTTTTTAAAAGTGTATTCTTTATTAATAAGCATAATAAAAGTACGACCGGAGAGGGTGTTTTGATTTTTCTAAATTATTCGGAACCCTTATTGGGGTATTGTGGAGCCCTAGGGTTCCGCGGAAGACACTTAGAGCATGGCTGCTCTAGGTACCCTTCAGGGCCTACTTTCATTTAATACCCCTATTGCTGGGTTTGAAAAGCCACTGTTATCCGTCTTTTTTGAGCGGTGGCCATGTTGAATTTACGTCAATGTTGCTACGTTCATAGTACTCTACTGATCAAGGCCTTTCATTTGATACCCATATTGCTGGGATTAGAAACGAACTTTCAACAGTTTTTTTTGAGTAGCGGCCATATTGAATTTTGTGCTATTTTCCTAGGTTCATAGTGCTCTACTCTTCAAGGCCTTTCATTTGATACCTATATTGCTAGGTTTGGAAACGAACTTTTATCCACCTTTTATGAGCGGTGGCCATGTCGAATTTACGTCAATATTGCTAGGTCCATAGTGCTCTACTCTTGAAGACCTTTCATTTGATACCTATATTGCTAGATTAGAAAACGAACTTTTATCTACCTTTATTGAGCGGCGGCCATGTTGAATTTATTTATGTGTTGCTAGGTTCATAGTGCTCTACTCATCAAGGCCTTTCATTTGAGACCCATATTGCTGGGTTTGGAAACGAACTATTATCCATTTTTTGAGCGGCGGCCATGTTGAATTTATAGCAATTTTCCTAAGTTCATAATGCTCTACTCTTTTAGGCTTTTCATTTGATACCCATATTGCTAGGTTTGGAAACGAACTTTTATCCTATTTTTTTGAGCGGCGGCCATGTTGAATTTAGGTCGATTTTGCTAGGTTTCTAATGCTCTACTCTTCAAGGCCTTTCATTTGATACCCATATTGCTAGGTTTGGAAACTAACTTTATTCCACCTTTTTTGAGCGGCGGCCAAGTTGAATTTATATCAATGTTGCTAGGTTCATAGTGCTCTACTCATCAATACCTTTCATTTGATACCCATATTGCTAGGTTTGGAAACTAACTTTTATCCACCTTTTTTGAGCGGCGGCCATGTTGAATTTATGTCAATGTTGCTAGGTTCATAGTGCTCTACTCGTCAATGCCTTTCATTTGATACCCATATTGCTGGGTTTGGAAACGAACTTTTATCCGTTTTATTTGAGCGGCGGCCATGTTGAATTTAGGGCGATTTTCCTACGTTCATAGTGCTCTACTCATCAAGGCCTTTCATTTGATATGCATATCGCTGGGTTTGGAAACGAAATTTATCGGCAGTCATGTCAAATTAAGTCAACGTGGCTAGGTTCAATGTGTTCTACTCTTTAGGTTCTTCGTTCGATATCCATGTTCCTTGGGTGGATCCAAAAAAATGTGATCCGTCATTTTAGACATTAGGATCAAGAGTCCCGTTCCGTCCCTCTACGCGTAACCCAGAACATTGCAGACAGATATTTTTTTAATTATCAATATTAATCTATTACTTTTAAAAGTTTTATATTGATGAAAGAGTTTGATTCCTTAGTCCTAATGTAAAAACATACTTATAACATCTTTCAAAATACCTTGAAAAGAGTATCTTCATTTTTCAACAAATTCAAATTCAAATTCAATATTCAAATTCAATATCTTTTATTCAAATTGGATTGTTACAATCTCTTTTGAACGTCAAAGCAGCTACGCCATTGGTTCACAAGTCTACGGCGGGAGACCTTGTACTGGAAAGAACCAGCAAGAAAACCAGCAAGGGCTATTTTTTTCTCCCTGTATTGTTACAGAGTCGTCAATTGGAAGCTGACCTCACAGCAGAAGTTTGAGCTCAACTTCCATTACAAGATTAGATGTGTCAGTTCTCTTCTTACTACTTATTACCAAAAATAATTTTTGTTTAAACAAATGTTTATACATAACAAGACGATTCATTATCTGAAAAATTAACACCAGGCATTGGCATCATTCAAATAATCGTTGACTTTATAATATCCTTTACTCATAAGAGTCTTTTTTACATGCGCTTTAAACTTATGAAAAGGCAAGTCGGTAAGACTTTGTGGAAGCTTATTATAAAAGGTTATACATTTCCCCATAAACGAGCCTCTAGTTTTTTGAAGCCTGAATGTTGGAACGGCAAGTTTATTTTTGTATCTTGTGTTTAGATGATGAATTTGGAACATTTCAAATATTTCAAAAATTGTACCGACTTTGTGAAAATTAGTCAAGAATTAAACCAATCTACAAATTTTATGGTCACTCGATCAGTATTATCATAAAAAATGCTTTATACATTGGTTGTATGGCTTGATCTTTTTGCCTTACCACCACGGTACGACATAAGAAAAAGACAATTTGGTTGGCGAAATCCAGTTGGGCACAGCACATTAACAGAAAATATTAAATTTTATTTGTACTATGTGAAACACTTCATTCCTGCCTTTCAATTTTCGAAATCCAATTACTTAAGATCAGGCTGTATGGCGTAGTTCCATTGCCTTTCCTTCGTGGAAGAAAATATTTTCTCTCTATACTCCCTGCGTTCCAGATAAAGCACTGCTACTTTCTGAGGCTAACATCTGATGTTAGCCTCGTTTTGCGTTTCTTTTAAGAAATGTTGACATTTTTAGCCGTGCTAATTGTTACAAATGAAACGCAAGGTACTGATTTTTCGTGCTGAATTTTGACACCTCACTTAATTAGTCCAGCCACTTAAATTTTTTTATAATATAAATCAGAATTGGCTAATACTATAAATATCTTTCAATACATTTTTTAAATCTACTGAAAATCCTTTTTGATTCATGAAAAAAAGATTCCAAATGTCAAATTTGAAAGCTGTCAAAAAGTGGTATCAGAAGACCTATCTATTAGCATGGGTATTTGATGCTAGCATTTCGTGTTAAAAATGCTTAAATGAAACGCATGACAACCAGCAAGAAAAACTAGCATCACCGGTTAATGAAACGCAGAGATGCTAAAAATGTTGGTATTTATGGCTAAAAATGCTTATCTGGAACGGGCCGTATATGTGACAGACTTGTCAAAATAATTTCACGTGCGCCATGTTGTTTTTCTACCTAAAGCCAATTCGAAAATTTTGTATGGTATTTTTTCACTAAAAATAAAAAGTGAATTTAAACAAACGAAATTATGCCTAAATGTTCTTCCGGAAAATTCTAAGCATTGTGGTGTAAGCCATATCAAATTCTGTCCAGTAGTTTCGGAGATCTTTCCGGACAAACAGACAAACAAACAAACAAACAAACAAACAAACAAACAAACCAACAAACAAACAATTTTTTTAAAAACTATTCTATCGTGTTCTGCTAATGATTTTAAGGCGACCTGTGTATTTTTTTTCTTAATATTTCGCAATTACAGATTTTTGTACCCCTACGATTTTATTATATATAGAGATAAACTAATAAACTTAGACGGAAATGAAATTTGTTCAGTAAAATCCTTTTAAACACTAAGGTAGAATTGCAGATATCTAACCCTAAGAGATCAAACAAGAGATGGTATGGAACTACATTATTTTGAAGCTAGGTACATAAGCGGCGCCGGTGGTCCATAAAAATATTTCAACGTCATTTTCGATGTCCTTTTGTTTGTAATAAGCTGACAATGAGATTGAAAAGTCAATGTTGAGAGTTGAAAAGGTGGATGTCGGTGGCGCTGTAAACTCGGCACTAGCCTTCTAATCGGGAGGTCCGGGGTTCGATCCTGTCATGTACCAATGTGTTTTCGTATTTCATGTGTACATTAATCCGACGCTCCTACGGCGAAGGAAGGCATCGTAAAACAACCCGCATACATACGCGATGAAATTCAAAGGTGTACGAGTATGTAAAGTTAAACTTAAGACAATGTTAAACTTAAATATAACTAAAATATTTTTTTGAATAAGGCTTTAAGTTAATAATGCAAATAATTAGAAATGAGTAAACACCGTTTTCGAAATTTCACATCTAGCGACGCGAAACAGGAATTGTAAATTTGTACAGCACAGCGTGTGCAAAAAAGTTTAATAGTTGTTAATTGGACAAAACATGTTAAAATTTTTGATATTAAGTGCTTGGATTTCCTAGATTAATTACTCGGACAAGCCGCGATAGGTAATGGGAGAAAGAATACTCACATCGTAACATTATAATCCTCTTATTGTTACTGGTAATATCAGAAAAGTGTTGGAAGTATATTTTTGGTACGCAAGCTGAAATGAGCACATAAATCTTCATCTTAGAATCGGAAGAGGCTGCGGCGAAGCGCCTCTTACGACGGCGTAATCAGACTGCACCCTCGAGCTAATCTTGATGTACTATTCCTAGGCTGCCGCTCGTGTTATTGTACTCTTGACGTTCTTATACGAAACGCTACATAGTCATGCAGTCGCTTGTATCACTCACGAGTTGTGTTTTTTGAAGCTAATGCATCGGATAAATGGAATGTCACACATGCAGTTTTTAAAAATTATAAGTAATTTATGTAAAAAACAAAGTGTTGCCCAGAATTGGTCTTGGTCTTGCAGTCTTGCGAGAGTCTTGCTGCAAGACCCAGACGAAGATCGCCCTAATTGTAGCAAGATCAAGACTAAGGCTGATCCATGCAATATTTCAAATATTGCAAGAGTCTCAAATATTGCATGGGTCACCCAATAAACATTAGGCGCTTATATCATAGCTAAAAGAGAGGTATTAAGATACTGATTGCAACTTTTAGTTAAAATAGAGCGATAAAACTAGAGTTATAGCGTGCTATAACTCTACTATACTTCCGGATTGGGCAGAACTTTTTATAGGCTAAGACTATATAATGGCGATATATAAGTGTGAACGATAAGATTAAGATGTATATGAGAGCTATAATAGCGCTATAAAGGTTATAGCGGACCCTATTGGTGGCAAATGAGCGGCAAATGAGCGGCAAATGGGCGCCAATTAGCGATTTAGGCAAAAGTACCGATCTACAAAGGTGCCAATAATAGCTTTTGGAGATTATTGGAATATATTTTACTCCTGTGATGACAGCGAACAGCAATTTCTTAACATTATGTTGATGATAACCTCTAAAGTTGTAGACCATGTCATGTGTGTATTTTCGAGACACGAAGGACCCTGTCGTGTTTATTATTGCGAAAATAAGTTTACTGTAAGTATATATTTTTTTTATAAATAACTTAAGGGCCTTCGAAATATTAGCTATTTAATAATGTGTAATATTATTGTATTAAGGGAAACGTAGGATAGGTTATGTGAATAAAAAAGAAAACATTTTTATTCTTGTTTTGTATAATTTGAAGTATATTGAATCGGTATATTCTAAAAATACTTTAATAAACCTGCGTTACTTACTTACTTCAAGTTAAGGTTGTTTATTTTTGATAACAATGGCTATTGCGCCATTGTTATCAATCGCTAGGAATCCTTCGAGCAATTTCGGTTACTTTAGTTCTCCTGCGGATCTCCTCATTTCGGATCTGATCACGCAGGGAGACCCCAAGCATTGCTCTCTCCATTGGTTCCATAGTAAAAGTTGTTTAGTTTGCTCGTCTGAACAAGCGCATGCTTCAAAAGTAACCTTGTACACAATAAACTCGAGAAACGTGACTATCCAATAGATGGTAAGCGGCTACAATCACCAATCTACTCCTGTGATTTTAGCAAGATTCAAAACCGCAGGGAGACTCTGTACCAGGGTCGTGTGCTTGGGTGCCTCCGTCTTACCTATTTCTGCCACAAATCAGCAGTGCTTGCATTGCTGTGTTCCGGTTTGAAGGGTAAGATATGGCACTGAAATTACTGGGTACCGTGACTTTACATTCTAAGTCACAAGTTGGCAACATACACTGTGGTTCTTGTTGTGTGGGTTGCAATTTTGCTGCGAATCTCACAGGAGCCACATGTATTGTAGGTGACTGTTACCACTTACCATCATGTGGGCAGTTTGCTGGTTGCCAACTTAGTTGCAATAAAAAAAAGTCTGCAACACCTGCCGACATCTGACCCAGAGGACCGTAGTGTACGTCACCAAATTGTGACATAAGATGGTTTAAAGGTTTCAGGTTCAGATAGTAAAATAACTGGGTACTTTATGACGAGAGAGACACTGTACCAGAGTCGTCTGCATGGTAAGCAGCAGTGCTTGCAAAATGTTACGGAGCATGACATGTGGGGGAGGGTCAAAAATCTTAAAAAATTACGGATATAGTGCGGTCACAATTAGAGGTCTTTAATATCTAACACATCTATAAACGTTTATTTTTTATCTGCAAGAGTTATAAGAGATTAAATAAGCCTCGCAATATATCTAGGGCCGTCAGAATTTACTACTATGTAGCTTTTGGTGATTTATATGAAATTATTATCATCAGTATAGAATTTCGCCAGTTATTAGTGTCCGTTTATTTCCGTTATATATGTCAAAGATATAATGTCGTCTAAAGCTTTAAAATAAAAGTCTTTACCTTCATAATGGCGGTAATACTCGCTACTCTAACTCTTAAAACTTTAATATCAAACTCTTAGCGTTCTTATAGATATCGACAATAGCTTAAAGTAATACGATAGATTGTAAACTCTTTTAAATCACCATGAGATCTAATCGCAGGTAATATAGCGTTCTTGTTCCTCTTTAGGTTATAAAATAAGAATTATCTGTCGCTTAAATGACTGCAGTCTTGGTGTTGGTTTAGGACTCGGTCTTGCAGCAAGAGCCTCGCAAAACTGCAGGACCAAGACCGATTTTGGGCAACACCTTATAGAGGTAGAGATGAATTTGTGTTGTGTAATATTTCTAGCATTTCGTAACTTAAAAATAAATACAGAGCCCTTATAGGATTACTTCGTTGTCTGTTTGTCTGTCTGCCAAGACCTTTTTTCCGGAACGCCTTTGTTCTGTTTCAGCTGTGAAAAAATGAAACTTGTGTGTGTGCGATCAAAAGATTATAATCTTTCATGTCGTCCATTTTTGCAATTTTCGCGATTCCATAAGGGGATCAAAACCTATAAGGTACCTCTTGTTGACCTAGAATTATGAAATTTGGCAAGAAGCTATACCTTACAGCATAGTTATGTAAAGAAAAAATCTAAATACCGTATATATATACATTAAAAAAAAGTTTGTACACTGAAACCATCAAATACCTAGGTGTAATGTTGGATTCAAATCTCAACTTCCGGGCTCACCTTGATCTTTTGTCGGCGAGAGTCAGGAAGTTGATTTATATCTTTAAAACCCTGAGATACGTCGCCGACCACTCCGTTCTTAAAATGGTATACCAGTCCCTGTTGAGTTATTGTGTTTCCTCCTGGGGCGGTGCTTACAAAACCCACCTATTACGAGTTGAGAGGGCCCAAATAGCTGTCCTGAAAGTCGCTGCATCCCTCCCCTTCACTTTTCCTACTACAGATCTTTATAAGTATTGGAAGGTGCGACAATTATTCGTTCTGTCGGTGGTACTTCGCAAGCACTCTCTTCTCGCATACGAACCTCTCCTAATGTCACACCGTCGTCGTAGAAAGGGAAATGTCTGCACAACCCTACCATTTAATACAAGATTTTCACAGAAATTCTTTTGCTTTCTGGGGGACTTCTTATATAATAAACTCAATGTAAAACTAAATATATACCCCCTTCCTAAGCACGCCTGTAGGAAGAAAATAATACAGTGGTTGTTAGACCTGAATTACGAGGATACAGGAAATCTTGTGGCTGTTACGAAATAATACATAAATACATACACAAATATACACACATATACACACACACACACTAACATACATACACCAACATACATGCACACGCACGCAAACACACACACACACAACACCCATACACACTTTTTTACTACAATAACAAAGCTATTACTGTAGGTTCATTTATATTCTAATGTTGTTATTATGTTCTATCTTTGTTCTGTATTATCTTTGTTGATTGTCACTGTATGTCTGTCTACTGAGCCCATGGTGGTTCGAAGTGGTGGGAGATTGATGTCCTGTAACACAAGTACTTTACCTAGCATAGGCATCAGTCTCGCACAAACAATTGTCCTTGTCCAATATTTTTTGCGTGTCTTGTTGTATGTTTGTTTGTGATATGAAATAAAGATATTAATACTGGGTGCGCGAGTCAAACTCACACTTAGTCTGCCTTCGGCTTTGCATATCTACATAATTACGAGTTATATAGATACGACATTAATTTGGAAACGTAAAAGAAAAACTCAAAGTGCAAGTGCACAATCTAGCAATTAGAATCATAAGTTTTTCAACATTCCACGGGCTGCTTCGTCTATTAAAAAGTGTAATTTACTTAATGACACACTCAAAAGAACCAACGCAAAAAAAAACGATTTCTCCTCCGCGAACACCGCCAAGCTCAGGAAGTTTTTAGTGTAGCTGTCAGCGTCTAAATCATAAATAAAATGCGAGCGCTTAAAGGGGATGAAGTTTAAAGGACTTAGCGCTGGATGAAAGTTAAAAAGCGCTGCAATTCATGCAGCCCAGGTGACCAGCGTTTTATCAGCGCGACGCAGCCGGCGCCGGCGGACAGGGGCGGGACGGCGCCGGGACGAGGCCGGGACCACACACCTATCGCGGCCTCGGTCGAGCCGCGTCGTGGATAATCGCCTCATTTATAAAGTTTAGCGGCACAAAGCTGCGAGAGTTTTTGATTGAAAACAAACTTAGAAGGGACAGCCTCATTTGAATAAGTATTCTGCGAATAAAGTGTGGCTTTATGTTTTCCTTTAGGTGTTTTTTTGCCTTTGTTATGCAAAACAATGCTCCACCTTGTTTAGGTACTACAACACGCTTTATTTTTGAGTGAAAGACTCTTTTGAAGTTAAGCTTTCCTGTATAAATTATTTTATTTCACTGTATTGTTCTAAGGGGGCTGCCTTTTGAAAGTTATACTTGATAGTCGTTTGTGACGCTTCAACTTTGAATCTTTTTAGACCTTCTTAGTTGTAAAGTTTTAGCTCAAAATTTGGTCTGATCATTCATTGTACTTCAGAATTGTTAATTTTTTATCTCGGTCCTTGAACTATATTAAAAATTGGACAGGTATACTAGCTGCATCATAAACTGAAAAAGAAAAACCGATGTTTAAATTTCTTGTGGTCCTAAATGCCTTAAGGGTACTTTTACACGGTACGATTAGTCGCTTCGGTGAATCTGAAGAATATCGTCACCATTAATCGTTACAAAAATGCGACTTGATATTGGTCGATTGGTCGTTGCGATTGGTTGTTTATTTGTTTAAAATAAACTTATAATACCTCAAATGGGGTGTCTATTAAAAGTTTCGTCGATCGTAAAAAGATATTACGCTTTCGATTATGATGACGATATAATAATATGTTTTTGTTAATGTAAATGTATGTATTCGTTTGTATTACACGTATAAAGAGAAAAATAATAAATATCAATTACACATGACTTGAAAAACTGATTCAAGGCAACACAATTAATTTCACCAAAATCACACTATTCCTGCGAGCAATACGCGCAGTTACACTTTCAAATGGGTTGGTGATAAATATCTTGGCCTGCTCCTATTTGCGGCGAGTTTGCTAATTACACGTCCTCGCTACTGCTAAGCGCAAACTCTGGCATATGTTAGGCGTCGGGAGTGCTAATACACCGACGTGTGCGGACAAGTTAGCCGATGGACGTGAGATTTGTCCAATCGACGTCACTGCGATAATGTAACGCGATAATTAGCAGCGGCTTATGGTGGAATTAGAGAACTCTGTAGTCCGTACATAGATTGCATGCAGCTCAGTGTAATTACGTCGAGTGTAAAATGTGAAAGACAATATGAACATTTTAGTTTACAATAATAGTAAACTAATGAACATTACAAACACAAAGTGTATAAGTCGAATGTAAAATGAATTAGTTTCATGTTATATTTTTATGAAGTGTATAAAAACTTTCTCGCTACCTGAAAATTTTAAAGTAGTAAATTGAAAGTTTTGAAAGTTAGTTTCAAATAGGCTTGCAGCAATATATTTTTATATGCTATAGTATGCATATAAATGTCTTCCTAGAATTTTTAAATAATAACTAATACATTTTGTTTATAAAAATGTTTATGTTTTCCCATAATTGTCACATTGCATTTAGTACAAAAGGAAATCGATACATTCGATTTTTTTTCAGAACGGATAAGACTGCGGGGATCACCACCATTGGTCAAGGTGACAACATGGCATGTTGAAGACGCGGGCTCGAATCTCACTTGAGTCGAAAGATTTATTTGTGTTGATTAATTTTTATGGCCTTATTCATACAAATATTTAAGCAATGTTTAAGTTAAATAATGTTGCTGTCACTTTCAATCTCATTACAAAAGAAAGGACATCAAGAGACAGCAACATTACCTAACTTAAACATTGCTTAAATATTTTTATGAATAAGGCCATTAATGTTTACGTATTTGACATATTATATATATGTATGTCAGTGTTCGGGTTGATGGCAAAATGACAAGATTTTGCCACGTTCCTGTCGGTGTGCCTCAGGGTGGGGTCCTTTCACCTCTCCTTTTTTCCATTTTTATAAATTTCCTGAGCCCACTCCTTCTTTACCAATATCATCACTGTACGCTTAAGGCCTGCTAACTTACTCGCATGCTCCTGCTGAACAAATTGGCGGTTTGATTGCTCGCCTTATTGCTGATCTTGCGACTGTACATGTGTGGAGCTAAGGTCAAGGCCTTTTAGTAAACCCCAATAAGTCAAAAGCAATTATTATCGGTGGTCCTAGACAAATTGTTAAAATGAAAAGCTTAAGTTTACCTCCACTTTTTTTCGATGGCGCAGTGATATCATATAATGACACCGTTAAAAAATTTGGGAGTGTTTTTTGATTGTTCCCTTTGTTGGGATCCTCATGTTGCAGAAGTAAGTCGAAAATTATTTGCTGCTCTGGGATCTCTACGAAGGTGGAAAAATTTGCTTCCCATTAAAACCATGGTCCAACTGGCACAGTCATTACTCTTCCCAATATTGGACTGCGCTGATGTCTGTCTGATTAACCTCAATGAGGACTTATTCAGCAAACTCCAAAGGCTACAAAATCTCTGTGTTAGGTTTGTTTATGACCTACGTAAGTTTGATCATGTGTCCGAGCACAGAAAAAAAATGGCTGCCTGTTGGGCTGCGCCGTCAGGAGCATGTTCTCATCCTCCTTTACAATGTCCTCTACGATCCTCGCACCCATTCTTATTTAAAAGAGTGCTTCCTTTTCTGGGATTGGACCATTCTCGTGAACTGCGGTCCAAGTCGGATAATCTACTAAAACATCCATTTACGCGATCGGGATATTACAGGGATTCATTTACACTCAAGTCTTCTCGGTTAAAGGATGATTTGCCGCCTGTTAATCGGAAATCCAAATCACTAGCGATTTTTAAACGTAAGCTGCATCAACATCTTTTAGGTCTTTGCCGGTAGCGGGTACTTCCTTGCAACATCATTTTTTTTGTTGTTTTAATTCCTTTTTTATATTAGCTTGTTTTTATTATTGGCATACTCTCATTTTTTCTCATTTTTCTAAACCAAAGGTTGTCTAGAAGAGATCACTTCTAGTGATAAGGCGGCCTTTTCCCTCATTAACATAATAAACCTTGTTGTAGTGTATTCGAATTGTGATGAGTGCAATAAAGAATTTATCTATATATTACGCTTGAAAAGGTTAAGATTGATTCTTTACCATACACGATGATAGAACGTGAAACCAAGCAATTGGTAGATAAGTATAACGACTATAAAATTGAATCTTTTAGGTAGTTGCGTTAAAAGTTTAAAAATGTTTTATTTTGGAAAACATAATGACCACCTTAATAGCAAGCGAAAAGATTGCTTAAAAACATCTTCAGTAGTCTCCAGTTTCTCATCAACATTATATCGACCCTTAACATAATCGGATTGATATGGTTCGTAATAAAACATATTTTATAAATAATAACATCACGAATTTTTACTTGCAAAGTAGGTAGTCACAAAGCATTAAAACGAAGCTCGCTCGAATACCTACTCGAAAGCTTTAGTCAAATCGGTCCCTCAAACCACTTTGCAAACTCAATTCAGTAAACTACGCAGATAATGGCGAAGTAAAACATGCTTCTTATTTGCAGAAAGAATAAAAGCGAAAAACAAGTTCCCAGAAGCGCGCTTTACATAACTAACGAAATTATACCAATTTGCATACATTTTTTAAGCCGACACGGCCAATTGGAAATCGAATTCACATTTTAACATTTTAAGCGGCGTTAAAACAGGCTGCCCCGACAAGTCTATTCCTACCGACGAGTTACTTACGAACTCTTTTCACTAATATTTGATGAAGGGACCGTACGGACGCGACTTCGGCGTTCACAACCGCAACACAATTAGAATAAGATCGATAACAATCGCCTTATTTATTCAAAAGTGGGTGCTAGCTCGTACGTTACATATTGGCCGTCACAGTGGTGATTAAGGGAAATAAGCAGGTGAATTACTGCGGCGTTTGATTGCGTGGCTCAACTGCAACAATATTGCCTTGGTTAAATGTAGGTACTTTACGACTTCAAAACATGTTATTTTTTAACAGACTTCAAAAAAGGTGGAGGTTATCAATTCGATGCGTATGATCCCAGAAAAATCGGGGTAAACCTTAAATTTTATAGGTACGTCCAACGTGTTTCACGTTTTTTCCGAATCTATTCTGGTATAATTACGTCTGCTAGTCACGAACCGAGCTGATGTATAGAAGGATCCTCAACTTTTAGGAGTTAAAGCCTAGTTTTCTAAATACAATAAGCACGTACCACAAAGAGATTTAATACCAATTAAAGAGATTTCATTCACTAAAAAGAAAAAAAAATAACAAAGAAATAAAAACCGACTTCAAAAACACTGGAAAGTAAAATAGAAAGGATTCCGGCATGATTGCCACACCATTAGTAATAATATAAAAAGTGCATGTTGTGCGCAGTTGTCATCGAGGTACAAATTTAAAGTTATTTTACTCGTTTCACATTTTGTTAATCGTCACTAATTTGTATTTTGTTACTGTGCCAAAAATAAATAAATAAATATAAGAATAGGTACAAACAACATCACACTTCTATATTGAAGGCGGTGCCAAACGATGATCTCCTAGAAAGTCCTAAAATTAGGCACCGACTTCAATATAGAAGTGTGATGTTGTCTGCACCTATTGTTATATATTTTTTACTTTTTTTTTACTAGTGTTTATATTTTTTTACTAGAGTTTTTGAAGTTGGTTTTTATTTTTTGGAAAATATTTTTCAAACCTTATTTTGTATAAGTGTTCTAACGTTTAACACATTAGTCTTTTGCGTTTTTGACCTTTCGCTTACTTGGTCATCCATATAAATATGTTTTTAAAGGAGTAAAATGCAAAATGGTCATTCGCGTTTTTGGCCTTTTGCTGAATTGCTCATTTGCGAAAATATTTTTTTAAATACGCAAAAGGCCAAATGGTCATTTGCGTTTTTGGTAAAATGCGTCCAACGTAGATTTGGAAAGTATGTATAATAGAGAGAAATGTCTTATGATAAAATCAGTAGCCACACGTTAATCTCTATAAATAAAAATCTATGTATTACTATGTTTGTTTGTCCTCTATGTGTTCCGAAACCATTCATCAGATTGTAATGAAACTTTGGTAGGGTGATAAGGGGACACCCGTGATGTCCCCTTATCACAGGCTCAGTCCCCTTATCAGAGGGTGAAAAAAAAGGATTTACGTGGCATTGCAACGCATGCCGGGTAAAGCTAGTATGTTATAATTACGCCATTTAGTCAGCAACTTTTTAAAGTTTTCTTTTGAGAGAATGCATCATTATCATCATCTCAGCTTATACACGGTGTTTCATAATAACCAATAAATAATTTAGCGTTATCTAAAACTAATTATTAAATTGTGTTTACCCGTAATGTCATTCAACCCAAAATTTTCATGTAAATCATAGACATGATGATGATACTATGATATACATGAAAATTTTGGGTTGAATGACACTACGGGAAAAACTATTTAATAATTAGTTTAAGATAACGATAAATTATTTATTGGTTATTATGAAACACCGTGTATAAGTCCCCACCCCACCGAGGGGCTGAGAGCCTACCCTAAGTTAGGATGGGCCTAGTCAACTAAGTAGGATTGGTCGACTTCACATACACCTTTGAATTTCTTCGCAGATGCACGCAGGTTACCTCACGATGTTTTCCTTCACCGTAAAAGCGTCGGATAAATGTACATCCGGCTTCAAAATTAGATAAGCACTTTAGTACCATGTCACACCAACTATTAACAATGCAATATAGGCGTAACCATACTAAATAAAAGGAATACTTGGTGTGACATGGTACTTGTTTAATATTTAGAATTATATTATTATTTTGAATATGACATTTATTAGCAAATAAAATGATCACACTTAATACACGACATCTCACAATGTTATAGAAATATATGTATGTATTCGTTTCCCTTTGACATCCTTTCGCTATGGGATATGAAAAAGAAGACCTCTTCTCTCTCTGACTGAAAAGCGGATCCGCGCGAAGATGAAAAATTGTGACCGGCCGGTGAAATTGTAAAATAAATATCGGAATAAACACATTGGAAAGGCTTCAAGATCATCGGGGGTGAGTTTAAGATAATTATATCTATTTTTTAAAGTTGATCTCTAAAATTATATTCTATTTGTTATCACAAATAACGCAACCGACGCCATATGAACGATAGTGTTTTGTTTATTTTCTGCTCATGAACCAGCGCAACTACTAATATTTAAATCAAACAGTACTAAATCTGCTAAAAATGCTTATCTACTTTTGAAGCCGGCTGTTCATGGGAAATTCGAGAAACAAAAACATATATGGCAGTATCGAGCTGGGCACCTCCCGATTATGCCACCTACGCTCATTGAGAAAATGCAAAATATGTTATTGTTTATTTACAGCATTTACCACAGAGAGACTGTACCAGAGACGTCTACATGGGTAACTCTACCTTATCTATTTCTGTCGCCAAGCAACGGTGCTTGCATTGCTGTGTTTCGGTTTGAAGGCCTATAAGTATTACATACAGCGAAATTACCTTCTAGGTACTGTGACTTGACATCAACGTACACTGGCGTCCTTGTAGATTTGCGAGTCTTACAGAAGTCACGTGTACTGTACGCGACTAGAAATCTACCAGGTTAGGTCCGCCAACAAGGCTTGTGGAGCCGCCAAAGTTGTCACATTCTTATAAATAACAGCTGTGCCCGCGAGCATCGTTTCGCCAGTAAAAATTCTAATATCGCTATTAAAAATGGAGGTTGGTGGTAGAATGACGGAAATTTAGGGTTGTCAGTGTTTTTTGATGCCAAATCATTAAAAAAAATGTTTGGAGAGGGCCACCCATATCACCTAGGGGAATGAAATAGCTTACGACTTATTCTCATAACTATCCAAAACATAAAAAATAAAAAAAAAGTTCATATAAATCGGTCAAGTCGTTTCGGAGGAGTTCGAAAACAAATACTTATCGAAGATTTCTTATATATAAGACTAGATTAAGATGAAGCTGTAACAGCTATCTGCGGCTAAAGTATAGGACCCTCAAAAAAAACAAGATGACTGTAGCCACTTACCATCAGGTGGGCAGCCTGCTTGTTTGCCAACTTTTTTGTATAAAAAAACAATTACTTTAATTACTTCAATATACTATATTTCGGTCAGAACATCAAATGCTAGTTTATCAGGTTGGCCGTCGCGTCGGTCTAATGACTGAATCCATTTGATTAAATCTGATCAATGATTGACGCTACTATATACTGATTAAAATGCAAAAATAATTTGTACATGATTGACCATCAGCACCAGGTTATTTGAAAAGTGAAATCTATTGATATTGTGAAAAATTTTCCAGTAGTGAAGCCCTATAATAAAAGGTTACGCCACCGTATTCATATTTAAATAATGGCGAAGCAAATCCAATATCTAAGGCATACATTGCTATCTTTAGATTGCCATGCTGAATACTTGATTAGAAGGACAGGTGCTAAGAACGTTTATTTCTCACGGAGACTGTTTGTAAATTCATGTCCTCAACTGTCGTTCAGCGTTTAATTTTAATTGTTTGTTAATACTTAATTAACTTGCAGCTAGTTGCAAAGTTAACGATATTACCTGTAACAAAGTGAATACGTAATTATTGCAAGTAGGTACATTTCTAGTACTTGCCTTGTTAACAAGGTGTTTTTCTACGTTAAAGGTGAAGATAAAAATAGGAATTCAAATATTAGTTTATATTATGACCATGATTAAAAAGCGCAATTATACGCCAAAGGATAGCTGTCGACAATAACAGTAAAGTGATTCTATAAGCGCTGCATGCAAACGTGAATATTTTACACCTAACTTTGTTCAAGAGGTAACTAAATCAGAGATAGTTGGTAAAATCCAATTATCGCTTGCACAATGGGTCACGAAACAATCTAAACTAAGAAAATTAATCTTCTGAGTCCAGAGAGGAGTACTGGCTGTGCAAACTTAGACAATGGATTTATATTTCATCGATTTGGGGTTATCGGAAGTGAACTGTGACGGGTATCATGCTGGGAGTCCAAGTCAGCTTTAGAGAATTGTTAAATCTGAACAAACTAGATTTGCAGTTAGGTCGATTGAATGGAATGAGGCTTGAAATGTATTAATGGTTACAGTAGTCTGCAGGCCTATTCGCTAACTACGGTTGGTAACTAGAACTGTCATTTTTGAAAGACACTTTAAATCCATTACTGGTTTAGTGATCTTATGTGTTACGGCGGCGTTCATGATAGGAGTAATGGATGTTAAGCTCCTTTCAAAAATGACAGTTCTAGTTCAAAATTCAAAATTCAAAAAATTCAAAAATCTTTATTCAACATAGGCCTTTACAGGCACTTATTGACGTCAAAACAAAGCAACACATTCTAATTTAAAGGAAACATATTAACCTTGTATGTGCATACATCCTGAATATAATCAGGATGTCTGCAAATACAAGTAGGAATGAAAAAAAAAAAAAAGTTGATTCTACACCTGTTCGGAAATTGGGAGGCCTTCTCGAGAAGAACAGGCAAGAAACTCGAAAGGTCAAATTTTTTATCTCCTCTTTTAAATCGCCATTTACAATATTGGTTCTGTTACATAGTCATTGAAAGTTATAAAATACATTCAGTAAGTATGCTTACATACACTTAAAATGTCAGAAAAACATGATAAGCTTAACACTAAGCATTATACAATAAATTATGTTGTTACCAAACATGACATCTGATAACTAGTCTAGCTAATTCCATATCGTGTGGTCACTTAAATAATCATTCACTTTGTAATAACCTTTGTTCATGAGAGTCTTTTTAACGTGAACTTTAAATTTATGAATTGGTAAATCGGTGATACTTTGTGGAAGCTTATTATAAAATGCTATACACCTCCCTAGAAATGAAACACTAGTTTTATGAAGCCTGTAAGTTGCAACGGCAAGCTTATTTTTATTTCTTGTGTTTATATTATGGTAATCACTATTTTTAACGAATGTAGCATAATGCTTGTGTACATAAACTAAATTGTCATAAATATACTGACCGGCTAAAGTTAAGATATTAATTTCTTTGAACAATTCTCTAAGTGACTCCCTAGCCCGTAAATTATAAATGGCGCGAATTGCTCTCTTCTGTAACACAAAAATTCTTTCAATATGAGCCGCCGAACCCCATAACAATAATCCATATGACATAATACTATGAAAATAACTAAAATAGATTAATCTCGCCGTTTCAACATTAGTTAAAAGCCTGATTTTCTTTACTGCGTACGCCGCCGAACTTAGTTTGCCAGCCAAGGATTCAATATGTGGGTCCCATTGTAACCGTGAATCTAAAGTAATGCGTAAAAACCTCGTGTTATTTACAAGGTCAACTACATCCTTATTCATATTTAAGTGGGTATCAATCTGCCTTACATTTGGCAAAGAGAATTTAATGCATTTCGTTTTCTTAGAATTCAATGACAAATTATTAGTTGTAAACCAGAACAGAACTATAGAGAGAGCATCATTTACATCGTCAGAGCATTGTTTCCCTCGGTCAACCTTAAACAATAATGATGTGTCATCTGCAAATAATACAGTCTCACATAAGTCTTTAATGTAATAAGGCAGGTCATTGATGTAAATTAAAAAGAGTAATGGACCCAATATTGATCCCTGGGGTACCCCCATAAGAATAGGTGCACTGGCAGACTCCGATTTATTAACGACAACTCTCTGCAATCTGTCAGATAAATATGATTTAATAAGACTTACTGCTTCATTTGAAAAACCATAATGTTTAAGTTTATGAATAAGCGTTTCATGACTTACACAGTCAAACGCTTTGGAGAGATCGCAAAAAACTCCAATTACATCCTGCTTGCCCTCCCAAGCATCAAAAATATGTTTAAGAAGTGCTATTCCGGCGTCAGTAGTGGATTTTCCTTTGGTGAAGCCAAACTGTTTGCCATGTAGTAATTTATTTGTTAATAAATGACTTAATATCTGGTTATACATGATTTTTTCGAAAATTTTGCTTAATATTGGTAATATTGAAATAGGTGTAAAATTCGAGGGATCTTTTTTATCTCCAGATTTAAACAAAGGTATTAATTTGCTGTATTTCATTAGATCAGGAAATATGCCCTCATCAACACAAGTATTAAAAATTAGCGCTAACTGAGGAGCTATTTCATTTATAATAGACTGAATTATGTGAGTCGAGATGCCCCAAAGATCTTCCGTCTTTTTCTTGCTAAGCAAACGGAAAGTTTTCAAGATAGTGATCGAATCAACATGGCTAAATTTCAAAGTTTCGCTGCACTTATCTACACTTGACTCCAGGAGGGTGACCGCCACATTGGAAGATGAATTTAGATTACTGGTAGTTATAATAGGAATTTCAGAAAAGTAATCAACAAAAGCGTTGGCAACTTCATTGTCCGACTTAATAATGTTATTGTTTATTTCTAACGAGAATGAGTTTCCAGAACATTTTACTTTCCCGGTTTCTTGATTTATAATATCCCATGTTGTCTTAATTTTATTTTTCGACATATTTATTTTATTAAATATGTACAGAGATTTAGCAGCCAAACAAGCATTTTTAAAAGTTTTTGAGTATTTTTTAACATAATTTAAGAAAACAGGATCAGCGGAAGCTGCTTTTTGTGAATAAAGTTCATATAGCTTTCTCCTACTCTTATAGATACCTGGTGTAGCCCAGTCACTAAATTTCGTCCTATTTTCGTTTAGTTTAATTACCTTTTGTGGAAATATGTTGTTACTTTCAGTTTTCACTAAATTAAATAAATTATTGTATAAGACATTGGCATCTTTATTTATGGTCGGCAGAGATGCGATTTGAGATGTTATTTTCCTTTTAAATTTACTTAAACTACGTTTTGGTATTGGTCTACAAATTATTTCACCTTCAGAATTAACATGATGGTGTTTAATACAGGCTAATTGACCACTATGGTCAGAGTTAATAAAGCTTATTACAGCACATTCCAAGATTTCACAATTACAAAAAATATTATCTAAGCATGTGGCTGATGTAGGTGTTATTCTGGTTGGTTGTTTGAATAAATAATGCAAATCAAACGATTTGAATAAGTTAATAAAATTATTAGACAGAGAAGATAAATCTAAGATATTTATGTTAAAATCTCCACATATAACTATTTTCTTATTTTTTCTACACACTATTTGCAAGACATCCTCCATAGTGGCCTCAAATTCCAGATAGTTACCCGACGGAGGTCTGTACACACAAACTATTATAAGATTATTAAGCTCCACACACGATATCTCAATAATTCTTTCGATTGAGAGTGATATTACATCTTTGCGTTCTTTATAATGAAAAATATTTTTTAGAATAATTAAAGATCCACCTCTTATTGCGGACTGTCTAACAAATGAACTTACAATACTGTAATTATCAAAAGCAATAAATTCATATTTTTTAAGCCAGTGTTCGGTAACACATAATATGTCGATATTTTCATCTGATAAAAATAAATTAATTTCTAAGTCTTTGCCAGAAAAACCTTGAATATTTTGGTGAACAATGCGTAAACAATGAGGCCCTTCTATTGTCAATACATGGCTAGAGATATCCTCTATTGTCTTATTTACTAATTTAAATTACTTGAAACAGATACCAAACTATCATTGAGTGTATGATGCTCAATAGAAGCATTGTCATTTTGGTTACCAACCAAGTTCTTGGTTGAAGTTAAAAAATAAAATTTTAGCACAGAAGCTAATTGTTTAATACAATATCTAGATAGACATATTCTATCATCGGTCAAATAGAATTTATTAGTCACACATGTCAATTTATTCATGTCAATAATATGAATTTTATTATTGTAACTAGCCATGGTATGTAATGTCGAATTTAACTTAAATATTAACTTATTTTCCTCTGTTGTAAACTTATTACAATAGGGAAATGTGAACATTACAACACTTTTGACATTTAAATTATTAACATAAGTTAAAAGTTTTTGCAGAGAATATTTATTTACACCAATTTTATTCCCTAACAGTATGATTAGGTTGTCATTGTCATTAAGATCATAATTAATAATACTATTTATTATTTCATCAAAGGAAGAGCCTGGCATACATATATTTATGACAGATTGCTCTAACTGACTGTTTAATAAGCAGCCCATACCTTTTCCAACTTCATCACTAAACATAACATAGTTCACCTTTGATTTCGATGTAGAATTGTTGTTGTTGTACCTATTTTGAGCAGGGGATTCACAATCAGGAACACTGCCTTTGGGAGAAGATTTAGTCACCTTATTAGGCGACTGTATTGTAGATTGGTGACCGATTCTACTCTCTAAACACTGATTTTCAATAGGTAACTGATCTGTTGTTTGATTTATATTATATTGGCATAGTGATACAAAATCTGGTGAGGACCGAATGTATTCCCCAATCTGTTTTTGAGCATTATAATATTTATCGTTTAAATGTTCAATGTTTACATTAAGATTATCAATAATTTTATTTAATCTGTTCGTGTTCCGGTTATAGAATGCTCTGCTCTCTTTCAATTTTACATCAAAAATCTCAAGTGAATCCATCAAGCTAGCTCGTTCTTTTCTAAGTTTAATACTAACTTTGAAGCAATTTTGTTTTTTAATCAGTTTCTGAGTTTTCTCTATGAATTTGCTAATTTTAATATATTTTTTAAACTTATTTTTACTACATGGACGTACAACACTATTGTTTTCCTTTGATACAGTATTACCTAGAAGATTTTCGCCACCAGGGGACTGAGTGAGCTCTTCAAATAAACTGTTTGTATGAGCGATTTCCTGGTTTTGTCTAAATTTTTCAAGTACAGAGATTTGCTTGTTTGCTTCTCTGAGACTACTTTCCAGATAAGCAATCCTATCCAAGGCCTGCTCATAAGTATTATTACACTGAACTAGATCCTCTAATGTACGGTGAAGGTGATCGCGTTCCTCCAGCACTTCAATGTGTTTACAGTGGAGTAGTGCCAGTTCACTTTTTAGTTCAGTGTTTCTGTCAATGTTCAATTTAATTTCCACTTCACTTTCATCCCTTTCTCTCAACAATTGATCATAGGAGTCTTTTGTTACTTTGAGCTCGTGCAGGACTTGCTTGAGTTTGGCCTCAGTACACAGTAGTTAGCAACAGAAGTTAGAGAATAGGCCTGCTGATTATATATTAGGTTAAGAAACATCCGCGAATGCACAGGAATAAGGAGACTTAAGCAGCTCGTGGAGTTGACATTGGACAGGGAGGCGTCGAGTGATAGCTGACGTTGGGGGAAGCTGTCATATGGCACTCAAAGAGGAAGAATGAGTCTGATTGACGCGTGGTGACGGGTTTAGAATATGTATCACCACTAGTGTTACCAGATGTCTCGCTTTTGGGGCGAAATCGCGCTTCTTTACCCTCTCGAGATGCGCCCCCCAACACCGTGAGAGGGACGTCCAAAATTCCGCACGCGCTGTTCGCAGCCTACCTACGGGTTGAGGGGTGACGTTGGCCACAACGCGAGCGGACGGGACAAAGGACATTGCTCTGCGTCCATAAATATTGTTCGCTCTCGTACTAACAGCAGTGAAAAAATGCTTTTCCTATAATAAGATATTAGTAAAAACTGTACGTCCACATCAATTACTACGGACAAGCTTCGAATCGAATTATATATAAAAAAATGAATCACATTTTTAGGTTAGTTGAAGTAACACTTTATTTCGTTAGAGTAATACACAGAGTCCATACATATACAATTATTAAAATAATTTTTGCTATCAACCATAGAACGTTATTATAGCCACGTTGTAAAGAACAAGAAATTTCGAAATTATAAAGCAAGTCAAAAACACAATAAACTAACAAGCGACAGCGTATGAGTAGTCAACTAACGTGTGCTAGCGTTGTAAATTGTGAAAGTTATGAAAAACATAATTTATACAACAATAACCATTAGTTTATTTTACTTCATTTGGTTTTGTTTCTGAAAGTACTTTTAAATATTTTTGATTTGTCTGTGGAATACATAATATTTGTAATAATAATAAAATATGGATATAATTTTGACGCATATCAAATCTTTGTTGGTCATGGCGCGATTTTCGATATTGTCCTTTCACCAGTTCAAGTTTGATTTCTTATTGTTGATCTCATTGTATTCTCTTAAGAATGGATTTGGAAATACATAAACATAAGTCTTGTCTTACATTTTTACTTCTTCCCAGTGTCCCGATATTTCGAAACACAGATCTGGTAACACTAGTCACCGCTCCCTTTCTTCCCTATGATCAGAAGAGTCGACTAAGGAGTTTACCCAAATGCACCTCTGAAGAAATGGAAAACCCTGTTTGAAACCGCACGCAAAGCTAAGTAAACCAATTCCTCCATGTCTAAGGCAAAACCCGCACTTAGCAGTTGGACATATTTATTTTGAAGTGATCAGGTTCGAAAGGTGATTAAAAGTGGCCATTTTCGGCTATGCCATAGCGTCAAATGGCGTGATATACAGGTAAAGTCGACTTTTCGAGTTTTTTATCAGCACCCACGCTGATGAAAAACTGATGGTCTAATGACACATTATCCTATAGTTACTTGTCAAAATAGAATCATTCCATTTGGAGTCACTTTAGATGACTGATCATGGATGTCGAAGTTAAGGATGACAGTAAGCTGTTACAGCAAAAACGCCTCGCATAACCAATAGAAAAGTAGGTAGGTATATTAACACTAGCTGACTCGGTGAATTTCACCTCGCCTTGACAGATGACAGATCAAAATCAAGGGTACCGTCATTTTCTATACAAAATTACCACTTTTACTCTATATTATTATTCAGCTTTTCTTTAGGATTTTCCCTATTATTTTTCTCTTTAAACCACCCTTGTATTATAGCCAATCAAAGGAAAAAAGAAATATTCAAATCGGTCAATCCGCTATTCATTTTTATTTATAAGAAGAAGAAAAGGAAGAAGATATAATTAAACCTAAATCTGATCTATTAATTATCACATTGTTGTACAAGAACAACTAATGTCGACTATGACATTTTTGGTATGGTTATTTATGATTCCGTGTTATTATTTTCTTTTCAACATTTCGGATGAGAAAATATTTTTTAAGTTGAGTGATTTTAATGTAGGCGACATTTTTATATGGGTACTCATAATGACGACTTATATGGGCTGGCATAGATAAAACACGACTCAAAGGCATGAGCAAACTGAGCGTAACTTTTGATAAGTATTGGTCAAATTAATGAGATCTTTTTAGTCATTTGAAAAAAAATTGCCATTTCGTGAAATAAGGTAACGACAAACGAGGTAATATTACATTACCTACCTACCTATAAATTGAACGCAAAACTTCATGGCAATCTGATTCCTGTTATAAATGAAGCAAATAAAGTAAGACGTCTACGCTGTTGGCAACTGCGATCGCATCGGCCTAGGGTACGGTAAATGTAAAAAGTTACCTCTTTACGTAGTTAAATAGAAAACTTAATAGCTGTTGCATCTCGATTCCGATTCCTCAGTTCTACATTTTGTCATTTAGAATAGATGACTAGATAATATAGGTATGATATTTGTATGGAATTTTCACTCGTGAAACTAATTTAGAGAGATCTGGCAAAAAGTCCTTAAGCACAACAATAAAATATACCTAATACCAAATAATTAAGTAAGCACCTGATAACAACTTGCAGTAACTCTTATCGATCTTATTGCAGCCTAGCTTCATAATAACAAAGAAAAATAGATAATCATAATACGGCCCTTGGTATTGAAATTATGAAAAAATATTTTACAAAAAATGAAAAGCGACTTCAGAAACACCGAAAAGTTAAAAATAATATTAGGAAAGGTACAGACAACATCACACTTCTATATTGAAGTCGGTGCCAAGCGATGATCACCTATAGAAAGTCTTAAAATTTGGCATAGACTTCAATATAGAAGTGTGTTGTTATCTGTACCTACTCTTATATTATTTTTAACTTTTCAGTGTTTCTGAAGTCTGTTTTTATTTTTTGTAAAATATTTATTATTTTTATCTTTTTTGTGAATGAAATCTTTTTAGTGAATTTAATATCAGCTTACCTTCGGTAAGCTGGTATTAAATTCATGTCCAAGGTCTGGGGGGCTACCGCCTAACTCATAGCGATTACTCGCTATCGCTTTTGTGACATTAGAACAAAAGCTCAAATGTCAGCTGTGACATTTAAACTATTGTTCTAATGTCAGGATAACGATAGCGAGTGATCGCTTTGAGTTAGGCAGTACGGCCGCAGGTCAGGTCAAGTCCAAAAGTTGAAGACTCTTCTATCATGAGCTCGGTTCGTGACTACCAGACGCAATTACGTGAATAGCGTCGGAAAAAAACATAAGACACGTTGGATGTACCTGTAAAACTTAAGGGTTTCCCTCAATTTTCATGAGATACCATTATCAGATCCTTACTTTGGTGACCTTGGGACAACCCCAGGAGTATACTCTATCGAATACAAAAAGAATTATGAAAATCGGTCCACAATTGGCGGAGTATGTAATCGCGTAACATACACACAAAACACGTTGGACGCACCTATAAAATTTAAGGATTTCTCTCGATTTTCATCGCGCGTCTCCAACATACAGTGTTATCATACCGTGTTATCAACATACCTTAATCACTGGGTCACTTACCAGCCCCGACGTTTCAACTGTTTTTAAATTTCAACTTTTGTACTTTGTAAAGCCAAAGTAGGCTTTTTTCACTATTAATAACTACCTACGTAGCAACATCCAATTTAGAAATCTGACTTCTTGAAAATTAGTTAAGAATAAGGAAACTCGCAAATTTTATATTTGTAGCTATAAAATATTATAGCTACAAATATAAAATAGGCGTAATATTATTAGAGCGACAGTAAAATCATTATAGTTTTACCAGAATCTGATGTCAAAATGTAGAGCTAAAACATATTTGATAAACAATTCAACATATAAGATTATAATAATAATTCATTATATAAGAAATCATTTGTCATTTTATTCTTAATAATCTGTAGTATGTGTTTTATCTGCGTGTTCCCGCTAGATTCGGGAGGCGCAGGACCGATACGTTTGAAAATCCCTGGGGGAGGCCTGTGTTCAACAGTGGGCATTTCTTGACTGAAATGATGATGATGACGATGATGATGAAGTGATTTACCTTACAAAAAAACTCCGTTTTTATTATAGAAGTTTCAGCTCTATTGGCATCAGATTCTGGTACAGCCATACCTACATGAACATAGTTTACATTGTGACATTGATTTTAATATTTCTAATCCAGCCCCCGTAGCACGTCCACCAAAACACGATATGATAAAGCGATTTATCGCGGTGAACTGTCAAAATACGACGAATCCCTATTGTATTTTGACAGTTCACGGCGATAATCCGCTTTATCATATCGTGTTTCGCTGGACGTGCTAGGGAGGCAGAACATGATAAAGTGCCAACGTTTAGATAGTCATAATTATTGTTGACCGCTCATAAACATCTTGCTACTATGTATAGTTTGAAAAACATGATTATTCTATTCAGTAAACGCATCATGTGTTGGGGGTACGTATATAAAACGAAACGACTCTCAATTTTTAACTACCAACAAGGGAATGTTACTTTTGTCGGCACGAATGTAGCACGTTTTATTCGCGAAATTGTTTGGATTGTTCGGTTATACTGTGTATTGGCACCATGAATATTTCACGACACCTATCCAATGTTTAAAAGGCTCGAATGAGATTTTCACATATTGATGACGTTGCTATATTCCGCTGACCAAACAAAGCTCCACAATCACGGATAGACGATTTCGACAAACAATTAATTTTCGGTGAGTAAAAAGGGATTTTTTCCATTTTTTTGATTTTAACTTGAGTTTGAGTAGGTGGGCTCATTTTTTTTGTTGTCAGTGTTGTTTTATATAATCGTACGTATATTAGTTAATGTTGTGTTATATTTATGTGTCATCATGGGCGGCCGCCAGGATTATTTTCAGGGAGACGCATCTGCGTCTACACATACCATAAACCAATATCGCGCGCCGTACCATGTTGAACAGCTGATGATGATGCTTTGTTGAGGACATTACAGAATGAACTTACATTACAAATTACGCAAAATAAACGCATTGTAACGTTTTACGTAATACTTGAACGCCTCCTAATGACATATCCTTTGCTGAAATCCGTAGAGCTCTTTGCCCTGTAGCGAGTGCTATCGAAGTGGTCTTACACAATACATACATACACTGGAAAAACATCGGGACTTCCGCTCGTGTAGTCGGGTAAAAAATAAGGGGAATATATATTTTTTAAAAACACTTTCACGCACTCTACAAAAGTAGCCCGTTTAATGTGTCGCGTCGAATAAGCCTCATAAATTCCGCCGCAGCTATAACGCAAATATCAAATTCGCGACCGGCTGTCCCGTCGCGTTCCGTCATCCCGACACGTTTAATATTTCAGCGATTCGCCTCACGCGCCATCTTCAACGGCCCTCTTGATTGCCGCTAAATTGAACTAAAAACTTATTCAATGCTCCTAAAACGTTTCAATTATACATTAACACTCGTATATGTTGGTAGAGTCGGTGAGGAAAATCTTTACCACCCTAAGGTTTGCTATACTTATAAACAAATTCATTCGTGTAACAAATCATGATTATTACTTAATGGTTTTAAAGGTTGTATGTATATTTAGTTTTAAAGAACTTCTACTACTATTGAACTTTAGTGATTGACGGGGCGAGAAATAAAGGGAAAATCGTAAGTAATAATTAATAAACATTAAAAACATTTTTTTTGTATTTGTTTCATTTTGACATAAGCTCTATGTATATTGGCATGTTCTATAATAAGATTTGTGCGAGGAACACCGATATTACATTATCACCAATATTAGAATTAAATTAATAGCTCAATGAAATTAAAACGTCTTTTTCATCGCCTACAAAAATTACAAAGTAAGCAAAAAATTCCTCTAACCTCATATGGGGAAGGAAAACATCGTGAGGAAACCTGCATACACCTGCAAAGTAATTCATAGGTGTATGTGAAGTCAATCAATACGCACTAGGCCAGCGTGGTTTGACTAAGGCCTAATCGCCCTAACATTATAAACCGTCTGTGTAAACAAAAAAATATTGTTTACACGGATTAGGCAGTTTATGTGAACAAATGTATTAACTGGTAAATAATGTAATTTTTTGCTAGGTGGTATACAGATTTTGTTATGTGTTTCTCAAACTCATAGAGCAGTATAAAGATTTATTGTAAGAGTGCATGCAGTGCAGTTTGTTGGCGTTAGCCAACAAACTGCACTGCAGTTTGGCGTTGTATTAATAATGTCAAAGTAATTTGTAAAAAAAATAGTATAGGACTTCAAAAAAAAAATTACAGGTTAGGGTAGGCTCGTGCCCCTGGGGACGTATATGAGGTGTGATGATGATAAAAAATTGCAATTCTTCGATATCCATAACAAGATACGAAGAACATAAAAGGTTTAAATGAAGTTTTTGGCGGCAAACATGCGCTTTCCACCTGATACTAAGTGGAATTCGTAGCCTATGAACTTTTGTCACCATAGTTACTTGCGCTTTGCTGACAAAGAACCAAAGACGGCGGCACAAAAGAAAAGAAAAAAAAATAACACGCCTCTCTTAAAATCGGAGAAGTCACGCGCGAAAGCTATATAGGTTTCACAAAAGCCTGTCCCAAATTACCCTCTTAAATCACACCAACCCAACTACGTTATAATTTAAAATCTTCCGTCTGCATTTGTAGATTAAATTTTAAGTTTGCCCAATCGTAAGTAGTTTGCCCGGTAGCAATTTATTGCCCTGGCGTGTAGAACACGAATAGCGTTAAGATGTTTTCAATAGAACGCCAACAACGGGATGTAAAGTTTCGCAATAGTGCGCTCTCGGTTTGTGCAATTATTGCCAACGGAGTCTTGATTGAATTCTTCGGTCAACTTAGCGCGGCAAGTTTGCATAAAATACCCATTCGAAATTAACTAGTTCGTTGCTAACTTTTTTTTGTCTTCACTGCGCACCGAAATATTTATTTTAATGAGAAAATAATCACGGAGTAATCGTGTTGATGAGACGCGACTACGCGACTCACTTCCACTACGTTCGCTCCTTAAGTCCTTAAGAAAGTCCTTAAGTCTTCATCTCACTTGGTAAGGGGCGATAAAGAACGAAGATAATAAAAAAAAACATAATGAAAATTAATCACGACGCCAAGTTTATAGGTATTTTCAAAATCACTAATGGAGCTCTGTAATATACCCGCTTAGCGTGCAAATATATTGTTCACACGCACGTCATGCTTTAAAGTCCCGTCCGTGCTTTCGGCAGACTATACGGAATTTAAAATGGATTCGTTTATAAAGGCATTTGCAAGGGTTCGCATTTTCGATGAGGGGGACGCGGCAGGTGAGTGACTTGTTTGCCGGCGCTGCCAACACGAGCAAAACGGGACAGTTTAGTCGACGCCGGCGCCCCCTATAAATCAGCTGCCGATTGACACGCTCCTATCCTACGAGGAGTGATCTATTTTGCCCACGCCATGATACAGCTTCACTTGTAAGGATTTTCCATTCGGGACTAAGTTTCGACGTTGAAATCCGATATAATGCTGGACGGATAGACGGTTCTGCAGATACTTGCCAAATACAATACGCGTAGTCTGAGAATAGTCTTAATTGTCTAGATTTTTTTTACATAAAAAAAAAACTTCAAAAACACCCAAAAGTCATAAATAATAAAATAATAGAATACATACAACATCACATTTTTATATTGAAGTCGGTGCCAAATATTAACTAACTACATTAATTATTCTAATTTTTTAAGACTTTCCAGGTAATTATTGCTTGGCACCGCCTTTAATATAAAACTGTGATGCTGTATGTACTGTATATATGATTTTTTGGTGCTTTCAAAGTCGGTTTTATTATTTGTAGAAAATATTATTTCAATCTCTTTAGTACCCAAATATAATACATGCGTATTAGAATTTTGTCCAAGGCAAACATCGGCATAACTTAAAATAAATCGTCTTTCGCTCTACACAGTATTGAAAGAATTATTCCCGAAATCCTAACCTACCAGAAATCTTCCATCGTCAGCTCAGTAACATGATATGATGACTACCTACCAGATGCAAATACCTGAATATATTCAGAAAAAAAGTATGAAACACGTTGCGCGTGCCTATTAAATATAAGGATTTCCCTCGATTTTCCAGGAATTCCATCATCAGATCATGATTTGGTGACAATGGGACCACGTCGGGAGTGTACTTTTTTTATTACAAAAATATTTTTTAATATCAGCCCACAAATTGCGGGGTAATCGGTAATCGAACATACATAAAAAATAGATACAGTCTAACATAGAACCTCCTCCTTTTTTGAAGTCGGTTAAAAATTACTTATGGCATATGTTATTCCTGTCAGTTACTCCATTGCGATTCATTAGGACAGACAAACACACACTTTTACCATCATATTTGTTAGACTGTAATATAATATTATGATAGAATCACAAAATTAAACGAATTGCACCAATATGACCAAATTATTTAAATCATTCCATCCATTTAATATGATCCTTAATATTCGATTATATAAAATCGGTATACCAGCTAAACTAGCTCACTAGCAGTGGTAAATATTTTATTTACCTACTAACAGACAAGAAAATAGGCATTGTTTAAAATTAACACTTTAGCAGTACATTAATTTTATATTCAATTTGTTACAGGTACTTACTTTTCAAGTGGAGCTGTTTTTTATTTCGAAGTAAACAGTAAGTTTGTTTCAAATGAGCAACTTCAATTAAATTTGCAAGGAAATTGTAACAATGATCTTACGGTAATACATAGAGATTTTGACGATGAGCTGGTGGTGCAAAATACTATTATCGTTGCAGTATTTCAGGACTAATTGTGGTCTGGGAAGAAATAATTTTTGGTATTAATGTATTACTGACGCTATAGAAAGATGTCTAGAATAATATAACATTTCGTGGAAGATTAGTTGGTGGTTTATCACATGCATTGAACACGTTTTAAGGAAAAAAGTCAGTCATACGTAACTGTGGTTTTTGATGATTCAGTCACATGGACAGACAACAGAGTGCTATGAATGTATTATTATAAATTAAAGATGCATTTGTCATATAACAGTGGGTCTACGGGGAAAAAAATTACCCGTGGACCCACCAGTGCGACATGTTGGTGGGACCACGGGTAATACGTCAAAATGTGAAACTGCACCTGGATTCAACCCACAAAATGCCTTCAGTCGTGGGACCTCATCTAAAATTGGATTTTTTGGACCATCTACCACCACGGTGGCCCAAAGAAGGTTTGCGGGCAATGCCAGAGATATATCCGTTCATCGGCAAAGTGAGATTGACTTGGGTTGCGTAGGATATTAACAACTTGAATATCTGTACCTATTTATAAAATACAATTATTGACTGACTGAGGTATCAACGTAGAGGCCAAACTACTGAAGCTAGAAGCATGAAATTCGGTACAAGGGTTCATGACTTTTATAGGCGTCCATGAAAAAAGGATTTTTCTAAATTCCCACAGACAGTTGACAAATCCCTATCCAAAAGCGTTAAGCAAAATGTAGTTCGCCGGCATAACTAAGTAATTATATAAAATAGTATGTTCTACATAGTCTCACCACGTGCTCTACTCTGCATACTGTGGCTAAAATCTAGACTAGCGAAAATAAGCGACGACTTCTATTTATCTATCACTGTGCTGTGATACATGTAGAATATTATTCTCACAACTAATAATCGTATCAAATTTAATAATTGTATCATCACCATAATAGCTCATATACGTCCCCACCGAAGAGCTCGAGCCTACCCTATGTTAGGATGTTTTAGTCATAGTCAACCACGCTGGCCCTGTGCGGATTAGTCGATTTCACATACACTTATGAATTTCTTAACAGATGTATGCACATTGCCTCCCGATGTTTTCCTTCACTATACGAGTGAATTATTGTATATTCAAGATAATTTAAACGTTTCAACGCTATAAATTATCCCAAATAGTGACGTAAATTATTCAGTTCACCTTTTACGATAGCTTTGCTGCCGTTTTGTCACAGTATTGATTTTATTCACAGGTATAAATAGATACAGTTGCTTTGGACGACTAGTGACTCAGATGCACGACGCATGCGCAATAGTGCTTAAAATTTCTTTCCTTTCCTTTAAAGTAAAAAAATATTGAACTCACCTTAACCACAGTAAATGGTTTTGTCTGCGCTAGCATCTTACCTATTTCTGGCGCAAAGAAGCAGCTTGCATTGCTTTGTTTCGGTCCGAAGGGTAAAGCGCACTAAAATTACTGGGTAATGTGCCTATACATCTTTGTTACAAGTTGGCGATGTACCCCATGGTCCTTGAGAAGATACACAAAAACTAAAACCTTATTCTAAAATATCAATTTGTTGCTGAAACAACATTAGCTAATGATAGGTAATCTTGTAGGGAATATCTAGGTAGAAATACCTAGTTCGAAAACCATTGGAATAGTGCTATCCTGAATTAAACATGAAATTCTATTAAAATAGATGCAATGCATAGTGTATACACGGTTATTTTTTTATCACCCTGGAAAATTTCAGGGATGCTTCAGGACACATCCATTATTATATAAAAAATAAAATAAATAAAATAAAAAAATTACAAAAAAATAAAAAAAATCTCTAAAAATCCTGCTTTCAACTGAGGCAGCATTTTTTGGTTTTAAATAAATTAATATAAAATTAAGTAAGCGAGTAATTTTTTTTATTCATATGTAAAACATTCTAATGCCATGTCGTGAAGCGTCCCTTAAATTTTCCAGGGTGATAAAAAAATAACCGTGTATATATTGTTAATAAAATCAATATCACATATTATATTGTAAATTTAAAAATAAAATAATTTATTAGGAAATTCGGACAGCAATATAAGATACGTATTCAATAAAATTAAGTAACTATAAAGACTAAGGTCAAAATATGCTACTATATCTATGCACTTCATCCTCCAGCACTTTACTCATCAGACACGATGATTTCATTTTTATGATCAACTAGCTGACCCGGCGTACTTTGTATCGCCATTGTTGTTTTAACTAAATTACTGAAATGTTTGTCTAAATTATTGTAATGTTTATATTACACAAACCTTGTCCTAACAACAACGAATACATAAAACCAAGGATCATCCAATTTGGTGCAGTCGTTCGAAAGTTATGGGCGTACATACATTTCGAAGATCCATTTTTATTTATATAAGATAAAAAAAATAATAATATGTGTGTATGAATTGTATTATATGTGACTATATCTATGCATTGCACCCCCTATCACTTAAATTATGAAACCCAATGATTAAATTTTTCAAGATATGATTTCTTTTTAATCACGAACAGTCACAAAAGTATCTGTTTTAGCTTTATTAACGGTGCAGCAATCAGTATTTAAAATCACATGCCACTTATTCATTCCTAAAATAATTAAACGCGTTACTCGTCCTTGTCGCTCGGCGTGTGCTGGAAATTGCAGTTGATTCCATAGTACCAGTAATTAATATTTTGTAATTCAATGAAGTGCAAGCCTGCCAAGTGCATGGAACTTCGCACAATTCAGTGGTGCATAATGCAATGAAACCATATACCTAATACGTTATATGTAAATTAATAGCAGCGTGAACATTAGCATCATTTAGTTTCACACGTACATCGTATGTTTTACAAATTAAGAAACATACTTAACGATTCCTTTCAATTCCTTTTTCAAAAACTTCGTTCGTTGTCATTATTTGTTTGTAAACAGTGAGTCAGTACTTCTGATTGTAATAGTGAGTATTGCTAGGTGAAGCTCTTTAAGCAATCCATTATTGTTAAACAAGCGAGAAATTGTTGGTCAACGAAAATTTAGCTAAGTAAACAATGAGTCAGATACGATGGAGCAGCGCCATAATACGCCAAGTAATCATGAATCTCGCTTATAAAGTTCTGAGAGCTTTCAGTACAAACACCAGCTACAGTATATTCATCAGTTACTTTGTGAATTTGAGAAGTGACGAATTTGGGCAGAGATAGTTCCTTTACCTTCTAGGTGACTGAGAATACATCGAGTCAGCCTTCATCATAACGAACTGAAAATAATACTATTCATTCTAATCGAAAACGTTGAAGCTTAGAAATTTGGTGCATGGTGGATCTAGAGAAAAATATCAATTGAAGTGATACATTTACCGAATAGAGAACTTTGTAATATTTCCATGCCAAATACTATAGATCATTCTTTACCTATTTTTACTTAGGGGTAGCCTTTAAAATCCTGTTCTTGGAAAAGTACATTGTTTACCCATGTCCAACAATATGCGGGTCTTTGCTGATGAAACGATGAAAATGATGATACAAATAAGGTAGCAAAACAGCAGCCTACCTCTTGAAAAACGGTTATCGTAGCCAATGTGTAATAACAAGAAGCATCCAAATTTGCATTACTGACATTCAAGCCAACTGTAAACAATGAAGAATTTATATTTTTCTGCTATTCTGCATTATGAAACATAGAACCGTGGCAATAGTATCGTTGACATAGGGTGAAATACAGTGAAGTAAAATTTTGTGACACTTCTATGCATTTTATATTATACCTAACGCCTTTCGTACTGCGTTTCTGAAATATACTGAGTAACATTATTTCTTCATCCTCCAGCGAATAAATTCCATAAAATTTGAATAATGAGAACCAGAAACAAATAAATAAGCAACAATAATACTAGGCACATAATAATAATATTGTTTTTGTAGAAGAAAGGATAATCATGCTTAAGGAAAGGTATAGATCTGGGGGCAAATCAAATAAACAGTACCTATATGTTTTTTTTAAATTTCATGTAGATCCTGATAAGAAACTATCTTGACGCCTCTGATAATGTGCATTCCGCACATTATTAGAGGCGTACGTAACATAGCTGGTTGCACCAAGTTTTACGTATTACAATTTCGTAAAAAGTCACAATTTAATACATAACAATGGGTCATTCCACTATTCAATATTTTATTCGCGCCGTAAATTTATTATTGAAAACGTAGAGGATAAAATAACACTAAAATTGAAACTAGAGGTGATGGTGCATTATGGTGCAATTCTTAGGATTATCTTGATTTTTACTGTTACTTTTTACGAAATTGTAAAACTTGGTGCAACCGGCCGTTAGTCTAACGATTAAATTTTTGAAGTAGGTAATCATTAGTGACTGCATAGCATACATCACGCTACAGTTGTGGTCATTTACAAAATGTATAAGCCAGACAATTGGCACAAATCATCTCCAAGGAACACTTTCAAGCCACTTGACTCAGTATGGCTATGGACGCTTGGCTAGTCTCCTCACGCGCCGCCTTCAACGGGCACTGATTGCTGTCCTATCGAAATTATATTTCGGCGGCACATTCAGACCTGCCGGACAAGATTGCCTGCAGTAATACCGGGAGTTTCAGATCCGGCGTGCATCGACCACTGTAATCTCCAAGTTTCGTATTGAAATGAGAAGGACGTCCAGATTGGACAATTTCGTATCGTTCGAAATACGGGATTGGAATGATCGTAAGGTGCGAGTCACGTATTTGGTTTATTTATATCTGTACATATATATAAAGGATGTTTGTCCGGGATAAACGCCAAAACTATTGATGAAATTTAGCTTAGTATATGAAATTTGATCCAATTTAAAAAGATGGGATAGTTTTTATGTCGATTTTGACGTCAATATTTATTGTTGCATTTAATTTTATTATGGTAAAACGTAGTTCTCGGGCACAGCTAGTTTAAAATAAGGCTTTGTAATCAATGTATTTTTAGGTGTGCTTAATGCTTAATGTATCACATCTCTTAATCAAATTCAAATTCAATATGCTTTATTCAATTGGGATTTCACAATCACTTTTGAACGTCAGAGAAGCTCCGCCATTGGTTCACAAATCTACGGCGGATGACCTTGTACTGGAAAGAACCAGCAAGAAAACCAGCAGGGGCTATTTTTTACTCCCTGTATTGTTACAGATTCGTCAATTGGAAGTAGAAGTCAAAGTAAAAGATTGAGCTCAACTTCCATTCTAAGATGAGATGTGTCAGTGTACATTATACATTTAAATCTATAAATTAAGTCTACAATTAAGACCAAGCATTGACATCATTCAGATAATCATTGACTTTATAATATCCTTTACTCATTAGTCTTTTTTACATGCACTTTAAACTTATGAAAAGGTAAGTCAGTAACACTCTATATTTCCCCATAAATGAGCCCCTAGTTACTGTTAAGTTTTGAAAGAGTTCTTTGAAGTGAGTGTGTTTTATAAGCGTGATTGAAATAGTATATTAGTAGGATTTCATTAGCAAATAGCAATGTTAACTGTATTGGTTGACTTGGAACTCTTAATAAAACTTAAAATATAAATAAATATCTGCTATAAAGTACAAACGTCAATCTCGGTGAACAAATGAAAACGACAATCGAGTGTTGATGAAAAAAAAATTACTGCCTATTTGGAAATAAAAGCCCCTTCGGGCGTCGATGTCCAAAGAATGTGCATCAATTTTGCACCCGACGCGTTAAATCTGAATACGTTGCATTTCATTTGAGCAATTTTCCAACGTAACAATGTTTTTAAATAGTAGCCGGAATAATCTACATTCAATTTGCGTGTTCCAGAACTGCCGAGCATCCCTACGCTGACAATGTTTGCGTCAAAAGTGGAATAAATATTATTTCGATTGCAATAAAAGTGGGCTTTCACAACGCTTTAACATTTCCGATATTGGCTTGCTCTTCTGAAATTTCTCACTAGGTTTTTTTTTCATTATTATGACAGGGAAGCTCTTGGCCTCCATTTCATCTGATAGCAATTGACAGTAAGGCTGTAGGTGGAAGCGAGCTTCACCTGGACTTCTCAACAACTGAGGAAATGGCTATCTTACTGTTAGGGTCCTATACTATTGGGACTTTAATTATAAGCAGTGGACTGTATTAAATATATATAATGGCAATAAAAAGATTATAAAAGGCAAATTAACAGATAATTATGAGCTATGTGCAATGTCGTCAGCGATCTATCGGAGAGTGTCTGTCCCGCTGGTGTGACGTCGCTTATAGTTGCGCCGAACGCAGCCGGCGGGGCCCGACAACAGTCGAACACTCCCGAACACTTACCTCTAATTGTCGGAACACAATAATGCTATCAACATAGTTACTATGGCGTCAAACTAAGTTAAGACGGTGGTCACTGACCAGACAGGCTCAAAAACCGTATCAACAACCAAACCAAGCAGAAGAGCAGAAAGACTTCTGTCCCCATGGGGAAACAAACCCCGAACTCCGCAACCACTAAACTACGCAGGTGATTTCAAGTAACATCATAGCTTTTACAATTACTATGCAATAAACCAAGTAAACGATGAAAATTTCGAATCACAGAGCTGTAGCAAACAGTAACAATATGGATTTGAAACCCAAGATGGTGAGGCTTAAAATAATCCTTTATTGATCGATCTCGATTAGGGTGGACTTCAAAATTGAGCCCATGCTATAAAGTCATATCATGTAACACACGTAATAAAACACTTTGTTTAGCTATCTAATATATAAAATTCTCGTGCCACAGTGTTTGTTACCAAACTCCTCCGAAACGGCTTGACCGATCTTTATGAAATTTTTTGTGTATATTCGGTACTTTCGGTAGGTCTGAGAATAGGTCGTTAACCTTTTTTTTATTACGGCGAAACGTAGTTGGTGGACACATCTAGTCTTTATATAACTTTTACAGTATGCTGTACTATTGCACACGAAGGCGCTGATACACATGCATCACACGTCACGACTGAATACGATCCCTTAAAATAAATGTTTAAGATCACGTGTACTTTTAAAAACTTAGCCTTGGTCCAGTCAATGGAGTGTGTTAACAGCATTATTCAATAGTTAATAACGAAACAACTAGGTATTTTGGTTCCAATTTCAATTTAAGGACAGGGCTCGCAGAAACTTAGCCAACTCCGAACTAAAGTTTACGAGAAACTCTATCGTCACCGCCATTGTCTATTAAATCTGCAAGATACACTCGGAGAAACTGAGATATTTTCACAATGCTATACAATTTATTTATGCTTGACATTACCATAGTTGGAATAGTTCGTCAGTTTGTGGAATCATTTTGTAATGGTCTCGAAGACTTGCTGTCTAGTTGTTTGATATTTGCAACGGCAAATATTAAATATATTACACTTACTCAAGATTTCTTTGCCTTCTTATTCAAAAAGTATCTCAGATGTAGCTAAGTAGACGTACGAGTATAATGTTACAGTGCAGTAGAGTTTTGGTAGATTAAAAAAAATGCACATGCTTCAATTTTCAGGTGTCAGATAAAATATATCGTTAATTTCTTTATGCTGTGAGTTAATGAAAAATTTCACAATATCGCTGCAGTAAATTCCTTTATACTCGTACTTGTTCGGCTCTTACGTCACCCACGGGAAGAAATGGAGCGAAGATTCGTGAATTCTTAATTCGTCATCGCACTGACTACACAACCTAATTAATTTGCTTAATAATTTGGTATCATCATCACAGCTCATATACGTCCTCTCCGAGGGGCACGAGCCTATCTTAACTAGTTATGTTAGGGCGATTAGGCCTTAGTCAAACCACGCTGGCCCAGTGCAGATTGGTTGACTTCACATACACCTTTGTATTACTTCGAAGGCTCCAATGTATTTTTCGTTTTTCGAATTTCATATGTACATTTGTCCGACGCTCCTATGGTGAAGAAAACATCGTGAGGCAACCTGCATACATCTTCGAAGAAATTTAAAAGTGTCTTTGAAGTCGAACAATCTGTAGTAGGCCCGCGTGTTGACTAAGGCCTAAACACTCTAACTTAGGGTAGGCTCGGGACTCTTGGTGGAAACTTATATGAGCGTGGCGCTAATTTAAACCACTGTGGACTATCGAAAACATACTTTTTCCATAACAACGAAAATCGCTGTATATGACACATTCAAAGCACGCAGAACTACTCTTCAATTAAACTAGTTCTAACCAGTAATTATTTCATGGAACAAGCCTGACATTTAAAGCTGAAGTTTAAACCTAAGCTTTCAATATTCCGATGACTTAAGTAGGCCAGAGACGACACCGAATAATTTATTCCCAATATCTATCGAGCGACTGCAGATGTTGTACTGTTTCAATTTAAGGGCGCAGCGGGACAAGTTCGCCGAGATGAACTTTGGCAAGTTGGTGACGTCGTCAACTAATCTTCTAACAGCCAGCAGGGAGCGTAATAACCGCAATACTCTTGTGTTCCAGTTTATTTACTACTGAAATGAACTTAGATAGAATTCTGATAGGAGCACTTAGGAAGCCTGTGCACTATCGCCGTTCTACTTATCTATTGTCAAGGCGATCTGGGATGATGATTGATTCACGAGACCATCTCGAGACATTAAGCTTCGAGTCGGTTCTTAGCCCCATGTTTGTCCCAGTCTGATCCTTAAAGTGACCATGCACATTGACGATCCGTCTACATCTGTCTGCCAGCAAAGTGTCCAAAAGATTCTACTCTAGCTTGCTAGTTTGTTGTTCGTGCAGTAATAAAATTAGAACACATATATCGCATGGCGTAAAATTCGACTAACCCATCTTTTGGCCCATTTCGGGTTTTCGATTAAATTCAAATTCAAAATCTTTTATTCAAATTGGATTGTTACAATCTCTTTTGAACGTCAAAGCAGCTACGCCATTGGTTCACAAGTCTACGGCGGGAGACCTTGTACTGGAAAGAACCAGCAAGAAAACCAGCAAGGGCTATTTTTTTCTCCCTGTATTGTTACAGAGTCGTCAATTGGAAGCTGACCTCACAGCAGAAGTTTGAGCTCAACTTCCATTACAAGATTAGATGTGTCAGTTCTCTTCTTACTAGTTATTACCAAAAATAATATTATTTGTTTATACAAATGGTTATACATAACAACACGATTCATTATCTGAAAAATTAACACCAGGCATTGGCATCATTCAAATAATCGTTGACTTTATAATATCCTTTACTCATAAGAGTCTTTTTTACATGCGCTTTGAACTTATGAAAAGGCAAGTCGGTAACACTTTGTGGAAGCTTATTATAAAAGGTTATACATTTCCCCATAAACGAGCCTCTAGTTTTTTGAAGCCTGAATGTTGGAATTTAATTAATTTGCAAATACCTCCTTCTAACCGCCTCCTTGGTTTAATGGTTGAGAATATACCGGGTATCTGAGTATCGGGAGGTCCGGGGTTAAATTTCCGATGGGGGCTGAAGATTTTCTGGTCAGTTTGGTTGGTAGTCGCTTCTGAGCTTGGTTGGCTTGCTACCACCGCATTCCAAAGTTTGTTACCCAAGTAATGTTCATAGCTCTGTTGTGTTCCGATAATTAGAGGTAAGAGAGCCAGGTTCTCAGCTGTTGAGGAGTCCAGTGAAGTTCGCTTCCACCTTCGGCCCTATCGTCACTTATTATCAGGTGAGATGAACACCAAGAGCTTCTCTGTCGTGTGTATAAAAAAATTGCGAAAATATCAAAAACCCGACATAATATACACCACACACCAGCTCATCTGGCCAGAGTGGTGTAGAAAGCCAAATCGTTCCTACATAAGAGAAACATGTGCCCAGTTGTGGGGTCTAGATGGGATGAAGTCATCGTCATCATAACAGCTCATATACGTCCCCACCGAGGGGCGGCTCGAGCCTACCCTTAGTTAGGGGGGTATTTAGGTCAACCACGCTGGCCCAGTGCGGATTGGTCGACTTCACATACACCTTTGAATATCTTCGCAGATGTAAGCAGATTGCCTCAACATGTTTTCCTTCACCGTAGGAGCGTCAGACAAATGTATATCTGAAATTTGAAAACGAAAAACACATTGATACATGGCGGTCTCCACCTCCCGATTGGAAGGCAAGTGCCGAGTCCACAGCGCCACCGACGCTCCTGATGGGGTGAAGTAGCTAGATATAAATCTCCCTTATTTTTTAAGCTAATAAGCTTTACTGTTTAATCTGTCAAATGATACCCTAAAATTAACAATCCACAGGAACATCTATATGAGTATGTACATCCGGCTTACACCAAATCAGCTTAAGGACTGAAACACAAAGAGGAACTTAGACAAAGTTACATGTAGCATAATTCCGTAAAGCATAATACTGAGATATTATGTTATTTCTGTTCTGGCAATTGTTTTCCCAGACTAGTTTGTGACGTTGTCAGCTAATCTCACCGGCAGGGAGCGAATAATAACCGCAATGGTGTTGTTTCAACTTATTTACAATTTAAATAAAGCGAGATACCGACCGACACACTCTGAAATATTTTAGCCGGCGAATGTTTACTTTATTATTCTTATTTAGACTGTTGACTGGACTCTTGATTTACTTTTGATTAAGTATGTAGCGAATAGGATTTTCTCATATTTGAGACGAAGATAACATAACAAGTAAATTATATTGAAAAAACCGGCCAAGTGCGAGTTGAACTCGCGTGAAGAGGGTTCCGTACGATGTTACCTATTTGAGTAACATCGTACGGAATGATTTACCATGTTATTTTAATATCATGGACTTCTTATAGGTTTTCCTATAATCTATAAGTAGAAAACTAATTTCTGTATTTTTTTCAAAATTTTAGGTTCAGTAGTTTTGGAGATAAGGGGGGGGGGGGGGATGGTCAATTTTCATCTATTTTACTGAATAACTTGGAATCTATTTATTTTAAAATTCATCATCATCATCATCACAGCCCATATACGTCCCCACCGAGGGGCTCGAGCCTACCCTATATTAGGGTGATTAGGCCTTAGTCAACCACGCTGGCCCAGTGCGGATTGGTCGACTTCACATACATCATTGAATTTCTTCGCAGATGTATGCAGGTTGCCTCACGATGTTTTCCTTCACCGTAGGAGCGTCAGACATATGTACATATGAAATTCGAAACGAAAAACACATTGGTACATGGCCGGTCTCGAACCCCGACCCCCCGATTGGAAGGCAAGTGCCGAGTCCACTGCGCCACCGACGCTCTTTAAAATTACAAAAAAAAAAATAAGATTTTCACAACAAGACCTTTCATTTGATATGTCACACACACAATGCAGTTTTCATTTTTTTTAAATTTCACCATCCCCCCAAAAATGACCTCCTATATACAGATTTCATCTATTCACGTCACACCTTTGCGTTTGGGTCACAGAAATTGATATGTGTACCAAATTTCAACTTAATCGGCCTAGTATAGATTCGGAGATAATTGACTGTGACCGACAGACAGACGGACACACGAGTGATCCTATAAGGGTTCCGTTTTTTATTTGGACGTACGGAACCCTAAAATTAATAAATCACCAAGGGTTTTTTTTGTCTCGGGTGGGGATCAAACCCTTGTCATCAACATACCGTGTTGACTGTTGATGCCTTGACCACTCAGCTGAGCTCTTACCAGCCCTGACGAAATCTTTAACTGTATTGATCTCTTTGATTTTTTTAAGCCAAAGTAGTCTTTATTCACTGTTCTGTTAATCAACAATCATTCACAATCATTCAACAATCATCATCACCATCAATAACTCATACACGTCGCCACCGAGTTGCTCGGGCCTACCCTAATAAGGCGATTAGAACTTAAGGAGCGTCCCCACTAGGGCCGCGCGGCTGAGCCTCGTAACTTCGTAAGTGAGGAGGCGTTGCAAGAACAATGCAAGCTCGTGAGGCCGAGCCTCGCGGCTTCCGCGTCCGAGCGGCTCGCAATGTGGACGCGCCTTTAGTCAACCACGCTGGCCAAGTGCGAGTTGGTCGTCTTCACATACAACCTGCAAAAAAATTGTTTCTTCAAAGGTGTGTGCAGGTTTCCTCACGGTGTTTTTCTACACCGTAAAAGCGTCGAATACACGTACGTATGAATTCAAAATTAGAAAACTCATTGGTATGTGGCAGGGTTCGAACCGCTACCTCCCGATTGGAAGGTGACCTTACGCACTACGCCATCGACGCGCGTTTCACAATCATTCACTGTTAATTAACAGCCAACCTTTTTTTTTTTTTTTTTTTTTCGAGGGGAATGCGTGACCGCACCGTACTCGCCGTTGGCTAGACGACGAGCGTGTGTGGGGCTCTCCCGGCAGAGAGCCGGGCCTACCCACTAAACCCCCCGGTGTTCTCCCTGCCCTTATGGGCGCGCGTGGTAGGGTCCACACTGCGACTACCACTACCGACGCGCCCGGGCTAGCCCGACCTAACTGGTCGGGCTATCGCCAAGGGGGGATTGCCCGAGAACACTAGGGCAATCCCCAGACGGAGGGCCTTACGGCGACGTGCACGGGGCCAACCGTGCACGCAGGCCTCCACGGCAGGGTCATTAGGCGGGCATCGCTTGTGCGAATGCCCGCCTTCGCCTGCCTGTCCGTCTGCGGCGGATGGGAGCGGCTTGAGGATCATTCTCCCGCTCCCTCTCCGCGGCCTCCTTCTGCAAGATGACGTCCTCGCAGAAGGAGGTGACAGCCCCCCATTCCGCCTCGCCGCGGAGCATGGCCACGACCATGCTCGTCAGCGAGAGGTTTCCGTCACCCAGCGCAGCGATGAGTTCGCTGCGCTGGCGTCGCCAGGCCGGGCACACCAACAGGGTGTGCTCGGCAGTGTCGTCGGGAGCGTCGCAGTGATGACACTGCGGCGTTTCCTCCCGACGCGCGACCCGGTGCAGGTAGTGGCCAAAACAACCATGTCCGGTCAGTACCTGCACCATGCGGAACGAGAGACTGCCCTGCCGGCGCCCTACCCACTCCTCCAACACCGGACGTATCGCTTCTATCGTCCGGTGGCCGGCAGCTGGGAAGGCGAGCGCCTCACCCCATCGACGCAGAGCCTCCCTCTGCGCCTGGGTACGAATCCGCTCCACTTCTTCAGGAGCGGATCGTCCCCCCCGTTCTCTGACAGAAACCCGATGTCGATACACCTCCGCATGGACGCGTGCATCGACATCCCACGGCGTTTGGCCCGCAAGAACGCAGGCCGCGCCGTGGCTGACCGTGCGATAAGCTCGCACGGCCCGGGTTGCTATGACCCTCTGCGGACGTCGCAAGAGGGCCACCGTTCGGGGGGAGAGGCACTCCGCCCACACCGGGGCTCCGTAGAGTGCCATCGACCGTATCACCCCGTGATACAGTCGACGGCACGCCGATCCTGGCCCTCCTACATTAGGGAGGACCCGTCCGAGTGCGGCTGCGGCGGCACACAGCCGTGGAGTGAGGAGCTTGAAGTGCTCCTCGAAACTCCATCGGGGGTCCAGAACAAGGCCGAGGTACTTGAGGTGCGCCTCGACCGGTATACGGACCCCCTCCACTCGGACTCGGAGCCCCGGTGGGATCCTGCGACGGGGGGCGTGGAAACTCATGGCCCTCGTTTTATCAAGGGCCACTGCCAAGCCCAGGAGGCGGATGCGTCGGACTACTAAAGAGGTGCAGACCGACGCAAGGTGGGCCGCCTCCTCCCCCGTTTTGGCTCTTGCCGCGACGAGCGTGTCATCGGCAAAGCAGACGACCTCCGTTCGTGGCAGGAGGCCGCCTCGCAGGACCCAATTGTACCCCAGGTTCCATAGTAGAGGACCTAGTACGGATCCCTGGGGTACACCTGCTGCCATTGCCCACGTATGGACGCGACCGTCCGGCCCCTCGTAGAGAACTGACCTGCCTTCAAGGTAGCTCTCCACGAGGGCGCGGAGGTACGGAGGTACCCGGTGGAAACGGAGTGCCTCCTTTATGCACTCATGGGGAAGGCTGTTGAAGGCGTTGCGGATGTCAAGAGACACCGCAACGACAGTCTCCCCACGAGCTGTGGCCCCCTCAGTCCACCCCTTGAGGAGGGCCACTGCGTCCATCGTGGACCGGCCGGTGCGGAAGCCGAACTGGTTGTTAGCCAAGTCCGGCCCCCGGTCCTCTAGGTGCTCGATGATGCGGGAAGCGAGAATCTTCTCGAAAAACTTCCCGGCTTCATCGAGCAGCACCACCGGCCGATACCCAGTCGGGGAATCCGCGGGGCGGCTCTCCTTCCTTATCAGGCAGAGCCTGCCTACTTTCCACCGACTGGGGAAGCGGCCCGAAGCGATGCATAGGTCAAGCACCGCTCGGAACCGCTCCTCGAGGTGTCTCAGGGCGAGGGCCAGAACCCTGCTTGGGACACCGTCCGGTCCCGGCGCCTTCTTTTTGCGCCGTAACCGGTCCCTCACCGTGTCGAATTCCACGTTCGACACGGGAGGGACGGCGGCAGCCACCTCCACCGGAGGAGTATCCGGGGGGACCATTCTGGGGGGCTGGAACGGACCGGGATCGGGGAACAGAGTCCCCAACACCCGATCTAGTAGCCCCCTGTCCATAGCGGAGGTAGGGGGAGTGGAAGATTTGAATTTCCCCCTCACCATCCGGTACGGACGCCCCCACGGATCATCGTCCAGAAGCCGTATAAACGACTCCCTGGACTCCTCTTTGGCCCTGCAGATTTCGTTCCGCAGGGCCTTCTTGGCTGCCGCATACACCCGACGAAGTTCAGCTTCCTCGTCGGGTGTAGTTCTAGCGCGCCTACGACACCGCACGTAGGCGCGCCTGGCCCTCATGCTGGTGGTACGCAGATCCGCAATTACCTGCGTCCACCAGTACACCTGCCCCCTTTCGGGGCAGGCCTGCGCCCTAGGCATGGCGGCTTGGCAGACGACTTTCATGTCGTCGGCGAAGAGCTCCGCCATGCCATCGACATCCCCAGCAAGGTGCGGCGGCACTTCTGCCCACGCCCGCACCATCGCAGCCTCCTCCGCCACATCCGGGCGGAGCTTGGTGAGCGCCCATCGAGGAAAGGCGCTCACCGCGGAGCCCCTGCGGTTCGGGGTCCCGCGGGATGCCGCAGAGACCTCGTATCGGACGTACAGGTGGTCCGATAGAGTCTCTACATCTTCCTCCACTCGCCAGTCGTTGATTCGACAGGCGAGGGAGGGGGTAGCGAAGGTCACGTCCACCACGGACGTGCCCTGCACCCGGACGCAGGTAGGGGTGGAGCCCCTATTCAAAATCTGGAGCCCCAGGGACAGAACCCAGGACTCCAGATCTCCACCCCTCGTATTGGTGCGGGAGGACCCCCACGCGGTAGACCACGCGTTGAAGTCCCCCGCAACTAGCACCGGCACCGGGGCCGTCCTGCGGACGACCCCCTCTAACGCAGCCAGAAAGATTTGGAAGTCCGCCCGGCTGCGATTGGGGGAGAAGTATGTCGAGACGATCATTATTCTCCCCCACATGGCGGCAACGTAGCCAGTGCCCCTCTCTCTAAAAACGAGAGAGGGGGCTGTGCCACGCGCCGCCCGCATTATGGCGGCGGAACCATCCGCCGCCTCCAACCAATTTGACGACTGTGGCGGAACGTAGTACGGTTCCGACACAATCGCCAAACTCACTCCCCACTCCGCCGCAGTCTGACACATGAGGTCCTGTGCCGCGGCGCAGTGGTTAATATTCGCTTGGAGGAGCTTAATGGGACCACTAAGCATTGGTGGTCTCCATGGGCTCCTCCTGGGCCGCAATAGCGGCCGGTCCTGCCTGTGGTGCCGGGGGTGCCGGTGACGCCGGGCTCCTCGGGGCCACGGCTAGTTTCACAGGGGCTAAGCGGCCCCTGACCGGCGGGGGGGTACAATTAATCCCCCCCATGCGGTGATCGGCCGGCCTCTTAGCGTCCGCACAGACGGCGCAGTTAAGCGCCGCTGTGCAGTCCACCGCTTTGTGGCCCTCAGACCCACAACGGAAGCACAATCCACTGCGGTCTTTGGCGGAGGGGCACCGCTGGATTGGGTGGCCCATGCCCATGCATCGGAAGCACCGCATGGGCCTTTGTTCCAGCAATTGGATGGAGGCTGAGCTCCATCCAACTTCAATGCGCCCAGCTTCAGCTAGGCGCTTTGCCGCCTCCACCGGCACGGAGGCGAAGGCCGCCCCGACACCCCTAATCCCCGTGTGCACTCGACCCACCTTGATATGGTGGGCCGGGCACTCACCGACCCGCGCCAGGATTTGCCCCAGCTCCTCGGCGGAGACCGAGTCGTCCAAACCGACGACCCGGATGTCTGCCGTTTTTACGGGACGCGTTACCTTTGCCGCGTCCCCCAGGGCCTCCCCCAGCTTCGCTGCCAGTGTGTCAGCCTGGGATGGGGACGTCTCCTTAGGGAGCTCGATGATACGAGCCCCGGTGATCCCCGTCCTAAACTTTGCCGGTCCGATGCCAAGAGCACTGAGGCTGACCGAGGCCTTCGCCTTGGTGATGGCCTCACTATATGTAAGGCCCTTCGCCACTGCCTCCGGCTTGAGGGCCAATACCACCGCCAGCGAGCGTGGAGCCTTGGGCAGTTTCGGTGCAGGCTTGGCGGCTCCGGTGGAGGCGCCGGCTTTCCTGGGCGTCGCCCCATCTACAGCCGTCAACTTTTTGCGACCCTTACGCACGACCACCGACCAAGCCCCGTCGACCGGCGCCGCGTCCGTTGCTGCGACCCCCGTGGAGGAGGGTACCGCCACTGGCGTTGAGGGTGCGGCCTTCCTCTTGATCGCTCTTGCCTCCTTCGGCATGTTGGCCGGCGGAACAAGTGTGGTGTTACCGGTAGCGGTCCTTGCTGGCCGCTGCTGCTGAGGCTGAGGTAGCAGCTGTGGCTGGACTACGCGGTCTGACGCCAGAGGCGGCCTACGGACTTGGGCCGGCATAAGCCGCCCATCAACCTCGAGGCCCTCGAAGCGGGCCGACACCATTAACCCGACCTGGGCCAGGAGCTCCCTCTGAAGAAACTCCATGCTCTCCAGAAACTCTGTTCTGGAGAGACCCTCAGCGGGAGCGGCCTCAGCCGGTTGGGCCGTCGGTAGCTGCACCTCCGGCAGCACCTCTTCCATGGCGTTGTCAGAGGCAGGATCCTCCGACTCGGCGCTCTCTTCAATCACAGGGGCTGCGTTTGCACCGCGGCCCCTTGGGCGTTCTACATCCCGTTCCGAGAAGGCCCGACGCAGGGCCTTCATTTCCACCAATAGGCCGTCCAATTGGCCTCGGAGGCGTTTATTGTCAGCTTGAAGCCGACGTATCTCCTCCGAAGAATTTCTGGACGCCAGAGTGCGGACAATGTCGACAAGCGACTCCGACGCATCCTTAATTTCGCGCACGCAAGTCCCCTTTAGATTTCGTGACTTGCGTGCCACTCCCACGAGCGCCCTCGCGCTCTCCTCCGCCTTGTCGCATAAGAGCTCGGCTGTGGGCTCAGAGGAGCGCTTCCCCTTGCCTTTCCCCTTTTTGGAAGGGGCCTTCGCCAGCTCCGTTTCGAACTCCGATTCCAGTTCGGTATCCTCTGGCTGTTGGAGCTCCCGCCTTGCCTGGGCGATCCCAACGCTATGCGACAGGCCTCCCCGGCCCCTACGAGTTCGGGGAACCTTAGGCGCATATGGCGCCGTAACATCCTCCGCCTCGGTCTCCAGATCCGTTATCAGTGGATCTTTGAAGAAGCGACCCAGGACAGATCGCTTCCTCGGAGCGGGTTGTGACAGTGTCAAATCCACCTCCGACAACGACGGTTTCGTTCCGCTAACCATTTCCCTGTAAGCGGGACGAGACGCACTCAAGCGAGCGCTCCGACGGGGTGCTGACCCCCCGACGCTCGATAACGACAACATAGGAGACAAAACCCCTTCAGCACCCTTAGACGCACCACCATCAACAGGCGAGCGGCTTTTTTCTTTCCTGGTTTCCACAGGAAACCTCACGCTATCGGAAGCCCCGATGGGCCCCCCCTCGTCGGCGCCATCCGTCTCGGACATAATGTCCGATTCGGACATGCTCCAATTGTGGGCCCAGCCCAGCAAGGAATTTGTTGGCGAGAACAGAATAAAAACTATTCGTCACACAACAACCAAAAACAATCAATCCAAATCGTAGGTAAATCAGTCACGTCAATTCGAAGCCAAGTCGTATACAAATAGTCGCCAATGTAAAAAAAGTAATAATAAAAATCAAAAACAAGGAAAACAAATCTAAGTCTAACCTAAACCTACAAAATACAACAAAATATTTAAAAAAAAAAAATCCTTATACCTAACAATAAGAAATAATAAAATGAAAATAGCACTATCAATAACCAGAAAATAAAAGATAACGTACAAACAATACCAATATAGTACAAACTACAGTAATAGCCGGGCCGGGGCAATGACCCCCGCCGCGCCACTAGCACAAACACTGACTTACAAAAAACGAAAACCTTATACCTAGGGACACCAATAACCAGAAACAATAACAGACGATGAAGTAGTAATTTGTGTATTTGACTTCAAACACACAAATTATTCAACAAACAAGACAGCAGCAACAACGAAACAAAAACGAAAACAACAATAATTAAACCATACAAACTACGAACGAGTGATAATTAAATCGAGATCGACGCAACACACTAAGAAAAGGGGTCAGGACGCGCGCGCTCGCTATGACAGCTCGCTCGCGACTCCTAATTAACAGCCAACCTAGTGATCCTATAAGGGTTCCGCATTTTTCTTTTGGGGGACGTAACCCTAAAAAGGACTTTTAAGCATTATATTATTATTATATTAATAACCGCCTCCTTGGTCTAGTAGCCGAGACCACCGGGTGTTTATTAAGGGTGGCAGACGTTTTTCTGCTTCGTTTGGTTGGTGATAGGGCTTCTGAGTCAGTCTGACTCAGAAGCCCTACCATCAACTCTTTTTCCTAATTTTGCTCGCCATAGACAACAGGCAAGAAAGTCTAGGTATCTAATTTTGTCACCATAGTAACAATGTTAATAGCATTGTTGTGTTTCGATAATAGCAGATAAGAATCAGTTCCTCAGCTATTGAGGAGTCCATGTAAAGCTCGCATCCACCTTCAGCAATCTCGCCAGTTACCATCAGATAAGATGTAGCTTCCCTGTCGTATGTAAAAAATCATAATATATTATCTAACATACATAAATATTAATAATAAATAATGCTATGCTATAAGATGCTAATGCTTATCAAGCAGGTCATTGTATGTTTTATCCCTGATATCAATTAGAGATTTGTATCAGGAATAATCTTTATGTTAAACGTAAAATTAAAATAAAACGAAGAGATCAAAATGATAAAGAATTGGAAATAGTAGCAAAGGCTGTTTTAAAACACTTACCTACCTTGTTGGTGAGATTAGGAGGGTTAACTCAAACGGCTTCTGCTCACCAGGACTGAGGTCTGCAAACGCTCATTTGGTTGACGTGTACTAGGCACGCAGCAAGTAGTTGCATGGGCCGAAGCAGTGAGTTCAACAGGCTTTGGTAATATATACTCGCACACCGCCTGAACATTCACGACAGAAGGGGAGCTTAAGAGCTGGAGAGCGGACACAGGCATTCTTACTGCACTTTCTACACTGACCTCTATATGAATGAGAACAGTAAGTTTTTCACTACACTAGACACTGATCTTACACTGAATACAATTCACCATTTAAATCTCTTTCACTGTTCACTAAATAGTTAAATAGCATATTGCTTTCTCTAGCCTTCATTGCTTAACAGTTGAGTCAAACTGTCATGAATCATCTAATATGTGGTTGAGTGTAAGCTTGCAAGGAGGTTGCAGTCAACGAAATCGATTTAAGTTTTTGGATTGCAATCGTTGCAGCAGTCAACACACTGACATTTATCGGAGATGGGTATGAGCTTTCTCTTGGTCGTTATGCTAGATGGTTTTTGAGTAGAAAAAGTACTTCAGACTAGCCCTGTCTTATTAATAATATTCGTTAGTCATTCTAATTATGTTACATGATAATAATACTTTCCCTTAACGGAGGTAGAATACCTATATACAATGACTGTCATCAAAGACCACCGAGACGATAGAGTTGGTTGTTTTTTTTTGGAGCCTTGTACAGTTGTCAACCCACTGTCAACCTCGTGGTTGTCAATTATAAAATACAAACAGATAAGCACAAACAATAATAACCCCTTTAACCCAATGTTTAAGTGATAATTTCAAATAGAAATGAGATGGAACCTCATGGGCTACTAGTAAAAGTGTATAGCTTCTAAAAATACTAAAATTGAAGTGTTTACTATAATATATTGGTGTACTTATATCGTACTTATACAGTTTATCGGACCAAGGACTTATTTGAAACAAGCATGTTGTTCAAAAGGTATGTTTGTTATTTATTCAATTTAAATTAGAAACATGAATGTTTCTAGATAAAATATAAACTAAGTTTTCGTTTAGATAGATAGATTACAACAGTGTTTTTGAACTGGCCTCATACGATTACAGGCTTATAGGCCAAGATTTTTTATTCATAAGCAAAAAAAAAACAGAGGCCATCCTCAACAGAGACTATCTGTGCGGGAGATTACATATTACAACAACATTATTTGTTTGGGCGGTTAGCCGACACAACAACAAGTGCGTTTTTTATTTCACATACGATAGGGATGCTCTTTGCTTTCATCTTACCTGATGGTAAGTGACGATGAAGCCGAAGGTGGAAGCGAGCATTAACATTGTTATTATGGCGACGGTGGTAGCTAGCCAGATAAGCTCAGAAGCTCTACCACCAACTAAACCGAGCAGAAAAATTGCCGCCCTCCTGGGGAATCGAACCCCTGACCTCCCGATCATCGCGCCGGTCGTCTCAACCACTAGACCACGGAGTTAAAGAGATCAAGCTCAGTCTATTTAATCTACCTTCCGAGTTCCAAAGCAAAGATAAGCTCGTTATCTATATCTATACTAATATTAAAAAGAGGAAAGATTTGATTGTTTGTTTGTTTATTTGTTTGTATTGAATAGGCTTCGAAACTACTGAACCGATTTTGATGAAAGTTGGTATAGGGATAGTTCGAGACCAGGGGAGCGACATAGGGTAGGTAATTTTCCTACAGGAAAAAAAATCCCACGGAAAAACAAACATAACGCGTGCGAAGTTGCGAGCGGAACGCTAGTGTTTTACATATTCAATGAGTCATTATCATCATCACAGCTCATAAATACGTCCCTGCGGAGGGGCTCGAGCCTACCCTAAGTTAGGGTGTTTAGGCCTTAGTCAACCTCGCTGGCCCAGTGTGGATTGGTCGACTTCACATACAGCTTTGAACTTCTTCGCAGATGTACAGCCGGCTTCAAAAGTAGATAAGCATTTTTAGCAGATTAAGAACCATGTCACATCAACTATTCCTTTTATTTAGTATGGTTACACCTATATTGCATTGATAATAGTTGGTGTGACATGGTACTAAAATGTTTATCTACTTTTGAAGCCGACTGTACACATGCATGTTGCCCCACGATGTTTACCATACATAATGAGTAGCAATAGAATAAGCCTAATAAGTTCTGCTGTTCTACGTTGTTCTTGGGTAGTTACAAATTACAACAAAGTTTTTGGCTGCTGTATTAAATTAATTGTATTAAAGAAGATAAAAATGCCTTGTTGGCATCAAAATAGACTGTATATTAGATACAAATACAATGATTAGGCTTTTTTAATTTACAGCATTTTTTTTTTTTCAACCAAATTAATAATTATAAATAACATGTCCTGACCGACTGATTCATCATCGTTGAGCGTAAACTATTGAAGTTAGATCGACAAACATTGGTCAGTAGTCATTTTATTGAGTAGACACCAACTAAAGAGGGATTTTTGAAAATTCTTCCTCTAAAGGGGGAAATAGGGTTCAAAATGTATATGAAAGACCATCTTTTTTGAATATGAAACATTATTTTTGGGCTACTGATTAGAAGTGAGTAAATGACTCATTCAGCGTTTATGGAAATTCCATCCTTAAGAGGGTGAAAAAGGGGGTGAAAGTTTGTATTAGCAGTCCGTCATTATTTTTGAAGCAATAAGCTAGAAATTTATATTTAGGCTGATGATTAGAAAAATCTCCGAATAGAAATGTAAAATAGGGGTTGAAATGTTGATTCTCGTTTTGAGTATATCTTACAACTTAGCCTATTCCAATAGGACTTGTTTAAAAGATGTTGCTTCATAGTTTGAATATTTTTTACTACGGGAATCTATTGAATTCCCACGGGAAAAATAAAAACAACGTTGGCGAAGCTGCGGAGCGAAGAGTTAGTTTACAATAAATTATATTCTGAACAGATTCTACTAGCTGAATTAGCGAAAACAATTGCGAGGCAATGTCACTGATATAGTTACGCAGCTGCCAGGCTAGGCCTCGCTTTGTCCCGTAATCAAACGGCCTAAATCATCGCACGTCAAGGTAAACAATAATCGAGTAGGCGTTAGTTGAATCACACAATATATTACCAGGTAATGCGGTGTAATTGTCGTAATCCCTGTCACCCAGACCGTCTTCTGCATGTATGAGATATGAGCTGGCACACGTTATGTAGCTAATTTGGTGACGTCCATTCATTGCGATCGCGTGTGTGAATGGGATGACACTGCTCGCAGGAAGCACGGAATGAACTGCACATAAGACCCGTCTGTCAAAACACCACAAGCCACATTCACCTTAATGACAATTGGTTTATCGTCGACAATAGAATAACAAAAGCCGCCCAGCGGATACCAACGCTGACGCGAGTAATAAATTATTATTGCAGGTATAAATTACACTCGAAAATAGAGGCGACAATTAAAATACACGAGTGGCAATAAATAGTGACCCTATTTACGATTTAAATTTTGCAATACATAACTTTAATTCCAGACGGGCTTAGTTTTCCGTATTTTGTTCCGTATTTTGCTATTTTGCGTTAATTTAAGAGAAATCAAATTTGGTTATTTGTTGAAATAGTGTCAATTCGCCATAAACGAATGCCAATTGTATATTTGCCAGCTACTTATGTGTTTTTCGTTTTTAAAGAATTTCATACGGCGAAAGAATCTTATAGAATAAAAATAGCAATATCGTGAGACATCCTGCATATACATCTGCGAAGATATTCAAAGGTGTATGTGAAGTCGACCAATCCGCACTGGGCCAGCGTGGTTGACTAAGGCCCTAAACACCCTAATTTAGGGTAGCCGCGAGCCCCTCGGTGGGGACGTATATGAGCTGTGATGATGAGTGTTATTTCTAGTTAAGAAGTAGCGTAAGCTCTGTACCTTACAATACCATGAAAATTATTATAAAAATACATATGATATAGACACATAAGCGTAATACAAGAAAATTTGAAGACTGCAAAAAATACATTCAGTAAATCCGTGTAAGATTCATAACAGTGTAAGACATCAAAGCAAGACCATACCACTGATTACGTTGCAATAACACCGACATAAAAATAAAACAGCACGTTACCGACTTTAAAGGATGCTCAAAGATTCATAAACGTAAGCTTTCACCTCAGTTCGGGTCGTAAACTTGAGTGTAACGCGACTGAATATCATATTAGATATAATATGACGGTTATTCGGGCCTTTAGGCCGACTTTCTACACCTGGTGACATGGATGAACTGTGCCGTAGTGGTCCAATATTAAGTTGGGACTGTTATAATGAGACACCCCGCTGAGTTATGTACATGTTTACTCCGAGTTACAGGGTGGTATGTAGGTAGTAAGTAGGGATTGTGTCGTCATTCTCTGAGGCCGTTGCTTTATAGTGATCGTTTTGTAATCTGCCATCATGTTTTAAGTGTCTAATTCCATGTTGAGTTCAGTTTGGCTACTTTTTATAGTTTGATGATTTAAATTTATTGTAGACTAGCTATCCGCTCGCGGCTTCGCCCGCATTATTATAGTTTTCCCGTGGGAATTTTATATTTTCCCGTAAAATAATTTTAGAGCCTATTATATAGAAGACTGTTATTTATATTTAGGAGCACGAATAATAAATTTCATAGAAATCGAAGCAGATTTTAAATATTTTCCATAGAAACTTTCAACCACTATTTTGGACCCTAACGGGGTGAATTTCAATAAACCATGAAACACGTGTTGAATGTAATGTTTTTAAGAGCAAGTTTTTCAAAATCTTTGCTAATTTAAAAAAAATCCATACAAACTTGCAACCCCTATTTCATCCCTTTAGGGTTACATTTTTTAAAAATCCCTTCTTAGTATGCGTTCGCATTTCGAATTTAAACAACTGTCCAAATTTCATGTTTCTACCATTAGCGGCTACGGTTGTGCGTGCGTCTATAGATGGGAACTTCTCCATTTATTTAGCTAGATAGAATAATATCTTACTCTTCTACTTAGTGGCCGAACTTTACAATATATAATATGTTTTTTCAGATATCTAATTCCATTTTTATTCATAATTCAGAAAGTTACAAGCAAACATAAAAAATGGATTTGTGTACAGTTAGGTAAATTTTAATATCCACTCTCCTGATGTAGTAAGATTGACAAAATTTTAATTACGATCAATGCTCCTAAATCTTTAGCAACTTGCGCCATCTGGGGCCACCTACCGAAGTCACCGGGTTAGCCTGACGTATCTTTGATCGGAACTTGTTACTTAGTTGGGATATTGAGTTAGAGCAGTGACATGTTTGTGAAGCACTAACCGACAACTAATTACTAGAAGACTAAGACTATATTTGCATAATACTCCGTTGAAACAACACGATGTTTGAGTGGATGTTATCTAACATTAACCTAATTCAGATTTCAGTTTCCTATGCAACTGAAGGCACTTCCGTTCCTATAGTTACAATTTAATTTGATTTTGTCATACTTTTCCTGCTAATGGTTTTTATCCATTGGTATATAATGTTGTATTCTTTTCAGTTTTTGCTTTAACGCAAAGGAAATATTTTCCATTTTTTTTGTAAGGTAATAGATATGCAAGTCTTAAGCTAAACATTTTACTTAAACATGTTTTATAAAGGCTAATTGTGAAATAGACAATCGAAATGAATGTTGCAACAATTTTCGTAATTCATCAGTGGCAGATGTGGTGGACTATCCCACTTTTTTATACAACAAAGTTGGCAAACAGGCACACTGCCCACCTGGTGGTAAGTGGTAACCATGAAGATATACATGTGGCAATTGTGAGATTCGCAGTATATCTACAACCTCTACAAAAACCACGGTGTATGTTGCCAACTTGTGACATAACATGTAAAGTGACGGTGCCCAGTGATTTCACTGCCATATCTTACCCTTCAAATCGGAACACAGCAATACAAGCATTGCTGCTTTGCGACAGAAATAGGCGAGACGGAGGTACCCAAGCAGGCGACTAGTTATTCAGTTGAAGTCAAATAAAGTTTTTATTTATCTTAACGTGTTGCCAATCCCAAAATATCTCATTTCATAGGGTATTTAAATATTTGAATTTAAGTTATGGCAAATAAAATACCTGATAATATATTGCTCATTTACATAATAGCCTAATTCACGACAACTCATAAATTCCTTGCACAGAACAGTGTAATAAGGATTTGGCTAAGCGACCGCTATTATAAATGGTCCTGGGCAACATAGTTGAAGTAATCATACACTACGTCGGGTGATTGTAATGTGAAAGAAAATCTCCGTGGCTTATTGTCTTTAAGGTTAATGATAAACAGCTTGAAGCAGGACGTAATTATGAGAATATATGATCACAGTGACTTTTTGTTGCTATTTAACTAGCTTAGCTCACTTTGCAACTTAAGTTGTGTGGATTACAGAATTGGGTACAGCTGGAAATTCATCCGGTTAATGTCTACCTTTGTTATTTTTAATAGTAATAAAATGTTCATATGTAACTAATTAACGTCCTGATTCAGATTTTCAATATAGAAATATTATGATCCTGTTTTCTATGAAACACGTCATACATTTCCACTGTCATTGTAATGTGTTTCGTTCATCTTTTTTGTGTGTTAATAAAACATCCACGATAGGCTCCATAATTACACTTGCGAATAAAATATTGCGCTTTACATCGGCCCTTTTCCATTGTAATAAGAGCTCTGCTCGCAATGAAATCGCCTAACGCAATCTTTCACGAGTTTGAAATGTACACGGGCACAGTAAAAAAGTAATAAACATCGCTAACAACCGCAGGCATAAGCCCACAGCCGCGATACAATATATAGTGATCGTGTATATTATGGTCGAATCTGAATGTGTCAGTGCGTAATTTATAGCAGAACGTGTTTTTGCGGAGGTTCTCTCTTGACCTCATAAAACACAGAGCCGGTTGCAGGGCTGAAATCGGAGGGCCCTCGAAACGAGCTCTGCCCGCGCTCTTCGAAAGTGGGAAAAACAAGCGATCGCCACTCGACTGAGACGCCCCCGATGACACTTCACACGTCGTCGTGATTTTTACAACGTTTCCACTCCACGCTCGTGGCGTTTTTCGCTCGTAATCACTTTGATGTGCGGTTCTTTGCGACTGTTTCGAGGGCGGGTGGGATTAATAAGTGTTTCGAGTTGGTGAATAATGAGATCTTTTCGGTAGGCGCAATGAGCCGGCACTTGGCTCGACACTTCGCCCGGTTCGGAAAAGAGGCTTGTGACGGAATAATGCGACGTTGCGACGCTAAATACATAATGGTTGGCCACGTTCGCGCTTGTGATGCTGATTTGAAACACAAATTTTGATTTTGAAAGCTTTGCCCTGAAAAATATTGTAAAGTATAACTCCGAAATTGCAAAGCAATGAGGTTGTTTCAATTGTACTTTACCACTGCTTCTTGGCGGAGCGTCGGTGGCGCTGTGGACTCTGCACTTGCCTTCCAATCGGGAGGTCAGGGTTCGAGACCCGCCATGTACCAATGTGGTTTTCGTTTCGAATTTCATATGTAGGTGAAGGAAAACATCGTGAGGCAACCTGCATACAGCTGCGAAGAAATTCAATGGTGTATGTGAAGTCGACCAATCCGCACTGGGCTAGCGTGGTTGACTAAGACCTAATCACCCTAACATAGGGTATTGTCGAATCCCTCGATGGGGACGTATATGAGCTGTGATGATGACTGCTTCTTAAAAGCAAATCTACATTTACACTCTTATTGAAGTTAAGTTGAAAAAAATATTCAAACAATTTGATTTTTATTATTAATATGTAATCTACGATTAACAATAATTTGTCAAGTAAATGTTATGTATGGTAAACATATCTATTAATTATAATTTTTTGACTTTATGCCAAGCATTAGACTTAATTCTTAAAGAACTGGCAATTCAATTTAATAATCAAATTTAAACTAAAACTGTCTTGTTTGGTTGTAAATGGCGATTGTTTCTATTAAAAAATATGGTCTCAATGCAAAATGTCCTAAAAGCAATAAATGTCCTAAACGCATAATGACATACTCTCAAAATGTCTTAATTGCAAAATGACATACACTCAAAATGACTCTATCGCAAAATGAACTAATCGTGAATTAACCAAATCAAATCAAATCACATTTAATTGCAAATGTAGGTGATAGAGAGGTGTTACAATGTTTAAAAGTAGTACTATTCCATTATTAGCCTAATGATATGCAAATTTACAAAAATATACAAAAAATGACACATTTTCTATTTACCATTACATATTTTAATTATAGATAGTATATTGATAAAAGATCAAATAATTAATACATGTCATAAATAATTAATACAAATCAAATTATTACCTATGTCAATCAATATTATTTATACGAGTAAATACGAGTATTAAGAGATCTATGTTAACTAGGCATACATTATGTATTCTTACTTATAAATTGCTTATCATTTAAAAATTCATGTATTATAATAGGCCTTTCCGAGTACAGCCCCACACACGCCTGCCGTCTAGCCAACGGCGGGTACGGTGCGCTTACGCATATTCCCCCGACAAAAAAAAAAGGCCTTTCCGAGTAACATTTCTTTTAATTTGCGTCGGAATATGAGGAAGCTTTGTATTTGCAAAATGTCCATTGGTATTCTATTATATATTCGTGGGGCCATACAAAGTACACTATTGTTCATAAGCCATGTCTTGTTTGTGGTATACATAGTTTCTTTGAATGCTATTTAAAGTTTTAAACAATTTCAAATTAGTCCTCACAAATATAACGATTTCAAATATATACATACTTGGTAAGGTCAAAATACTCAAAGATATAAAATACGGCTTGGAACAGATACTCTCAACATGCGCTTTCCAATTGTCAATATTTAAGCCTAAGAACTTTGTAACTTCCACTTCTTTTACTTTTTTACTACAATGGTTAATGTCAACCAATAAGGACTTTTTAGATCTATTTTGAAATGTCATTATATGTGTTTTGTCTAAATTAATAAGTAAGTTAAACAATATGACGTACAATGAATTTGCTCGCCACACGCAGAATGCAAATTGACCTAAACGTAACATGACCTATATGATCACGACCTGTATGATATCTTGAAATAAAAGAGACAATATGTATTTTGATATAAAATTGCTCCCATGAGGCCCGTGACCCAAAAGTTTTGCTGAGTCTTCGGGCTCCTTTTGCCTCTCGAGTATTTGAGGATTCGAATATTCAGTATTTACTTGTCGATTGTAAAATTATCTCAAGCGAGTGAGAGATTCGGGGATTCGGACGTGCGCCGGTAAGCGGCTGGCAGTTCTCCAACAACAATACACATTAACGACACGGTTTTATACGCAGGGCACAATTTTAAAGTAGTCTGTAAACGTTAAATGTAACATTAAGTAACAGGAGTCCTTTGTCATGACGAGGCACGATTTTGTCGGTTTTTGACGGGTTATTTTGCGGAATTTATTATGCGTGCATCAAAAGATGTTCAAGCAAATTCTTACTGTATTCAAAGTCATACTATTATTTTGAAAATGCTTAATATGCAAGCAGCGTATTTCTTAAGTTGCCGTTTTCGAATACCTCTTGCGAGAATAATGTGTGTGTAAAGTGTAATTAATGCAAATGGAATTAAATTTAATTGTGATTTGATATAGATGTTGTAGGCAAATACAGAATAAGTTAGACATAAGCCACGAAGCATTGTTGGCTCCAGAAGGTTGGAGTAACTGCTCACACAGCGAGCGCGGCCAACGATGGAGATTTTGTGACACCAATTTCTGAGCCCAGTGATATCACGTTTTCGAGTTTTGAACTAGTCGTCCAAATCATCAGATCTAACGGTGCCATACTTCTTATTTTGGGGCTTTTTGAAATCTCACGTGGTAAACGCAAGCCTTGTAAGTCTTGAAAGCTAACCTCGAAGAAGAAATCACCAATTTGAAGCCAATTGTTTTGCGAGCAACAATTCAAAATGCTGTAAAACGAGCACAATTGTCCATCAACTCGGGAGGTGGTCATTTAAGTGATATCATTTTTACCTCTTTTTTGAGTGATATCATTTTTTCAGGATGTACACATACAATGTGCACATATAAGGTTAAATATGTTTCCTTTAAATTAGAATGTTTTGCTTTTTTTTGACGTCAATAAGTGCTTAAGTTGAAGATTTTTTAATTTGAATTTCTTAATGACATCAATTTTACATCTACGAATAAAATTTTCTTAAAAAACAGACCAATTTTCTTTCCTTTCTACCTTCATGAGGCCACGTTACACCATTCCAGACCGGTGAAGATTCAAAGTTTACCAAGGAAATGACTGAAGAGGTGATAGCGAGGCGAAGTTTATGTCGCGCAAAATTTACGAATCTTCTATATACCTACATAAAAGCGAAATCTCTCACTCGCTTAACATTAATCACGAAATCTCAAAAACTATTTCAGTAGGTAATGAACATAAAATGCGGCAGGGAGGTATTTTATGGATAGAATATGTCAGCTAAGAACGGATTTTATGAAATTCAACTCTGAAGTGGGTGAAAAAGGAATTCGAAACTATGCATGATTTTTTTTTGAAACTATAAGCTTGGTTTTTTTTATTTAAGCTCATAATTTTTTTTTTTTTTTTTTTTTTTTTTTATCAAATCAAGGGTACAAATTTAAAACTTATCAATATAACTAACACAAATGAAACCACAAAGGTTTATAATATGTGCTAGGGTTCTACATTAGGATGGTCTTAATTTAATTCATTAATGCTGTCCAACAAATATTTTTTCAATTTACACTTAACATTATTAGGAGTAATACTTGCAATTAATTGGGTGGGTAGTTGGTTAATAAATCTAGGCACAATATAACTGGCCGTCCTCTCGCCGTAAACATTGCTGGCCTGCTCGGTCATTAGTCTACCTTTAGCAATAGCACGCGTGTATGCATTAGTCTACCTTTAGCAATAGCACGCGTGTATACAGATGCTTTATTGTTCGTAAATTAGGAACAATTTAATATATGTTTAAACATTTTTGAAAGTTTTCCTCTGAAAAATGTGAAAAAGGAAAATTTTATTTTTTGTAATTAACAACTTAATTAACGTATTACAGCGGGACTTTATAAATTGTTTCGGGAATTGTTTTTAGAACAAAAATGTAGAATTCCTACAAAAAATGCGGATGAAACAGCGGGCGGAAAGCAAGTTTCCAATAAACATGATGTGTCAAATTTTAAAAAATTACGAAATTTTATTTTATCGCAACCACAAGTTTACTAGTCTTGTAATAAAATATCGATAGATGTAATTTATAAATGGTAAACAATAATATAGCACACTAAAAATTTCTTTCCGCAAGTGCGGCAAAATTGTATATAACGCGAATATACATATATCGTAAAAATGATAAATGATATTTTTGTCAATTTGGTGCAGTCGCTCACAAAACTATTACTGCGCCACTTTCATTCGCTGACAGAGCGTTGCAAATTTGCGTCAGTGTAAGTGCCAAATTTATAACGTCGAATTGTACCACGGAAGGTTTTTACGCTAATTGGTACGGCTGGGCAAGGATTGTTAAAGATAAAATATGCGTTGCAGACTGTTTTCGTTTACATTTTGATTGACTGATTCATTAACGTTCCGAATTGATTGAGTTAAGAACACTTTATTGTGTGCAATTAATGGGAATGTATTTTTAACGTTGAAAAGAGGATTTGCCGATGGAAATGAATTCAATTAAAAGTTACACTGATGTTGGAATAAGATCAAATGTAATCAAATCGGAAATGTCTTTATTATCAAACTCAAATAAGCACGAATATAAATTTTTGTAATGGAAGTCATTACGGACTCCACCAATCTTATTAGAAAAACGATAACTTGCCATTATAGACCGTTGTTAATACTACGTTAATAATATTGGTGAATTTATACAGGTAAGTTGAGAGTGAGAGTTTGTCTGCTTTATATAATGCATGGAAATGATTGCTTATTTTTATTATTTTTTAAGCGACTTCAAATAGGAGTAGGTTCTCAAATCGAAATGTTACGCGATTACTCCGCCAAATTTTCAAAATTATTTTCGTATTCGATAGAGTATACTCCTGCGGTGGTTCCATTGTCATCAACGTCGGGATCTGATGATGAGGTCCCGGAACAATCGAGGGATCCTTTAAATTTTAGAGGTACGTCCAATGTGTTCCATGTTTTTAACTGACTTCAAAAAAAGGGAGGAGGTTCTCAATTCGATGCGTATGGTTTTTTGTACGAGTATGTATACGCGATTACGCCGCCAATTGTGGACCGTTTTTCGAAATTGTTATTGTATTCGATAGAGTATACTCCTGAAGTGGTTCTCAAGTCACCAAAGTCAGGATCTGATGATGGGATCCTATGAAAATCGAGGGAAACCCTTATATTTTATAGGTACGTCGAAGGTGTTTCATGTTTTTTCCGAAGTTATTCACGTAGGTATTTGCATCTAGTAGTCAAAAACCAAGCTGATGGTGGAAGGATCCTTAACTTTTGGACTGGCCCTGACCTTAGGTGAGCTGGTATTAAATTCACTAAAAAGATAAAAATAAAAAATATTTTACTAAAAATAAAAACCGTCTTCAAAAACACTGAAAAGTTAAAAATAATATAATAATAATAATAATAATAATGTCACCCTAACCGAAATTCGGTCACGGCGGCCAATCTCAATAAAGACTAGCCATCTGCACAGGAGATATTGTATTCTAGTGCACAAGTGACTGCGCAAACGCAAGTGCACTCTCTGTTCCTTCACTCGCCTAGTCCGATGGGACGGTTAACCGACATGTCCGGGGCGAGATCAGGCGCAGGACCCACTGTTTAACGTGCCTTCCGAAGCACGGAGAAGCTTGAGATGTTTCGTATTTTGGTCACCCATCATAGGACTGACCACAGCCAACGTTGCTTAAGCAATCATTCGCTGAGTGCACGCGCCAATGCGCTACCAAGCTCCCCATATAAGAATAGATACGACAAGATCACACTTCTATATTGAAGTCGGAAACAAAAAAGCAATAAAAACATAATTTATGAAAAAAAAAATAACGCTCTACGCCGAGATCGAACCGCTACCACACGGATTTGGAGTCGAACATCTGACGCATAGTAGTATAAAATAGTTAAGTTATATGTAAAATAAATAAGCCTACTCGAAACTCATAATGAGATAAGCTTACTATACCGTAATTGTGATAGCAACATTAACTACGTATGTAGAGTTTGAATGTTTAATTTATCATCCTATTTGGTTATCAGCATTGTTTCTACGCGACCGCAGCGGATTCGGCCGGCACTGGACTAGTATCCAATTTTATGGTGGTTGAGCAGACCTAGTACAGTCCATACATCGTGCGATCAAAGAACTTTGATATAAAGATAAACCGAAATAAACTAGCGGGTAATAAGATACGGCTCCGGTTATATTCACAAATTTGTTTCCTTGGATTTTACAAACTCGGTAATCGAATTGATTTCTATAAAATTGTGAGTGACGACATTTGGTTGTGTGGATAATCTATACTTAATATTATAAAGCTGAAGAGTTTGTTTGTTTGTTTGCTTGAACGCGCTAATCTCAGGAACTACTGATTCAAATTGAAAAAATATTTTTGTGTTGGATAGTCCATTTATCGAGGAAGGCTTTAGGCTATATAACATCACGCTACGACTAATAGGAGCTGAGCATCAATGACAAATGTTGCAAAAACAGGTAAAAAATATACAGCGAAACGTAGTTCGCTGGCACAGCTAGTATGTAAAAAAATTGAAATTAAAATGCATCTACTATGTGTTTTGTACGAGCACCTGTCGCACACCTAAAGTGATGTATAAGTTTAATAACTTATCATACTTATATACATCACGTTATTGATAGTCTCGTTGCAATTGATTTGTTAACCTATCCTATAATATTTGAGTACATATACACTCCAGACACTCCAGTAGAAATGTATTACCAGTACCTATCGGTAATACCTGTAGCACAGTTGGAATTTTATGAAACCATTGAAATCCGTCCTACTCTTGCCTAAGGTCTCATAAATATTCCAGTATAAGATGTTCAATAAACTTAATTTTATGTGAAGAAGTTTTGTAATGGAACCAACTATGAAATCGCGAAAAAAATATGATTGATACATTTCGTTTGAGCATTTTTATACACATCTTTTAACGAGCAAACTGCCCACCTGATGGTAAATGGTAACAGTCGCCTATAATACATGAGGTTGTTATGAGTTAAGCAGCAAAACTGCAACTGGTAGAAAATGCCTCTGGCATTAAGTCCGCCTATGTACACAAATTGTACTGAAAGTATTAAATAAATAAATAAATAAATAGAACCACAGTGTACGTTACCAACTTTTAAAATCAGATGTAAAATCAGGGTACCCAATAATTTCACTGCCACATCTTCCCAAGACAGCAATGCAAGCACTGCTGCTTTGCGACAGAAACAGGGAAGACGGAGGTACCCAAGCAGACGAGCCTAGTACAGAGTCTCACTCCGGTAAAATGTCTTGTACTTTTGTGAAAAAAGCAGTTTAGGTTTCGAGATTTGAGAATTGGTATCCTTGTAAAGATGGTTTATTTTTATTGTTATTGAACGGGCTTTCGCCTTGTAGGCCTTGTTCACCGCGACCTAGAATTATAGCACCGTTAGAGTATCACCTTCAAGCCCAAATCCTTTATGAAGCTGAGGATTTTTTGGGTTGGGAGATTTTGTATTTCATCTGATCTCATATGTCTTCCCAGATGAAGGCTACGCCGATGAATCAGTGGGCTGCAGTCACACAGGTGTTTGGGTGTTTCACGCTCCTGGTTGCAGAATCTGCAGATATCGTTGTCCTTAACCTTGAGGTTAAACATGTGCCTATTCAGGCCGCAATGTTCAGTTAGGATTCTCACGACTACACTGTTATTTTTCCTGTTAAGCTGCAAGAGCTCGTCAGTTAGTATAAGCGAGTAGCCTTGTATTAATGCCTTCGCATGTTCTTGCCCTAGAGTAGATTTCCAAAGTTCGAATGCGTTCCCAAGCAGTTGTTCATTTAGGAAATTGTGTACCTGGTTCTTTGAAATCACACAGGTCCCGGCCTTATTTGTGGTTTTATAGTTCCAGTTTTAGCGAGTCCATCGTCCTTTTCATTGCCAATGGTACCAGAATTCCCAGGAACCCATCTTAAAACAATTTTGTTTTTTTTTGAGGACCCTACCACGCGCGCCGTCTAGCCAACGGTGGGTACGGTGCGGTTGCGCATTTCCCGCCGAAAGAAAAGGCGGGTGAGGCAGTCCTCTACCAGCTTCGAGTTTATTTGGCTCGGCTAATAGCTTTTAGAGCTGCTTGACTATTTGAATAAATATAGATATGTTGTCTTGGGGTCCTTGTGCTACGCGTGCTGGGCCTTAGACCCTACACTCCGCACCCTAAATAAATTAATTTTCTTGAGCCGTCTGTATACCATATGAGGCTTCCATCCTCACAGGAGTTGAGATTCTCCACCAATTCATCCCTGTGAGGGGTTTCCACTTTGAAATTTCTAACGAAATTTACTCGTGGAAGTGGAAACATTGAATGTTTCAGCACAGAGTTCTAAAGGGTCCTCAGTGTTTGAGAGAGCCAGTTAGTGCGATAGCCTATGCCGACCCTGTGTAGGCAAGCCTTCGCCTCCTATTCTATTACTATTTTAAGAGGCGGCAGGTTGAGAAGGGCGTTTAGTGCATCTGCCGGTGTTGTGGACATGACTCCCGTTGCCACTTGACATGCGGTTCTTTGATTTACACCCAGTTTCTGAAAGGCTGTTCAGCGATAAAATTAACTAACAAGCTGTCAATCTAATGCTAACTATGAATTGAGTTGCTGAAAGCTAAATCGACTTAGCACTGTGTTTCGGAAACTCAAATTGATTTGACACTGCTGTTAAGATGACATGGATGTTAGTTGAAAAATATTTTGATAAGCCTTTCAGAAACTGGGGGTTAGAGTGTCAATAGTTGTCCTCTGTTTAGCCTTTTTGTGCCAAACCACTGCACTATATTACTATGGGCCTTACTATGGCGGTGTATATCCACTAAGGTAGTTTAGTTGAATGGTTAAAATAATATAATCTGTTAAAACTTGCAAATCGGTATGTTCTGACTCAATAATAAAATCAAAGCGTAAAATAATCCAAACTCCCTTCATTTATTCAAGCGTCAAGTCAAGACACATCAAAATTGTACAAATAAAATTACACGCTCCAGTCATTATAATTCAGGGAAATAAATTTATAAATTTTCAGTTGGACGGTTTTGATTCGTTTCGGCACCAAACCACGACAAGTTGTTTGCTCACTTTTGTTGAATTCCGCGCCGAAGTTAGTAGATTAAAACTGCCAATTAGGGAGCATTTGAATTCCAAGTTGTTTTAGAATTCCCGTAATTATTGTTGGACGAACAATTACTGAGAGGACCAGAAAGATATTAATTACATTATCTTCTTTATTTTCTAATGGCTTGGTCCACCTAGGTATCTGTAAATCACAGATTTGAATCTTAATAGACGTCGCAAGCGTATGTACTTACTTTGCAAGAGAATACCAATGTTCTTTTTGTTGTCTTATTTAGTTAGCGCTCCATCGTTATCGGCATCGGCAGTCAACTGAAATGTAGAGAAATTTCTGATTGTGCTATATCCTGCTGCAGTAATGGCGACTTTAAACGTCACATTTTACGAGGTGAAACTAACACTCGACTTTTATACATATATATTGTCTAATAAGTATCATGGATGTGTTATAAACAAATTTTCAATTATTCTCGTTCACTGTCCATTCCAGTAATACTCACTTGCAAAAATAAAGTGTGAATCGATTCAATTTAAATAAGAAACTACCGCAAAACTAATTAATAAAATACCCTAATACTTTGCAACAACCATTCAAACTAACTTACGGCGTAGATGATGGCCTCGTGACATTTTGATTAAAATTATGCTTCGCGTGTAATGATGGCGAATATAATTCAGTTGGTAGGTGGTAGCTAGTTCAGGAAGTGCGGCAAGTTCCAATTTAATGGTGGTTGAGCAAGTGCTGCGTCCGCCCCCCCACATCCCCCCGCACAATATAATAATTATTATTGCAACGTACGAAACCCGTCATTAAATTAATGTACGGCAGAGATGAAGAGATGCATTTTATTTTGAAGCTTTAGTGAAGCTAGCTTCATTATAAGTATGTGCGTTAGTTCGGCGGTGCTTATTAGATTTTTTTTTGTATAAATTAATTATCTAAATGTAACATGTATTTTTAGACATACTAGCTGCTATATCTCTATAGAGCAGTCTATGGTAAGCTAGACAAGGGTGGATATTCTCCTGCCATATGTTTAAAGAAAAATTTTGACAAAAGTGCACCCAGCATCTAAAATATCCTGTTTCTCTATATATTTGCAATATCTTTGGTGGTTACAAAGAAGCTTTTGTTTATTAGGGTTGGTTTTAGCACAGTTTGTGCAATATATAGTTAATGCATTATGATTGTATGTTATTATGTTTGTAAGCAGTATTGTTTTTATTAAAAGTATATCTGTGACTTTGCGTGTTCTTTAATAATGCTAAATAAGTTGAAAATGAATAAACTAATTTAAGGAAAATGTTGATATGGACGGGATTTAAACTTGTGCCTTTAGCATACCGTGTCGACGTTATGACCAATCGAGCTACCGAGTACTAACGAAATTTTCAACTGCATTGATTATTTCTTGTTTATTGAGTCAAAGTTGACTTTATTTTATAAAAGGTTTTTCGGGATGGATGGATGTTTAGTATAGAGGTGTATATGCTACACAGAATCTAATTTCAAGTATATCCAAATAGTATTTCTTATACGAATAAGTTAGCAAACAAGCATCCAGCCCAGCTGATGGTAAGTGGTAACAGTCACTTTTAGTACATGTGGCTCTTGTGAGATTCGCAGCAAAACTGAAAGCCCCACAGAAAACCACAGTGTACGTTGCCAACTCGTGATATAAGATGTAAAGTCACGGTACCCAGAAATTTAATTGCCATATCTCACCTTTCAAACATCACATCAATGCAAGCTCTGTTGCTTTGTGGCAGAAATAGGTAAGACGGAGGTACCCAAGCAAGCGACCCTGGTACAAAGTCTCCCTCCGGTGTCTAGTCTATTAATAGATTGGCCCTGCAATTCGACCCTAGCCGTTTGATCAACAGATCCACCTTTTGTAACTGAGGGATTTAATATCCTATCTATCCGTTAATGTTTACTGGAGATAAAATTTTGACGTATTCCGTATTGAGCTTATATCTAATACTTATCGCTAGTAATCAAATCCACGGGGGTGTAAAAACACCCAACACGAAGCTTGAGTCTACGCATTCAGAGCACTAAAATTAACTTATTTAAAAATATTGGGAAGCGAAATTTATTTTTAGGTTTTAAAAAACAACTGCATAAAGTACTACGCAATGTAACGCGCACTCGCACGCTACGGATATCGTCAGCAGCTCGTAGCAACAAAAGGCAGCGTCTGTTGTAAATACATTACGCGTTGTAAATTGAAAACTTTTATTTTTTAATAAATACTGATTTTTTCTATGATGTTTCTTTGGACGAAATTTAACAAATAATATTCCAATTTCCAAATAGTTTGGTATGAAAACCCCGAAAAAATAATTATCACTTTCAATCTAAATAACAAAAATGATATTGACGATCGGTACAATGCGGGGTTTCACTCCGCAGTTTAGGTACGTTTGGCCGGCGCACCGGCCGATAAGTGCATATCGGTGAGTGGGAACCCTGCGCTCTTATCGCTAAATCGGTATCAGGTCAGCGACGCGTAACGGAATTGGAACACACGTGTTATGCAATAAATTTCAATTTCCCATGCAGTCAGATGAAGGTCGTAAGAGTAGGTAAATTTTCATACCTAATGGCCTTTCTTCGGGAGTGATCCTTCTATACTTTAGTACTATTATTTATTCTGTGACCATACGTCGGTTTCGGCTTCGCGTTCGCTTTTTTTACACCCGTTAAATAGAATATGGAAATCGGTCGTAAGTGGAGTTGACCTGGGTTTCCTTAAGATGGTATCTTTTGGCTTTGTAGTTGTAGTTTGCGGTTGGTCTAATTCCTTGAAGAGTTTTATGGAACCTTTTTATGGTTTTATGAAACATACAGGATTTGACATAATATCATTACTAATATTTTAAATGCATTTACGCATTCCTCGTGGTCGAGCCAAACCACGAGGATATGTGGGACTCCCCAGACCGTATTCGGCCCGGGCCTACCCACTAAAAACCCCCCAGCAGCTCTCCATCCGTCACAAGACAGGGGAAAGGGGAGTACAGACAGGCCTTGTTCCCGCTGACCCCCTGCCCGTGACATGTCCGTTGCCGGACTCCCCGCCGAGCTCTGCTGCTTTGTGGAGCAGCGCAAAATTGCGCTGCTCTACACGCCGGATTGGTTTTTTATTGTGGTTGTCTTCCACGTGGCCCGACGCTCAGTGCGCCGGGCCCCCGGCCCGCTCAGTGCGGGTAACGGGTTGCCCGGCGGCAGATCCCACTGGATCCACCGCCGTGCGGGTGAGCCGAAGCTCGGGGAAATCCTAAACAGGCGCGAAGCTCCATGGCGAGAAACTCGCCTCTGCTCTGCTACCACAAAAGGCAGTCGCCAGGAGCCGGCTTCCGGCGAAAGCCACTCCTCTTCTTACCACAAGAAGAGGGGACTTCGTCCTTCCCCGCATGAAGCGGGTGGCTACATGAAGTGGCCCGCCGGGTTGAACCCGGCCATCCAACGCCCCCCCTCCATGGGGTCCACTCGTCAGACTATTAGCCTGCAACAGATAACCCGCCGGGTTGCCCAGGGTGCACCACAAGGAGGTTGTCTGACATCGCACCCCGCTCGAGCCTACCCTAAGTTAGAGTGTTTAGGCCTTAGTCAACCACGTTGGCCCAGTACGTATCTACTATATCATACACATTATTGCAATACACCCGTACTCTTTTTAGTTAACACACTAGCTACTTCCCGTGACTTTGGTTACTTCACGCGTTCCTTCTCTCGGGAACTGAAAAATTAACGTGATGAATACTGATATCCTTAAGCTATCTCAATATCATTTATCATATCATCAAAAAGGCTTAAGCAATCTCAATACTTACTATCATCAAAATTGGTTCAGCGGCTTAGGAGTAAAAGCGTCACAAACGGACAGACAGACATAGTTTATTTCGCATTTATAATAATAGATTATTACGATCCTTTCGAAGTGGTATGAAAATAAAATTGTTTAGTCACAAATACTTATATTATGGAAGTAAAATTGTTCAGTCACAAATACTTACATGGAAAATTTATTTTGTAACTATACTTAGTCGCAGGAGTCAAAATAGGACAATACAGTAGCTTTGGCTATCAGTGCGATTGTACTCCACAAGTTGTGTCCGGATGAAACGCTACTCGGCAGCCAAATGCTAATTTTATGGTGGTTGAACAACTGTGCCGAATCCACCCGCGGTGTCCTTCGCAGTATTGCCTCGTAGGCGTCATCTAAATAAAATGTACATTCCGTAGGAGAGACATAACAAGGGTTGCTCCTAGTTTAGTGGACTGTAAAGGACAGTGATTGGTGTTTAATTACTTTTACAGGTCTATTATTTGCGCTGAGCTAGTAATCGTTTATTTATAAATATTTTAGATAGAAGGGAGTAATTATTTATAAATGTCTTTCTATATAAATGTAAGCGTTCATTGTATTTTTTTTCCTTTTTTGTAGATGTTAATGTAGTTGCAATATTTTTGTACTCTATGTTATTTAGTTAGAAGATTTCCAAAACACTATTAAAACACATGATGATAAAGAATAATTTAATTTTACATAAAATCATTATGTGTGGTTTTATAAAACCACGGTGCAAGTGAATCTTTTTTAGGAACGTAGGCATTTAATTAAAAATTATTCGATTTAGGGTATTAAAATCCCGTTTTTAATCTTAACTTAAATCTTTTTCTTCTGAAAAGAAAATTATAAATGAAAAAACTAATAAATAAAAAATAAAATAAAGCATTATTAAAAAAATAAATAAGCAATAAAAAACAAGTTTATAAAAAATATAAAACTACACCAGGATGGAACCACTGCCTTAATGCGTGTGCGTTAGCACAGACCAATCCTGACCTATACGAAGTAGTGAAATTGAAGACCTCATGTTTTGGTGTAATGCGAAATGCAACATGCGATAGGTGGACGAAAAAAATTGAGCCGATGTAAAAAAAAGTTTCACTTTAAAAATTGAGTAAAAATATTTTGAACGCAGTTGCTGAATAATTGGTAATTTTTATAGCTATATCGTGTGAAAAGTTGCTTAACTTGCACTAATACATAAAAGCCTTTTCTATCTTTTATAATTTTCTATGGCCATGACATAAACATTATGATAGGTTATGAAACCATTCATAGAGTTTCTGCATTCTATGTTTTTTTTTTAATTACGCCACTTAACAAAATTTGTGTTGTAATTGAGCTATTTTTTATAATAAAATGTTATAAATCAGAAAGTCTTCAAATAGGCCTAATAAGAAAGCACAAGGTCACTCAAAAAGCAATGGAGAAGTCTATGCTAGAGGTTTCTCTCCGTGATAGAATCAGATATGTTGAGATCCGTAGAAATACTAAAGCCTCCGATATAACCCAAAGAATGGCGAACCTTAACTGCATAATGTGCAGTGACGATCTGGTGAAGGTCGCGTAAAGCCACAGGATGCGAGAAGCGCAAGACCAAACGGTTTGGAGATCCTTGGGGGAGGCCTGTATCCAACAGTGGGCGTCTCTTGGCTTAAATGATGATGATAAATGTGATGTGTATTAGATAATGCATTCTTACTGATTATAATAAATACTACTAACAACATAACCACAATGGCGCACTTATCTCGTATTTAGCCTTTTATATTGTCAATCGAATGGTAGTCATGTGCTACCAACTTGCAGGTGGGAGGGCCCTGGGGCACTGAGACACAGGCTTCGGGCTAATTCGGGCACCAGTCTCAAATTGAGTTGTATAAAAATTTTGTAATTTTTAAGAAAAAAAATTAAAGATACTTTACAAAACTTTATTTTGAAATTGTATTTAGAAATCAATAAAGATTATTATTATAACAAAACAATTCACAAATAAAAATAAGAACAACAACCAATTAAACTGGGACCACGAAAGTGCGGAAGCAAACGAAGTGACAATATGTGTCCCACAGTTGACTCATAAAAGTAGAAAAGAGCCAAACAATGTAGGCGCTGATTAATGGCGAGTTCGGCATGCAATCGTTACTTTTCATTACTGGTTCGAAGTGCAGGACCGAAGGCTCGGCTAGCGGTCAGATTAGAAAAGTTTCACGGAACAAGTCGAAAACCGACTTTAAAAGCATGTACCAACATTTGGTTTTAGAAGCGCCCGAGCCGGGATTGAAGGCAACTTTAAATTGGAATGTATCCCGCTATAAGCCTCTCGTGATTGGCCTGTTTGTTCTTAATTAGTATTAATCGGAACTTTATGGGGTGGGAAACTTGCTGTATTGTAAAATATCACCTTAATTCTAAAGGCGTTAAATTGCAGGTGCTCCGAACTCTCCGTCGGACTCTACGGAACAATTTAATTGGACGAATCAATTATTACAACACATTGACTTCGATCAAAACAGACCTCAATGAATATAGTGGTGTTAGGACTACTCCAATATTAAACCGATTTTAACGAGTCATTATCGCGAATAGCAATGGAATTAGCTTTGCGAATTGATATCAAACATTGAAATTTGGGCTTGTTTATTTCAATACGGGTTCATAAGCAAAATTAATGAAAATAGTATGACGGTTACTGACCGGAAATTATGTAAAACAAGCCTAAAACACGGACGTGGAAAATCAGCATATTCATTTTTGAGGGAACTCACCCTATCCATTAGTGAGTCATACTGCGGCATGGTAGCAAACAAATCCTGCGGATGCTCCTTGCATGTATTTCAGACAGATATTTGAGATGCTTTAACAAGCCAGTATAAACAGGAACACGATACCGAAGCCTCCTCTCTCGGTCACAGTTTCTGATTGTGTGCGAACTCTCGAACGTTCTGACGAGTTCTCCAGTCATTTGGACGAAGGACTATTATCGTCTTACTTTTGTGGACTGCGAATCGAAGAGGCTTCAACGTCACAAAACGAGACCCTTCCATTGTGTAGAAGTGTTGAGTGAATGTACCATGGAGCTCTTTGTCGTTGTACCGATACGTAACGTTTTATATCGCCCGAAAAACACTCGAAGTCCACCTTTGTACCGAGGAAATCAGTGAACACAATGTATTTCTAACTTTCATGGACAACAAATTTTGTTGACCTTTGATGTATATTGAAGTTTTCTATTGTGGGTATTGGTTGAATTCAAACAAATCGGATGAAGTTTTTTGCTTTTTAATTTTATCATATTTTGTCTTAGTTATTGTTTATTTTACTTTTTTAGTGCATTTTAGTTTTTAGCCTTGCTTTATGTTTTTTAAGTCGGTTCAATTATTTTTTTAATTTTTACATTTTTTGTGTATTTTCAACATTTTGATTCGTAAGTACAACTATAGGTGATAGTTATAAAAAACGAAATGGCTGTTATGATTCATGAATTATATTTATGTATTTTGAATGTTATACTAAATGCTATTATACACAATTATTAATATACAAGTTTATTTTTTAGTTACTGAAAAAAATTGTGTGCTTGTTCAGACAAGCAAACTGAACAACTTTCACTATGGGACCAACTTTGAAATCGCAAAAAAATCAGCTGTTCCATACAAATGTTCAACATTCACTGAACCTAGATGTATGAAACAGCTAATTTATTTGCGATTTCAAAGTAAATAATCATTATGTAAAAAGAAAACACGTCACGAACTGTTATGTAAGACGTTTATTTTACAATATTAATGTTATTAAAAAGAAAATATATTAAATGAATTTACGTAGGTATATTGAATGACGCGAACCTTTATTAATGAATATTATTTCGCAGTTAATATGAAACCAATGTACTTACTTACTTTATTTCCCAATATAGGTACATGTGTTACAAGTACGAGAGTAAGATTAAAATAACATCTTTAGAATAACGCGTGCACAGATAATAGTACAAAATGAACTGAACTATTTTTTCTTGTTTACAGAAAGCCTCCGGGACTACTTTAGCAAATTCGGTGAAATCACAGAAGTTATGGTCATGAAAGACCCAACAACAAGGCGGTCGAGGTATGTATTTTAATAAAGTCTCTTATGAACTTTAGAATTGAGTTATACTTAAATGATTTGTTTGAGGCGATGATGCTAAAACCCTGAAATTAATACAGAAAGGTACTTATCAAGATTTATGAAAATTATTTGTACGGAAAGAAATTGCGGCATATCAATTATCATCACCAGCAACAGCGTAAGCATAATTTCAATAGTCCCCGTCCATCGCAAACAAGTTCTATAACTCATTACAATATAAAATGAAACAAGCATTCCTTTGACATAAGTAAAAAGTATAGTTAACGAATACCTAGGAATATTAACTTTTGTTACTGGATTATTCGTAAACTTCGAACTAATCGCACTGTGGTTGCGGCTCACCGTTTATAGTTTAAAGGCGATCAAAACCTAATGCGGTATTATGGGCGGTCCTCAAAGAATGCATAGTTTGGTGAGTGGTCAGTCTGGTTAGCTCAGAGCGCGCTAGAAGTTATCAGTTTGCAGATAAGTTTCTCCCATAGAAGTACACTCGTTTCGAAATTTGCGGTTACCTTTGAATTGTAAGCAGTTAAATGTTGGACTTCAATTTTAGGAACTTAACAATAGAACTCAAATTATTCCAACTGAATTAAGCATTTGGACGAGTTGAATGAGTGAGGATTTCGGTATTCACTTTGGCAGACTGCTAAACTAAATTCCTTTAATGGCCGTATTGCTTTGCACATAGCTCGAATATTTCGTTGCGTGTTTCTGACCGTCCGTCCCAAGTTTAGTAATGTTTGTTTCGATATACTGTATTGGTTAAACCTATATTTACTTTGGAAGACTTGGGCGATTATTTTGTTTGCATAACTTAATTTACATGTCGTGGATCTTTGTTCATTTACGTGTTTTATGTATTTTGAGGAGCTCGGTGGTGTTGCCGCTTGTTACATAATAACAAGTAAAAAATAAAATAAATTTTATTATCAATGCCAAAAATACTGACAACCCTAGTAGCTTCAGAGAACCGGAGCACTGCACCTGCATCCTGCGTAGTTTACTCTTTAATTTATTGGAATAGGGCTTGCGTATCGATTAAAAATTATATGGATTTTTTTTGGAAATAAGTCATACAGTGATATTGAGGCTTTTTAATATTGTAAATGGTCTCCTCAGGGATCATACAATCCCCTATCCGCTTTACGGGTATTTTTGTAACACCGTGTATACTATGACCAAGTACGTCGCTTAAAAACGTGTCGTGTAAAAATTTTAAAGCTTTAGATATACTTACTTACATATTTTTATCGAAAGACCTCCCATATTGGGTGTGTACAGGGTGTCCCAAAAACAATGGATAAACCTGTAACTATAGATGGACTTCATCATGGCCTTCCTTACCACAAATTTTGAACTTAGTGAAAATGTCACGGTTTCAAAGATATTTATTGTTTTTGTTTTTTTGAAAATTTCCAAGTGCGATTAGTTTTTATAGTGTCATTTCTACAAACGGAGAGCTTTTTCGATTTTGCTTTTTTTTATTGCACAAGCGATAGTTGAACTATCAAAAACAAAGACTTAAATTTAACAAACTAGCGTTAAGTGTGTAAAAGAAATTAAAACACAAAGAAAATGAAAAATGAAATTAATTTTCTATCATGTTTGATCAGCTACAGTGTGAAAAAAATGTAGGACTCTCATCGTGCCCATTATCTTAAAAACTAACTAATTCTGAGCTGTATTTTTCATTACTAAATATAATGAAAAATACAACTCAGAATTAGTCAGGTCAGGGGTCATATTGCCAATTTAAAATATAATAACTAGAGATCAATATAAATAAGTACTGTTATGATTGTTATTTATCATCATTTTTTTAAATATCATGCAATCTAAATAATGGCTCCAGTTTATTTTGGGCTAACAGTGAGTATTATTCTGTTGCCCTGCGTAGTTACGAAATTTATTCTATATTCCATAATATTTTTAGGAATGGGATTAGATTATATCTAACCCTTGCTTTTTAACTAAGAATAGAAATAATGGAATTTTACAAATATTTTTAGAGTCATGTTACTAATTTTAAGGCCACCCCCCCTCCCCCTAGTATGAACACCAAAACACGATATGATAAAGCGGTACAATACTAGGTACTCATCATCATCATCTTATGAACTTATATACGTCCCCACCGAGGGGCTCGGGCCTTCCCTAAGTTAGGGTGTTTAGGCCTTAGTAAACCACACTAGCCAGTGCTTCACATACACCTTTGAATTTCTTCGCAGATGTATTCAGGTTGCCTCACGATGTTTTCCTTCGCCGTAGGAGCGTCAAACAAATGTACATGCGAAATTTGAAAAACGAAAAACACTCGAACTCCGGACCTCCCGATTGGAAGTACATTCGAAATAATTCTAATTGGAAAACTGGATCATCTATTTAAAAACTAAGCTCTATTTGTGTTAGAAGAATAAAAACGTTATTACTTTTGCGAAAAAATAAATAGCGTCACGTTTGATGAAAATTACGAAATTACCAACCCGGAAATAGTGCATTTCGATACAAGTGTACAAAGCGGCAATCCGATCTTCGTTTGTTTTTCGAGTTGTAGAGTTTTGTTTATACTTCCGTATAGCAGAGATTTGTGTTAACAAATCACGTTTGATTCAGATATGAATTTAACGCCTGATTTCATAAGAGTCTAAAGCAGAAGTTGTTGATGTAAAATAAAATTCACTTATTTTTTTAAGCTAATTCATGTTTTTATTTTCACTTTCCTTGTATTCAAAATCCTTGTAATGAAAAGCCTTGTTTACCTCGGGTCAAAGATTTATTTAGTCCCTCGAACTATTGGCGCCCTTGCTACGCTCGAGTACCAAACCCCGTCTAGGGTCTGAATAAGTTATTTTCACCCCTAGGGTAATAATGTACTATTTCAGGATTTTTAAGAGTGTTACTATGTTATTTCAATATTATATCCGGGTATTGTTTTTTTTTGTTACTATTTCAGTCTACAGGAATTTTAGTGTATAATTCAACGTCATTTACTCACACTCGAAGTTAAAACATTATCAGTTTCTTCAGAAATCGTGAACTGACCTTACTTTAAGTCGCTCCTCTAAATTTAGTTCCTTATTGTAACAGGGCGTGTGGAAGAACTATTATGTACGTACGTAGAAAAGGTAATCGTCTAAGAAACTCAACCATCATAATCACGAGGCATCTCACTGAACAATAATCATGCCACTAGGTGCACAATCTGAGCTTAGCAACTTTCAAAACAAGAAATGAGTTGTCAAAGTGTCTCACCCAAGTTGTTCTGTTAGATTCTCCTGCTGTTGAATAGTAGGTTACACGGCTCAATACCGCCCGTTACTCTGTAAGCATATCCGTAGAACCAATATTGAAGCTTGGATGGAAATCTTAACGCAGCCTGCCAACCGTTACGCGCATTATGCGCCTCAAGTCAAATGAAACGCAAATGTCTTTGTTCATGCTCATTGGTACAAGCAGTGTGGACTGTATGTGTATGTATTCAAACGTAACTGAAAGTTATAATCCTCATTATCTTATTAGTTCTTGACATAGCTTATGTTAGCAGCACGCAGAGAATAAATCAAGAAAATTTTAGGTCGACCTAAAAATAATTACCTAAATATTCTAACTCACCAGAGGGAGCCTTGACACTAGTTGTCTGTGAGGAAACATCTATCTTACCAATATCTACCACCATGCAGGTAGCCTACTCTTGAACCAATCCCGATCGATCGACATTGTGATCGTGATTTTTTGTACGGTTATTTGGCAACACTAGCGACAAATTAATAATAGCTTAACTTGAAAAAATTTAATAGCACCGAGTTCGGCTCACTCAAATTCAGCACAATACGGGTCCAATAGGCTAGATGACAAAAAATTTATTTTTGCTTTAATAGAAGCTCATTCAATTTAATAGCACCGAGTTCGGCTCACTCAAATTCAGCACAATACGGGTCCAATAGGCTAGATGACAAAAAATTTTTTTTTGCTTTAATAGAAGCTCATTATTATAATTAACAGAAAGAAAAAATCGGTTTTCGAATAACTATAAAAACAACCAAGATAGAAGGTATTAAAGATTTTTCTCCATCTCTTTCTAGCATAACGTCAATTTACAAGGAGTTAATATGGCTGTACTCAACAATGACGTCACGGTTGATGTCGGATCTCTCTGTCTAATCGCCTTCAAATTAGCAACTTAAAATGCTTGTATCTAATGTATTTCTAAGCCGATTTTAATTCTAATTTCACAGGACTGCATCTTTTTCCACGGTATTTTAATATTTAATGACGAGACGTAAAAAAATTTATTTCAGTCATCATCCCAATTTGACGCCAAGGTGGAAACACAAGCGTACTAAAAATCACAAGCTCAATGTCGATCGATTGGATTTTTTTAAGGAGTAAGCCTACTGTAGTACTTGTATTGCTGTGTTCCAGTTTATAGAATAAGACCAGCAGTGAATTGACTGAGTTCTAGACTTGTAGATATCCAATAAATGATACAAGTTGGCGACGTAAATAGGACATATAATATAGGCTCTTCTAGGGGTTATAGATTTGCAAACCTTACAAGAAACACGTGTATAGCTGAGGAATTTACGAACCACATAAGGTCGAATTTAGTAAAGCAATTTGGCAGCATGAGAGCTACGAATGTTGCTATGATGACTGCATGCACTGTTTATATTGGAATTTTCGACCTAACGAAATGGGTCGGGAATTAAATTCTTTGGCCATACTCTAAGCGATTGACTGAGCAGTCAGTCTCCTTGTAAAAAATGATTCGAACACGTGACCTTTCGCTAACAGGAAAACTGCTCTTTCAAATATTAAAAATATTACCTGTTGAGGAAAAGTTTACGTAGAAAACTTCGATATCTTCTAAAGTACTTATCTTCTAAGGTACAGATTTGAACCAAAAAGTATATGAAAGGAAATTTCATTTTATGTGTAGTAAAAAATCCAAGTTTTTATAACTGTACCGGAACTTTTCCTGGCGATTTTATGTATTTTTAAATCCTTTACATATGATTCAAATAAGGATATGGCATAAAAATATTAAATAAAAGAATGTTTTTTTTCACAATCCACTGAGTACTAACATTTAACATATTTTTCAAATTTCCTAACAGACTAACAAAAAATAAAGATGACACTTTTAAATTTTTATCGCTGGTATCTGTTCCAATAATTCACTACTACCGATATAAAATATATATACGTAAAAAATGCAACACAATATATCACGGAGCAGTATCTTAAATGTGTACAGCGAACATTTATTTTCTGTGTAAATGTAGAGCAAACAGCGCTCTATTGCTATCTATATAAAGTTCCAATGTTGTTTGTTACAAGAGAAAAAGTATCCGGTGTTATTTTTTCGGTTTTAAATCTTCCGTGACATTGCCGAGAGCGGACACGAAAGTTTGTGGGTCGACACCTTATCGTGGGTGTAAATCAGGTGGACATCGGTGAGGAGAAGCACGGCGCTGGATGTGATAACGAAATAAATATGAAAAACAATAAAAACACCAAAGAAAATATGTCCTTTAGAAAGAGGAATCTCTAGAAAAATAATATATTTAGAACACTTGTCTTGGGAGCGAGGTATATGGTGATATGGATTCGAGTTTATTGCACAAATCACATTTTGAATTACGGTAATATAATTCTTAAATGACAATCAACGATTTTACCGCCAGAGCCGATTTTTTACAAGCAACTCTAGTAAAGAAGGTCAAAGACATTAATCATTCAATTTTTAATACAATACATTTTATAATATTGTCTTTTTTACAAGCTTTTATTAACTTTCACCTTTCCGGGGTCTGTAATGAAATCTTGCAAGTTAAATTTGACCCACTTGCCGGTCTCCGATTGAGCTGAAATTTTGCATGCATTTATGCATATCGCGCGACAATGCAATATTATGTTGATATAAAAGCTTGTATTTAAAAAAGTTTTTTTAAATAATTTTCTAATAAAGAAGGTAAAAGACATTAATAATTCAATTTTTAAAATAATAAATTTGATAGTATTGTCTTTTTTACAAGCTTTTTTTTCTTTCACCTGTCCGGTGTCACCTGTCACCCAAATTTAGCTCCAATAAAAAAATCGAAATAAATATTTCATTATTAATATTTTAAAAGTAACACTGATTGCTCACCCCCTAGTGCACTTGTGCCTCGACTATACTGTGATTGATAACTTGTAAATACTGTTGCTAGACATATTTTTTTCAAAGCTATTTTTTTAAAATCTAATAGCTTTTTTGAATTGTAACTTCTTTTTTGGTTTTTATAAAAGTAAATATATACGCTTATTTAAGGGTTCACAGGGTTATTATTACACATACATAAACAAACAAAAATTATATAGATATCATTACATTATAAAGGAATAGAAGAACTAGAGTCACCGACATAGCCCAAAGAATTGCAAACCTTAAGTGGCAGTGGGCAGGACACATAGCTCGCAGGACTGACGGCCGTTGGGGCGGAAAGGTCCTTGAGTGGCGGCCGCGTACTGGGAGGCGCAGCGTTGGTAGGCCCCCCACAAGGTGGACCGACGATCTGGTGAAGGTCGCGGGAAGCCGCTAGATGCGGGAGGCGCAGGACCAATCGGTTTGGAAATCCCTGGGGGAGGCCTATGTCCAACAGTGGGCGTCTCTTGGCTGAAATGATGAATGATGATGATGATAAAGGAATATTATCTATTATAATAGGGTCTAAAATAAAGCATATAGAGAAGTCTTCACTTCTAATAGGAGTGCCGCGAACATGTTGTATTTCTATGCGACCGACACAGTGAGGCCGCCAGTGCTCATTTCTAGGCTTCGACTGTACTCGAGTATTGTAAAATAAGCGCCGCGTCAAGTCTTACCTTTAGATCACTCACATTGTAAAGCTTGACATGGCGCTCACTGTACTTTTTTTATTGGAACTAAGTTGACAAACAAGCAAACTGCCCACCTGATGGTAAGTGGTAACAGTCACCACAAAAACCACAGTGTACGTTGCCAACTTCTGACATCAGATGTAAAGTCACAGTACCCAGTAATTTCACGGCCATATCTTACCCTGCAAGCACACAGCAATGCAAGCACTGCTGCTTGCGGCAGAGAAAGGTAAGACGGAGGTACCCAAGCAGACGACCCGTACAGAGTCTCCTTCCGGTGCTGACCAACTATTGGTGCAGAATCACTATGTCAAGGTTTAAATTTGCACCACAGTAACCGCTTAGCATCAGTGAAAGTGCAACAACTGATATGCTTTTGTCATATTTGTGCTTTTGTATTTTGTTCAAAAATGTTAAATCAAATTTTCGTCAAGTTATCATTGGCATCGTGCTTAAAGGCTCACAGGAAAATCGCAGACGTAAGTTTGAATCCTTCCCGTTACATATTTTTGTTGATTGTATATTTGTAATTTGCTATGGAATACGTATTATTTTTTGTATAAAAATACATATATATTTAAATCACAAGTTAAAGAAAAGTTAAATGAAACTAATGGCCAATTGCACTAACTTTGTATTAGCTTAGGACGATCTTAAGTGGCATGCTGTCACATTCTTTTCATTAAAGACAAGAAGTAACAGCATTTTTCTTAGGATTGTCTTAGCTAAGACAAGGTTAGTGAAATTGGCCTTATAGAAATTAAAATGGGTAATAATTAGATACAATGTAAGTTTTTAATTACCAGATTATATAAAGAATTGTATTTATATTGCTTTTTAATTTATATCGTATAACCTATTACTACTTTTTGTACGATATTTATACATTTAGGTATATATACTATGTAAACAACGGCCTTTTGATGTGTTTGTATCTACCTACTCGTATATCAGAAATTCTTCCGTTTCACGTGTTCCTGTTCAAAGATCCCAAAACCGCGCTTCATCCTTTAATTCTTATGATCAAAGGGTGCTACGCTTAGTTTCCTCAACGAACTCGCCCCAACTACAGCTTATGCAAGCAAAGTAAATCAATATCCAAAGTCAATGAATCAGGAGTAATATATTCGGGTACATAATAAATGTGCGCTACCTGAAGGCAATATCTGAAAAATTTGCCTCCTCGATATTGCTTACAAGGGAGTTTCCTTTCTCCCCAAAATTTAATGCGTCGTTCGCATTTTTATAAAAAGAAGTAAGTGAAATAATTTGCGGTCGACGCTTTATTTCCTTTTATTTATTTTAATGGTAATAGGTCTCCTTTCCTTTGTTTTTTTTTCTTGGAGCTTTTGTCGAGGCGAACAAAAAGTCTCGCAAAAATATGTTCAATTTGTGTATCGCAATAAATGTCCGAATTAAAGGCGAGGTGTTAGGTAAGTGAAACAAATTGGTTTCTTTTGATTAGCTAAATGAGAATTAATAAGGCGGTAATTTCTCCCTAACAAAATATTTTTTTTCGCCCCATGTCTGTTTGTGAGATAATAAGTTTGATTTGTTGGCGTTAAGCGTTTTTGCGCGCCGCATTAAATTATTTTAACGAAAAAACAAAACCTTTTATCATAATTTTATGGGCGAAGTTTCAAAGCTGAGGACGGACGGTCCGTTTCCTCAAAGAGGGGCCGACTATTTAAATAGGAGCCTCTTTTAATTTGCAATACGCTAGAAAGGCCTGGAGCAACGTACGTCACCGAGTCTGTATGTGAATAACTTTAGGGTTTTCTGATATGTGCCTCAGCTGAATGGCAGTTTATATCATCGGTGGCTTACAGCGGCTTTAGGCGGGCGCGTCTCCATTCACGCGCGTTTCATTCGTTTCCACTAAAAATCTAAAATCAATAAAGGATCACGGCATAAATGCAAAGATTACTCTGTTCGATTTCTCGCAGCGTGAAAAATGTGAGCGGCAACACGGGCCGGCCGAAATAAAACCGCGTATCACTGTGAGACTGTAAGTAGCGCCATAAAAGGAGGATCCTTGCTTGAAATCGCTTCGGCAAACACCTACAGAGGAGTGGAGCGGTGTTAAATGAGAGGGATTGCGTGGCTCTCCCTCCGCTCTACTTAAGAGATATTTAGTAACAGATGTGCAAATGGATAGAATATTTATATTGCCATCTTATGACATCTTTATGACAGACAACGCTATTGATATCCAATTGGCATTAAATATTACAAAAAACATTTATAAACGCTTAGACACAGTATCGAGTGTTAATGTTGTAAAGTATTATGCTACTGCTGCATCTGCGTAACGCGTTTATAAATGCAATAAAAATATAATTAAGACATTACACATACTCTTATATGTAGCCAACTATTTAGTGCATTAATTGGTTACTTTATGGTCAAAGCTTACGTTAAAAACTCTGCAGATGTGGCCACTGTTATTTTTAGAACGTTGAATGATATATATTATGACGTTAACACTAGCATTAACGCAGATGGAGCCGTAGAATCATAATTAGCTTGCCTGTGTGTAGGTACTTAGTTATTCCGTGTAGAGATGGACTTAGAATAAACGTGTAGACCTCTTTCCTGTAGATGTCTTAAGAGCCGAATAACGCATTTTACCGTAATCTTATCTCTGCAAAGAGACACAAAACCCTACATCAAGGATGGTAAGCATGTAAAAATGAATTTCGTTTCCCATGAATAATTTTTTTTATATAATAATTCTTTCATTTTTTGATCTGATTTTTAAGATCTCGGTGATCACGGCACACGACAACGGAGTAAGAAGTGGGAGGGGATGCTAGTCCAACCGTATTTATTACTTTGACTAACTTTTAAATGAAAATGATGTTAATCATGGAATAGATTCATGCAATTGGGCAACAAAGAACTAACAAGCAATTCCAACTCTCATTTGACCGGTGTTTTTTATTAATAAACTACCTGTGCCCGCGGACTACGTTTCGCCATATATTTCTTTCCCGTTTTTGCAACATTTTTCATTGATACTCAACTCCTTTTAGTCGTAATCGTTATATAGCCTATAGCCTTCCTTGATAAATTAACTATCGAAAACAAAAAGATTTTTTCAATTTGAATCAGTAGTTCCTGAAACTAGCGCGTTCAACCAAACAAACAAACTCTCCAGCTTTATAATATTTGTATAGATCGTAAATACTTGTATGCTAATAGTCAATTAGCTTAATAGTTGAAAACAGGGACACCATGACACTGTTGCCTTGCTGTATAGATTTCTTCAAACCTCCAATGGCTCCGAAATGAGCCGTCTGCTAACTTAAGCTGTACAAGTTCCAAAATGGCAGCTAAAGCAGCATTAATAGGCTAGATGGGCCTAAATCTCCTCGGAACAGACTAACGTAATAACAATGCGGGTGCTCCGTCGGCGAATTATTCTGACTGATTGCACATAATGTATTGCATGCATCGAACGATGAGATAGTGTACTAAGTCAGCTTTGCAGCTTTACATGGTAATATTATATGTATACGCTCTTGATTTTCGCATGCTATAACACAGAGTGTAGGTACTCGTATATTTCTGTTAGTATTTGCCATAAAATTTTGGCATTTATCAGTATTAAAACATTGTTCTTAAGATTTTTATTACAATGAAGTTTTCCTTCAAGTAAAAAGGAGGAATAAAAATCTCGCAAGTAAATGTGCCCTTCCATTTAGTATGCAATGTGTTATTACTTCTTAGAATTTGGTTTTAATAAGCGACAGTATTGGTTGGTGTAATATACAGGTTGTGCTTTTTTCAAATGCAGAGTGTTCGATTCCTGTTTAGGATTTTTTTTCCAAACTCCGTTCCGAGATCTCTTCGAATATTTTTCACTATCTATAATAGTCGGATTTGTCAGATTTGGCCCTCCAGATACACTTGAAAAATTCATTGTATATTCCTAAATGTCAAAACAATAACGTTAATGTTAACAATAGGTACGCTGTAAGCACATTTATGAAACGTCAATAAAATCTACATCGCAAACTTCTAAACGACCGGTCCTTAGTGTCTTACCGCCGACTACTAGTAATTTACATGAGAACTTCACTAGAAAAGTGCTAAGTGTACTCGCAAAATTTGCAGTGCGGTAACGTTCATTACTAGTTCGATAATCGGTCTGAAGTAGCACGGATGCATAATCAAGTAGACGGGTCTGTGGAGAGCCGGATGGGGCGGGGAGGCCGGGGTGAGTTACTCGTAAAACTATTACGGCAACGTTCCACGGAGCTACGCCGGCTTCATTAATCGGCTATCGTATGTAGCTATCCGGCACCGTTATGATATGACGGGTATAGGCTAACGTGTAACGAGCTGGGGCTCTATTATCTAACTGGCGGACACGAACCGCCATCGAGGGCCACCGTCACCGCGGCCACGGTAATAGTATATACAGTAGAATGACTTCATAGAAACGATCGAAACACGCGCTATGCCTACGCGCCTCGATCTGGATCGCACTTGGATCGCATAGCTACAAGGGCTGTCACGATTGTAGTTCGCCGCACGGCATACGCACGAGTCAAACGGAGCGCACGGTCGGTAAGCGAGCAGCCCTATCGCGGGCCACGCACCAAGCGATGCCGAGCGGCCGTAGGTATAAAATTTCAAAGGCCCCAGTCGACCTACTGTATATACTATTACCGTGCCGCGGCTGTCAAAATATCTGCTGAGCTCCAACGTAAATAGGTCCAGCTTAGCGCGTCAAACGACGCTCGGCAGAAGGTGTTAGGTAACTCGGAAGATAACACGGCCGGCGCGTGAATATAATTTTAGGGTGAGATGTTAGTGCAAACCGATATTCGTAAACGTATGCTTGAACAATGTAAGATTATTATAAGAACACATATAACATTATTAGAACAGTGTAGTACATTATTGTCATTAGAATGGCGAGAAAATGTTTGTATGCTAAAAGTTCAAGAAAGCTTACATTCCGTAAATGCAGCCGTGAGCTCGAATGTTTTCGTGGACGACTAAGTATGTCACCATTTTACTGAGAAAATAATATTATTTTTGTTGAAATATTTAACTGTTAGTAGCATTTTCTTGCGATTAAAAGTAATGTTGCTTCGATTTCTATATTTTAATCAGTAATTAACAGTTGACAACAACCAGATTTAAAAAAAATGACTATTTTCTTCATAGTATACTTAGGTATATCTTATTGATATGTAATCAGTAATAAATAGAAAATAATTATTGAGTGTAATCGTTTTTAAATTTTGAAATAATAACTTTACAGTAAATTGTAAAATATTGTAAAAAGTTTAGCGAGATTTAACTTTAAAATATTTTTCAAAAGAATAGCATTCCAATATTTTATGGGCAGTTGATATAAGACTTAAGTGATTAGAGATGAGTTTAAGCTAGGATTGAGTATTCAACGGAGGTAGATCGGAGCGCCTTATGTTACCGATGTGGAGAGGCAGGGCACGGGGCTTCGACATGTTCGTCGGAGCCGAAAAGCCCCTTATTCCCAGCGGCTGGGAAGCCCGCGGACCACCGCCTTGGGGGTAAGACTTGTTCTGCCCCCAAGACACCCATTAATAGGAGGAGGAAGAGGACCGCGCCAAGGCGCCAGCCCGAATCTTCAAGAGGCGGAAATGGAGGTCACCGAGGACATTGCTGGGGCCCCCGTCATCTAGGAGAAGGTGACCGCGGGAGGGGAAGTCCCCCGCGTTATAAAATAGTCCCCAGTTGGAGACTCCAAGGCACCGATGAGCGGTACACACCATCAACGCCGCTGACAAAGCAGCAGAGCCATGCGCCTTCACAAGCGTATCGCGAGTCCGACATTAGATTATCCACGGACAGGGGGTTAGGTCGAATAAGGCCTCACTGTTGTCCCCTTCCTCCTGTCTCGTGACGGACGGAGAAGCTGCTGGGGGGTTTTTAGTGGGTAGGCCTGGGCCTAAACGGTTCGGGAAGTGCCACATACCCTCGAGGTTTGGCTCGACCACGAGGAATACGCAAAAGCATTTTCCCCTTCCAAAAAAAAGGATTGAGTATTCAAGAGCCATATTAAGTTAATGAGGCTTATTTGAAACGAATTGTTACTATATTAGTGGTTTAGTGGATATACTACTTGCAGTGGACCGGCTACTGCCTGAGCCGGAGTCTCACATATCCTGACGTTGACGATTTATCTATCTTCTTGTCTTGTTATATAATAAAAAAATTCGCGTCACAATCTTTATCCGGGATTGAACTCCAAAATTCACTGAATTGATTTTGATATTTGGCTTGCTCTATGTAATTTGGTCCAACGTAAAGATAGGATAGTTTTTATTTCAATTATTGACCTCAAGGTTGCTTATTGCGAATTAAATAGTTTGTAATTAATTGCAAGTTCCATAAATTTGTAATAGATGGCGCTGTCAGTTAAATATTAATACAACATTTGGTTATCTAAGTTGGGTAATAATCCAGTAGATGGCGTTGTTTCAATTTCTATATGCTACAGTCTATTTCTATATGCATTTCTATATACCACTAGGATTTTAGTATATAACATAACTACTATCAGCTAGTTCCTACGAGTATATGAAAATATCGAGTCGAGTATTAAAATCAAACTGCGTATTCAGATTTCCATAATTGATAATTCAATTATTAAAGTATCCATGTCCTGCGACCAACTATGAAACCACGTAAGTACTTAATCAGTTTTTGTTTATGCTCTCCGCATCTCGTTTCCCCACTCCGAGTTTCCTACGCGTTTTGTGTAAGCACGCAGACTGCAAACTAAAAAAAATCTCGTTAAAGTAATAGAAGTTTTCCAAGGGGTATAAATTCATGCAGCCAGCCCGGCGGTCACTGCGGAATACTTTACAGATTGATTAATGCAGATACGTACCTGTGATGTTAGACAGTCTAAAGCATTGCTATTTTTCTGTTTAGTTTAGATGTTCTCTTCTATCAATACTAGCCCAGTGTAATTATTTTATGCTTCTGAATACTAGATAATAGATAAGGTAGAATTCATCTAATAAATCATTGTGGACCCAATGTAGGTATTTTTCTTTTATTTTGTTATCAGCAGTCTTTCAGAAAGTTCGTGTAGGCTTTTCGATCGACTTTTGTATTCATCATCCTGCTCGGTCTCATTCACCGACCCCTCATAAGAGTGAGGTTTGTTTGTTTGGGTCAACATGTTTTCTTCTTATATCCACCTCTATCATACATCACCTTAATGAAGACAGATATCAGGCCTTACTGGACAAACACTCCTTAAGTTCCACTAACGATAGCTTAACATTGGATAGCCAAATAATTTATAATGTTGTACCTGATCATGCGTGTCCTGCTCTCAACATGGTATCTCAGCCACCAGCAGCTGACTATGCACAGTTATACAGACTTCAGTGGTCACAAGTGACAATATTGTTATGTTTAGTGATGACATTGGCATAGGTATGGGCCAACTTCTAACAAACATGGGACATTCAATAATGAACTATTGCATGCCTGGTGCTTCGTACTGCGACATACTAAAAAAAGTGATCGAATGTGAATTTAACCAGTCTACTACATTGTTGTTATTTATTGCAAATAGAGGTAATATGAACAAAAAAGTCCTAGCTCATTATTTAAATAAATTAAATAATTTAAATGTACAAAAAATGATTTTGTTCACATTACCTTATTACAACAACTTGTCACAAGAGGAAAATAGTGTAAGATATAAATTGAATTTAAAGTTAAGTACCTTATGTCATAGTAATAAATTTCATTTAATTGACATCAATAATTATGTCAATAGATTGTATTTGACTAAAGATAATAGATATTGTCTATCAAATTATTATAAGAGACGAATAGCAAAATCGCTATCATATTATTTTTATATCTCAGCCAAGAACTTGGCTACAAAAATTGCTCCTATTGAGCAACGTAGAAGTAGGATGACTGTCAGTAATATTACTGATGTATTAGTTAGTATCGGTAAGAGCGTCGGTGGCGCTGTGGTTTCGGCACTTGCCTTCCAATCGGGGGGTCGGGGTTCGAGACCCGCCATGTACCAATGTGTTTTTCGTTTCGAATTTCATATGTACATTTGTCTGACGCTCCTACGGTGAAGGAAAACATCGTGAGGCAACCTGCATACATCTGCGAAGAAATTCAATGATGTATGTGAAGTCGACCAATCCGCACTGGGCCAGCGTGGTTGACTAAGGCCTAATCACCCTAACATAGGGTAGGCTCGAACCCCTCGGTGGGGACGTATATGAGCTGTGATGATGATGATTAGTTAGTAAGTCTTTAAATTAGGTATTGAGACAATAGAGAAATCCTCTTGCATAATTTTAAATAAAGAACAAAATGAAAATTGTTTATTAGATAATGTACTGGAAGACCCATTTGAATATAATAAACATGTAAATTTTATCAACCTGGTGCACCAGAACATGCAAAGAATGATGGGCAAAGATCTGGAAGTTGAGTTATTCATGAACAGTAGTAAAGTAGACATTTTTTGTATAACCGAACATTGGCTTAAAAGCTACTAAAAGGTAGCTTTTAAGCCAATGTTCGGTTATACAATCGGTGTTCATGAATAACTCAACTTCCAGATCTTTGCCCATCATTCTTTGCATGTTCTGGTGCACCAGGTTGATAAAATTTACATGTTTATTATATTCAAATGGGTCTTCCAGTACATTATCTAATAAACAATGTTCATGTTTAATTTTAGCAACCACCAGGTTGGTAGTTCGTTCAGTCGAGAAAATGCAATTCGCGGTGGCTCATTAATCATATTAAATAAAAAGCTTAAATATAAAGATCGTAAAGATATTGTGAACCTCTCAGTTGAACGAACAATAGAAATTGCCTGTGTAGAGTTGGACCAGATTATTGTAGTGAGCGTATACAGGCCTCCTTCGGGATTGTATGACCACTTTGAAAATATAATGTATGAAGTTTTAAATAAAGTCTGTAAGCAAGGCAAACAAATATTAGTCTGTGGAGATTTTAATATTAACTTATTAGAAAACTATAGTTTATGTATGAGAATTAAAAATTTGTTTCAGTCATATAATCTTAAAAACTTATTTCTGGAGCCAACATGAATTACTGAGTTTTCTGCCACATGCATTGATAATATTTATACTGACATAGAACCATTAGCACACAATGTTTTTAATAACTTAGAATCTGACCACTCTGGTCAATTTGTTACTATACCTTACAAATGTAAGCTTATGGCGAAAAAGAATATCACTGTTGTACCAAAGACTGCTGGCCGCTTGGAGCGTTTCAATAATAATCTTGGTATTAATTTAAAGTATATTGATTATGACGAAGACCCAAATAAATTGTATGAAAACTTTTTTAACACATTTTGTTGTGAATTTAAAAATATATTTGTTCCAAAAACCATCTCAGTCAATGGTAGATTAGCTTTTAGTGAATGGGCCACACCAGGTATTCACAAAAGCAGAATAAAACTTTATGAACTTTACAATGAGCGTTCATTAAATACTAGTGATCAATTTAAATTGTATGTAAAAACTTATTCCAAAGTATTTAAAAAAGTTTGTAAATTTGCAAAGTCCAATTATTTAAGCTCTAAAATAAAAATAGTAGTGACAAAATTATAACGACATGGAACATTATTAATAATGAAACCGGAAGAGTAAAAACTAATAACAACAATTTTTGTTTAAATATTGAAAATAAGAAAGTTACAGTAGATATTGAGGTAGCTACAGAATTTGAAAAATTCTATAATGACATTCCAGTTTCAATCACAAAATCTTTGGATTCCTCCCCCACTGTAGCCGAATCTATCCTAAAAGATCATGTTAAAACTTGTGATGATAAATTTTAATTTGCCCATATTTGTGCAAATGATTTAATAAAGTCATTTAAAACGCTGAATAACAAGAAAACCGTGGATCTGTGGGGCAACTCTGTAGATGTTTCCCAATCTATAATAGAAACAATAGCGCCAATACTTGCTAGTATTTTTAATGATTGCATTGACTGTGGTGTGTTTCCTGATCTAATGAAACTGAGTAAAATTATTCCATTACACAAATCTGGTAGCACATCAGACCCCAATAATTTTAGACCTATCTCTGTGCTACCTACTTTTAGCAAAATCTGTTTTGCTAAAAGTAGGTAGCACGTAAAGTAGGTAGTAGTATTATCTGAAAAAATAATGTTGGAACAAATGCAAAGCTTTTTTAACAGAAATAATCTTCAACACTGTAAACAGTTTGGTTTTAGAAAGGGTCGCTCAACAACTGATGCTGGTGTTGAGTTAATACAAAATATATATGAGGCCTGGGAGGACTCACATGATGCGCTGGGCGTTTTTTGTGACTTGTCTAAGGCGTTTGATTGCGTTCATCATGACACCCTGATCAGGAAATTACACTACTATGGATTTCGCGACACTGTTCTGGATTTACTCGTCTCCTATTTGACTGAGAGGATTCAGAAAGTAGACGTCAACGGGGAGAGGTCCCAGGGCGCCTCGGTTAAAATGGGAGTTCCGCAGGGTTCAATTCTTGGTCCTTTTCTATTTTTAATATATATAAATGACTTGTCTGCTTTTGTACAAGACAGGCATGAGATTGTATTATTTGCAGATGATACTTCACTTATGTTTAAAATTAAAAGACGATTGCAAATTTATGACGATGTAAATAGCTCTATCTCAAGAATAGTTTACTGATTTAATGCGAATAACTTGTGCCTCAATGAAGGGAAAACTAAATGTATAAAATTTGTTTTACCCAATGTTAAAGAGGTTCACACCACTGTTAACATAAAGCATAAAAATGTGGACCTTGTGGATACCGTAGTATTTCTTGGTATTACTTTAGATTCAAAGCTTCAGTGGGGCCCACATATTGATAAATTGTCGAAGAGATTTAGTTCTGCAGCCTACGCTGTATGGAAAATACGTCAGCTGACTGATGTTGATACAGCAAGACTTGTATACTTTGCCTATTTTCATAGTGTGATGTCGTATGGCATTTTGCTGTGGGGAAATGCTGCCGACATTCAGACTGTTTTTGTGCTGCAAAAAAGGGCTATTCGTGCTATTTATAACCTTAAAATAAGAGACTCTTTGAGAGAAAAATTTAAAGAAATTGGTATTATGACCATGGCGTCGCAATATATTTACGAGAATATAGTATATGTTCATAAAAATATACATTCGTTTTGTAAAAACAGTGATATTCATTCAGTAAATACTAGGCAAAAGAATATGTTAGCGTTAGGCTTAAAAAAATTAATAATTCTTTAAAATCCCAAATAATATTAAAGCACTTAACTTGAATAAAAAAGTCACTATCAAGGGCGCACTTATGAAAAAAGCATATTATAAAGTGTCTGATTATATGACAGATAAAACTGCTTGGGATTGACAAAAAATGTGATAATTGACGTTCAAAGGGTGTTAACACTTTGTGATGGTGGGATAAATTTCATTCGAGTAACTGTTCCACTCACACCGACAGGCATTTCTATATTATTAAAAAAAATGTTTGTGAAATATAATATTGTAATGTTGGCATTTTAAAAGAGGAGACAAAAAAATACAAGACCTTCCGAGTTTCTTGCCTGTTCTTCTCGAGAAGGCTCTCCCAATTTCCGAACAGGTGTAGAGTCAATTTTTTTTTCATTTGCCTTGTATTTGCACACATCTAAATAATGGTTGGGGTGTGTGTACATACAAGGATTAAATAATTTAGTTAGTTAGATTCTTGGTTGAAGATTTTTATGTTTTTATTTTGACGTCAATAAGTGCCTGTAAAGGTCTATATTGAATAAAGATTTTTGAGTTTGAGTTTAGTACTTCTTAAGTCTTTTTGAACGAATTTTGTATGATTGGTTTTAAATATGCCACTGTGTGAGGCATTCTCCAATCAGGTAAAAAATTATAAAGGGGTATGTACATTAGCTAGTAGAATAGCAAATTCTTACCCAGTAAAGTAACTTTGAACTTAGGTAAAAAATGTTGAATGACAACCCTGTTAACGGAGACGCTGAAAGGCACCAGTGAGAGGTTAGAGTAGAATTTTCTCGTACGTTGAATGTAGGTGTGTCGAACCTTAATAGTTAAAAAAATCGAATAAGATTCTGTGATGAATAAAATACATTGGCATCTACTAATACATTATTTACAGAAACTTATTTTGATTGAACATATATAGGTACCCTTCAATTTCATCGTGTCCAAGCTTGCTTTGAAAAAAGTCCAATACGATGAAAATTTTCTCCACGAATGGGTAAAGGAAAATTTTAGAACTATTATCCATCATTCTTTCTAATATATCGCATTACCGTACTAGCCTCTCTTAATACTATGAAATCATCTAGAGTCGTCCATTGATCGTGATGATAATGATCTCATGTATACCATTGAAGATATTTGAATCATTGCTTGGGCCTGCAAGTAAAGTTAAACGAAAACTTGGAAAACTATTAGACAGCTCGATTTACTCCACTTCCAAACGATATGCCTGTACAGCATTGCCATTCTACCGATAGACAAATAATCTTCGTGAGTGGCGACGAAGTGATCGCTGCGAGCGGCGAACTAACAATTCTGTTTTCGCTACCCATACAAACGCTTGAAATAGGCTGGGGTTGCACTTACGTTTCTTTTGCCTGGTAAGGAATTAAAAAAAAACATAAGCCTGTTTTCCCAGAAGGGTTTTCAGAGAGACTTACATATAAACACTAACATTTCGTAAATAATTTAATATCTACTAGCTTGCTAATGGATTTCTTAATGTGTTGGTAAGCGCAAAATTGGCTTTCTGACTCTTTTAATTGGCGCAGACATGTGTCAGAAGTTAGCAAAAAGTTTTTGGTGTATACAGTTGAAGCGTCTGGAAAAACTACTTCCGAGCAAGACAAAAATCTTCAACGCCATCTTTACTTCTACCAATTTTGGATTATTACGGTACCTGCTATCCTGACTTATCAGTTTCTCTCTTGAAAAAACTGGAGTGCTTACAGAACTTGCGCATACGGTTCATTTCGAGTTACGTAAATGAGTCAACACATCTCATATCATCACTCCAAGCTTCAATGGCTACTCATTATCGGCCGGAGAGAATGTCATATCCTCTCCCTTCTTAACTTTATCCTCACTTATCTCCACGCGTCCTGTTACCTCAAATTTCTGTTTGCTCTCCATTCGTCAACCATCAATCGAATTTTATGTTTCGCTTATGACTTATGACCTTATTTCCGGAACAATAGAGTAATATTGTAATATATGTACTTAAATTCTTAATGTCAGAGTTGTCTGTCAATTTGGCATTATAAATAAATATGCATTATGAAAGAACATGTATTTTGATCATAAAGGATATAAAAACTTGTCACTCGTCCTCCCTACCCATTCCTCGGTTTTTTTGTATGACAAGTCTTTAACTATCAAGGCCATCAGACTATGGAATTCGTTACCAGAAACCATAAAGCGTGCGCCATCTCTCGATGCAATTAAGCGTGCTACTTAAAAGCATTTCCTGCAGCTGAACATGTCTCGAGTCCTAAAGTAGTATAATTATGTGTATTATGCAGTATATGGAACACAGTTATTTATCATTTTTTCTGTACCTAGGTTGCCTGGTAAAGAGTGTCGCCTAGGCAATTACCTTTTGTTATTTTTTTCCATTTGTATAAAATTATGAGTGAGCGTCTTTTGTTAGCGATAAAGTATTTATTCATTCACTTAAAACTCGGGAACGGGCGGATGGATTCGGTTAATTATTTGTTTAAGTATTTGTTGAATAACAGAGAAGGTTCTTATGAAGAGAAAAATTGGAAGAAATGCCGGGAAATAATAAAAAGCAAATTATATCCAAACTGTTCCAGCTGTGCCACTCCATCAAACATCTCTGTCAATCAAAAACAAGCGCTCTTGACAGAATGATACCTGTCAGGTCAGCTACTTATTAAATCTATATCTTCTAATATATAAAAATCTTCTGTCACAGTGTTTGTTATCGAACTCCTCCTAAACGTGTTGACCGATTTTTATGATTTTTTTTGTGTATATTTGGTAGGTCTGAGAATAGGTCGTAGGTTATTTTTATACCCCTAGGTGATAAAGGTGGCCCTCTCCAGAAGTTTTTGAGTGCTGAGCTTTATGAAAGCGAAACGTAGTTAACGGGCACAGCAGCTACTGTAATTTACATATAAAAATCTCGTGTCACAGTGTTTGTTATCGAGCTCTTCCGAAACGGTTTCATCGATTTTTATATTTTTTTTGTGTATATTTGGTAGGTATGTCTGAGAATAGAGCGTATGCTATTTTTATACCCCTTGATAATAAGGGTAGCCCTCTCCAGAAATGTTAGAGTGTTAAGCTTTATCATAGTCAAACGTAGTTCATAGGCACAGGTATATCAAAATCTCTCGTTACGGTGTTTGTCCGGGACACACTCCGAAAATAACTAACCGATTTTGCTGAAATTTAGCTAGCTGTATGTAATTTGCTCCAACTTAAAAGATAGGATAGTTTTTATCTCGATTATCCTGATAATGTATAATTGCGAATTGAATGATTTGTAATTATTTGTAAGTGCCACAGGTTTCCAACCGATGGCGCTGTGACTTCAACATTTATGACTATCTTTTGTCTGAAATATTATTAAAAGCCATAATATTGTAATATATTAAATAAGTACTTCGTAATGTACATGTTAGGCTTAAAGTGAATAAATTATTATTATTATTATTTGGTTATCTAGGTTGAGTAACCATCCAATAGATGGCGTTGCGTATCAGTTTGTTTATACTAGCTTTCCGCTCGCGGCTGCGCCCGCGTTATTATAGATTTCCCGTGGGAATTTATATTTTCCCGTAGTAAAAATAAATTTGTAGCCTATTTAAGCCCGGATAATAAATTTCGAAGAAATTGGAGCAGATTTTAAATATTATTTAGATGACGTTGTGTGTCAGTTTCTTTATGTTAGTACTAGCTTTCCGCTCGCGGCTTCGCCCGGGTTGTTATAGTTTTCCCGCGGGAATTTATATTTTCCCGTAGTAAAAATAAATTTGTAGCCTATTTAAGCCCGGATAATAAATTTCAAAGAAATTGGAGCAGATTTTAAATATTTGCCATATAATTTTTCAATCCCTATTTTGCATCTTAAGGGGGTGAATTCTAATATACCATGAAACACGTGTTCAATGAAATATTGTTGAATCTCAAGTTTTATCAAAATCGTTGCTGATTTAAAGATTTTTCTATACAAACTTGCAACCCCAATTTCATCCCTTTAGGGTTAAAATTCTTTAAAATCCCTTCTTAATGTGCGTCCCCATTTTGAATTGAAACAACTGTCCAAATTTCACGTTTCTACCATAAGCGGTTACGATTGTGCGTACGTCTATAGATGGGTGGGAACATCTCCTTTTTTATATATTATTTAGATAGATAACATTGTTCCGATATTATAACTACCATTTGCGCATATTACAACTGCTGACCCACAGTAATGCGTTGCCGGGTCAGCTACTAGTTATTAAAATTAGAAGTTCGTTTTTGTGAACAGCGGTTACCGAGATTTAAATACTCGTATGATTCATTCCATCATTAATTTCTATATGAATTGAATATTTAAATTAAAATCAGAATCATTAATTGAACTCTTGTCGAACTAGGAATAACTCTCTTGAAATATTATTGAAACCACGCAGGAATACGTAAAAATATGACACAATATTTACTGTATGAAATAAACACCCACGAGAAAAGTAACAAGTCAGTCGTTTTTTTATTATAGAATGTAAATTCGAAGCACTACTGAGTCGAACCAAATCGAACAACAGTGTAGACGCAGCTTTACTGTTGCGTCGTTCGAATTGGGTAGATCTAACGAGACCACCGGTACAGTGGCATTCGTAGCAGTGGCCCGCTCACTTCTATTGTCTATTTGGTCAAATTTAGCAACGAGCCTCGTTACAGATTTACTCGTGTAACGACGTCGTTGGAAATCTATACCTAGCTACGTTTGCATGCTTTAACTCAGAATTCGTTTTTAAAATATTTGTATTTTTTTAATTATACGCCTTCTTTGCGAACATTCAGTTTAGTTTTTTTGTTAAGAGGGACAAAAAGTAAGTTTTAATTTTCTCGCGTAAGAAAAATATTTTTAGGCTATATGAACCAAAAATGCGATACTATTGAAATGTGTCAAATAATTTAAAGATCATGTAGGTAATTTTATTTTGCTTTCTCAATCAAGAATATAAAGTATGGAATAGGGAGGCACCAAATAATGAATATACAGAACTGCTTATATTACTTACTACATTATTTTATATCAAAGAAAATGTCAATTAATATCTTCGAGTCGCTGATTACTAAAAAGAATAATTTTATCCACATATTGATAATCGTGCTGATAATACATAGCTACGTCAGTGGTTCACAAACCTACGGCAGGAGGCCTTGTACTGGAAAGAACCAGCAAGAAAACCAGCAAAGGCAATTTTTTTCTCCCTGTAATGTTACAGAGTCATCAATTGGAAGCCGACCTGAAAGCAAAATTCTGAGCTCAATTTCCATTACAAGAAACTGACACACAATGTGTCAATTCACATTATACATTTACGCAATATAAGACTTTCTTAACATATCAATCAAATGAAAATATCAGGTATAAAGCAGCAGCTGACCTCATGTCCAAACAGTTTTATCATCCAAATAATAATCATCATAACAGCTCATATATATCATGGGACGTATATGAGCTGTGATGATGATGTCCCCACCGAGGGGCTCGAGCCTACCCTGAGTTAAGGTGTTTAAGGCCCAGTGTGGATTGGTCCAAATAGTTATCATCATCCAAATCAAATAATATTTATTAATACGAATCTCTATAAACGAATCTCTGAGAGAAGTGCGTGAAATTGCTCTCACTGCACGTTTCTTTACGCAGTAGGTAAATGGTTAAATATTAGAATTGGGAGTTCAAACCCAAGCTTACATCTTTGATTGCAGCCTTTTTGACTTGTAAAATACACTACACCAGAAAAAATATAAATGATCGCCAACACAAAATGAAAAATAGAAAACAAATTAATAGTAATTAAAAAAAAACAATGTGATGCCCTAAAAAGTGGAAAGTAAACTTTAAATAATAACATAGATTTTTTATGAAACTATAAAAGTTCGTCGTGCTTGTTTTGTTTTATATCCACGAGTAATGGATAGTGGTACTGTAATGGTCTTCTGTAGGACGTCTAATAATGACGTATAAACTGTTGTCCCCGAATCGACGTATTATTGACGTTATTTAGGCGTTTAAATCTGACGTACAGTTATAGACCCTAAATTGACTTAGAAAACGACGTCTTTTATTGGTCGTTGAAGTCAATCTGCTACTTGGGTGCCCAAGGAGGCGACCCTGGTACCTACAGAGTCTCCCTCTGGTAAACTGTTAACGGAACCCTCATTCATAAAGGGATACCTACTCAGAATTATTGAGTGCTCGTAACGTACGCCGGGATTCCATTCCCTATTGATATTTTGTACATGCCGATACAGGCGTGCCAAGGATTAAGTATTGCAAAACCCGACACGAACAAATAGACACCATTACATATCAACCGCTGATTGATTTTGTTGTCAAGGCGACGTCTTGCTACATCGCTGTCCGTGATTTTGCCACGACCGTGCCAACTGCAAAATACTCTGTGCGAATCCGGTTCGGTGACAATAAATTTCATATCTCTTAGGCTATAAAATAAAATGCAACCTGGCTGAAATATAGTACTGCAATATTATCTAATTCGAAGCTATCGCGAATTTTATGAAGGCTCTAAAACAAAATCCAATAAATTATGCAAGAGCTTCTGAATGGGAAATGCTAAATTTTTGCTATCAATCTAGATTTGTTGCTTAGTGTACTTTTTTGCTGCTTTTGTCACCTATCCAAAACGAGGTAAATAATTTCAAGTTCATAATCATCATCACTATACCTCATAAATGTCCCCACCGAGGGGCTCGAGCCTACCCTAAGTTAGGGTGTTTAGGCCTTAGTCAACCACGCTGACACGGTGCGGATTGGTCGACTTCACATACACCTTTAAATTTCTCCGCAGATGTATGCAGGTTTCTTCACGATGTTTCCTTCACTGTAGGAGTGCGGACAAATGTACATATTATATTCTAAAAGCGGAAAATACATTGGTAAATTGCAGAATCGAATCCCGGACCTCCCGGTTAGAACGATAGTGCCGAGTCCACAGCGCCAAGTTGGTATGTACCAAACAATATTTATATATGTTTTATATTTGTAGCTTCACAATAAATTGAAATTGTTCGAAAACGGAAAAGTAGCGACATAACGAACCAACGAATGAAAAATATAATTACTGAAATTATTATTATATTATCAGAAATATTCTCTTTTTACGTTTTATGCATTTGTTATGCAGTTGCATGCAAAATAACCCAATGCCAATTACTTTTACACTATATTCTCCTTTTGTACTCTTCTAACAAACATCATTTGGCGATAAAGGTAAAAAACATCTCAAACCATATAACAACAATGGATAATTTTTTTATTTTTTTTTATAGTGGGTCTAGCAAATTACTTCATTCCACTTGATGGTAAGTGGAAGTGGGGTCCAAATGACAAGATAGCTAATGCAGCAGTGAGAATACACGCTGCACTAGCCACCCTCGCCGACCTGCAAGGTGCTTCTTCACGCCTCTTTTAAAGGACCCGGGATTGTAAGAGGGTGGGAACTCGTGTCATCATTATCATCACACACAGCTAATATACGTCCCCACCGAGGGGTTCGAGCCTACCCTATGTTAGGGTGATTAGGCCTTAGTCAACCACGCTGGCTCAGTGCGGATTGGTCGACTTCACATACAACATTGAATTTCTTCGCAGATGTATGCAGGTTGCCTCACGATGTTTTCCTTCACCGTAGGAGCGTCAGACAAATGTACATATGAAATTGGAAACGAAAAACACATTGGTACATGGCGGGTCTCGAACCCCGACCTCCCGATTGGAAGGCAAGTGCCGAGTCCACAGCGCCACCGACGCACCGGAACTCATGTGCTGGCAGTAAATTCCATTTTATGATTGTGCGACAAAGAAATGAGTTACCAACTTTCTTTGTACGCGTTGGAATGGTAGTCACAGTAAGACAGTGACAGCGCAGACCAGCACGCGCAATTATATATAGTACAACAAAATATATTTTTAAGCTCAAGAATTTTATTTGAAACATTGCAATTGCGTAGATACTTATATATGGTTTATATAAGTTTCTGGTTGAATTAAAATTATGTAACGTAATATTTGTTCGGGTTCGATGATTGTTTTGTTAGGTTAGGTAAGCTAGGCGAGCAGTTGGTGTAAAATTGTAGTTATGGAAACAGGCAAACAGTTGGTCTTATAGGTAAAATTAATTGGCTAATCTATCTATTTGATTTGCACAAGAATTATTTTTCTTATTAGGATTTTTAGGAAAACCTAATGTTTTTATTTGTTAATATTCACATACACCTATTGGATCAAAATAATCTCTCTATAACTATAATTCTTTTCTGAAATATTTCTCCATGCGCCTATTCTTGGTGCGACTTGCAGAAAAATACGTGAATAATACGTATTTTTGTATAGAACTAAGCGTACGTGTACTGTGAGCGTGTTTACAAAGGATGGATAGTATAGGATAGATGTAGAGGGAAGGGTCACTGCCGGAAGCAGAGTTAATGGTGTGCTAGATTCATTCCTTAAATGAAACCGTTGAACACTACTCCCGTGAATGGAGTTTGGGTAATGTTAAAACGAAACGATAAGGGACGCTAAAACTAATAATTTGAAAGAGGGAGCAAGAAAAATTTTATCTTTTAAAAATTTTAATGTGAAAATGTAAACTATTTTTCTGAGGCCGGTTTAAGCCTTAATATTTGGAATGAACGTTGTCACTTGTTATCATTGACCTTTTGTTTGTATAGGTCAATGCTTGTTATTCCAAAATGTTTAATTTCATATTCACTGTGTCAATATACAGAACTTACTTACATGTGTACATATTTCTTTTTAAGTAAGGTTGGCACCGACCTCAAACAAAGTGTTGGCATATTTACTTTAGATTTTTAAAAGATACAATTTCTATTTGTCCTTTTCAGTTATGAAGTCGATTTTAATTTTTTTAAATTTCTTTTTTATTTCGTTATTTTTTTAATATCACTGAACTCTCTAACTCAAAAAGTACGGAACTGATTTTGTTTGAATTTGAGTCCAACTAAAAAAAGATTTTTTTTTGCATTCCCATTTATAGTTTTTGAGATATGCGCGGACAAACATATCAAAATACAAACAAATAAGTACATATGAAATTTGGTACATATGTGTAGAAGCTGGTGTACAGACTAACATATACAAAAACTGTGCAATTCTGACAGTATACATTCATGCGAATCGAATTTGACAACCTCATTTTTTGAAGTCGTTTAAAAATGTTTCAGAAACGAAAACATCTTTTTAATGTAAGTTTTATTGAGTCTTCACTAAGTTAGTCATTGCGATGTCAATACAAAAGTCTTTGTGTCTATTATCATTTATAGGACAGTAATGGATACAAGTCGATTTGCAAAATTGAAATTGTGTGTGATAAATTTGAAGTTGAGCAACAAATGGGACGTCGTAATTTGAATGTTGACGACACGTTTAGCGCAGAGGTCGAGTGATCACCTACTGCGCAACGGGTCGCGGGTTCGATTCCCGTACGGGACAAATGTTTTGTATGGCCTACAGAATTTTTTCCGGTCTGGGCGTATGTGCATGTGATATTCTATGTTTGTAACTGCACCCACGATACAGGAGAAAATCCTTGTGTGGGGCGACGTTTTTAAAAAAAAAATCGTCTTGCGTCAACCGCTAGATTTTATCATATACCAGCTGCTGCTCGCGACTTCGTCTGCGTTGCCAGGGAACTCATTAAATTTGGAATAAAAAATAGCCTATGTTCTTACCAAGAGTTTAAGCTACCACTATACCAAATATCATTAAAATAAGTTTAGTGGTTTAGGCGTGAAAGCGTTACAAACAAACTCACTTTGGCATTTATAATATTAGTTAGGATTTCCGTTCGAAATCCGTATGAACATAATTTCATTGGTTTTCGAAAGCTTAGTATTCGTTCATTTCAATTCTTTTCAAAATATATAATAATATTGTGTTTAGATCGTGTTATTCAAATAAATAGCCATAAGTAGTGCCTCATTATAAGTAATACCTAGCCAGACATTTCAAAATTCAATTTAAATGTTGCAAACGTCTTTATAGATATTTTAGAAGTTGGCACAGAATGAAAAAACCTTGTACATTCGAGTACAAGAAAAAAGATTATGTCAAAATTACAAAAAATTATATACTCTACCAACTCTACCTTAATGCTAAGTTAATAAAGTCTGTCAATCAATGTATTATTTTTAAAACTGACAGTATTGACCTTTTTTATATTTAAAATTCTAGAATATTTTTAATTTTCTTACCAAGCGCCCATCATTTTTTAATGATTTCAAACAAGTTTTGGTAATTGCATAACAGTTAACGAAAATCAAATTTTATTCAAATCTGCCTATTAATACTTACGAATCAAAGCGAAACCGCGTTGTACGTGCGTACCCCTGCAATAGACGAGGGATTGGGTGAAAATATTGACACAGGGGACCCGGAAAGCATGCGTAGGGCCACCCCTCGCGAGACAGCCAGACGACCCCGTAAAGGTCACGGGGGGCGCTGGATGCAGACTGCACGAGAGCGTCGCGTCTGGAGGTCAGACAGATCAGTGTTTCTCCTCACGAAGTATACCAGTATTTATCATTAACAAGTGCGCTGGCGTGTGCGTTAATCGATAACTTTATAAGGTCACGGATACTAACAGTAAAATTAAAAAAAAAAACTTTTTTAAATACAAACTTTTATATCATCATAATATTGCATTTTCACGCGATATACATATGTATGCAAAATTTCAGCTCAATCGGAGACCGGAAAGTGGGTCAAATTTAACTTGCAAGATTTCATTACAGACACCGCGACAGGTGAAAGTAAATAAAAGCTTATAAAAATATGAATATCTAGTGACTTCGAACGCGTTAGTGACAATACAGCCTCTAATAGGATTCTAAAGTCTACATCATGTCAAACTGTACGCTTGCATTACAAAAACACCATTATTTCAAGCGGAATAAGGTCGGTAAAGTGTGACCTAGGGCCTTACCATGATCGCTTATAGCAAGGTCAAAAAATATTGAAACATTTTTCATATATTATGACCTAATGTAATATGTTTTACACGTGTTTAGTAAATAAAAATATCTTTATCTTTTATCTTTATCATGCAGCTATACCGAGTAATTTTTAAGATGGAGCCAAATTTTGTGTGGTTGTCGAGACAAGCAAAATGAAGATCTTTTATTACGGGACCAATCTCGAAAGCGCAAAAAAAACAGCTGTTCCATAAAAATGTTCAACATCCATTGAACATAAATGTATGGAACGGCTGATTTTTTTCGCGATTTCAAGTTTGGTCGCATAATAAAAGTTGTTCGTATTGCTTGTCTGAATAAACACACAAAATTTGGCTCCTACTTGAAAAATAGCCCGGTATGACAAAGTAACAGCAACACAACATAGGTTATCTATGTATTTTGTGTTGTTGAAGAAGTGTTAAGGGCTTCTACAATGTATCTTCATTTTATTTTAAGGTAAACCTTACATAGAATGCAGTTAATAAAGAAAAGAGTAAACTGACGCTTATTAAATTTGTTAATTATATCATACAAAACGCATGGACACTATTGGTGTTGCATTGCATGTAACAAATTTGTCCGAAAGTAACACACATTATTTTTCGGTAACAACATCAGTTATACGTTCCTTCCTCTCCCATTCTGCGTTATCCAGTGCACGTCTCATAAGATAGCAATCAGCGCACATATTGCCGAGTACACGAGACGCGCCGCCCGCTATCGCGAGGCAAACGCTCCTATCACTCCGAGATAGGACTCTTCGGCTGTGGCTGATCGTCGTAAATTTATCACGTCGTCGCCAAGCCGGTACGTAGCCGCTCACCTTACGAAGGACATTAAAGGCCTCTGCATACGTAACGTGTTTTTACTCGGACGGAACGGGACGGGAAATTTTTGAAATATCGTTTTATAGAAAATGTATCCGATAGTGTATACGTCACGAGCACACGGACGGGACGGGAACGTGGCGCCCACGTGACGGGAAACTTATCGTCGGCGACGATGTTTAGCACGTCCCGCCCCGCACGTGCCCCGTCCCGTCCGTGGTTTCGCTGCGTATGCACACTCACTCCGCTCGCTTCAGATACCTATATAGTGTTGCCACAAGAATTGAAAATGGACGACGAAAAACTAATCGAGTGTGTACGTTCATATCCAGCTTTGTATAATTTTGCAGACGCAAAGTATTTAGACACGAAGCATAAACATTTTCTGTGGCGTAAAATTGAAGTCGAATTATCACTCACTGAAAACGATAACTTTCATAACTTTGATAACTTTACTGCATTCATAACTTTATTTATAATATTTTCGCAACACCTACTTAAGATTAATAAATTCTAGGTCATGTAAACTTAATATGAAGTAACTCATTTCAAGCCTCTAAAAAACAGGAATACTGAATTTTATTATTTCCCTAGTAATTAATTTAATTTCTATTCGGAACACAAACAATACTTAAATTTTGATAGAAACCCATCTTATATTGTTAAGCGAAAAAAATAATGATTCTGATAAGATGCACAGAAAATCTCCTTTTCCTCTTGGCAGCCATAGCTTTTTCGTCATCTAAAGCAATAGCAATTATAGCCAATTCTTCAAATGAAAAGTCCATCTTTCTTATCCACAACACTAGCACGTTAGTTACGAGTCCCTGTCACGTTGCGTATGCATTAAACTCCACATCAGGGTTTTCTAAACCACGTCCCGTCTCCGTTCCGTCCTCGCTCCGTCCACGTTCTAAACACGTTACGTATGCAGAGGCCTTAAGTCTCTCCTCGTTGCTCACATTTCAGAAACCACGAGTGCATCGTGGCAACCACGCAACTTCAAACATTCAAGATGTGTGCATCTTCATTTCTTATTTGTGCGATACCGGTTTTCCACGGTTACCAAAAAGAAGAATTTGCTATGGATAACTACTAAACAGTTATATTTCATATTTTGTGACAGGACTCACTATCTATATCTATACATCTATACAAATAAATAAAATTGAAGTGTCTGTTTGTAATGTCAAATTGACAAGTTTTTACTAAATGGGTATGAATGTATATCGGGTACCAATAACAAAAACACAATTTAATCATTTTTTGTCTGTCTGTCTGTTTGTTCGATTCGATCCGATTTTGACGGGACTTTCACTAATGGACAGCTAATTATATAAGGTATAACATAGGCTACTTTTTATCAACTTCAACAAAAGTTACTATTCCACGCGGACGAAGTTGTGGGCACAGCTAGTATAATATAAAATAAACAATTTTTGTCTTTGGAGATAAATTTTAATCTTATGATCAAGTAATAACTATTCCTGAAATATTTTACCATCGAAATCTTAACGTAACAAATCGTACACCAATGTAAACAAGTCACAAATCAATCGAGTAATCATAAAACATACTTGTTTAAAGGCAATCTTGTATAAAAGATCTCGCTAATACAATTCAATGGTGAACGGTGCTTTGTCGACACCAAGGGCTTTTTCAGCCCGTGTCATCTATCAGTGCCATTCAACGCAACAACTGCAAGGGACGGTAGCCAACGACGCATTGGTAGTAGTCGCCGAGCAGTTGACGTCTACTGCCGACAGATCATGACGGCTCAGATAGCATCAATCATTGACCGAATGCCGTTCTGATGTAAGTCCTCTAAGGCCCTGTCCTAATTGGCCATCGCTCGTGCGATGATGCGTTGCGATTTCATCGTGCGATGAAACTGCTCACGCATTAAGAAAACGTATATGTCCTAATTGGCCATCGCTCGTACGATGATGCGTTGCGATTTCATCGTGCGATGAAACTGTCGCGATGCGATCACTCTCTTTGGCTCTTGACAGAGGCATCTCTATGTTATTGCTTTCGAGTAATATTCCTCTAATCATAAATAGTATTAAAAAAAGAAAACGTAGACCACATAATATACTCTATAAATACAGAAATAAGCGCGGTGAATTTCGCAATCAGTATTTTGACTTACGAAATAACGAAGGTTTTTACGAATATTTATCTATGACAACAGAAACCTTTGATAACATCTGTAATGGAATACGTAGCGATTGTAATCGGAGGGTTACAAGCTTTAAAAGACCCATAAGTGTCGAAGAAAGATTGGTGATAACATTGAGGTACGTTTCTTTTATGTATTTATTTTTATTATTTGCATTTACAACGCTATAAATATTTGTTTCAAATAAATGTTTAAATTAGAAAAAGGTATTTTTTTTTGTCTCAGCTCTTTCCCGGACTGGATTCGAATCTGCATCCTCGAGTAACCGGCTCGATGTTCTAAGAGAAAATTACAAGGTAGCACGCACTTCATTAATTAGGTCTTCTTCAAATGTCATGTTGAACCAAACCACAGAACTAAACCGAACGACCTAATAACACAAAATGGCGGGCCGGCCGGTGGACGTACCCCTCCCATGCCCCTCGCCGCTTGGTCGCGCGAGCGGCGTGAATTATGACATTCAGTACAGCTCAAGTATGTTTAATCGCACGAACGTCCGATTTAACAATGCGTCGATGGTCGTGCGATGAAAACTAGACAATTTGGTCGTATCGCATAATCGCGCGACCGCCAATTAGGACATTCAGTAGAATCAGTATGTTTGATCGCACGATCGCGCGAACAGTTTCATCGGACGCACGCATTATCGCACAAGCGATGGCCAATTAGGACAGGGCCTTAGAGTTTTAGGTACTTTTACTAAGATTTACAGCGCCAAAATGGCGAGAATTAAGTAGACGTAAAAGTATGACCACGTTTTACGTTATGTTTGTCTTTCTGCCTAGACAAATTTTGCGATCGAATTTCGACCACTTTGCGACTAGCTTTAGAGCTGAAAATTTCTGAGAAGCCCCATAAAAATACAATATATATCAATACTAAGCTGCCTGCTATGCACAGTATTTATTGTAATTTTCGAAAAAAATATTTCTCATTGAAAACTATTGTTGCGTTTGTGGGGTGGGTGTTCAATAGAAAATCACGAAACATCGACAAATTTAATTAAGCAACTTTACTTAACACTGAAAACTACTTTACAATCACTGAAAATTTCATAGTAACACTTTACTAAACATTGAACTCTACTGTCACAGAACACTTCATTATAACACGCTTCTTAAGTCGCAGATAATCGCTTGAAGTCACTTTGTATCGCTTGATCCGCTCGGTTTGCTCTCTTGGAAAGAACTATCCGTCCGCATTCGCCTACGCGCTTATACAACTTTATTTTTTAGTTATGACAAAAATTTTGTGTGCTTGTTCAGACAAGCAAACTGAACAACTTTCACTATTGGACCAACTTCGAAATCAGCTGTTCCATACAAATGTTCACCGAACCTAAATATATGGAACAGCTGATATTTTTTTTGCGATTTCAATGTTGGTGCCATAGTGAAAGTTGTTCAGTTTGCTTGTCTGAAAAAGCACACAAAATTTTTGTCAAAATTAAAACATAACCTTGTATAGTAGGGCCGGCGAACATTCGGGGCATTCGAGAATGTTCCATTCTCGAATATTCCGTACCCGATCGATTGTTTGTTTTTCCTTCTTGAAAGTTCCGTGGTGCCGCCTTCTCACTTATATCGTAGAACCGGCGAACATTCGAGGCATTCGAGATTGTCCTATTCTAGAACATTCCGTACCCAATCGATCGTTTGTCTTCTCGAAAGTTCCGTAGTACGCCTCCGCGCTTATGTAGTAGAACCGGCGAACATTTGAGGCATTCGTGATTGTTCTATTTTAGAACATTTCGTACCCAATCAATCGTTTGTCTTCTCAAAGTTCCGTGGTACGCCTCCGCGCTTATGTAGTAGGACCAGTGAACATTCGAGGCATTCGAGATTGTTCTATTCTAGAACATTCCGTACCCAATCGATTGTTTGTCTTTCCTTCTCGAACGTTCCGTCGCATTCCCGATTATGTTCTGTCTCTGTAAGCATGTTCTATATCTGTCAGGCAGCACGCCTAGAAGTTTCTAGATGCAGTTCGAACTATCTTTTATATCTGGAAGGTGCTCACTATTGTTGTCTCTTTCTTATCGTGCTATCTCATTCACACCTATTGAAAATCTTGTCATATATCGAAGTGTGCTTCAAAGGCCCATACGGAGTCCTGAAAACGCCTGGAAACGGGTTTTCAGGTTGTGGTGAGGTTCGATAGAGGTTAGCCTGAAACGGACTGAAAACATGTTTCAGGCGCCTGAAAACAACGGCAATTTGAGTAAAATTTCAATGTTCTAGTATGTGATAGAGCACCACCTGAAACGCAATGACCTGCGTTTTTTGGCTGCTGAAAACGCTTATAAGGCCAAGAAAACCACGCCGGAAGTTTATTATACCATCGGCGTAACACTATTTTACTAGTAAGGTATATTTGAAAATTAAATTAAGAACGCGTAGACAGTACTAAAAATTACGAAAATAATATTTGATTTAAATAAGAAATATTAAAAAACCACGTTTTACATATAAAAAAAAACATTTCAAAATTTTAAAAATGCAATTAAAAGAAGAAAATAGTTAAGTTGGCTTCGTAACTCTTATTATTGAAAACATAAAACGTGGGGCCCATTAATTGCGCAATTTACTTCAGTTGGCACTTGAATTTTTGTCCCAATGAGAATTCAGTTGAGTGTTTTATATAATAACCAAGAATTTATTCAATATTTCATCTGCCAAAATTTCTAAATTGATGTGCCCGACATATTACCTTTTCAAGAATAAGGGTTGCTAAGCCAACCAATTATATTCTACTTTTTAGTGCATTTGTTGTTTGAAACTTTTAAATATATTTCTTGTTTCTTTTTCCAAAAACCTGTTTAGTATATAATAATTATTATAGTGGTCAGTTGAGATACAAGTAGTTAAAAATTACACCACACTGATATCGCTTATATTTGATAGCATTACTTGAAGCAAAGTAGCTTGCTCCTTTTACCTACAATGAAGTCAAATTTTAACATTTTAATAAAAAAAAAGAAATAAAATCTTTTCTAAAACTGTTTTTGTCAAATTCACAACAGAATATAATACTGCTGTGCCCACGAACTACGTTTCGCCATAATAATTGTCAAAAAAAATCGAAGAATCCCTTATCACCTAGGGGTATAAAATAGTCTCTGCCGTGGAGGCCTGCGTGCACGGTTGGCCCCGTGCACGCCGCCGTAAGGCCCTCCGTCTGGGGATTGCCCTAGTGTTCTCGGGCAATCCCCCCTTGGCGATAGCCCGACCGGTTGGTCGGGCTTGCCTGGGCGCGTGGGTAGTGGAGTCGCATTGTGGACCTTACCTAGCGCGCCCCTAAGGGCAGGGAGAACACCGGGGGGTTTTAGTGGGTAGGCCTGGCACGCTGCCGGGAGAGCCCCACACACGCTCGTCGTCTAGCCAACGGCGGGTACGGTGCGGTTACGCATTTCCCCCCGAGAAAAAAAAAAAGGGTATAAAATAGTCTACGTTTATTGCCTATATTAATTTTATTAATTATAATCACTTTTACTTAACTTTTAATTAAGCCTATATTTAATTTAATTATAAAAAATTGCCTATATTTTTTCAAAAAATGCTGTTGTGCACTATGAATATATACCTAAGTACTTTATTCAAATTGAAACTTCATAATAAAAAGTTGATTTATCCTTTTCACGAGTATTAAATAATAGAATGTGTTATAATAAAAATAGATATATCAGCATTAATATTGCGGAGAAACTTCTCTCTGTCTTTATATTTACGAAACACAATGCGAAATAAGATTAATTTTTAGGAGGCCTTTGCAGACATCTCAAGTGGAATATACGATTACGTGTCATAAGTTTTATGCCCCGAAAGTTTCGAAGTAAATTCGAGCATCCATCGATAAATCTTGGCGACGCGCTCGGAACGATTTCATTTTCGAATTTCAGGAGCGATTGCCTCCACTGTTAAAGTTTGCCTGAAAAATGTTCGCGGACGATTGACTCGGCATAAACGGAAATAAAAAGTTTTCCGTTAGAGCAATACCGTTGTACATTGCGCATATAAAGCAAAGAGAAAAGACCCAAAGGGGATCACAATTTGAAACAGTCCTGGCGTCGCCGCCGACGAAAAGTGCGGCCGACTTTTTACAGTAACTGGATATTGCTGGTGAACTGCGTCTCTTTCGTTGATCAGCCGCCCCACTGAAGATGGCAATGCCATATTATGAGCATTATTTCGTCATAGTGTGACGAGTTCTTTGTTTAATCCGGCGACTGTAAGGTTGGGTCATATTGACCCGCGACGTTTTTAAACGCGTCAAATATTAAAAGTCGTGCGATGTCCTCACTCTTCTCAGGCAGCTTCTCACCGGAGGGAGACTCTGTACCAGGGTCGTGTGCATGGGTACCTCCGTCTTACCTATTTCTGCCTCAAAGCAGCAGTGCTTGCTGCTTTGAGGCAGATGTGATGTTTGAAGGGTAAGATATGGCATTGAAATTACTGGGTACCGTGACTTTACATCTTAAGTCACAGGTTGGCAACGTACACTGTGGTTCTTGTGGGGATTGCAGTTTTGCTGCGAATCTCACAGGAATCATGTATTATATGTGACTGTTACCACTTACCATAAGAAGAAGATTTCAAACTATTTCTGAAGTTGATATTTTTTTGATTGATTTTGTAGTTTATTTATGACCTAATACTACTTGAATTACCATTGTTTCTTACTAAAATATTAGTAGATAATAAATAACTGTCTTGTTTAAAAGACATTTTCTTAATTTTTATTTAAGCAGTAGAAACTAGATATTATTCAATTCAATATCTGGAGTCATATTGACCCACCACAATCCTCGTTCTATTTTCTAGTTTACAGACGCCGAGTTAAAATTAAAATGGTCCACACAGTTGATGTTGTATGTACAGCTGTTGAGGAGTCCAAGCGAAGCTGGCTTCCATTTTCGGCCTTATCATCACTAACCATCAGGCGAGATAAAGGCAAAAAGCTTCCATGTTGTGTCTAGAAAAATATAGTTATGTGAAGATTACTTTATGTAAGGTATTATATTATACGAAAGGTCGTGTGCGGGTACAATATAATAATCGGCCGGAGCAATAAGCGTGAGCGCAAAATTCACTAGCGGTCTAGCTTAATTCAGTTAGGCGCGTATGCGGAGCGCTGCGTTCCGCATTATCATTACTAAACAGCTTTTATTATTCCACGATATTTGGCTAGAGGGGCCTCACACGCGCGCTAATGGAATAAAAAGTAAGGTTACAAAGTAAAGAGATACAGAGCACCTCCCGCGGCGGCGGTTCGTGCGAATTTCAACTGAAAATTTTATACGTTCAATCTATTCTGAGCGCCTTTATGCTGTGTCTCGCGATCTCGCCTCCGCGCGATACAGTTTCGTTTTCAATTATTGCCCACTTGTGGAACGGGATTCGATGGAAAAACAAAGAAGCTAGAAATGATATTTTTATAGACAACTCGCTTTATTCGATGTTTACTGCACATCGATTTGTTCTCGCTCGAGAGCCGTGATGTTCAAAGGAAATTATTGACGGAACGTGCCTGAATATGCTGGCTTTTTCAAGCGTTGAAGGATGTATACAGCTTTTGATGAGTGAACGGTGATGACTTCGGCCTCGTCCCAAGTTTTCTCTGCCTTTATTTCTTTTTGGTTCAGTCCATTTCCATTTTTTAAAAGACAACGTAGAAGATACATTGTATGCTTCAATTTAAATTCTTGCAGAACGCCAGGTGAATTAAAATTTCAGCAAAGCAATGAGCTCTGTTAAATGAACGTATTAACTTTAATACTCGCAAAAAATTTAGAACCAAGAATATTTCTACGTGCAAATTCAATTTAACGAATTTACATGTCATTTTGACTTTACATTGAACGTTAATGAATTGGATATAATGCCACTAGATAAAATTCAATCTATAAAACTAGTCATGCCAATGATCTTAAGTGTTATAGGTAGATATAATAAATAGATCACACTGGTAAAGCTTATTCTTATTATAATGTTATGTATGAAATTGTAGGTTAAAATATATGTTAACAACCGCAACTTTTAATTAAATTGAAATTGTATTACATTTATTTACGTTTTATATTCGATTAAAATTCAGTAATGTCTGTTGGACTCGCACAAATTCCCGCGTATATCCATGAGGTAACATAAATCTTACTCCACTTAACCAGAAAATTAAGCTGTAATATTTCATATTCATGTTAGACAAGTTAAATTACAAAGTTATTAGATCCAACACCACTTAATAGTTCTTTACTTCGAAGTTCTTTACTGCGAAGCTATCCCTCGGCATATGGAATTACACCATGCGCAGCGTTATTTTTTCCATCATATTAATTCTCAAGTTTAAAGGACGTCGCATTTCTTTTCTCTCGAATTCTTCAAGATCGGGCGTGAATAAATCTTACTTTATCGTGTGTTAAGTTTATGTTTTTGCCTACATAATTATGGAAATGAGCGCGATTCTTCGGAGTGAATTATTTGCAGTGCTTGCGACTTTAATATTATGAGGGAATTTCATTAGCGGTTTGCACGCGTTTGTGCTTCGGGAGATTGTTACTTTGATGTGGGCCCGTAATTTTATGTAAATTGATAATTGTACAATCATCGTTGTCTTATTTCACTCCTCATTTCACTTCCAGTCATCGTGAACTTATAATAACTTTTATTGAGCAAAGAAAATAGGTTCAGTAACAAAAACCCACTGTATCTTTTAGAATATTAGCACTAGTTTTTTAACATGAATACTTAATTAAAATTTATTTAACAACAAATATAAGGATTTGTTAGCCGTTTTATTTCTTTTAACGCTTGTGTTGAATAATAACATTTATAACAATTAGGGTTTAAAATAAATTGTGGTTTTGTTTGTTTGCCCGTTTCCTTTGCAGCAATTTAACTTAGATAAACAATAACACTATAACACTATAGGTATGTGGATAAATATATAACATTACAAAGGAGGTTGTGAAGAATGGGGACGGAAGGAAACTCAAAGCAAAGCTATATACATATAATGAATAAAAGAAAATATATAAAATACAGAATAAACTTACAGAAAACAGGAACATGCAATAATACAGCGATAAAACAGAACGTAACTAACATAACAACTTCCTAGCAACCAAAACTGTCAGTTAAGAATAAAACATAAATGTATTAAAAACTATTTACAAAAGACCGGTCTGGTAGCCCGTTCGTAACACTCTCCCTCTTTTTCAACAGTGAAAAAAGGAAAATATATACAACAGGTTCAAGAGAGGACACGAAATTGGCTATCAAACCGGTAGTCGTACCAGCTTCTTGCAGGGGCGACGTAAAAGCCCTGCTGCTGTGGTGACCTCGGCAACGCGAATAATATTGTCGGCTCCCGGAAACAGACGAGTGACATGACCACGAGGCCAGGTGCCACGTGACAGGTTGGCATCTACGATTAATACAAGGTCACCAACAGCGAGAGAGGGGGAAACTTCATTAGACCTGCGCCGAGGGATGAGTGTAGGGAGATATTCTTTCATCCACCTTTGCCAAAAAATGTCCGTGAGACGGATAGCCTTGCGCCATGAAGCACGTCCATATAAATCTTGCGGCTCTGATGTGGCAAAATTGTTTGCAGTGGAGGAAGACCCAATTAGAAAATGAAATGGAGTTAGCGCTTCCTGTTCTTCTGGTTGTGCGGAGACATGGGTCAATGGCCTTGAGTTCACCACGGCTTCTGCTTCTGCGAGCAATGTGATAAAAGTGTGCTCTTTGGGGGCTCGCTCTGTTAATGTCCCCTTCAACGCTGTTTTCACAGAGCGCACTAGTCGTTCCCATGCTCCGCCCATCGATGGTGCTGCTGGAGGTATGAATTTCCACTCCACGCCATGATTGGCAATGAAATCTTCTACTTCAGGTCCATACAACTGGCGCAACAATTTAGAAGCTCCGACGAAAGCTGTCCCATTATCCGACCAGATCTGAGATGGACAACCTCGACGCGCCGTAAATCTTCGTAGAGCCATCAGGGCTGCATCAGTGGAAAGGTCGTGCACAATCTCCAAATGTATTGCACGGGTAGTGAGGCAGGTAAAAAGTGCCACGTACCTCTTTTCTTGCCTTCTGCCGACGGTAATTTGAACAAGGCCGAAATAGTCGAGGCCAACGAATGAAAATGGTCTGCGATGATGGGCCAGACGGGCAGCTGGAAGATTTCCTACAGGCGGATTCAGAGACCGTGCTCGCTTGATCTTGCAAAGCTGGCAATCGTGTGCTATGGATCTGACGGCGCTTCTTAGGTTGATAATCCAGAACTGCTGGCGAAGTTCGTTAACCACAGCTTCGTTACCGGCGTGGCTCAACCGACGATGGTAGTGGTCGACCAATAGCTTCACAGCAGGGTGGTGTGCGTCCAGAAGAATCGGATAATTTGTCACTCCAGTCAAATCAGATGCAGCTCCTATACGACCCGATAGCACCATAAGTCCGTCGTTTGAGAGAATGACGTGGAGCTTCGCAAGCTTGCTGTAGCCTGGTATAGCTTCTCCCAATCGAAGTGCGGATAGTTCCTCTTCAAAAGATTCCTCTTGAGCTCTGAGTAGGACATGTGACTGTGCAATTCGTAAATCTTGAGCAGTGAGAGGGGGGAAAAGGGAATGAAGCTGGGCGACAGTTAAACTATTTCTAGACGCAGGAGTGTGCAAGGTTGGGGCGATCACACTCGCTCTATAAAACCGACATCAAAAACACCAAAAAGTCATAAATAATTTTAGAATACATACAACATCACAGTTTTATATTGAAGTCGGTGCCAAGCAATGATCACCTGGAAAGTCTTAAAAAATGAAAAGAACAATTAATATACCTACTTAGTTACTTTGGCATCGACTTCAATATAAAACTGTGATGTTGTATGTATTCTAAAATTATTTATGACTTTTGGTGTTTTTGAAGTCGGTTTTATTTTTTTGTAAAAATTTTTTTAATATTCGTAAGGGAGAAACGTCCAAAATCAGAGAGTACTTTTGAATACTTGCTATCAAAAATAATAAAGTTTATTGTTAACCATAATATATCATCATAATATTATTATGATTTTTTTTATATTTTCAAATAAGATTTAACTGAAATCTATCTAAACACTTCCTAACATAATTTCAGTCCATTGAAGTCAACCAATATGAATTTCATTATATTGATGAAGTAATAGTTTTTCACCATACTACATTCAGCAATATTTTGTAGAAGTTGTTTTATAAGGCTATATACGAGTACTTATTTCCTCATAAAAGTCTCTAGTTTTTTTACAAGCTTTTTAGCTTATGCATAATTATTATTGTTGTAAATGCAAAATGGCCGTTGCAACAAAATAGCGGATTACTGATTTTTATACAACCCCCGTAATGTGGGTACCAATGAAAGGCAGACTTGCTGAATGCAGAATGACTTGCAGAATAAAGTACTTTATAAAAAAAATTAAACCCTTGATAGCCGCCGCAACAAAGTTAGAGGTGAGTTATAATGGCGACTAAACATAACAAGTAAAAAAAAAGGAATATAAAATAAAATAACGTAAAAATCACTTTTAATAAACAAGCTTGTATGCTCTTAAAAGAGGAAAATAAACTTATTATGTCACATTTTTTAATGATAATACTAAAGCCTGTCACGAGATTTTAAAAACACTAGCTGTGCCCGCGAACTACGTTTTCTCATATTTTTTTCCCATTTTTGCAACATTTATCATTGATACTCAGCTCCTATTAGTCGTAGCATGATGTTATATGTATATGTAGCCTATAGCCTTCCTCGATAAATGGACTATCCAATACAAAAAAAAATCAATTTGAATCAGTAGTTCCAGAGATTAGCGCGTTCAACCAAACAAACAAACTCTTCAGCTTTATAATATTAGTATAGATTATTGTTTATCTCGCGACAAGCTCATAGGTTTATTTTCCTCTTTTTAAAGCATACAAGATGCAAATATTATCATATAAATTAAAAAATTGATAATCTTAAAATTGGAATCAATTCTTACAAACGTATAAAAAATTTCATAAATAACCTATGAATGTTAATTTATGTGTTAATGTATGAATATTAGATCTTGGGAGATTCTCAGAATTTATAAATAGAGCAGACGCCTCTGTCTTAAATTAAAGCATCCATACTGATACTAATCCATACTAGTACTAGTATTATAAATGCGAAACTATGTTATCTGTCCCTCTGTAACCTCTTCACGCCTAAGCCGCTGAACCGATTTAGATGAAATTTGGTATGGAGGATAGTTTGAGTCCTGGGAAAGAACATAAGCTACTTTTAATCCCGAATTTTAATGAGGTCTCCAGAGAAAGCAGACGAAGTCGCGGGGAGCTTCTAGTGTTATACTTATAATAAAAGAGTTTTTGGTAAACGCAGTAATATATTTTGTATCGTTTACATCAGATAGAGTGGTGACAGAAGTATAAACATTCTATATTGGAATTCTAAAACGTTATAAATAAACGTCATATAAAACGGCCAGGGTGTGCCTATTGTAAAAGCATAGAGTAATAACAGTTATTATAAATGCGAAAGTGTGTATGTCTGTTATCTCTTCACGCTTATATCGCTGAACCGATTTAGATGACATTTGGTATAGAGATATTCGTAGTTCGTGTCCCGAAAAAGGACATAGGACAGTTTTATCGCAGAAATAATCTTTTAAGTTGACGAAAAGGGGGGTGGATGTTTGTATGGTGAATCGATTGCCGCTGAACGGTTTTAGATGAAATTTGGTATGGAGATAGTTAGAGTTGTGGTGAAGAATATAAGCAGATTGTAAAAAATAGGCTACTCAAATTACTAAACCCACACGGACGGAATCGCGGGCAAAAGCATCAATCAATAATAAGTTTCAATTATGCTATTCATCAAATAAAGTATTTATCGATTCAAATTCAGAAATCTTTATTCAACAATACAGGCACTTATTGACGTCAAAACAAAGCAAAACAATCTAATTTCAAGAAATCATATAAACCTTGTATGTGCATACATCCTGAATATACTCAAGATGTCTGCAAATACAAGTAGGAATGAAAAAAAAGATCACTACACCTGTTCGGAAATTCGGAGAGCCTTCTCGAGAAGAACAGGCAAGAAACTCGAAAGGTAAAACTTTTTATCTCATCTTTTAAATCACCATTTACAGTTTTGGTTTTGTTACAGAGTAGTTAATTGGAAGCTGACCTCAAAACAAAAGTTTGAGCTCAACTTCCATTACAAGAAGAGATGTATTAATTCACATTATACGAGTGGACCAAAAGTCCGGTAACATTTCAAATGGTTATAAAAAATATAAAAAGAGATATGAGAGAAAATTTGTTTATTTGTTATAAAAGTACAAAAATCAGGGTTTTATTTTTTAAAAATAACGTCGTCCAAATGTGTCCCTTGTTTAGTTTGGCACTCCTGTAACCTAGAGCGGAAATTTTCCATCACCACCCGACAAGTGTTTGGAGAAATGTTCTGAATTTCCTCGCGTATATTTTCTTTTAATTCTTCAATAGACTGAGGGTTGTTATTAAAAACTTTACTTTTGAGGTATCCCCAAAGGAAAAAGTCAATTGGTGACAAATCCGGGCTGCGGGGTGGCCAGTTAATGTCACCTCTTTTGGATATGACTTTTTGCCCAAAAATTTCACGAACCGCTGCTATTGAGTCGTTGGAGGTGTGACATGTGGCCCCATCTTGTTGAAACCATGTTCGTTGATTAAAACCAGAGTAGTCCTGTAATTTTGGAGCAAAACAGTTCTGTAGCATGGCAATGTAGCATCGCTGTGTGTTGACGGTAACGGGACGGCTTCTCTGAGTCTCATAAAAATACGGACCAATAATTCCACTGGCTGATAAAGCTGCCCATACAGTAACTTTGGGTGAGTGTAAGGGCTTTTGGTGCTTCAATTGCGGGTTAGCATCACTCCAGTATCTGCAATTTTGCCTGTTCACATGCCCAGTTAGGTGAAAATGTGCCTCGTCTGAGAAAAAGATGTTATTGAAGCTCGTAAACCTCGCAAGCATTTCGTTGGCAAACTGCAGTCTCTGAGTGTAGTCATTTGGCTTTAATTGCTGTACAATTTGAATTTTATACGGATGTAAATGTAAATCCTTGTGAAGAATACGATTTAAAGATGTCCTGGACACATTTACAACACTAGACCGCTTTCGAGTAGAGAGGCCAGGTTGTTCTCTAACAGATGCTCGTACGCGCTCTATGTTTACGGGCTCTCTCGACGTCCTAGGTCGGCCGGATCGTGGTTAATTTAATGTTTAACCCGTCTTCTCGAACTTCTGTACCTACCCAATTTTTAATAGCACGAGTTGAGGGAGCTTGATTTTTATTACGTATGTTGTACTGTGCACAAAATTTTCGTTGCGCTTCAGTCGCAGAATCGTTGTTGCGATAGTACTCGCGTACGCAAAACGCACGTTGTGCTCCGCTGAACGACGCCATGGCACTGAATTCCAACTAGCCACTCTCGCGTTTAGTAACGTCCCGCTCCCCCCTATCTCCCGCAATTGGAAGCAGCGCTCGATTCAAATGTTACCGGACTTTTGGTCCACCCTGTATAAGCTATCTCTGAGAGAAGTGCGTGAACTTAGCATATAAATAGCTCTCACTGAACGTTTCTTTGAAACAAAACGCAGTACATTATTAAATATTAGAAATGGATATGATTAATCGATTTTGTGATATATTAACATAGTGGTTTTAGTGAAAAATATGAATATGAATTATTGACTCTTTGGTTGTTTCGGCCTATGCGATGTTCGACCCGCGCCTCGAGAAAACGACGGTTGGATTATTTCTATTATTTTCTATTGGTCATTTGAGCCCGTTTAACAAGTACATGTTTATTGACAAATCAAAAACAATGCTTTCAAATGATTGAACTCAGTAATCATCAACAGCTTATCCCCACCGAGGGGCTCTAGTCTACCCTAAATTGGGGCGATAAGGCCTTAGTCAACCACGCTGGCCAAGTGCGGGTTGGTCGACTTCACACACAACCTCTAAAGAAATTATTTCTTCACAGGTGTGTAAAGGTTTCCTTCACCGTAAAAGCGTCAAATAAACGTTCATATGAATTTAAAATTTGAAAACACATTAATACGTGACGGGGTTCGAACCGTTACCTCCAGATTGGAATTTGGACGGCGACGAAGGCCTTACGCACTACGCCATCGACGCTTTTTCTCTCGAACTCAGTAGGTAATAATATTTATCAACTCTACATTTTTCAACGTGAGGCACATCCACTTAATTATTATCAATTAGGTCCAAAATGGGTCGAATTGGCATCAAACACGCACCGATCAATGCTGTGCCTATACCGGCGCATTTTGCATAATTGATGTCCCATTCACGGCTTCGGAACACCTTTTCATATTCATGAACTTTACAATTTTTTCAATTTGTGCCACGCAGCACGGTGTATTTACATTATTGTCGCGTATTGCAAATACAATCTGCGCGAAAGCCACCGAGGGCCGTTCGTTCTGCTGATAACGATAGCCCCTTTAGTATTTATTATTATTTTGCCAACGTTACTGTCATATTCCATATAAATTGACTATTTATCGCCATTTATTGTAACAAATGCTTTTCCTCACTTTTTCGAACCCCTATTTGATGTAGAGATATATAAGCTGTTATTGTAGCACCTACGTTCTTGTGCTTCTCAGAAACGTTGATACGTAAAAATTGATTCCTATATAATATAACCCTGCGTAATAGAAATGAAAATGTTTAGAAGAAACAAAACGCTGACAAAATATTGGGATTCACATTTTGGGAAACAAGATTATGTTCCAATCGCGAAATCTCTAAGAGGGCCGCGTAGAAGTAATCTCATGGAGAAAATTTGATTACATCCACCTACAAGTACTTAAATCACTCCATGGGGAAAATGAAATAACATTCGTCACAGAGTTGATCGACACGAAAACCGCTCAAAGGGAAAGATAAAAAAACTGTAACGAAACTGATTCCCAGCAGCGGAGCCTTGGAAGTAATGGGAGATTGTAAAAGAAGGCAATAAAAGCTTAGTATTGTGTGTGAGAGACGCAGGGGAGTCCCCCGCATTGTGCTCGGGTCCACCGAGGCCCCAAGAATCGTCTGACCACGGACGCGGTCAAATTGTACAGAAATGAAATTATCAAGGTACGCTGCCGATTTTCCGAACCAATGAATCAAGATCCAATTCCCTTTTGTAATAGAACATCGTCGCGAAAAGCGCCCATGGAGTTACACTACCCACTCAACGCTTTTAAGCGCAGTTCACATTGTCCGCATTATTGAAACTAATTTGATGGCAAATCAAAGCATTGAAATAGCTTTTGCGTTTTAAAAAGTTTTAGTGCAGAATATCTGTAATCTTATTTTCAATAGTGGGTACATTGAAATCTGTAAAATTGGTTGTATTATTACCTCATTCAGAAGACACGTGCCATTTCCTATTAAAATGGTACAAACAAATATATTGTAGGATAACTGCCCCGACTGACTTCGTTCTGTCGATAGATCATGTTTTCGCCAGAACAATTTTCTGCGCATTATTTCCAATACTTTTCCCAAAAAATCCACTAGAATCCAACCAATATTGAAAAAAAAGAATTGACCGAATCGATCCAGGCGTTCTCAAGTTTGCGTTTGGCAACATATAAAGCAATCTATTTAAATTTATATAGAAAAAGTAATATACTTTTTATTTGTTGATAATAGAAGTCATATATTTTAATTAAATTATACTCGTTTAGCTTATTTATCCTATAAAATAGGGAAATTAAGCGCACTTATCCAACTTATTTCAACCGATTTGCCCAAAACATCTATACATCGAAATACATACACTGCAAAATTCATAATATTAGCATTAGCAGGATCATGTTCGGTGTCCACACGCTTACGACTCCAGTTATTTATTGCTCGCGTCGTGAACAGCATTCCTGCAAATCGCCAAACTGTATGGTGACATGCGATACTAATAAATATGTCTACTGAAGATCATTTTGTTCGGCAAATGCTCTAAGCTCTGCCAGGAAGGTACATAGTTTGGTTGACGTAATCGCCTACCCATACGCCGGTGTAAGCCTGTCCGTCACGCTACGCCAGTTCGAGATTTTTGAAACCCAAACCGCCATCACTTTTCAGGCTTAATCTCATCTACATATTTTTGCATTTGCAGCATTCCGGCCTTGCGCTCAAAAGTTTTCAAGGCACTTTACCCGTTATTCATGTCAAGTGAAATGTCTATGAGCATTTTCGTTTCAGCAAAACTCCCTTCAGCCGTCCATAATCTACGTCGAATTGACTTTCCAACATAAAGCGGAGTAGTCTCCCCATAGTAATACGCCAAAGGCGACTCGATTGTATCGAGCCCCTTGGCGAACTCGACTTTCATGTTTGAATTTGATGCTGCGACTCTTCAATTATGTCACTTATTCAGATGCAAATAAAAATCATTGTTGTTTCACTAGAAGCGTTAATGAATCCTCGATTCCGGCGCAAATGAACCAGACTCGGTCTACATTTAATAACAAAAGTTGCCGCATCACCGAAAGCTAATATTATTACAATTGAGAAAAAAAAAACAATTTTCTTCGAAGTTTAAACCTGAACAGATTTCCATTTTGCTTGGAGTTGGTAATTCCTCCGGTGTGAGATAAAATTTTGTCATTTCCTGTCTACTTGAAACTCGCTAAAAATTATCAAGAATCGGCGCGGCTGTAGCGCCATTTAAAATTAATGAATAATGTTATCTGATAATGATTCGGCAAAGTTTAATTAAAGTTTTTCTTTTTTGTCAGCTTTCTTCACTTTTAATCGCATGAGTATCTTCGTTATTTTTACTCGGGGAGAAACGTCTCTTTTAAAAGTTTGACCATGAATAAATTTGGCGATAAGCCTGCCTTAATGATATTAGGAGTTATCTGGAAATTGTTTTATATTTTTACTTTGTAAATTACATTTAATTTGCTTGAATAAAATATAATTTTGTATGTACGATTAACGCTATTTTAAAATTTGATTTATATTGTCTTCTTTCTTGGTTAAAAACATACCTAAGGTTAACTATCCTCTTAAAATTATTACAAAATATAAATCATATGAGATAGTCTCATCTAATAGTCTGCAATGAAAAACATGTAGAAATATAACAATATAGATAATTCTTCTATTAATAATTGTTCTATTAATCAAAAGAAATTAATCCCAAGGATTCCTTTGGCCGTTAAATTTCGCCTTTCCGTTCTGGGGAGATATTGCAAAACGTTTGCATCAGCTTTACTTATTCATAATTTTAATTTGCCTCCGAGAGCTGTATTATTTTACCGCGGCGAGAAATTCCCGGTCATTAGATATAACCGCTAAAGTTGAACACTTGTTTTTAATTTGAATTGAAAATAAAACGGCGTATAGTCCACGGTAAGTAACTTCGAGAATCCTCAGTGCTGGCGGTGCGCTTCTCTGCGGATAAACATTCGATTCCTGATGGGCCTTATCTCGCCACAAAAGAATCGTGATGTGTGGTACGAAAGGCAAAGCGAAATATAAGGAATTTAGATCAAAAAGAGCGAAACATTTGGGAAATCGTGATAACATCATTCAAAGGATGAGGAATGGAGAGCTTTATACACCTTTGAGTGAGTATAAATATAAATGTCTGCGAATCCGCGGGATCTACGTTTGTTTTAGTTCGAGCAGTGAAAAATATTTTTGAAGATAATGCGTTTTTGCATATGGACGTCACGGTGGTTTTTGTTTTGATTTTACTTGTGGGTTGAATAATTACCATTACAAATTAATGAAAACTTGTACTCTTGATATACGGTTTAACATATCAAAAATATTATATCATTTAGTTTAAAAAGAGTCAATACGACAATATATTTACTTGTGTACTACTAATGACTGGAAGTCATCGAGTCGATACAGTATTTAAAATAAAATATCATTTAAAAATTAATTAGGCGTTTAGTTGCAGGGCATAACATTTTATTTTTGAAATTTTCTGCACGATATATTACTTCTTAGGCTATATGACCAACAGATCGTAGACCACGTATCGGTAAATAACTACCTATTTTGTGTGAATTGTTATTAGTTCATAATGTACTCATGTTCATGAGATATGTGTACACATCATATCTCATCATAACTTTCCATGTTTTATTATTTAGTTCGTTGAAAAAATATTTTCTTCTAATTTGGATGTCATTTCATATCGTTTCGACGTCTCCACCTTGTTTTTTTTTCTCCACATAACAGGGAATTTTTTGGCTATAATTGTATTTGATAGAAACCTGGTAATCTTGTTCTAAGTGTACTTTATACTTTAAAACCTATTCCTGAAATGCCAATAGCGTAGTCAATAATATAGTGGAACAACCCATTTTTGTATCACGTTGAGATATACTTTTTAAGAAATAGTAAAATATAATATTAAGATATTAATAAGAAATAGTAAAATAAAATATAATATAATATTCGGTGCAACCGGCCGTATGTCTTTTACTATTCTGCACGACAAAAGTCATGCATGACCGAAATTTTAAAACAGTAAACTGGCACATATTATGACAGGTTAAATTGATGTTAAACTGAAGTTAATCAAATTCGTGGTTTCTTTAAAGAGCGTAATCACAGAGTTCCGGCAGCAGTGTTAATATTCCACGGGCGAGCGAAAAAATGGCGTCGCACCGCAATTATTAACGACTTGCATACGTGAACTATAATGAAATATTTACCGTGCGAGCGCTTGAAATGGCCGGAAAAATTAAGCTGACTATATAAAAAATGGGTTCCTTCTTTTGAGCTTTCAGTATTTCGTTAAAGTTGCATTATTTCGTTACGTAGTATTTAAGTAATACTAATTGTTTTCTGTGGCTTCGTCTCTACGGTAAAGGGAAATGATAAAAATGATTAGCGTGCAGCGTTCTTATCTAAGAAACTGTCCTCTTTTCTATAGAATGTTTTTGTATCTTTATATGTCATGCATGACTTACGAGTACATCACATATTAGTTATACTTTGAAAATTAGTCAGAAGTATGAAATAAACAAGAAAAAAATTCAATATAAGGTACTTGTAAATAGAACATTCTTTATAAATGGTTATGGTCCTAATCTCTCGGTTAGCTTTTCAAGATAGCGTCTAGCTATACCTGCTCTATTTATTGTACAAATTAGTGTATCCTGATGTCATTTAAGATACTGCCTTATTATGAAAACACTTTTTTTTTAATACATAGTTAACTCTCCACAGACTCGTGGTCCGTGCCTTTTTCATTTTTATAGGTTTCTTTTTGATCCATTCTATATAATATTAAATTATATTAAGACTTACGACTACTCTTATTTTAATGTGAGTTGCGCGTTATGAAAACACTTAAGACTTTTTATTTCATATTGCTTTTTTAATTTTTATATCCACATATTTATAATATTTACTCAATAGCGTTTTTATTAAAAACTAGGTTGGCAAACTTGTAAATTGCATACCTGATGGTAAGTAGCTCCAGTCACCTATAGAACATTTGGTTCTTATAAGATTCTCACATATGCAACCCCTATAAGGAATGCGTTGTACATTGATAAACACACTAACCAATAACTGCCCTACCTGTCTTCCCTTCATACCGGAACACAGCAATGCCAACATTGCTGCTTTGTGACAGAAATAGTTTAAGATAAAACCCGCGTAGATGACTCAAGTACGCAGTCACGCCCTATCAAAAAAATAAAACCAATAATATTATGTCAGCAAATAAACCCTTAAATCATATTTTCGCCTGTTCCCAAATGAGAAAAACAATGCCTACGCATAAATTTTGTTCAGCGTCCGTTTAATGCGTAGATCATCTTCGGTTTTTGCGGCGTCTCGCTTTACAACACGCGGACCCCTAAAAAACGAAGGGGTGCTGAGGGTGTCGCAGTAATTGCTGGCAATTTGTACCTGCGATGTGATTGCCGGGCGGAAGGTCGACTCTAAGCCCCGCCATTAATTTCGTACATTTGATTAACGAAACTACTTGTTATACTAATGAACGCAGCGAAAGAATGTACGTGCTAACATGACGTCTCGTGTCGACACATTGTCGTGTTCCATTCGAATGACTTCCCCGTAATTAGTGCCACGTGTATTTTGAAATTTTAATACCTACGTCGTTTGTTTCCGCCTGAAGCGATATAATTTGAATAGCACCACCCAATTTAGATTACTATCTCGAGATTTTTTTGAAATAAGAACTCGATAAATCGGAGCTCTATTAAGAGGAAATCATAAGCCGTTTTCCATAGTAGTCCCCTGTTTCCTTTGCAGGCCTAGCACGTGGCGTGGACTATAGAAGAGAAACTGACTAACCCTCATCCCGTCTTGTTTCATTGTATTAAATGAGAGCGAGAAGAAACATGGTATTTGTCTCTTGTCCCGTTTTGTCCACGGTCCGTGTTACGCCTGCTGGTAAATGGCGATAGAGCATTTTTTTAATCTATGGTCACTATTAGCACATTATAATGTTTTCCTTTTCCTGTTAAGTCATTTATTAAGAGAGATTTAAGCCTTTAGAAACCTTTTTTTTTCTCGGGGGAAAATGCGTAACCGCACCGTACCCGCCGTCGGCTAGACAGCGAGCGTGTGTGGGGCTCTCCCGGCAGGGTGCCAGGCCTACCCACTAAAACCTCCCGGTGTTCTCCCTGCCCTTATGGGCGCGCTAGGTAAGGTCCACACTGCGACTCCACTACCCACGCGCCCGGGCAAGCCCGACCCACCGGTCGGGCTATCGCCAAAGGGAGATTGCCCGAGAACACCAGGGCAATCCCCAGACGGAGGGCTTTACGGCGGCGTGCACGGGGCCAACCGTGCACGCAGGCCTCTACGGCAGGGTCATTAGATGGGCATCGCTTGTGCGAATGCCCGCCTTCGCCTGCCTATCCGTCTGCGGCGGATGGGAGCGGCTTGAGGATCTGCCTCCCGCTCCCTCTCCGCGGCCTCCTACTGGGTGATTACGTCCTCGCAGAAGGAGGCGACAGCCCCCGAGTTCCTCCGTGTTTGGAGGGACGTTACTAATCCGCATTGGACCAACGTGTGGTGTTGTGGTCCACATTCCTCAAGTGATTCTTCCAAGTAGGAAGAGTTGTTTCGAATTTTGTATCTCTTCCTCTATGTTCTATGTTATCGAGGTTGGTTTCCGCACTTAATCCTTAAGGTACGGGACCATTGTACGTGAGGGCGGCCGTCACTCCAGCCAGCCCACCTCCCTCCAGAAGCGTATGAGGTCTTCGAGTCTGTCCAGAGATTCTGTAACAGAATTAGGAGATCCAAGGGTGTTTTTTCGTATTTCGGTGACACCTGTGCACTCAAGGTTTCCTCGGCCCCTAAGCATGCTCTGCATAGGAGGCTATCTGTTATGCCTATGGTGTGGAAGTGTTTGTTTAGTGAGCAGTGTCCAGTGATGGTTCCCGTCACCAGCCGCAGACTGTTCCTGTCCAGACGCAATATGCGTTTGGTCAGTTTGTATTTTTAAGATTGGCATGGCTTCCTTTGACTGTCTGCAGCCTGGAGTCGAAAGCCAGTGGTCTTGTGCTTGTGTGCGGGTAAACTCTTGCAGCCATCCGCGAATCTGGCTGAAGGTAGTTGGAACGATAGGCTCGGGTCCGAAAACCGTTATGTCAGATCCCCTCCTAGGCAGCTCGTCGGCCGCGTCATTACCCAGTGATCCGCTGTGTCGTTTGATCCATTGTAGTGTCACTGTGTTCCAGTTGGAGGTCGCAATTCGTTCTAACACATTGTGACATTCCAATACAAGTTCCGAAGTGACGTAAGTTTTGTTCAGGGATTTGAGTACCGAAGCACTATCTGAGACTATGCGGATGCGAGAATTCGTAACTCTTTTAGATTCTATGGCGAGGGCTGCCAGGATGATACCTACGCATTCCGCTTGGAATACGGTGCTCAATCTACCTACCGGTTTGGATATCTTGATGTTAAGCTCATTTGAGTATACGCCTGCTCCGGTTCCTTCCGCCGAGTTGGTCTTGGAGCCATCGGTGTATATTCTGAGTTCTTTTGGGCCTGAGTAATAATATGATTTCTCTTCGAGCTGTATATTATAGTGCTTCTGGAAGTTGAATTTCTTCAGAATCCTATCATTGGGTGATGTCATCATCGGGTGATGTTTGGTCGCTTGTTCTCTTATGCGTATGTGTTTGATTCTGGAATCCTTTCCCAGTGTGCCAGCATTGTGGAGTCTGAACGCTGCTAGTATCTCTTCCCTTGCAAATGTGTAATTGCGATAAGCTTGGCTCTTACGACATCCATTTCATAGGGGATGAAAGATTGTGTGAGAGTCGGGATTTCATAGATATAGTAGTATGAAGCTTTTTATTGTTTTATTGATTGGAAAATCAATTAATGTTTGTGTGGAAAAATAACGCAAATTACTCAAAAATTTACCACAAAGTACTGAAATAAAAACATATAATATATACATATACAATATTCATTAAATTATAAAAATAGTTTTTATTATTTTATGTAAATGTAATACTTAAATAAAATCATTGTGTGGTTTTATGAAACCACGATTCAACTGAAACTTCTTTCGGATCGTATAGGCTTAACTGAAAACTTACGAAATTTATTCGATTTAGGGTAGGTATTTAAATTGCGTTATTAATCTAAACTTAAATTTTTTTGTTCTGAAAAGAAAATTATAAATAAAAAACGTATGAAAAGTATTAAAAAATAAATAAAAACGCAATTAAAAAACAAAAAAAAAATAGAACAACAAAAAAAAACAGTGCTCAACACCAGGATCGAAATACTGCCACGCTAATTTATAGTCAAAGATCTAACGCATAGACCAATTTCAACTTATATGAAGTAGTGAAATTAAAGAATTCATTTTTTTGTGTAATGCGACATACAATAGATGGACGAAAAAAATTGAGGCGATTTTAAAGAAGATTCACTTCAAAAACCCATTTTTTTGTACTGTTATTTTAGTTTTGTTTCTGAAAGCGCTAAAAAAGGCACATTAACAAAAATAATATAAACCCCCGGTTTTTTTTGTCTATCTATAGTAACAAAAAAAAGAGGTTTGCTTGTAGAAATCTTATTTAATTATTAAGCAAAAGATTGAAAAGACCAAATTTTATCGTGGAGAGCTTACAATCAATCGTTTATTTCGTCTACAACCTACTGTCGTCGTCAAAACTCATTTTGGACCGCGAGTAAACGCTCTAAGCGATCCGAGACACGGGCTGCAAATTTCGAGGAAGCGCGTATCGATACGAAATCGCGATCGAGACTTATCGATACCGCAGCTATATCGATTTAATCTCGAACAGTCGGCCCGTCTGAAAAGTTCTCGACACGAAAAGGTATCGGGCACGCACGAGAACCGTTGCCCGCATGGAAATTACTACCTTCATTGTAAACGTTACATTGAGGTACTTAGTAATATAAATTCCTTTATCAATGATTCACTTGGGCTCGGAGCTGAAAAGTATTTTGTACTACGGTTCTTTTTTTATTGTGATTGGCAACAAAACAATTTTGTGGAACTAGAAGTTGGGTAGTAATACTTAGTTTGGGTTTTCTTTCAGAGACGCCACGGCGAAGGAACATTATTGTGGCGACACCAAACATTACAGCTTATAAACCTTATTTTTATGTTGTTGAAAATATCTCAGGAGACAACCGCGCTTAGTCCAGCCAACGCTGCTAAATTACAAAACTCGGAGCAATTTCATCGCGCTTTTTAACGCGGCAAAATAAATTAGAGCCGAGATAGATTTGAACTGTGGTTACTTCTCGCATTTTCTTCGGGGGACCTCGTCAAAGGCCCCGAAAGTGATTTTATGCATTAATTAAGACCACAAAACGAGATTTACAATTACACGGGCTCCTATAAACAAACTTGATTGCTTTACAAAAACTCAAATAACTAAGGCAGTGTCTCAAGTAGAGGCTCATTTAAATATCAAAGACGAAATTCAAATTACTCCGTTTACAATAAAGGCTAAGGCGGGACGGTATTACGGGCTGATGTAAATTTCCGATACTCATTTCATGGATCAAGTTCAGATGTCTATGTAGAGGTTCTTCTGAATCAAAGTTTAGGCGTGAAGCTAAACGCTTTCACTGATATTTGTTGATGGTGCGTCCGACTTCCCGTAATTGTCATTTTAATCTTCAATTTAAACTTTGTGACATTGACAAAAGATCACCTAAACATAAATGAAGTGAAAATGGAGTTCGGATATAATCTATGAAGTGTTTTTGGTATTATTAAGTAATTACCTATTCACTTGTTGTCTCGAAGAATAATTATAACAAAAAATACTTTTTGTAAGTGGCCACGTCTTACGTTCCGTATGTTATCACTGGCAACACGCACGAATTAAGTTTTGAATATATTTTTGTATACTAATGTAGGTATTTGGATCTACAAATCGAAATAGTACAAAATATCCCAAAAGCAAAGGAATTAAATTAATGAAGCGAAATTTACTTTGACAAACTCCAAAGCAACTTGCTCTATACATGAGCAACTCGAAATAACGACATAAATAAATACAGCCGGTCAATATTCTGCGATATAACTAGAAAGGAAGAAAAAAACGTGGAAAATACATTTGCCGTTTTATCTGTCCCTTCTGACCTACAATTTATTCGATTCTCTTACGGTTGATTTAAATGCCAAAGCATGGTAGCTAAGTCGCAAATCAAGTTCTTTTTCGTATTTTAGTTGAGATTCTAAAAAGATTCGAGTTTTATCACAGCACACGGCTTAGAATTAATTTATGCTGTTTGTGTATCTTACTTTCAGGTTAGAATAAATAGAGTATTTTTTATTACAGTGTGGAAATGTCGCTGCCGCTAGGCAGGTACTATTATATAATAATAATAGTAAGGATCAATAATAGTAACATTTAGCAATTCTTCATACTCGTTGCCTTCATTTAGCAATTCTTCATACTCGTTGCCTTCAGATATGAAATCTGTGTCATCTTCTAGTTCCACAAAATGGTTGACAAAAGTTAGATCGTTATTTTGCTATAATAACCAATGGCTTTATGATCTGTCCTTAAGCCTCTTTTTCGTCATAACCAACCTTAACAGGTAGTTTGAATTAAAAATCTTTCATACAATAGATACTTATCTTCATTTCATTCAGCAATACATTACCATTTGTCCGACAAGAGCTAAAAAGGCAGTGGACATAGCTCGATAGCACCGCTCACAACTTGCGACCGCATATTACATAGGATTTCGAAAACACGTGTTGCCTTTCCCTTCGTCCCGTGGATGTCGTATTAGTCGACATCGGATGAGTCGACTAAGGCTTGCCACGCACCACGTAGCGTAGTGCGGAAGTGCGTGATGTAACGTAGCTTGTAAGTATCTCGGTTTGTATTCAAAACATGCGTTAGTGCAACACACTGGAAACGCATCCCCGCACAGTTATGCAGATCCCGCGACTAAATGCAGTTAAACGCGTTCCCACGCGTGTATGTGTGGCGCGAGACGCTTGGCACGGTAATAGTACCGCATGGTATGGTACACTGTGCTCCGCAACATGGTGCTTGATTCCGCACATCAAAACTAACGCTAACGCACTGTTACGTTAACAAAGATAGGTTTGAGTAACACAGAGACCTGCAGGGCCTGCAATGAGGAAGAGGAGAGCATAGAATACATATAGCGTCACTGCGACTCTCCAACTCATAGGGGAATGAGTCTCTTCGGGATTTGGATATCCAAAACCCAAAGACTTTAGGGCTATCCCACCTGGACTAATTGTGAGACTCGTAGGAGAATGAGTCTCTTCGGTATTTGGATATCCAAAAGCCGAAGACTTTAGAGCTATCCCACCTGGACCAATTGTGAGACTAAGTACCTATGTATTGTTAATATTTGTTGATATATTCGCGTGCTCCGTAGATACGAGTACAATGCGCTTTTAAAACCCGCACCGATGTGCTTAGACAAATGAAAGCAGTATAAATGTGTTACATGTCACTCACTCACTACCTCGTCATTATAACAGCCAGAGGCCCAATTCTGCTAATAAGTTAGAGCCGACGCCGAGCTAATAAGTTAAACCATTGCGATCGACCAATCAGAACGCCACATTATCACATCATCGAACAGTTACATGGCAATATATACAGGCTACGATTGGTCAATCGCAACGGTTTAGTTTCGATTCGGCTGTAACTTATTAGCAGAATTGAGCCTCAGTGCCTCAGATATGGAACTTATGAGTGAACTCAGGGTTCGAAGTGCCAGCACAAAAGATTCTCAGGGTGCGAAGTGCTGGGGCCCCATTAAGAGATAAGATAACGCTGCACTGTAGGCACTATCACAACGGAGAGCTGGTATGAAATAGGGCCTGCATGCGGGGCCACCGAAAACTATAGCCACGCGCGTGGATGCGAAGCAAACTGCACGGTGATGCAGATCTTCGTCGCTGCAGCCACGCGCGTGGCTGCCTTCTTCTTCTGCACGTGCAGGGTAATGTGTGAATCGCTTAACCTACGCCGGCTCCACACGTTGGCCCGAACATTGGCCCCAACGCCTTGCGCTCGGCTCCACAGGTTGGTCCAACGCTGCCCCAACGTTGGAGCCAATGCCATTTTCTAGATCCACACGTTAGACGAGTGGTGTTGGGGCCAACGTGTGCAGCCGGCAATAGGGAGTTACCAAAATCACAACTCTGCGTAGAGATGAAATACTCGAAATAAAACTTCATACCAGCCTATCTGGGAAGCATGATACGAGTAAAGTAAGTCGGCTTCCTCATTTGAGAAGAAACCCGTACCTAGCACTATTTATTCTATTTATTTATTTTTATGGTTCTGTATGTACTTATATATCCGTGTTTTGCAACGTCATGACAGCTAAGCAGCAGAAATCCGCAAAGTTGGTTATTTTAATAATATAATTTCCTCTTCCTTGCGTCGTTGTCCTTAATGCTTAGGCTCTCTCTAGCGCTTTTATTTGAAATATGTGCCAACATTTACTCGTAGATTTTCTCTGCGGTACGGATAATGGATACTAGAACCGAGTGCCGTGTGATCCTGATCAGACCAACGGATAGGACTTCGTTCTCGAGGCTTTTTTCCTTAAATTTTACGAGTGACAAGCATCTTCTCTAGTTATCACCACGCTTCCTGGAAACGTGGCCGAAGAACTGGAGAATCTTCCTGGGAAAGATAGAAAAAGTTTATTCTTGATGTTTTGTTCAGTTTTTAGTTGGATTGGTTCGATGAAATTACAACAGATCAGGCTGGTCACGAACTTTCACTTTTAATCCCAGGAATATAGTCATAACCTTAAAACTCAAATTTACAATGAAATATTTTTTAATCCAATAATCATGTAAATTTAAAGAACAATTTTAACAAAAGAAAACATTAACAAAAGAAAACATCTACAGACAAATAAGTGAAAATTAATTGTCCTAGCATCGAGGACAAAGGCGAAACTTATACAAACGCTTACGCATGCACGCCACCATAATCAAGCCCGCGGTCTATTTTCTTTCAGGTTCCGTTTTTTTCACCTTTCGCTAGTTAACGTGACTCCATTAGGCAACCATAACGGTCGCGATCCGCTTCCTTTTATTACACTTTTCAAGTTCCTGTTGCTTTTTTCCTGAAATATTCCGCTAATTAAGGAAGGAGGAGTGGAGGCCGAAGATTTCCTGCTGGTCTAGCAGATTACTGGCGGTATCTCCGAGAAAAATGTAAAGTCCCCGGCGGAATTCATTTTTGTGGCTTAACTTTTTGTGTGTTGTTCAAAAAAGTTCCGCAAGCGGCTTAAGTGAAAATATCATGTACCGCATAAAGGTGGGCGAAGTCGCCATAGTAAGTTTCGTTGCGTTCAACAAAGCGTAAAATACTCGCGAAACTTATAATTAATTCATTCGCTCGGTTGTGTTCAGTTTGTCTCGCATTGAACTGTCTTTTGTATTTTGAATCTTTCGTCGTGATTTTGTCAAAGTTATTTTGCACGATAGCGAAAACTTGTACCTACTAGTCTCTAACTGAGACTTTGCCTGGTGTGGTAGAGATTTGGGGTACTATCCAAAAGAATGTCAAAGGTCATACGAGTACATACTTTGATTCGAGACACATTTTTATTAATAATCTGCGTGGCAAACTTTTACCAAAATTGACTCAACACACAGAGAACTTTATATATAATAGAGTAAAATAATCAATATTAGAAACAAGCGAGCATATTATATACTAGCTGACCGTATGCAACATTGTTAGCATTATAACTAACTTTTCCCGTAGGAAAACTTTTCGCGTCAGATTTTCCCGTAGGATAATTACCCTATGTCCTTCCCCTGATCTCGAACTATCCCTATACCAACTTTCATCAAAATCGGTTCAGTAGTTTCAAAGCCTATTCAACACAAACAAACAAACAATCAAATCTTTCCTCTTTATGATATTAGTATTAGTATAGAGAAATTATAATGTTGATAACAAATAACTTGAGATCAAACTTGTTTTTTTATAGGTACTGTGAAAATCTGTTTCTTTTAACTCTATATACTAGGGCGCTTGCGCACTTATGTTCGTTTTTGATCCGGTTTGGCCGTCCTAGTGATTGTATGGACGCTTGCGCTCTCATACGTATTCGGTTCGTGTTCGATTCGTAAATTCTCATTTCGTGTCGTTTTTAGGTGTGCATCATGATGGCGGGTGTAAGTCAACAAATTGTCATCATCACCACAGTTCATATATGTCCCCACCGAGAGGCACGAGCCTACCCTAACATGTTAGGGCGATTAGGCCTTAGTCAAGCCACGCTGGCCCAGTGCGGATTGGTTGACTTCACATACACCTTTGAATAACTTCGCAGGTATATGCAGGTTTCCTCACGGTGTTTTCCTTCACCGTAGGAGCGTCAGATAACTGTACGTATGAAATTCGTGAAACGAAAAACACATTGGTACATGGCAGAATGGATTGTCGGCCTCCCGATTCTGCTCGGAGCACAGTCCAGTGCTTTATGCATGTATCCAACATTTATTAATATTATTTGATGAAGTTTTTAGTAACATTTATGTATATATTTATGATGATTGATTAATCGTTTTTTTATATAAAATGACAATTTATGCTGGAAAACATTTTTCATAATTTTTGGTGCCATCAGAGTTTACTTAAATATTCGATTTTAAAAGAAACTGTTTTAATTTCTGGAGGTACTGAATTGTGGTTTAATCTGTTACATCAAATAGTTAGTAACTTGAATGCCCTAAGCATGATCTCGCCATGTTGATAATCAAAGCCGGATTTTGTCTTAACTAAGCAGGTACCAAAATTATAATGTTTGGTACTAAATAGTACCAAATGAGTACTTAATTGCGGTGGTAAAGGTTTTTAAAAACAGGAAGTGATCCAGTCATCTTGACGTTTATCGCACAACCATCTCAAACGTAAATTTCTCGTTCGTTTTTTTTCACGTATCAAACACGAACCGAATACGTATCTATAAGTACGCAAATAGGTATTATAAAGATGTAAAGTTTGTAAGTTTTGTTTGTAAGATGGTAAAAAATTCTTTCACCGGTAGAATGATACATTATTCATGAGTGTTAAAGGCTATATTTGACTGTGATTAATTCATATTATTTAAATGTGAAATAGATAGAGATATATGAGATAGAGATAGATATAGAAGTAAAAATGTTTGACTCCCAGCGAAGTTGGCAGCGGGAGGCGCAGAACCGATCGGTATAAGGCGAAGACCACCAAGGCGGAAGAGAGTCGCTGTGGAGCAGCCCACAGCGAACGAGCCATGCTCGCTACCACCGGCCCCACCCACAATAGAGAAGGCCTGGACCTCGGTGGTAAGGCGTGGCCAACAAAAGAGAGCCAGGGCAGAGGGCTCACCGGCACCTACCAACACGCCGAAGCAGCCCCCCCAACCCATTAAGAAGAAGGCACCTCCTCGGCAGCCTAAACTGCGCTCGCCGAATATGGCGGCAATAGTGTTAACACTACAGCCAGGAGCTGAGGAGAATGGCCACACATATGCTGGGGTGATTGCGGCCGCCAAAGCCAAAATAAGCCTCGCGGAGCTGAACATTGAGGGAGTCCAGCTCCGTAGGTCTTTGACTGGGGCGGCCATAATCCTCCTGTCCGGCAAAGACAAAGAGGCGAGCGTTGCGGACCTGGCCATCGCCCTGAGAAGAGTGGTGGATGCCAACGTGGCGCGGGTGACCATTCCCACTAAAACGGCGGAGTTATTAATCTCCGGAATGGACGAGTCTGTCTAACCGGAGGAGTTGCGAGAGTCGCTGGCGAAGTCCGGTGAATGTGAGGTGGAGGAGGTCCGGGTAGGCGAGATCCGCCAGGGCCGCTACACCATGGGCACGGCGTGGGTATGTTGCCTTGCGGAAGCCGCCAAAAAGATGGTCTCAGCCAAGAGGCTACTTGTGGGCTGGTCCTCCGTAAAGGTGAAGCTGCTCCAGCCCCGCGAGATGCGGTGCTTTAGGTGCCTCGAAACGGGGCACCTAAGAGTAGATTGCAAGGCGGAGGTAGATCAGAGCGCCCTATGCTACCGATGTGGAGAGGCAGGGCACAGGGCTTCAACATGTTCGTCGGAGCCGAAATGCCCCTTGTGCATGGCGGCTGGGAAGCCCGCGGAGCACCGACTTGGGGGTAAGACTTGTTCTGCCCCCAGGACGCCCATTAATAGGAGGAGGAAGAGGACCGCGCCAAGGTGCCAGCCCGAATCCTCAAGAGCAGAGGCGGAAATGGAGGTCACTGGGGCCCCCATTATCCAGGAGGAGGCGACAGCGGGAGGGGAAGTCCCCCGCGTTATAAATAGTCCCCAACCCCAAGGCACCTGATGCCGGGATATCGGGGTGAAGAGCGGTGCACACCATCAGGCCCGCTGACAAAGCAGCAGAGCCACGCGCCCTCACAGGCGTATCGCGAGTCCGACATCGGATCATCCACGGTCAGGGGCTCAGTGGGAAAAAGGCCTCACTGTTGTCCCCTTCCCCCTGTCTCGTGAAAGACGGAGAAGCTGCTGGGGGGTTTTTAGTGGGTAGGCCTGGGTCGAAACGATTCGGAGAGTCCCACATACCCTCGTGGTTTGGCTCGACCACGAGTGACGCGCAAAGCATTTTCCTCCTTCCAAAAAAAAAGGGACCGATCGGTATGGAGATCCTTGGGGGAGGCCTATGTCCAACAGTGGGCGTCTCTTGGCTGATATGATTATGATGACGATGAAGTTGGTACGGGTGAGCTAGTATTAAATAAAATAAATCAACAATAATTAACATTTTACCATTTCGTGTATTAATTTTAAATAGGTATTCAGCAGTAATGACAATTTCATTCCTTGACATCCATTTATATTATTTAATATAATCGTATTATATTGTTTCTTCAGTAGTCCATGACAGCCATGTCAAACAAACAAATCACTAAAGCGTTCGCAAAAAATACAACGTGTTTCACCAAAAGTCACCGTGGAGTGACACCACTTACTTGTGTGAACACATCGATCAATTAATAACAACAATTGGATCGGTTAATATGAAGATATTCCAGAGGCCAGACAATAGACTATTATGCGAGCTCCTCCTTCGCCGCTCGACGTATGAGTACCAACGGGCGTATGTGATTCGCCGTTCCGAACTTGCATTGAAACGTTCCGTTTGATTTAGATCGAAATCAATGTTTGCACAATGTATTGAATGCACTTGCACTTTGTTACGAGTCGAAGATTTGACGACCATTTGCGTGCGAGACTAAATTGGAACCATTCATGGTGTGACTACGAATGCATCGGTAGTATATTTTCTTATCATTATACCCGTATACACACATACACACACACACACACAGAGTTATAATAATTAATAGTCGATTACCCAACAAGTGAAAAAAGGTGAATTCCTTTCGAGGCACTAAGTTGTATCCCGAGAGAAGCGAAGGATTCTAGAATAGAATCCTGAGCGGATCAAGGGATACAAGAGCCGAGATGATTTTTTTACGCGTTAGGTACTCTACTTTTTATCATTGACTGCGAGAAAATAACAACTCTGTGATTATAAATCAATTTTTTTATGGGTAATAGGTACATAAAAGAACAATAGAAAACAAAAAGAAACTAGATATTATTTGGAAAATTAGAAGAGTTTTTGAAACTTAGTTATTACGTTTTGGTGGCTTTTAGTACGCTTTTATAGCGAGGGTGTGCAACCTCTTTGCACGTTTTCCTTGTTTCTTAGTATAAATAGTATAATCCGTATATTTGCGCATATTTCAAATTCAATTTTTCTTATTCACCCAGTGAAACAAAGAGCGTTTTATTCACTGTTTTGAGGAATCGCGAGCCCTTTGTCGAGTGTCGATGGTAAAAAGAATAATTCGCGTGTCGCTACTGAGTTTGGGTCTTTCCTTATATTTTACAACCTTTAATTTACTTTGACCTGTCCCGGTGTCTGTAATGAAATCTTGCAAGTTAAATTTGACCAACTTCCCAGTTTCTGATTGAGCTGACGTTTCACATGCATATGTATATTGTGTGACAATGCGATATTATGGTGACATGAAGCTGATCCAGTGCTGTAGCTGGAAGGTGGCCGTAGGAACTCCGCAATAAAACGACACAACCCGGTATTGACGGATACTAAAAGCTTGTATTTAAAAAAAGTTTATTTAATAATATTTTATTCTTTGTTTATGTCTATTATGATATTTGACTATACAGGTTCTGTTTGCGATCGGGAGAAGGTGGTAAGACGGGCAATTTAATATTTCCCTTCATACATACAATTGCAGTAGTAACAAAGGATATTAAATTACCTGTTTTACTACTGGTAGTAGGATTGTTAGTAATATGAGCAACAAAAAGGCGTGCTACACTAGGTCGGCGTAGTGAATTTTTTAGTCTTCCATATTTTCGCAGAGCTGTAGGTAATTGCGGTAAACTTTCCAAACTTCCTTGGTCTGCCCTTATGACATCCATGGGAAGAAAGGGAGCAGAGGCACAAATGTAGGTATACTCAATTCGTCACTGGACTGACTTGCAACACATGTACGAAGGAAGTAATCGATGTACGAGTATGTATATTTGTAATTTTTAACAGCTTATAAACTTATATTGAGGATGTCAATTGATAAATAGAGTTATATGGTATTCAAAACTGAAGAACAGGCTTGATAGGCCTTCGCAAATCATAATTACAAACAAATTGGCCTATTAACTCATAAAGTGAGCCCAACGCGCCTTGGTGGGTATTAATGGCCTATAAACAACATTATGGACTTGAAAACATAGTTGTGAGTAAAGGAAGGATTAGAGAGTTTCTCAGCATAAGTTAATATAACGCGGTCCTTAAACAATAGGGATCTATTTGATTATGGGACGGGCATTGGGTAGGGTATAAGGTGATATTCGTAGCTAACGCAAGAGTAATAAATAATTCAAACAACGACCTATTCACTTCGTTTGGAGATTTTAAGGAAAATACAAATAATATTAAGTGTTCTGATATTTTTATTTAGGTTTGCGAAGTGTGGAAAGTAGCAAACAATTATCTTATTTCGCTAATTTTCCGTATTATTATTATAGAAGAAGATAGAGCAGTATAAAAAATAGTTTATATTTTTTATACTGCTCTATCTTCTTCTTCTTCTTATCTTCTTCTTATTTATAAAAATGAAACGCTGTGTGTTAGTCTTGCTAAAAGTCAGAAACGGCTGAACAGATTCTTACGGAATTTTCTGTGTGTATTTGAATAGGTCCAGGGAAGGTTTAAAAGTACAATTGGACCTAGTAGGTGGCGCTGTAATCGGCCAGGACAACGTCTGCCGGGCTCACTATTACGAGTATGTAACTCTTAACGATTTATTACTAAGTAACTACATAGTGTCGGTTTGACTCAATATAGAAACAATTCGAGTTGATTATTTTGATATTATTTTATTCTAGTTTCTTTCTTAATTTAATGGGATACTTAATTTTACAATTATTGTTTAATGAATGGCAATTATTTACATTTTTTTATTTATTTCTTGATTTACTTTTCCTCCGATTTAATATATTTCTTATTGTAAGATATCTAAATAGGCAGTAATAACAATAAATACGACCAGTTTTATATTGCATCACATATCTAAGAGAAAGTCATAAAACCTCTCTACTATGCATCACTGTCACGTATCGCCCAGAAATAACATATCCAATATCATATCGATTTTATAGAAAATTTAAACCAGGAATTCAGTCTACTTTACACTGATTCCGTGTTATCATCTCGATTTTCCAGAGTGGAATTTTTCTCGCCACCTTTCATGTAATCTGCACTCAGATTATGCGGAGGGTTGCTTCTCGTACGGGCACGCATCGTGCTCGTAGCATTGTTATGCAAATGCCATCGGTTCGGTTTGCCAGCGTCAGTGTACAAGACAAAGCGACATTGACGACCGACATGACATCGGCTGTTGCTATCAGCTCAACGTCCTATGGACCCACTCGACTGCTCCGTGTTCTCAGCTATATCACCGCTATGCAGCCTCCCTATCCGTTTCCGTTGGTGCGAGCGGGACGCAAGACGCCATTGTGATAGCGGTTACAGATTACACGTCCAGTTACGATGTCAGATTTAGAAAGCTTGTTAGGAGATCCCTTCAGGGGGATTCGATTGAGTGATACAGATATTTTCGGATTCTCAGTGAGAGGAGTTTATGCACTCGGTGGCTTCCGTTTTTTGTGTTTTATCAAATGTGAAATTCTGTTGTTCAGTGTGTTTTTTTTTTCACGTGGCAACTTAGCACCTATTAGTTGGCGTGATAACCCCATTTGGAAGACTGTTGAATGCGCTTGTGTTTGTTTAAAATAGACTACTAAATAGTCTTTTTATCTTCTTTAAAGTTTTTTGCCCAAGAGGAATAAGTAAGATATTTGAGATAAATTTCTTATTAACGCCTCACACAAAACTACTTTCTGCTTGTCGATTCCCATCAAAATTATAGATTGATTTACATGTATGACTCGATTAAGTATGGGCACTGATTGCCATTATTATTGGATTTTTAGTTCCGTTTTCATTTTTTTATATTTATTTAGAATTCACGTGGTTTCAACACATCTTTAATTAATTTTCCTCTTCTTTCTCGTATATACAGAGCGTCCCAAAACTATGTGACATGAAGGGAAAGTACCTTAAATATCGTAGATAGGATATTTTGCTGAAAGAAGACTTTATGTTATTTTTAAAAGTTAGTAATACTGCATTCAAAGATTTCTAAAAATTACTTGCTTCGTCAGGGAATCGAACCGGCTTAAATGTGTAAAAAAAATCAACCGTATTTTTATGATGCCAATCGAAAGAATGGACAAAAAACAATAAGTCCTCTTAAGTAACATAGTATCTTAAAAGAAAGGAATAACGTTTTATTAATCATTTTAATCAAATTAAAAACATACTTGAAACCGCCGAAGTAAATTGAGTACCTATTTTTTGTCAATTAATTAATTAAATGCTCAAAATGTGATCCTTCTTGTCTTATGCAAATCGTCAATCTTTTAACAAGCTCACCGCCTGTTGATTTTCTTATCATATTATGGTGAAATACTCGACATGATATGTCTCAATTCTGTTTGTCTCAGAAAAGTATTTAGAAATACTTACTTCAAATTTTAAGAGACGAGATAAGAAATCTCTCCCTGGCGGAGCAACAAAATTTAATTTTCCAACAAGAAGGAGCTCTGGCTCTTAATAGTCGGAGAGCAGCAGAGTTTCTGGAGGAATGTTTTCCTACTTGGATTGGTACAAATGGACCGATCAGATGACCGGCAAGATCCCCAGATGTAACTCCGTTAGATTATTTATTATGGGGATATGTGAAAAAAATTATATACAAAAAGCAATACGATAACGTGGGCGAATTACAAATATAATTGAGCCATATCATGTCGAATATTCACCAAAATATGATAAGAAAATCAACAGGCAGTGAACTTGTTAAAAGATTGACGATTTACATAAGATCCTTCTTGATCACATTTTGAGCATTTAATTAATTAATTTACAAAAAATAGGTGCTCAATTGACTTCGGCGGTTTCAAGTGTTTTTAATTTCATTAAAATGATTAATAAAACGTTATTCTTTTAAGATACTATGTTACTTAAGAAGATTTATTATTTTTTGTCCATTCTTTGATTGGCATCATAAAAATACTGGTGATTTTTTTTTCACATTTGAGTCGGTTCGATTCCCTAATGAAGCAAGTAATTTTTAGAAAATCTTTGAATGCAGTATTAATAACTTTTAAAAATAACATAAAGTCTTCTTTTAGCAAAATATTCTAACAACGACATTTAAGGTACTTTCCCTTCATGACCCATTGTCTTGGGACGCCCTGTATATAAAAATAAACCAAAATCAAAAACGGCTTAAATCAATTTCAATATTTATTTTTATCCTTTTTCAAAAATAATAATAATACGGATAATCCTAAAACAAGGCTTTAAAAAAAATCAAGAATTAATGGTAACTTTTTATGGAATATGACGGTATATATCACCTGTCAAGTTGATACGAAGTTCGCAGGATTAGTTAGTTGTATTATATTTAAAACAATGTCTTTAAAAAAATGGATCAGAATTGACAACGATTGTCGTCGGAATATTCGGCAACGATATGATAGTGAATGCATTTATCTGCAGTGAAAAGGGTAGGTTGCATTTATTGCTCTAATAAGAATCCCCGATGAAAAGTATCTCTACCTTGGACTACACCGTAGTTAAATAACGTCATATTGTGTTCATACGCCGGAGTGAAGGCATCAGAGTTCAATGGGGGAGGAGTTGTCTCTATAGTCGAAAGCTTTGCTCGTGTTTCTTCATTTTATCCCATAGTAAAAATTTACCTATATAGACTATAAAATTCCATTAAAAGCGTTCAGTAGTATTATTCGTGAACAAACTTTGAACCTTTGCTTCATTTTTTTAAGGTTTTTTTTTAATATGTATTTTTGGCACCTATACACGGTTATTTTTTTATCACCCTGGAAAATTTAAGGGACGCTTCACGACATGGTATTAGAATGATTTAAATATAAATAAAAAAAATAACCCCCCTCCTTAATTTTATATAAATTTTTAAAAAAATACAAAAAATGCTGCACTAGTTGAGAGCAGCATTTTTAGAGATTTTTTTATTTTTTTTATATTTTTTTAAATTTTTTTATTTCATTTTTTTTATTTTTTATATAATATTGGATGTGTCCTGAAGCGTCCCTAAAATTTTCCAGGGTGATAAAAAAATAACCGTGTATATTTACTAGTTTCAATTTGTTGGTTTGACAACAAAACTATATGTTTCAAGCCTCATAAAGAAAAAATCAGTTACCAACATCAGTTTTAGCGTCAGTAGGATAAAATTTCAAAAGAAGAATAAAAATAATTAAGACTCACTAATTCCAATTATAATTTACTAATATGTTTCATGCGCTACCAACAAAATTATTGTATGGATTTAACTATCTGAAATAAATTATTGTTATTTCTATGTAGGTATGCTCATTTATAGGTATAAATATTTATCTGCAAAATTTCAGGATTCTAGGTACAACGGCTTCAGCTTTCACTTTCATCGATATATTATTTACATTTACGGAAACAAATATAAGATATATATCCTAGAAATATCTTTAAATCACAATATCTCGACAAATAATAAAAACCTTAAAACTAACGAGAAAGCATGTCAGCAAATTTCACATAAAAAGCTCAGTCGATCCGCAATATACTTCACCTTTTTAGTGGTGCACGCAGGTGGTGTAAAACATATAGAATTTCAAATAGCTTTTCATTTTTTCTCTTGGGGGCATCGCTGTATCACTCAAATGCATAGCCTTGAGATGCAAAGTGCTACGAGAACAGGGCTTTTTATATTTGCGGCTCTGCGTCCGATTTGCATAATATTGCTTCCTTAACATTCCTTTATGTAGGGGCAGATATAGAAAAATTTTATTTGTAGTCGAAACGTAAAGTGTTTAAATGTAAATCACCATACATATATTATGTATAACCATTTTGAGGAGCTTGGTGGCGCATTGGCGCGTGCGCTCAGCGAACGATTGCTAAGGTTAAGTAACGTTAGCTGTGGTCAGTCCTTTGATGGGTGACCAAAATACAAAACATCTCAAGCTCCTCCGTGCTTCGGAAGGCACTTTAAACAGTGGGTCCTACGCCTGATCTCGCTCCGGTCGTATCGGCTAACCGTCCCATCGGACTAGGCGAGTGAAGGAACAGGGAGTGCACTTGCGTTTGCGCAGTCACTTGTGCACTATAATATCTCCTGCGCAGATGGCTAGTCTCTGTTGAGACTGGCCGCCGTGACCGACTATCGGTTAGGAGGACATATATGCATAAAATTTCAAAAAGATGTTTTATTTGACACTTTGATTATTTAAAGTTTTGCACATAATTGAATTTCATTTACTACTCTAAAACTTTCGTAATGCATATATTTTTCAGGGAAAGACATGTGATATATTTAAATGAAGGGTACTTGTAAAATTTGCATTATATTACTCTTCTGTAGCGATTACGCAATCGTTTGAAAGTCAAAATTGCTTTTTTCAAAGTAGCTACGAGTCAATGAGGACGCCAGTGGAAGATAGTGGCCGTGATATGTTTGTCTAGTCAAATGCGATGGAAATGTGAGAGAAAGCTTAGCGTTAGATTCTTTAAATTTACCCCTCTTTCATTCTGCACCGAACTTTGTTCTTTTAAAATGTTAAACCAAAAAAAGAACAATGATTGGGCACTAAAACCTTTCAAATTTAGCCTGTTGCTTCAAATATATTCAAAATAAAATTATCAAAAAATTTTTTAAGCCTAAAACAAGAATGAGTTCTTTAGAATATTATTTCTATGTTAGTGTAGATAGAGTAATCTTATAGTCAAGACAGCCTTATGAAAAGGCTTTGAAAATGTTTTTTCAGTTGAAAATTTAAGCTATCTTACAAATCTTATGAACCGGTGTGCTAAGAAAATTGAAACATAAAAAGAAGAAAATATATATTTGAATGTTTTAAGTATAATGTATACTCAAAAATCGAAACATTAAAAATTCAAGTACTTAGTTCAGTGGAAACATAATGAAATTATTATTTCATATATCATCCACGATGTAAGTACGAAAACGTTCGAATTGTATCTTTATATTAACAATAATCTCTCCCCTACGTCACAAAATATGTCATTTGAAGCAGGTGCTCTTTTCTGCGACCAACGGCAGGTGAGGCTGACGTAGTTATTTTCTCCGAGGCTTATTTATTCGAAAGTTTTTCGTACCGGATGACCACTGTCCGCTCGCGACCTGTCACTGTATTTTGCAGACCCTTTATTTTCACTTGACAGGAATATTCCAAGCACAGGTCGCCCGATAATTCCGATACGACTTTTTATTCGCGATACATTTTTCCAATTGTCCCGCGATTCTACACGAACTAACGGAATAGAATTTTCAAACAGTTTTGATTGATAAAGGTAGACAGGTTTTCGCTTTCTTTGTTTGCGAAATTAGATTCTGGAGGTAGCGTGAAACTTCAGAGTTCCACTTGATTAATGGTGATTCGAGGGGATCCGAGAATTTCTATAGAACACGAATGACTAAATCGTTTTTTTTTCGAAAGGTTAGCTACATTTTATTCGAAGATAGGTATTCGGATTTATATACATGGACGCGATATTATCCCAATCACCGAAACAACGCCCGTGCCGCCTTAATATTTGATGTGTTCTCGACTTTTCTCGAATTTAACGCTCCGATTAAGCAACGCCGAGCGAAGGATTTTATGTGAATATTTAAAATGCTATATTGGTTGTAGTTTTGCAGAGAAGCAACTCTATTGTTCGCGAAACATTTTACAGGGTTAATTTGATTCGGTATAAAATGAGATTCCAGCCTTTGTTTCTTTATAAAATAACGTGTTATTGTATTTCTGTATATAGTTGGAGCTGTACATTTTCTGTGACGTGACAATTTTATAGAAGTACGTTGAAGATTTTGTTTTACTTGAAATATAACAAAATTACAGCTCAACAGCAAATTGGGTCACATTGTTGCATCCCACAGGTTGAAGGGACATTAAAATAGGAGGATTACTTTTATGGCTCAGTTGGTTCGCTTGAGATAATATCGGTAAATTTTATCGTTTGTAATAAAGGAAATTCGATTTAAGCCCAATGTGGGATTATGAGACATCCAATTTGGGATTCAAGTGGCTTGCAATTGTACTCTCGGGCTTGATCAATTGGACAACGCAAGTTGTAAGTGACTTAATGGAAGGCCCAGTTGCGAAGGTGATTTAATTTAAGGAACTCACTGAAGATTCGTCTCTCTTAGAATAAGAGAAACTTCTCGAAATTTACATTCATACAATCAGAAACTGGGCTAATGAGATTCGCACAAGAAAAACATCTCGTTAAACCATACATTATTCAGGCTTTCGGGAAGTTATTCCGCTTTCACGCGTTCATTAGCCACGTGAATACAACTTGAGATTCTGACACATACTTATCACCGGGAAACTATTCGCAAGTATTCCAGTGCCCAGGGTGGCGCCGGGCTGGTTATTTAAATTTATCACTCAACTTTTATCCTCTAAATTCATTGTAGCAGGTAATATTTCACAAGTTATTAATTACGTTACGCCGGCATCTTCACCGTGTAACTCTTATTACATTATGTCAGTTGCAAATTGAAAAATTCCCGGGGCGTGTGTCCCGTCTCCCCGAAGTATTTTGGCAAAATTATTTTCATTCATTAAGAGGCGAGGTGGGGGAGTTCGCGAGATCGTCGATGTAAGTTCGCTTGTTAGTAACGGGGTGACTTTGTTTTTATTATCTAGCAGTTTTAACTCATTTAACTTTTTTTAATGCCATTATTCGTAATTCAGCTGTCCGATGAAGTTAGAAAACATATTGTAAGCGACCGAAAATGGGTAAGTTATTGGTTTTGTTGTATCACCACTCTAATTAGAGATAATCTGCTACTGTTTGAGCTTACTACGATTATGAGACTTGGAGCGTATACTTTTGGAAAAAAAACCGGCCAAGTGCTAGTCGGACTCGCCCATGAAGGGTTCCGTGCGATTTATGACGTATTAAAAAAACTACTTACTAGATCTCATTCAAACCAATTTTCGGTGGAAGTGTTTACATGGTAATGTACATCATATATTTTTTTTAGTTTTATCATTCGCTTATTTTAGAAGTTACAGGGGGGGGGGGGGGGGGGACATACATTTTACCACTTTGGAAGTGGCTCTCTCGCAAACTATTCGGTTTAGAAAAAAATGATATTAGAAACCTCAATATAATTTTTGAAGACCTATCCATAGATACCCCACACGTATGGGTTTGATGAAAAAAATTTTTTTGGGTTTCAGTTCTATGTATGGAGTACCCCCAAAATTTGTTGCTTTTTTTCTATTTTTGTGTTAAAATCTTAATGCGGTTAACAGAATACATCTACTTACCAAGTCTTAACAGTGTAGTTCTTATAGTTTCGGAAAAAAGTGGCTGTGACATACGGACGGACAGACAGACAGACAGACACGACGAATCTATAAGGGTTCCGTTTTTTGCCATTTGGCTACGGAACCCTAAAAGAGGGAATGGGCTTCAATACCAAGTTACCAATGCTAGTGTGTCAAATAATGAAATAGTGCGTTTTGTGACCCTTTCATACTATCTTCGTTCGCCCACTTTTCGCCCCGCTAGACATTTTTTTTTTTTTTATTTTGTTCGCTTTAATACGCGGGTGCTTTAAAAAGAAAAAAAAAATAGCGAATATCCTAAAGAATAGTTGAAAATAATATTAATTAATAAGTGTAATTGTGTATAGAAAAAATATGAATTTAGGTACACTTCGCCATTGTTTATTTAGATCTGTTATCTGTCAATGGGATACGAAGACCATTGGGTCAGCTAGTGAAATATAAAAAGGGATATCATGTCACATTTAAATGACACGACTCGTATCATAACATTCCATGTAATGCGGCATTAGAATTATCCCAGCAACAAAATGGAACAAATATATAATTTTGTTCGTTGTCAAGTTAAACGGACGGAAAATTATTTTCGAGGTGAAATCTAAAACATTCCCGTGAAGTGTAGTTTTGTTGTTGCTCAGATGATGCCCAAAGGACTGGGAGGTCACCGTTGTCCGTTTGACATGTTTGTAACTGAACACCATCCCATATCGGCGGCCGCGTCTCGGAATACCGATCCATTAATTAAAACTTATTTTGTGTGCAAACACGATCGCTGGACGTCGTCGGTCGGGGTCCCGTGCCGTTCTGCGCACTTCATTTGGCCCCGCTAAAAGTTGCGAACACTTTTCTTCGCATCATTTACGGCGAGTAAACGATACATTTGTTTGTCTGTTCATTTAAGTTGGAACGTATTTCATTTGATATTTTAAATATCGAATACTGTACCTACACGCGAAGAAAATCTAATTCGCTAACGCTCATAATAAATATATTAATATTTAATTGTATTTTTAAACTACATATAAAATAGTGATCAGTATAAAAATTTACGTAAACAAGTTTTGTTTTTATCAGTAGGTTACAAAAAAATATATATATCAGATTTTTTTTTATATAATATAATTTATCTATTTATACGAGTATATATTTTTTTATAAAAACACAAAGCGACAGACATACAATTTGCTCACAAACGTAGACTTTTTAAAAATAGTAGGATCACTGGCAGTAGTCGTCGCGCGTAAATCAAGTATTCCGCTAAAATTTTGGAATAAATCCGAAGTAACTTTAACTCTCGGAACGTATAAAGAGCACAATTAGACAAGAGATTATCTCGATTAAGTAGGATTGATTAATGGGAGATAAACTTGATTTATTTTGGAGGTTTCGGGAGAACGAAGAAATCAACCGTTCCGAGTCGCGCCATTTCTGGTTCTCATTAGTAATGTGGCTCATGTACGAGGTAAGCTAATAAGGTTTCGATTCCTATCAATTTTCAGTCAAACAATCAACAAAAATCGTATCAATTTTCAAGATCATTCGGCCTATATCCAACAGTGGACGTCTCTTGGCTGAAAGGATGAATCAACGAAATAATACTTAGCAGTTATAAAATGCTTAAAGTTTTTGTTATTATACTTGCTCGTAACATCAAATATGATCAGCTAGGTAACATATGAAAGGACATGGCCAATTCCTGCCTAGGAAGCCATGAATGCCACCACAGCAAAGAAAAAATTAAGTTAAAAAATATATTTAAAAATTATAATATAAACAAGCAATGGAATTAAAACTTTTGTTTTTTAATAGATTACGTTCCTCATCACACTTGTGTACCTATACGACGTAGTTAAGGCGATATAATATTGTACGAAAAACATTTATATTTAATAAATGAATGTTGTAATTACAAATATGTATAACTTAACGGATAGGATACGGAAATATTGTTTGCACTTTTGGTAATATTGCATTGTTTCACTGTTATTATATTTATTAAAAAGTAATGAAACGGAACGTGTTGAAATGGTAAAGAGACGCCATTGTTGTGTTTGTCACTGTCAAAGTCATTGCACTCTCCTTGTTGCGCTTGCGTTCGTTGTTGTACTATACGATTGTTTTTGCAATATTTCACGATATTCTGCATATCTTTAAGGCTTTTTAAAGTTCTTCGTGGCGAATGAGATGCACCAATTGCGGAATTGCTTTAGAAAGACATTTGGTAATCACTTTCTGTGCATCTAGACAAGACTTTCAAGCTGACTTATGGAAAATCTTATCTGTTTTATTTTAATGTCAAGTTCTTGGAGAATATATCTTACTGTGGTTATATTTTTTGATATTCGATACGATAACACAACAAAAACTTTTTATGGGAAATGTTTAATGATACCTAGGCAAATTTTCATAAAGAAATTGGCCAAGCCCTTTCTCCAGCAGATTGTTTTTATAATTTAAGTTACCTACTATGAAGCGATTTTAGAAAACTCAACCCCTAAGGGAGTAAATGCGGGTTAAAAGGTTGTGTGGGATTCCGTTAGTTAATCAGAAATAACTAGGCACGTGCTTAGCAATTTTTATTAAATAGTTGAAAAAGCAGCCTTTTTTGTTTGAGTATGGCATTAAAACTTCTTAACGTATTTTGATGCTTCTTTCTCTTTGAGTGCTTCTGTTGAATATGTTTATCTAAAAACACGGGCAAAGTACATAAGTGTATGTGTATAAAATAGTTTGTGAAACTTGGAAAATCAAACAAGTTTTTCAATTGTGAAATAAACTTAGGTATTTCAATTATTCACGGAAGTTATATCATTTTTTTTTTACTAAAAGTGATTTATACTGCACATACCTTTGTTTATTAAGGAGCGATATTTTCGACACGGTCAAAGCTACGCGGCAAAAAATACGTTAAGTAAATATATTATGGTGTCAACCTCTACGTTTGCAGCGAACTTTGGTTGTGAAAAGAAATCAAACTGATTAAGAGATTATTTTTTTATTGTTCTTGATGTTGGCCCGTACAGTCAACGCGAAAACAGAGTGTTACGTACAATCTACGGGATGCCGTTGGAAAATGTAGGAAAGTCCCATTAAGAATAACATTCAGCACTAGTTGTACGAAACAAAGACTTTTAGATCCCACTGAGCTCGTTGCGGTCTGTATTTATTCTTCGAGGATCAAGTATTTTGACGGACCGTGGAAGTACTCGTATACTTATTGATTGAAGCAGTATTTACAATTCACAGAGGCGGAGAAATCCCTACAAAATATCTACGGTATATAGGGAGTCAAATAAGTCCGCCCCGGAAGGAAAGTATCCTTAATAAGGAATCAATATGTAGAGTCGCCTTTTATATTCTACTCGTGTTTGCAGATATCTTTATCACACATTTTTTCATTTTTTTAAATCTTTGCAAAGCTGGAACCTGTGAAATATTAAAATAAAGCAGCCTGTATATTTATGATACCGTTATCTTGTATTTTTGTTTATGAACGTAAGACACAAATACTTCCCAATTTTGAAGAAGATCACTTATTTTGTGGCGAATTCCCTGAGATTATGTCAAATTTTATTAATCGTGTCATTTCATCTGCATCTTTGCCGTAGCATAGCTTCTGGAGTAATGTACACGAATCGTCGACGGGGCGGCAACGGAGGTATTTAATCATAGCTTTGTGTTGGACGAGCATTTGCCCTACCTGATCCTACGTTACCGCAGCCTTTCCACACTTGTGGTCTGAGTTGCCACAGTTGAGTGTTACCAGCCTTAGATCTCAGCACATCTGCACAAGAGTATTTACAGAGTATTCCTTTCGAATGATCGCTGGCGAACTTACTTACTCAACTGCAGGCACAGACGAGCAACACTATATTTATCTACAACATGAAAATTCTGTGTAGCAAATGCAATGAAAGTCTGTAACATAGTCTGGAGACGACAGATTACTAGCGCATCTGTAGATGACATGCGCCTCCTGCGTCTATGGCGATTTGACCCCGGACATCCCGATGAACACCCGCTAGTCTTAGTCATAGAGTACGAAGGCGGTTAAATTATTTTGATTTCATATAAGTTTGAGATAATTGTAAAGTGACATGCTAAAGATTTACACTATTGCACTGAAGCGACAATAGATCTTCATTATTTACATACAACCGTTTATATATAAAGGGCATACAATATTATATGGCTCAGGTTTTGTGTGAAGTGGAAGAAATTCAGATTGCTCCTTAGATCCCTATACCTTATCTGTCTCTCACATTGATAAAGGCTGAACAAATTCTGGACATTTAACAATGAGCTACATTACCATTAGCTATTCTTACTATATATAAATGATTTACCGAAGGCAGTCAATAAACGTGTATCCCTATTTGCTGATGATAGTTCGGTCATTATTGAATGTGAGAATAGAGATGCATATGAGAACGACGTAAATAAAACTTTAAAATCTATTATAATGTGGCTAGAAAATAACAATTTAAAGATAAATTTAGAAAAAACAAAATTGATGCATCTGAGTCAAAGAATACCTGGCATAAACATGAACGTAAGTTACAATACTAAAGAAGTTAATGACACAGATGCTGTGACTTTTTTAGGTTTGGTAATTGATAATAAATTAGACTGGAAGTTACATATAGAAAATATATCGTTAAGAATAAGCAGAGCCTCATATGCATTATAAAAATTAGCACCGGTTCTTAATATAGATGGCTTGATTACTGCTTATTATGGAACAGTGGAATCAGTATTAAGATTTGGTATTATTTTCTGGGGCAATTCGGTAGATAAAGAAACGATGTTTTAAATTCAAAAACGATCAAAACGCTCAATGTTTGGCTTAAAACCTACTGATAGCTGTATAGATTATTTTAAAAAGTACAAATTGTTAACACTGCCATCTCTATACATATTTGAAGTAGCTGTATTTGTGAAAGCAAATCCAGAGTTGTACAAAATCGAATTATTTAACAGTAATCGAATTAGACAAAATAAAAATACAAAGCTTTGTGTGTGTAATTCAAATACGGCACTTATGCGTAATAGTATTTTTGGTATGGGTCCGACTATATACAATAAGAAAAAAATTCCGTATTGAAAAGTGCTATTACACCGTACGTGACTATATGTTTGATAAAGAGTTACCAAATTTATAATAAAGAAATGTTGTTAAAAAATATGTGATGTATAAATATAACAATTTCTTTTATTAATTATATCATTTATAAAAATAGGACTTTTAATTGTGACATTATATGTAATTCTTGACTTTACTTTGCCGACTAATTAAATTCACTGCCATTATGACATTAAATTTATTCATAATTATCATTTGTAATACATTATTTATATTATAATTTATAGTTGTTTTTAATTGGAATTGTTGATTGATTTATTTTTAATTTAAATTGTTGATTGGAGTTGACATATGATATATTATGACTGATCTTGATTAATCTTTATTTGATTTTGTATGCCCTACAAGGCCAAACATGTAAGGGCAATGAAAAAACCTGACACCTGCATTTAATGTATACTCATGTTTGACAAAATAAAGAAATTATTATTATTAATTATTATTATTATTACCGTATACGATAAAGTATATGTGGCTTTACAATCAGAGACTTATTTAAGGTTCCATTGATATTATAGCGGTCCAGCAATAACATCAGCGTGGACTGTAATTTAGCTTAGAATCTAAATAGTGACGATTAATGTGTAACGTTCAGGTCCATATATTTCACCATCTCATTCAGGCGGCTCAGCTGAATCGTAGGCGAAATGACAGTCAAAATACATTCGAGCTCTGGTCCCACATATTAAGTCGAGCGAGCAAGGGAGACATGCCTCCCGAGCCTCAGGTCGTAATCGCTCGTGCTATGTACGTGCCAACGTCATTCGAAGATAATTCCTCCATATAATTTCCCATTCTTAACTCGGAGTAATGAAGTTTATTCGTCGCTACTTCATTGTTAGTCGTTTGCAGCAAAGCGGCGGGAATGTAATCAGTTGCGAACTAATACCGCTCCGCTTGCGAAGCCCCCTCCGCGTATGGAAATGCCTCGTCGGAGCCGTTAGTTCTTTTGATTGCTGGCTCTTTTCCTTGTAGAATTAAAACCGAGATCGAGCCGGGGTGATTTCGAGAAAATTAAAGGAGCGTCCCATTTTCAGCGATGGGCCCTCATGGTTAATATTAGTATGATTGTGAGTACGCTTTAAGCTAACTGTCTACTTATTTAGAGCCCGCGTTCATTTTTAATTAGGCGAACTCCTTAGCGACGGTTGGCTGCGTGTTTGTTCATTTACTTACTCGTCTTCTTAATACAAAACTTAAGTGACTCGAACAGAATGCAAAACATGTGGATACAACGCGACTGGTGTAAGATATTCAATGCGGTTCGCCCAAGTTCGTGCACGATTAAATACACGCTGCTATAAACTTTAAATTGGCGTGGTGCGGATAAATCTTGTGTCAAAATAGCTCCGTGTAAATTTAGAAAGTTCCATGTTTTCTGATAACTTAAAACGTTATCATATAATCAATCCTAAATTAAAGATACTAACATGTTATGTCGAATTTCGATATACAGAGCGCTGTCATTAATATTTAGACTCAACTTGTTTCAACATTATCAGTTTTAATTGAAAGTTATCCAAAACACAATCAATGTCAACGATGCAACGGCCACGTTGCTTGTATTAGGCACCGAATTTTATTTGCACCCTAAGAGTAAACTGATTTTAATTGCCTGCTCTGTCCCGCTGCCGACGCAACGCTGACTTATGCAAGCCGTCCGCCCGTGTCATTATCGCCCGCCTCGCTAACCGCTGACGCCTTTATTTTGGCTATGGATGCAAATTAAATTACTCCCGAGGTTTACCGACTCAGCCACTACTGCACTGTTGCAACTCTCTCGTTTCTCGCCATCATTGTATTCGCTTAAAGTGCTTGTACATGGCGCCAGCAACTCGCGCTTATTGAGGTAGGTTACACGCACAATGAAAGCGTTCGAGGGGATCACAGAACAAGCAGCCCTTTGCTTACAGCCATAAGCACAGCGTAGAGTCCTTTTTCGTGTTATTAACCTGTAGATGGGGAACTTAAGCGACATAAGTGCGCAAACATCCCCACAAAAGACACAGCCGCGACGTTCAAAACAACAATAAAATTGGCCGTATCCGCTGACCACCACAAAAAGCGCATAGTTCGCGGCGCTCCGAGCACAATACCGACTTAAATTGTTCGTGAGAGTATTATGCACTCGACGGTTTCAATTTCCCCGCTACTACCCATTGCAGATGCTCGGACGACACTCGTAAATATGATTTGAAAATCGTTTTATGTATAACTCATAAACTTTTATCTTTGCACTACGGGTCCTCAGTCTGAGCGGTTCCAGTTAGTTGGCTGCACAAAAGCTGCAGACGTTTTAATATCGTACCGTCTGGTGGCGAGTGTATCTAACAGTGTAAATTTCACAAAGGTAAAACTGCCGTCCAGCACGCCAGCTCCGCCTGGTCAAATAATACCCTCCTAATGGCTAACTATTGCCTAATGTATTTTGGCGAAATGGAATAATGCTGGTGGCAGCGTCGCCGTCCTTAGTGGGCGCGATTTAGATAGTATTTTGCACGAAGACCCTCGAATATTTGGCATACAATTCTGGTATATTATATTATGGCACTCGAATCGCACAAAGATTTTGCACGCAAATGTTGATATTCGCTATAGTTAGACTAAGAATTTGATGTTTTTCAACTGAAAAATGTAATCGAACTATTATGTAAAGAGAATAAATGAAATTTTATGTGGGAGAAGGATAAAACCTTTCTGTATCTATAATCTGCCAAAAAAACGAAAAACGTAGTCAAATATAATATTCTTATTAGAAATTTTTATTACAAATTCTAAATGAATCTACCAGCGAACGTATGAAAAAATTCCTCTAGATGTTTTGATAATGTGATATTAGATTTGTATCAGCGAAGAAAATAAAATATTTCCGAAGATGAAGAATAATCTCAGAATTGTTCGTGGTATATAAGGTTCTTGTCATAATACTCTCTTGTTGGTCCTGTTTCTCTTGTTGTTTTTATTTTTCCACTCTCTGATAGAATCACAAATTTATGCTCTAAATATATCTTTTGATTTCTTTGGAAATGGAAAAATATAATAATGGACTATAAATCTTTTTTTTTTTTATCATAATCGGGTTTTAAAATTGTTTTTAATTTTATAAAGAAGTAAATAATTAATTAATTTTATAAGGGAGTTAATTTTATTGGTCATGTTACAGTAAAAAAGATTTAAATCATAGTTTAATAGAAATGTTCTTTATACATTATCAAATTTATGTGACTAACTTCTTCAACACTGAAAAAACTTTTTTTTTGTATTTTCTAGAGAGTGTGCTCGTTGATGTGTCATTTATTATTCTCGAAAGTTACACCATACACCTTTAACAATTTGTCTTCTTTTTACACGTACTCGGTCAATAATTTCTAACCGCAAAACCACAGACAAACAAGATGAGCATATTTTATCGTTTCTTCTTATTGAATAAAGAGATTTTTGTAAGAAGTAAATATAAGTTTAGTGTACTGAAGATTTGACACTGGAGACTATTTAACTCCGTCATACTTGAGGGCAAAAGGCTTAAAGCATGGGACAAGAGCGTGGTGGCACTTTTCTTCAAAAAGGGCTACAGGGCCCAGAAACCAGTACAAACTCATCACGCTCCTGAGTCATGTAAAACTTGTTTTCGAGAGTCATCGCGAATTGTCTCGCACGCAGGTTGGACGACTTCCAGCCTCTCGAACAAGCTAAGCGTTTGTATAAGAAAGCCTTTGATTCTGTCGAGATCGGGGTACCTGGGCCGTGCTTAGGTTATTCCAGAGGTGCCAATTAGACTTTTGGTACATCCAAGTGTTGCAGTCATTGTACGTAAACGCTACCATATTAGTCAGCCTTCAAGACAAAAACTTGAAATCAATACGACTTCAGAGCGACATTATATCGTCGAAACTGTTCACACCTACATTGGAGCTTTTGGACTGAAGTAGACTCAGCATCAATATAAACAGTGAGTAGGTACATGCCTCATCTTCGTTTTGATATTGTAGTCACGGCTGAGACCGTGGAAGATCTAGGCACAATGTTCGAAGACCTCTGTAGAGTTTCCCAACAAGTGGGTTTTAAAATGAATATGGACAATACTAAATTTATGTCGAGTTACCGACATAGCCCAAAGAAATGCCAACCTTCCATAGGTGGAAGTGAACAGGACACATATCTATCCTATGAGCTATATAGCTCACAGGATGGATGGCCGTTGGGGCGGAAAGGTCCTCAAGTGAATAATAATATAGCTATTAAAAATGGGGGTTGGTAGTAGAAGGGTAAAAAAAATCTGGGGACACTTATTGCCATGAATCAGGATATACGACCTATTCTGAAACCTACCAAATATATACATTTAAAAAAAAACACAGTCAAATCGTTTCGGAGGATTCGATAATATGTGATTTTTATATGTTAGATTATAGAATTGGCAAAAATGAAACTACAACATATCAAACCATGGCAAAATTTGTAGTTAAAGCTTAGCGATGTGTGTAGGTATGGATCCGGGAAAAATTTGTTTCAATTGTATTAGGTATTCATTTCATTTACGTAACATAATCTAATACGATGAAATGCAATGTATATAGCTAGTTTTGAAAATTGAATACTAGCATGATTTTGTAATTATAAATAAAGCTCAGATTAAAACCAACGCCATTAATATACACCACAGCTGAACTCTGATTAACACTGTCAAAGCGAAAACAATAGTAATGTAATTCACAACCCTAATTAATTTCAAATGTAAAGAATAGCTAGCTGTACAACCGTGCTGCAGTGATTGTGATAATTACAATCCATTAATCTGCTTTCTGTTACACGCCTCAAATTAATTATGTCACACGCTGTCTAGATTATGCGAGTTTCAGGGCATTGTTCTAGTTTGATATTTGCAATATCAGACAAAATATTAGGTTTGTATATTCTCTATCGCTAATAAATACACCTATATATAATTTTTAATTTTAAATGGATTTTAAATGGCTTCCAATACCTATTTCTTGTTCTTTTATGCGTCCTATGATGTCGCTGGTGTCAATGGGCGACGATAACCACATACCATATCAGGTGGCTCATTTATTCGATCGGTGCCTTTAAGGGTATAAAAAATGCAAATAAAATACATGGTTTATTATTACAGATTAATATATTCAAATATAAAATTTAATAATCCTTGTGTCACAAATATAAAAGCGAAACGATATTGTTAAGGAGTAGGTATATAGCCAGTCTTGCTGCAGAATTAAAATTAATTAAGATGTTATTATTATAACTAGGTGTGCCTGCGAACCACGTTTCGCCTTAATAAAGCTCAACACTCAACTTTCTGGAGAGGGCCATACCCTTATCACCTAGGGGTATAAAAAATAGTCTACGACCTATTCTCCCACCTACCAAATACCTATACACATTCATTTCATAAATTCGGCCAAACCGTTTCGAAGGAGTTCGATAACAAACACTGTGACACGAGATTTTTATTTTTATAGAAGATTAAGTATAAAATTATTACGATTTCAATAAATGTAGTACGTGAGAATGGAATACTTTAATAAATATGACGACAAAATAATCAAACATTATTATTTAATTACTTTTGCGGAAACATTCCGCCACATTGCCTCAGATAAATATGAAAACAATCCACTGATGGGACATATTTTCATTTAATTAAAATTTACCCTTCGCGTCGACAACATTTGTTTTGCGGTGTTTAAAGTTGTCACAACTCGAAATGAAACAATTCAGTATATTTTAAGGAAATGATACTTGTTATTTAATAAAATATGAAATACAACTGTTTTGCATCGAGACTGTAGATCGGCACTCTATTATACCTAGTTGTTTTTACTATTAAATCTAACAATTTTTAAAACTGTTTACTTTTTATCGTTGCAATTTGTGTGGTTGTTTACCGCGCTGGGTATGTCTTGTTGAACACCGCTGTCAACTAATTTTTTACAAGCTTTTATTTAATAACTAGTATTCGTAAGTTTAAAATGTCCGCTGCAACAAAATGGTGGATTACATATTTTTGAACAACCCTCCGAAATATGGGTACCAAATGAAAGAGTTCGACTTGTAGAATACAGTTTATTATGAAAAGGAATTAAAATCCAAGATGACCACCGTCACAAAATGACGGATTACATTTTTTGCACAACCCCCACAATATGAATATCAAATGAAAGGACTTGACTTGTAAAATACAGTACAGCATGAAAAATATTGAATCCAAGATGGCCGCCATCACAATATAAAAAAAATATAAAATTTATTAATAGTAAAAGTCATTTTTAAAAACAAGCTTTCATTTTAATGCTTCTAATAAGAGGAAAGTATAAACTTAAATCTGTTACATGACACAATTTTTTAAGATAGGTACATAATAAAAGCTTGCCACGAGACTTCCTGTTTTATAAAAATATATTTATTCCTAGAATTATGAATATCAAGATCAAGTTAATCAAATCAAAATATCAAATAAGTATTGTATTCTTGTTTATCTACATTTTCGCGTCTCAAGTGACAGTACCTAATAATTTCAGGACCTGTCTTACTCTTCAAACCGGAACGCAGCAATGCAAGCACCGCTACTTGGCGGTGGAAATAGGTAACATAGAGGTACCCACGCAGACACCTTTGTCCCCCCAGACAAGATGTTTTTCGATATTCGCTATTGCAATCGCTAAATGGACAATGTTTGAGATGTGACAATTGCGTTTGATAACTAAGCGGAGGTTTTCATCAATATCCATATATTGTCCTTTAAGTCTTAGGCTGGTGCTGAGTCTCGCTTAGGTGAAATGTTAAATTTGACTACACAATAGTTCCTTATCGAACACGCGCGCTACATATTTGACTTGAAAATTATCAAAACAGCCCTGCGAGCATGGACTTGTCGATCGACATATATCGATCGACAAAAGCATCTGTCCTTTTCACTCCTTAGGAATATCTGTCAAATTTATCGATTTTTGTATGAGCGTCGGTGGCGCAGTGGACTCGGCACTTGCCTTCCAATCGGGGGGTCGGGGTTCGAGTCCCGCCATGTACCAATGTGTTTTTCGTTTCGAATTTCATATGTACATTTGTCTGACGCTCCTACGGTGAAGGAAAACATCGTGAGGCATACATCTGCGAAGAAATTCAATGATGTATGTGAAGTCGACCAATCCGCACTGGGCCAGCGTGGTTGACTAAGGCCTAATCACACTAATATAGGGTAGGCTCGAGCCCCTCGGTGGGGACGTATATAGGCTGTGATGATGATGATATCGATTTTAGCTGTCAAATTCTGTTTATCGAGGGTTCCATGCTCGCAGGGCAGATCGCATTTTGTTATGCTTTGGCTCGCACATGCCCGCAAATAGTGGGATGCATAATCAATAGGCCGGAATGTGCACGTGCCTTATGCAATTATTAACTAGGTACACATTGGCCTCTATCGCGGTATCCTTGTACTCATTTGGCAAACAATGCCCAGTGCAGACTGTAAACAAATAATATACCATGAATTATTGGCTTGTTGCACTAATGTTGGCTGGACGCCACTTGGTCCGTTTTCCGACAAACCATTGCAATAAACGAATGAAAAGCACACTGCCATAATTAAAAAAACAACGGTTACTAAGCTTTTGATTAACATGCTATTATTGCTCGCCCTAAGCGAGCAGATGCGATTATTAACTTAAATATAGCTTCCAAATATTGAAAAGCTATCTTGCTTCAAAATATTATTACAAATTACCTTTTTGCTATACTTACAGAAAATTATCTCAAAAATTGTTAAGATAGATTTCTTATATGTTTTTAAGCGATACTTTTGAATTGATAATTAAGGTGTAAGTGGTATTTGATACTATTTTATAACAAAATCAAAATGCATTCGAGATTTCAAACTGCGGGAAGAAGTGTACAGACAGGAATAAAAAACCTCTTAAAAAAGATTTTTAAAAACAAGCTCTTATTTATGCTCAAAAAAGAGGAATATGTCCCAAAGAACTCGTCAATACGAATCGAACGAGCCCAAACTCGATGGGGTTGTGTCGTTTTATTGCGGAGTTCCTATGGCCAGCATTAGCTCCATATGGCCATTCCAGCTCCAGCATTAGATCAGTTCCATGTCATCATAATATTGCATCGTCACGCGATATACATATACATGCATCTCAATCAGACACCGGGAAGTGGGCCAAATTTAACTTGCAAGATTTCATTACAGACACGGGGACAGGTGAAAGTAAATAAAATCTTGTCAAAAATACATAAATAATTCTATATATATGCATAGATAATAGACGTATACACTCATACATACGTTTAGTAGGTAACCTAATATATCTTACAAAAATAATTATGTTAGCGAGTACTTAATACAATCGATAGGCAAATGCTTTATTACCGCAGATGAAATACGGCGGAGTCTGATGATTTGATAGCGAAATTTAATTATTCTAATGAGCCGGTCAACCAGTGTCGGTTGGAAATTACGTAATCAAATTTATGTCTCCCCGCATTTCGTATTAGCGATTATTTATTAATTGACAAAGCCTTGTTCATAGTCTACTAAGTGTGTTGGTTAATTAACAACGTTAGTATAAATAGGGCTATTGAGTAAGATCACTACACAATTCACTATCTGACAGTGATATTGAAAAATTATCCATGTATTGGATGGTTGCAGTCGTCGAAGAACAAACATTAGAGTAGGTCAAATGCTCACTGAAGACAGCGATTTTTACACACAGATATATTATGTTGTATTATGTACAAATAAAAATCACCACACAACAAAGGTACCTTTGACGTTTTTACGAATTTTGCCAATGTAAACAAAAACTCTATCAACGTAACGTTTTGACAAATGAATAATATGTCTTACTACATGTAAAAAAAACTTTTATGGTGGCTAAAATCTGCTAAGCTAAAATGGTAGAATTAACGCAACATACTCGTATGTGTAGCAAGGAATTTCACGGTTACTTTTACTCGTATTTTTTTGGTGCAACATAAATTTACGGATTCGTAATAGTGACAGATTGGTATAGGTAAGTATTACTGAATTTGAATTGTTAAAGAGTAGGTATATAGCAATTGTATAGTGTAATTGTATATTGTATAGTATAGTGAATTTGAATGTCAAAATCTTATACTTTTACGTTATGAGCAGGGCGTGAGCTCCGTAAAAAGTATCCGTATAAGTAGGTAACCGTAAAACGTATCGCAAAAGCGTGGTGCAACATCTTTTTATGATATACGTTACTTTTTACGAATTCGTAAAATTAATTTTTGGTGCAACCGGCAGCATATTTTAACTTACAGCGTTAGACTCAAACAAATGAACAAGAGGTTTGGTGGATTCACTTAGAAATCAAACATAATAGTCTTTTAAGGGTGCGATTTCACTAAGATAAATTTTATCACACTGATCCCACTAAGCACTTTACTTAGCGACACTACTTGATCGCTCATTACAATACGCTACTACGTCGTGAGTAAATACAAGGCGCTTATCAACCGCTGCCGGGAAGCAATACGGTGGCGTGATATTGCTCCAAACATCGCAACTTGGAGCTAACACAAATTCAAGTCGCGCCGCTCTATACAGCGTAGACTACACTAGGCTAGTAGGTTGGCAATAAATAAACAGGGCCTGTGCTGCAACCGATAAGCTCAACACAGCGACAGCTCCCCTCCCACCATCTTGGCAAGCCAACCATAGGCACCTAGGACGGCGTTATACAAAATTTCAGCCCATTGTCTTTTTGGGTTTTGTCTGCGAGCCGTCCTTGTAAACTGTTTACTTTCCGCGAGTTTATGAATTGACTTTTCTGTTCGAGAGCTGCTTCGCATTGACGTAAATTAGGAGATACCTGTTGATAGTTATTGAATGGAATTTCTGCTTTGTTATGTTGTTCGTGCTGATATTTATGTTTGTTTTTCATGTAAAACATATATTAGGATATAAGAGTGAATCATATGTTTGTTATTTTGCTTATATACTCTAATGACACGTTGTTGGTATCTAAACGAGTACTTTGATCACAGTCCACAAAAAGTAACATTGTGAGATCATTTAGTGGCATGTTTATTTAAAATACGCATTCTATTGCGCTCTAGGCAGAGAATTCTCTTACTCTATTCGCAGTAAATATTTTTTTTTACTATTGACAAAGGGCTCGCGATTCTTCAAAAACAGTGAATAAAACGCTCTTTGTTTCACTGGGTGAATAAAAAAATAATTTGGAACATGCGCGAATATACTCGTACGTATTATAGTAAGTAAAAAGGAAAACATGCAAAGAGGTTGCACAATCTCGCTATAAAAACGTACTAAAAACCACCAAAACATAATAACTAAGTTTCAAAAACTGTTCTTATTTTAAAATTAATTTCTAGTTCTTTTGTTTTCTATTACCTATATTAAAATTTGTTTCATAATCACAGAGTAATTATTTTCTCGCAGTCAATGATAAAAAGTAGAGTACCTAACACGTGAAAAAAAAATCATCTCAGCTCTTGTATCTCTTGATCCGATCAGGATTCTATTCTAGAATCCCTTGCTGCGAGTACGCTCGGGATTCTACTTCAGAAACCTTCGGGATACAACTTAGTGCATCGAAAACAATTCACCTTTTTTTACTTGTCATTTCATCGCATGATAAAAAAATCCCCTGTGGTTATTTTGTGACTCGTTGGTTGATTGGTAATTGCAATTGGATTATATACCATGATGAAGAAACATAGAATCAAGAGTACGAGTATTTTCTTCAACTATAAGTATTTGTCGATTTATTTGACTAATATGCCAATACCGCTCGAACAATGACAATACAAAAAAATATATATTTTTTAAATTTACAAGGTATACAATGACCGATTGCCAATAAGTTATAAAATCGACCCTCAGATCGAAAACATTCAGTGAAATTTGAAGAATGAAATGTAGTAGAAAATAATTTTCGATTGTTCAGATATTCATGGATGAATATCTGAACAATCGAAGGCCCGTTCTCTATTTTTATTCACGTCAGCTCACAAAATGCAATCAGGCGACGCAACGACTAGATTAGAGGTCTGAATTCGGGCTTAATTCTTAATCGGCGTACTGAGCCGGCCATCTAAAATGCGAACCGAAATTTTCATGGCGTACATTTTGAAGGCGACGTTCGGATTCGTGTTTTTAATCTTGCGAGTAAAGATATTACTGTCTATAGACCAAATATGAGAGAAAAAAAATATAATGGTTGTTATTCATTAGTTGATATTTCGTCTTTGTTGACCAAATTCATTTCGTACTATATAAAATATGTACATACCATAAGAGCTAATTTAATAATGGGCTAATATAAAAATAATATATTAGTATTTCATAGCATATAGATACAAATAATTTAGGGTGTAGGTATATTTGCAGTTGAACCAATTTTCATATTGATACAAATTGAAAGGAATGTTTGCTATTACTATTATCATCATAATGATTAGGATACACAATAAAAAAAATATTACTACACACACTGGCACAATTAGCGGAACACAAAAAATATGATTTTTATAATAGTTCATAAAAGACTGGCCAGTTGTGTAACCTTTTTATTTAGAACTTTAATTAAAAATGGAACATAAGGCGACAGTCTTTTCTTCATCGATTTGTTTCTGTTTCCTGCTAGTATTGATTTGTAAGTGGTTCGAGCTCAGACTGAGGAGAATTTTAAAAGTTTTCAAATAAGATAAATTCTCAATTTTATTAGTAAAAGTTTGTTTTTTTCGTATCAATAGTAGGCACCTTAGTTGAAATAAACTAAAAATGCCCGATTTAACACCACCAGAGATTATTCAGATTAAATGCGAATAAATGATCATAACTACAGATCTATTGCTGCCCGACTTTAGCAATCAATTTCAACGATTCACCGCAGTATTCGACAGTACCTACTGGTTGACTGATTATTTTGTGAGGAAAAAGGGCTAAGGCAGGAAAAGGTGCACTTTGAGGAGGGTTGACCGTTTTCTACAACTTCGAGTTGGAAGAAAAAAGGGGGTAATGGCTGTGTAGCCCCGAAATGAGCTGGAAGACGTGCGAGGAGTGCGAGTGACCGAGCTTGCATTTCGCAGAAGATTTGAAGAAGTAGGAATAGGTTTGAATGTACCGGCCAAAGCTCCAAAACTTGAGAGACACCATCGTGTGCACCGGATAGCGAACATCGTCTTTGGGACCAATGGGGGCGGATACTTTTTACTGTGATGAGTGTAGAGTACTCTTAAACCAGATCGATGGAAGGCAGAAAATATGGAGACGCAAAGAACGATACATTCAGACTTATTTTGAATACGGTGGCTCAGTCATGGTGTGGGGAGGGATCACTCTTTTATAAAAGGTAGTCGGCGCAGAGTCTTGTGTTAACCGCGCAATGGCTGTCAAATTAAAGGTGATCGTGATACAAGAAAGTTCTTAAACAATAACCCACCTGGCTATCTTATACCTCCAATTGTTGGAATACAACAATTTCTTTCACATTGTTAATATATCCACAAGGAGGTGAAACTAGCCAGGCGAGCTCTGAAACCCTACCACCAACCAAACCAAACAGAAAATCGAATGCTCCCATGGGGAATCCAACCCCGGACCTCTAAAACATCAAAAAAATCCTCGAAACCTCCTCTGGGTGGTGTCGAACAAAGACCACGGAGGTACCGATCAACTGACTGACCTGTTAACGCACCTCTATCTAAACCGCTGGGGCTTTGCCATGATCGCTTATAGCGAAGTTGAAACAATACTGCAACAGCTCTTGCTGCGTATAGCGTCATCCCGCTCTCAGTGCGGTTTCAATATTGTTTTGAGCGATTATGGTCAAGGGGCAGGGTGACGATTCTCGCACTTTTTGTAAAAAAGTTCGAATTCGATTTTTTTTTCGAGCGGTAATCAGATTTCAGCCATCAGAACACAGGACATATTTAGCTCCGCCAATTCTTTATAAAAAATTGTATGTATTGTTTCGACTGCTCGGGAGTAGTCGAGACATCACTTTCAATTTGATGTATGGTTTTTTTTTCATTGTTTTTATTATCCTATTATATATATATATTTTTCAATTTAATTTAATATTTACTGTATTATATACTGTATGTGGGCATTTCTTGTCTGAATAAAGCGCTGAAAATAGTGTTTTATTCAAATTAAAATTATTGGAGGTTCATCTATCTAATATAAGTAATTATTTCAAAGAAACATAAAAAGGTTTAAAACCGATCCCACTGCTCAAGACAAGTCAAGTGATGCTCCTTCAAATAATGGCGGAACTAGTGCTCTGATTGGCTAAGCCGTGCTACCGCTCGAAAAAAAAATCGAATGAGAATTTTTTTCGACTGCATGAGAATCAGCCGCCTGGTCGAAGCGACATAAAATTTGCTACGAGTATATTCCTATTGAAACATAGCCATTCGATACGAAAGGATTTTTGAAAATTTAACCCTTATAGGGAAAATTATGTACGCATCTACATTATAATTTTGTTTTAGTGTTATTTATTAAGCAATTATTACTAACATTTTTGTTTTTGTATAATAAAATATGTGTTCATATTGTTCCAACAGTAGATGATGGCGCATGACTTTATCTGCTGATTTCTTATTTAATTTTGTTATTCGTACAAAAACATCGATTAAATCCGTTCTGAAATTATCCATAATGTGATACAGGTCGGTACAGTAATTTGCATTTAAAACGTTTCAATTAGTCAATAAATAGAAAAGTTTTTATCTTATAATAACTTTGTATTTTCTATAAAAAAAAATTAAGAAATTGAAAAATGGATAAAATCAATAAAGAAAAAATTTCGTATCTGTGTTGTGTTTTTATTTTCTATAACACACATACGTATTGCACAGTAACAACAGTAACAAGGCAATAAACTGTGTATTCCTGGGGATATGCATTAATTTGGCCTGTTATGGAGACGATTAAATTGGAAATCCATATTTAAGTTTGTGCGTTTTGTTGCTTCTAAGAACTTTTAGAACTTTTTTTATTAATTTCGGTATATAAGTTGCAGACGGTGAATTAAATTTTTGACTTAATACATGACATGGTAACTTATGTAGTCTAAAATCGCACTGCTCACTTATACTTGATAGGCAGTAGAGATCGGCTTACGAATCGATCCGTCTCGCCTTACCATGCAACTCGGTTCACTGTCTATGAGCTGTCGTTTTGGAATGCAATTTACAGTTCCAAGTGTATGACCGGAGTTGCATGGTGGAAGAGGCGGATTGATTTCAAATCAATATTGTGCTTGAAAGTCACCCTATTAATTTAACTTGATGAATTTATAGGTATTTTAAAATTTGAATTAAGCACTTAATTGACTTGTAAATTCAAGTGCTTAATTCAATAAAGTTGTATCTGTATATATGTATATGTGTGTATTTATTCAGATATATATATCAGCCTAACAAAAACATAACTGAATTAAAATTTTGCTCAAAAACGGAGTAACTAATGACCGTTTCACCAACCGTGTCTTAGCTTAGAACAATCTTAAGTGGCATGCCGTCACATTCTTTTCATTAAAGACAAGAAGTGATAGCATACTACTTAGGCTAAAACAAGGGTGGTGAAATTGACTGTAAGGGCCTGTTTTACAATCAAGAAGTAAGTTCTGAGTTACTTGACAGATTCTTGGCACATTTTTCATATAACAACTGTCAAATCATCTGGCAAGTAAGCTATTCAAAACTTACTTTTTGATTGTGAAACAGGCCCTTAATCTATTAAGTGCATAATTATACATATCTCTTTTGCCCCGAATATTCATTACAGATAATATAAAAACCAAATAATGTACGAACTATGTCAATATAAATGCCAAATCAACAGTCTGTCTATTTGTTGCGTTTTCAATATTATAGACCGCCCAATAAATTAAAACTCAACGAGGTGAAGCATGGGTGAAAATTAACTACAGTGTAAAATCTTATTAAGGCGAAACGAAGTCCTCGGGCACAGCTCGTAATAAAATATAAGAGTACCTACATAATACGTTACTGATCTTAAAGCTCGAGCCAAATTAGAGGAGAAAGTATTCGCCTAAGTGGTCTGTACATAATGGTGGGCAAGTGGTCGCGTTATTTTTCATCCGGCTTTATTTTTGCGCGGGGCTACATCGACGGCTGGCATCGAACGGGATTCTAATCAATTTAATTTATCAGGGATCCCCGGAGGCGGCCATTCACTTCATTTAATGCGCGTATTTTGCGGCAGAGCTGATTGTTTTGAACCATTCGGCTGTACGGTCCATTTAGATTAATTATTGGATTACTTAATTTCGCAGTGGATTTATGCTGTGTCTACTTATACGGGCAACAATTTATCTCGTACACAATGGATGATATTGCTTTATTAACTAGGATTTTCACAGGGGAAAATTTACATTACAATGATTTGCAGTTATCGCGTGGCGGGCGTGTCGTCGATAGAACGCTTGCCCTCGCCACCAATCATTAATTAACGTCAAGATTAAATAAGAAAGTCGATAATCGAAGAAATAAGGGTGGCATTAAGGCGGCATTTGTCCCGGCGACTAATAAAGGAGACAATATTGCACTCGATACGTATAAATGCGAGCAACATTTGGGGCGCGATATTAATTCCGGCAGTAATTGCTATCGGTTTCCAGCCGGAGCCTGCATCCATGAGCCATGAATACGGGAGTTACCGCTATTTGTTCCTGACATTGCGGTTTAGGGTTTTACCTCGGGCCTGCTCGTATATTTATTTTCTTCGAGTTTTGTCCAAACAATAGCCGAGTGGATTATCGGGCTCATTCCGATAGTTCGGCCTAACGCCCCGGAAAACAAAGGGCTTATTTCAAATAGCACTATTGTGTGTTACATGCAATTAACATCGCGGAAATAAATAACAGCCTATTTATAAAGTAAGCCCGTCGTAAATCTCTCGCGATTAATTCCTTTTCGTAGGCAAACGTAGGTACAAGCGAAAAGACCAGTGGCGTCATTAATTCGTAATTGACTTCTGCAAAAACCTTTTTGAATTTACTATCGGGCGTCGAAGATTCATTTGTTGTTCTGATTCGTGAATCAACATAAAAGTCTACCTTTTCCTGTACTCCTGAACTGTTCTGGATTATCCTTCCATCCGAATAGCTGTGGACAGTGACAATTCTTTTCATGTGTGACCTTATAGCCGTACTGGACATATTTTCTGTAAAATTTCAAAAGTTTGGATAACTGATTTTACGTTTTAGAAAACGGGAATTCGATGTTTGAGACATCAGCATTAAGAACTTGTTCAATTTAACACAAATAAATAAAAACTGATATTTAATTGTGTAACAAAGATTTCTTTATCTGTTGTAAGTAAATTTAATTTATTTATGTTTTGCCTCCTCACTTGGTCTTTCCGTACAAACATTTTTCACAACATAAAACTTGCAAAACTCATACAAATCGCATAGTTGCTACAGGATGCTATGTAAACCCGAGCACACTATCAAAATCTCATCATCCATAAATTTAGTGAGCGCGGTTACGCCAGCTACTGTTGAAGCGTTTAAGCCCCATTGTGCATAACCAAAGAGGAGAAGGAAACCACAACACGGCAGCTCTAAATAACCACTGGCTTGTCGTCAATCGTTCTTACCTAAATGTTACCTTATGTTGCAAGCTAACAAAAACAATAAAATCTCAAACAAACATCCTATTTATACGACGCAACCCGATTGGGTCCTTAATAAAAAAAAGTCATAAGCTTATTACCACATTTTGCAAAAGAGAATTGAGTTGTTCTCTAGCAAGAGCAAGAAAATAAGGTACGTCCCCTTAAAGATAAGTAGGACGTAACTCCATTCGGTAAAGGGCCTCTCCAGACGTAGATGCAACGCACCCAATTTTATTGGAGCTCCCGCGCCTTTCGTATCGTGAGTGTATCTGTGGAGATAGGGGTTATCGGATGATCGTCGGGGGCTCCATTGTAAGTGGCCGAGTTCCACATAGTCGGCTTGTGCGGTGTGAACGGGGCCCTCGTTATTTTCAATTTCCATACACGAGCGCCCTTCCCGCTACACATTTTCGTGTACAAGTATGAGATGCGAGTGTATTAAGCTATGAATCTTGTAAAGGTCTGAGCTGATTTAATACGCTGATGGGGTAAGCGCTTACGATTGTTTATAGAGTCACTCGGTAACAATTTTGTTGGAAGCGTTAAATTTGATAGCGCCAACTTAATGTGAAATGAATGCGTTTACTACACACAGATGTACATTGTCTACATTACTTTAGATATGAGTTTCAAAATCATAATAACACAATGTTGAGAAACGCTCAAAGCATTTGTAATTTTAAGTCCAGGATTTTCAATAATTATTTAAAATTTTTATTACAACTCATAACGGTAAAAATTGATTTACATCTCTTACACGCAGCAATAATTAATTTTACTGTCGATTCGCACTATTATAATTGTGATCTAAAGTTAAAAAAAACTTATAATAAGTGCTTAATCATCATATAAATATATATATTTAGGAGTCATTCACATTTATTATTATAATTTACTATTGCGATGGAAAATAAATATCTTAAAGTTTCTAGAATTTTTTTATTCAATCAAAACTTCGAGAATTCCATGGCAAGCTTCATGAAAAATAAACAGCCACTGTCTGACCATTTCATCTCAAAAGAGACCCTCTCAAAATATTAAGAGAGATATTATAATAACACATTTCTGGCAACACCTGTAGGTAGCAAGAGCGTCGGTGTGCAAGGGGAAAATTGTATTTCCATTTTTACAATTTCAATTTAGTATTAATTCGAGACCGGAGTACGGTCGGGCGCGCCACCACATGTAAAATATGGATCGGCTAAGTGAAATTAAAATGCTCTATAAATTGTGATTTTTGCAAGTCCTAAAGTGGAGAAGGCTTTTTATTATTTATAGCCAGCCAACCAGTGGCCAGTGCTCGCTTGCTGAAAATCGGTGTGTTATTATTCAATTCACTGTGTGTGATATATTAGCGTCGGTGAGAACAATTTTCGTGATATTTTTGATGTGATGCCTTTTTATGTGAGTGCATTAGGACTAGTTATGTGGTATTGTATACTCGTTTTTTAATTATTAATTACTAAGAGCAAAGGCGTAATAAAAATTATTTATTGTCTTTCAATATCAAGTGCTGACTCGTAATTGTCACATGATCACTGTAATATGACCACAAATACTGATTTAATATTCAGCGCTATTTTTCTATGTTTCACAAAACAACTCGTCAGAAAATTATATCTGAAAACAGAATGACAAAATTTTGTAGCGTGCTGCCATTTAATTTGTTCATAGCTATGAGTTTTGCATCAAATTATTGGGAATGCAATCAAACTTTTATCTTGTAAAGTTAAAGGAATATTGATTTCTCATGAAAAGCATCAAAACTTAGTCAAGAAAGTAGTGTAACTTCTACCTTTCACATTCACATAAGTGTTCAACACACAATGCCATGCCGTCAGTATATACGCACTGATAACGTTTTACCCCTGTCTCCTCCACTAAGCTCTGGTGACCTTATTTACACGTAGGCTTACATCATAATATTTTTTGACCGTTTTGGCAGTTTTAAGCGAGGTAGAGGACTTCTTCACTTCAGTGAGAGTCCTGACTACCTATTTATAGTAATAAATATTTATATATATATTTTAATCCTTTACATTACTATCACGTAGTAATCGAGTTCCATGTTTATTTTCAATAGCTTATCCTCGAATGAAAAACTGATTGTCAAAATAATAAAATACTACCTTACTTACTTAATGCAAATTAAAATTACGTTAGACGATTCGATTCATTCGAAATACTTAGGCATGAGATGATATGAAATTTCAAAACAATCGCAGTGCGTAAGGAAATAATGAGTGCCACAATTTTTGAAACATCTACCAATATGATAAAAAAATCATTATCGCTCTGATAAATTAGTTAGTGGTAGGGATAAATATAAATAAATGTCTCAGGTTCGTTTCTGTCGCTTCTAAATAAACTTTAAAGGTTTGTTCAGAATAAATAACACAGCCAGTGGGCGGCAGCAGCGCCACGACGCAATCAGCGACATTGGCTCTAGTGTACACACTCAAGACACCTTTTTTCCTCTATCTGACGGTAGTTTGCTTTTTAAAATTAAGCTTACAATTTCAAATAGAATGAATTTTAAACGGTGGAATTTAAATCTTCGGAAGCTCAAAAAAGATCCTTGGGTAGATAGAATGTTAACTTACATTTTTTTATGATTTCACATGGAAACATGTTTTTAATAACACTACTTAGATTGGAGATAACGCAAATAATTATATTAAATGTTTTGAAGCCTGAGTTGGAATCTGTGTAAAATAATTGTATACTATAATCATCATTATCACAGCCTATATACGTCCCACTGTAGGGCGTAGGCCTTCCTACATGGAAGAAACACATGAAGAGTATGGGCCAGGACACCACCACACTGGCCCAATGTGAATTGGTGGGTAAAAACGGTTGCAATAGCATCCGGTATTAGTGGCTTAAGGTGCATAGTGCTCCCAATGACCTTGCGTCGATCGTCCCGCACTGATTACATAGGTGTGAGTGAGTGAGAGTGAGGGAAATATTTAAGCAAGCCTTTACGTGTAAGATGAATTATTTCAATAAAAAATTAATAAAGGCGAATAATTAAAATCTAAAAAGACCATCCCCTAGAATATTGTTCACTTTATTTATTGAAATCAAAAGTATATGATTTAACCTAATATTTACGAAGCGATTAGGTTTACAGTTTTAAAATCGAGGCATGTTTGGGTCACATTTTTACCAAGTTTTAATTAATTTATCAAAAAATTAAGAAGACCATCCTCTAAAGAATGCGTTGAATAATAACATATCTTTTTATTTTTTTATTTATTCAATATTTATGAAGAGAATCGTTTTTTTCTGCAGTGATTTTTTATGATTGACGTTACTATGCGCCTTAACATGCCTCTGTAACGAAGCACGGAGGAAATTGTTTAATTAATTACAAAGTTTTGGTCACCCGTCCAGGGTCCAACTAGGGCGAAGGTTGCTTTGTTTTCAATATCAACACCCAAAGCATTCGAACTACTATGCCACCGAACTCCTCACATACAAAAATACCAACAACAAATATGAATATAATGAGAACAAGATAATTTTATTTGGAGCAGCATTTGAGCCTGGGACTTTAACACAAAAAATAACGCGAAAAGACCACTGAATTGATCTCTGTTTTACCCTGTCAAGCTGAAATAGACCTTATTAACGTATTACTATTTTAGATATCTTAACAGATATCGTGCGAATTAGTCAACAATGATGCAATGTTACAAATTTGCATTAAACTTTTTGAAAATGCAAAAGATATACATTTTCTACAAAAAAAATTATAAATAAAATCAGTACTTACAACAAAATATTTGCCTCGGGCAAGATTTGGACCTGAGTCTTCAACATACATTCTTGACGCAATTCACCACTAGGCTACCGTGGGCTTACAGTTTGCTATAGGACATTTATTAAGCATTTAAAAATATAAACTTACAAATATAAAAATATATTCAACCTTTTGTTGCCTTATTATATTACTAATTTATATGTTTCTCTCTTTTTCCAGGGGCTTCGGATTTATCACATTCGGCGACCCAGCTAGCGTAGACAAAGTATTAGCTCAAGGAACTCATGAATTAGACGGAAAAAAGGTAAGTGTGGTTTTTACAGATATCATTAAGAATTTCAAATAATTAATTTTAAAATAGAAAACCGCAAGTTAAAAATTAGAGCATTTTTTCAAAAGAATCCAATTGGGTTGATGGAAAAACATACAGCATATTCCTCGAATTGTGATTCTATGATTACTTTATTTACTGCAACTGCACTTCTAAAACATAATTTTAAATCTTAGGAGGGCAAACTAGATACGATTGCTGATTTTTGTGATCTTTTCAAAGCGTTTGGCTGTGTGAGTCATAAAATGGTTTGATAATAAATTTAAAGATAATGGTGTTTCTAATAAAGTTTATAACCTTATTAATTCATATTATCTGTCTAACTGATTACAGAAAGTTTTATTTAATATATCAGTCTGCTTGTATACACGGTGTTTCAAAATAACCAATAAATAATCAATTTGACGACACGGTTAGCGCAGAGGTCGAGTGATCGCTTACTGCGCAACGGGTCGCGGGTTCGATCCCCGCACGGGACAGATATTTTGTATGGTCTACAGGAATTTGTTCCGGTCTGGGCGTATGTGCATGTGATATTCTATGTTTGTAACTGCACCCACGACACAGGAGAAAATCCTAGTGCGGGGCGAAGTTTTTTTTTTTTTAATAAAAAAAATTAAAAATTCTTTATCTAAAACTCCTTATTAAAATGTGTTTACACGTAATGTCATTCAACCCAAAATTTCCATGTATATCATAGACATGATGACGAAAATTTTGGGTTGAATGACATTACGTGTAAACACATTTTAATAACGAGTTTTCGATTAAGAATTGATTATTTATTGGTTATTTTGAAACACCATGTATATCTTCCATAGGGGTGTGCTCCAGGGCTCAATATTGGATCCTCTGCTTTTATGATTTACATTAATGAACTTTCATACTAGATATAAGATCTACGTGAGAAATTATTATTTCCAGATAATATATCTTTATTATTTAAAATTGCTTCCAAACAAACAATGTTTTTAAATTCAAAGAAAATCAAATGTACAGTATTCTCTTTGCCACATGCATAGAGGCTTAATATCTTTAACTTGTCGTTTCAATGTGCAAGCTCCATAGAAATAATAGCTCATTTTTGGGGAAATATACAGGGTTTTTAATAAGCTCCCGTAAAGTTTTTGACTTGCCTTTTAATAAATTTGAAGAATACGGTTACGGCTAACTCTCATAAATAAGTGTTATGTATTTAACGACATCTTGATAATAGTTAGGCTTATAATTGGGATGATGACTGAATTTTACGTCTCGTCATTAAATATTAAAATACCGTGGAAAAATATGCAGTCCTGTGAAATTATAATTAAAATCGGTTTAGAAATACATTAGATACAAGCATTTTAAGTTGTTAATTTGAAGACGATTAGACAGAGACATCCGACATCAACCGTGACGTCATTGTTGAGTACGGCCATATAAACTCCATGTAAATTGCCGTTTTGCTAGAAAGAGATGGAGAAAAATCTTTAATACCATTATATCTTGGTTGTTTTTATAGTTATTCGAAAACCGATTTTTTCTTTCTGTTTATAATATGAATGAGCTTCTATTAAAGCAAAACATTTTTTTAGTCATCTAGCTAATTCAATCTGGTTTTGTTTCAAACTAAACATTGATTAGGTAGTAAAGCGAAGGTAGTCACTAAGATTGTAGCAAAAGTTAATACGTCACAGAGAAGAAAGCTTCTCTGAATGTCGATCGCTGACTTCAATCATTTACGGCACTTAAATTGTTGCATACATAATCTTTACATAAACATCGGATTCGAATCCTCTCCTTGCGAGTTTATTGACACATCCCGTGACATAAATTCAGCCCTCCTCCGGTCGAACGGCCTTTACAACGCAATAAAGTATTAAATCACGCTCGTTTTTTAATATTTCAACCCGTAATTTTTTATTTACGTCAACTGTACAATGTGAATGATTAGTTCGTAGCTTATAGTTTCATGTTTGTTACTATTTTTTGCATTTACTTAATAGAGATACTAATAATCTTTGGAGATGGCTGATTATTTTTATTCATATTAAGTCCCATATTTACAAACTGTGTATCTATTATTTCTATTAAAAAAAAACTAATATTAATACGTTTATATTTCTTTGCTATTTACATGAGTCAGAAAACTACACAAAACAAATGACTAAAGAAACTTTTTTTTTTGTATTTAACCATGCGGATTTATTGTGTTCCTTGTCCATTGCTCTGGCTTTGAATGTGTATAACAGACGAATAGGTCAACTGTTGCGAATGTTTTCTTGTAACAGAAATAGGACAAAGTACGTCGATAAGCCGAACAATTCCTGCTGACCAGAAAACTAGGAGTGCCTGTTATATTATACGTCTGGCCGCTTATGTAGATAATAATCCTTTTTATGTCCCGACATTGGCGACACATTACGTTCGCCCATCCGTAAATATGTGTGCCGAAAAAAAAATCGATCACTCCTCCTCGCCACGAAATAATCCAGATAAATTACAATCCCGGTCGTTGTTTACTTTGATTAAATTGTAGTCGACTGCCGGAAGATTAGCCGATGCCTCGCAAATCGAGCTTGAAGAGAGAGCATTCTCTCAATTTACATAAAACGAACGCGGAAGATCGCGATAGTGCTTATATTCCCTGATGTTGAAGGCTCTTATCCTATTTTCGCTCGGCTGTAATTTTTGTGTTATTGAACACGTTGACGCAAAAACAATCCGTGATTTTATCCCCTTTTTATAGTGAACTACGAGTGTTTGTTTCGGAGCGCGTGCCATTTTATTACATCGTATAAGTACAATATACTAGCGGTTTTAATATTTACAATGGAAAAGCGTATATTGGATGGACGGATATTCGCTATAGTGCAATGGATAGCCGCTCATGGTCACTGATCTAGCAGAACATTTAGAAAAAAAATAGAACCGACTTCAAAAACACTGAAAACTTAAAAATAATCTTCTTCTATATTGAAGTCGGCGCCAAACGATGATCTCCTAGAAAGTGTTAAAATTTGTCACCGACTTCAATATAGAAGATTATTTTTAAGTTTTCAGTGTTTTTAAAGTCGGTTCTATTTTTTGTAAAAAAAAATTATTTTTAACTTTTTAGTGAATGAAACCCTAATTTCGGTGAGCTGGTATTAAATTAGTGTTTTCCTCGATTTTCTATGGGATCCCATCATCCGATCCTGACTTTGGTGACCATGGGACCACCCTTGCAGTATACTCTATCAAATACAAAAAGAATTTTGGAAATCGGTTTAAAAATGACGGAGTTATGAGGTAACAAACATAAAAAAAATACAATCCAATTGATAACCTCCTCCTTTTTTGAAGTCGGTTAAAAAGTATTGCACTGTTTAAGCAATCCAATGAAGCGCCGATAATGGACTACAATGTTTTCAAACGCTGAGCTGATTATGGGTGTAACGTTGGATCGTGGATTTGTTGCACGTGTACCGTATTCGTACATAAAAATTGTAGTAATTTTATCGGATATCCATGGACGGAACATCACCAGCTATCAAACTCGGTGACAGCATTGTACAGACCATTTCACTATTACCTGTACGTTCCACTATTGTTCCAGTTTTATGTATGCACTAGTTGACCCGTTGTACTTCGTATCAAATTCTAATTCAAATTGCATTATTTCGTTATCACTCTTGCACGTCAAAGAAGCTACGCCATTGGTTCACAAGTTCTTTTGTATTGACATCTACTCGTACATAATGTTAATGACAGACTGACTATCACCTCGACATATTACGACAGATCTAAATAAACAGTCGCGAAGTGTACCGTTGTTTTCCATACAAAGCTACCATTACTGTTTTATATTTATATATATAATATTTTTTAGCTTTTCCTTAGGATTTTCCATATTTTTATATTATTTTTTTATTTTTAACCACTATAAAAGCAAACAAAAGAAAAAAAAACGGTCAAGCCATTTTGAGTTTAAGCGAGTCTAACGAACGGCAGTTCATTTTTATATTATAAGAGAAAATGGTAATTATATAAATTTATTTAAAAAATAGTAATTTGATAACATTTGAATATGTAACGTGAATATTTTCAATATAGATAAACGAGTTACCTATTGATTGTTTATTTTTGCTATGCAAAATTTAGTATTATCGATTATTTTGATCATATAAACAAGCTTTGCAGTAGGCTAGATAACATTATTTGCTTTTTAAAAACAGTGAGGACTGTAACCAACAAAGTAAAACTATCACTTTTTCAAGCAGGGTGTGATCTAGTGTCAGAATTAGTGTTCTAAATTAGAATATTAGATACCTAAGCATTACGTCTGTTTTATCTGTAGCATACATGCATGCTTCTACAATCCATACATGCTTTTCAAGCATCCTTCAGTCTTCGATATTGTTAAAAAATAGGGAAATAGATTAGTTACGACTACCGTAAACTGCTATCATAAAAATGCATTTGCAAAATATATTCTCTTTTTACTGTGAAACTATTTGAATAAGCCCAACAGTATAGTATCACAACGGAATAGTTAATCGCATGTCTTTACGTCATAAATTGTGCGCATTTTTCGGGAGTATGCCTGAACATAATAGCTTTCTGCGTCATCAATATTTATAGAGATGTTTACGATTGGACTGGTAAGAGCGCACGTGCTGTTTCCTTTTTGTTACAGCAAAGGTCAATATAGTTTAGACCTTATGCCGTTAGAGAAAGGAGCACAGTTACCTAGCTACCCTCAGCTTTTACCGTTTCTAAATATCGTGAAACTTTTTTGTTACTAATAGCAACGGCTTGCGTATCCCCACACATTCACAATTTCTATTCGTCACACGTTATATTACTTTTTCGAACATTAGCACAACGTGTATTTCAAAATCTGCGGTGAATTGCAAATTAGTTTTGAGACAATAATACAATTAACTGTATTAAAAAGTAAAATTTTGCTGTAATTTTTTATTTGCATTACATTTCTCTTAGTTAAAAATAGCAATTCGTTACTTATTACAGCCGTAAATACCTATGCATTTTCCTCTTTCATAACTTTACAGAAGAGCTAAAGAAGTATTTTAACCAATGGTTGACATTCGCGGTAATACAGATTTAAATTTCTGATTGGCGAGATCTCTTAACGGTTTTTCGCGCAGAAGAAACAGGATTTTTATTAATCTAATGACATTCATAAGTTATAATCAAAAACAGCAATACTCACGATGCTGTAATACAATTAAAATGGCGATGTCATGTTTAGTAATTAGGTACAAACACTGAGTTGATAACTATTTGTTGTCTACGCAGTTGCTTGAGTCTTAATATGTAAGGTTATATTCAAATTATGCTAAAAATCGATATGAGATGCGACTGTATTCCTGTCTCTGTCCCTCATAGCATGGAAACTTTCTCCATTTATATTTTATTAAGAGGAAATATTGAAACTTATTTAGTTCTTCATTCAACTTTATTCCCAAACTTCAAGAAGTGGGCTCTCTCACGAGGAAAAAAAACTATGCAAGTAATGAGATACCTATTTATTATTTTCAAACTTGTTCAGCTTGTTGTTATAACAACGATACAGGTGGGTGTAGTCGTAGAAAGGTTAAGCAATTAATTTCTATCAAAGGCGATATTTAATACTTATAGGAAAACGACCCGTTTGTCTCGAAAATAAAATAATCTTTGGCTTTTAACTTGTCAATGTAAATATACAAATTTTGTTGAAAAAAAATACGATAAGGCCGAAGGTGAAAGAGAGCCTCACCTTGACTAGGAACAACTGAGGAACTGGCTATCTTACCTGTGAATGTCGGAATACAACGATGCTATTAACATTGTTATTATGGTGACAAACTTAGGTAAGAAGCCCTACCACTAACCTAACCGAGAAGAAAATCTTCTGCCCAATGGGGTATGGAACCATGGACCTCTATTAACACATGGTGGTATTAAGTTTTAAACCACGGAGGCGGTCAAATCAAATGTATGTACAAGCAAACGTGGGTTTCTCTCTAAGAAGAAAATAGAAATAGGCTTCTAAAGCACGTTAGCGTTAAGGATGCAGTGAATCATCACTGTAACGGTGTATTCACAGGGGAATTAAACGTCAACCAAATAATATTGTAAAATGTTTAGTTTAATATAGAAAAATTATCTCAAAATAAAATAGTAGCTAAACAGTATCAGTAGAATTTTCGTTTGTATTTATTATAAAAGAAAAGTTTTTACTGCATTCTTAACATTGAACATGCTATACTTAGTCTTAGCTAAATGCTCTAAGTATGAGTAGACTAGGTTACAAAAGAAAAAAAAAGTGTAACAAATACAAAAAAATGAATACCATATATTTTACAAAATCAAAACATGAGTGACGTGTCTCAAGCATGACACAAAAGCTTAAAACTGTCTCCCCTCAATTGACATAAATGACATTTATGGACGCGCATTAATAAATCACCGGTCGCCTCTTAAAACATGGCGTTGTTTTTTGCGAAAATTAAAAATTTCACAACTGCGGTAGACGCGCAGCGTTCGTGCGGTTTGCATATTGGCTCTGCTTTAAAAATATGATTCACTTCATAGCTACTACACTGTCCATAAATATGAGACAACTGTGTCCGTTTTTTTCCCGCTTTTCGACATATCAACTGAACCTAGCAATATTTTTGCATTTTATTTGTTTATGAATATTTCTTGCAGTGTCGGCTTATAAACATACGTGTCACCATTCACTTTCCTACCGTCTTAGGGATTTTGTATACAGCTATTAAACCTTTGCAAAAAGATGGCAAACTTGAAATAAAACCTTAAGCATATCTTCCTCCGTCTATCTATCATATGTGCCTCTTTTGAAAGTAGGCATAATATCGTTGAGATTGGCTGATTCTATTTTCACTCTGGATGACATTGGCTATAGATTAATCTTTAATGATAAAGTAATCTATTACTTAATATTATGAAGCTGAAGAGTTTGTTTGTTTGTTTGTTTGCTTGAACGCGCTAATCTTAGGAACTACTGATTCAAATTGAAAAAATATTTTTGTGTTGAATAGTCTATTTATCGAGGAAGGGTTTAGGCTATATAACATCACGCTATGACTTATAGGAGCTGAGCATCAATGAAAAATGTTCGCGGGCACAGCTAGTAAATAATAAGGGAGAATAGGAAATCCTACATGCATTGATTACAATGATAATACGTAAGTGTTTGCTGCTGTATAAATTTTGTACGTTGCCTACTCTCATTAGGGCTTACTACATGAAATTTAAGAGACAGCCAGGCTTCATGCTTCCCCGACAATGGCGCAAGGGGGACCACGCTGGAGAAACAGGATTTTTAAATTGGCCTCGAAATAAAGGCATGCGTATGTTAAAGCCAAAATACGCGTAATGTCTTTTTCAGAGCAAATGTACAGTACAAAAATCTTTACCATATGTATATACTCTATTCTCAGTGCTAAGTTTCTATATTTTGACGAAACTTAGCTATCAAACAGTGTTAAAGTTTGATAGCTAAGTTTTGTCAAAATATAAGGCCAAAGTCATTTTTTAACATTTTCAATTGAGTTTAGCGTGAGAATTATATAACATACACAGTACTGAAACTATAAATATATACAAAAAAAATGATAAAAGACAGAACTGCGATGGCTTAGGCTTCACCCGATATTAAAAAAAAACTAAAGCTAGCATTAAAATATTAGATACTAAAATATCTCTTAATCCATTATTGTATAAAAAATATAAAAAAATCTTTAAAAATACTGCAATAGACTAGTGCAGTATTTTTTGGATATTTCAGAAAATTAAAATAAAATTAAATAGATGGGATATTTTTTATTTACATATAAATCATTCTTCTACCGTGTCCTGAAGCGTCCCTTAAATTTTTCTTGGTGATATAAAAGTAACCCTGTATATAAGGAAAAAACATTCACAAGTTGGTTCTCAGCACGCTCACATTCCATGCTAGATTGCTAGTACGCCAGTAAACGCCGTGTTACAACGCTTGGAAAACCTCGCCTAATCAAGCGTAATGTATACGTATATAGTTGTTGATTTGAGTATTTCGACAACCCATTTTTTACAACATTTACAACAACTCAACTAAGTTGGCATGCAAGCCAGTTGCACACCTGACGCTGAGTGGCCAGAGGCCACAGTACCATATGGTTCCTCTATATCTACAACCCCTACAAGGGGAGACTACGTAATAGAGTGTTGGCGAATTTTTGGTACTGTTTTAATTTAATAGATAGACACTTAAATATTACGAAAATATTAATTTTTTTTTTCATTAATTTCAAATAAAAATCAGGGGGGCTACCTCCTAACTCATAGCGATCACTCACACTCACATTAGAACAATAGTTTTAATGTCACCTGTGACATTAAAACTATTGTTCTAATGTCACGATAATGATAGCGAGTGATTGCTTTAAGTTGGGCGGTACGGCCGCAGATTTAATTAATTCATTCATCTAATTTCGCGCCAAAACGCTCCAAACTGTCACTTGATCATGATGACGTCACAATATGATAAATAAACAAACTACTGCCATTCAAAGCCGTAGATCAAACATGACAGTTTGATAACTGAAGTGTGTTCCATGGTTTCAGATAACCACCATCACTTTCTTGTGCTTATATCTTTTATAATAACGTTGATGCTAAAAATTTTAAATATGTTGCAAATCCGTGCTTATGTGGAACGCGCCTGTTGTCTCGGGGTTGTTCTCATATCGTGACGTAACGTGTATTTGCAGTCGCGTAATACTGGGCATTTTTGAAACATTTTTGGTTATTTTTAATAAATTTATTATGCATATTTACATTTACAAAATATAAATTTATTTTACTATCTCTCCTCTGCATTTGTTTTAGTTTGAAATAGTCACATGTCATAGGTACGATCCACCTTCGCATATTCTTATAAAAAACTGATATTTGATACTTTACTATTCAATCACTGTCCTCCTTTAGTACAATGTTAAAATACTCGATTAGTTAGATTATGTCATACTGATTATTGCATACGTTCGACTTAAATGCATCGAACGCCGGAATCATAAATTCATATCGTCTAACACGTTCGACGGTCTCTGTCTGAATTCGAAAATACGGAGCCATGGCCAAACCGTCCATGGATATAAAATGCTTTCCAATGCAACCATTGAAGTATGTTGCCGTGCGCGAGCATAAATTTGCTGAACACCCTTTAATATTGCGCGTGATGTAAACATGTTTTGTATGGAACAATCGGTGTTATTAATACCAACGAAATATGAATATATTAATTATTATTAACAAAATAGTTTTAAGCAAAATTGTAGATTTGATAAACAAGTAGACAGCCAATCTGATGGTAAGTGGCGACAGTTGTTCGCAAATCCTACAAGCAGCAAATGCAATAATAGCAGTGTATGTTGCAAACACTTTTCTCAGCATCCAGTAACATCATTCCTGTTTTACCCTTATAACAATGCAAGCTCCACTGCTTTGCGGCAGAAATAGGAAGCACAGAGTTAACTATGCAGATGATTCAGGACCGAATCTCGCTCTAGTGAATAATTATTTTGTTCGGGATTTGCTAGAAACAATTAGGTTGGTTACGACTCCGGATGCGTGGGTAGTGAAGACGCAGTGTGGACCTTACCTAGCACGCCCATAAGGGCAGGGAGAACACCGGGGGGTTTTAGTGGGTAGGCCTGGCACTCTACCGGGAGAGCCCCACACACGCTCGCCGTCTAGCCAACGAAGGGCACGGTACGGTCACGCATTTCCCCCTGAAAAAAAGGTGGTTACGACTAGACAACGACTGGCTACGTCGTGTAGGCTTTGCTACAAGTGGTGAGATGCTACAAGTTTGCTACATGACGGAGAGATTGGAAAAGCTACGAGAGGACCATTTTTGTGTGTGAAACGGTTACAAATAGTTTTTAATCTAGATTTTAAACGTCTGCGTGGTCTATTTCTGTGTATTGTGTTATTTGTCTGACGTGTTCTGTTGTTTGTAATATAGTGCCATAAAGAGCCATAAAGAGCCGAGACTAGCAGCAAGTTACTATAAACAAAAAAAAACTACTGCCTATTTGCCCAAGTCAGTAATATTAACAGTAAGTTGCTCCAAAGTCCTCTCAAAGTTATTTAGAGGTAAAGTAGTGAATTTCTATTAAAAATATTAATAAAGTTTAAAACCCAGGAATGGAAAATGTTTGGAATGCGAAGCTTGCAGCGCAATTTCAAAAGCTCCTGCAATGCAATATCATTTTAAATTTTCTTAATTAGCCATAAAAGAGTTACTCCGTTGAAAAAAAGAACGCATACAGACCGTTATGAAAGCGGGGTAGCTCCTCTCGACTTATTAAGCCTTGTCTACGGCAAATACTCGTTACGCTACGCCGTAGCAGTGGCCAGGGTAAGGTTTGAGTGGCCACCGGGTGCTAAGTGATTTTTATCGTCCGACGATTACGTTCCGACAACAACGTAAGCACACATTTGTGTTATCACTATATAATGTGCAGCGTGTTTTCGCTGCGGATTACCCGTTTAAACAAACCGAGCGGCCAGAACGCCAAATAGCGGCGAGCTAACCGAGCCAGGCGTTATTCTTTCGAAATTAACTCATAACGCCTAGGATTTTGATTTTTTTTCTGGTCGTAATCTGCTTAATGGGCACGAGTCCAGTAGCTTTGGTAAATCGGGCGCACAATACCGCAGAATGGGAATCTTTAAATACAGTACATGCATATTTGATGTCGCTTTAATGTCACGCCTCGGTCCGATTGTGGGAACAATTAACGTTATAACGAGTTCATTAATGATTTATGCTGCGGGACGCTTTTATGGGGCTAAAAACTGTTCTACCGTACGAACAGTATGTCGGAGGGTTTTATAACCTATTGCGTTTTATATTTTTTAAACACAACAGCGAAGCCTTTAGCCTTTTTTAACTAAATTACTGAAATGTTTGTTCAAATTATTGTAATTTTTATATTACACAAACCTTGTGCTAACAATAACGAATACACAAAACCAAAAATCATCCAATTTGGTGCAATCGTTCGAATGTTATGGGCGTACATATATTTTGAAGATCCATTTTTAATTATATAGAAGATATCTCTAATTGTACGAACATAATAACAGCTAACATGTTACTACGGCATCAAACTTAGCTAAGACGGTGCTAGCCAGGCGGGCTCAGAGGCCCTACCACCAACAAAAACCGAGCAGAAAGAAATTCTGTACCTGGGAATCGAACTCCGCACCTCCAGATCAATACTCAACGTTATCAGTCACTAGATCACGTAGGCGGACATTTTATTTAGCATACATTTAAGTTAAGTTGTTATTTCCGTATAAAATTATCTGACAGTATTCGATAAATTCTCAAAACAAAAAATTTTGTTGTATAGCGATTACTATTTATCTAAATTAACTTTACTAAGTATAAACTTAAATGAATGTTGCTTTTTCACTTTTAAATTATTAAAAGTGGTTGATTGAAGCCGCTGGATGCGAAAGGGGCAGTTGTAATTGATTGGGAGATCCTTGCGGGATATACTCGTATGTCCAGTAGTGAGCAACAACTCTCTTGGCTAAAATAATAACAATGAACCTGAAAACACTAAGGTACTATTTTTTTGAATTATTTTTTTTATAATAAAAATAATTCAAAAAAATTTACCTTGCTCCATAAAAATCTACTAAAAAGTTTGATTGAGTGCGATCGATTCTATTTGAATGATCTATTATTACAGAGCAATAATTTACGATATTTAAGGGCAAATACACTGATTAAATAAATATATGTTACCTCAATAAATTGTTTAGAGTTTTTTTTTCTGATAATATTTTTGACGTTGTCGCTCAACGAGGTATTGTTTAATTTGCGTGATTCAATTTTGTCGCAGTTACAAAAAGATTCCATCACTTGTCTCCATATCTCTATTTGTCTCGAACAGCGACACTATTAACGAATCATGTCTCAAATAGAAATCAAACTTTTTCTTTAATATGTTAACCTTGACAATAATACAATTGTTACCAGGCTGATCAGCCTTAATTAGCGGGTGATAGGTTTATCCATCTGAAAGTCTCTTTCCAACATAATTAGCCATTTGTAAGGCAAAAGTCGGTAAAACAAAACCAGCCTAAAGACCTAGAAATGATTCCGGAGAAATGCTAATAGAGCAGTATTTGGTTTCGCTTTGATGGTTTTGATTAATATATTATGATAATCGAAAACGATAACAATATTCCCTTTTTCAATCTGATTTTGGCAAGCAAAAATATTCCTGAAGTTCGTCTTTGAAATAATACCTACACTTACTGTTTACATTTATGACAGTCAAATAAAAGATTCCGATATTATACAATACATTAAAATTGCAGTGCACTTCTGAATGATTTTATAAATAGTGCAATAATGTTTCAATTTAAATTGCAATAATTAAAACACAATTAAACGTTAGCAAAACACCAAAGTAAATAAAAAAATAAAAATGGATCTTCGAAATGTATGTACTGTACGCTCATAACTTTCGAACGACTGCACCAAATTGGATGATTCTTGGTTTTATTTATTCGTTATTGTTAGGACAAGGTTTGTGTAATATAAAAATTACAATAATTTAAACAAACATTTCAGTAATTTAGTTAAAAAACATGGCGATACAAAGTACGCCGGGTCAGCTAGTAAGTAATAAATGGAAGAGAACATTTATTTGACTGAATATACTATCCAACTTTTAATCAGCGATTCGGGTATTTTTATTACGTTAAAAAGTATAATATTGTACCTGTGAATTTTAATTAATAGATGTATGTTCACTTACATAATAATAAATCTAATTAAATTAATTTTAGCGACACGGGGTTAAGATATAGCGAAAGAATAGCTGCAACTCAATAATTTTGACTCAAAAGATGAAAGTTTAGTCAATTTTCTTTCCCGTTAGTTTGCTTACAATCCTTTAATCTTGAATCTGGTCAGCTTTTAGAAACAGCTTGATATAAAAGTGTTTAGATAATACCAATAAATTATTTGAAATCAGTTAAAGTTGATCATTTCAGAACAACATGAATATAAATAAAATTTGATTTTTGTGACTGAAATTTCTTTAAAAATGCTAAATAATTTTTTTAAAAATATGAAAATAAATCAAATACAAGTTTTTTTTTGAACGCGGGTCCGAATCCCGCCCGAGATGAAATTTTTCTTGTATTTGATTTTTTTAAATAAGATCTGAAATTCTACACGACTATAATTTCTTTCCGATTTCATTTAAGACTAAATTTAGTAGAGAGAGTCCAATTTAAATAAAAATACATATCTTTTTTGGGGCACACTTTGAAACAAACCTCGATTTCCGAAGTTCTGTTTTAGTAATCTTATTAAAGTTCAAATACGGTTTACGGGTAAACGCGCCCGCTTCATAAATTATTACTTAGACGGCTGTACTTCAGCCCTAACCAACGTTACAACTGGTAGTTAGTGAACGATGTGGCATCCACTTTACTGGATATTTTCTTGTATGGAACGCGATGTTTATCGTCCACGTACACTTATGTTTACGAACGTGAATCGTTCATTTATCACAAGTAAGTGTCGTTCTTATTACGCGACAAACAAACTAATTTGTGATCGAAATCTATTAACGCCTTTATTTGGGGATATGATACAACGCATGACTTCGTATTTGTTGTAATAACGCTTGCTTGAAAAAACTTGTGTTTGTTACAATTATTATTAATTTTAATTACAAATCACATACGATTATAAAGATAATGGACTGGGTAAACATATAATAAATTGACGGGTTTTATTTAAAGTCTTGTCCCTCTTTTTAGAGCATGTAAATAAAAGCTTTCTTAGAAATGTTTTTACTATAATTTTATTTAACATTTTTACAACTTCTTACTAGCGGTACTAGTGCCCTTGGCACGAACCACTCTTGTTATAGTATGGTAATCGTATTTACTTACTATGAGATATTAAATGGATAGCTAGAAATGTTATCATAAGACTATGACGAGCTCGTGACGTAACGATAGTAAAATCTAATATCTCTCACTGTAAAATACTCCGTGCGAGATATAACGATAGCTAGCTGTCGAATAAAACGATACGACATGTCAAAAGCGAGTTCGTGCTGACGACTTTGCTCATACTTTAGCTCTCGTTAACTATATCATTACCATTACCGATACCATTTAGTTCCTTAAACGACCGGAGCGGCGCTGCTGTAGTTTTCTTACAAATAATACGATTGCGAGAGAGAACCATAACTTTAGTGGTTCGTGGTTGGGGTACTCATGACGCTGTCACTGACGAAACGGCGACAGCTTTCACCGATAGGTGTCTACGGTACTAGCTTCTGTCATCTTATATCTTCTATTCTATATACAGGGTGGCCCATCCATAGGCGTCCAAAAGAAAAATTTAGAAGCTCTATGCTATGGGGCAAAGACATTATAAGAGATAGATCGACAATACGCGCGGCCTCTAAGAAACCCCCTTCAACCACAACAGCGGTCAGGCGGCCGCTACTCATACTGTATTTGTACTGCATTCGACTGTCGAGCGCGCGTCAAGTTATAAAATACTTAAACATGCCCAAATAACTTCGTTTTGTAGTGTAAAAAACGAACAGTAATAAAAACTAAATCACATTGTAACATTATTTATTACCGATGAGTCTTAATTATGCTTATTTATTTAGCTATTGTCATATCAAAATTGGTTGAAGGGGACTTCATACATTTCGTTTGCATTGTTGGTCTACTCTTATAATGTCTTTGCTATGGGGTATCCGAATCACCCCCATGTATGTTCAGCTATATAAATAAAAATGGATCTTCGAAATGTATGTACGCCCATAACTTTCGAATGACTGCACCAAATTGGATGATTCTTGGTTTTATGTATTCGTTATTGTTAGGAAAAGGTTTGTATAAAAGAAAATATGTGAAAAATTATCACAGAAAAAAAAATGATTTTAAAATATTATATGTTCACGTAAAGGTGACGAACTTGACAGATTGACATTCAGGCTACTCCAAATCTGTGGTTTCTTACACTGTTGTATTGTTAATAGGTTTTTTTATTACCCGTGCGGGACCAAGGTGGGCAGCTAATTAACAATATTGGCCGCTCGTCTAATGTTCTCTAGCAAGGACACTGACAGTGCGTTTGCGCTCGTAGCGTAGCGCCCCACAAGCATCCGTATTGGACAACATCTTGACGCCAAGGGTGTGGCTATTTAATAACACTGTCGTCTTGCAATTGGGATGATGACTGAATTCAAATTTTTACGTCTCGTCATTAAATATTAAAATACCGTTAAAAAAGATGCAGTCCTGTGAAATTTGAATTAAAATCGGCTTAGAAATACATTAGATACAAGCATTTTAAGTTGTTAATTTGAAGGCGATTAGACAGAGAGATCCGACATCAACCGTGACGTCATTGTTGAGTACGGCCATATAAACTTCTTGAAAATTGCCGTTTTGCTAGAAAGAGATGGAGAATAATCTTTAATACCTTATATCTTGGTTGTTTTTTTTTTATAGTTATTCGAAAACCGATTTTTTCTTTCTGTTTATTATATGAATGAGCTTCTATTAAACCAAAAAAATTTTTTAAGTCATCTAGCCAATTCCATACAAGGTCACTTCTAAAGCCGGAGACAAATTTCGTGTGTTTGTTCAGACAAGCAAACTGGACATTTTTTACTATGGGACCAACCTTGGAATCTCGAAAAAATATCAGCTGTTCCATATATCTAGGTTCAGTGGATATTGAATATTTGTATGAAACAGATAATGTTTTCTCGATTCTAACCGCCACCATGGTCATGTGGTTGAGACCATCGTTGTGTTGATCCGGAGGTGCGGGATTCAATTCCCCGTGGGGGCTGACAGTTTTCTGCTCAGTTTGGGTGGTGGTAGGGCTTCTGAGCCCACCTGGCTAGCTATCACCGTCTTACCTAAGTTTGTCGCCAGCGTAACAATGTTTAGTATAGCATTGTTGTGTTCCGACAATTTTGAGGTGAGATAGCTAGTCCCTCAGTTGTTGAGAAGTCCAGGCGAAGCTCGCTTCCACCTTCAGCCTTATCATCACTTACCATTAGGTGAGATGAAATCCAAGAGTTTCTCTGACATGTTTAATAAAACTACCAAATTATGGACTTTTTCAAAACAAAAGCTAAGGAATCTTGATATAGAACAGTATGTTTTTCGATACGCAGGTAAAAAACACGTGGCAGGTACCTAAATAATGGTTGCAGTGTAGTTCTCCAGCTGAGCTCACCTGCAAAGATAGAGCTCAGGAATTCTTAATATAGAGTCCTCTGCTAGCAACGGGACGGAATAACATTGCTTCTTGAACACTTACAATTGATGTAGTACTATTTATGCAATAGCGTGGAGTTATATTGAGAAGTTTTTGACGTGGAAATTCTAGCTATTAGGTTTTTTATAAAATAGATTTTATTTGGAAGTGATATTAGGTCAAACATTTATTAAGCTACAAAGACAGCCAAAATATACCTCACTTTGCTCCCATACAATATTATATTACAACGATATAATATCATAAAAATTTGGGTACAATAAATAAGGAGAAAGACAGCAAAAGTCACGGTGCAGTGACGCCAAAAAGATTTCGGATAATGTTTTTAATCGGAGCAATTGTATGGCATTAATGTGATGAAATAAACAACATATTAACTCACGACTCACGTTTTATTTCAAATGAAAAAGTACGTGCTGCATCTTCTTCTCCTTCAACCTAGTCAATTCCGTAATGAATTCCTCAAAAATAGTTCAGCAGATTATAAGAAAAAAAAACTGACGGATTGACGCGACATCCTTTAGAGTACTAATTTAAGAATGAGTAGGCTAAGGCTTAGGTTTATTCATTTCATTTTTACAAATATCACTTATGTCAAACATTTTCAAAATGTCTAATACAATAGTATTATTAAAATAAAATGTCAACTAAAATAGTACGAGTTCATTTAACAAAAATGTCAAATAAAATTGTATAGTTATATTACACAATGTAATAAAATCAAATATTAAATGTCATATACGAGTATGTTAATAAAAAAAGTCCTTCGCTGAATATAATTCTTTACCCAACAAAAGGTTTCTCGGACGGTGCGTAAATGTTTATATAAAAATATTTTCAATTAAGATCAGACCAGAACACGAAAGTTGTTGAAAAGATTGATGTATGAGTTTCCAGTGTGAAGAAATTATATAGAATGCTATTGCTATTACATTAAAATTATTATACTTTAAATGTAACAATAAAATATAATGATGGAAAATTGAAAAAAAAAAGCTTAGCAATTCGGCAAATAATCTTAAATATAATATTACATAAAAATTTCTTTGTTGACGATTTTGTAATTTTCAACTACAATGGAATTATATTTTCACGAAAATTGTAGCAAGATATGAATAAGATTTTTCATTGTTTTAACACAATAATCGTTTAGATTTTTTAATAAATTATCAAGTATAAAGTAGATTAAAGTGTACTAAATAGTAATGCTTTCGTTCGTGAAACCAACGAAGCGACAGTTAAGCTTTGCAATTATCATCTTATAATTAACCCCCGCTGAAAGAATTTTCCAGTCCCCGTAGCATGACCATGATACATACAAAACGCGATGAACTGTCAAAATACTCGTATACAATATACAGTGTGTTTTTGCATTAAGTGCACATATGAGGCAGAGGGCAAAAGGGGGTCATTTTAGTGATAAAAAAATAGAAAGAAACATCCCACATTTTTCCATTTAATTTTTTATCCTATGTAATGCGAACCTGACGTGCATAAACCGTTATAACTCTTGAATGAATAGACAAATATCAATAAAATAAATGCCAAAGTGATCCTTAAATATTAATAGTGCTGTCAAAATACAAATTTTGTCAATTATTATCACACACAATTAATGACAGAGGATTAAGTGACAAAAAAGCGTATTTTTTTTATTCTTAGTTAAATCCCATTATTATACAAAAAATACAAAAAAAATGTGGGATGTTTTTTTTCTATTTTTTATCACTAAAGGGAGGGGCAGAAGCAGGGTCAAAAGGGGGTCACCCTTTCGCCCCCTGCCTCGTATGTGCGCTTACCCACCACAATAAACCGCTTTATCATATCGTGTTTTGGTGGTCATGCTACGGGGTCTTAGCTGGCCTGGGGATTTATTGTCTAAGAACAAATCTATCAGGCTCGTCTCTAATTTGATAGTTGTTGTGCCGTCAACACAAGACTCTGCGCTGACTTCCTTTTACAAAGCAGTGATGGATGTACTGTGATTGTGTAGTATTTAAACGAGTAACTGTACATTAATTAAAATTAATTTGGGTTATTGTATTACTAAGTGAGCGACTGACTGCGAATGACGATAAATCATCAGAACAGTAACTTATAAACATTTATTCGAGTTACGTAGTTATAAACATTCATTCGAGTTCAAATACAAAATGAGAAGCTTCATAACATTTGAGCGACCTAATATTTGTTTGAGTGTCAACGTTACGTCCTGCATTTTTTTTCAATATTTGGCAAATTATTTATTTATGGTGAGCGGCATTTTATCTTAAATGAAGTGTTTCGAATGGGTTTCCATGGAATAGTAGGTACGTCACAACGCATGGTCATGGTCTGAATCTAACCTAACCTACAGTAGGCAATTTTGTCACCTATTTTCTTTTGTGATGGCGGGTGGCTTAGACCCCGAGCCCCCTGCTCTTTAGTCTTTTATACAAAAAGAAGCCCTCTCTGTATTTCTAGACGCTCACGTAGTAATTTAGTCGCACGTTTAAAATTTTAATATCCATAATCGATTAATCATAAACTACTTTTTGTATTATAATAATATGTCATCATCAGTTGCTACGTATTTTTTTATTTGATCGTTTTATTATTTCCCTTGTCAAAATTCAAAGTGATCTCGATAGATTTTAAAGTAACACAATCAAGGAGCCGGCTTTAAGCAAACATTTATATAATTTTACATACAAATACGGACAAGGCTGGCAAGGCTACCTGCTTCTTACCTACACTGGGAAAAAAAATATTGTAGGTAATCTGACTGTTGTACAGTAAGCACCGCGTCAAGTTATACTGATTGACCTTTGCTCGCTCCTAATAGCGGCGGTTTTCGTAGTGCAAATGTAAAGCTTGACCTACTGTACGTGGCGTTCCAATTATTTCCTTTAAATGAATATTTCTACTAGCTATTATTAAATTAACTATTTTTATCGTTAAAAATATTTATTTCTAAATGACTATCGCGTAAACTTTCAACTAAGTAACTATCGCTACACAGCAATATATTTAAAGTCAGTACATATATTTCAAAATCAGTACGTTGAAAGATATTATAGAATTTGAGTTTATATATAAAATGAATAATATACAAAATATTGTTATAGGTAGTGTAGTTAGACCAAGTAAAAATTATATCCAATAAACATTATTTAGTTTGAAATTAGATCATTTCTAATTACATAATGATACGTAACCCGTGCAAAGGTTCTAAAATGAAATTTTAGGTTAAAATTTAAATTTTCAATAGGCAAATATGTTTTGACCGAAACTTTTCCTGTATTCCAAGTCAGAGCTTACTGGAAACCAGGAAACAAAATGCAATATGCAAGAAGGCGTCACATTAAAATTTTGAATCGCGCCAACTCAGCGGCAAAAATTTCCCATCGCCGTTGTCACCGGATCGAAAATAAGCTAAAATTTAAATATTTTCAAAACTGCAACGTCAGCAGAACGTCCGTAATCCACAGGCTAAATAATACCAAGTGTATCTCCGTGTATACGTTCAGCTGACAGGCATTCATTCTATGCACGAAAAGTTTCCCGGGCACGTCAGTTCGGAGCAAACTTCGCTCGGACATCGGGAACCGGCGTGGATACAGTTTCACAATAGAATAAAGTAACATCGGAAGCTCGTTGGAGTTAATAAATAATACAGAAGTGGAGTGACATGCGCAGAGTGTACGGAGCGCCGTAAGTCTGTTTTGACTGCAAATATCTGGCTCAGACCTCTCGCTACTTGACCAGCGTTGTTTGCCAGATAGGCCTTTGAGTAATCAGAGCTGATCGATACTACCTCGCAATAGAACTCAACCAGAGTTCTAGTGAGAGCTATTGTGTAGTTCCAGATACATTTCACTTGATTTTTGTATGGATAGATGGTTAGTTGATTACACATAAAATATTTAATTTGGAAGCGCCATCCATAGTAAAATATTAACCAGTAAATTAGTTACCAGTATCCACCGCAACGCTTTCAAAAATGATATATGGAAACAAAAGAAAGAGACAGAGAGCTTACATTAGAATATTATAATAATTTTCCGTTTAAATCAATAATTTTTTCATTCACTAAATTAGTTATATCGTTACTATGCATAACAGTATATGACGGTTTATCGTATTCTGACAGTTGATCGCGATAAACCGCTTAATTATATTTTTTAGATAGCTAATTATTTGGTAATTTATAAGAGTTTTTCCTCTTGTTTGTATTAGTTATTCTACTTCAAAATGATAATAATATGACAAATCACTGCACTGTCAAGCACAAACATAATGTACTATAGATACCTACTCGTGGACTATTTATTATATATAATATCATTTAATGTCGACATAATATTATTGATGCCCAAGTAGGTTATCAGTTAAATATTCTTTTTTAAAATAACTATGAATATCTTTCTTATTATTGAGATATCTGTTTTTACGTATATGTTCAACTAGCTGTGCCCGCGACTTTGTTCGCGTGGATGTCGGAAAAAAAAGTGGCATTTCGCTTTTATATATACAGATGGTTTTTAATTTTGAGGTACCGGTAACCTCGCAGGATTAGATAGCATCATTAACTACAACGTTTGTTCTACGATATTTGATAATTCGTTATATTTTACTTTCATACAAAAATAAATATTCCTTTAATATACCTCTAGAATGTGTGTAACTCTACGCGCACAGCGCGCGAGAGCGTAGCGTTCGTCGTCCGTCGTCGTTTAATGAAACATAGACTTATCAATGTCACGACAGTGCTATAAAAACTTGAAAATTGATTTAAACTCGTAGGTAAAACAAACGTAGTTAATGATGTTACCTGTCTAATCCTGCGAGGTTGCCAGTACCTCAAAGTAAACCCTGTATATATGTATATATAGTATAATAAGTATAGATACGCTAGAAGTGCTAAACAATGCTGAATAGTAAAATACTCTAATTTTCTTTCATAACAAATGACACGACTTATGCAGTTCGAACTTTAAATATTATTGTTATTATTATATTGCTCAAATTTTTTGTAATAATTAATCAAAATATATATTTTTAACTATAATAATATAAATATAACTGCTTTATATAACTTGCAACGGACAATAATATACTATTTGATTTTTGACCCTAACTCAAAAAAACTTTCAAAATACACGTAGATGGTATAGATAGTCGATGATAGGACAAAATGTGGCTAAATTTTAGATCCTAAAATTCAAATCCTAAGGCTAAAATTCAGCTTTGCGTCGCAAACCAATAAAATCATTTTCTTTGCATTACTGACAGCTACTACTTATGGTAAATTATTTTGTTTATTAGGAAGATTTGAAAAAATTGGCAAACCACTTGCTCGGCCGACTGTACATTCCATTAAACCTACACACTACTAAGCTTATCTAACCAAAGTTTCATTTAATTTAGTAGAAAACACCATTATGTAACGTTCCTACACCATTACCATAGTGCCGTGCTAGATAAAGGCCGTGTTTAGTCCAGCGTTCGGGAACAGTGCGTAATCTTCGCCTCACGAGACCAGCGGCCACATTGTCCTAATGCCACAGCCGGCTTTTGTGCCCTGAATCGCCAGATAAGCTTAAACTTTGCACCTCGCCTAATCTTTCATGTCAATTGTTAACTGGTCCGAAAACAGAGCGGACTTTAGAAATAAAGCTGACCAGACTTATAGTTTGCGTACGATGTTTCGTAAATTTTCGCTCCTAAACAATTTTGCGTGCTGGGAATATTGGTCTGGTTTGCTACCAAATAATCTTACTAATTGCTAGTATTGTTTTATTTGTTTTTAGTATTTGTCATTATTATTATTTTTCATAGTCAGATTCAGTAATATAAGTCATGTTCTCCTTCGATGTATTTTGGATTAAAGTGCCTGAAAACACTTGGGAATAACAAATTACGTGTTAGATGATTTAAAATATACAATAACAAGAATCGGTTCAATACCTTTGAAAAATAATACATTCATTAGAAATTGTTCAAGTTATACGCTGTCAAATATAGTTTCAAAATAATATGATGTTTTTTTGGGTCTTTCAATAATTTGTTTTAATATATTTTATATACCTATATTTTGTTCTTTTTATGATATCCCATTTTGCAGTCAGAATCAACTTGAACGTTTGCCAGGCTTATTGCATTGGTAATTTTAAGAAACAAAATAGTATTAAAGCAAAATTTAATAAAAGCAAAGCGCCTCTTGGTTTATTGATTGGTTTGGTTGGTGGTATGGCTTCTGAATCCGTCTGGCTAGCTAGCACCGTTTTACCTAAGTTTGTCGCCTGATAATGTTTATAACATTATTGTGTGCCGACAATTAGAGGTAAGATAGTTAGTTCCTCGCTTGTTAAGAAGTCCAGGTGATGCTCGTTTCCATCTTCGGCTCTATCATCACTACCTACTACCAGCTCTGATGAAGGTCGGGAGCTTCTTTGTTGTATGTTAAAAAAAGTCGAAGTTAACATATTTAATTTGATAGCAAAACTGCTAAGTTAGCTGTTTACTTTCCATATAGCGAACTCCAATTTGAAGCCAAAACAGCAACAGTTGTCCTCGAACAAAGTAAATAAACAACCGCAGCACTTAAACAAATGTTAACGAAATTAACAAGGGCATTAAGAAAAGAGAACTATGTCGTTAAGGTCCCTGGCAATTGTAGCGAACGTGTAACGCCGAAGGAAAAGGGCGATGAATAAAATACATGTTAATAGGCACGCGTCTAACTACACAAAACACCCACATTAGCGACTAACGAATAAGACTCCTGATGGATAGGATTACGTTTCTTCCGCCGTTAACGCTTTCAACGCCGGTACCAGTATTTAAGAGAAAGTAATATCTGACAAAGTGGATAAAATATATTTTGGCTGCACTTAGGTGCGAGCTGGAGTCTCAAAGGACAGCGTGCCGGTTCCCACGCGGCCGCCTATCTCATGTTACACCCGAAAAGAATCCCATTTTTCTCACAGAATTAAACGGGCGATAAAATTCTTGCGACGTCGCATGAAAATGTGCGTTACCTGCCTTGCATATTTATGCGTGCCCCAGTAATGACGTTTGCCGCGCCTCCCTCGCGGGCTTCATTACTGCTCGTCTCCGCGGGCGTTACAGCAAACCCTACTTGCAAACAATCCGTGTCAAGTGTTTCTCGATCGTGTCGCAACTTGTTTGCATTTTTCGCTTAAGAGCCGTATCAATTAAGCGCACCGCGTGGAATTGGTGCGCTATTATTTTATTTACGGCCAAGCTCGTTAGTTTCCGTCGCGAGGTGCATGCATCGTCCCCCTCCGTTCAACGAGCGTCGTCTATAGTCGTCGCCGCCTCTCGTAGCTTATGTCAAGAATGTGGCCACATAAGTCGTCACTTAACACTAACTGTAGCGTAAGTGTGCAATATCATTTGTCTCGGCAGCGCGGGTAAATATTGTTCTTAATTTAATTCGAGTTAGTGGAAGCGCACGTGGGTGACGGCGCGAACGAAACCGCAGTCGCGTTGCACATCGAATATTTCAAGGGGAACGGCTCGGGATACGCCTGCAATAGCTCGCCCCTAATCTTGAGCCAACTCGAGTGTTGCACCTGCAGCCAAATTCGTTCCAATTAGGAGGAGTTAGAGAGCGCGGTGCCGAGTGAACAGCAAATGATGCGGTCCCACTTAAAGCCGGGCGACACTTGTGCCTCGTCTTCGCGTAAATAAATTCAGTTACCTCTTGCGCTGAGTGCACATCATTAAGCATTCTTGACTCTTGTCCCTCGCCTGAACCGCTCGGTCCTATCCCTTATTGGCATTTTAGCAGCGTTGCCAGCAATCAAAATTGCATGTAGGTGCCGATTTAATTAGATGAGCATTCCTCAGGGGAACGCGTCTAAAGGCTGTGGCGTCGATATTATTAGCAGCGTGATACCGATCTTGCTCGACGCTTTCACGCTTTGTATGTTCAAACCCACCCACCTACTTACTGCCGTGATGCATTTGCTATTCTGAATTTGCGTGTAACAATGCTGCACAATTTTTGACAAGATCCAATAATTTCACTTAGTCGTCCGGGCAGCTACGAATACATTCTAGATATTTCTTGTTAGATACGCATAATTAAACGATAATTACATTATTAATACACTTGACAAAAATATATCAATGTTTTATTTCCTTAGACTATTTCATTTGAGTCATATTTTAAAGAATTTCAAGGTACAAAAACAATTTCTTTCATTTTGCTTTCACTAGCAGTCATATTGACACCAGCAATAATAGAAACGAAAGCGACCTGCACTTTCAAAGAAATCCCACTAATGTGCGACTTCAGCCTTTCCCGCGATGACACTGTAAAACCCCTCTGCGCTGGAAACAATATTGTTTTTATCGCTTTAAGGTTGAGGTTCACTTTGCTTTGTCGGTGCGGAACGACTTAGGATAATTTGAAATTTAAAAGCGATGATGTCAATCTTTGTCGTAAGGGAAGTCGTAGGCAGGGAGGGCTTGTCTTGACTAAGTAGGGTGCGCCGCCGCGTCGACTGTAATCACACAAATGGTTTCATATCAAAATGTCACATTGCCATCAATGTTTCGTTATATTTTGCGCACGAGTACATTGCCCTTATGAAGCTCGATCGGATGTATTTTTAAATACTGTTTTAATTGCATTGTAAAATAGAACTGTTAAATTTGTGTTCTTAAATAATGGATTTGATAAATTCCCATAAGCTCGATAATTATAGGATACGACTCGACGTAATTGTATGTATATCTTTCCTGCATTTAATCAGCAATTATATTAAGTACCTATTTCTTAAAAGAAAGAGTGAAATAGCAAATAAAGACTCTAAAAGCAATTCCGTTGTAATAATGTAAATCAAAAAATAAATATCATTAAAGGTTTCATCTTTTCTTTTGAGCAATCGGCAATATGACTTTGCATCCAAGGAGCGGGAGAAGCTTAGTCATAAAAATGTATAAGGTATGCGCCGGGGTAGTTATTCAAATGGATTTGCTTTGAATTTACAAAGAGTGTTTGTAAAAGTCATTATCATTAAAACTCCACGAAACATTCGGCAATAAAAAAATCACGGAGTCACGTATTTAAACAGAGTTTTGGTGAGTTTCGTTTTATTTTTCTATCGGCGCAGGCTGCCAGCCCAGTGACTGCGATCGCCCCATTAAAATAACTCGTTAAAATTTATCATCGGCCCGCTTAATCGCTTTAGCACCACCATCTGGGGTTTTATGATTTTTCTGCTTGCTCCGTAGGTACTTTCGTGGTTATTTTATAATGTTTACAAAATTGCCCGGTTGCGTGATCCGGTTAGAGGAAACCTAGGCGGCTGCGTGCTTATTATCTTCAATTTCTTGGCTTTGCCTCTTCGTGGACGGAATTTTCTGTAGCAAATTTTCATTTGGCCAGTCTTATTACGATTAAGTACGTTTAGACATGTCTTTTGCGAGGAAGATTTAAATATGGAGATTTTAAAAAATATAAATATGGGTCACAAACAAACGTTTAACCAATCCAATAATACACGTCTACGGTAACATTTGTTTCCTCGGGGGGAAATGCGTAACCGCACCGTACCCGCCGTTGGCTAGACGGCGAGCGTGTGTGGGGCTCTCCCGGCAGAGTGCCAGGCCTACCCACTAAAACCCCCCGGTGTTCTCCCTGCCCTTATGGGCGCGCTAGGTAAGGTCTACACTGCGACTCCACTACCCACGCGCCCGGGTAAGCCCAACCAACCGGTCGGGCTATCGCCAAGGGGGGTAACCCCGCGGCCAGAGTTATGTACATGCGCGCGCGTCGCCGACAAAATACACCCATGCTGCCAGCAAAGGAATATATTAATAGCAGGGATCTCTCAATGAATTTTAGCGCCCTTAGTGATGCTCAGTAACAGAGAATGACGTTACTTGACTCTCTCTATGTATATATCTATGTTTCTCTATTAATAGGTGGTTAATCGTATCTTAATCTTGTCTACTTATAAAGTGAAAATGAATTGCAATTTTTGTGTATAGTATTTATTTTGAGAGGAATCTCTCCTTATTAATGAAAGTTTTATTGAGTACCAACCTGTTTAAAGTGCAATGTATGTATATCGGATCAATATTGGAGGATCTCGCTTCCCCTATACCGTACATATTTCTATATCTCATGAGGTCAAGTTTTCAGTCTCTTATCAAAGCTATCTATGGTGAGCTTTAATCACATACACGTCAGGTGCTCTTACCTAACACATTTTTATCAAAAAAGTAGTCTATAATAGGTTCTCATTACGACATCATAACCTTAACGGCAGAATAAATTTCGACGCGCTATAAAATCCAATTTGATCAAATTATGCTGGATTTTCTGCAGCCGCGGTATTCTGCGGCGCACTCCAGAAGATAATTAAATAATTAAGAATGTATGAATGACGCTGTAAAGCCGTTTCCCTGATATTGTAATAATGCAGTCCTCCTGGGCGAAATCTTTTAAATTATTCTCTGACGGTTTTGCTTCGTAATTACGCGACGTGGATGCCTACGAGTCCCGCATCTATTGTGTTGTGTTTTATATGAAAAGAACTTTTTCGAAAATTCGTGTTACCCAACTTTTTAAAAGTGAAAAATAATTCTGCAGAATAAAATTACGAGTCATTCTACGCCGGTTGCAGGCTGCTGCCGGTTAATAATTAACGCGGACAAATTATGTTATTCGTGTTTACGTATGGTCGTAAATTGAAATGCGCATAATGTCCCGAATCAAAAGTTTATGTATTATAAAAATTTTGACCTTTCGAGTTTCTTGCCTGTTCTTCTCGAGAAGGCTCTCCCAATTTCCGAACAGGTGTAGAGTCAACTTTTTTTTTTTCATTCCTACTTGTATTTGCAGACATCTTGAGTATATTCAGGATGTATGCACATACAAGGTTAATATGATTTCATTAAATTAGATTGTTTTGCTTTGTTTTGACGTCAATAAGTGTATGTAAAGGCCTATGTTGAATAAAGATTTTTGAATTTGAATTGAATTTGAAAATTTGAATAAAATATTTATTCACGTGTGAGGCTTTTATTGATTTATTTTTAACTTTAACTTCTAAATAATACTACTATATTCGATTATACTATATTAATACTACTATATTCTATATTCGATGCGACTATATTCTTATTTTACAGGATAGGGTTCAGTGTATAAACGTTTTTGAACTCATTCGATTATCGAGGCACAATCTTATAGTACAATTACATACGTACAATATTTTTAATTTTCTTCAGAACGGTTGATGGTATGATTTCTTAGGCGCATAACACATTGCACCGGACACCGCTGCGGTGTACGGAGGGACGAAAACCGCATGCGGCTGCGGCGGCACGGAACCGTGCCACCGTACGGTTTGATCCGCATCACCGTCCGGAGCTGCGGTGCACGACGCCCCGCATCGCCGCATTATCTATGTCGAGATCTATTACGCGTATGCACGTCCTTTCTACGCAAAAATCCGTACGATACTGCGGCACAGTGTGGCATACCCCGGCGGACTGCACCGCATCACCGTCCGGGAGTGCGGTGCCGTCGCGCGCGCCGCACAACCGCACGGGCATGCGGTGTGAGTGTGTTACACCCTGCGATTTTTGTATACAAATTAAGATTCTTCAATCAAAATTAAAAACCGCAGCGCCGCACATCGGAGCGGTGTCCGGTGCAATGTGTTATGCGCCTTATAATTAATTGTTAAGATTGTCAATTTGATATGATGATGATTTATTATACACCTTTATATTTAAATTATATTGTTAAAAAAACGATAAAATTTAGTTTAAACTTAATTATAACTACTGCAAATTTGTGATATACAGGATAAATTTTGAGGTACCTGCAACCTCGCAGGATTAGATAGCTAACATCATTAACTACAACGTTTGTTTTACGAGTTTTAAGATAACTTAATACATTGAACAAAAATCAATTTTCAACTTTTTATTGCACTGTCGTGACATTGATAAGTCTATGTTTCATTTATAAACAACGACGGAAGGCAACGCTACGCTCGCGCGCTGTGCGCGTAGAGTTACAAACATTCTAGAGGTATATTAAATGAATGAATATTTATTTCTGTATGAAAGTAAAATCTAACGAATTGTCAAAAGTCGTAGAACAAACGCTGTAGTTAAGATGCTTACTAATGCTGCGAGGTTGCCGGTACCTCAATTTTACCCTGTATAATATCATTGGCGCGATGAGACAAAACTTTACAAATATAAGTTTTAGACAAAGTATAAAAATATCTTGCTAACGTTAGTTATAATTTTAAGATAAAATAATCATTATGACAACACACTAATGTTTTAATTGCAAACATAATTGTAAAAACAATATAATTTATTAATAAAAAATTGTACATATGAAATTCGAAACGAAAAACATATTGGTACATGGCGGGTCTCGAACCCCGACCCCCCGATTGGAAGGCAAGTGCCGAGTCCACAGCGCCACCGACGCTCCTTTTGTCTGACGCTCCTACGGTGAAGGAAAACATCGTGAGGCAACCTGCATGCATCTGCGAAGAAATTCAATGATGTATGTGAAGTCGACCAATCAGCACTGGGCCAGAGTGATTGACTAAGGCCTAATCACCCTAACATAGGGTAGGCTCGAACCCCTCGGTGGGACGTATATGAGCTGTGATGATGAATAAAAAATAAATAAATGTAATAAATAAATAATTTTATCATTAAATTAACGTGAAATCACAAGTTCTTACGTAATTAACTAAAACACAAAAAATATTTTGACCATCTCTTCAATATTTTAACGCTTCAATACACGTGCACAAGAAAAAAGAAAACACAGAACTCGCTGTACAGAGTAGAAATCGACAAACGTCCGGCGCTGGTGGAAATGAAACGTTTTACCTTTAAAATGTCAAAGGCTCCTTTGGGTTTATATTTTGCGTTCATAGCGGTCAACGCGGCGCGTCGTGATACGACGAAAAAGTATTGCGGCGCTCTCCGCCGAGAGAAAATCTAAGGGCTTAAACAGTGCACGTATGAAATAGTGGCACTCGGTTACATGAAAAAGACGGGAGGCGAAATCGAGTGACGGGACCACGGTGCAGGATTTTCGGTCCGATGCTTTTTTGCAGCCGGGCTTAGTATTGGACATTGCAGCGCAGGCGATGCGAATTTATCGAGCCCGTTTCCGTAAGGGACGTACTCGTACGTGTGGTTCATGATTAGTTACTGGAGGGAGACTCTGTACCAGGGTCGTCTGCTTAGGTACCTCCGTCTTACCTATTTCTGCCGCAAATCAGCAGTGCTTGCATTGTGTTCCGGTTTGAAGGGTAAGATATGGCAGTGAAATTACTGGGTACTGTGACTTTACATCTGGTGTCACAAGTTGGCAACGTACACTGTGGTTTTGTGGGGGTTGCAGTTTAGCTGCGAATCTCACAAGAGCCACATGTATTATGGGTGACTGTTACCACTTACCATCATGTGGGCAGTTTGCTTGTTTGCCAACTTTCTGCAATAAAAAAAAGTTAGGTATGGGGCGGGTGAGCGGTTTTTTTTGGAAGGTCTTGTATCACGCGAGTCGTCCTCCAATTAGAAATTCACAAACAGCTTCGAGCATTTACTCTAAGACAAACAGTGAAGACCTTCAAAGATAATTTTAAAACATAAATATTCTTAATGCCCAAAAATCCTAAATTTCGCAGTCCTGTCTATTCTGTTAGCTATTCAATTCAAACCCATGTTATGCAATACAGCCATATCTTTTTGAATTATTTGTAATTCTTGTTGGTATGATACATATTTATCTGTTCAAACAAAACTTTTACTTTATTTTTTGTTTTGTTTTATTTTATTTTATTTTATTTTATTTAAATGGCGTCCGCATTTGATCAGCGTCGCGGCTAACGCCCGACATATGAAGAGCGGAGACCATTTTGGTAGTTGTTAAAATTGTTTGTCTAGCGTGTATGTAATGTCAAATGTCTAGCAAATAAACAAATTTTCTTTATTTCTTTATAACCACCTTAGCACATTAAACGCACTCGTGTAGTGTATGTTCAGCCGGCTTCAAAACTAAATAAGCATTTTTAGCAGATTTAGTATCATGTCACACTAACTATTCCTTTTATTTAGTATGGTTACAGCTATATTGCATTGTTAATAGTTGGTGTGACATGGTACAAAAATGGTTATCCACTTTTAAGCCGGCTGTACATGGGCTTTATTTTTAATCATTCGTCAGGCGTTGAGCGTCGTCTGCGTTCGATTTTCATTTAAAATCAGTATATACTGATTGTAATTTTCGTTTTCGACAAAATTTATTTTTCTCATAATGTTTTATAGATTTTCATTGCAAGAGAAACGAAAATCAATAGAAATTGGGCACAGATGACGCCCGCGAGCGCTCGATGCCAGAGGAACGATTCAATAATAGGATCTGTGTTAGACAATACATTAAATTCATAACAGGATTACGCAAAAATAAATAAAACCTCCATGTTACATGTATAGGTACTCATATCTAACATGTATAAGGCACATTTCAAAATTGATCAAAGAAAAGACATGTCTTTTAGTTGCTGTAGGTTGCTGGAAAGACATCTCTCTGTGATGCAATAATTTTAAACTACCAATTAGTGAAAATCATTTATTAAAATCGATCATGAGAAAATAGAAACGAAATATTGATTTTAGCCCCATCCGACGCTAATTGGGATGCACTTAAATCATTTCGACCACGTTATTAATAGCAAAGTGTTTTAATTAGCTATCGTTATTAATGTTCTGCGTTTTTTTTTTCGAAAATATATTGAAAGATAATTCACTTCCGATGAGCTATAACTAGTTATTATATACTATATTAGTAATATTGCGGATCATACTATACAGAGTGGCACATTTAGAGTGGTCAGTATGGGCAAGCCTGTAACTATAAGACATTCAAAGATCTATTCTTAGGAACCATGTCATCGATTTTAGTGACAAGAAAAACTGCATACATAAACTTAGAAAAAACTATAAAAAATTAATCATTTTAGATATGTTTCATAGTAACATTTACTGCTAATAACGTACACAATCGATATCCCAATGAAAATAATCTAAGTTTTATTTTTCAATACTCTCGGGGTCGATTCCCGAACTGGGTACAAGTTTTTTTTAAATCTATGTATGCAGTTTTTCTTGTTACTAAAATCAATGATAAGGTGCCTGAGAACAGATCTTTGTATATCTTATTGTTACAGATTTGCTCATACTAACCGATCTAAATGTTACACCATGTATAAATTATAATAATTTGTACTTAATGAAATAACAAGCATAAACACATAATGAAACATACATTTCTTTGTTTCAGATTGACCCCAAAGTTGCCTTTCCTAGACGAGCACATCCAAAGGTAAGTGCGAACATTGGACGCAAACAGAAAAGGAAAGCCGTTTAATAACTCACTCAAACATTCAAATTACCTGAAACGGCACGGGCGCCGGAGTTACAACACATTCGGACGGTAAAGCACACGGCTTGAACACCATTTATTTATTTTCAAACATTTACACAAAATATTGTTTTAGGTTTGGCGTAACTTCTCCGGTTATTAAGATGTTGGGCCACGATGCATAAATAACTAGGGGCTAATAATTTAGTATGCGGGCTGTGATCTCGGCTGGTTCCTGCTAGAGATAGGCCCGTGATTGAATTGAATTACAACCTATTTAGTATACTTCCTTTTGCTTGTATACCTACTTACCGTATTGTTCTGATGAAACTTTAATTTTATCTGTTAATGAATATTGATTAGACAATGGAATTGTTCATGAGAAGAGCTACATAGTTTAGTAATTCTACTGTTTATAATTAATATAACATACTGGAAACATTCCAATGTAAAATTAAAATGTTTCGATATAAATACCTATCTACACGCAACAAGGAAGATCTTTGGCCTTCATGCGAGCTTCACCTGGAACTAGCAATTTACTTCTTATTGTCGGAACATAAAGGATGTTGCCAATAGTCCATACCTACTTTTTTGCCAATGTGTGTACCTTGAGATACATGTGTACCAAAATGTAGAGAAAAAATCGAGAATTCCGAAATATATATCATTTCATATATTTAGATAAAACAAGGTGAAAAATAAGTATTTAATTGCGTTTATTTTCGACTTCTGCAAAAGTGACTTCTGAAAAAAAGACTTCCATGTTTACGAAATATTTTATTTTTAGTTAATTTTTGCTTTAGTTTTGATTTACCGTGCACTCAAATTTAAAAAAAGTCTCGATGGGATCACAACAATCAAAAATAAAAAATAAAAATATTGTAACTTGCAAATCAACTGTTTCTGCGCAAGTAACAAAACGCCACATCTTAATATACGATCTATGGTCACGGGATTACCGTGTCACGGGGTAGGTACCAAAAAATAACAATCACACTGCATAGATGGCATAGCATGTGTCAAACGGGAATGTAATAAATTATTGACTCATTTTGTAGAAATTAAATCGTAAGTTGTATCAAACTAAACTTAAATAAAATAATGTAATTAAAAATCGAGTCTACTGCAAAAGCACATCAAGTGCTTATTAGTTGACCACGTCATACAAATTAAAAAATCCGACACTAGATGGCAGTAATTATTATTGTTATTGATAAAGCATATGTAATCTGTGGTATATGATGGCGTCTTCTACTTCAAACAAAAAAGATTTTTAATCGTTTCCAAAATATAACCAGGAAAAAATGAGTTGCTATATTATTCAGCGTATTATGGAGTATTTTTTTCTATATAGTGTACCTCGGTACATACATCAATTGGGCAGATTTTGGCGACCTCCTTTACATTGTTATCATGGGAACCTGTAGCATTTGCACTGTGGAAATACAGGTGGTTATATGCTACTCTGAGTAGATTATGAGTCTCCTGACCATGATCGCTTAAAACGGTATTGAAACCGCACTGAGAGCGGGATGGCGCTATAAGCAACAAGAGCGGTGTCTCTGTTTCAATGTTGTTCTATCCTTGTTTCAAACGATCATTTTAGGGCCCCGGGGGGCCTAGACAAAGAGTTGTTTTTTTTTGTATCTTTCATATACTACTCAACACAACTCATTTTTTATTAAAATGAAATGAAAACATTAATTTAATAATTTATTTTTACATTTCTTTTCGCTATTAGCGATCGCTAATCCTTACGTTAGCTATTGAAATTTGTTTTTATCTCAGACGGTGACGAATTTAGTTATCGTTTCGATATGAAAAGATTGCCACTTGTGTAAGCCCCCTGGAAGCAATTTAAAATACGACGTTCAAAACATTAAGAATACGCAACAGCAATACAATGCACGTATGTACGTACCTCGCAAGCTTTCTCGCCCCGCTGCTCTTTTACTTTGGATTCGCACACTAGCTAGTAATAGTACGCATATGGTGATTTCCAATAAATAGTAGTGGGCTCTTAAGGCGGTGGAAACAAGCCTCAAGCGATTGAACTATATGGAGAATCAATCCTACTTCCGTAATCCTAAATAACGACGTGCACAGCAGTCTGATTTTGACTGCATTATACTGCCTTCTACGTCGTAAGCCAAGAACCTTGATAGTAAGTTACTTTGTGATTAAAATTATAAAATACTACAAGGACAGAACAAGGACAAACATAAGTAATAAATTGGAGTAGGTTATTAATTTGTTTGAGACAACATTATCAAAACAAATAATAATTATTAATGTTAAGCTTGTGTACGATGTCCGAAGTCAAAAGAGCAGCGTGGCTTAATAACTTAATTTAAATACTTCCTCGTATGTCTAAGCGAACATAATATTATTATTGTTATACAAAATCATTTTATGGGCTCCACAAGTAGAACTACTTTTAACGTTTCCGAATAAAGTCCCTTTTCATAGCTACATTTTCAACGGCTTTACAGACATGACGTTTCACTCCGTAGTTGCGAATTTCACTCGGAGTGACTTACTCTAGAACCAGCACGAAATATTCATACGTAATAATTTTCTGTTCAGTTTCCAAATATAAGGCTTCGCCGAACAAAGCCTGCGGAGTCGAACAATCAGACATCGTTACTAAAACTTGTTGAAACTGTGCCCCGGGTACTTATTGGCGTATATATGGAATTAAAGGAATATGTTTGCAGTTGCATTATCGTATTGCAGTCAACGTGAATTTTCTTTAGTTATTTAGGTAATTGTGTAAGCTTATAACAGTATATCTTCTGTATTTATAAAAGGCTTTAGTGAGCGACTGACTGATGTATCAACGTAGAACCCAAACTACTGGAGCTGTAAGCACAAAATTCGGTTGCTTTGGGACTTAGGATGGATTTTTGAAATTCCTACAGGAAACTTAGAAATTCCTATCCAAAAAATAAGGAAACTACAGTGTCAAGTTTTTTTCGAAACATTGTTCGCAGAAATAAAATTTTTAAATCAAAATATCTCTGCAATGAGTAACCCGTCTGACAAACATTATTTCGGCACTTTTATCAGCCGGGCTACTTACTGCATGGATATTTTATTTCTGGTTTGTAGACTAAATATTTTTACACTTCGCAAAACTTCTTCAATTCTCCGGATCTCTTTATATCCGGATCTCTTCGGATATAAATATCTATTTGACCTACGAAAAATGTTTTAAGCAACCCTACAAAATATTTTTTCAAGATATTAGACACATCGCAAAAGTTCTTCGGATCTATTTATATCCGGGTGTATTTTCATTATAAATATCTATTTAATTTACAAAAAATATTTAAAACAATCTCACAAAATATCTATTTAAAATATAGACAAAATCGCGAAAGTTCTTCGGATCTCCGGATCTCTTTATATCCGGATCTCCTACGATATAAATATTTATTAAGCCAACAAAAATGTCTTAAGCTATTGCACAAAAAAAATCATAGTGCAACAGTTGTGTAAGTCGTCGGAATTTATTTGGGAGTAAGTCCATAGACCATAACAGTACGCTTGTGCTGCTGTAAGACTTTTCCGGTTCCAATGCGACCATAGTCACAGTTTAATATCTTTGAATTAAAATAAATTGGTCATAAAACGCCCTATCTGTTTTGAAAAATGATATAATACTGTATACAAAATGATATATACAAAAATTATAATACCAGGTTGTTCATTTACTGACGACATTAGAAGCTATGCAATTATCAACCATATTACCTTGCAATTAAGCAGTCACCATGCAGGAGTAGATTTCCTGCGCCTTAAGCGAAGCACACCAACAAACACGCATTGAGTGCTGTGTTACATTACTCAACCGTCCCATTAACTAGAGAATTTTAAATCGTATCGTTACTTAAGATGAAAAATGGATCCTGCACGCCAATCGGAAGTGCTCAGCACAGTAGTTGAACCCAAGAGAACCGGTCAAATCCTGTCCTAAGCGGAAGTTAACTCAGAAAAAGGCATGGGTGAACGTTCAGTGGTCCAGCGCTAGTGTCATACACTACAGCTTCCTAAGATCTGGCCAGACGATTACGTTAGATCTGTATTGTCAACAATTGCAAAACCATGATGGAAAAGCTAACTAGCTAGCTTTTCCATCCTGGTTCTCGTGTTCCATCCTGGTCCTCATGTGCCTTATGAACACAACCGAGACTGGTCAATCGCTTTAGCTCTCTGGTGCTTCAGGACAAGGCTAGACACATGACATTCACGATCACGACAGACGGACGCTGAATTAGAGAGGCTGTGATTGCAATGTCTTTAATGTCTTTGAGAGCCACCATACTCCCTGGACCTCCAACGGATTATCACTTTTTTCGGAATGTGGTCAATTTCTGTCGTGAAATAAAAGTTGAAAGTTAGTATGGAATTTCGTTTTTATTGAAGTTAAAATGCAATGAAGCATGAAAACACTTGTAGTTGAAATAATAAATAGAAATGACCAAACAGAGAATTCCACCCTCAATGAGGTGAAGTAGTGGTTGATAATTTGTATTATGTTTGCGTTTCACTCTTAAGCTACTTAACGTATTTCTAACGGGACTTTTTTAGTGCTTGGCCTGTTTAGTTTTTACAATAGGAAATTCTCACGGGAAAAACGATAGTAACGGGGGAAAAGCTGCGGGCAGTATTCTGCTATTTACTATAGCGCACAAAAGTGATGTTGTTTTGTTTTATTTTTGTTCTTGTTTTGAAATGTATTACATAAATTCGAAAAAAAAATGTCAAAATTATATCATGAGATCATCATTTAGATCATGAACGTGTATAAAGCCTAGTTTAATTAATCTTACTATTGTCTTAATCTAACTTAAGTCAAATTTCATTGTAATGTAAGGAGACAAGATATTAATTACTTATCCTAGCGTTAGTAAATGTTTATACTCGTAAGTAAAACTGACAATCGTTAGGATGGATGATCTTTATTTATTATATTACCTATTATTAAAATGTAACCTAAACAATTTTTAGAATCTTCACGAAGCAAGCTCAATATATGGACGAGCTTCATTTGATAATAACCAGCAATAATTAGTAACCAAGATAAATAAAATTAATGTAATTTTATATTAAGAAACGCAATAGTGAAAAGGAATAAAAACACTGAAAAGCGTTGTGAGTGTGTCGCTTTAGAAATTTTCGGTGTCGTGATTTTTTGTTAGTTCCACTGTTCACTGTTCCAGTTTCATCTATAGCCTTGGTGGGCGCAAGTTATCACTAGCGGGGTGTGCCGCATTTAATGTAAATTGGCATCAGGCCCGACGGCCGGCCGCATCGCACTGTTTTTACATTCAAGTAGCTGATACTTGAGGTTTTATTTAAACCAGCACTGGTGGTTAGGAAGCACTCTCTTTTGTATTTGAATCGTTGAATAATAAAGCTTATAAAGTACACGAAAATTATATTTGCATGCCAAAAGTTTGTGCTGTGCGATATAATAATACTATCGAGCGTGTAGGGTTCGGTACACTACTGGAGTGTTTTGGTACGAAGCCTCATAATATTTTTAGCGTAGAAAGAGTCGGCACACTAACTCTTTCTTTTTATATGGACATTAAATGTGATGGATGGTTTTAAAGCATCACGTTATATTACTCTATCCGGGCGGGCAGTGCGGTGTTGCGTGGCCGGTCAAAGGGGATGCCGGCTATGCGAATTACATGAATACATTAAGGGAGCAGGGAGCATTGCCTCGTACATGTTACACTGTAATGCTCACGAATAAATTTAGACGGTTCTCCTTCATCATAGCACCACCGAACGGCAACTATGTATGTAAATTTTGACGGCTAGTATAGATCCGTTCACGATAACGAAGGACCGGTTCCGCAGCGCCGCCGCCGATCCACCCGGGCCACGGTGTCTTAGAAATGAATTCCTAATGAAAAAGCCAAAGTTTACCGTAAATCCGCTGAATTGCTCGCTGACATAAACAATTTCTTTAAGAACAAAGATAATAAGTTTTTTGTTCGTCTAATTAATTGCGATGATAAACGGCGCACAAAATCGGATGATTTTGTCAGTACTTGCGGGGGCGAAATTCAAATTTCTGATTATCATTTGTCGCCGTTTCTGCGTTCCCTTCTTACGCAAACAATGGAAAAAAGGGGACACCGCTCGCCGGGCGCGCAAGCTAAGAACAAAACAAACGAATTTTTAATATCGTCTTTATCGATAATTGAGACTCTCGCGAAAACCTCTTATTTTGAAAACTTTAAGAGAGTGAAAGAGGAATCGTGAAGGAAAATGGAATTGGAGGGAAAACTTTTTTCATCTTCTTTGTTTGACATTGACAGTCACTAAACTTTCTATTTTCACAGTGGACCTGTTTAATTTAGGTTCGATCCAACCTTTAATTGTGTTGTCTCCTGCTCGGTAGATATTAAAATCATCCGCTTTCTGAAAATTTCGATATTATTTCATCTGAAGATTTCAAAACTTGCCAACGCCGTCGCACGGAGGGACACGCTCCATACAAGGGCGGTCATAAATAGTTAAAGTCCTGTTACTATCAATACATTGTATTATTTTAGTGACTTATAGTTGTAAAAGTGTTTTAGGAACATTAAAATGAAAGAAGTACATGTATTTACGGAATAAAAAACGTTTACTTCAGTAAAAAACAAATATAAACAATAACATACTTTTACCTAAATTTATCATGAACAAACACTTAAAAATTGGAATGTAAAACATATATTTTAAATAAAATAAGAGTCAAAACATTGATAACATTATTTAATTATAATAAAATAATAGAAATAAATAAATTAAAATTAATTAAATACAAAAAAAACAAAACAACTAACAAAATACAAATAAATTATTCTTATTCTAACAATATTAAACATGTAACAATTCTATTACACTTTGTGACAGAGTATTTTTCTTTTTAGGGGGAAGTTTCCGAAGACTTGTAATATAAGGATCTGAATGTAATAATAGTCGTTGTATTAAATCTTGATTGGTAACTTCACGTGACATTTTTCGAGTGTGACTTCGTCTATAAATTTTGATATACTTATTTGTCGCTTCAGTAGCTTCTTCGGAAAGTTCTCCTATAGATAACAATGCATAACTTATAATATCTGATCCATGTACGAGCACCTTGTGGACAGAAGCAGGAAGACTATACTACGGATATTCCTCGACCAGGCTGTATGCTGTTTGTAATGCATAGTCTTTAAACTTGCATTCATTAATTTTATGTCCAGAAGATAACGTTTGTAATATTACACAACAACGATCTATGAGATCCTTATTCAAACCTGTAATTTCAGCAGATACAGCTGATTCCAAAAAAAACTTCCTGGCCGTGTTTCCGTCGTTAGACGTCCCGCTTCCACTACTACGCGGCTTGTCAACTATTAAACCTAATCGTTCCCTAAACTGGGACTGTACATATTGTTTTTTATTTGATAACAATTGTTTATCACTATCTAGCCTAACTTGCCATTTTTTTATGTCTAATCTATATGAAAGATGAATAAAATATTCGAAGAAACGTATCCAAGAATGTAGTGGTGATAATCCAAATTGGTATCTACTCTCTATTACAGGTTTTTGTAAACATTCGTCTATTTTATTCATCTCTTTAGGGGTAGCATTACATATATAACATCTACTTGTAGATGTTTCACTTAAAGCACTACAAATTTTACCATCTACCATTGAAAGCTGCAACTTATGAGAAACGACCAATTCACGATTGTCGATCTGAATAAAAGTAGGTTGCAAACTTTCAATTTTATCCTTAAAATAAGCTTCCTCTTGCAAAGACACTGCTGTGCTTTCTTTCAAAAATTGAAATCGAATAGGACGGCAGTACCTAGTGGAAGAGGGTCGAGGATTTTTCCATAAAATTTTACAATTATCTTCAGCTAATTTTACAATAATTTGAAGGGGTACATAAGATGTTACAAACAAACTACTATCTTCTAAAGTTGAATCTGAAAAAAATTGTTTGTATTCACTATGTCCAGTGCTGCCATCGAATCCCCATTTCCCAAGTAAAGAGATATTAGACAAACAATCATCAGGAATCTGATCTAAGACCTCTTTTTGAGATTCAAGGATTCGAGAAGCTGTGTGATCAAAAAGACTTTGTAATTCAACTTCAGCTGAAGACTCGGAAACAGTTATATTAGAAGGGTAACATCTCTGTTTCGCTTTAGTAATTTGTTGGTAACATGGTAATACATTAGGAGAAATCTTACTATTAACAAAGTTTTTAATTAATAAATACTGATGTTTTGTCAACTGAGCATCAGTCACAAGTGACAAGACATCATCAGTGCTAACTCTAGATATACACGAATCGAATGAACAGTCTGAAACATCAAGCAATGCACTCACAGTAGAATCATCAGACTTTGACAAATCAGCTACTCTCCGACGTTTAGTCCTTTTACTACATTGCGTAAAAGGTTTTCGAGGACGACCACGTGAATGACACGGCGACGTTTCAGACGGAGTACATTGCTTATTGTTTTTCACAAGTTGAATTTTTTCAATAACATTAAACCAATCGGAATTCTTATATAAAAGCTTGGTTTTATCCCTATTACATTTTTTCCAGAATCGAGCAATAGCTTTACATAAATTATTAACAATTTTCTCTAAATAATGAATATCAATGTTCTCAGCATCGTTCAGAGTAGTCAACAAACTTTGTAGGACTTGACGACACTTTTCCGAGTCATTATCGGTATTGACAGTTAGCCATATTTCAAGAATATGCATTCTTGAAAACGAGCATATATATAAATTACCTAAAACAAAAAAAAAACGGTTAAAATTCAGTCACAAAACCTACACAAAGCACTAAGACTAAATAAACTAATTTCGTAGCAAATGCTACGAGATAATCTGGCAACCGTAGCACCCTTGTCATCGCCAAAAGGGCAGATAAGGGCAGCCAAGTTTTAATTTTCCTAAGATAAGAAAGTCTAAAGATTATGGTGCAATATACCTCCATAGTCGGAGCGAGTGGGAACATATTTAAAAGTTTATTCAAACTTTGAATATTAAAATATAATACTCCAAGAAAAGTCGCCTCGTAGCAATGACATACTAAAGAAAATATATACTAAGATACAATTAAAATAAAAATATTAATTATTACATACCCTGTTCTTGGATATCCATTTCAGAAAAAACTCACACAGCACTCACAGGTCCCGCAATGACAACAAATGACGTCACGCTTTTTAATGACTCACTGATAACAGTATTTACGATTGGCGATGCGCTCTCTTTGAATGCACAATAGATAATGAAGGCGCACTCTAATTACTGACCTATTTATAGTTTCAGAAGGTACCGCAACTATCCAATGTAACGACAAGGAATAAAATGTAAAACAAGAAAGCAGGTTTTTAAGATTTATGACCTATGGATGTCCCACAGTGCGTCGCGGAGAACGGAGGTTAATAATGTCGCTTGAGCTCAGTTAATTGACGCAACTTCCGCAGAGACGCAGCGGAACATACGTTGCCGTTGTGGCGTTTCCTATATATATTATTTTAGGTTATTTATTTCGCTAAGCCCAGTAATGATTTTCTCTACTAAAAATGTTATTTATCATCATAACAGCTCATATACGTCCCCACTGAGTCGCTCGAGCCTACCCTAAGTTAGGGTATTTAGGCCTTAGTCAACCACGCTGGCCCAGTGTGGATTGGTCGACTTCACATACACCTTTGAATTTCTTTGCAGATGTATGCAGGTTGCTTCACGATGTTGTTTTCCTTCACCGTAGGAGCGTCAGACAAATGTACATATGAAATTCTAAAAACGAAAAACACATTGGTACTTGGTTGTTTTGAACTCCGTACCTCCCGATTGGAAGGCCAGGTCTACAGCGCCATCGACGCCATCGATGTTCTTCACATTTTATCAAAATGTTGATGGTATTGGCAAAAGTGCAGCTGAGATTGGAATTAATTAAGTGGTTACTGATTTTGTTTGCTTCTAATTTAAATTCATATAATTTATTAATTATAATCTTTTCAAATTCATAGTTTCTATTCACCGTGTCACATTAAAACCCTGAATGGTGAAAAATAATGATTTATAGTAACCAGCTGTGATTTAATGCCATCTAACAATAGACCGCATCTTGCTGATAATGTTTAGTACTTTACACCACATCAAAGGGATGGATTATATTATCCCAATCACCTCTTGTGGCTTGAGACAAATACCTAACTATCGACGCAACTCTAGGTAGGTACAAAGTCAGGTGTACATTAGAGTAACGTGGCATTCCATCATTTAATTAGCGAACACCTGAGCCTAATACCCCTAAGGCTATGTTATTTAAGCGGAAGCCTAGTCTTTACCATCATACAAATAGTATTACAGTATGCCTAAAATTACACTGTATAATTGTATTTATCTTAATTAAGTTTAAAGGTAGCTATAAATTCCACATTGATTAAACAACTACCAACCTACGCTATTTTATTTCACTGCTGAAAGGCCAAAGACAGATGCAAGATTTGACTTGATACCACAATTTCATTGTATAAGGTGTTCTAACCTGGTATCTCTAAAATTGTGAAAAAATCAGCTGCTCTATTTATTATGGCTGCGTAGTTGGTAGTTTTTTTCGCGGATTCAATGCCGGTCCCATAGTCAATGTTGTTCAGTTTGATAGTATGAATAGCCCTTTATTTTTACAACTTTCTGGAAAAGCATATATTGAGCCCGTCATACAACGATGTGCATTGATTAGTATTGGCTAATAGTATACAAAAAAAATCTACATTTTGTGAGAGCGTTGACTGGATTTTTGACCCCCTTTCCATTTTAGCGATATCCCTGCATCGACTTACAAGATAAGATTTGCGCCAAAATTTTCATTTGGACGTATAAATTCAAAATATTAGATTCCTATTTCGTAAGATGATGAACCCTTTAAATAAATTATATTTTTCACGTTAGTCTGAACATATTGGAAGAGATTTTTAATATTGTTGGTTGATAAATAATATAGGTTCCGCTAGGGTCAAAAATCTATACTGCGGCCAAATTTATAATAACTTATTGTTGTTGGTTTATATCAATAGGAATCAATGTATATTGTCCCATTCTGTATACTATCCGTCCCTTGTGTCTCATCTACGAGTAGCTTATATAGTTTAAATATGTTATTTTAACTGTCATCACAATAATATTCGTAATTTAAGTGGTCCTAAAATTTTAAAACCTAATAGTAGCAGTTATAATAAAACTAGAAAAATCCAACCAAACCGTGTACAAAAATGTTTGCATTATACTGTGAGAGTCACCATAACTTTCCCAATAAAAATTATTCAACGTGTATTCTACAATATAGTAATTTTGTTTATTAGTATGATATGCCCTCAAACAATAGTGATGAAATCAGAGCTTATACCACACTTATAACTACCCCATTAAATTAACCCAAATTATGAGATCAACCTATATTAAAAATCAAGTTACTAGGTACTTTATGATGATAAAGTTTCCATTATTATTTACTATTAAATTAGGAAACCGATATAAAATAGCGTTTGAAAATGTATGACAAATTTTATTTCATAATCGTGTATCGTGTAGTCTAGAGCAGGCGCGGAACAAAGGCTAATATGTCATCTTGCCCGCCTTAATTGACGTGGTTTCCGCACCGGCACAGACACTGAACGCACATGTCGGCGTTTAACAAATTTCCACTCTATTTATGTGTTTTTCTTGTAAAGCTATAGCCAATAAACTACATAGCTACCTTAAGGTTGAATATCGTTTACACGTGCTTATTGCTCTGACGAATAATTCTGCTTGGCATCTTATAATTGTAAGCCCATGTAATGATTCGTCATCTTTTCAAACTTTATACCTCCTATTGCTAAAGACGGGTTTCTCCTCACGAGAAGGAATTCGCCTACTACATCACATTGACTAGACGGGTTGCCAGAGGGTTTTGTTTGATTATATGAATTTCACTAAGCTTAAGTTTTTTTTAACCAACCCCAAAAAAGGAGGAGGTTCTCAATTCGATGCGTATGTTTTTTGCTTTTTTGTGTATGTTACGCGATTGTTCCGCCAATTGTGAACCGATTTTCAAATTTTGTTTTACATTTGATAGAGTATCCTCCTGCGGTGGTTCCATTGTTACCAAAGTCCGGATCTGATAATGGGATCCCAGGAAAATTGAAGGAAACCCTTAAACTTTATAGGTATATCCAACGTGTTTTGTGTGTATGTTACGCGATTTCTCCGCCAATTGTAGACCGATTTTCAAAATTATTTTCGTATCGAATATGTATACTCCTGTGGAGGTTCCAAGGTCACCAAAGTTAGGATCTGATGATGGAATCTCATAAAAATCTAGGGGAAACCCTTAAATTTTATAGGTACGTCGTGTTTTATGTTTTTCCGAAGCTATTCAAATTCAAATTCAAATCTCCTCATCTTTTAGAAGAAATCGATACCTGCCTCAAAAATGTTTTCGAAAAAATATTTAACTTAAAGATGCCTTTCTCTGCCTGGACACAAGCTACCCTTCCAATAAGACTTGGCGGTATCGGTATTAGAAAAATCTCTAGTGTAGCTCTCCCAGCTTTCCTGTCCTCTGTACACAGCGTTTCAACATTATGCCACAAAATAATTAATATTGACCCATCTTCAATTGATAGTTTCGAAGAGGCTCAGGAAACTTGGATTTCCCTCTGCCCTAGCGCTGAAATCCCAATGGAACCACATATCCAAAAACGTTGGGACTCTCCGCTGGCAGAGGCTACACAAGAGAACTTATTAACAAATAGCGCAAGTGATCGTGACAGAGCACGCCTTCTAGCTGTTTCGGAAAAGGAATCCAATCACTGGCTACACGTTATTCCATCTAAAAACTTAGGAACACTACTAGACGATCTTAGTTTCCGAATCGCAGTTGGTCTTCGTCTGGGATCTCCGATCTGCTTCCCACACTCCTGTCCCTGCGGAGGTGATGTAGATTGTTTCGGATACCATGGCCTCTCCTGCCGATTCAACGCAGGTAGGCTGCCGCGGCACAATTCCCTAAACGACATTATCAAAAGGTCTCTAGCCACCATCGACATTCCAAGTGTTCTTGAACCACCTGGAATTGCCCGCGATGATGGAAAGAGACCTGATGGTTTGACCCTAATACCCTGGGAGCGCGGCCTCTCGCTTATTTGGGACGCCACATGTGTGGATACTCTTGCTGCTTCCCACCTCAATGTCACTTCGTCGAGAGTAGGAGCTGCGGCAGACAAAGCTGAACATGCCAAGCGACGCAAATACGAAATTTTATCCAGTAATTACATATTTGCGCCGCTTGGATTTGAAACTCTTGGACCGTGGGGTCCATCTGCCAAAAAGTTCATTAATACAATCAAACCCAAAATCATTGCATCAACTGGTGACAAGAGGGCTGGCTCTTTCCTCGCCCAAAAAATCAGCATCACGATTCAGCGAGGCAATGCAGCCAGTATTCTTGCCACCATGAGCCCCGGTTGTGGCCTCTTCGACCACCCTCCTGGACCCTTTATACCGACAGTATTATTTTAAGTTCTTAATAATAATTATAATTGTCATTTCATGTTAGAAATATACTTGTTAATGCTAGCTTAAAATATAAAAAAAACTTATTTACGTTAATTATGTTCAATGAAACTGAAAATGAATTAATGAAAGACTATGTAAATTAATATATTCAAATTAAAAAATCTTTATTCAACATAGGCCTTTACAGGTACTTATTGACGTCAAAACAAAGCAAAACAATCTAATTTAAAGAAATCATATTAACCTTGTATGTGCATACATCCTAAATATACTCAAGATGTCTGCAAATACAAGTAGGAATGAAAAAAAAAGTTGACTCTACACCTGTTCGGAAATTGGGAGAGCCTTCTCGAGAAGAACAGGCAAGAAAATCGAAAGGTCAAAAATTTTTATATCCTCTTTTAAATCGCCATTTACAACTTTGGTTTGTTACAGAGTCGTCAATTTTCCAATTGACGACCTCAAAGCAAAAGTTTGAGCTCAACTTACATTACAAGAATAGATGTGTTAATGCACATTATACAGTATAAGCTATCTCTGAGAGAAGTGCGTGAACTTAGCTTATAGATTGCTCTCACTGAACGTTTCTTTGAAACAAAACGCAATACATTGTTAAATATTAGAATTGAAAGTTCAAACCTAAGCTATTTGTCCGTCATGTAATCAGACATTTTATAATATGCTTTTTTAATTAGTATATCTTTGATTGCAACTTTAAATTTGTTTAAGCTAAGTTCTTGTATACAACTTGGGATTTTATTGTAGAAACGTATACATAGGCCTCTAAAAGAATTATTAATTTTGTGGAGCCTGGTATTTGGCAAAGCTAACATATTCTTTTGTCTAGTTTTAACTGAATGAATATCACTATTTTTACAAAATACATGAATATTCTTAGGAACATATATTAGATTTTCATAAATATATTGCCACGCTACTGTCATAATACCAATTTCTTTGAACTTTTCTCGCAAAGAATCTCTCATTTTAAGGTTATAGATTGCTCGAATAGCCCTTTTCTGCAGTACAAAAACAATCTGAATGTCGGCGAATGTCGAATTTCCCCACAACAAAATACCATACGACATCACACTATGAAAGTAAGAAAAGTATACAAGTCTTGCTGTATCAACATCAGTCAGTTGACGTATTTTCCATACAGCGTGAGCTGCAGAACTAAGTCACTTTGACAATTTATCGATATGTGGGCCCCATTGTAGCTTAGAATCAACTGTGATCCCAAGAAATACTGTGGTGTCCACAGGGTCAACACCTATATCCTTTATTTTTAAAGTGGTGTGAACCTCTTTGACATTCGGTAAAAGAAATTTTATACATTTTGTTTTCCCTTCGTTAAGTGACAGGTTGTTCACATTAAACCAATGAACAATTCTTGAGATAGAATTATTCAAGTATTAATATAAGTATATACTCAAGTATTTGCGTTTGGTAGTCATGAAGCTGGTAGTTATGATGAGCTGATGATGGAAGGATCCATCTTTTGAACTTGACCTGACCTAACCTTTATAGGAGTTAATGAATACGACCAATCTAATAAGCTTGCCTTTGAAAATACTCCGAGTGTGTCATACTTAGGTAGTTCTGTACTCGACAAAGAATACTCAAATTCGGTATCTCGTGAAACTTGAATATCATTTTACCTTCTTACAACTGTTTAGTGCTTGCATATTTTTTTTTGTAATAGTGTACGTCATTACAGTATTCATACAGTCAGTTTTTGTTAACGTTTACAACAATCCATGTCTGAATAGTTATATTTTATGAAAACAATTAAATCACCAAACAAACGCACGCAAACGAAAAAAATTACACAACCCAAGGCACAGTTCGCTGTAATTTCAATTAAAAAGGCCTGTAATCGACCCGTAAACGGCCGCCCGAATCGGCGGCATTCGTAATCACACCGCGTGAGTTTATAGTCTTTAATGGACTTCGCGGAAGTAGTTCCAACTCTCCTTACGGTTAAGATATTTGAGGAAAAACTACCAGCCACCGCGGTAAGTGGCGAAGTTGCCGAACTGTGGCAGGCAGGCAGGCAGGCAGGCAGGCACAGCGAGTGGCGTGGCGGGCAACTCCGCCGCGGCACGGCGGGGGCGGACGAGCCACTTGGCGCGATTTAACGTGTTTCATTAAACGTTTTGCCAGTGTAATCGCAAGTAATTTAAGTGAAGAGAGCCGAGCTTCCAACTTTGTAAGTATTTTGTGTTTTCTTTTTTAATTACTTCGTTTTAACTTTGTTGCTGCTGGGCTTTTAAAAGCTGACTGACAGCCAAATAACAAAGTTCCTTATAACTATTTGGGGTAGTAAAAATTGAGTCTTGCCGCGCCGTAGCATGGAATGCGGTGATTTTGGACTGGATGTGCAAATCTTTTTGCTAGCATTAATTTTTATACGGGTATTTCCGCGGTTGTCGTTCTTGTTTATATAAAATCACATCTTTAATTATGTGTATTTCAAAAATAAATTTTCGTAGCATTTATTGTTATTAATGCCAATTTATATTTGTTGCAACTCATTTGAAAATGTATGACTTAAGTGTAAATTGAATTTGGGTACTTAAACAAAAAAAAATCGTGAAAACGATTGATTGTATTTACTAATACAACATAATCATGCGCTCATAATTCAGCAATTCGGTCACTATTTGGCATAAGCCTCCCCAAGAGTGTAAGAAATCGTCTCCCAGCCTCCCAGCACGTTCTCAATACGCGTTAGTAGGGTAACTATAAATCATTATAACTTAAATCAAAAAGTACAAAATTAACGACTCTCGAATTCAATAACTGTTTTAAAATTGCGCAATGATTGTATTAATTAGCAATGAATGCTAGAAGCAAGCTTAGCAAGATAACAGCAATCCTGCAAGTGATATGTGCCTGGGTTGGAGCTCAGACTGCGGCTGCGAAACTTATGCGTACCCGGACAATAGTTATGAGCTCTGCTTGCTGCAAGTCACTCGATAATTCCGCTCCGACATCGCAGCTTTTCATTGTATCTCTGCTAACTTTACTGGTGGTTGGTGGCAAGTGCAAATGTAAATACTAGGGGTGTTATAAATATGCATTTTGTCGCGTTCTGTGAAAAGTAAAGCGCGCGATCGTGAAGCGTGATAACCGCAATAATGTACATCTCTACGGAGAGATGGGAAACTCGAAATAAACCAATAGCCGAGTCCTCCTCGTCTCAGTGTCTAAAAACATTGTGCCGAAAGTACGCGACCGCAATTTTGTTTATACCATTCCCCCTCTAAAAACCTTATTTTATTCACTGAAAACAGTGAATAAAAATCACTTTACAATCACTATTTTGGCGTTTGAATTTAGAACACACCGATATATTCGACCTCCATCTGAATGATGTACAACCTACTTGCACAAAAAATGCTCTATATTAAATGTCTGTTTTCGCTTAAATTTTTCATTTTCTCGTAGTCATGGTATAAAGTATAGTATGCAAGTCTTGAATAAAACGGATTTATACCGAGGGCCATGAATGACTCGCGTCGCTCAGGGATCTAACACAACATCATCATGAATTCGTTAGAATTCTTTGCAATCGAAAAAGTCGTTAGAATCCTTCGCTTGCTCGTGATTCATCTATGGCCCTCGCTTTAAATCCGTCCTTTATTCACTAGTTGCATAATATACTATTGACACATCTGAAGGGCGTTAATTACGCTACGGAAATTCGGTCCCGTAACGCCGAGCACTATTGCGATATTGCATCGCGTTATGATACAATAATATTGTGTTGACCTCGAAAACTAGAATGTAGCTTGATAAGTGATGATGTTAAAAATTGTATGACAAGATATAAGTTATGGGCACGTACGAATCAAAACATTACACATGCCCGCAACTTTTATCCTATTCGCACCTGAAAAATTCCAAACCGCTTCGCTACTTTCAAGAGCAGCCACACGATTCACGTATTTCTGTTCATTTCAGTGCTTTGCAGGATTTCATAGTCAATCTGGAGGTTTGAAACTTTTGCACCGTTTCTTTAAAGATGCATTCGCGTAAGCTATTCCTTTTATGCGGTGAATAGTGTAAGCCTAGAGTATGCAAAATATTTATTCATTTATCTAATCTTTGTTATGTATTAGGATAGTAAAATGAAAATGCAATGCATTTCACAATTTTGAATGGAAAGAAAAAAAAAGTGATTTAACAAATATTGAATTAAAAAAATAATGTAATAAGGTGCTTACAATCTGTTATAATGCCATATTAAAAATAGTTATAGTACGCGTTTGTTCGTCATATAATAAAAGGTTGTCAAATGTTCAAATTTTCCACAGTAAACTGTTTACCATCGTTTCGGAAATAAGGAAGAAATTTGTCTAAATTACATATTAAACAACATTTAGCCTCGTTGTTGATTGTTTGTCATAATTTGGAATGAATGTTTGTGCTTCAACGATTATGAAATAATATTAAGTGGAAATTGTTTTGACATGATTTTTAAGTATGATTGTGTAATATTTATGTAATATTAAAATGCTGTATGTTTCCCATAAATTAATAAAACAAAACCTCATTGTTCCATTCTAACGTAGATACATTCGGTTTGGTTTTCATGCTGCGGGCTGTCGGTCTATAATTATATAAACAATATAATTTAAATATTATGCACCAAAGATTAGTTTGAAATCCTAAAGCATTACGCAGCCGTTTCCAGAGCAATGAAAACACACCGATCTCGTTAAAGTAATAGATGCAGTTGAACGACATAAGCCGCCAAGGATACAATTCACCACCTTGAAACAATTGCAGAGTAAATTCCGAAAGAACGGTACCAGCTTGGATTAAGAAGTAGTCGTACTGTTCAAACAAAAGTTGCGGTTGAAAGCGTTAGCGATTCAAATTTGCATCCAAAGCGTAAGTACTACTCATTCCGAGATTGAAGAAAAACGTTTAGAAGTAGAAATTACACTCTCACGCGCCGTTAAGCACAGATCGTTGTCAATCAGCGCTCTAGGATTTGAAATATTGGACTAGATAGATTTTATTCTGACTCGATATTTGATAGAAAGAACTAAATTATGAGTACACCTACGTCGTATTTTTACTCACTTTTTTTTGAAGTCACGTCCTTGTTTGTTTGTAAATTTGTTCGTAAGTTTGTTTGTCCAAGAATCTAAGCTGTAAATATATATGACTATAACGACACCATGCTTCAAACTGCGCATCTATGGATGGCTTGTTGCACATTATGAGTTGATTTTTTTTTGTCAAAACCAAATATAGCGCTATCTGCCGTCGGGTATAATCGTAGAAAGCATTTCAATGGATTGCACAGATTTTATCTAGAGTTTACATTGACAAATGAAGCTGTCGCTATTTGAAATGCAGTAATACTGTTTAGTTGTCATTGTCATAGTACAATAGATGAACGGAATAATAGTTTGACATCTCGTTTTGTTTCGACATAATGTCATTTTGTGCACACAAGTATCTATTTAACAATTCGTTTGCCCCATCGATTAAAAGCGAAAAAAAAAAACTGTAAGTTGTAGACTAAAAAGGTAAGCATTCGCCATGAAACGAGTAAAATGACCAAATTCACCCACAATGTTTACTGGCGAATTCCAAAAACGTAGGACTCATAGGTATAATAAAAGTTATTATAGAGATGAGTTATGTTCATACTATGTTTGAACCGATCAAAATATGATTAATTCTAAAAGACAAATACACGTCTGAAATAAATAATATATTCTACATCATTTTGTCTTGTATTATTTTTCTCAACGTATAATAAGTTTGAAAAATGTTCTGTAAAACATGAAAATTGACACGTGTTTAAAATCCTACTTTAAAAATAAGCATTGTCTAACATTAAAAGCGTAATATTAGGCGTAATCTAATCAAACAACCACACTTCGTCCATATTTACTTTTTTAATATTCTGATCGAAGAATTCTGCTGAAAAAAAAATAAATTCAATGAAAATCTTTACAGTATTACGTTCTTCCGTTCTCGTTGGCAACATAACGCAGTAATTATAGTCGCCTTAATAATAGCGATATTAATTAACAATTCCGAAGTCAACGGGCTTCACCCTGTCAGTAGTTAGACGTGTGAGTATATCAATCATTAGTTGCCCCCTTATCGCTCGCGCACACGGCGCGCCTTCACTGCGCGGCTGTTTGACTTGCTTGTAACGAAATTGTTACATAGCCGATTTTAATTTGCAAATCACCTATGAACATACGTACCTCGTGAAACAATGTGTTGCGTAGAGCTGTGAGATACATTAATTAAGCTATAGCTAGCTACCACGTCGAAAGTTTTCGCTAGGGTCGTGCTAAAGTTATTTTGAGTTAATCAGCTTTATGTGTAAAAACAAATAAAATACATTAAGGGGTTACTTGTAGGGAGTAGTTGAATCTGCCGGTCTTGTATGTATTTTTGACAAGCAAAGAGTTTTTAAACGTTTAATTGCAGTCTAAAATTGTTTACAAAGTTGAGTAAAATCAGTTAGCCGTATCGTGAATACGTCGTGAAATGACAAAATTAAAAAACATCTACTAAAGTAATAAAAAATTAAACGCAGAGCGTAAAAATATTGGCGACTCTCTTGATAACGTCGTAACGCATGCTCACCGCCAATTTTCGACCTGAAATTCCTAACCGCCATTTTAATATTTAATCCCACCCTTGTCTAGAGCATTTGCGGGTTGTGGTGTGCCCGAAATACTTTCCCTATTTGTGGGCGGGTACATTGTTACGTACATCGGACGGGCACAGTTTTTTAATCGCCTCACCACTTGACGGGTGACCGTGATAGATGATGGCCGTCCCCCGGGTCACGTTTTGTCATTTTATTAATACTTAAATTGGTCAGTCGTGACGCAACGAAACGCAAAATGGAACTACTTCAATCTTATTTCGGTGGGCACTCTTTGATGTATGGGTTGGTATTTGTTTTTATATTACTCGAGATCTTGATATCTTAGTTAGTCTCTTCGTTGTTACTACTTTGACATAAAACATACTAGCTGCCCCCGTAGCCTGAACACCGAAACATGACATGATAAAACGATAAATCGATATGTATGGACATAATGGCTACCGTAAAATTTTTATTGACATTTATTTATTAATAATATCGAAAATAACAATACCGATATCCAAAACATACTCAAAACTTCAAGATAGCTGAAAAATTCAACTTTTTTAACAGTTCATATCGATATATCGTTATATAATATCGTGTTTCATTGGTCATACTAGGGAGGTTGTTAGCAAATTTTACCGTACTTATCCATATTTTACGAAAATCATTTAAAAAATCCTGAAAATTTCTTTACGTTGCTTTGAATTGAAAATTAACAAATATATCGATAAGGAGCGTCCGATAAATACTCTGTTTTATACATTTTTTTTTTCAAAATTTTCTCCAGCTGTACTTGTTAAAAATACAATTACAATATTATTGTATTTCAAAATAGATTTCAGACCTCCGTGACTTGTACATGTTTTATTTACAAAGAATAATTGTAATAACGGATCATTATTATCAAGCCGTGATCAGAACAAACGGTCGAAACTTCGAGAAACAATAAGGTGCCTTTTTATAACCGTTGATATATTCGTAGACCCGACACAATTCTGTCTACGATGTATTTTAAATCCGTCATCAGTCAGCCACGAAAACAAGCATTACAATGCCAATCTGCTATTTCTTCAACCAGTAAACAAAGTTCCTTTATAAAAGGTCCTTTTGAAATTTCTAGTGAATTTTACCGCTGATTTTGACATAACCTACATGGTAATACCATCATTTCCTATGAGCACTTAAGATAAAGTTAACGACTGGCCAACGTAGGTCTCCGTTAATAGGGTGTCATCGCATATGACGAGTTGAGTCTCTAGCTCATAGGCGGACGCCGTGCGCACCCTAATATTGGCACTCGTTTTACAATGAAATATTGCCCAAGGCCCTTACTTTATACGGAAGACATAATGTAGCCTTTTCATTAAAAGAGGACAAGGGCAATTAATGAGAACATGTGCATTAAATATGCCTGTTCGGTATTTTACTTTTATGTAGGGTAAGTTTTGTTTGTGTAGGGTAAGTGGAATATTCCATGTGTCTTTGATTCTTGCGAATGCTTGTTTAGTAGTGTCATTTTATTTCAAGACTCGCTTTGAATCAATAGTACAAAATATTTTCTTGAATTGATAAAGATATAAGCAGGAAGACAACAACAACAATAATAGACGAAGATGATAGATAGAAATATAGACAGGATGATCGTCGCAAACAAACCTGATATGGTATCAATGGACCGGGCACAATCAAAGATGTTTTTAGTGGATGACACTATTCCGTACGACTAGAACCTCGTGAAAGCAGAAGCTGTCAAAAAACTTACAAATCAGGACCTGGCACACGAGGTGACCGAAATGAGGAGGGTGATATCCACTGAAATCATTCCACTGGTTGTATCGACAAATAGCCTAAAAATCACCTAAGATGGTAAGCTTCCATGACAGGTCAAATATATCGAAGATGCAGCGGGAAATCTTGCTCAATAATGCGAGGATTGTCATTCAGTTTCTCCCCATATCGCTCTGAGCCTCAGTTCGAGCTCGAGCTAGAGAGTTGATCTGACCTGCCGCTACAGATGTGTTACATCAAAATTAAAACCGTCTAATATGTTTATTTCGTGAATCATGGACTACTCGGGTGTTGGGCTTTCCATCTTTTCGCTAAAGTGTAACTGCGTTGGTCTACTCTTATGAAATCCCTGGGAAGAAGGAAGCGGGTATTTCTAATCCATCATTGCAGGAAAAATATAATGCAGGAGCTTTAAATAACGTAATTAATATACAAATGTAGACGATTAGATAATTTAATGAGTCCGTCCATTACGTCGGTATTCCGCTGTCGTGTACGGCATGCAACATGTAGTTTGATGCTCCGCTTGCTGCACTCCGTTGTGTGTCGTCAAGATATCTTACCTAACCTACAGTTTTACCCTATAAGTTTATTCTTTGCAAGCTACCTTGCTTGCTTGCAAGCATGTAGTATGCTCGCATGCATGTAGTATGCAAGCAAGCATGCATGCCACATACAAGCAAGCATGCCGCATGCAAGCAAGCATGCCGCGTGCAAGCAAGCATGCCGGATGCAAGCAAGCATACAGCGTGCAACAAGCGTTTGATTTGGTGTACTTACATCCCGCAACGGACCAAATTTTCCTGTTTAACACATTTCCCAGTGCAAATCAGGAATTGCATAGAATTTTTTGAATATTGGAATAGGTATGTGTGTATTATATTATGCTAGAATTTTTATTTAAAACATTCCCTAAAGAAGCCCAGAATTCTAAATATTTCCTAAGAACCATATACAACTCATGGTTCTCACACAATATCTCCTATGACATTAAAATAAAATTACATGATTCATCATCGCGAGTCCCAAGAAAGGATTTTTGTAAATTCAAGGAATAAATTTGTGGTTTATGATAATAATATATTTATTTTCAGATTACAATTATCCAAAGCTATGTTAGTAGTTATTATTAATTGTTTAATTATTGAAATTGAAATTATTGTTAATTGATTTGTAAATTAATCAATGACTGTATGGAACTCGGTCGTTTTTAAAGTTAGAAGCGTAAAATGTTGTATTCAAGCTAGGAAAGTATTATTAATTTAAGCATTTTTCATTAGAAATGAGTAATCACGTGTTTCAAATAATCAACCCTCAAGGAGGTAAATTAGGAATTGAAATATTGTTTTTTTTTTCTTTGAGTACTTACAACTGCTTGACGTATTTTAAGGGGACTTTTATTACAAGCTTTTGCATTAAAGCTTGAAATAATCTACACTAATATTATTAAATATAAAATTAGTGCGATAAAATATAAAATTAACGCGGGTGAAGCAATGGGCGAAAAGCTAGTTGTTTATATATAGGTAATAACAATGCGACTATTAAAATAGGAAAATATATTGTTCAAGAAAGAGAAACGTCCGTCGTCAATTAAGTACAGGAACTAATGAAATATTTACATAATTAGTTAAAACATTTTAAGAAATGTTGACGGCGCGCTCTTCGCAAAAGTTCTATTACTAGCGGAGTAGGCGGGTAAATTTCTCATAATGTCGAAAGCATCTTTTTGCCTTCGCTCAACGAGCATTAAGACTGAATGATAAGAACTTGCAACTTTGCTTTGAGGTTCCATTCTTTCCAATTAAGCTTATTTCCACCAAACTCATTAAAAATACTCGTTTCACTTGTTCGCATCGGAACGAAATGAGAAACTGCATCGAGAAGCTTGCCAACAAGATAATACAATCTCCGGCTCGTATTCTGTAAAATATAAAACTCAACGTGCAAAAGTAAATGCACCTTCAAAAAGCGGAGCAGCAATCTAGCGGGGAATAATTTTTCCGTGCGATTGCGATGCGATGTTTTGGCGCATCGTTCGACAAATAGCCGCCGTCGCAGTCCGCAGGGCGGTACGCTGACGCAAACAATTTCTGCCGCGCACCGGTCTACCGGCAGCGGCGAAAAAATGTCGAGATTGGCGGGGAGCGCAGCCTTGGGGTGTCGGCCGATCCGCCACGTTGCAACACGGAGATTGTGCCGTCTGTTTTGTTTGCCTCTTACCGTCTTATTTCCGCACGGAGAAATTGTATGAAGAGGCGTCTGACTCGAAATTGTTATTTCCAAGTCTCTCCGAAAATTGTCCGCCGGGAAACTCTGCACGACAGTCACAAAAAAGCACTCAATTACCAGGCGATCCCCCCTCAGCGCGAATGATAGTTAACGTTATCTAGTTAGCAGTTAAATAGCTCATTCTCAGTCTTGGAAACGTTCCCTAACGTAATAAACGACAAGAGTAGGAAGCTTCGCGTGAAAGTTGAGAGCGTATGCTATCTCATGCAAATTACGGGAGATTTATCATAAGACGTCTCCGTAATTGCGACGTGAGGAGATATGGCGGCTGCGCTTAAAGCCAGTCTCCAGAAAAAAGGCAATTAAAGGGATAAACTGGAGCAGTTAGGTGGCTCGTCACGGCCGTGATATCTTGGAGAGCGTGTCAGAGCGCTCGCGTGCTGCCGTCTTTATCTCCCGCGAACATGTAAAGGGCGTGGACCAATATCATAGACTACAGACCGGGACGGGGAGAACATCCGCCACTGACGCTATTGCTCTTGAAGCTTTACAAAGCTAAAAGCAATACAGTTATTTGATTTAAGTCGGGTGTGTGCCGCCGCCTTCCGCTGGATTGTGTTTGTTTTGGTTTGGCAGATGTCAAAGTTGTATGTTTTGAAACGGAGCCTCCGCTGTTGTTTGCGGTGTTTCAAGATAGAAGGTATTAGCTACGAGTACCTACACTATTGAATTGGGATCTGCGCAAGTTTTACTTTGGATTTCAGTTTGAAGTATCCAAGAGCATAGGGGAAGAAACTGTTGCTTGTCGATTTTATTCGCTTAGGAATTATTATTTTGATATTAAATTCAATCAAAATATATTCGTGTGTTTAATTTGAAATACATAAAATTGATCATGATCATCATAAGAATTAGTTTGAATGTCAGATGAGACCATGACGTTGTTTTAAAATTAAAATACTCATATGTTCGACTGTGAGATAATTGCTTAGTTGGTATAGTAATATTGGTTACAAACGCGAAATTATTATTACGTAGTCTAAATATAAAATGCGTTTAAAATAAATGATGTTTAAAACTTTTTAAAGAAATTAGTTTTCCGAACATTTGTTTAATTATGATTTTTTTAAGACGGAGGAAAAAATAACGCCAATCGTGCAACGTCTAATGACCTCGAGTATTGTTAAGGTGGGTCGCTTAGCTGTGGCATATTCATTTAATCAAAACGCTCGTGGCTTTTACAAGTCTTAGCCGTAAATGTGTAGTTGTAATGTACCTCGATGAGTCAAGCGGTGAGCAATTCTACAGTTTGAATTTGTTTCGGCTGTGATCGAGTAGCTAAATGAGCTTTTGTACTTGTTAAAAACCTAGCATAAGTAACAAATTCCTCTATAAAAGCGAGTTGGGTTACGAAAAAGTCTTGGTTAATGTCAAGGAATTCAGTTGAATTGTCAAGGTTAATTTTAGAAAACTTTTAACTCGGAAATCTCCAGATCAAAAATGGATAAGAAACATCTTTGAAATCAAAAATTACTCACATGGAAATCATCCAACCTTAAACTCATAATATTGTTACGGCGAACGCGTAAACACATTCGGTTTCACTCTTTAAGTTGTTGTTTTCATGAATGACTTCGTTAAAAAGGTTCTCGAATATTCCAGCGAAATCGCAAGACTTCTAGAAAATTCCAGAAAGGCGTCGTACGTCCTAGAAAGTTTCCGAATTAGATGATAAGTTCTGGAACCTAATAGACGAGAAAAGAAATGAATGTATTTGGCCTTCTAAAGCATTACTAGCTAAAGATTCTTCTTTTATTCACTGTCATATTATTTCCTGTCATTACAATTGGTAATTTTTAAAGGGACATAAAGTTTGCATTAACCTTAGTTATCGAAGAGGTTTACTGAAACCTAACAATCTCGCATTAAATCATCTCTACAATCATGAACGTCCAGCAACCAACGTACACCATGATTGGTGTAATAGTATGTCCGTGTTAAGAATGCAGTGAAAATTTTTCTTTATAATAATACAAGCACAGATTCTACCGATATCCGGTCAATTGCTATTTTGATTTGAGACCATCACTCATAAAACTAAATCTCTTAAAATACAATTAGTTTGAATTTTAATTCAATTGTAAATCCACCGCAACATTGATGACTCAATGCATTCTTAACGCGACGTGCTTCTTTTGTGTCTTATCTTATCTTTCATGATGAGTACATAGTATCTATCGAGCGTCGGTGGCGCTATGAACATAACTCGGGAGGCCCGGGGTTTGATCCTGGTATGTACTAATGTGTTTTTTGGTTTTAAAATTTTATTTGTACATTTGTCCGACGTTCCGGACAAATGTACAAATGAAATGACGTACGGTGGAGAAAAACATCGTGACGCAACCTGCATACACGAAAAAAATCAAAGGTGTATGTATAGTCGACCGATCCCCACTGGGCCAGCGTAGTTGACTAAGGCCTAGACACCCCAACTTAGGGTACGCTCGAGCCCCTTTGGTGGAGACGATATGAGCTGCGATGATGATGATGGAATAGCATCTTCCGTACAATGTACTGATAATCGTGTATTTGAACCAGCAAATACATTTCGTGGCCAATTTCAGTTCATCACTGTCACAAAGCGCGCGATGTATTATTACCACGTTTTTCATTAAGCACATGCTCTAAAGCCTTTTATGTGTCGGAAGAGTTCAAAATCGGACTCGTGCTCCATCGAAATAGTGATTCGCTTTATGAGCGCACGATATATGACACACACTTCGGTAATTAATGTGAATCAATGGCAGGACGTGCGATTGATTCCGGGGTAGCGGCAAGCCGATCAATTACGTTAATTAGCTCCCGCCATCTATATTGCTGACGTTCCAATATTATGCAAATGGTTACGTTTATTTGCCGAGCAATATCGGTCGATTCACTCTCGCCGGGACCTATGAATGCACGGCCGGGATGGAAACTTGCATGTGAATATACTTGTGATGTTGCGATTTTCTTCGCGGCTCTTATTCAGGAAAATATATTATGTGCCGTGATAAATCAGCTTTTCTCGTCCTCATATAAATTATGGTTAATATGTTTTACGTGAAGTTACAAATGTTAATTATGGTTTATAGCATGAGACGACATGAGACCTATGAGAAGAAGTAAAAATTTTTTTTTTGTATTTTTGTACAATTAAAAATGCTCCACTTAATACTCCAATGTTCTTTTTCAATGTTTAGTCTTTACCATGTTATATTGTAGTGAAACTACAAAAGTTTGTTAACACTATTTATTGTCACATTCATAACAATAGTTTAAAAACACAAATCACATAACGTTCTTACCGAAATAATTAAAACTAGGTACGTATTACGCAAAGATCGTGCGGAGGGCGGAGCGAAAAGTTCTCGCGACTATGGTCTCAATACCACTGTCAACTACTGTCTCCGGTGACGTTTTTATTCGGAGGGGCCTATTCTGTTCGGCGGTGTATTCTGGCGTGCTACAATACTAATTATATTTATTAATTTAACAATTTGCATAAAATTAGACAGCAAAAACAACACAGTAGACAAAATGTACAAAGGATCTGCATATACACGGTTATTTTTTTATCACCCTGGAAAATTTAAGGGACGCTTCACGACATGGTATTAGAATGATTTAAATATAAATAAAAAAAATAACCCCCCTCCTTAATTTTATATTAATTTTTTAAAAAATACAAAAAATGCTGCACTAGTTGTGAGCAGCATTTTTTGAGATTTTTTTTTTTTTTGTATATTTTTTATTTCATTTTTTTTTATATAATATTGGATGTGTCCTGAAGCGTCCCTAAAATTTTCCAGGGTGATAAAAAAATAACCGTGTATAAATATTTCTTCTAGTAGACCCGCGAAAAGAGAAATTGTAATAATTATAACACTTGAGTGTATAGCAGAAGACGATCAAAAAGTAAATGAAAAGTATAGTATAATTGATAATAATAGAACCATATTATTAAAGGACGGATTTAAATCGAGAGTAATAGATGAATCACGAGCAAGTGAAGATTCTATCATCGTCATTCAATCATCACGAATCACTCCCTAAGGTATGATTCATGATGATTGAATTACGAGCGTAGCGAGTGCTTCAATTAGTGTTAGAATCCTGAGCGACACGAGTGATTCATGGCCTTCGATATAAATCCGTTTTATTTAAGAGTTGCATACTATACTTTATACTACGACTACGAAAAAAGAGAGATTTAAACGATAATAGACATTTCATGAAGAAAAAATGAAGGTTAAAATAATTAAATCGCACTTAAAATTATTGGAACAATTAGTAAAATTAAGAGTTATTTTAGATGGTTTGACAGTCACGTATGTCAGGTGGAAATAAATTCCAAAGTCTGATTGCATGAGCTATAAATGAATGAATGAAATGTATGAAATTCATTTATTTCACCATTGGTAACTCTTGAAAAATTCATTTACAGCATATTCGTAAAACCTACTGCCATATTTATACTTAATGAAAATGAGATGCTATGGAATTTTTATTATTGTTTCTTGTATTTAAATCACACAAAATCACAGTATTAATAAATGGAATAATTATCTAGAACCTTTGGAATTTTCAAACCGACTGTCAATATAAATATTACGTAAACCTTAGACGTAAACATTTAGTTTCATAGGCGTCATATTTGCACTAGCGAAATAGCTGCTACATTTTTCGTTCTATTTTCATAGCCTATTACATCGAAAAGCCTTCAAAGTGACTACAATATTTTGTTATCGCATTGAGCCCTTGATAATTTCATCTCCGGTTAACTGTTAGCCATTTCAATTTAACGATAACTTACCATTTCAATCGGAACGCTGGCCGTAACGGAAAAACGAACCCGATCTAATTATTGACCGCCACGTTCGAAAGAGGAAAGAACACAGAAATATTTTTTCCCAGCAATCGAATACGGAGAAATACTGTTTGGAAACTTTAAAATGGCATTGTTGTATTAAATTGGCGGTGTTTTTTTACCATGATTAAGCAGTAAAATCTATGAATTTAATATGTAGGAATGTAGGTACATCTGAAAAAGAAAAAAATCAGCATTCAATAACTGCCTCGGTCAAAGCAAAGAAGAAATCATTCAGTCATCATCAGCCTTTGCCTTTTGCAGGCAAAGCTACTTCAAAATATGATGAGGTTGATGTTTGGGCTTTGGAGAGCGTCGGTGGCGCAGTGGACTCGGCACTTGCCTTCCAATCGGGGGGTCGGGGTTCGAGACCCGCCATGTACCAATGTGTTCTTCGTTTCGAATTTCACATGTACATTTGTCTGACGCTCCTACGGTGAAGGAAAACATCGTGAGGCAACCTGCATACATCTGCGAAGAAATTCAATGATGTATGTGAAGTCGACCAATCCGCACTGGGCCAGCGTGGTTGACTAAGGCCTAATCACCCTAACATAGGGTAGGCTCGAGCCCCTCGGTGGGGACGTATATGGGCTGTGATAGTGGTGGATGTTTGGGCTAGCAGTGTGAAGAAATAAAAAAAACAACAAAAAAAACGCAATAACTGCAATTCACGTTATTTGATTATAGCTTGGTAACTGGAAAAAATCTAGGGTGATTAGCATCCATGTTGACAATTTCATTTTTTTTAACACGATGGCTGGTTAGAATTTTGATCAATAGTCCAGTATTCCGAAAATTAATCTACCTGGTGCAAATTAGTAATGTTTCATTCGTGAACATAGCGAAGATACAATTCAAATAAGGATTTTGTTATCTTCGTAACGATCGTCTTGATTTAACGCAAGTCGCATTAAATAAAACATATCTTATATAGACTAATATTGTATATATAAAATTCTTGCGTCACGATGTTTGCCCGGAGTAAATTCCGAAACTACTTAACCGATTTTAATTAAACTTGTAGTCCGACTTAAAACATAGGATAGTTTTATGTTTATGAATTAAATTGTTTGTAATTATTTGTTAGTTCTATAAGCGTCAAACAGATGGCGGTGTGAGTTAATTTTTCGACACAACACTTTATCTAGGTTGGGTAAACTTCTAGTAGATGGCGTCGTTATTAGGGTTCCGTACCTCGAAAGGAAAAAACGGAACCCTTATAGGATCACTTTGTTGTCCGTCCATCTGTCCGTCTGTCTGTCTGTCTATCAAGACCCTTTATCTCAGGAACGCGTGGAGGTATCAAGCTGAAATTTATATCAAATACTCAGGTTTACTGTCCCTTGGAGCTGTGAAAAACTCAAACTTCTGAGCCAACGTAATCAAAAGATACAACCGTTTATGCTGCAAATTTCCGCAAATTTTCGACACTTGCAAGGGAATCAAAACCTACAGGATACTTCTTGTCAACTCAGAATCTTGAAATTTGGTACGAAGTAACGTCTTATAGCACAGATAATGGAAAAATTGAAAATTTAATCATAAATTTTTAGTTACATCACATATAAAAATATTTTTAATTATAGTATACCTACAGGTTTGTACGGAGCCCTCGGTGCGCGAGTCCGACTCGCATTTGGCCGGTTTTTTGATTTGTTTATGCTACTATTCCACGTCATATGTGTTTTTTCTCTATGACAAATCCGAATTTTCTGAATGTTTTGATTTGGCTACATAAATAAACTAATTATAACATTGATCTAACTATGTCTAGTAGCTGATCAGCTGATGGCCGGATCAGCTAGTAGACATATTCTAAAAACATGAAATTATAGATATTCACTAAAGATATAGAGAATTTTACTAAATGTAGACATTATGGTAGAAGAACCACCGTATTTTTAGTTAGCTACATTAGTAAATACGACACAATGAAATCATAACTCTCTGCATTTTCGGCCTTATTATAACAATCCATAAGGTGAGATAAAAGCTAAGAGCTTCCTCGTTATGTTTAAAAAATGTAATGACATTTTAAAGACGATGTTCATGCTGCACTCGGTCGTTAGTGACAAGCTCTCCACATGTAGAAAGGGTATGGGGAAACACTAAGAAGGCTTATAGATTAAACTAGCAAAACTAGTTTGATTCACTAAATATAGGTACCTATTTTCATGGTTATGAATTTTCCACCCCGACCCATTTATTTTTCACGTAAATACCAATACCTTTACCTAATCAGCAAAGCTAATGAGCCATAGCAAATTCTATCAGGCAGGATTCGACGCTATGTACATCCCTAAAAATTACGCATGCTACGTTCATCTTATTACAAATTTCTTTAATATCGCAATACCCTTACACGCGTGAATTAGCCAATTTGAATGAACCACAGAGTTCTGGTAAATAATATTATCAACTTAAAGACTGGTAGATAAAAAATGGATTATAGGCTTTTGTGTAAGTTCTCCATCTCATTATAGTGGTGTTATTGCAATAAAATTCATAGTAGGCGTTTACAACATCCACAGGATCAAAGAGATTGGTGACACTGGCATGTATTCGAAAATCATTATAAACGTATGTTTTGATCCTCAGCTCGAAAAGGATAAATTTAAGATTTTTGTCAAAGATAAATTCTTAATAGGGGCATAGTCTTTAATTTATGTCCTCATTTGACTCGCTCTGTTTTATATTTATTTTAATATTTGAGGAAAAATTAATAGTGCATTTATACTGCTCTGCCTATACTTTTGAGAAGACTGACGAAATACAATATATTTAATAGTCTCTGCTAATGTTTGTTGAACCATGTACTTAAGATTAATTTTAAAATTTTGTATTCAATGTATGTACTCGTACATGCACGAGTGGTCTGAATAGAAACGAATTGTTGCTAGCCTAGCCCTTAAGCCTATAGAGATCTTAAATTTCCTTACTAACGATATCTAGTCACTTGCAATGAAGTGTATCAAACGGGGACCTTTCATTAGGCATAATGTTGTTTGTCATAAAGACGCTTGGCATAAATCACTAAGCATAATAATCGAAAAGCATAACATTAACGTCACATAGTTATTTCATTGCATAGTTTGTATAAGGCACAATTATCCAAAGGCATAATTTTTATGAAGCATAATTAATGAAATTCCTAATTTCTCATGACATAATATTGGTAGTCCTAAAATGTTTTGCCATAATTTTAAGTGTCATAATTAATGATATCTCTAATATTTTGGGGCATTTATTTATAATTAGAAATGATGTTATTTTAAAGGATATAATGTTTACTCTGTTTTACTTAACTTTTTATAATAACATTTCATATATTATTTTATTCAAATATGATACTCGAATCTTCTATATTTTTATTTGATATAATTTTTGCATAGTATATATATTGATTTTTTTATTTGAAAAAGTAATTCATTCATGCTACTAGTGACAGAAACAAATCGCTGCAAAACCGACTCCACGTAGTCTTGTTTGTCCTACCCCTAGAGTGTTATTCAAACCCGCGTAGGCGCGGAGGAGCGAGGCGGCCCGCGAGCTGAGGAGCAGGTGGTTAGCGAAAACCAATCTGCGACGATAAGCTCGCGTGGGACCGCCGGAGCCCCGCAGCGTCGGAGCCGTGACAGAAACCATGCATGTGCATGCTTGCTTGCGTGGTACATGCTTGCTTGCATGTTGCATGTTTGCTTGCATGTTGCATGTTTGCTTGCATTTTGCATGCTTGCTTGCATGTTGTATGCATGCTTGCTTGCATGTTGTATGCATGCTTGCATGCATACTGCATGATACATTGCTGCATGCTTGCTTGCATGTTGCATGCATGCTTGCATGCATACTGCATGATACATTGCTGCATGCTTGAGCGCAAGTTTATGCCTAGAGAAATTCTGCGTAATCGTATTGTTCGTTGTGATTAATATGCTAAACCTTATTTATGCTTTGAAAAATTATGCGTCAAGTTGTTCTGTGTTTCGAGTTTATGGGTTTTAATACTTATGACAAATGATTTTCTGCCACACAATATTATGCTTATTACCATTCTGCTTCCTGATTATTATGCGTCTTGACGATTATTTCAATCGAAATTATGGAATATGATTTTATGACAATAATTTTTATGCCTAGAAATAGAGAGCCGTATCAAACAAATAAGAGACTACCACAAGCACTATAGTCGGACGTAATATAACGTTACAGACATAAAAACTGCGTGGATGGGGTGTAAACAAGGGTAGGGTTGGTGAGATGTGAACCGCAATGCACCAAAGTAGGTGACGTGGCTTCTTGTAGGGTGACACTGGCTGCCTCGTTTATCAAAGTCAATATCGACAGTCGAGGCACAGACACACATATTATAGCTGTTTCGGTGTCGCACTCGCGGGCAAGCGTTTTGCCTTACATCATGGCGATGTAATTACTATTGATTACTTAATAAGACATAAAATAGTTGAAAGATTGCGGGGTTTTGTCTGACGTATTTACGAAAACTGATCGCAATGGTGGACGATGACATTCATCTTAAATATGCATCCCTATAAATAAGACGATTTCAATGTCAATCAGGCCGGACTGTCCAGGGGCTGTCCAGAGAATTGGGGTTACCCAAACCTTGGATCGACCAGACTACAGACAAGATGGATATCGAAGTTGGGTTAGTGGGTAACCGGGAAAGTCCCACACACGCCTGTCATCATCGGGTACCTACGGTGCCCAACAATATTCCACCTAGTAAAAAGGATGTTGATATAGTCAACATTGTATAAATATTGCATGTATATCTGGAAACTCCGAACCAAGTTCTTAGAAATCTTAATACAACGCTGATATGAAGAGGTGTTTGTCTACTACACTACGCCGGTGTACGTGTTGGCGTTAGGTTTTGTTTAAGCTTTCCTGTCTCACCGCAAAGGCGCGATTCCGATAGTCTCTTTTAGTCGGTTCTTGTGATATCCACGAGAAGAAATGGGTCGGTGAAACAATATCTATTTCAAATCCATAACCGTATGACCTCCAGAGCATGAAAAAAGCAGTGTCACAGTCACGCTGCAGTCATAAGCAGCGAAAGAAATTACTTGTTCTCGAGAGGGAAATAAGAAAAACCGGTTTGGGCAAACCAAACACTATAAAATTAAACTCACAAGCTTAATTAAGAAACCAAACTAATGACAGAAAAAAAAATTATTAAAATAAATTATAGCCTATCCCTGTATTTAACGGCATGGAGGCAAAAATGCTGACTGCGTTACATTGAATCGCTGTGCTGATTCTTTGCGCGAGGTAAGCCTTGATCAGACACGGAGAAATTTCTTTCAAAAATTTCATTGCGTTTGGACACCAGGGACCTTTTTTTCGGGGGGGAAATGCGCAAACGCACCGTACCCACCGTTGGCTAGACGGCGGGCGTGTATGGGGCTGGACCGGAAGAGTGCCAGGCCGACCCACTAGAACCCCCCGGTGTTCTTCTTGCCCATATGGGCGCGCTTGGTAATGTCCACACTGCGATTGGACACCAGAGACCTAGAGTTTCGGCCCCAAATGGCACAAATAGTCCTGTACGATCAATTAACACATCCCTGTACCGTTTGTTTCTTTCAGCCGTGTCGGCCGCAGCCTCAGCTCTCGAAACTGTTGCCTTGAGGTGCGAAGGCGTTAATGTGACAACGCTGGTTGCGTCTAACACTAACGGCCAACACAACGTTTCCAAGGCACTAAGTTTATACAATGCTAAGTTTATACTTTCTAATTTTGAAATTTCGAAACTGGATCGTTATAAATTTTCTACTCTTTTGTCAGTGTTGACTCCACACTGTCATGAAATAGAGGTGCACCTCTACGAGTCACAGAAACTATTTAGTATTAACATAAATATTGGGGGAAATTTCACAATGTTGAGAGATAAACAGTTCAATTTAGAAAAAATATGGTTCGAATCTAGCTTTCGAAATTTATTTTAAAATTGATTTTAGGTCGTCAAGGACGACGTCAGCTGTACCTCCTACGGGTTCCGTCGTCTAGATATCAAACGTTTATTTCCATTGTAATTGGTGGTGTAAAGTCTGTGTATTGCCAAGCTAAAAAGTGATGGACCTAGTAGATAACCCTGTTGGACGCCTGATTCCGAAAGAATTATATCTTCATTTTAAAATATCTTTGACGGTGAAGACAGACACTCTTTTGTACATTGGCGGACAATGGCAAAAAGTTTTGGTATCTGATTATTGACTTCGCGTAACAGGGTGCTTCGATCTAGGGAGTTTAAAGCATTCCTCAAATCAACTTTCAGCAGAATATCTGTCTCGCTGTTTTTTAGAGCTGTACGGACAGAATATCGCTGCATCATATCCTCCTTTACACCGAAACCTAATTGATGTGGTTGTAGAAAGATGAAAGCGTGGGTTAAATAGACTTACATGCTAATTTTGAAGTCAATCGGCAAACGTGTTGCCAATGGAAATTTGGCGGAACCCGGTTTTAAAGGCGGTTAGCCCTGCACCGTTAATGAATGTGGTGAATGGTTTGATGATGTTACCAGAGATCATGAGGTTACAGAGCTTGACGATACTATGGAGTTCTTTGTCTGCGTCACCGGCGGACACACTCGCCAGATCTTTGAGGTGTTGAAGAATGATTCCATCAATGCCATCTGCAGAGCCATTGGCAAATGACTTGATGGCCGAGAGCGTGTCTGTTTCTTTAAATTGGAGAGATTGTGACTGATAAGCTTGCGGATCTGGCAGCTAAGGAGGGACCGCTAGGTGAAGGAAGCTTTTTGAAGGCATTCAAAATAATAATTGAAGCATTGCGTAAGCCTCCGTCCATTACTTAACTTTCATAATTTTTATAAGGTTGTAAATTTTGTGGTCTACCGTATGTCTATCGTACAGTTATTAGCGAAAACATGAACAGTGATGGGTAAAATAAAAATATTTATGATGACAATATCGATACTTTTTCTTAACAATTATTGATTGCTGCAGAAAGTTAATGTTTTTAATTTCTCGTAATTCGTCTTCAAGCCGCTGTAATAGAAAAAGAATGTTTTAATTTATACAGATATTAAAATATAGTCTAAACGAGACAATTTTTATTTTTCAACTTATTGAAAAAATGCTCGATATAATAAATGGCGAACGCGTATTCTGGCGATTTGATATAGAGTATAAGGTTTTTACCAAAAGACACTCATTTCAGACTAAGATGAGTTGAAAGCTAGTTTGGAAAATAATAAAATATTGTATTGTTTTTTCTGTGAACTGCTATGCCAAATTGAAATTTTAAAAAAATACAATATTCATGTTTTTAGCACTGAACTTCTTGGTAAATATACATATACAGTTTAGTTTGTGAAATATTATTATTGATAAACATTAAAAATTAAGATATACTTATACCTATTCATTTTAATCATGTCAGTTGTAACGAAATAAACATGTTTAATTTTTGTCTAAGATTTCATTACGGTAGAGAAAATGTATAAATATAATATTTTAAAATTATTTTTACCCATCTCTAAGAAAATACAGCTACCAAATTGCACCTCCGATAGCGGGGTCTACTAATAAGCAAGTAAATACGTAGATTTTGCCATTTGTCATTCGATTTCAATTGCGCTCGAAAGCTAAGCGACAGCTTATGTCAAATCGCATATATTTTCCTTTTAGCGATTGCGTTAGCGATTATCGAAAAACGTCTTGTCTAGGGGGGCAGATGGCTCCCTATTTGAGGTCAATTTCATGAATCTTTATTCAATATAGACCTTGACAGACATTTATTGACGTCAAATAGTTCAAAAAGGGGCGGCCTTAGAAAAGTAGATCAAGTTCAAAGGTGCTAGCTATGCCCCGCCCCCATACAGCGTAATTCGCACAAGTTGGTTTACGTAATTCCGGTGATACGCGTAGAGTTACAAACATTCTTGAGGTATCTCTTCTAATTTATAAAACTCTCGTGTCACAGTGCTTGTTACCAAACTCTTCCGAATCGGCTTGACCGATCTTTATGATTTTTTTTGTGTACATTCGGTAGGTCTGAGAATAGGTCGTTAACTATTTTTTGTATTATGTCGAAACGTAGTTTGCGGACACAGCTAGTCTTCTTCTAATATATAAAATTCTCGTGTCACAGTGTTTGTTACCGAACTCCTCCGAAACGGCTTGACCGATCTTTATGAATTTTTTTGTGTACATTTGGTAGGTCTGTGAATAGGTCGTAAACTATTTTTACTATGGTGAAACGTAGTTCGCCGGCACAGCTAGTCTAATATATAAAATTCTCGTGTCACAGTGTTACCAAACTCCTCCGAAACGGCTTGACCGATCTTTATGAATTTTTTTGTATATATTCAGTAGGTCTTAGAATAGGTCGTAAACTATTTTTTATTACGGCGAAACGTGAGTTCGCCGTTATCATGGCGAAACGTAGTTCGCCGGCACAGCTAGTCTTCTAATATATAAAATTCTCGTGTTACCGAACTCATCCGAAACGGCTTGACCGATCTATAAGAATTTTTTTGTGTATATTCATTAGGTCTGAGAGTAGGTCGTAAACTATGTTTTATTATGGCGAAACGTAAGTTCGCCGTTATTATGGCGAAACGTAGTTCGCCGGCACAGCTAGTATCAAATAAATATTTATTTTTGTATGAAAGTAAAATCTAACGAATTATCAAAAGTCGTAGAACAAACGTTGTTGTTTATGGTGTTAGCTATCTCATCCTACGAGGTTGCAAGTGTTTTACACAGAACCCTGTATTCTTCAATCACTCGTAACCAATAAATAATTAATTATTTATTGAAACTCATTATTAAAATGTCCCATCTCTAGCTATTTATACGTAACGTCATTCAACCCAAAATTGACATGTAAATCATAGTCAATTTTGGGTTGAATGACATTAAGTATAAACAGCTAGAGATGGGACATTTTAATAATGAGTTTTCAATAAAGAATTGATTATTTATTGGTTTAAACATATAAACGGGAATTAACACGATAAACACGAGGTATTTACATACCTATTTTATTGCCTGACGTTTCGGCTAGGTTGCACCAGCCGTGGTCGCAGGCGGACTGGAGCTGCGCTGTTGAAAGTTTGAAAGTTAGTATTTATTGGTTATTTTGAAACACCGTGTATATTGTTGTACTTATTTGACCACATAGACAAATCAGGTGGAGAAGAAGTGTGAGATGTTTTAGATAGAGAAACTTTGGTGATTATTTTCTTTGTTTTAATAATTCTCATCTCTCTAATAATAAAATGAAAAAAAAACCTGCGGACCTAAAACGGCCGCATCGCAAATACGAATCATATGATTACTCATATTATGAATTGAGTGGTATTAGTTTTGGTTATGAGTGGGCGCGAGACCCAATTTATCATTAGCAATTATTCTGTTTGACAGCTTTGTATAAATATTCGTATAATGGTCCACAAATTAGGCATTGCTAAAGTGTCAATTGGGACCATTTTACGAAAATTCGTACAAAGCTGTCGAACAGAATTTGCTTACGATGAGTTGCACTCAATTCATAATATGAATCATAATATGGTGGTTCGTATTATGATTCTGCGATGCGGCCTTTTTAGATCCGCAGCTCTAAACTATGTCAATAATTATGACAAAAAGTATTGATAATCGTCGTTATTATCGTCGTGGCTATTGATCAGTTGGACTTAGCTTGTTAGGACCCAGCTTCAATAAGAATTTAATATAAACAACGAATCCAAACAATTTTTTTCTGTGAAAAATTGGTCTCGATAAAAATCGCACAACTCCATACAACTGAATAATATTAGTAATAACGTGGACTGCAACCGTTTGACAGGAACAGAATAGCCAGCACGGGCGCGCGAGAAACAATACAACGTGCGATGCCGACATAAATCAAATTTTTGTATTCGCGCATTGACTTGATATTTTCCAATATTAAAAGTGCGACTCGCTGCGCGACGGGCCCCGCGTCTCGAGATCGCCGCGTACTATTAAAAATAGAGAGCTCGTGAGCGTATTTCAGTTGTCATATTTCACGGTTTGGCCGATTCTGTATAAACACGTCCCACGTTCAATCATCCCCCGATAGGCGGCGCCGGTGCGAATAAATCAAGCCGCTCACTTTTTCACCTGCCACACACAAAAGCTTTCGCACTGAAACTTGATTCGGGTTATTTCTGACGAAATATCAGCCTATTTGTTATACTATTGATAGGGACGCACGTGCGCTGCGTAAGTTTGTACTTGTTGACGAGAGGGATTGAGTGAAAATTGCTTGCCAACAATGTGCATAGAATTTGATGCTAAACGCTTTGGAGATTCAAAGCTCGCTGCTATTGCGCCTCTAGGAAACGGTATTGGTGTGAAATTGATTATTTTACCATCGCCTAGGTGAGGTACGATGCCGTGTACCTGCGACTCGAGAAATATGTCAACGTATTAAGTATAGATAGAATCTGCGTTCACATATATTATTTCTGATGTTAAGGATGTTTCTTGGGTCATATTTTTTTAAAATTTAATCAGAAACGTTTTTCTCCAAAAGGCCAGGTTTTAAAAAGCCATGTCAAAAAAATAACTAATTCCTGTAGAATTTTTCTCAGGTCATTCTACAAATACCATTTTAATGTGTCATTTGTAGTTTAGGTTAAACTTTATTAACATTTCTTTTTGTAAGCTAAATAACAGAAGAGGTTATACCGACTTTTACCAACGAAAATACATATTTGTATCCCTGCGCATGAGTAGGGTCGCAGTGAGACGATTCAGTATGCTGACACTTACTGACGGCGCTGTATCGGCTTAGCAACGCGTAAGTGGCCGTTATGTTGTAGCAACGTCCCAATGGACTTTACACCATCACTCAACTTTAGGTAGGTGGTAACTATATTTTCCACCTTTGTACTACTTCTAGACCACCCCACCAGCTATAAGCCGTATCCTAATGCATGTGACTGATAACCCTAGATATAGAGGTTTGTTCGGGCTCGTCAGGATTCACCCTTGCACGTGATTCACCCTTGCACGTTGTCATGACACCAAAAGGGTTCTTGGGAACAGCGTATGCTTGTCTTATAACGCACAAAATCGTCTGCGTCGAATGGAACAGGCCAGATGATACTCTCACGTCTCAAGCAGCGAAGAGGAACAGTTCGCTGATTCTTTCTGCTCCGAAATCCACATCTTGTGATTAATCGAATTATGAGGATCTCGAAATCACATCATGCGACTGATCGAACAACGTAATCCGATTATGTTTTCTGACAGTAAATATTAACATTAATCCTAGACGCACTAAAAATGTTACCAAAAGATGTTCAATCAAAACATCAAAGAGTTTGCGATATAAAATGCTCAGAGTGGGCCTTTAAAAAGTCGCTGCCAGACGTTAACGCACCATCAGCACACGATTTGCGTTGATTTTCAACATCAACAGTTTACGGTGCCATAAATATCGGCTCGAACACCTCGGTGAGCGAGTAATAATTCAATTATGGCATAAAGCGAGTCGCGTATAGGCCGTGATAGCGCAATCTTCGGGCGCGATCTAGCTAGGAAGCTCGTCTCATTGCGGTGCCGATAAGTGCCTATTTGAGACCACGTAATGCTACGTACACGCGCGCGCGGCGCTCGCGATAACACGACCGAATACTCTGTCTATTATGTGTATTAATCCGAGTATAGTTACGATTAGGATGCATCTTAATACATACTGTAATGTTGTAGATTATCTGTTCCTTAAATAAACGAGCTATGTGTTTAGCACGACTCAAACTTTGCTACATAAGGCTTATACACGCTCATATTTTCATCCGTCTGTCTGTCCCTCCGTTCGTCTGCCCATTTTAACGAGATCTTGCCTCCTGGGCCACCAACATTCACCAGCTGATAGGATATGAACTCTAGCTTATCATCACGGCTCATACACGTCCCCACCGAGGGGCACGAGCCTACCCTAACTAGTTAGGGCGATTAGGCCTTAGACAAACCACGCTGGCCCAGTGCGGATTGGTTGACTTCACATACACCTTTGAATTACTTCGCAGGTGTATGCAGGTTTTCTCATGATGTTTTCCTTCACCGCAGGAGTGTCAGATAAATGTACATATGAAATTCGTGAAACGAAAAACACATTGGTACATGACAGGATCGATCGCGGGCCTCCCGATTCTACTCAGGGCACAGACCGGTGCCGAGGCCACAGCGCCACCGACGCTCTTATACTCGAAAGTATACTCTTTCGATTACAAAAAATGAAAGTCTGTTCTGTTCTGTCTGAAAAACAATTGATGGAGTAATCAGTATAAGTAATAAAAAAATAAAGACACAGTCGAACATATAGAACCTCTTCGTTTTTGAGATTTAAATCATGTAACGTTTCTTAATAGGGGTAGGTAATATAGAGAAGAGCGTTAAAAAAATGTTAAAAATAAATGTGGAAAAAATTATTTAATAATTTTACAAACACGGGTAGATCGAAAAGTAGTATGTGGGTCGTGTGGATTAGGCGTTGCGTGTACGTTGACTGCTCCCTTACAAAATATCACTTCCCTGCAGTGGCAGCTCTTCTGCACTCCGTTTAGTACGCGGCGTAGTTTGGGCAGGGTCAAGTAATGATGGCAGGAAGTGTAGATGTAGGTACCCGTGCAATTGAATCACGTCCGATATTTTGGTATTTGATCCCTAGAATATTCGGAAATTGGATATTTAGAAAAGTCCGATTTCGCACTAGTGACTGCAACATCACATCTCTTGGAAATTATGTACAATGCCAAAGCAGAGTGGACTTAAGAATATAATAATATTGTACTTACTGTATTTAAATTGTGATAAGTGCAATAAAGAATCTATCTTTCTATCTAATATAGATATTACGATGTGGCAGTCTTATGCAAAATTATTTACAATAATTATGAAGCTAGAGTTTATTTATAAATACAGTAAGGTGGATGTGAAAAATATAGATACCTACTTAAATTCGGCTATGAAACGACAAGTACATTTGACTACGAAAAGAATGATTAAATTTTTATTGTGAATTACAATTATCAACAATAATTGCACATTAAACCATCTACATAATAATATTTCAAAATAAAATTACGATAGCCAGGTAGCAATAGTACTATAGCCAAAAAGATATTTGCAACACTCACCCGAATTGGGGGAATAACACCACACACTGAGTATTAAATATAAGTAAATTACTGGTACAATTCCATTCTAATATTTTGTATGCAAATGTGATGTTTCATTGCCAGTTTTATATAAATATTCTCGACCAACCCCTATTGTAGCGAAATTGTTTTCGTATCGTTACTGGGTGTAATGGTTCGTGTTGATGTTTCTTCTTTCAAGGCAATTTTCGTGAAAACTTACTCTCCGCTAAAGGTCTTGTTCATCTTTATTGCTTTATTTTAGTTGCATATTAAGACTTGTAATGCTCTGTTTATAGTCAGTTGCTCGAGAAAAGGGTGTTCGCTAATTTGTAGCACGTTTGTTGAATCACTAATTAAATAAATCATTCTTAATTAACATCAAGTAGGGTTGCCTTTAAAAAAAATGAGGATAGATTTTCGATTTTAGAGGAGAGAAGTTTAACTTTTGGGACACAAAATTGTATCTTTTTATCATAATGACGACAAGTAAAGATGTTGGTTTTACACACAGAGGTGTAACAGGAACTTGTTGGTTTCGTGGGTAGTTTTAGTATTTTGCCGGTTACCCATTTACTGGGACTTCCCCCAGCTTTGACTTGAACTTTTTCTTCTTCCAGGCCTGCAGTACTGGACAACATTACTCAAATGCATTTCATAGAACAAAAAGGGGATGATACGAGTAATTATAAACAGCAATCTAGTTATAAAAAATCAGTGTGTTGTTTAATGAAGCCACGATGCGAGTGAAATGTTTTCGGATCGTAGGCATTTAACTGAAAATTATCTTTTTTTAAAAATTGCGATTGATATCTTATGCCCCAAGTTGGCAACGTAGGGCGAAGACCTTGTAGAGGTTGCAGGAACTATATCTACTAGAGGTGAGAGTAGCCAATTCCATCATCAGGTGGGCATCTTCCTTATTTTTAACCAACTTAAAAAAGGAGGAGGTTCTCAATTCAATGCGTATGTTTTTTGCGTGATTACTCCGCCAATTTTGGACCGATTTTTAAAATTCTTTTTGTTTTCGAAAGAGTATACTACTGGAGTGGTCTCATTGTCATCAAAGTCAGGGTCTGATGATGGAATCCTATGAAAATCGTAGGAAACACTAAAATTTTATAGGTACATCCAACGTGTTTCATGTTTTTTCCGAAGCAATTCACGTATTTGAGTCTGGTAGTCATGAACTGAGCTAACGATGCAAGGATCCACTTTTAGGAGTTAGAGGTTAGTTTTTTAAATACAATAGGCACGTATTATGAGAATAGGTACAGACAACATCACATTTCTATATTGAAGTACGTGCCAAACGATAATCTCCTAGAAAGTCTTAAAATTTGGCACCGACTTCAATGTAGAAATGTGATGTTGTCTGTACCCATTCTTATATAATTTTTAACTTTTCAGTATTTTTAAAGTCGGTTTTTATTTTTGTATAAAATGTTTTTCTTGTATAGAAAGCAATAGGTACCTAAATCAAAACAAAACTCACATTAGGAATGTTCATGAATCCAGCTTGAGCAAAGTTTAATTTATTTACAAAAAACTAACACAAAATAGATTGAAAAACACTAACGAAAGCTATGACAACGTGTAAAATGAGAATAGGTCCGATAAAGCTCTCAATTTCGCGAGGCGTCAGCTAATCGTCTGAGGAGGGTCTAATAACCGAGTCAAATTTACATAAGCAGAGCCCTGTCTTGCGGCTGTTATCATTCAATCAAAGAAGATTTTATGATACCCACCGCTACACCTGTTATGGATTCAACCCTATATTTGCATGTTGCTTATGAACGTTAACGATTTAAATATTTTATCATAATAAAGTCACCTTCAACTTGTGCGTGTGGAGATACTTCGCGAGTTAAAAATGAGAGGAGTTAGGATTCTAAGGGGAAAATTGTAAGATGTCTATACATCGATGAGGAAAGACCCATACGTTAAATATTTATACAAACTAAATAAGTTATTTTCGATGTATGTAATCTCTATGTTTAATAAATCAGAAATGATGAGATCCGTAGAAGAACTAAAGTCACTGACATAATTCGAAGAGTTGCGAACCTTAAGTGGCAATGGACAGAAAACATCACTCGCGGGCCATGTATGTAACTAGAGACGCATCATTGCTAGGCCCTCACAAGGTGGACCGACGATCTGGTGAAGATCGCGCGAAGCCGCTGGATGCGAGAAACACAGGAGCGAACGATTTGGAGTTACTTGGAACTATGTCCAATAGCGGGAATCTCTTGTCTGAAGTTATGATAATGATTTTTAGAAAAAAAATGTATTCATGAATCAAAATGGAACGCATGAGTGCAGGGTACCATGATCGCTTATTGCAAGGTTAAAACAATATTGAAACAGAGACACCACTCTTGCTGCGTATAGCGCCATCCCGCTCTCAGCGCAGTTTTGTTATTGTTTTAGCCGATTATGGTTAGGGGGCTGTTCATATCGAGAAACGGCTAGGTCATTGAGATAGGTAATAATGCTAGTAATTACCATACCGGGTTCTAAAACGATATGATTGATGACAGTCTGGCGTCGTTCGATAAATTGCGAACGCTCTGCTATTTAATTTTGCTGTAACATATATTATTTCATCTCAAGCATAATAAGAAAGGTCTGCTTTAATATTAAATCAAACATATGGTCGCACATGAAAAGTCACTATTATACGAATACATATTATGGTGAAAAAAAAAACTGATGAAAATACTTATTGAAGAATGGAGCTAAAGATGGCGTCGTAGATCAAAGCGATCTCATATTATCTCTTATATATTTTGTTGCTTTCAAATTTCATTACGTAGCCCTTGCTATGTCTTTTTACATGTACATGGTAAGCGTGCTGATGTGACAGTATGATATACCATGCGCATTAGATAGTATTATGATAGCATCGTCTCAATGCCATGTGAAAATCACACATTTATCTTTACAAGTTACGGTGAATGTGCGCGTTTGAGACGTTTTATGCAACGCTATTTTTTGTATACCCAAAACCTGTAAGTAGTTTGTTCAGAATCAGTTACCAAATCGATTGCAAATAGTTGGAAACTGGGTCTTATTTTGTCCCAAATTTAACTAATGCTAATTGCCGAGTAGGTGGTCACACTAATGTAGATAACAGCTGATGGCAGGCGGCGACGACGTGGTGTTTATACTGGATCGTTTACGCGCATGTTCTGTCTCGCTCATACCACACTCTTTCTCATTCATAGTATCATACGGTCGCGATTCCACCATGCGGTGTCCATAATACTCGTAAGATCGGGACTGGCCAGGACAACAAATTAAAAAACAACAATATCATTGTTTATTCTCATTGCACAATCTTTATTTTGTATGTAGACTGTTTGAGGAAAATATTATATACATGTTTATCTTTTGTGTATACAAAATATAACATATTTGTGATCTTGAATTTACTTTAAAAATGATTAAAAAAGTCACAACAACATGAAAATCAAGACAAGAAAAATTCACCGTGAATAGATTTCAACCAGCTTCTTCAACATATTGTGTTGATGCACTGAAAACTTAGGCCCCCGAGGAGGGAGCCAAACTTTTACTAAGCTAGGTAAAAATTATTGAAGTTTCGATCGGGTTGGGTAATAAAGCGCTTATTACACCGCGTGATATTCAGCACACGTGGGCAATTAAGACTGTCTTAAAGTCTAATTAGACAGCTCGCTATAACACCAGTCTGGATATCGTAGTCTTACGCGCAATATATCGAAATTGACGCTTTTTTATTGTACCAACCCGTTTGGGCAGAGTGATGGAGGAAGAAATTCTATATTTTCAATAGTAGATGTGACTCAGAATGTAACTACTGGGAACAGAGCAAAATTATGCCCAGCAATCGGACGTTTAGACGTTAATGTGTAGATAATGATAAATATAACTCAGTAGGTGGCGCTATGATTACTTTCGTTTATAAGTTAATGTCATTTCGCGTACCAATAAAAGCAAAATCACTGGAGTGGAGACTTCGCACGAGTTAAAATTAAATTGTTAATTTTTCCCATATAAAAGTCGCACGCAAGTGAATTTAATTATCTTTGCTAGATAGCCGTTCCTCGGCAGCTATGAAGCAAGCCACTATCGTTCATAAATATACAAGCGGACAAAGAGCGGAATGCTACACGGACACAAATATCCGGCACAGCACCAGTAACAAATAAGTTTGTCTGAAACGCACGCTCAAGGCGCTTTGTCATCGCGTATTATAGTGGTAAGCTCACTCTTAATACCTACACACGATATCGCAGTTTGTCGACGCTTGGCTGTGTCTGTGTATGGATGCAATGGATATCAGTTTCTAGACATTTGGGGGTTATAGATTTGCAAGTGTTACAGGAACCACATGCACTATAGGCGACTGGACCCACTTACCATCAGGTGGGCAGCCTGCTTGGTTGCTAAATTTGTTGATAAAAATTCAATATAGTCTTAAAAGTTATAAATCATATGCCAAATGTACAGCATACATAAGAGAATTACATTATTTGTGTAATCTAATGCATTGCGGTTAAATTTGTTCACAATGTCGCAAAAGCAGACTATAGTACTGCAAAACTTGACGGTTAGACAAACATAAATATCACGTTTTTGACTGCTTAGGAAAATTGTAATACTTGATTATTTATATGGCCAAAATTGCACGACTATTGTAATACTTAAAAAGCTTTAGTTAACCAACAGTGGAAATTTTATTAATTCGTAAAAGGAGAGGAGGATAAATATTTTTTTTATTCGGCTAAAAGTATTTGAGAGCTCGCCATCACGCCCTGTATAATCTGGCCGATACCTCGGTTAGTGATTAATGTCACAACGCTCAAACGCTCGTTGGGTCTCGTGAATATTAAGTTTGACATCAATGTTTGAAGAATGTTAATGTAAGCCTTTTTAACGCGTTTTGGTGGAGGCAAGTATAATGGTTTCAACGCGTATAAAATTCGTGCCAAGGTAAAGTATGAATGAAAGTGAAGCTCGTACTAAGTGTATAAATAGTACGTAATTTTCCATTGTAAGAAGCACTGAAATTGAATATATTGGATAGTAATGAAACGTTCGTTCCAATTTTATTCGGATTCCATCTATTAAACTCGAATCCCTTGGATTGGAAAAATCGTGACACACAAATTGAATAAATCTAATTGAAACTCTCATATGCTCCGAGGTAGCAATAACTATTTCATTGGACTGTCGGAAATCCACTTCGCTTCGCATTTTCGAATGATTCAATCGCTTTTGGTCATATGGCACTCCAATTACAAAATGCACACGAAAGTTAGACTGCAAGAGCACAGTGTTAATTGCTTTTCAATTTACTCAACTACAAATGATAGTTATGGTTTGGTTGGGTTATATTATAGGTTATACTAATGTTAACTAACTTAATTGAATTATTGTGTACTTTTTAACTATTTTGTATTTGTGTGCTGATGGATTTAGAATACATAGCAGCTATGTCACAACTCCCTTCCTTTTCGTGGATTTCGTAAATCCTCGAAAGTATAACTCTGCGAAGAGGTAAAAGATGATCATGAGAATGTTTTGTAGGGTACTTGCTTGTCGTTTTAAGAGAGACTTTAGAATGGAACATAGGTTGAAGTGTTTTTACTATGAGATCATTATGAAAGGATAAATGTGTTATTACTCGTATGATTAGTAAGTGATGTGAAAATCTATTAATTCCATTGATTTACTACCAAACGTAGATAGAGCACTTAATACAAAAACGCGCTTGAAATCTGTCACCTAATCGACTATACATTTGTACGCTGTTAAATAGGTAGTTGAATATGCACACCCGAATTAAAATTACCATAAAGAAAGTACCGTATTTATCGAATTCAACTTTATTCTTTATTATTACGGCAACTATTTGAAGTACAACCGTGTGCAGTTACATCATTTCATACCTAGCCACATTAAACTTGACGTTTTAGTAATTGCTACAAGAGAATATCAACTTTATACTCTCAAACATAATACTCAAAATTGCTTATCGCGTTGTAGCTCCAACGCATGGAAAAGAACTGCACGAGGCCCCATTGAGCAGTTCTTCACCGGCCCACTTTTCGAACGTTCATGCGTTATCTACGTTTGGTAGTAAATCAATGATTAATTCATTCGAGATGAAAAAAGTGTCCAGAGTAAAATATTAATTTTATACAAAACAATTATGTAAATTTAAAGATTAATACAGTGTAAGTATTCACGTATGTGAATACTTACACTGTATTAAGGTGTGCACGTATTAAAATTAGGGAAAGTATGCTTAATTATACTAACGAAAATGCAATAAATAAAAAAAATCATACACTTTTTCTATGGCATTTTTTTTTTGCTTACTACAATTAGGTTATACCATAAGATAGTTCATACGGTGTACAGTGATTCAACGTAATGTTGTCTGTACCTATTCTTATATTATTTTTAACTTTTCAGTGTTTTTGAAGTCGGTTTTTAATTTTTGTAAAATATTAGAAAACGATTCTCCCTAGGGCTGAAAAGTGTTACTTTCAACCCGCTCCTCAGGCAATTTCAGACCTACTTTTCGAGTGTGAGTAATAAAAAATATATTTTTGCAATTTTCTAGACATTAAAAATGCGTGTCTATTTGTAAAACTTTTATGGCATTTTTTATTGTATTTTCTGATTCACAACTGTTTTAAAATATTGAACAGATCTTTGAATTTTTTTTTCTATCGAGTTAAATATTAATAATGATGTCTCTTTCTTTAAGAATGTTTCGATAAACTGTTCAAAAATATCATATATGAATTTTAGAACTGTATGTTGTATATATTTTGTTGCGGTACAGTAAATCCAATTTGTTCGAAAACGAGAAAGTATCGCCTTAAAGCTTATCATGCAGGCTTCGTAGACGATTGTAGTATACCTCGTAGTATGTTCCGTAGCATTCGCCGTAGCGCGCACCGTAGATTGCACCACCTAAGCTACGAAGCTACGATTACGATTTTGAAGATCTATTTTTAATTACAAATGAACAATTTTATATTGTGTTTAGCTGTGGCCGCGACTTCGTCCGCGTGGAATAGTAACTTTCGGCAAAATTTTGATTTTTGTTGACTTTTTTTTAAGATTTCGATAAAATCTTGGTAGCGTATGTTATAGCTTATATAATTAGCTATCTGTTAGTGAAAGTCCCATCAAAATCGGTCCAGCCGTTCCGGAGATTAGGGGGAACAAACAGACAGACATTTTTTTTTTAAATCGTGTTTTTGTTATTGGCACCCGATATACATTCTTACCCATTTTGTAAAAACTTGTTTTTTTGACATTACAAACACACTTAAATTTTATTTATTTGTATAGATTAGAGTACCTATTATGTTCATCAGTTTAGTAACCGCACAACTAGGGAAGTATCTCCATCTTACAGAAGATCGCAGTCAAATAACGTCATATCTTATTTCTTCACAATTTTTGCTTAACGCATGAATTCGCTTGACTCGACTTGACGAACTATGACTAAGAAATTGGTTCACTTGCGGTTGAATTTCTTGTGAACTCAACCCATTTACCCATATCTAAAGGTAAAATAATGTCTCCACCAAACTACACCCAACAAAAGTTTGTTTGTAAATGAAAAAATTAAAAAAAATGCAACAGTGCAACCTACCGAATGTTTGCTAAAAACAAGAAATTGTATTACAATGTGCGGGCTGTAAAAATAAAATGTGAATCGTTATGCTTGATCACGGCTATGCCATAGCCAATAAAGAACTATAAACTTTGTATACAGAACCTGGGAGATCCAATCAGGCGTATTTGCATTTCAGCAGTTGCTATTGTGGCATTTTTGCAGCTATACTAAAATACCGTTGATAGTGAATTTGATTGTAAAATGAAAACCATTTCATCAGTTTTTTTAACTGTGTTTTAGAAACATTGACGTCGCATGTATTAGGATTTGTGTTATTTGTAATTTTAAGTAATCAGCAAAATTAATTTACTAGTATTATTTGTATAATAATATCATATACATACCAGCTGTTAATGAGAATGCCATTATTTTGAATTTATAATACATAATATTTTACAAGGCTTTCAAGGACTTAATAAATTTATCAATATTATATTGAAAAACACAGAATACAAAATACGAAAGTTACCTAGCTACAAATAAGTAACACATATTTGATCGGTCTCATTGTGTTGTAGATATAAACTTTTTCCGCAGTTTATTTGAGTTGCAGAACAATTAAGCTTAATAATTTAATATCTACATTATAGAATATTAATTTAATAAGCCTAAGTATTTTTATCAGCGTCATCTTTTATGTTCTAGGTAAAACCGCTTGTACAACACTCGTGCGTATTGTCATTCCGATACTTGCAGCAAGATTTTATAGCAATTTGATCTCAGTGGCGCTATATGTCAATAATAATATTACTTATTGGCATATGTTATAAGTTTTTGTTATAAAAAAATAATTTACAATGAATCAAGACAAAAATCTGACATCCATTATTCTTACTTAACAAAAGCTCGAATTCGGAGCGAAAAACATTTTGAACATAAAACGTAGCTTCACAAATATTCATATTAATACTGTGCCGCGGGCCGGGCATAAATATTGCAAGTAATTACAATAAGAAGCGAGATCGTGGAAAATCACTGGGTAGCGAGTCGCAATTAGTGGCCGAACACCCAACGGAAATAAATAAGGATATTAGCTTCCTCGCCGCAGATCCCACTATGATAAAATTATATTATTTCTCTTACATTTATTTGCCCCGTAATTATTGTTTGAAATTCTTTTAAGTGAATGCAAGCCGCCACTTTGGCGATCCATATTTGACAATATATTTAAAATAACTTAAACATCACGGTGCCTGTTCATTTAAAGTTTATCAGTTATTGACAACTAATGAAATAGTAACCCTTTCCATCGCCGTTGTCTGCGTTGCTTGCTAAGATATTGCGCCTTAAATGACTAAGGTCTTATTTTATACAACTAAGTTGGCAAATAAACATACTGCCCACCAGTAGGGTTACTCTTGAACCGACTCCAATCGAACGGCATTGAGATTGTGATTTTTCGTACGCTTATTTTTGTGCAGTGGCTCCAATTTGAACCCGTATTGTGCGGATTTTGGGTGAACCAAACTGAGTATTATTAAATTTTCTCAAAATACGGATCCAATTTGGAGCTAGTGTTGTTACTTAAGCGTACGAAAAATCACAATCGCAATGACGATCCATCAGAATAGGTTCAAGAGTAACCCTACTGATCTGATGGTAAGTGGTAACAATAGACTGTAGTTCGCAGCAAATCTGCACCCCCCACAAGAACCACAGCGTATGTTGCCAACTTGTGACATACGATTTAATGTCACGGTACCCAGTAATTTCACTGCCATATCTTACCCTTCATACCGGAACACAGCAATGCAAGCTCTGCTGCTTTGCGCCAGAAAATTAAATAGGTAAGACGGAGGACGTCTTCATATATATTAAATTTCTTCCGTAGCATAGATGTAATTTTTGCATTACCAAATAAGCTTCTTATCTTCACCGCCCCTTGAATGATAACTAAAAGCAAAATTTTTTTCGTTGATTGATGAAAGAAAAACATGCTGTCAAATCTCGTGACAAGCTTTTATATTGTCTTAGTGTCTTATAGTGTCATGTAATAAATTCATGGGTTTTATTTAATTAATAGTTTTTTTTCCTCTTTTTATGACATAAATATAAGCTTGTTTTTAAAATGCTATTAATTTATATATCATTTTTTTAACTTTTTGGCAGCAGGCTTCTTTGATTTGATTTTTTCATACCGTATTTTACAAGTTGTACTGTTGTTTACAAGTCAAGTTATTTCATTTGATACCCATTCCGCCATTCTGTGGAATTCATTCGGTAGCAAAATACATAATCCGTCTTTCTGTGATGGCGGCCATCTTGGCTTCACAAATTTTGCTTGTAAGATTTGACACAAACAAGCCAACATTGCATAAAAGCTTTTAAAAATAATAAATAGAGATTACGGTACACTTTGCGATTTTCTATTTAGATTTTTCATCTGTCAAGAGGACACGAAGTTCACCGGGTTAGTTTTGTATAATAACCAAACACAAAATATCGAATGTCATATGACATTTTGAAATTTTGTTTGTCCGATTAAACGTACTGGTACTTTCGCAATTGTGTTCTTATTTCAGTGCAACATTCTATTCGCATCTAGACGGTATTACGGAAAAAAAATCTCCATTTTAAATGCACACCAGTGAATTCACAAAGGAGCACAAAATTAAATAACCTCTAGTAGAACACTGCATTTTACGTGTAACTTGCATAGAATTTAAGCCCCATAGCGATCAAAGGGGCAGGAGCAAATGGCACTAGGGACCCGCCCGTGATTAGGTTGGGGACTTAACTGGGCTTAAGAAATAGTATTATATAATATTTTCTAAAGTGTACTGAAACATTTAACGAATTATTTGTTTTTCTTTGTACATAACAAGTTGATGACACAAATATTTACTAACGTAGTAAGCACTAATATATTTTTATTATTTCTGGGTAATATTTGTAAATATACAAGTACTGTATGAATTTAGTAAGTTACAAAAATGATATGTGAAAGCATTTTGTCTATTATATTGATTTTAGATTTTTTGTCAACTAAAAAAATAATTTAGAGTGAAAAAATGCTTTATATAAAATGAAATTTTATAGATACGAATGGCATAAGAGAACGTGATGCTGTCTCAAAATATAAGATTGGGATAATGACAGCGTAATGACGAAACTGCTTATTCTGTTATTGCTCAATTGTGTATCTAAATACAAGGGATTATTTTGAGGAATGCGCAAAATTTTATGTTTATTTAAATCAATAAAAATATACATATGTTTACTTACATATTATGAAATATGTATAGTTAACATAGTCATATTAATATTAGGGGGCCTTGAAAATTCTAAATTGTAAAATTAATGTTTAAATCTGCCATATAAAAATTGTGAAAAAAATGAAGGGAAAATGGATATGATTATGTTATCATGAATAGGTTTCGGCTTGACGCGGTCACGCATGTCCCCCCGAAAAAAAAGGTTATGTATCAAACACCTTGTTTAGCCATCAGCCCTGCACCTCACCTCTCCCTTGCACTTCTCTGACTTACATTAATCTTTATGCGTAAATTGACAATGTTGATTAATTTTTGTGCTTGATAAAATAATGAAATTAATAATTGCTTTTCATGAAATGTGGACCATGCAATGTGATCCATAAATAATACAGCCCAGCATATTATGTGTTTTATTTTTTATATAAATAAAGTCTCTATAAATTTCAATTGGTAGCAAGGTCAATTAGACGTCTATTAGATACAATTACGGCCTGTTCTGCAGTTCACTACAATTTCCAGCTCATACTTCGGCAAGGTAAGCATTATTACCGCTCAGTGCTCTCTCGTTTTATTCAACAGACGGTCCCTAACGCTCCTCTTCGCTAAAACCGATTCCTTGTTACTTGATTTCTGCATTTCGAAAAAGCGTAAATATTTTCCTCTTGGGCGCTTTTGCAACGATGAAGAATTCAATGGCCGTTTCAACATTCTGAGTCGTTAAATTGCTTCTGCATTACAACACAGCGATGTAAATAACCTAATTGCCTCTAAGCAAATTTATTTTTAAATTTACTATGAATGCTAAACACGATCCAATTTGTGGGATAACAGAATTTGAATCAAGTGAATTACGACTGACCAAGACTGGATCTTAAAACGGTAAAGTAGCGGTTAGTCAATTGAACGGACTATATTTAATGCTCAAATTAATGGGTGATTCGGGACCTGTACGCCAAGGATTGGAGCTAAACACGAGTCTTATTTGATTAAGTGGCCTAATCTTATACGCCCTTCGATTTCAGAATTTGAGAGGTAATCGACGACCCAAAAAGCCTTTGTTAAAAGGGGAAAAGGCGAAAAATTGCCTCGTGCCAAATGAAAAGCAGAAAGAAAACTGAGAAACTCGTATTTTTTCGTCTACAACAAGAGGCTATATTGAAATGCAATATATCAATCCTATTCCATTTTTTTGTGTTTGATAAAATTTGAAACATAGTTTGGTTTCTGGTAAAAGCTAAGCACACTCGGCATTTCCTGTGTTTTTTTTATCTCTTTGTGAGAGATTGCGCTAAGTGATCACATTTCGATATTAAACCATTTGCCGAAGGCCGGTGCCGGCAACGTATTTCATTTTACTGAGTGTCTGACCTGAGTTTTGGCGACTTGCTTTTTGTTGGAATTATTTTCCAATCTCATTATTATATCTAGTGTCAATTTTTTCTTTGTCGCTTTCGTATGTTCGAGGGTGTTTCAATCTCGGGATGCGTTATACTTTATCGAATTAGGAAATGAAATTTGAATAAAACTTTTAGTTTATTGTAAGTACTTTTGCCTAAAATCACGTCCAAGTTGTATATCATTCGTTGTTAAGAAATAGGTATTCATTCAGAGTATTATCCGATTATGATAGACTGTATTGCAGAAAAATCTAAATTAAACATTAAAATTTAAGCGTACTCGTTTGAAGCAACTCAATAAGTATATAATAATATTCAATGTTATAATTTCGGTAGGTACGAAAAAATATTTTTGGGACCAACGCTCAATAAACTTGGTACTGTAGACAATGATCCCGCTAACTACATTTAATTTCAACCTATGCTAGGGTTGGCTGGTAGAGATCTCTTAAAGTGATAAGCTCGCCTCTGTACACATGTTTCTTGTTAACTTCTGTTCATGAATTGTAACTGCAAACAATAAAGTAATACATAAATATTCTTATTTCTCTATTTTTTTATAGAATGGGGCTTCAACCCACTAATGGACTATTTACAGTTGAAATATTGAAAAATTTAAATATCTTTTTATAAAATAGAATAAGAGCTGTGGTTTTCAATAATCTGATTTTTCTGAAACATATTTTTTTTACAAATAATTTCCTCAAGTTTCATGTACGTTTCATTCAAAAATATTGCCGAGAGAACAGTTACCTAATGTATTATAAGAAAACATCTGGAATTTTCAGTTAAAAACAAATCCACATTGAGACTCGCTGGAGGCACGGCTTACTACTACTACTACTATTTCATCATTTTCACGGGACTTTTCAGTTTCTCTTTTAAACAGCAAAAGAGAAACTGAAAAGTCTCTTGACTTCATATGTCGGAAGAAATGAACAGTGTTTTTATTCTTCAAGTTCCCTTAAAAGTTGCGGAATTCTTTTTTATCTGTTTTGTGGGGTTCGAAGTTTTTGTTGCTTATACATCATCCAGCCACAATACACCCGTTATATATGGTAAGGGCCTCCCCTAAAAAGGGGAATCTGAGACATATCACTTTTACACAGCAAACAATCATTCTGCAATTACATTTTGGTATTCACGATTAACTTACACAAACAAACATCCAGCATTTTTCAAGGAACATTCAACATGTCAAGGAATATTCAGTATATCAGGTGACGTTAAGCTAAATATCTTCAAACTTTCCAAACTCCACTCAAAATATTACAACAATGATAATTTCGAATGACAAGTCGTTTTTGCTGATTCGACTCATGATATTTAGGTCACCATGTTAGATTTTTTTAAGACGATGACCTAAACATTATCACAATAATATCAAAGTTATAAGCATCGGAAAAAAAATATGTAACGTAGATATTACTAGTTGTGCCCGCCAACTACACTGGCCTGCAAAAGTAAGTATCACACTTTTGAAACTGCAATAACTTTTAAAGCAGGCAAAATATATTTTCAAAATAACAAGTATTAAAAAGACTAATGTATAAAAAACTATAACTTCCGAGAAACCTGACTAAAATGTTTTTTGTTTGAATCCTTAATCTTTAGTAGTTTAGGGAAAATTTTAATTTTAAAAGTGTAGTACTTAGTTTTGAAGGTCAGTGTACGTTGCGCCATTATAATTTAAAAAAGAACACCCTTGTCATTTAGAGGTATAAAAAATAGTTTACGACCTATTCTCAGACCTACCGGATGTACACAAAAAAAATCATAAAAATCAGTCAAGCCTTTTTGGAGGAGTTTGGTTACAAAGACTGTGACACGAGAATTTTATATATTAGATAAGAAGATTGTAATTTGTGTGTTATTCCATTCATTTATTCTTGCCGCATTTTTTGTATGATTACTCACAGATGAGATTGCAGTGTTTCCATAAACGATTTAAATTGCATGGTTTCTGGGACGAAGTGATCCAACAACGACGAATACGCCGTTGATATTGTAGCCTGTATGTGATTACGAGAAAGGACGTTAGTATTATAAAATGAGTATAATAAAATGATTTTACAAAGTTTTTAAACAAGCAAGAAGGCCTGAATAGGTTGCCTACAGTCGCCTATACTACCATAAGGGTTCTGCAAAATTTCTAAATAAATAACCTATACAAAAACCACATCGCACGTTGCCCACTTGTGACATAGGATATTAAGTCACAGTATATACCCAATAATTTCAATGCGTGTACCCGTCAAACCGAAACAAAGCAATGCAAGCACCGCTAGCGGCAGAAGTAAGTAAGATAGAGTGCAGACGACTCTGCCAAGATTGGATTCAAGTCACGCATTATCTCACAATTTCAGTGACATAATCTCTATGTCTTAAAGAGTAGCACGGTGGCGCGTATTAAGTGGGACTGAGACGTGATAAAAATTTCTTGACGCTCGTCAAGGGACACATGTGACTGAGTTTATCACAATTTTTTTCTCTCCGACTGCTGCTACATCTTCTAAACTAGCCCTTGCTACAACTACAGCAGTCGGCGCACAGGCACGTCAAGAAATTTGTGATAAAACTCAGTCACACGTGTTCCTTGACGAGCGTCAAGAAAATTTATCACGTCAGTCACACTAAATACGCGCCACCGTGCTACTCATTAAGACATAGAGATTATGTCACTGAAATTGTGAGATAATGCGTGACTCGAGTCCAGTCTTGGCAGCCCGTGCTACGCCTGCTGACTGGGTATCCCCCATAACATTATAACCGCGCAATAGTTACAAAGTATTGAATATACGTGAATTATTTAACAAAATGTGCATGATTTTGGTCGTTTTAATCTCATGGCACGATGATTCGGGACTTCAAACACTATTGATTTGTGAAGATAAAATAAAAATAAATATTTCCGCTTATTATTTTGAATAGGTTCGAATTTATTTCTTGTCTTAGCGAATAACGGACGAGAACTACCTATTTAGTTTACCTACCGCCCTCAAACCATATTTGATTAGCCATTAGAAAAACCTGGATTACCTCTATTATAGACATTCTAAAATTACTCGTACATGACCACTTACCATTTTTTATTATCAGAGTATAATGAGGACTTACGAGATAAAAAATGAAATGTTAATGTTGTACATAACTTAAGTAACTTTAGCGCCACCCAAACAACATAGTTTAGTTTTCGATCAAATTAAACCCTCATATTATGTGTGCTGATGATACTAAATAATTGCAATTCACTTTTGGTACAACAGAAAAGTTTATATAAGATCTTACACCAAACCCGGTTTTGATGAGAATAATACATTTTCATATTTTTTTAACTATCACAATGTAAGCACCTCAATTTATTTCTCTTAAGTTGCACAAATACTTCTGCTATTGTTATAGCGTTTCGAAACTAAAACTAGCAGGTTGGCTCCGAGAACTTTGCCCGTTATACATTCCCGGCTTTTCCACTCATTAAGTTCATTAACAAGATTCAACGTCAGTATTTTTGATGCTTTCTGCTCGCTCTCAATATTTTCTATTCGTATAATTCACTTTGTGTTCCGACGTCTGTGTAAGCGAGAATATTCCAGAAACGCTTTGAATGTCGATGTTTTATGTTTGAGGTAAATAATTTAAGCACTTGTGAAAACTTTGCGCTCTTGATTAACGGGGCTCAATTAGGTACTTTAACTTAAACATTTTCAACAGCGCTTTTGTGTAATTGTTAGGCGTGTTTATCAGTTACAGCTGCAAACTGTAAGATCACAAACTCAAACTTTTATACTTGATCACAAAGAGATCGCGTAGAATGTCAGACAATTTTGCGGAGTGCTGAAATAAAGGAACTAGAGCCGGCAAAAGGAATCTTGAGAAATCACAAACACGTAAATACAATGGCCGGATTTACTCGTAGACTCAAATTTCGAGATTTTAAATATTACAATGTACTTCGTCGAACTGCAGCGCGGCTGCTCAGTAAATTCCATTTAGTTAAATAGCTTTTGGGACAGATAAGGATCTGCCCGTACAATGCTTCCCTAGTTCGAGTAGAAAACTAAGAAAATTGAAAACAGAGTCGCCGGGTGAGACTGCAATCTCGATAGTCCGATTTCAGGAAATCTGAGATTCGAATTACTATGGCCATAAAAATTGAGAGCCGATAAACACTCGAGCATTCTGGGCTCGGACAAAGTTTTTATGCGCGACAATCCCCCTGGTCTCGCAATCTTGGTTTTAATAAGTATATAACGTTCCTGAGATGTACCTGTGAGGAGGGAATTTACATAATCATTACCATATCTGGCGTACTGGCGCGCGTATTATGCCCCGGAGGTTAATAATGCTATTTTCTCGCCACGTTTTCACGTTGCTATTTCACTTTATCGACCCCTTTATCTAAGTCGTCATTGTTACTGGCCACTCGAAGAGTGGCTCCGCCTTCAATAGGTCAGACTACTGAAACCACGTGGTCCGCATAAATTTACTCAATGCCTACTAGGTACGAGTCTAATAAATTAAAAGATAAGATCGTTCATCGATTTGAGTAAATCCCTTCATGTTTTTTTAGAAGATTACGTCTTTGTTGTTGGAGAACTCCTAAAGGTAATTTTTCTATAAAACTATTATATTGTAACGTAATTGATATGTTCATTTTGCAGCATTTTTAAATAGGTTTTTTTTTTATTGCAACTATGTCGGCAATCAAGCAAACTGCCCACTTGATAGTAAGTGGTACTATAGTCATCTATAATACATGTGGCTCTTGTGAGATTCCCAGCAAAACTGCAACCCCACAAAAATACAGTGCACGTTGCCAACTTGTGTCATCAGAATTAAAGTCACGGTACCCCAGTAATTTCACTGCCATATACCCTTCAAACTGGAACACAGCAATGCAAGCACTGCTGTTTTGCGGCAGAAATAGGTAAGACGAAGGTACACAAGCAGGCTACCCTGGTACCTGGGAGACGGAAACCTCTATCTGCTGAGCATGGTCGTAGCCATGCTCCACGGCGAGGCGGTATGGGGGGCTGTCGCCACCTTCTGCGAGGACGTCATCTCGCAGAAGGAGACCGCGGAGAGGGAGTGGGAGGCATATCCTTAAGCCGTTCCCATCTCCCATCCGTCGCAGACGGATAAGCAGGCGAGGCGGGTGTTCACACAAGCGATGCCCGTCTAATGGCCCTGCCGTGAAGGCCTGCTAGCTCGTTGGCCGGTTGGCCTCGTGCACGCCGCCGTAAGGCCCTCCGTCTGAGGATTGCCCTGGTGTTCTCGGGCAATCCCCCCCTCCGGTTAGGCTTGCCCGGGCGCGTGGGTAGTGGAGTCGCAGTGTGGACCTTATCTAGCGCACCCATTAGGGTAGCAAGAACACCGGGGTGTTTTAGTGGGTAGGCTTGGCACTCTGTCGGGAGAGTCCACACACGCTCGCCGTCTAGCCAACGGCGGGTACGGTGATAAGGTTACGCATTTCCGCCCGAAGAAATGCTTCCCTCCGGTGCGACAGGAATGTTTTTGCTCATCATCTCTCCTGATTGTAAGTGACGATAGGGTCGAAGGTGGATGCAAGCTTCAACTGGACTCCTCAACAGCTGAGGAACTGGCTATCTTACCTCTAATTGTGAAAACACAACAATGCTATTAAGCATTGTTAATTATTGGAGAAAGTAGAGTAAAGTAAAATTATACAATATACCTATGTCATTTGTGTTGATATAGTGATACGAAATGGTGTTGCTACAATTCATAAGGAGGCTCGAAGTGTCGGTAAATGCGACGTTTTCACGTAAGCATGAGAGTGAGACAGTGCGTATCAAACACACATGTGCGGGAAGTCAACTCCGCTCACTTCCACTCTGATTTAACGGATCGCGGAGTGCGTTCCTTCGAAAATAGATACTAAGCACTCATGCGTCCCGGCACTTCAAATTACTTTTTGCATGGCGGAATGAATGGGAGAATCGAACCGACAAAACGGTCCCATTGTTGGTAACGAATGTGTCATTTCCAGCTGAAATGTGAGCTTGAATCCTTAATTTATATTGTGACGGAGGGCATTATTAAAAATGTGCGGTTTCTGTAATGACATTTCCACCGTAGTGGATATTTTTAATGAACATGTCATAGGGATGAAAAAGCACTGTCCAGAATGGATACGAACAGAATAAATTTCTGTAAAGTGCGCCATCTTGGCGGAACTCATAATATCCATAACGTAATATATTTTCTTATCTCATTTTCATTCGTCAGCAGTTCGCGATCACCGATATGATTTAGTATTAAGAACAACTAAAAGCTACCGAGCGAAGTAACGCAATATCCAATAAATCTAAACTTCCGAAGAAAGTAATTCTGTTTCTATGCTTATGTGATATTCTGTTGTCCCGTGAGATAACTACACTTCGTAATTTGCTGACTGTGCGTCGCGATATTATCGTGCCATTTGTTTTGTTGATACTTTTACTTTCTGCTGTCCTAGTAAGGAAATTAATAGTCCCGAATTCTTTCACGGCAACAATCAGGTATTCCTCGGAGTAAACACGGTATATCTTAGAATTTTCACTTGGGTGGTTAAAAGCGCGCTTTGTCACAGAAATAGGACTTTTTCAGTGGAACAGTTACCTTTATAAGGACTTAACGTCGCAGGAAACGGCCGTCTAAGTATACGAGCGTAGGGGCGCCCTCTACCGGCTGATAACAGAATTATCCGAATGACGCCATCTATCTTTTAAATGTGCACCTTTACTTTTGGACGCAACGCGTTGCCGCCGCCTCGCTTGCGTTATTGTCTGACTTAGTATAATCACGTCTTGGGAGCTTGTATACGTACGCATATATTACCAGGTAATTTTTCGAAGTAAAAATGTAAAGTCGCCTTATAAATGTCATGTTTCAGTATGATGATCGAATTAGACAATCATTTAATGAGCACGAATGTCTAACGCAAAATATGTTATGGTAAATAGTAAATAGGCTCCTTTAGAAAGCTGATGTGGCATTCGTTGTATCGCAGGATTCTGTACTCCCTAGGTCTTATGAAAAGTCCTCGAAACGGAAAGAAAATTTGATATTTTTTTAATGTTATTAAATATTGTCATTATAATATCCTTTAGGCTCAATGCACATCATCCGGCGATGTTCCTAAGCAAATATAATTATCATCACGAAAGTAAGTTTCTGCAAGCCCTTTTAAAATCACCATTCGACCACTGTTTTTACCATGGTATTAAATGGAAGTCGGAATCCAAATCAGACAAATAAGGTGAATGCGGTTATACAAATTTGCTGATTCTACTGTTAAGGAATAAAATGTTTAGCAATTTAGGAGACCTTTGGGCTTGTACACACAACTATGATGCGATGCGATGCGAATTCGAAAAATTGCAATACGAATTGCTGCGATGCGATTTCGTGCGGCAAGGCGTCTCTCATCTACGATTCGGGTGACCATTCCTTCGACGAATGGCAACCGTACTGAACGTATTTTAAAAACTAAACCATGACATGGATCGAAAAAAGAAGTGCGCACTTTTATTCTTGCTTAGGAGATACAGTAAAAAGAATCACCATATCTTATACGTTTTGCCCACACGAGCTGTCTCAGAGTGAACTAAAAATGGCGTCAATCACACTAGTATGACGTAACATCGCAGGAATGCGCAATGCGAATTAATTCGCAAATTCTTACGACGCGTCGTGCAAGCTCGCAAGTTTTTGCGATGTGACGTCGCATCACAGTTTTGTGTACAAGCCCTAAAACCGAAAAGCGCGTTTCCACGTTACCACGTAAAATTTATAAACTAGTTTTCTTGAACGATTCACCAATCTGAGAGCACTTATGCACAATGACATTTATGCACAATACAAAAAGTTGGCGCCAACTATTTGTGACGTGCATAAATGTCAAACTTTAAATAATTTTATTCAAACCGGTGTTGTCATCACCCGCTCCTTTTGTATGAAAGTGTATACCTACTGAGAGCGGTCTGCTAATTGGGGGCAGAGATGACCCATCTCCAGTATTGGCATCTTGTTTCAAAAAGTATCTCTTAATCAGGATTAGATTCACTCGAGATACGATAGGATACCAACACATTTTGACAGGCTTCAAAAGTAAGGATTATCCTAATTAGAGCCTGTTTTTATTTTTACAAGCTTTTATTTACTTTCACCTGTCCCGGTGTCTGTAATGAAACCTCGCAAGTTAAATTTCACCCACTTGAGCTGATTTTTTAAAACATTATGATGACATGGAGCTGATCTAATACTGAAGCTAGAAGGTGGCTATAGGAACGTTTGATTCGTTTTGACGACTACTAAAAGCTAGTATTTAAAAAAAGTTTTTTTAAATAATTTATTCTCAAATCATTATTAATCCAGTATTTAATATTAATTAAGTATGGTGTAAGGGCCTTCCAAACCACATCATTCGGGGCCCAAGTCAACCTTCCCTGCACGTGGTGCACCCTGCTGAACAACGGACGAGGCTCTGACGACCGGTCGATGGCGGGATAACCATCACGATTCAAGCGTAGCTCTACCTAAATTCACTGACCGGTGTCGGGCAGCAGCGACACAGGTGCGATTAGCTATGCACTGCGATTGCCAACCCGCATGCCCAGCGTGGCAATTATGGGAAATCCCTCCATATGAATACACAGATAAGACCGCGGCCCCCAGTTCCCGGCCGCCCTGCTATTCCTGATCAAGGCGGCGGTCACGGTAACGGTAGGGTAGGGGGTGCGAAGAATCCCCGGGTTACGGAAGGCCGCCAAAAACAACTGACCCTGGCGACGTATAACGGACGCACGTTACGGCTTGACGAGCATCTGGCGCAACTCGAAGAGGAGCTCGGAAAAATAAGGTGGCTTATTCTTGGTTTATGTGAAGTCCGAAGACAGGGGGAGGACACCATGACCCTTGAATCTGGTCACTTATTTTATTTCCGAGAGGGACACCAGCAATCCCAGGGTGGCGTAGGGTTCCTGGTAAACAAAGCTCTCCGTGACAACGTTGTAGAAGTGTCCAGTGTATCGAGCAGGGTTGCGTATCTCGTAATAAAGCTAACCGAGAGGTATAGCCTGAAGGTTGTGCAAGTTTACGCACCAACCTCTTCACATCTGGACCATGAAATGGAGGAAATGTTCGATGACATATCCAAGGCCTTACATTCTACCACTAAGGCCCATTACAGCGTTGTCATGGGAGACTTCAACGCCAAAGTGGGAGTACAGAATTGCAATAAATCGGTAATAGGATCCCATGGTTTTGGCAGCAGAAACCATAGGGGGCAAATGCTTGTCAATTTTCTCGAGCGAGAGGGACTTTTCTTGATGAATTCCTTCTTTAAGAAACAGCCTCAAAGAAAATGGACATGGCAGAGCCCCGATACTTTCACAAAAAACGAGATTTACTTCATCATGGCGGATAGGAAGCATATATTCAGAGACGTCTCAGTGATTAACAGGTTCAGTACCGGCAGTGATCACCGACTTATCCGAGGCTCTTTAAATATCAGTTTTAAGCTAGAACGTGTCCGCCTGATGAGGTCCAAGCTCCGTCCCAACCTGCTCCAAAATATTATGGGATCCAAAACGTTCCAGTCAAAACTGGAAAACCGGCTTGTTGCCGTGGAAACCACAAATGCTGCTGACGTAAACCAGGCCCTCGAAAATGTGGTCAAAATCCTCAGGAAAGAGGGTTTGAGATTGTGTGTTACTCAGCGTAAAGGCAAGAAGTCGAAGTTTTCGGAAGAAACCCTTAGGCTAATGAAGCAACGACGTGAAGACCCACCAGTCACTTCGTCCGAGAAACGGGCTCTCAACAAGATGATTAGCAAACAAATACGATACGACATCCGATGCTCCAATACACGCTTGATTCAGCAAGCCATTGAACAAAATCGTGGAGCGAAAGTATTTGTTCAGTCCCTTGGGAGAAGCAACTTGACGAAGCTGACCGCAACCAGTGGAGTAGTTGTTGCTTCGAAGCCGGAGGTTCTTTCGGAAATCGAACAATTCTACAGCCAGCTGTACGCCTAAATCAGCCTAAGCGAAATTGAGATGGCTCTTGCACAGCTTAAAAATGGAAAAGCCTCTGGTGAGGATGGTGTTACATCTGAGCTCCTTAAAGCAGGCGGCAAGCCTGTGTTAAGAAAGCTCCGGAGCATTTTTAACACTGTTCTTTTCGAAGGGAGAACTCCGGAGGCGTGGAGCAGGAGTATTGTTGTACTTTTCTTCAAAAAAGGAGACAAGACCCTTCTGAAAAACTATCGACCCATTTCCCTCCTGAGCCACGTCTATAAGCTGTTTTCAAGAGTCATCACAAACCGCCTTGCGCAAAGACTCGACGAATTTCAACCCCCCGAGCAGGCCGGGTTTCGAGGAGAATACGGCACCATAGACCACATTTTCACAGTGCGGCAGATTATACAGAAGACCGCAGAGTTTAATCAGCCTCTGTGCCTCGCATTTGTGGATTATGAGAAAGCGTTTGACTCTATCGAAACCTGGGCTGTTCTGGAATCCCTGCAACGATGCCAAATCGACTGGCGATACATCCAAGTGTTGAGGTGTCTCTACCATACAGCCACCATGGCCGTCCAAGTACAGAATCAGCAGACTAAACATATCCCCCTGCATCGTGGTGTGAGATAAGGGGATGTGATTTCCCCTAAATTGTTCACTAATGCATTGGAGGATGTGTTTAAAACGCTGGACTGGAAAGGACGCGGCATTAACATCAATGGCGAGTTCATCTCACACTTGCGTTTTGCAGACGACATTGTCGTCATGGCCGAAACATTGCAGGACTTAGAAAATATGCTGAACGGTCTAGCTGCTTCTTCTCAACGCATCGGTCTCCGGATGAATTTGGATAAAACCAAGATTATGTTCAACGAGCATGTCATCCCGAAACCGATCGCAGTACAAGGCAGTCCTCTCGAAGTTGTTAAGGAGTATGTCTACCTTGGGCAAATTGTGCAGTTTGGTAGAAACAACTTCGAGAAAGAGATCAACAGGAGGATACAGCTGGGCTGGGCAGCGTATTCAAAATTACGTCGGGTCTTTACTTCGCCTATACCACAATGTCTCAAGACGAAAGTCTTTAATCAGTGCGTCCTACCTGTCATGTCATACGGAGCCGAAACATGGCCACTCACGGTAGGGCTAGTCCACAAATTAAAAGTCGCTCAGCGAGCCATGGAAAGGGCTATGCTCGGAGTCTCTCTGAAGGATCAGATACGTAACGAGGTGATCCGACAGAGAACGAAGGTTATCGACATAGCTCACCGAATAAGCAAGCTGAAGTGGCAATGGGTTGGCCACATCAACCGCAGAACCGACAACCGTTGGGGAAAATTAGTACTAGAGTGGACCCCATACGTCGAAAAGCGAAGTGTAGGACGCCCTCAGACTAGGTGGAGCGACGATCTTCGCAAGGTAGCTGGCAAAAGCTGGATGAGAGTAGCCGCGGATCGTGCTCAGTGGCGTGCAATTGGAGAGGCCTATGTCCAGCAGTGGACGTGTGTGGGCTGATGATGATGATGATGAAGTATGGTGTTCATGATAGTGATCGTTCTATAAAATAGAGACATGATGGTTTAAATGAGCTTCAAAAGAAGACTAAATGTCATCTAAAGTTATGTACCAAGATTCCCTGCAGTCTGAATCAAGGGAACAGGACTGTGGTCTGCGATATAGTCCAATGAAATGCAAGCCTTAAGAGGCAGCTAATTGGATAGATTCACAGGATTTGCCTTTGGAAAGGTGTCAGAAAGGTTTTGAGTAGTGGCCTCGTATTAAGAGCCGCATCGTTATTAGGCTTCCTACAAGCGCTTATAAGGTGGACCCATGGTGTTGTGAACATTGCGAGCAGTTACTGGCAAACACAGATGTGACAGGAAAATACGTTTAATATAATTATGCAATCAATTACAATGATTATTTAATCGAGTACACTTGTCACTGATCCTGTTTTTGCTAAATTTAGATCAATTGCATGTATTGAATCAACGTGTAACAAATCATGAAATAACACGAAACTTGAGAGTAGTTTGTCACAAATATACAAATTAATTAATTTTATCCATTTCTATTTTTATTAATTTACGAAGATTTTAAAAAAATAACCTCATTACAAACGCATAGTATGGAACGTCTAATAAGTGCGCGAGGCGGCCGCGTAGAGCGACATATAGAAGAATAGTAGACATATGAATGACCTAAACAGCTGATAGCGATTACAAACGTCTCGAAGCTTCGCCTTTCAAACTCTGATTATATTTATTTTTCGAAAATGTATTTTTTTCGAATTATATTTTTATTCCAATTAGAAATTATTATAGTTTAAATTTATTACCTTTTTATTACATTACATTTTTTTATATTATTGAAGTCTATTCAGGAGCCCAGACTAATGAAACTGCTTTTAGGATGTGCATTATTTTTGTTACACATTGAATATACAAGATGTTTGGCTAACACTCCTTTTTTTCAGGGGGAAAATGCGTTTACGCATCCCTCGTGGTCGAGCCAAATCACAATGTGGGACTCCCCGGACCGATTCGGCCCAGGCCTACCCACTAAAAACCTCCCAGCAACTCCGCCTTCCTTCACAAGACAAAGGGAAGGGGACAACAGCGAGGGCTTGGTCCAGCTGACCCCCTGCCTGTGAGACGTCCGTTGCCGGACTCCCGACACGCCAAAGGCGCGTGGCTCCGCTGCTTCGTCAGCGGCGCAGATGGTGTGCGCCTTCTCCCCAAAGTGTCCCGGCACTGGGTGTCTTGGGTCTGTCTGGGGTCTATTTGTAACGCGGGGCACTTTCTGTCCCGCGGTTTGATACTCTATCAAATCGAAACCTTCCCATGTTAACATAGTCATATAAAGGAAATGGCGTCATTGACAATTTAAAATTGTAAAATAAATTTTCTAATTCCTCATACATATTTTTTTCACAGATCCAACTAGGTCTTTGTATAGGGGATTTCGAAATAAATGTTACAATTTCGAAGTATAAATGACGCCATAACTTTCATGTGACTACGTTAATATAGGTAGGTTTTGGCTTGACCCCCAATACCCCTCGTATTGACCGAACACGGTGTATGTTGACTGGGCGATTATTCCTTTGGTATTAAGTCCACCTCTGCACACAAAATGTACTGAAAGTTTAATAAATAAATAAATCAAAGAAGACAAATGCGCTGTTTATTTGCTACACAAGCTGCAGACATGAGTTCTATTGCCCATGTCAAATTAACATCTCGCTCTATTGTGGAGATGCTCACGTTCCGCATGCACCACACTTTGAGCCTCCATTATTTATCCAGTTAAGACGATGTGCTCTCCTCAGAATATTGCGTACTGTTTAAAGATAAATATGTAAAACACGTACCCACGAGGCTTTTGCTGTTGAGAGATGTATTTGGGACGATGATTTCGTTTCAAGGCAATGAACACGTTCTCTCATTCTCAACAGGAATCAAGTATGTAAGAGCATTAAAATCGCTTTGCCATTTTGCTACATGCCGAATGCCTACTTAAGTTAAAAAAATACTCGTTGACGTATACCGATAAAATGTTTCACTCGTCTTTTACTCTAATGAGAATAAGCAGTGGAGGCGATAAATTGAAATTTATTTTCTCCCCGGCACACGCATACATACTTACTTACATAAATATTTATTACTTATTAAAGTCGGCGGCAATTCATTACGGCAGGTTTTATGAGTTATTCAAACGAGATTTATAAAGGCTGGATATTGTGGAGTTGCTCGTCACAAACAGCGAACAACTTCGATCGAGCAATTAAAGAGTCACATTTCGATTCGCGAGAACTGAGAGTGAACTAATACAATAACAGAAGATCGCGGAGCTCACTACAAAAGTTGGACGGCGAAGTTGACGGAAAGCTTTCTTATATTTAATAATGTGACTGGTATTTGTCGAACTTTGCCAGGCGCAGATTATAAGTAGGAAACACAAATAATAGTTGACGTAGGGCTCGAGGCGAAAGCGGACGAATGAGGGGCAATGCAAGACGTTAGGGAGGGGCGGCGGGTAATCAGCCCGGACAGTAATTCGGGAGCCTTAGGGGTGTGATCGGTTAGCGCCGACAAGGGTACCACCACTAACATCCTTGGAGAGAAGAAATACTTTAGTTCAACATTTCCGATGTGGTTTTGTTTTGTAGCTCTTCGAGATTAGGCAATTTCTCAATAAACATGAGACCATGGCGGGCAGCTGCTATTGCTTAGTTGCGAGACGTCTCCGGAGAAATTAATGTAATGCGGAATATAAGTTAGAACATCGTAATAAGATTGGGATCGATGTTTCTGTCTGTTTCACTTGTTAGTTTATTTAAGACCAAAGGGAACGCGAGTCCAATATAAGTTGTAGGACGAGCTTATTAAATTCTTTTCAGTTCGGCCAGAGGATGTGTGCCATCGAAGATGGTTCGATGGAAACTGAGATAAGAAACTTTTGTGGTAGGGTCGTTAATACAGTGACGAGTTTTTTGTAAGAAAATAATAATGCTGTCAGCAGAGCTGGCGATGTCAAAAATTCTGAGAAAGCAAAAAACTTTAACCCAATTAGGTTGCTTTGAGTCTTTTGATCGCACCACAGCGTCGGCCTACGCAACACTTGGAGATTTCGAGTGCACGACCAATAGAGGGCTCTCAAGCCTCCTCACTGACTTCGGGTATCTTTGCACCTTAATTACACTCGGCCTCGGCATAAGTACGACACGTATCTTTATTTTTCGACTTGAAAGACGAGGAAAATGGGAACTCGATAGTCTGAATAATACTGAATATTCTTCTATAGAAGGGGAATAATATACCTTAAAGCCTTATTGTTAGTATAAACGTATGTAAAATATTATTGTATTATATAGTTAACAATATATTTAAAGATATTTTGGGTTGGAGTCTATGCAAATTAAGATGTTTTGCACCCTTATTGGTTTCTATCATTTAGAGTGTGGTAATATCTATGCTAGATACTTAAATATCAGAATGAATTTGAATTATGATCAATATTAAATCAATAGAACAAGGAGTTCCATTCAAATGCGAATAATTTTTTTTTAAATTTCCACACGCAGAGTCTTTCTTTTATCTAGTGGGGCGAAGTCTGTATTTAGTCTTACATGGGTGGACTGGTCTGGAGAATCGGGGTTACTCAGACCCTAGAATGCCCCGATAATGGAAAAGTTGGACATTGAGGTTCGTTCAGTGGGTATGCCGCTCCGCATACAGTAAGGGGAGTTGGCTGTATATGTCCACCGACTAACCATCGGCAGACGGTGCGCAACAGCACTCCACCTTGTTAAGAAAAGGTCCGCTCACGAATGTTTTCTGAAATTTGTAGTCACTGAGTTTGGGTCCCTCAAAATATGCGTAGTAGACCCATATTGCCAATATGGCAACTCAAATCTCAATGTCGATCGATTGGAAATAGGCCAGGAGTAAGAGTACCTTCAGATGACCGTACTCTTACTCCTGGACGCGCGTTTTGATAACGCGCGTTGACAAGTACATGCATTTTGTTCGAGTTAACGCACGTTAGCATGTGAACGACTCGAACAAAATGCATGTACTTGTCAACGCGCGTTAAATGCCTGTCATCTGAACGTACTTCTATGTCCCTGATGTTTGGAAATTAGCTCTAGTAACTCCACTACCTAAAATAGACAATCCTATAGCTTTAAGTGATCTCAGACCGATGAGTATTTTACCTTTTTTGTCAAAGGTTTTGGAGAAGGCGATTTTCGTGCAGCTAAGTCGTTTTGTTGAGAAGAAAAGCATATTGCCTCTGTATCAGTCTGGTTTCAGGAAGGGCATGGGTACAACCATTGCCTTGCTTGACGTCATAGATAATGCTCTTGCAGAGGAGGACACTGGGAATTGTACATGCTTGGTATTGCTAGATTTTTCCAGGGCCTTTGACAGTATTAGTATTCCACTTTTACTGTCCAAGTGAAGATATTATGGTCTAACATACGAGTCCGTAGCTTGGTTTAGCAGCTACCTTAAAAATCGATCCCAAGCCATTAAAATAACACCGCACCAGACGGTACATCTGTTCTATTGGATTCATTAATTGTTAACCGTGGTGTCCCACAGGACCTTTAGGACCTTTCTAGGATCCTATTCTAGGACCTTTACTTTATATTATTTATAGCGCAGATATAGTTAACGTGATTAAGCACTGTCGGTATCATCTATATGCTGATGATGTAAAGCTATATTTTTCCGGTCCTCCCGATAATTTTGCAGATGCAATACGTAAAATAAATCTTGATTTAGACAGTATTGCTGAGTGGTCAAGGAAAAATGCACTAAATTTAAATCCCACAAAGTCTAAGTTTATAGTTATAGGAATAGGTGCAAAAAAACAACTTTTGGGGGTCGACCTTCGTTTCATCATCACAGCCCATACACGTCCCCACCGAGGGGCTCGAGCCTACCCTATATTAGGGTGATTAGGCCTTAGTCAACCACGCTGGCCCAGTGCGGATTGGTCGACTTCACATACATCATTGAATTTCTTCGCAGATGTATGCAGGTTGCCTCACGATGTTTTCCTTCACCGTAGGAGCGTCAGACAAATGTACATATGAAATTCGAAACGAAAAACACATTGGTACATGGCGGGTCTCGAACCCCGACCCCCCGATTGGAAGGCAAGTGCCGAGTCCACTGCGCCACCGACACTCTTCGCACCTTCGTTTGGTTGATATTAAAATCGATAAAAAGTCCGTAGAACGTGTCGAAAAGGCAAGAAATCTGGGAATTGTAATTGATGCAGAACTTAGATTTGAGCAGTATGTGCTTGATTTGGTTAAATCTTGTTTTTATAGGTTAAAATTATTGTATAACATTAGAAAATTTTTTAGTGAAAAGGTTCGGATCATTCTTTGTGAATCTTTACTTCATTCGAAGCTGAATTATGGTGATTTAGTTTATGGTCCTCGCTTACTTTCAAGGACACAAAGAATGGTACAACGGGTACAGAACGCCTGCTGTCGCTTTTGTTTCTCTGTACCACCTCGGACTCATGTAACACCATATCTGAATGAAGCCTCGATGTTGAAGATGGATGGCATATATAAAACTTATAAGGCAATATAATACCTTAGTGTATTGCGAAAAATTGTCCCGAAACCAAATTTAAACTATACTGACAAAAGAAAAACAAATCCTCTTCCCCTTATTCCCATCGAAATAAAATAAAAAAATTTCGTAAATAAATGCAGTCTAGTTCAAAGTTTAATCCATTATTGTAGGTAAGAAAATTGGTGGCGCCTAAAGCGACGCAACCAATTCGGCGTTTCGCCGATTAATCTATGCTGATTTTAAGACCGAATACACTCTCCTAGAATACATTATTGCTTACCTCTAAGCCGGTCCGGTCTCCGTATGTAGCCGGTGGACTTCCTGAGCTAGCTCGAAGGAAGTCGCGGCTCCTGAAGGGCTGCTGTCAATCCACCGAACCACGACCGGATGGTACACTTGCCTATTAGGCCACCAGCACCTTCGCCGACAATCAACACTCACCAATAAACGGACATTCGCGACAATAACTATTTCGGAAAAGCGGACTTTCGCAACCATAAGAATTAGGTGCGCCGCGCAAAACACAATTCAATGACAATTTTTCTCGAGATAACGCGCCACGCGGTAACTAGTTCAGTGACATTACAAATTCGACTCAACTGTCATGTAACAGCGGCCGGCCGCCACACCGTGTTGCCACTCTCGCTCTTCCTCGAGCGTAAACAGAATTGTAAGATAATTTCACATGAATCTGTAATCACCCTTAGCGCGTTGATTTCCCAGCACTGGGAGTAAGAGGTTAAACCCTTACTAACTCTTTAATTGTATAATTATGAAGGATATTCTCATTTGCAGTGGCCCGTTTCTTTGAAGAAAATATACATCAGAATTACTTAAAGTATTAATTTTATTATGTGTAGTGATTTTTTCTCAGTTTAAACTAAGGTTGCAGTGTATTTCTGTTACGCAGCTAATAAATATTATGCTGAGGTATTTCATCGCGGCTCCTTCTTCACATGGATGTCGTCAGAGTAGACTAAGAGAGTTTGCTGCAAAGACACGTCTGAATAAACTGGAACAAAACCGTTCACCACGCTCCAGGGACAATTTTCCCTCGTCTATGGAGTCGTGTCTTCAACAGAGTCCTGTTGAAGGTTGAAATTTTTTCTTTGATTTTATTGAAGCAAAATTAATATAGGAAAAAAAGATAACACACATTAATATTTCAGCATTTTGAAACTAATAAGTAGGGTTTATATAAATGCTAAATACTTTTCCGAACTTTTCCGAATGCTGTAAAACGCTTGAAACGTCGGGCTAAATAATTAAAATGTTTTAAAACTAAGACTAAATACCTAAACGCGAGTAAATACGAATAGTGTAGTATTATTTAAATGTATATTATAATTATAAATATGCATTATGTTTTGGAAGTGAAAATCATGCTCAAACATAGCTATACTAATGTAATTGAAAAACATTATCATACACGTTATTATATTCGGACTGAAATTGAAAGTTTGTACCCAAGATATTAAGGAAATAATTTTATACAGATTAAAAAATAAAATGCGTGGTTCTAATATTATTCCTAAAAATATACTGGATTACCGAAAAGCAACAGAGCTTTGCAGTACCTACAATAGAACAAAAATAAGCCGTTAGACTAAATCGTTATTGTAATTTTAAAATATTTTGAAATGGATGTTATATGAAAAATATCGTTACTAAAAAGGCAAATTATCATAAAGGCAATCTTCATTGATATCTCAAAATAATACTTTTACATTTTCTTCTCGATGACAATAAAATCCGCCTGATAACATTACAGTGCGCTACAAAGTCGCCTGAACCCGGTAATATCCAGTTCTGCATAGCACAGAAGCCCACTAAAGCCATCCTTATCTCCCAACTTTTGCATTACCTATAGAATTTTTCCATAAACCCCCGCCGCCGGTAAGTCTACTTACGTTTATCAAAACTAGGTAAGCGCTTATTCACGTGTGTGTTTCCATTTTACGCTTCATAGGCTCCGAAACTTCCAAGAGACGATATGCTTTAGCCTATCCCGCCAAAGTTGCTCCCTGATACGAAATCAGTTAATGCAAAAGTTTATTTTTATAAGTCAGATTACACAAGAGTCGGGACAGAAGTTCGAAGCAGCTTTCTTTTTGAAATCCCACAAAGTGTAGAAGGAGCGATGCCCGGACGAGTTTGAGGATTAATACTGAATTGGAAATGATTTTGGGAATTGAGTCTATTGTGCACTAAGCTTTGGTGGCATTGCATATAATCTGTCAACTTTGTTTTCCGTGCGAGATTGTGTTTTTTATTGTAACCTTTGTCTGCGAGTTCGTTCGCCTTTAGGTATGAGATTTTGAGAATCTCGAGTTTGCTCAAGAGTTTGCTCAAGTTCATTAAAAACTGGTTTATGGTGTCAAATGTGAGTTCGTATCCATCGGTAAGAATTTATAAAAAATTAATCCCATCCTTTTTAAGAGTGTTATTAAAAGTACCTTAGATGTAAAAAGACAATATACTGGCAGAGATTGGCTTCAAATATAACTAACATAAGAAGAGATTGGATATGAACATATACGTTTTTGTAGTACTTGTAAAGGTTAGGTACCTATCATAAGTTCGAAAATTTTTTGGCCGAATTTCATTTTACAGAAAACTTTTGGACTATTTTCGTTTTGTATTTTTTTACTTCTTCGAAATCACGTTTGCCACTGTATCAGTTGACCTAGTATGAATTCATTTTTTTTTCGTCACTCCGACGTTTCATTTGGTCTTAAACCTTATTGCTAAAGTTATGCTCAGCTGAATCAACTTTAGTTCGAAGTACTTTGTTTTACACTACTGTTTTATTTCCCTTTTTTTTCACCAAACGCCTCGAAAAATTTGAGCACACTATTTCGGATCCCTAATATATCCTGTTATTTTAAGCATGCCAGCAAGCCTGTAGCATGCAAGCAAGCAAGCAGCATTATGCATTCTGTGTGTGGTCACAATGTCAGCTAACCTAACCTACAGCGTTCTATAATTTCTTTTCCGTGCGTAGTTCAGTAAAATGATACTTATATCAAATAATATTTCAACGGTCTAAAAATATAGCAAACAATACATAATGTAATAAAGACGTTGGTCAAACGTTTTCGGTCAAATGTAAATCGGACAAGTAACAGGTTTCCACTCGTACACTATAAACCATTAAAAAAAATTAACTTCTTATCAATTTTATGTTACGTTGGACTTACAAAATACGTTTAGTCATAATTTACAAAAACGAACACTAACCGCATCCCAAACGTTTTAATCTATGCTCTCTCCATAATGGCTTAATAGGGTTGAACCATTGTATCGCTATCGTATGTAGCGCACAATCGCTAGGATTTATGTACATTTCCCAATGATACTCATAAACATTGTAAAACTTCCGCCATATGGCGGGCGGTCGCCGGCTGTGCTGCCCCGCCGTAGGCACAATGTAAAACGCAACAATATGTTCAAATTTTTTTTAAACATTCACTAAGCGGATTTGGGGCAAAAGGCATATACACGCCATTGTTTTCCGGTTTCAATTGTTCGAATGTACGAGTATATTGAATATATATGAAGACCTTTTCACTTTTTAAGCGGTGCGTAGCTCTTCCTTTTGTGTCATTTCTGAAATCGTTTTGATGAATAACAAATGGAATGCATATGTTTCTCGATAAACATTGTCATTGTTTCATTTATTTTGAATGGGGATATTTCCCGGTCAAATTATTACATTACACACAAACACTTTATTGCACGAGGATATACAATGTGTTAATTAATTTTTATTTAACATATAACTTACTAATATTTTTGTCTCTAAAAGTTTATGTTTTGTTAATCGATGCGATCCCTAATAGGTGTTCTTAGGGAAATTTAGTAAGGAGGCAGTGGACTGTATAAGTAACTGGTCTATTCAAGATTCGCAATCAAACTTATAGTTTTTAGGTATTTTAGTTAACGTAAGGAAACAACAAGTTACAATGAATTTGATATTATCAATTCTATTATAAATGTAAAATGAATTTGAGTCTGATCCGTAATTCGTTTGAATTTGAAAAGTGTCTCTAACGGTACAATTTTCGCAAACGTCAAAGCAACGTTTTGCGTTTTGTTTAAGCATGCTAACAATCAGCGTTTAGTTTTTTAAAACATAAAAATGAAGTAAAATAATAAAAATATTTAAACAACAATATTCATTCTAAATACCTATTCAGAATAGTAATTCTGAACAGTTTAAATGTTTATTTTTTAATAATGACAACACTGTCACTAAAATTGTATAAAAGGCACGTCAGCTGTCAAATTGCTTCTTGGCTAATTAATATTTTAGCTAGCTAAGTCGAGTCATTGTTCAAAATATTGTACTTCTGCATAGTTTAATAAATCCAATTATAAATTTGGCACCATCTTTTTATTCTACACAATGAATAACAAAAAAACAATACGCAATAATTAATATTCTTCTATTAGAGACTTAAAAATGGGTCACATAATTTTTGCTAGCGGCATCCACTCCGTCATAATATGCCATTATCGCTTGAGTGACACGGTCTCTAATTCACGTTTAAAAGCCTGCACTTGACTCAAAGTCACCAGTAATTTCGTCTTAGCCAAGAATACCCGGCAAAAATCTAATTTGTCAACGAGTACGTTGTGGCCACTGAAATTCCTGGATAGAATAATGTTTAGTCGTTGTTTCGGCGCTTAAAAAAAGATAGGTGAGAGGTAAAGTCTGCCTTGAATTTTCTAGATTGCTTTTGCAACGTTCAATGTCACTGTTATTTTTCTACTAAGAGGTACATGTCAACGTCAAATGAATCCAAGTCTGCTTTAGACGTTTAAGATAGCCGTGGAAATCTACCCAGACAATGACAACTTTTTGTATTAGATTGCGTAAATAGGAAATGGTGACATAATTACGAGTATAGACATTTAATCTATTTAAGTCGTTGGACCTTTTGTATATTGCATATTTATGACAATTCCAGCAACTAAAATATAATGTCATGCATTAAAAATATGATGCCATGATAATAAATTTATATTAGGTAGGCAACTAGCTACTCGTATATCCTTTTTACGATTGACGCTTGTGTGATAAAATTATGTACCCCGTTTTAATGATTTGAAATACCGTATTTAATGCGTATTTCTTTCTGGGTCTTTTATTTTTAGTACACGAATTCAATAGACAAAGCACTAAGTACGATTTCTATAGACAATTTTCAAGTAATAAATTTTCTTACCCGATTTCCGTGAAAAAATACCCCCATATTCGATCTTATACAAACAACAGCTTTAGTATTTCGTGGCTATGTCTCATGATATGTTTTTTTAGACAACTCAGTTGGCAAACAAGGAGGCTGCCCACCTGAGGGTAAGTGGCTACGGGCGCCTATAAGTCGCAGTGGTTCAAGTACTTCCTATTAGATTTTCAACTTGTGACATAAAATGACAAGTCATATTACCCAATAATTCCCTGCTTGTCTTACCCTTCAAACCGGAACTGAGCAAAGTTAGCACCGCTGACCTAACGGTAGAAATAGGTCAGACAAAGGTAGCGATGCAGATGAATCATGTACCGAGTCTAAGTGTGGTAAAATCTTTCATCTGTTTTTAGTTTATCAATGAATCTGTTAATTGACAGGCGGACAAAGAATTCCTGATGCGCGCGATTAAAGGCCTCCCTGTCTGGGTATTACCCCTATGTTCCAGGTTACCCCAGAGGCGTTAACAGTCGACCCGTAGCTGGCCGAGCTGTCCAAGGGTGATTCGGAAAATTGTGGTTACCCAGAACCCGGATCACCTGGCTATGGACAAGATGAACATCGTGGTTAGTTTAGTGGGTACGTCCTGCACTCAGCTCGTAGAATCGTTCCACACACGCCTGTCGATTATCCATCAACAGTGACGGTGCGGAACATCATTCCATCTCGTTAAAAAAAAAAGACAGACAAAGAAACTTTAAGGTTTCCTTATTGCTTTGCAAGGCCCTCAAAACAAGTTGAAATACAGCCCACTGCTGATATTTAGTTGAATCGACAAAAACAAAGGGTTAGCGGCTATACTTAGCGATTCGTTACTAAAGCCTGTCATACACAGATCGGGCCTCCTTAGGCCCTCACGCGTCGTTGCGCCGCCACAGGAGCAGCCCATTGTGAGGCCGGAAGCGATTAGCGATCGGATCGTTATTCAGTTGATGCACGAGCCGGTTAGATCTGTGCTCAATGTTAAGAGGAAATACTAAGGTCGAGAAAATTCAAAAATAGGTATTCGAAAATGTATTGCTATCCCGCTGTGGCCTAAACAAACGAGCTAAGCGCGATAGAGACAACCGCAGCTCGGACCGAAGACACCTATGAATAGTACACAAAATATACGTTTCGTAGTCCCCTGTTTTCTCCGCTGAAACTAGACCGATTTAATTTCTTTTTATGTAAAAAATTAAGGAAAGTTTTTGGCTGTGTTTCTATGTTTTCCTTTTTTCATGTAATCTTGTCAAATTTGTTTGCTGGCAATTTGAGTATAGCAGAAAATCAGGCGTTTTTTAGGTTTCTGAAGGTTTAAATCTCTTTTAATAATTAAGTCAATCAAAAAGGATAACAAAGTGACGGGCTTATAGTGGCTATTGATTTTTTTGGAAATAAATAGAGCGACTATCGCTATTATCCAGGAAGGAAACAGGGGATTACGTTATTCGTTAGGATATTCTCTTAAATACGATTTCCTCTTAAATCGAATTTTAGAAAAATATTATGTACTTTGAATTTGTGATAGATATTCAATTTCTGAATTGACGTTCACCAGTTTTTATTAATCCGAAATAACAATGTGAGGAGCAGACAAACGAAAATTAATGCAAGCTATATGATATAATGAACATAATAGCAATTTCTTTGGGTAATAAAGTTTCTTTCAAGTCTTACGAGGTAGAATAGTCAGTGATCGATATTAGGTCAATAAAATTGTCGTCATTACTCGTATTTACAACTAACTAAATTTTGGTTCTGACAGGAAATCTCAAGAGAGCTAACCAACAATTCTGAAGATGGTATAGTGCAGGAGCTTTGTGAAGCTAAAGTTAAGCCGTCTGTTCCCTCAGATAGTCTAATAGGATTGCCAATGCACACTATCGAAGCTATATCAGATGCAAGAACTACGGATTGATGCGCTTTTCAGAATACATGAGCAAGCTTGAGATTTTTTGCATCGATGGTCACATATCGTAGACCTGTCCACTACGTTAGTTGCATCACTTTAGTAAAAATAATCACTAATACTTTGATCTGTTATAAATATTATTATTATAGGTATATTGGTACACATATACATCTCATTTATATATTTCCTGTTCTGATTGTTGCTAAAGCTACAGTTCCATACTTGCAAAAAAAAACTTTATTGTGTTTAAAAAAATCTAGCGCTAAGCAATTGATACAATATATTATTTCTCAATACATATTATTTTGTTCACATACCGACGCCAAGCAACGAAACCTAAACAACTGTGATTAACTTTCAATAAAATAAATCTTAGGTCATTTTTACTTAGGTAATTAATGTGTTATGAGAAATAAATTTTTTATATTGAGTTCAAATTACATTTTCCATCACAACCTTAGATATCATCCATCACAACTTTAATAAATATACTGATAACTTTTATAACGCTTGACTCCACACAGCTGTCATCGTCAGGAACTATTCAAACCAAACTTTTGATATTAATTTCTAAAATACAATTAAGCTTGTTGCAGTTGTTTTGTGTTTTTTAAACTATTATATTGCTTAATTTTGTATTTATGGACACCGCATCTGTACCTACTTTTGATTTTTTCCTACTGATAGATCGATGGGAAGATAAATCATTTACACAGTACAGATACAAGGCTTTTGATATACACATCGTAAAAACTAAGAATACAGAAAAAAACGTGTATATAGTGACTGCTTGTAGTGTATGTACTGTGCAAGCGAAACGGATCTTGCTCAGCATATTGCCGCAGCAAGCTGTGGCGCTGATTATTCTGCCAGAACCGGGAATGAGTCGATGAAAGGATCTATTCCCAGTGTTTTTTTAAAGAAAGTTTTTTTTTTTGTTTAGTAAATGCATGGAATTTTTGGAATTAGTAAGTTTTGTTGTTTGCGCTGCTTTATTTGTATTTTATTGCGTACATACAATAAATTGTAAAAAAATAAATCGTTTATTTTTTAATTCTCTTTCTAACTATTAATCGTTCTGGAGACATTTACTACAAATTTATAGAATGAAATGAGTGTGAAAGTGCTGATTGAAACAAGAGAGGCGAGAGGAGAGAGAGAGAGAAAATTATAGTTGAAAATATCGTAGAACTTCAGTAAGTAATTGTTTGATGGGAGTCCTTTGTAAAGTGATGCTACTCGGACGCACATCAATAGAACTTCATCGGACTACGTTCGAAAGGGGATAACTTGTCAATCGAAAAAAAAACGCCCAAAATCTGTATTTTGTGATAATTACTATACTGTAAGAATATTAATTTCACTTTAAATTCAGTTATTGATTTTAAACAATTTATTTGATTTCCGAGACTCTTATAGGACGTTTCAACATCCGAATACTATCCGACGACAGTCCGATAGAATGACTGAAATCGGTTCTTTTCACAGATGGCAACCGATGTTAATACGAAAATGATGTCAGCGACTAAGTTGCAGCGATATCAGCACTAAGTACTTTTTTTTGCGAATCGACCCTCTCAGGACTAAAATAGCACTGTGATATAATAAAATTGTTTGTAAAATATTATAGTCTCTACTAACAACACAACTTTAGGTGTGGTATTTAGTTAGGCGGATACAGAATAAAGGAACTAGTCCTTTGATAAACATAGGTATATTTAGAATATCGTGTCGGTCCGTCGCATACGCGTTACACACCTCATTAACTTTTAAGATTAAATTTTTAGTAAATTACTGTTTATAATATAATAGAGAAAATAGTTTACAAGTTAACAGCTACGTTTTTTTTAAATTTAAAAATATATGCTCTTTTGTTTGTTTATGGGGCCCAAAGTTTGAATAACAACGAATAGCAGATAGATAAACACAAAATACGGCCTTATTACTAAAATTGCAATTTCTGCCAGGTAATTTTAGGGCAAAGTAAATTGTCGAAAACAGGATACAGCGGGAAGTACATATCAATACGTGTAGTTAATAGATTTTTATGAAACAATAGGTATTACATGATAACTTTTCTATATTAACTATTCTATTCTAACATGAAATATATTTAATACACGTATTTAATGTTTTATATGTATTGTTTCAGGTATGTGGCAGCTGTATTTATTCGGATGAGTATACTCCTGAAACGCAATATTGGTAGTTATTTGTTCAACAGCAACGTTACTCATTCATTACTAACCGTAAAGTCAAAGTTAGTTTTCAAAAACAACAATTTAATAGTAGTTTTATTAAGCCTCGAGAATGATTTTTTTACCACTATCATTATACCTTTATTCTGAAATACCTTTTAAGTTTAAAACGATAATAAATATATGTATAGTAGCTTAATAATAATAAATAATATGTTTATGTATAGTAGCTGTGCCCGTGAACCTCGTTTCGCTTCTGGCACAGAATAGATAATAGTACTACGTACAGAACGGCCACTCACCTCCCCGCACTCATTTCAAATACCTCACCCCACCCCGCACTTCGTTGTAGACATCACTGACACATAAACAAGGGCGCGCGCGATCGCTCGGACGAGTAGACGCGAGCGCCGGGCGATAACAGAGACAGCGCTATGCGGGTGAAAGAGAAGGCAGTCGCTGCACTTCCCGCGTCATTTCGATTGATAACCGCGCACTCAGCCCTACTAGATTCCACGCACACATTTGCGCGTGTACGAACGTCATTTGTTTAAGTAGTAGTAATAGGTAATTGATTTGCGAACGTTGTATGGAGTGTCCAGGGTATGCTTCTGGAGAAAAAATTCTGGAGAGGGTCATCCTTATCACTCACTGCACCTGATGGTCGATTCAACTAACATACACTAAATTGCAATGAAATCGACCCACCTGTACGCTTTGGTTCAGAGCTCAACAAATCAAAATCTACCATCAGTTAATAATATCTCATTACCCTGTTTGTTAAATAAGAACCTAAGCTTACATTGAACAGTTTTTACTGTGACATATTGAAGTTTATTGATTTTACAAACTGAAAACCAACACTGTTAGAATAGTTAATTTTTTTTTGGGAAAATCAGCTCAATTTAAAGGGTCAAATAAATCTGTGCGAATAATCAGTTTTTGAATAAGCATTGAGCAAATAACTTTTAACACTCTGCACAGTCACAGAGATTGCGTATAGCGTAACAACGAGAATCAGGATCCGATTGACAAGCATCGATAATCGATGTTTAGAGTATGTTAAAATAAAACGTACGAAGTATACTTTCAAACTGTATTCACAGCTTTTGTTTGTCTAATCTTATTTTTATTTATACCGATATTTCCGAATCGAAACCTATAAAGTTGGTCGATTTCATTGCACACAAGTGTGTGTAGTTAGTTTGAAGACTAATAAGGCTATATTAAAATAAAAAAATATGAGGCACGGTCTGTGAGACTGTTAAAAAAATTAATGTGGAATAATTATACATTTATTGATACTTCCTTGTCAAAATTCGTCTAATGTACATATATTGTCTCTCAGCGTCCTATGGGATTTGAACCAGAGTTTATATGACTACCAGGCTATTGCAAATTAATACAACTTTAATAAAATGATTTCCAATAAACACTTTCTCGTCTAAATATCTACATACAATATTCAGATTCATTGTAATAGTGTAACAAACAAATAATAATAAAACAACAAGTAAAACAATTACAGTAAATCACGGATCCACAGAAACTTCCAATTGTAACAGAAAGTGTTACTATCGAGGACAGATCAAATTACATTTACACTAACAAGTTTGTGTTAACTGAACTAAGATAAGCGATGTACAATATTCGTAACGTTTTGTTTCAATATAGAGCCCCTGGGAATTTGCTCGCTTGAATTTCATAACAATCGTCTATTGTGGTTTGTCTTTAACTTTTTGAATGTTCCAAATTGCGCCCGCCCACGTATGTAGCCTTTGAGGTTAGTTATGACACGAAGAATGTTCGAATTTGAATGTGCATGTTACTTTAATATATACGTATGGCGTGAGTAACTTTCATTAGTAACACGGAAATTGTTATGGAATTCACGTTTCTTATATTCATATTAAGCTATGGGAATGAATCAGATGTATTTTATGTGCTTCGAAGGTATGATATTAATAACACTAAGTTTTTCGAATGTATTGGCATGCCCTGGATTATAGAAATTGCTTTTTCTTAAAAGCGAAGGGCAAATTTTATTGAACAGATTACCAATCTAGAGACATCACAGTAGGTACTGTTTTAAAAACAACCCCGTGACAAAGTTACCTCCAAAGAATTATATCATTCATCCTGAAAATGGATTCCAAAGGAGGGAAGCAATTTCATTTGTGAGAACCTGCTACTGCTTATAATCCGTCCGAGGTAATAACATTTCATATTCGTAATAGAATCATTCTGCGTCGCTTGGAAAGTTTATAGTCTCATTTTCATTGAAAGCGTTTAGTAGGAATAAACTTGTAGAATATTTGACGCACGGCCATGGAATAGAACGAGTCCAATCTCCGGGCTCCCCCGGCTAATCAACACAAATATTGCTGACATCTCTCCTTCTTTAAACGGAACGCGGATTTGTGAATCTATGGCTATAAATAACTAGAAAAAGCTGCCTTGTGCGTAAAGATTTATTTGAGGTATTTCGGAATAGGGTTTTCGTAATGGACAGTAGAAACAAATCACTATTTTCATTCAATATAATTGTAAATCGTATTGCTCGTAGCTCTCTCTAAGATTTTCCCTTTTAACATTAATTGGTTAATATATCACTCTTGTGACCGAACCATACAAAGACTCATTGTACGCGTTTGGTTTAATATAATACTCTCTCTACATAAGAAGAATATACATTTAATTCTTACACAGCTATTTAATACACACTCTTATTGCCATCTATTTAATATACACTCTTATTGATCTAGAATGTTACAAATACCGCTTCTTATACCGTTGACATCATTTTATTCCCGACACCTGAAGTCTATTTACTAGGAATCGTTAATTAAATCCTGGGACGCATGTAAGGTGGCTTCTCTCATATAAAAGTCACCAGAATATTCAGCAGTGTGTGTTGGGTTAACCGCGGTGACACCGCAGATGTAATGTGAACTTTACCCCTGTCATAACAAGTTGCATTTTCCCATAGCAGAACAATATCTATTATTGCTATTGACTTGGATAAGCTATCTGCTGTGTTGTTCTAACGTGGTAATCTTATTATCTATGCTTGAGCAGGTTAATTTGTTATGCAAAAAATACACTTACCGATAATAATGGCGCTACTTACTACTCGGTACATCGAATCAATTAGTGGGCTTATGGATTTGTAAAAGATCAGAATCATTTCAAAATGTTGTAGGTAGATATTATTATTGATAATATTTGAAATATTTGAACTAGTAACAGCTGTGTGTATATTTAAATAATGTTGTATAATTGTATACGTTACACTTATGTGTTTAAAAAGCGTACATTTTGTCTAATAACTTTACTTAATATGTTTAAAACACAAAGCCTCATTAAACTTTGATTGATTTTCGAACAAAAGTACGTACTACATACGAAAACAGCTCATTACTTATCAAAAGTAATTTCTAATAAATCGTCCTCAGACGTGTCTTAATAATAAAGAAGCCACTCAGACTGAACTCAATAAACTGCGCTTAGAGCTTTATGGCGATAAATTCATATTTTTATCATTGTATATGCGCGAGGCGCGAAACAAAATTCTAATTTGTTGTGTTATCGAATACGTTGGAGCCTGGAGGGGGGAGTGCGTAGTTACCTCGAGAGGTGAGGCGCCGCTCGAGTTCGCGCTAGGACAAGATTTATGTAAGGACTTTTGTGTTTGTACGAGTAGTTAAGCAGGGGGGCGCGCGGGGACCGGGCAGAACTCATCTACATTCGCTTTTACTCACACAAGACACCTAACAGTGTATAGAGTGCTCCTTTTGTCTATCTTCTCGCATCCGCTAAGGTTTTCTCCAGCGCGAAAGAGGAAAAAACGCGGACCGCTTTAAAATTCAGCGCGTACGTAGTACTAAGATACTTTTTCGCAATTTCCCGCCATAGACATATCATCTGGCGTGGATGAGTTTTTGTTTGGACGTAGGAAGTCCCTTTGTCTTCGCTATGAAAGTCAGAACTGTTGTAAGGAATACCCGTTGTGCCGTACGTGCATTGTTTTCGCAAAAATCTAAACTTTCGCTTTTGTACTCGTATCTCTGATAAAGCAAGCAACACGTGGCTAAGTAATGAAAGCCTGAAAATGCTAATTGAAAAATATTCGCCAAGAAATTAAACATGCAAAACATCTTTCGTACAGTTTTAATTGGCAGTGAGAACTGCAGGGAATTTATACTAATATTACCTTAAGCCGGGTCACACATAAAACATAACGAATTGCGGACTCGTTTTACATCAAATATATGTAGTTTGAAAGCGAATAAACCGTAGATTACGAGTGCTCGGTGAACCCTTTGCTGTTATATTTTATAATATAGCAGTATATTGCATAGTCCAGAGCAAATTTTATGGCAGTTTATTTTACAGCTGTGGTCATATTTCTATCCGCTGGGTCTAGCTTTGACTTGTTAAACCGTCCCAGCTGTTTTAAATTTCATGAACTTTCATAATTTTGATTTAATATTTCCACATTCAAGTTGAATATATTATTGAGGTAAGATCTAAACGAAGAATATATTTTATGTATGAAAATACGACTCGGAGCTTATTAATTTGTTACTAAATTAGTTTGTTGGCAAAGGATACTATGCATTTTTCATGACTTGTCACTTTTTGGCATCATTTTTATCTAAGTAGTCTATGTAAGTTAGTGATTCAATTATTATTGTGACAAAAATTAATAAGATCGACAAATGCAACTTGCCAGATAGACATAAATACAGACATTTTAAATTTCCGCTCAAAAATGTATGATTTTAATGAAGTTTCACCAAAAAGCAGATATTTATCGTATTCCAAGTATAATTGCTTTTTATGGTGACGAATTGCATATTTTGCTTTAAAGGTCATATTTCGTATTAATTCACTCTTCTGGTTATTGCCACAATTAATCATAAGTTTGCGTTAGTGAAATTTCCCTACTGGTCGGCGATTGGTGCATGAGCTCATGAAGGCATGAAATTGGATCGCAAACGGTCTCAGAAGTGGGGCAGAGCTGATTTTGGAATTTTCAAAGTATGGAAGGTTCTATTTTAAATTAAAAGCAATCGCTCATGTGGGATTTTGTGGTGAGAATTTTGTGTTAACACGAAAATGGGGTGCATTTAAAATTTTCAACGTAATATTTTCAAAGAATTTGCGCGAACCCACTTAGTTTAAGGCTTTACATTCGGCCATTTTGCACGTCGCCTCGGGTGTGACATGAAATTATATTTTTCTTTAGCTTTATCTATTACTGCTAGACTAACTTTATGTTAGTGATGCGTATGTTTGATAGGAGGATTTATCCGTATTGACCAGATTATAATTATTTCTTGGTGCTTCCACGTTTAATAAAATTAAATTAAAAAAGTTTTTAAAGAAAAAAGTTTTTTCTTATCCAATTCTTATTATTTTAAAATATAAGAATAAACATAAATAATTGTTTATAATAGTTTTATTTTATTTCATTCAAACAAAACAAAAACGTATATGAAATATAATATTTAATTATTTCAATTTTGGTCAACTCTATTATGTCACAAAGTTGAGGTGTTCACAGGGAAACTAACATTAACAGGAATTCTTGCAACGCAAATACCGATTTCTGCAATTTCAGCAAAATTCATAGCGCATTCGTATCAAGTGTGCGTAGGTTCAAAGTGATTATTTAATTTTAAGCGATAATTTAAGGAGCATTGAAACAAGGCTGTAAAAAAGCTCCGAACTCCCAACACTTTCTTAAGCTTTCGTGCGAACGAGGCCTTAAGATTAATTGTGTAAGATGCAAGTATGTTGCAAAATTTTGCTTGGACCGGTATCTGCCCTGACAAAATGCTAGCGTGGAATTATTATAATAGTTTTAAGGACTTTACTAAGCGCGAAATTTCGAGACAAGATGCTGCAAAAGTGAATTGTCTTATGCTTGTGCCACTCGATATATTCCGTGAAAACATTTAAGTAGGTAGTACAATTTTATGAATTTCGTATTTTTGAAAGATTTAATAGTGTTTTTTTAATAACATATAGTGGCAGAATCAAATAATTTGTCAGTGAACTGACCTACCCGCAAATGGACGTCGGATTTCATACAAAAACAATGAAAAATGTGTCTCATATGCTCTAACCGCATGTCATGCCAGTGCCTATATGAATGTCTAAATACTTTATTTGAATTCGTATTTTTTTTAATTATTATAAAGGTGCTTAACACGTTGACGCAAACAGCGTATATACGTCAAATGATGGTAGATGTGGTGGAGCACAACGTATTATTACGTTTAGCTAATAAGTGGTGTGTTAAGCACAACGTAATAACACGGCGCCTGTTTATACTAATCTCCATTTAGTTCGTTTGCTGTACGACAACGCATCAAACTCACAAAATGGTAGCACTACACCGTGTCGAAAAAATTTGCCTATCTTTGAAGACTTCATGCACTGGCCGTTATTGCCTCCTTGTAGACGCACAGCGTTACTATACGTCGTTCAGCGCAGATCGGGAAAAGCGCCCCGCATATTAGGACGTCAGTGCTTTATAACATAGAACTACTCGTACCGTCACCTGCTCTTAGCAGACCGCACTGGCAGACCATCTCTGGGCGTCGATCATCAAGATCAGATAATAGCATGTTGACGTGAACGTGTTAATTTTGCTTCTAAAATTTTATCACAGATTGTTCGTCTTTTTGCATTTTGTTTCTCTTTTTCTTTTGGACACTTTTGAGTGAGGACGCGATGGCCAATTGTTGATAGGTCATGCCAGTTGTGGAATGACAGAACTATATGAAAGTCATGCCACTGTCGAGGCCAGCGAGTAGAACCTATATCTTCAAACATGTTTGCTTTGCCCGCAGCCGTACCTTCGCCGTTTCTGACCCGGCGCCGTGCTTTTACAGTGGAAGAACGTTTGTATGAAATAAGGTGTGGTGAGCGCATATCTTTTAAAACTGTGACAATGAACCAACTGTTACATAGCCTATCGAATATTGCTCTTTGTTCATTATACCTATTTTCATAGATGATCTAGTGTTTTATTAGTACCTTTATAGCGTAGAATACTTTTCTACGATCAAAACTATTGTGTCATTTCAAAAAAAAAACATCCAATGTAATCAGAAGTTATTTTAATTTCGCGGCTTCAAGCAATTATTTTACAATATTAAAACTAATGTCAACTCTATGTTTTGTCTATCAATATCATCATTACTTATTGCAATCTTTACTGAAAAGTCTCATTGTATACTGCAGCCAAATTATACGATAACACGACCAAGTAGTTTGTCATGTGAATCGTTAATTCAAAGGAAATCCCCCTTCGTGCCACTCTGTCATTCAATAATGATACAAATGTGATGTCCGCACTTTTATAAAAATACTCGTAACTATATTTAAACGTCAACAGAACTGTTTATTGCTATAATATATTGGTATAATTCATTTATGGCCCGTTACAAGAACTGATAAACCTTTTCAACCCGCGAGTGTACAAGCCACATCACTTATTTATAATATTTTTCGTCAAAATTAGATTCAAAGCTGCCAATAAGATCTGTAGGTGGGATAGTTCATTGTTTGAATACTCTTAAACAATTTTGATGTGTATTTGATTTACAATTAGCATCGTATCAATGTTATGAAGTAAAAATCTGTCTTTGTAGTTTTTCCGTAATTACTTACGTAATTATTTACATAATGAGTTTTTCCGCATTCTGTATTTTTATGTTCATCGCCAGTAGGTATTAACATAAACGAAATAACGTAACGACATTTACGACGATATTAAAATTTTAAACAACATTCTTTTAAATTGTTGGTTGATGTAGCAGTATTTAATTCAATTTTAAAAGCATGCAGTTACTGTTGAAATTGTATGTCATTTTCAGATAATATTTACATGGAAACAGAATAAAAACTGTGGCACTAAACAGCGTTCGCACGACATTCAATTACCTTTCGAACGCAGCAAAAAGTCGTCTGACTTCTGCATAAGCACCAGAAAACTTCACGCCCTATATTATGAACTTTATCTAGTGGCAATAAAGTGCAGTTCAGAGCTCACCTGTACAAATGTGCAAGATCTCGTGGAGCCACGGCGGCACTGTCGCCTCTTATTTATGCGACGCAATAATTTAGCTTAGTTTTTGTTTCTGGATTTATCACTTACCTGTTGGATACGATAGTTTTACGCTGTTTAGGAGTATTTGATGGAGTTAATGTTACTTCTCCTCAAAGTTTACCTCGAGAATTGGATTTAGTTATGTAATTTCGATATTCACATCTGGTGCTCGTAGGTCAAGGATGGTTCGAGAAATACATTTTCACACGTCCGTTGCTAACCGTACTTCGAATATGCTGATAGTGAAATAGAATAGGAATACGGGTTTAAATATAAATTGCTTTATTTTCATCTTAATGCTCAAAATCGCCTGCAATAAATAAAACAAGAAAAAAGACCTTGAATATAGAGTTCGTGTAAAATAATGCCCGTGTAAAAATGGCCTGTCCTCGTAATCACTTCACCTTATTAATTGAAAATTGATTTTATAAAGTCGTCTCAGTGGAAGTAACAAGGATAAGTGCTAGGTTCTAATTAATTAATTATGCGTCATTTTTGTAGCTTCTCATTTAGTAGTAAAATGAAATTTAATTAGACAGCGGCTTCTTAAGTGGATTCGGTGAATATTTATATTGATAATAATAGTATTGAACATTTTTGTTAAAAGTTGAAATCAATCGATCCATACTATGCGATATATGAATTCTTAACATAATTAGATTTAGTTTGCGACTTTGATGCGTAAATTTTGGGAATGTTGAATAGTTATAGGATCTAGGGTTATTTATACAAAGTATTATTTTTCCCCAATAAAATTGTAAATAATTAAAAATATCAAGATTGCTTGTAGTGTTATTAGCAACCTCCAAGTGAGTTAAACAACAATATAGCATTATTAAATTATAATATGTCATAAGCATATAATAAAACATAATATACCGTAGACATAAACATATATCATAATAACACTATGGAATAGACTGTAGCTTGAAGAAATTGAAACACAGCGCCATCTACTGTAAGCTTACCCAACTTAATAACCAAGTGTTGTATCGATAAATAGACTCACGCCATTATCCGCTTAAAGCTTATGGAACTAACAAATAGTTACAAACAATTTAATTCGCAACAATAAATATAGAGGTCAATCGAGATAAAAACTATCCTATCTTTTAAGATGGAACAAATTACATTAATTTAGCTAAATCTCATCTAATTGGCTAAGTAGTTTTGGAGTTTATCCCGGTTAAACATCGTGATGCGAGATTTTTATATATATATAAACGTTTTTAGAAAAAATTGGGGAACTTAAATTTACAAATAAATTAATGTAAGATTTCATTACTTAATTATTTTGGCGAATAGCTCTTATTGCAAACAAACAAGTATTCGTGTTTATTGGAGTGATTACAACGCTTGTAGGACATCTAATAGTCCTCAACAGTGCTGAATAGCGTTTTCATAGTAACTAGTATCAGCTGATCTATTAAAGCAGACGAGACGGTTACCATCGAGCAAACGAGCCACCCGCCTCGACACTAAATTCCGACTCAAAGATTTGAGCGCAACAGCTCCATCCTTGCATGAGAAGGAAATATCGATATGAACACTACGGTATTTTGTGTAAGTTTTACTGCAATGTTTGGTCGGTGTCGACAACTATGCAGTAAGACCGTTTCTTACGTTGTTCAGTTATTTTCAAAAGAAATTAACGATTTGTTATTTTGGAGCAATAGTATTAAGTGTCATTGCTGTAATAACAAACTATACCTGACAGTATTACAAACACCCCGATTTACATACAAATTTCAATAATAGTAGAGAACATCGTTGTTGCTTAAGATTTTCATTGAAAAATTACTACCTGCGACTACTCCCTTCTTGATTGGTGACGAAACACCTATTCGTTCGCACGGTTAATCTGTAGAATTGTATTTAGCCAAAGAGAACGGCTCTTCTGTACTCATGAGCAAAACCTTTTTTTTCATCGTAAATATGATTTATGAAAAAAGTCCCAGAGTTTTATATTTGATTGAGTTTCACTCGAGACTCATAATTGTAATAGCTACTAGCTTTCAAGTTCGATACAATCATCAGATAAATCTAATAATACGATGGAAAAACCTTGAACAGCGGGTAGATGCTGGAGTTTTATTTCGGAAATTATACTCTAAGAATCATTCAAAACTCAAAAACTCAAAACTCAAAAATCTTTATTCAATATAGACCTTTACAGGCACTTATTGACGTCAAAATAAAAACATAAAAATCTTCAACCAAGAATCTAATTAACTAAATTATTTAATCCTTGTATGTGCACACACCCCAACCATTATTAAGATGTGTGCAAATACAAGTCAAATGAAAAAAAAAAAAAAAAAAATTTGACTCTACACCTGTTCGGAAATTGGGAGAGCCTTCTCAAGAAGAACAGGCAAGAAACTCGGAAGGTCTTGTATTTTTTTTGTCTCCTCTTTTAAAATGCCAACATTACAATATTATATTTCACAAACATTTTTTTTAATAATATAGAAATGCCTGTCGGTGTGAGTGGAACAGTTACTCGAATGAAATTTATCCCACTATCACAAAGTGTTAACACCCTTTAAACGTCAATTATCACATTTTTTGTCAATCCCAAGCAGTTTTATCTGTCATATAATCAGACACTTTATAATATGCTTTTTTCATAAGTGCGCCCTTGATAGCGACTTTAAATTTATTCAAGTTAAGTGCTTTAATATTATTTGGGATTTTATTGTAGAAACGTACACAAAGGCCTTTGAAAGAATTATTAATTTTTTTAAGCCTAGTATTTGGTAACGCTAACATATTCTTTTGCCTAGTATTTACTGAATGAATATCACTGTTTTTACAAAACGAATGTATATTTTTATGAACATATACTATATTCTCGTAAATATATTGCGACGCGATGGTCATAATACCAATTTCTTTAAATTTTTCTCTCAAAGAGTCTCTTATTTTAAGGTTATAAATAGCACGAATAGCCCTTTTTTGCAGCACAAAAACAGTCTGAATGTCGGCAGCATTTCCCCACAGCAAAATGCCATACGACATCACACTATGAAAATAGGCAAAGTATACAAGTCTTGCTGTATCAACATCAGTCAGCTGACGTATTTTCCATACAGCGTAGGCTGCAGAACTAAGTCTCTTCGACAATTTATCAATATGTGGGCCCCACTGAAGCTTTGAATCTAAAGTAATACCAAGAAATACTACGGTATCCACAAGGTCCACATTTTTATGCTTTATGTTAACAGTGGTGTGAACCTCTTTAACATTGGGTAAAACAAATTTTATACATTTAGTTTTCCCTTCATTGAGGCACAAGTTATTCGCATTAAACCAGTAAACTATTCTTGAGATAGAACTATTTACATCGTCATAAATTTGCAATCGTCTTTTAATTTTAAACATAAGTGAAGTATCATCTGCAAATAATACAATCTCATGCCTGTCTTGTACAAAAGCAGGCAAGTCATTTATATATATTAAAAATAGAAAAGGACCAAGAATTGAACCCTGCGGAACTCCCATTTTAACCGAGGCGCCAGATCTTTGCCCATCATTCCTTGCATGTTCTGGTGCACCAGGTTGATAAAATTTACATGTTTATTATATTCAAATGGGTCTTCCAGTACATTATCTAATAAACAATTTTCATTTTGTTCTTTATTTAACATTATGCAAGAGGATTTCTCTATTGTCTCAATACCTAATTTAAAGACTTACTAACTAATACATCAGTAATATTACTGACAGTCATCCTACTTCTACGTTGCTCAATAGGAGCAATTTTTGTAGCCAAGTTCTTGGCTGAGATATAAAAATAATATGATAGCGATTTTGCTATTCGTCTCTTATAATAATTTGATAGACAATATCTATTATCTTTAGTCAAATACAATCTATTTACATAATTATTGATGTCAATTAAATTAAATTTATTATTATGACATAAGGTACTTAACTTTAAATTCAATTTATATCCCACACTATTTTCCTCTTGTGACAAGTTGTTGTAATAAGGTAATGTGAACAAAATAATTTTTTGTACATTTAAATTTTTTAATTTATTTAAATAATGAGTCAGGACTTTTTTGTTCATATTACCTCTATTTGCAATAAATAACAACAATGTAGTAGACTGGTTAAATTCACATTCGATCACTTTTTTTAGTATGTCACAGTACGAAGCACCAGGCATGCAATAGTTCATTATTGAATGTCCCATGTTTGTTAGAAGTTGGCCCATACCTATGCCAATGTCATCACTAAACATAACAATATTGTCACTTGTGACCACTGAAGTCTGTAGTAATTGTGCATAGTCAGCTGCTGGTGGCTGAGATACCATGTTGAGAGCAGGACACGCATGATCAGGTACAACATTATAAATTATTTGGCTATCCAATGTTAAGCTATCGTTAGTGGAACTTAAGGAGTGTTTGTCAAGTAAGGCCTGATATCTGTCTTCATTAAATTGACAAAGTGTGGCTAGCTCTGTGACTGATTGGATATGCTCCTTAATTTCATTTTGAGCATTGTAATAATTTTTTGTCATGTTTGCTAAAGAATTTTGCAAGTTATTAATGACATTATTTAATTCTTGTATGTCCCTTTCATACATGTTTCTGCTCTCTCTCAATTTTGAGTCAAAAATGTCCAACGAATCTATTAAGCAAGCACGCTGCTTTCGTAATTTAATATTACTTTTAAAAGAGTTATGATTCTTAATTAATTTTTGTTTCTTCTTAATTAATTTATTAATTTTAACATATTTTTTGAGTTTATTTTTACTACTAAAATGTAAAGGTATGGACTTAACTGATGTACCTGAATACTGCTGTGTGAGATTTTATCCACCAGGAGATTGCATTAGCTCCTCAAAAAGACTATGGGTATGTATAATTTCACTATTTTGCATAGATTGTTCAAGTTTACCGATTTTTCCATTTGCATCACTCAGCTCCCGTTCCAGTTCAGAGATTTTATTCAGTGCTGCCTCATACATACTATTGCACAGAGTAAGGTCATTGATGTGGTCTTGTAACTGGTGCCGCTCCTCTAAGACTTCTTGAAATTTGGTATCAAGCGCTGAGAGCTCACTTTTGAGAGTGGTGTTTCTGTCGATAATCTTTTTTATCTCATCTTCACTGTCATCGCGTTCCTGTAGTAGCCGTTCATGGGAATCCTTTAGGGTTTTTAATTCCAATACAGCCTGTCTGAGCTTTGCCTCAGTGTTTTGTGCAGCAGCTTTACGGGTCAACATTTTGATATTTCAGCAAAGAAAACCTAAAAATGTACAAATACGTTTAAGTTCAAGTATAAACTGTGCAAAGAAATAGGGATGCAAAAAACACAGAGAGAAATCAAGACTATTGAAAGTTAGAAAAGGAAAAAGAAAAAAAAATGACAAAAAATAACTAGGACTTTTTAGCAATAGAATCTAGGGTTAGATATAATAATGAAATCAGTTTATACTATGAAACTATGAAAAGTCACTTTTTAGCCTATTTTTAATAATTAGTTAAAATGTAACATATCAGTTCCCAGTTTGTCACAGCCGCTGAGCACTGTATACATAATCACAAATTACATTTGTAAGGTATAGTAAGTCACCGTTATCCTATTTGTATTAGAATTATTAAGAAAAAAAAACTTCATGAATAAACTATCTAAATCAAAGTATGATTGAAAATTATAATGGTTACCCAAAAATATAAATTATAATATATTATATGTACTATATTGTTATACTAATAAAGTTTTCAGCAGAAAAATATCTGTGCAGTGTGTAGAGGGTGCTATGTCTGAGGCTGTAGGCGTTGACAAGTCTCAACTTTAACTTCCACTTTATGTCAAGTTAAGAGAGACACAACTTAGCCCAAGTGTGATACTGGACGTGTCTCACTTCACGTGAGAATTATTGAGTTAATTTACTAAGTACTTAATAAAATTTGTTTGTAAATGTAGGTATAAAAACATTTGACCAATGTCACTATATGTCTGAACTAAAGCTGAACCCTACTTTCACTGTATGTAAAAGTGAAACAATCAACGTGTAACAGAAAATTGAATGTTCTAAGGTAAAACTGGATAAATCTCAATAGCTTTTAATAAGTGTGCTGCCTATGTTGGAGAGTAAGATAGGTACCTATGTTCTAAGATTTGCCTAAATGAGGACTGAATGTGTAATAATAAATACAATACTCCCCCGGTTTATGTATGAGTAGGTAATCCGTCAATCATCAAAACTGCCGTCACTGATTAGCTTGAAGAATTTCTTGCTAGCTCTGTACCACGGATACTTTCCACGATTTCAGTTTTTCCAAGTATTTCCTCTTGATAATCAAACGGCTTGGAATTAAAATTTTAGCCTTTTGCCGTGATCTTCGAAAATATTCGTTGGCTCGTTCAAATCCGTGACAGTAGGTGTTAACGTCGTCATAAATTTGTCGTGATAAACATAAAATAGCACCGCGAATCGCTTCACAAACAATACAACCGCGTTTCAACACAATACTAATTCTAAAAATGCATTAATTTACAGCAATTTGTCGAAAATACAATAAATTAACTTAAAATTATTACGAAGCTAACAAAAGACGTCTAATCACAACCGGGGCTGCGGTCCGAACTCCTTATTTTTAGTGTTCCATAGCTCAAAAGGAATATACGGAACTCTGGAATGATTTCAGCTGCAAAGAGCGTAGAGTCGAGTATCTAATGTAAATTTCAGTTTGAATTCTCTACTTAATTATATTAACAGACAGACGGACAAACTGACCGATTGACAGACGGACGTATAGACAGACTCCGTTGTCACTACCGGGTCTAGGCATTCAGCTGCGAAAAAATCACAACTATATTTGAAAGTAAACGCGATCTAAAGGTATGACCGTTCATGACGCATATTTTCGCAAAGGACATTGCTTATAAGGACATTATTATCAAAACGAATTAGATTTTGAGGTAAGTTGAAGTAACACTTTATTTCATTAGAGCAATACACATAGTGCATACCTATACAAATATTAAAATAATAATTATTGCAATCATCGAAGAACGATATTATAGCCGTGAGAACGTAAAGAACAAGAAATCTCGAAATTATAAAGCAAGCCAAAAACACAACAAACTAACAAGCAACAGCGCGTGAGTAGTCAATTGACGTGTGACAACTTTGTAAATTGTGAAAAAAGTTATGAAAAACATAATTTTACAAATAAAATAATGTCTATACCTACATAAAATGTTCTCAATTCCATTCAAACAAGCAAAGGTAACAATAACCATTCGTTTATTTTACTTCATTTGGTTTTGTTTCTGAAAGTACCCACTTTTAAATATTTTTGATCTGTCTTGTTATAAAATATGTATATATAATTATGGCGTAAATAAAATCTTTGTTGGTCATGGGGCGATTTTCGACATTGTCTTTTCCGGTTTGAAAAGGGAATCAAAACCTATAGGATACTCCTCATTGACCTAGAATCATGAAAATTTGCAAGAACCAAGGTGTTATGGCACATGTTAAGGGAAAAATCTGAAACCTTATATACCTACTGGGATAAGTTTGTATGAAACCCTCGCTGCGCGAGTCCAACTCGCACTTGGCCGATTTTATTTTGAATTCGAACGTCACTTCGCATTATCTTCGGTGTCCAGCGTAGGAGGAAGTGAATATATTACTGTAACCGTAAAAGCTCCCGTACACCGTAGAAGCGCAATTAATCGGGATTAGGATGTGGGGTCGCGCGTTCGGTTCCCGCTTATTTTTCACGACACTAAAAGTCCGAGCCGGGGCCAGCGAGCGGGATTATTGAATTAAACTTGATAAGTGTATTAGCCAGTGTTGTTGTTCCGCTCTACTGATTAACGGCGAACGCTTTTTCTCTCTCATTTATATGATAATGAGCTGGCACCCGCGGCCGGACACAATTATTACGTGTAAACGGCTGCAGTTCGAAAACACTTGAAAAATTGTCCGGTTCCGAAATCGAATCCGATCGAATCGGCATAGTACGAGTACGGCTTAAACAAGCGGACGGTTCGCTTAATGTTTTTACGTAATTAACTTCACTTATTGCGGAACGAGATTATGTTAATCGAGCAGCCGCTTTGACTCCCGGTAATCGTAATTGGCGACGCCTTTATTTATTTACCTAATCACCTCGCTTTGTAACTCAATAGCGAATTAGCTGTGTAATCGATTTGATTTCGTCGTGTTCGTGCTTATAATTACTATTGACAAACACAATCGCAAATTTTGTGGGATGTCGTTATGTTCGTGCGTTGTTTATTGCTAGTTAACGCTCGTGACATCGTCTGCGTGAACTTTTGGATCTGGTTTCAAGTGTTATCTATCTTTTTTACATACTCGTATAAAAATAAATCGCCGTTCGTTGCTCTCGCAAAAGCTCTAAAACGGCTTGACTGATTTGAATATTTATTTTTGTCTTTTATTCGCCTTAATATATGAGTGTTTTAGATAGAAAAATAATAGAGAAATCATTAACAAAAGCTTAAAAATAATATAAAAGGAATATTGGTAATTTTATATGGAAAATGACGATAAAGTTTTGTCATGTCATAAGGTGATATTAAGATGGCCGAGTCATCTATACTTACCACAACTAACTACTCGTATATCTAAAATCATATCTTTATTTGTTAAAATTAGTTATGCCGTTTTTGGGTCGCTGCGTAAACATTATTATAAGATCAAGTGAACCAAGAATTATATTTATCATATTTACACCTCTACCGGGAGTAAGTGAACGCCGAATATTTAAGAGGCATATAGGTTAGATATTGGATAAACCCTAGTTCATAGACTAGTTCATAATCTGGAAAGCTAATACTTTCCCATTTAATCCACTACTAAAAGGAAAACTTTCAAGTGACAACCATAGTCTAGCTGACTATGAAATTAACACACAAGAATTGTAAACACTGAATGAAGAAGCAAGGTACACTGATGTAGGGCTGCAGAAGCTTGATGAAAAAATAATTTATTTAGTTTGTATGAAAAAAAGTAGCTTGATTAGATCCTTTATTATTGCTATAAAATCTCCACTTCTGATGAATGCATTCCCCTAAAATATTATTTCGGTGTTCTGTTACATCATGTATACTTTTTACTTTCTGTTATTTATTCAGTGCTTGCTTAGAATGACGTCTGTGGAAAATCTCAGTTCAATGGTACTCCTGACATAAGGCTTAAAACACAGACTTATATTTTCACAATACCTAAACCACAGAATAGATAGTATTATTATCTATTCTGTGGTTTGGGTATTGTGAAAATGTAATTTGATGGTACAAGTGATACAACTTTATATCCTTAGTACCACTAAATGTACTAATAACCTTTGGGTGATGCAGAAAATATTGGTATATCCCTACGATTCTGTGCTGTAAACCAACTTCACGAAAGGGAAGAGGTTATTCATTTCGATTGTATGTTCTTTTTTGTTTGTTACCTCATAACCCTGTCATATTTCATCGACAGATTCCGGAAAATCTTTTTTTTTTACTTCCCGATTGCTCCTATTGTCTCCAAAGTCGGGATCTAATGATGTCAGGATCCTAGGAAAATCGAGAAAAACCTTTTTACATTTTGTTGGCACGGCTAATGTGTTTCATGTTTTTTCTGGCGCTATTCAGGTATTTGCGTACGGCAATAGTCATGAGCCTAGCTGATGATGGAAGGATCCTTGACTTTTAGGAGTAAGAGGTTATTTTCTTACATACAATATTCACGTATTTCACGTAAACTTTCACGTTATCACGTAATTTAACCGTCAGTTGTATTCGTTGAAGTTGCTTTGGTGAGCTGGTGTTAAAGTCACAAAAATATTTAATAAAAAATAAAAACCAACTTCAAAAACACAATAAATAATAAGAATACCAACATCAATTGTTTTATTTTGAAGTCTATGTCAAATTTTAATTCATGATCATTGATCTTCCGCACGGACTTCAATATAAAAAATGATGTTGTTACTGTTATTATTATTTTTTGTGTCTTTGAAGTCGGTTATCATTCTTTGTTAATTTTTTTTATGTCTAAGGTACTTTGACTCTTGTAAAATTTATGCAGAAAGTACTTATGTGATATTTTTTTGCATAACTTGAGAAAATACTTGGTTCAACTTTGCTGTCGATAATTCACGACAGCAAAGTTGAACTTTGACACAATATCTTGAGACACTATTCAAAACTCTCGTTACAAACTGCATTGTCTGCGAAATCATTTCTCTTTGATTAATACACTCTTCACGGAGCAGAGGGTTTTGATGACATCTGGGTACGCTGTGTTAATATACGGCGGGGATGGAATGAATCCGGAAATATAGGTGCATCGCCGCCATTGGCAGGAGTAATCCTTTCTCTGTTAGCCATTTTTGCTCGTTGGTTATATTACTGACACCATATTCTAAAATCAATTAATTTGAATAGATTTCTATTTTTTATAATAGCATTTTTGTATAGACATGATTGTTCAGTCGATTATTACTAACTTCTTTTGTTTATTTATTTATATTTATTCATACTCAAATTTCTTACGAAGATTCTTCCAACAGTCCTGCAATAGGAAAAGCCACAAAAATGAGTGTGTATGTGACTACTCATTGTTTATTCACTTTTCACTTTCTATTCAATCCACTTTTTTGTTATTTTTTATGTTCCTTATGTTTTCATTTTTCTTTAATTTTCTTTTCGATCATAAACAATGATTTTCAAATTCAATACAAAGATGTAGAGCTTTTATCTAAAAAGCTTATAACCGTCGGATAAGAAGATATTATATGATATTCGAAACAATTCTCGAATTCTTCGTCTTCTTTTTAATAATATATACCTCCCATTAGATCCTAATTTAGTGAGTGTTTTAAGTATACCTGCTCCTCTAATATCTTCTGTAAATTTCGCTTTCTTCTTAAATTTTCCTCTCAACCTTTTGCCGGATTTCTTCATACTTATACAAGTTTATTTTTTAGTTATGACAAAAATTTTGTGTGCTTGTTCAGACAAGCAAACTGAACAACTTTCACTATGGGACCAACTTCGAAATCGCAAAAAAAATCAGCTGTTCCATACAAATGTTCAACATTTCGTGAACCTAAATATATGGAACAGCTGATTTTTTTTGCGATTTCAAAGTTGGTGCTGGTGGTGGTGGCTGGTGATTTGGTTCTTTGTCGTGCGTGAATATGATATCTCCAAACACTCTCGCTAATGGCCTCCAGGTGGCCTGAAAAAAAACTTATTAGAAACAAGCGTCACCTTTTCTACTGTTTTCTCTGTTTTGTATGATTCAAGTTTCTCTATATTTTCTGTGTACTATAAATTATTAAATAGTAAAGGGAAATTAGGCAATTTACTCTAAGTAAATTTACACTCTAAAAGCCGGTTGCACCAAGATTTACGTTTTACGATTTCGTAAAAAGTAACAACTTAATACCTAAAAATCGGTCATTTCACTATTAAATACGAGTATATGATTTGCCCCGTACATTCGACCTTTTTAAACGTAGAGGATAACATAAAACTACATTTGAAACTAGATTATAGTGCAATTCTTACGTATTTATATTGTTCATCGTCGTCATCGTCACAGCTCATATACGTCCCCACCGAGAGGTTCGAGCCGAGAGTTCGAGTTAGGGTGATTAGGCCTTAGTCAACCACGCTGGCCGAGTGCGGATTGGTCGACTTCACATACATCATTGAATTTCTTCGCAGATGTATGCAGGTTGCCTCACGATGTTTTCCTTCACCGTACGAGCGTCAGACAAATGTACATATGAAATTCGAAACGAAAAACACATTGGTACATGGCGGGTCTCGAACCCCCACCCCCTGATTGGAAGGCAAATGCCGAGTCCACAGCGCCCCCGACGCTCTATATATTCGCTCTTTATATTGTTACTTTTACGAAATCGTAAAACGTAAATTTGGTGCAACCAGCCGTAAGTTGTTAATATTACTGCAAATGTCTAGCTGATCTGCAGTTTGATAAAGTTTTTAATAAACAACCATTAAATAGATAAGAATTTAATTTATATGCGTATAAAAAGAAAAATTAATATAGCTGAATAGAATTTATTAAACTAATAAAGCTGCTCAAGAATATGTCCAAAGAACTATGTCCAATAATACATACGGAACATTGATTTTTATTGAGTGAAAACAGAACCCACTGGCGCTTGAGTCCTACACTATCGAATTTTCCATAACAAAGCACTAAGAAAAAGGCAAAAACACACAGAAAAGTCGTTTCGGCACAATAGCAAAGTTTATTTGGAAGGTTGGAAAAACTGTTACAAAAAATATGACGTTTGAAAAATTACACGCATTCACAAATCATGCGGGCCCTCCTTTGTGGAAGTTTCGCAGCTTACAAAGGAGCTTAACTCGTTCTTAAGGCGCTAAATTCCGTGCCCGTATGCTGTTGTTTGTTTTTTGGCCCTCTATAAATACAGTGATGGGTCGAAATCGGGATCGACAACGCTTAATTTGCCGCTGCGAGCGAACGGGTAACGGCCGCTTGTAAAAAGTACAAGTTCGAGATGTCGATAAATCACCGCACGACTCCATATCACCTGAATAAGTGAAGATACGGTCGGGAACAAAAACTGGAAGCGCTTTGCGATATGAAACGCAAAATTCCATTCGGTCCCGTTGGGAGGAAATGAAGCAATTAATTCGGCAGATGGCGGCGTGCGAGCATTAATCATCGACTAATCGTAACTGCAGTCTTCGATTAAAGCGCTCGCTCGCAGGACTCGTACTGCTTCGATCTTTTACACTGTGTCCAAAATCAGGAGAGTAACATTTATTTCAATGTTCGTCCGGTAGATAAGTTGAAATATTGGTCACATTTTTTAGTGTTTGTCTATGAGTACTTAGGCATGAGTAATACATTTTCCCCGAGATGCTACGATGTGCACGATTTCTAATGCTGCCGCTTTACGTACGTTAATATTAGTGTTGACGCTCGCCAGTAAAATTTCTTACACGTTCTGCAACGCGTTAAAAAATAACGAGTTAACTTATTGGTAATATCTGCGGTGTTTGCTTTACAGGTTATTAGCGTCTGATGCCATAAACAATGTTACATGCCATAAGAAAACTCTTGTTCACATAATATGACTATGTAACGTCACAATTTTCACGTATTTTAACGCTTTATGACGCAGGTGGAGCAGTAAGGCAACGAAATCTTCTTTGGTCCAGAAAGTGTTCATTAATCTCTTATATGATGTGTTCGAGTAGCCGGCAAAGTATTTAAAAATAGAACGAACTTTTTAAGCTCCCTCATGATGACTAACTCATGTAAATGTTTGTCTTGACGTTATAAGGACTTGTAAATTAAATTTATATTTCCAAATGGTACGACAAAAATGCTTCATTACATTAATTAAAAAGAAAACAACAAATTCCATATTTGATCGAGGTAAATCGTATAAATTTTCATTATATGTATAACTAGTTTATATTGCTTTAGGGCAAATTTTTCAAAATTAGAGGAATAAATATGACAGTTTGACAGCATTTATATACAAAATCTGTCAAAGCACAATATTTTTTCTACAGTTAAAAGTTAACAATTGAAAAATTTACCCTCATTAACCTTCTTTAATAATACGAAATAAGTTTCTCAAATTATGAAAACCATTTTAACACCACCGGAAATACACGAAGCTGTAAAAAACTGACATTAAATACATGTACTTTTTACAAAAAGTACTTTGCAAGCCTTGGCCACAACAGCATTGCCGGACTCTGCGATGCTCTCAGCCCTCGGCCCGCATGCTTATTGCTTACTATCGTTCAACAGTACTACATTTGCGGACCGCGGTAGTGATGTACTATTTCAACAGTACTACACTTGCGGACCGCGGTAGTGATGTACTATTTCAACAGTACTACACTTGCGGCCCGCGGTAGTGATGTACTATTTCAACAGTACTACACTTGCGGACTGCGGTAGTGATGTACTATTTCAACAGTACTACACTTGCGGACCGCGGTAGTGATGTACTATTTCAACAGTACTACACTTGCGGACCGCGGTAGTGATGTACTATTTCAACAGTACTACACTTGCGGACCGCGGTAGTGATGTACTATTTCAAGAGAGTTCTGAGGTATCGTGCACTTATTTCTCGACTTTAACTTGCTGTATCTAAGTAGCTTTTTGTTATTTCGACAAAGCAAAAAATAGCAATTAAAAGCGCTTTGCTTTTTATATTAAATAAATGTACATTTCATGCCCAGTCATTTTTTCTATTCACATTACGCTACAAAACTAATCTTTAGATTCATATTGCATATCAAAAGACAATTTTTTAAATAAATAATTAAGAAACCACAATAAAAGGATAACGTTTAGTTTTAACAAAGTAATCCCGCGCTTCAAGCGAAAACAATTAAAAATGTTAATCCACGGATTACATCAATCAGAAGCGAAATTTTACTGAACTTGGCTTTCTTTAATGAATTAACACCGATAAGATCTATTGTCACATTGGCGGCCTTCGGAACTTGTCTCTGTAATTAATTTCTGTTTGAGAATTTAATAATGGCCAAGTGAGAAGGCAATTAAAAATGGATTATAAGTAAAAATGAAGCAAGTGGTGCGTTTAAGAATCGGAATTGAACCGGCAGTGGGTAGATTAAGGCACTTGGCCGGCCCGGATTATTCGACAAGCTAGTGGTAATGAAATTCGCCGAGAGGAAATGGCGGGGTTACAGAGGCCTAGTGCTTTAAGCCCTGTCCAGACAACGTTGATTGTATTTGATGAGAGTTTTATCTTTTTTGTTCCATGACCTAAGTAACTCTAGTCGCAAGCATCCATAGACTTTGGTGGATACTACTTACGCATACTTCAAATATGAGGTGATCGTAGAAAGCAAAGTTTGTCGCACTCGATTTTTGTACTTCGTTCTATTTTCCGACTTCTATCAAAAGTAATATTTGTTGAATACTTTGGAGACAATTCTCCAACAACATTATAGGTGATCATTACAAAAGAAATTTTACCTCGGGCAGCATTCAAACGTGCTTCTTTAATTGATACCATGAGCACTGGGCCATTAAGGACTTTTTTTTTTTTTTTTTTTTTTTTGGGAGGGGGGAAAATGCATTTACGCATTCCTCGTGGTCGAGCCAAACCACGAGGATATGTGGGACTCCCCAGACCGTACACGGCCCGGGCCTACCCACTAAAAACCCCCCAGCAGCTCCTCCGTCCGTCACAAGACAAGGGGAAGGGGACAACAGCCAGGCCTTATTCCCCTTGACCCCCTGCCTGTGACATGTCCGTTGCCGGACTCTCCATCTGGCTCAGCTACTTTGTGGAGCGGCACAGAATTGCGCCGCTCTACACCCCGGTTGGTTTTTTATTGTGGTTGTCTTCCACGCGGTCCGACGCTCAGTGCGCCGAACCCCCGGCCCGCTCAGTGCGGGTAACGGGTTGCCCGACGGCAGACCCCACTGGATCCACCGCCGCGCTGTGAGCCGAAGCTCAGGGAAAATCCCCAGAAGGTGCAAAGCACCATGGCGATAACAATCGCCTCACCTCCGGCAGCCGAAATCGACTTCCAGCGAAAGCCACACCTCTTCTTAACACAAGAAGAGGGGACTTCGCCCTTCCCCGCATAAGGCGGGTGACCACATGAAGTGGCCCGCCAGGTTGAACCCGGCCATCCCACGCCTCCCCTCCATGGGGGTCCTCTCGTCAGACTATTAGCCCGCGGCAGAGAATCTGCCGGGTTGCCCAGGGTGCACCACAAGGAGGTTGTCTGACATCGCACCCCGGGCCATTAAGGACTCATTTAACCCGAGTGATATCTCAACTGTCAACTTCATCGATATTTTTACCGTATTACGCATTCACTCATAAATTAGCACTAATTTATTTTTTTTTTCTTTAAATATTTTTCTTTATTTATTCCTAACATTACAAGTATTATTTAAAAAATTGCAAAGGTCACAAATTTCAAAATGAGATGTGATAATCATTTAGAAAAGTTGGTAAACGTATTTTTTTTTCTTGTTTGTGAATTTGAAATTTATCTACCTATTGCTGTTACTTCAATTAAATAATAATAGTCTGGAAGCAAGCATCTGCACATTCATTAATTACCAAAAACAGAAAAATAAACAACTTAAACCAACATTGATAATACTTATGAATATCAATTTTACATAATTTATTCCTAGGTACAAATAGAAATTAAGTAAAAGCTATCGCTGCATAATTTGTCAAATAACTTTAACTCCTGTGATCGAAACTGAGAAAAACACATTGTCATTTTATCTGTCAAATCAAAATCACAAACATGTATGAAACAAATCAGGATAACAATTGAATTCCCTATGAATCGGTTCTATTTATCAGAGCGTAGCATCTCAAGGGCCCAAAGGAGACATCAATGGCGGCGTTTCTGGGCAGGCTTTACGTCACCGGTACCAATTGTGATCCAATTAGTGCTGACTGCACAACCCCTTACGCACTTAACTGGACGGAATACCGGCTATTTAAGGACAGGCTCACCTTGTGTCAAAATCTTGAGATTAGTTCATGAAGGTATGAGCTTGCTTGTGACAAGCACTACCGATTGGAGGCGACTTAGGAATAGCAATTACGTAAACATTCGGTAAGAAAATGTTGATTATTAATTTGAAGACTGATTTCTGAAAAAATAGAAACAGATTCTATCAAAATATGCATAGACTATTTCTATTCTTAAAGTTATTTAATTTACTAACTAACTTTTACTGTGAAAAGAATAGCGTTTCAATTTTTTTTTGATAGAAAACATTTTTGTTTTTGATTATTTATGGTGAATATTTGCTTACAATTTATTTTGAAAAAAACTATTATTAGGTAGGTACCAATTTATTTTGAAAACAATACTATTAGACCCAGTGTTCTTGTTTTAAAAAGCTGAAGCTCTGGTCACTTTTATTGGCTAAGATTCCAGAACTTTCTTCGCCAATTCCTTAACACTTTCCAAATGTTGAGCTCGGCTAAAACTTAGGCGCTGCTGCATCTGAGAGCTACGGTGTACCTATTGGGGTTTGCGTGAATATCTTACGAGCTAAGTGTTTAAGTTGTCGAAGTCTGTAATACTCGGACTACCCATTTAGTTGAGCGGTAAGATTGGTTCTTAGATAGTTTTACCCCACCTTGTTTTAGAATCACAGTTTCAAATAAGGAAGCGAATGACAGGCTAAAACGTTCTGAATTATTTTCAAAATCATCCTAATGAAATTGATTAACTAGGTTTAAAATTTAATAACTTAGTAGTATTGGATTTACTATCCTTAGTTCGTACATTGTCCTGTGAGTGATTTAGAGCTTTCCTAAAAGTTTTATTATGAGGGGCCACGTCTCGATTCCACAAGTCATCTCTGGCAACATGTACCAATTAAAAACCTTAGTCTTAAGACACTGTTGTAAATGAGTCGAGAATATTCTTCTTAGCTCCCCGAACGCTGATTGATGATGATGATAATGATGATGATGCCAACTGATTCGTTGATTGATCTCTTTCTGTAAGATGGACTTACCAAATTGGACTATTCGTTTCAGATATTTCTATATAGTCGTCGACAACTTCCATTGTAGAGCTTCCAACCTTCGCCATTAGGCTGGAAATGCCTTAGAGTGACGGTCACGTACCGGAAGAAGCAGTATTAGTAGGCCCCTACAAGGTGGACCAATGGTGATATCATGGATGGGAGCAGTACAGCATTTAATGGGAACTGTAATAGGTTTCACTATTACAAGGATTTTCTTAAAATGTATTAGAACGATGTTTCATGACATATTGTGAACATGACAAATTATGTTAGATGTGATTCTTGAGGCAAGAGCTTGTTAGAAATTGTTAAAAGTACAAAAATGTTATTCAAATTATAATTATAATCATCAAAAGTGATTATTATCATCATTAGCAATAAGGCCGCCTATTGTTACTGTGTATCTTATATTGTTATGTCCTGCTTATGTATGTTTCGTGTGCAATAAAGTATTCAATCAATCAATCAATCAAAAGTGTTTTCATTGCTCCCGAGAGGACCTAGTCGGTGGCTCAGCAATCGACGATGACAAGGACCATTCGGTTTGAAGATCCTTGTTAGAGGCGTATTTCTAGCAGTGGGCGTCTCTTCTTTGAAATGAAGTTGAATTACATGCAGATTTTACAAATTTATATATTTTTTGTATTATATACCTCTAATAAAAATGTGTCCGTGCGTTGAATGATTTAGAATACATGCGTCGCTGCTCCTTTTGTTCTCGCGGATGATGAACAGAGATTAAAAACTGGAAATAAAACCACACCAACTCGTTTGGCCATTGTGATGTAGTTCAAATCCAAAAATCTGAATTCAACATAGATCGTAATTCAGGAGAGCCTTCTCAAGAAGAAGAGGCAAGATACTCGGAGCTCGAAGGTCTTATTTTAGTCTCCTTTTTAAAATTAACAACATACAGCGTACATGATTCATGGTCAATTTCACCAACCCTGGCTTAGCTTAGCTTACTCTTAGGCGGCATGCCTTCATAATCTTTTCATTGAAGACAAAAAGTAACAGCATTCTTCTAAGGAGTTTCCTGAGCTAAGATACGGTTAGTGAAATTAGCCATTAGATTTAAAGCTATACATAGAAATGCTTGCCAGGGATCAACTACTCCTTGTAGATGACAGCAGTTGGACTATATATTTTACGAATGAAAGTGTCAAATCCAATAAAATCAAAGTTCTTTAATATAAATTTGTCCCGGAACGTCGTTCCGAGCCCCCCGGGGAGACGTCTCCGGCGGCACATCTCGGTAGATTTTACGTCAGTAGTTCCAATTGTGATCCAATTAGTGACGACGGCGCATTGCCTTACGCACTTAACTGGTCGGAACGCGGACAATTTAGATATTGTGCTGGTATAAATTGATTTTCGAACGACAAGATCAATTAGCGATTCGAGTTTGTGTACCTACAATTACTTTGAGATATTATTTCCAATGTCACAGCATAACGATTATGGTAGAATGATAGGGGATTTTGTTGAAACTTAAGGTACACGTATACATTAATATTTCTTTATTGATTACTTGAAATGGTTTAATGGATATTAATATTAAGGACATGTCAGCAAACTTAACGTACAATGCCTTGTGTGGAATATAATTAATGCAAATTAACCATTATCTTCAGAATCTCTCATCACTATGAACAAAAATTACAGCAATGTTAAATCTGTAAGCAATTTACACAAATTTATTGTTAACTTAGATGTTATATACGAGGTTATTTTAGTCCGTGTCTAATATTGTGTGCTTATACAGAGAAGCAAACAAAAAGCACAACTTCTATTATGTACCAGTCTTGGAAACGCGAAGAAAAATCAACTATTAAATCCACTGAGTAGTTTCGGTGGCGCTGTGGAATTAGCATTGGCCTTCTAATCGGGAGGTCCGGCGTACGAGACTGCCGTGTACCGATGTGTTCTTCGTTTTTCAAATTTTATATGTACATTTATCCGACGGTCCTACGGTGAAGGAAAAGATTGTGAGGCAACCTGGGGCCCAATTCAAGCTAATAAGTTGCGATCGACAAATCAAAACGCCACATTATCACGTCATCGAGCAGTTGAAAGGCAATATAAGCGCACTGATTGGTCGACCGCAACGGTTCAGTTTCGATTCGGCTGTAACTTATTAGCTGAATTGGGTCTCTGCATACACCTGCGAAGAAATTCAAAGGTGTATGTGAACTTGACCAATCCGCACTGGGCCAGCGTGGTTGACTAAGGCCTAAACACCCTAACTTAGGGTAGGCTCTAGCCCCTCGGTGGGGACGTATATGAGCTGATGATAAATCCTCTGATTTTTTTCGTGATCTCAGGTTGGTCCCAAAGTAACATTTGTTAAGTTTGCTTGTCTGAACAAACATACAAAAGGTTGGTTTTGGTGACTATGAATATAGCCCCGTGTTTAATTTAGTCTTCTATTCATTGTGCTTCAAACAATTGAGCTTCAAATACATACAAAGCAGAAGTTCAGCTTGTCTATACATGATCAGAAGCAATCTAGATATCCTTCAAGTTTCAACTTAACGATTGCTTAGAGCCGAATGAGAGCTTTGTTAGACATTTTAGAGTGTTGCTGACATTCCTACGTTTCAAAGTGAACTAAATGCAAACTGTTGCATTGGACGTTTTCCTAAACTGTAGTTTCGGTGTCGTAACTTTGCTGCGAAGGAGATTTTAGCTAAACTAGTGTTTAATAGCAATTTATTTGAAATATTTCAGCCTGATCTTGATATGCTAATAAAACAATTTACGACGATCAGCATATGCATCGTGTTTGGTCAACACCCTATCAAGCCGTAATCTACCCATGTCAACATATTAATATAAAAGTTATGGCGTAATTGAAAATTCGAAGTAGTTAAATTAATTTTGAAATTGAATTACATAAAGTTGGATCTGTGAAAAAAACATTATGGGTGATAAGAAAATTAATTTTCCAATTTCGAATTTTCAATGTCATCATATTTTTTATGACTATGTTAGCATGGGTTGCTTTCGACTTGATAGTACGAGTATATGGACCAAACGCCTTAATATATATTCTCGTTAGTTTTACATCTTTTCATGTTAATTTGCCGCCAATGTCACAGTATCAATTCACAATTCACCAATTTGGTTCTTAGTTGTTTTTCCTACACTTTACAGCATTAAAATATAAATCAACTAATATCGACGTTTTGGATTGTCAGGAAGAAATTTAGCTTTAATGAATCGTGCTTACAATGGTTTTTGATAATTTCAAGTGCAATAAATACACTTACCTAACAAGTGGAAAAATCGAGAACGTTGAAATCCCGTGAAAGACGATGACTTACAAATTCAAAGGTTAGTTTGTATGGAAGCATAACTCGTCACGAACTATAGGAGCTCAATTCCAAGAAACACTGTAAATACTTGATAGCTTACCTCGTACTATAATATCATAGTACAAGTTGTATTAGTTTACTGAATTGATAAGTTTAATCGATGAATGGCAATACATGCTACTTATTGAGGTTCAACATACTGACCAGGAAATTGAATACAATTTTTTATTGATTTTGAAATTACTAGATTATTACACCAGAACATTCGTCAGAGGACCAAACTATGATATCTTCCATGAAAATGGCTACATATGGGTTTCTGTTTCTACCACAATAACAAATGTTTATTGAAATTTGTTTTTTTTTATTGCAACGGAAACTCTCTTGACTTCATTAAAAAATATTTCAATTTCCATGACGCTTATCAGCTCGATTGATCTGCTTTCACGGCAAGATCAAAATTGCCACCATTATATTATGTTTAGCGCCGGTCCTCTTAAGAGCCCAAGGCTGCTGTCGAATTGCGGCTAGGAGCCGTTAAAAAATTATAGCGTCACGCACACATATCGATCTTGGTTACCGAGTTACATGTACTTTCGCTTTGAAAACACTTCGTATTGTGAGTTTGATTAATTGTTCGCCGCGTACAGCGACAGCCGCGCAGTCTCGCGGCAGAAGTGCGCTATGTCACACACAGATACTGTGAGAGATTAACTTCGATTCCATCCTGAGTTGAGGCTTGCATTTGATTGGTTCATCATCATCATCATAACAGCTCATATACGTCTCCACCGAGGGGCTCGAGCCTACCCTAGTTAGGGCGTTTAGGCCTAACTAGGGTAGGCCTAAACCACGCTGGCCTAGTGCGGATGTGTCAACTTCACATACACCGTTGAATTTCTTCGCAGATGTGTGCAGGTTGCCTTACGATGTTTTCCTTCATAGTAAGAGTCAGATAAATGTACATATGAAATTCGAAAAACGAAAAACACATTGGTTCATGGCGGTCTCGCACCCTGGCACTCCCGATTGGAAGGCAAGTGCCGAGTCCACGGCACCTCTGACGCTTGCGTCATTTTCATGTTATTATTATACATACAGGGTTTGTAACGCGCGAGTGACATCCCAGGGTGTCGAGGACGTTTATAGTCTGCGGAGACCGCTTACCCATAGGCATACTTGTTTGCCACCATCGCGGTATAAAAAAAATATTTCTAATGCATGGCTGCATAGTTGGTTTTTGTCGCTAGCGCTAAATTTCGCTACGCTCGCTTCGCTACTGTCGTTACGCTCAGGATTCTACTTTTGAACCACTCGTTTCGATCGTTACTCAAACTTAGAATCCTTCGCTTTCTCGGAATTCACAGGCACAAGAGACAAATAACTTTGCAGCCGAGCGTAACATACAACTTTTCACCTCACCTCAGCGAGAGAAATACCTACTACTGTTATAAAACAATTCGACATCAAATACAAAATGTCACAATGAAAATTATAAAACTGTGAAATTCGAACATTGCGTGATGAATCTATTATGTAATCATTTTTAGTATGTAGATCCTCTTTTTTAAACGAAAATGTTTGTAACTACAATGTTTGAATTCATATTCTCAGTCCATATTCATACGTTTGAATTTTAAAATCAATCTACGCTAGCGGTTAAAATAGACTTTTTCACCCAGATTTCGAAAAAGAAAAAAGTAAGGCTTTCCGAGCTGGTGAAGTAAAATTGAAGATTGTTCACCGTGGGAAGAAAGTAACCGATTACTAGCGAGAGAGTAGTTTGTCACGAAACCATGAGGTAGGAATCGGACTTTCTCCCAAGTGCTACATAGTGCTTTATACTACACCTGTGAGGAACATTTAAAAACTTGTTTGATTGAAATTTTATCGAATAATATTAGTACCTACTTACATTTGTATGGGTGTCATCTCAATATCAGTTTCACTACTACAATTCGATATTTTAACTTTTACTCTATAAATAAACTCACGTCGTAACAAAAAATTACGATAGATAAATTCACAGATTTGATAAAAAATTCGCGCTTCTTTTCTTTTTGTATGATAACAAAGAGTTCTGAGATCATACAGGCACCTCGCAGCGCGGCAAAACGCGGCGCAGGTCGCGGTGAGTGGAGAAGCGCGTTCCGGCGTTCCCCACCCCCGCACAGCGCGTGCTCAAACAGGATAGAAATGGAATTTTTTGTCCCGCTAAAACACGTTTTAAACGAATTTTCATATAACTTTTCCTCCCGCTTATTTTGGTCGTAGAAAAGACTAACATTCTCTTTCATTCTTGAGGGAATAATGACTTCTGTTCCGATCAGGTGAAGTATATAAACGTATTTATTGAAATGACGGCGGTATAAGAGCAGAGATAACGACAGTGTATACAAAATGAAAATCTAGTCTATTAGAGTGAAAAATAAATAAATCAATAGAATAAAAAAAACCGTAATGTATTGATATTTTTTCAAACAACTAAATCGGTAAAAAATCTGGTTGCCCTTCTGATAATCCAGTCCAGTAATTTAAATAGTAAAGTATTAAAGTGTCTGTCCGTCTGTCCAGTAATTTAAATAGTAAAGTATTAAAAATAAATAAGATAGAGGTAGATGAACCTTATTTATTTAGCACTAGCTTTCCCTCGTGACTTCGACCGCGTGCAATTGGTAATTTGAATAGTTTATTTTTATTTACTACCTCCATACCAAATTTCATCCAAATAGGTTCAGTGGTTATTGACTCCCCATACAAACTTCCACCCCCATTTTCACCCCTAAAAGGATGATTTCTGCTATAAAAATATTACCATGTCTTTTCCCGGGACTCAAACTAGGGCATAAAGAAGGGTTGAGTATTTAATTTTATCTAAATCGGTTCAGCGGATAAAGAGGTAACAGACAGACAGACACACTTTCGCATTTATTGAACAAGCTTTTATCTATTTGTGAAAGTTATGCGAGAAAACATGGTCTAATTTATAACGCAAAAAAGACAGAGTACATGGTCTTTCAGGCTAGAGGAAATAAATCACCGGATACTGTTCCTCCGATCCGACTAAATGGCATCGAAATAAGCAGAGTAGAACAATTTAAATATCTGGGGCACTATGTGACTTCCAGCCTGAAAGATGATGTGGACATCGAGAGGGAGCGGAGGTCATTGTCTGTGAGAGCAAATATGATAGCCCGTAGGTTTGCTCGGTGTTCGGGGGCTGTCAAAATTACTCTTTTTAGGGCATTTTGTACGTCCCTCTACACTTGCGGCCTGTGGGTGTCATATACGCATAAACAGTACAATGCTCTCCGCGTCCAGTTCAATAATGCCTTCAGGGTGCTGATGGGGCTGCCTCGGAGATGTAGCGCGTCGGGGATGTTCGCGGAAGGTCGCGTCGACTGCTTTTATACGACCATCCGCAAGCGGTGCACATCCCTGGCGCGCAGGGTCCGGACCAGTCCCAACAGCATCCTCAGAACATTCTCAAACCGATTTGATTGTCGGTACATGAATCATTGTCACATGATTCATGTACTGGCAAACAAATTGTACTAATATTTATTTTATGGTAGTTAGGTAACTTGTGAAATTTAATTTAATATAATTGACATGATTTTATTTTATACAATTTTATTTAATTGACATGATTTTATTTTATGTTATAATTTTTGCTTTTAATCTAAATTTATTAACAAACTTTAATTTTAACTTTAACTTTAATTTTATTATATTATTATGTTTTGTAATTTTATAAAGGAGTTTCTATGTAATTTAATTTGATATTATTGATTTGTATATTTTTAGCATATTTTTAAATTGATGGTATTGTTATGACTATTGTCGAAATAAATGAATTTGAATTTGAATTTGAATTTATTATATCAGTATGGATTTTCAAAGAAAATGCAAAGTTTTAGATATAAAATCTAATGACAGTCTCTAGCGGGTCTTTATTACGGTAATGAGAGTGCAACAATACCACATTGTTTCTCGACTTTCGGCGAAATTGCATCAGGTCGTGGTCACAGGATGAGTGTTGAGGCTCAATGATAGCTTAGTAATGCGCGGTTTTCCGACTACCCCCACTTGGATTTTACAATTTAGATTTTTATTTGTATTCATATCGTCGGTATTTCGATTCACGATACTCACGACATCTTTATACTGACGTTTTTTACAAGGTTGTTTTTAGATATATTATACAATTACACTTTTTAATGTTCTGTCAGAAATATACCTATACAAACAATCGCACATAATTGTAAAGACCGAAATACATTATACAATATACAAACAAACTATAACAAAATTAAAAAAAAACGGTCAATTGCGAGCTTGACTCATGCACCGAGGGTTCCGTACGAACTCATCTAAGTTCCTTACAACATTTTTACGGTTTTGTAATGTAAAAAATATGTCGAAATATGTGACATAAACGGTCATAAGTATCTATCTTTCGATCGCACTGATCACAAGTTTTATTTTTTCACAGCGGAACGAGCAGATGAAAAACGAAAAATGATCCTGTAAAGGTTCTGTTTTCCTTTTTAGGTATGGAACTTATTTTCACACTAAAGCGAATTGATGCAGATTTTGTTTCGAGTTTTCCATTTTTTTAAAGTTGTTATTGAAGTAAAATAATTTGAGCAGCTTTTACGACATTCTTAATAACAAATGGAGTAGAGACATTGTATTTCTAAGTTTGCCAACATAATGATTGGTATTACTGACAAGAAAAATATATATCGACTGTAGTTTTTTTTTTGTAAAAATTTTGTTAAAACTAACATTTTTCTTACTAATACTATAGATACTCTAATAAAGGCACAAAGAGTCTTTAATATGTGTCGATCTACCTTCGCGAGAACCTGGGGTCTTAAACCGAGGATACTTTACTGGATATATAAAATCATGGTACTTCCCATTATAACATATGGAAGTATCGTCTGGTGGCCAAGGACAAACCTAACCACATGCAAAACGGTACTAAATAAGATTCAGAGACTTGCCTGTATGGCAATCACTGGTGCTTTCAGAACCACTCCAACGGCAGCCATGGAAAGATTTTTGGATCTCACACCGCTGCACATTGTCATACGTAGTGAAGCAAAGAAAGCGCTCCACAGACTACAGAGTGTACATCTGTGGAATGCAACTAAGCCCCACACGAGACACACAGCACTTGGCAAAGAAGAAGGGGATTGGCTACTGGAAATGGTCGCTGACAGGATGATACCCAGGTACATCTTTAGGAGGTCATTCAGTATACAAATCCCAACAAGGGAGGACTGGAACAAAGGACTAGCGCCTCCTGATAGGAATAGCATGATTTGGTACACAGACGGTTCCAAAATGGACACTGGTACAGGTGCAGGAATTTATTCCAAAGGCTTTGAAGCTAGTATTAGCATGGGCAAGCTTGCTACAGTTTTTCAAGCAGAAATGTATGCAATCCTTGCCTGTGCGCAAGAAAACATTGATAAAAGGCGCAATGGACTAAACATATACATCTTAAGCGATAGTCAAGCTGCGCTAAAGGCACTGATGTCATACAAAGTGCATTCTAAACTGGTCCAGAATACCATCAATGCACTAAATAAGCTTGCGAAGAAAAATACAGTACATCTGATATGGATTCCAGGACATGAAGGTTTCTATGGAAACGAGAAGGCCGATAGTCTCGCGAGACAAGGATCGGAAACCAACTTTGTGGGTCCGGAACCTTTTGCGAGTCTGGCACACTGTTCAGTGAACTCTGTCATCAGAGATCAAGCAAAGAGAAGACACCAAAATGAATGGGTCGCTCAGAAAGGAATGGCGCACACCAAGCGGTTCATGGGCCTGAATAACTTCAACAAATTCACAATGAACTCAGGCAGAATGCAAATCCGACTCTTGTTGGGTGCTCTGACTGGCCATTTTGGCACTAATCGTATGCTTGCAAAAATGGGTCTGAGTAACACAGAGACCTGTAGGGCCTGCAATGAGGGAGAGGAAAGCATGGAACACATGTTGTGCCACTGCGATTCCCTTTCTCGTAGGAGAATGAGTCTCTTCGGGATCGGATATCCCAAACCCGAAGACTTCAAGGCTATCCCCCCTGGACCAATTGTGAGACTCACGAGTGAACTCAATTGGTCCATAAATGGTGATAGCAATCTATGAATGTAGAAATTGGGGAAGCACAAAGGATCCTTAAGGGTCGAAGTGCAGGGCCCCCTGGGGGCCCCCCCATTATAAGATAAGATAAGATAACATTTTTCTTCGATTCTCCGAATCCTCGACTCTACTAGCATACTTACATATATAAATTTAGAGACGATTCATGTAAACAAAGTCAGTACTAAATGCAAATGTCACTTAAACAATCTTTTTAACAACCCCGGCCATTCACTTACTAAAGCTACCGAGAACAATGACTTTGCAAACATAAATATCAGTGTTTCCATTTTTTTAATAATACGGTGTGTGTTACCTCAGAGCCGTCACAATAGAGGTCAAGATTACGTCTCTGAGACGATTACGTCGGCGCTCACGAAAACTTGGCGCCAGTTTAAAAAGTAAAATATTGTTAAGAGTTTAGCCGGCCTGAGTGTAATCGCGCCCGCATATCCTGGGCCGGGCAGACACGCCTATTATTTTTCATATCTCTACCGGCTTTCCGTGCAGGTGATTACTTTTAATTTCAAGCTTTTCGTTGTTAAAAAGCATGTTTTACAAACTGTTGTGAGCTTTTTTAATGAACGGCGCCGAGTCGTGACTTTGACGTGTGTGTTAGACACGATAGCTCTGTTATGCGGCTCGCGGTAATTAAGTGTTTATTGAAAGCTTGAATACATTACTGTTGCGTACACGGCATGGTATGAATTCGCTTATAATGTTGTGAATTATGATTGAATTTAATTTCGTTGACACTTAGTTATCAGTTACCATTAAATCTTAAGGATTCTTGGTTGCAACAGATCATTTTATTTAATGTTAATGAGAAAGTAAAGTAATTATTCAGATTTTAGTCTCTCTTGTATTTTTGAATTTTGCCCTACTAAATTGACCAAATATAACATTTCAATTTCACCACTTTTATTTCTCAGTAGGTATGTTGACGTTTTTAAAATATTATGTTTTAAAACTAACCTTGCTGCCAAAAGATAATATCAAGCAAACTCAAAGTAATTGCAAAATAATACAAAGTTTTGGGGCAAAGTTTTATACAATTTGGTGTCTCCACTCCATACTACATTTGTCAGTGTCCTACAAGTTTTATTGCAACAAATATGATGGATACGCGGTCCACGAAATCTCCGCTACGTCGTCGGAGCACTTTCTCACAAACTATAAAACAACGCCGCATACCTCTTGCTTAACAATTTCAAAATGTAACAAACGCCGCTCATACTTTGAATAAAAATACCGAGACGTCAACCGTTTACAAATACTTCTTTCCCCGTTCCTGGTAATTCTGTTTGCCCTTTGCCGAAAGTTATGACACAAGTATGAAAACATTAAAATTGCTTAAGTTGTGGAGAATGCAGGAAATTGTGTCCGTGAATAGCAATCAGAGAATTCGTCACACGCCGTGCGGTCAGATGCGAGCTACGTCGTAGCCGACTACGAAGGCCTACGCTACGATGTAAAGTTAGGGCCAACACACACGACTCGATTGATCAATTAATAGGTTAACGGGGTTGATATTATTACAGGATTTATTGGGTGTATTAGATCTACCGTTTCTATTGGCAGATTAATGTTATGCATATTAATGATTTCATGTCGTAGAAACTAAAGTTTTTATTAATTTATTTAAATTTAATTTCGGATCGTTGCCTATGCAAGCAAAGTTTTGAAAGGAATTCATCCGAGGGATCACGCCATCAGTGTCGGACCTGCAGACAAAATTTTCTTGTGCTGCACAGTAATTTAGATCAATCGTTGCTAATTGTTAGGTGAGCGTTCGACATCGGGCACCATCGCAAGAATATTTCAGAGCCGCCGCGGTGATAAATCAAACTCGAAACCGTAATGAAAGCGAACGGATCGCGTCGCGAAGAGAAGGGAGGGAAAAAATATCACGGAAAAAATCAGGTGCGTGGGGACGGGTGAGAGAAAAACAGTCGGTCGGGAGGTGGGCGGGGGTGGGTGGTGGCGGTCGATGCGGGGGGCGGGCGTTGGGCGGGCACGCGTGCGCGCTGCGCCGGCCGGCGGGCGCGCGGCGCCGGCGGGCACAATCGCTTGTCGCCGCGGCCCCGTCGCTCGTCACCGCACACACAGTCCGCGCCGCGCCGCTCCTCTCGCGCCGACGCCGGCCCGCGCCGTGCGACAACACGTCCAGTGCCCGCTTCGACTTTACATGTCCAAAGTGCTGAAGTCTGTGCTTCCGATCGCGACCGCGAGAGTGTTCCCGCAGCCCGTTCACGACCCGACCGGCGCACCGTTCAGGGTTAGTACACGGTGCGATACGCCGACGCCACCGGTGCCTCGTGACGCGTGTTCTAAAAAGTTTATTTCGGAAGTTTGTTAAAGTTAAGAGTGCGCGCCGCGTCCGATGCACATTGCCCCGGCCGCAAGTGGTTCCTATCGGCTGGGCGGCGCCGTCGTGTCGCTCCCTCCTCTCGACCCTAACTAAAAACAACAAACAGATCAATCGACCTGTTATATTCGTGCAGACATTAATAGCGGCGATCTTTCTCAGTTAATGCACTACGAGCGATAAATTGAACAACAACAGCCACAAATTTTGTTTTCATTCCTAAATATTGCGATAAGATAAGACTTACACCACTAATAGCTGGAAATAAAATTGTAGAATCGCATGTAAAGGTGATATTAACTGTGAAAGGTTCAAGTTTACCCACTTTTCTTAAATTACACCGGTATATTATTTCACAAGAAACAACGGTAAGGGTCTCTATATATTTTTCAACCATTTTTGTGATTATATACATTAGTAAAAATCTAAAAATTTTGAGTAATTTTTAAAAATAATGGATGTTAATAATATAAATGATTTCATTAAATCTACAATAAAAACATTTTCAAGTTTGTAAAATAATTTTTTATATTTTTCTTGCTGAAAAGGGATTGCTTGTAGTTGCTTGTTTGCAGTAAAACCTATATTTTGTGAATAATGAGTTTTAAAAAATTACTAAAAAAAAACTCAGAAAATGTTAATAAAATATTCAAGATTTGAAGAGCTCTACTTATCATTGTTTTCTTATTATAATTCATTTTTTATAGTTATAATGGAATTCATATAAATAAGGAAAATAAAAACACGTAAAATCTCTATTACGTCAATGTACCGAGGGAAAAGAGCGGGAGTACAATGCAAAATGCTCCCTATATCGATGGCAAGACGGCACGCAGACACGTACACAGTATAAAGTGGCTTACCTTCAACGTTGTTATTTAGCTTCTAAATTTGGCATACAATCAAAAGTGGTCGCGGTGTATAAACACACCTGCAGTGGAGAGTGTGAGCGTGCCAAATGTGTACGACTGTCCGTGCAAGATAGCCTTTACTCGTAGCCGTATCTGCAGTAAGTAAACAATAATATGGCTATGTACATCAAAATGTACTGTACTTTAAAGATGTATAAAAACATAAAGATGGCTATAAAATTTCAGCTAACCATGCTTTGAATCTATGTTTTCTTTATAGAAATTTATATTCGTATGTCTATTATATTCCTATATCTAAGCGCCTTCAAAAGAAAGATGAAAAAATGGGGTCACACAAATAGTCTAAAGATGTGCCTTGTCATATAAATTATTATGAACTCGTTTTTACAAAAACACATTATTGTTCCTTTAATTATATACTAAAAGTCACTTTTAAACTCTCATAAAAATGCATTTAAATAAAAAGTCACTTTTAAACTCTAATAAAAATGTAAGTCTGAAAAAAACACAATTGTTATTTAACAAAATAATTGCGTCACGTATTTCTAATAAAGTCAGAACGAATATATACAAAACAACATGATATAAATGTTAAGTGCGCCACAATGAAAGGGCCAAAATAAAACACACTAATCGATTTCAAAGGAATTTGTTCATCCATCAAACGTGCGATGCGTAACGTAGTCGGTTTATATGAGTACGTAGGCGCCGTTGAATTGTAGAGAAATTTTGGTGGCGCGTCAACCCTCGGCCTAAAGTTTTGTCGTGTGCTGCCTTTATTGCGCCCACCGTTAAAAATAGCTCCTTACTTCCACTTCAACAGCACACAATAAAAATTCAATCATCTTTATTGCGAAAGGCCCTCTCAGTCGTTTATTATTTTTAATTGACCGAGGTAGGTACTTATTGATCAACGTTACAATGCATCAATGAGTTTAGATTGTCTGCAAATTTTGCAATCAGACTCAAGTTTTATTGAAAGCGTGTTACTCAACTTGCACAATGCTCGAAACAAATTCAATTAATATTGTTGTAACAAGTAAAATTGAAACCGATTAGCAAAAAAAGAAAATGGATTCATTTGAATCTTTGTATATTATGTTTGTTACTAAGATAAAGTTATTCAAATATTTCATTTATACATCTTAGATCAGCCCCGACACTGATTTTTTTTGTTAGTCGCGTGATTTTCTTTTATTTTTTGATATCGGCTTTAATTTATGATACAATTTTTTAATGATATTGTTATGTTCTGTAATAAATTCTTAGACTGTTGGCAGGTTTGGAGTGCATGTTCTACCTCCAAGGAACATCACGATAGTCCCGTAGAAGAACATACAATTTGGTTGTCTACGCTGTCAAATGAAAAAGATTTCGTATAACGTTTTCAAACATAAAAAGAAACATCGCATTAATAGAAAAGTCAGTTTTAAATTCTTTTAAATGTTAAATTCAAATACGCGAGATATTGATGCTACATTTTTTTTTCAAAAATGTCAGTGATATTCCGAAATATTTCGTGTGATTAAATATCACTACAAAAATGATTCATAAAATTTCACACAAACGCACAATATAAAGTTATCGCCATTCTTTTTTATTTGGTTTCATTTTCTGTGACAATTAATTACATGATTAAAAGGATTATTATCCATCTGTGGCGATAGTAATTATTCCCTCCTATAATAGCATTGAAAAAGAACTCTTTTCTCCACCAATTGGCCATTATAACTACTAATAACAGAACGTAAAAGTCACATACATTGTCATCCCTTATAGGTGCAATAATCAAAATTCCTAACGAATACCCTAAAAACATAAGGAAATTTAATCAAACTAATTTGATTTTTATAGCTCAACATAAATTAAGATGTAAAGGAAAATTACACATCATTTTGCTCTTTTCATTGTGTCAAAGTATTTTTAACTCTACATCAAATGAAACTGTAATACTTAATGGCGGGATGTCAGTCAATTACTTCGTCCTTGTTTTACGTCAAAAGTTTTCGACTCGGCTCCCTCTGTCAATAATTGTTTTATTTCAAAGGAATTAATTTTCATTATCTCGGGAAATAAGCAAATTTAAAATTAAGTTTATTTTGGTATATTTATTTAAATTAGATTATTTACAAATAAGTGAGAATAAAATTTGATTAATTGGTTTGCGCTAATGACTCGAAACGAATAGTTTTCTTGTTTTGGTAATATCACTGTCTTGAAAATTAATATGTAGATAGTGTGTTACGTGGTTAGTGCACTGGGTGGACAAGTTGGTAAATAATGCACCAAAGTTTCCGTCACTGATTTTATTTTTCCTTATTTACAAATCTATATAGAAGACTGTGAGAGATCCTCAATATATTGACAAGATATTGACATTGACAGACATATTGACAGATTGACGTTCAGTTGTTCAGCCCGCAGTTGATAACTTCAAACAGACCATACGTCATAATGTCAATCTACTCGTATCCATACTGTCAAGCGGTGCGAAGTTCGCCGGATCAGCTATAGTATTATATTACTCTGTAATGCACTCTGTATCAAATATGACAACTGTTGTAAAGTTCTATTGAGTACAGACATAATAAAAACTTACCAAAGTGTAAAAACTCATGCATGACTGCGTGGATTTCCATAATTTTCTAATTTTAATGTCAGATACTGATATCAGAAAGAATACAGTTCCGTTTATGATGTGGATATTATTAAATTTAAACATCGAGACTTTGATAGCGTCTCGATGTTGTCAATGGAGTGACTGGAGGAAGGAATGAAATACATGACAATCACAATCATAAAAAAGTCGGTTATTAGGCGGAAATATTGCGAGTCGCTACGTCTTTAGGATGATATAGAATTTCATTATAATTGGTTGTCCGAGTGCTGACAATAGATAAATCGATGTTTTTTTTTTCAAAATTTGCTGGCAATTATATTTACTTTACTGTTGCTGATCTAACCATCATACGCTATAAACAATGAGATAGATAGATAAAACGTTTATAAGTGACAAAACACACAAACTATGAACAAAATCAAGATACAATCGATATCAAGAAGTTTGGAATAAGAAAAAGAATTAAAAAAACTAAAAACCTGTGGGTTGCAGTACTCAAACAGTCAAGACTCAGTGGGGGTTTTTCCTTTAAAAAGAAGAAAAACACTGATGTTCAGCGATTTCTGGAAGGAGAGAGATGTTAAGCTGAGGGAATAGAGATGATAAGCAACTACAGGTTAATAACATACCCTTAACATTCCCTTGAAAGATTTTTCTACCAGTAAAATTATAATCTGTTTAATTGTAATCCCAAATACATAGTTTTAAACCGTAATCCCTACCTTAAGTGGATTATCTTACCATTATTCCGGTAATGATCCAATTTCAAAATTTGACAGAAGAAATCACACAGAATAACTTCAAGGGGCAAGATATTAGGAATTAAGTAGGAATTAAATAAAAATAAGGTGCAAAATGCAATGGTAACCTCGTTTTTGAAAAGTTAACACATATGTGTTTTTACCTTTTTCTTAAAACTGATTTTAGAAACGACGCCTCTTATGGGTATTATTAATATTATGTTAATTATTGGTTCTTCTAAAGCCTTGTCAAAATTAAAAATATCAATTTTTATTCTCAGCAAAATATGCAAGCATTATAATAATAACGAAAATATAATTTATTCATTACTCATACTTTGAAAGTAGGTCTGAAGTTGCCTGAGGAGCGGGTTGAAAGTAATACTTTTCAGCCCTAGGGAGAATCACTTTCAACTGACAGCTGCTGTCAAATTTTAAAAAAGAAACTAGTTCTATTTTACATTTTTATTAAACCATGTTCCGACGATCTATACAGCCACTCAATTATAGCACGGTGTAAAATTGAAATAACATAAGTATTAAAAGACTATAGTTTTTAAATGACTTTATTATAATTTACTTTCAACTATTTCTTTAAAATAACATAGATTTGGGCAAAATATTTACCATTTTTTCAATGATGAAAATGAAAAATAATGGCTGAATAGCTGGCCGGCCACAGAAAAAAAACAAAATAAGCGGGAAAGCGGCAATCCGATCTTCATTTGTTTGTCGAGTTTAGAGTTTTGTTTATTCTTCCGTATAGCAGAGATTTCATACATAAGAGAAGAGGCAAAAGCCGAAGTTATTCATTTATTAAAATAAAATTCACTCATATGTTCCTTAGCTGATTCATGTTTTTATTTTTACTTTCCTTGTATTCGTAATGAAAAGCACAGTGTTTACCTCGGGTTAAAGACTTATTTAGTCCCTCGAACTATAGGCGCCCTCTCTACGCTCGGGCGCCGAACCCCGTCTCGGGACTAAATAAGTTACTTTCACCCCTGGGGTAACAATATACTATTAAAATATCTGATAGTAAACTCATCCGTATAACAAAATTCACACAACAATCGCGATACTTCAACAATAATTACGATACAGAGAGCCTGATTCTATTGGATTAATATTGCCAAAGCCTAATGCTCTCGCACTGTCATAATCGTAAGTGAAACTGACGTCGAACTTGGAAATCCTACTCCTCTAACAGCTAACTGGTGTTCCTGTCTTAGTGAAGAGCAAACACGGCTAATGATCGAACAGCGCGGATGATGATAGATGAAAGTTAAATGTCTCACGCACACCTAACTCTGTCGCTATGCGATATGATATATCGGCTTCCTCGATATTGACGGCATTGTGCGTCGCAAACTTTGCCCTATACGACTAGACGCCGTGCCATTACTTTGTTTACAGTTTTATTGGATCGGAACGTTGTTTACACTTGCAGCATTTGGCGCTTCCTTTCTTAAATTTGAACTTGCATAAATGTCAGTTCTCTTTGGAAACATCGATGGACATTTCTGTCAGTGTCTCCTGCTCGTGTGATGTAGCTGTTTTTTGCAGAACCATTGTCTGAACTGCATGGATAGTTTTTCAAATTTAAATTCAAATGTTTATTTGCGTACTAAGTGTTTACAAGGTGTTATAATAATATACAAATAGGTTCTTATTTCTTAGATACCGCTAAGGTATTGCAAAATATCAAGACAGCAATTTTACACTTTCATATTTCTAAGTACTTTTACTAGTGTGTCCTAGCACACTGTAGTAAATGTACTGACTATACATCGGACAGGAACCTACATGTTACTACATATTATTTTTATAACTTAACTAGCATAATCTAACTTTTTGTAAATGTTGTTAATCAATAATTAAAACTCTTAAATGACAGTTGCATTGAAATCCTTATTCTATTTTAATACATACATATTTTAATTTAATAAATTAATTTTTATTTATTTATTGCGTTTATGTTAATTTTTGCATAATTTGAGCTCATGATGACAATTTTGTACGCGTACATAAAGAAACAACTAACTTTAAAAAAAAACTAATTTTACTAATAGAACCAAATTGATGTACAGGTACAAAACAGAATAATCTCATTTATTCTGACAGTTCAAACACACAAAACATAGTTAGTATAACTGGGAAACATAAGTCCAACACGCAAGTACAACAAATAGTCGTTTAAGCAAATGGGTCCTATTTGCTTTCTAATTGGTCCTAGTTGAATTTAAAATGACGACCGACACTGCCTTTAGCTGTTGACGTAGTAATAGTGGTTGTTCTTGTTGTAATTACTTGTAGTTTGTTTGAAAGCTTATTATATATCCAGCCGTCCCTTGGAGAGTTAAAGGATTGTGGTTCATTATTCATTCATGCGATTTCCTTGTTTAAGCTGGGATAGATAGTTGAATATCTTGCAGTTTCTGGACACAAATTGGTTAGCAGTGATATCGATGTTTCTAAACATTACAATCTACATTTTTCTGGTTAGAAGGTTTTGAAATCTAAAGCACTCTCTTGATAATTATTAGAAAATAATAATACTATTCATCATTTTAATAATCAAAAATTATTTCGAGTGCTTTCGGAAAAGACACAGCTTGTGCACACACAATATATTCTTCAATAATATACAAGTACAGTATCACTTTGTGCCATTACGGAAATTTACTTAAACATTACAAAAGCCTGTAGATTACATATCAATGTGACAATGACAAATAATGACGTTGTCGCGACGAAATTGAATTTCCAACCTTCTGTGCTTGTGAATTAAGCCTCTTTTTAAATAATGAAATTCTAACAATAGACCCCGACTCGTTCTAACTACACATAAAGAAATAAGTGTCAATAATTCAAGTGTACGAACGTGTTACTATTAACTCACGATGAACAATAATTTGACATGATGGATGTCATTCTGAAAAGCCTCTGGAAAACTGACTAAAACTGTAGATATTGTAGAATTTTTAACAAAAACCTTTTGAACCCTTAAAATAGCGTATAATTATGTTTACTTGTAGGCATACCAAAAAACAAATCTACAATTTAAAAAAAATTAACCAAATAACGTCCAATATTAGTATGATTTTAAAATTGATACTTTAATATAACATTTTAACATTACTATTTACAAATAATCAATAATCGACATGGACGCCGGTGTACAAAGAGGTGATCAATCGATATTATTTTCAAAATATTAATGATAAAAAAAATTATTTTGGTTTTTTTATTGAAGAGGTTTACATTAAAAATGATATACTTACATAAATACCATCATATATCTATTCTGAACATGCTCCTTAAAGGGTTCACAGGGTTTTCGTTTCACACTGTACATCAATCTCCAGATAGAAGAAATTTGAACAAAATTTCAGATTTTCTTAGTAACTGTATAAATAAGATAACTTAGAAAGATATCATCTTAATAAATAAAACCGAAATTAATTTCAAGGTACTCAAACATTCAATATAACTTATATTTGTTTCATTTTTCGATTATTCCAATCTTCATTGTGGTGAACATCTTAAAACAAAACAAAAGCTAATAATAAACGAATCACTGGAAAACTCAAACAAGATCAACAGGGCGACGCCATACTTATTATATATGAGTTAATAATAAATCAGCGATCGTATGTATATTAAAGATTTATACACGTGTAATTAAACGAACATGGTTCAACTCAAATCAAACTTAAAGTTTATAAATTAAAGTTAAACGCATACACCTCTTGGTTGGATTTAAAGTTTAATACTCGTAGTTTCATACTCCTAGTTGTAAAACTTTGTCGGTGATGTTAGCACATTAATTAGCGCCAAGTTGGGGCCCAGCAGGATGTATTGATATAGATTTACGATCAATCCCTTGGTAAAGCTGGTATTTAAGGCTACGAACTATATTTATTGATAGGGTTACATGGACTCAATTAAGATTATACACTTACTGTCCAAAATATTAGTTCTGTTGCTTAAATAATTTCTGCACAAAAATGTGTGTCGTTCTTTTGCATTTATTCTCGGTTATTCAACTTAAATACTAATCACACTGCTTCATATCAGCCAATAGACGCCCACTGTTGGACATAGGCCTCCCCCAAGGATCTCCATACCGAACTGCTTGATTTAAACTAATCAAAGATAAATTGAATCATATTGAAATAATCAGACTTTCTTAAATTTAAATTTTGGTTTGAATTGTTGATTTTTGATTACATTGACTCTCGTTAAGCTGATTCATCGTTGACTGCTTAATTTGATGCAGCTCTAAGGGTTTTCAGTATGCTGATAATAATGTTACTCGACAAATTGGTAGCAAGAAGAAATTAAAAGACATTTTTCCCTCATATTCGCAAATGAAATGCAAGTCAAATTTGTTAAGCTTAATATTAGCATATTTGTCAAATTATACATTATTAAGTGAAGAATAGAAAGAAAATAAAGCTTACCTAAATAACTAACATAAAATTTAAAACGGACAAAACTTGGTCAGCACATTATGATAAAATAACAAAATTTTGACAAGTTCACGAAAAAAAAAATGCAAATAAATTTGTTATAATAACTACCTACCTACATATTGAAATTATATACATATTCATAAGCGCCACAATGAGAAATCTTTTGTAAGTAAATCTTTTAGCGTGCATAATTGGATTAGAACGTTAATTTGGCCGAGGTGTGCAGTCTCCGGGCGATGTTTCGCTTAGCACTTACAAAGAGCAATCGATTTTAAAGCTCGCTGGATTGAAAATTATATGAGAAGCCTTAGAGAGCGGGTGCGGGTGGATCGTGAGCCGCCAATGCGCTTGTCTTTCAGTTCAATGGGCTTTCTTTAAATTGGCGACGGCTCCGCTGGTCGCTCCGCTTATTGCATCCCGGCCGCAGCGTCGCGACGTCCACGATATTGCCTCTGTTCGACCTATAAGCAAATAGAATTTCCAAGTTCGTAAACAGGAGCACGTTATAGATAAATCGCCTCATCCCCTTGCGCCTTCACTGGTGAAAATATTCAATTTTTATCGACCATCGACTATAGCAACGACTCCCGCAGCAAGCTTTTACTGTAAAGTAATTATGAGCGGGGTGGCGATCGAATCAATCCTGCGGCGATCGCCTTCATTGTCTCCTTTCGGACGCGTCTCTATTCATATTCATGCCGGAGCCGTGGATAACAAAGTATGACACAATGTCGTTTTTATTCTGACGAGTGAACGCCAAGAAAGTTGCGTGCCGCAAGGATTTCCATCATGGGACCCATCAAATAATAACGAGGTCGTCCTACTCGAGCGGTACGCTGCCCGATATCGCGGCTCGATCTATTCGGCAACAATCGTGGACGATCTTTTGTGCTTTATGATAATAATATGTCGTTGTTATTTAGTCAGTCGGTTTTATATGAAGTACGAGCACGTGCGTGTATCGATTGTTCGATGTGCCCGTAGTTCCCGTGTGTAGGAGAGCCGATAATATCTCTATATCAGGCGGAATGTTTCAGTTAATAGGTGCGGAGAGCTCACATCTGCAGTACGCCGGCGAGGCTTAAGCCCATTGTCGCTCGGCAGAGAGGCCATCATGAATTCTGCCCACGAACTACTCTAAGGTTTATTGTAATTTACAAAACTGACGGAGGTTTTGTTGCTATCATTCTGGGAAATGTTTGTTTTCTTGCTCCGTTTTTAGGGTCAGCAGTTTTGGGACAGGGCTGTCGAAGTATAAGCAATATCTGAATAACTAATTTATTAGGTGATTTAATTATCGTCTCGAATTAACAAAAACATCTGATTTTCCTTTATGATAATCGGCTCATAATTTCAAAATGATCTCAGTAGAATGCTGATACCGACAGTGTAATTTTACTTCATAATATTTTAACGCACGACAAAGTCCGAAGTTTGATATTAGTTTTCGCAAAGTTCAAGACAACGAAAATTCGCCTTTCACAGATTCTTTTATCAACACTCTGTCATATAAAATATTTAGAAAACTTTCCCAACAATAAATTAAACCGGGGCTGGAAATAAAGAATTCAACTTTACCGTCTACTCTTTTCATAATCTTCAAAATAAAAAGTTTCGCATTACACCGCTCAGTTGCCGAGTTTCTTTCGTAATAAATTGCCGAATTCCTTATTTCCCATGAAATCTAGGCGTGTAATTCAGAAAATACCTAAAGGTAGCAAATATTATATATTTTACGGGGAACGGAAGGCCACTAATGGTATAAATTGAAGAGCGAGCGCTCTGGAAGCAACCGCAGGATTTTGCGTATTCAAAATTCAGCTCCTACCGGCACGGAGAAGGTTCCGAAGAGCGATCGACAGTGTAGCCCACCCTTTATAAATTTCTCTATAGAAAACCGAGTAGATGGATCGCTTTAAACGCGCTGCGCCGGAATTTTAAAGCATCGAGACGAGAGGAACATCAAATGTTAATTTTGAGATTTTAACGTATTTCAGCTCTCGTGAACTATTTTCTTTTGCCTGCAGCTTTTACAATATTCGAATATTCGAACCACACTATTGGATGGTATAAAGAAGACTTTGAAAGTGCTCGCTTTTGTTTTGAGTAGGCGTGTAATTTGCAGGCAAGGTCTATCATTTCTAACACATGGTGCCTTTTTCAGTCTTACTTCAAAGCAAAACGATTTAGAGTTTTAGAATTCTAAATTAAGGAGAACATTTTAAATTGTTGTAATTTGTAACCAAAAATGCATTCCTGGTATGCTTCACATTTTTTATAGATTCTGTACGTCACAATGAAAAACAAAACCCTTATGGGTCTGGGTATTACCTAAGGGAATCAAAACCTATAGAAATTATAAACAATTGGCAATGAGCGCTATGTCTATAAGATATTACACAATTGTCATTTCACAAATCTGTCTCCTAACTTGGATGGTATTCTAACCCATTACAGCAAAATCAAGAGATATAAATTTATTTTTTACTAGCTGTGCCAGCGAACTACGTTTCGCCGTATATTTTTTACCCGTTTTTGCAACATTTGTCATTGATGCTCAGCTCCTTTTAGTCGTAGCGTGATGTTATATAGCCTAAAGCCTTCCTCGATAAATGGACTATCCAACAAAAAATAATTTTTCAATTTGAATCAGTAGTTCCTGAGATTAGCGCGTTCAAGCAAACAAACAAACAAACTCTTCAACTTTATAATATTAGTATAGATTACTCATTCTCGGAAAATAGATCTGAAGTTGCCTGAAGAGCGGGTTGAAATTAATACTTTTCAGCCCTAGGGAAAATCGTTTTTAACTGAAAGCTGTTAAACCTAAAAACAAAACTAGTTCTATTTTCAGATTTCTATTGAACCATCTTCAAACTTTCTATGCAGCCACTCAATTACAGCGCAATGTAAAATTGAAATAACATATAGTTAAGTATTAATTAAAGTATATATTTTTTTCAATGACTTTATTATAATTTACTTCCAACTATTTCTTTAAAAAAACAGATTTGGGAAAAATATTTACCGATTTTTCAATGATGAAAATGAAAAATAATGGCTGAATAGCTGACCGGGCACAGAAAAAAAAATACAAAATAGGCGGGAAAGCGGCAATCCGCTCTTCATTTGTTTTTTCGAGTTGTAGAGTTTTGTTATAATTCCGTATAGTAGAGTTTTGTATTAACACAATGAGTTCATCTAATTCAGATATGGATTTAACGCCTGATTTCATAAGAGAAGAAACTAAAGCAAAAGTTGAAACTAAAGCTGGTAGAGAATGCCTAAGGCATTAAGTCCGCCTTTGTACTTCTTTTGTACATAAAGAATAAATAAATAAATAAAATAAATAAATAAGTTGTTGATTTATGTAAAATAAAATCCTAATTGATGTTTTTATTATTACTGTCCTTGTAGAACAATAATAAAAAGTACAGTGTTTACCTCGGTTACTTTCAACCCTAGGGTAACAATGTACTATTTCTGCTTAGTTAAATAATTATGAAGATCAGAAAATTGAATACGATTAGATATGCAAAATTAATATACAAAATATCAAATGTCAGGTGTATGACGTAACGAGTAACACGCGAATTTAATAAAACCGGGTCAAGTCTACCGTTCTCCTCATTAAGTATCTTCCTGCATGGTACGTTATAGTCGTAGTCGAGTCGTATTACGAATGCAGCTCGCTGTCTGTCTGTCCAAACGACAGCATCTCGCAATGCCTGCAACGTCATATCAATCACATTCGCGGTCCCCGAGCGTCTAACCTGGATATGAAATTATGCGAATTTACTATACCCAACTTACAGCTCTGATTTGCGAGGTAACAGACAACTAATCTCCACTCATACTCCCTTGGAAATAGCTTGCTCGCATTGAACACTGTTAGGATAAACAACTTTGGAAATAATTCGCGTGCTCAATTAAATGTGTTCACGATTTGATAACTGTATATAAGAGCCACGTTTCATTTATTATATGATTATGAAATTGAGATTACTTAAAGTTTTTGTTTATTTTCGTGCGTTATTTTGTTCTGGCTAGTATTAGGTTCATCTTATACCACAATAAAAATAATAAAAAAATATTTCAACACACAAAATATTAAAAAGTAGATTAAGGCAAAAAGTTTGAAACAAATTGCATGATTTGTTTTAATACGACAGGGAAGCTCTTGGCCTTCATCTCACTTGATGGTAAGTGACAAAAAAAATATTTTACAAAAAATAAAAACCGACTTCAAAAACACTGAAAAGTTAAAAATAATATAAGAATAGGTACAGACAACATCACCTATAAAGTCTTATTTGATATTTGTTTTAGTGAATTAAATCTTTTTAGCGAAAGAAACCCTAATTTAATACCAGGTTACCGAAGGTGAGCTGGTTTTAAATTAGGGTTTTCCTCGATTTTCATGGGATCCCATCATCAGATCCTGACTTTAGTGATCATGGAACACCCTTGGAGTATACTCTATCGAATACAAAAATAATTTTGAAAATCGGTCCACAATTGGCGGCGAAATCTCTTAAAATACACACAAAAAACATACGCATCGAATTGAGAACCTCCTCCTTTTTTGAAGTCAGTTAAAAAGACCGAAGGTGGAAGCGAGCTTCACCTGGACTCAATAGCTGAGGGACGGCTATCTTACCCTAATTATCGGAACACAACAGTGCTATTAACATTGTTATTATGGCGACAAACTTAGGTAAGAAGGTGCCGGTGGTAGCTAGCCAGGCGGGCTCAAAAGCCCTACCACCAACCATACAGAGCAGGGAAATGTCTGCCCCCACGGGGCATCGAACGCCGGACCTCCCAATCAACACCCGGTAGTCTAAGGCCTCGTTTACGGAGACGCGGGGCGTTGCGCGGCGCGGCCCGCACAGAATTCAAACATATGGCGTTGTATGAGTGCGTTTACGGAGAAGCGATTTTACACGCCTTTGCTTGAAATGGCGCGTTTTTTACGGCCGAGCCCGCAGATGGCACCGCCGCGTCCGTCGGTGTTCGCGTCTCGCATCTCTATGAACAACATCGTATATTGCCATATGTTTGTGTTTACGCGTGCGATTATGAGTGCCGCTTCTCGCGCCGCCCCACCGTAAACAGAAAAAACGTCTGACGCGCCGCGAGACGCCACGCCACACGTGATGCGCGACGCCCCGCGTCTCCGTAAACGAGGCCTAGGCCACTAGACCACGGAGGCGGTTAAAACTGTATACTTTTTTTAAAACGACTTCAATATACAATATTTAAAAAGAAAATTGCCTACCGCCTACCTCAAAGTCAAGATGCGTCGAAGGAATCAAAAGAACATTGAAAAACTCGGAAATCCGAAGAAGCAACCCGTGCTACTAACAGAAAGGCCTTATATCAATCACAATTGGCGCCACGATCCCTCGGCACTTGGCCCGGATACGAAATTACACGAATTTACGTAGAGAGGGCCCACCGACGTTAACCGGGATTAGTCTTGGGCGCAGCTTACAGCGGCCCACCAATACTACGCTCAACTGATGTCCAATCTATTACATTTTTGCTTGCGCCACATAAATGGTAGCGTAAACAAATTCGCAACGACAATTTTTTAAAATATTTATTGTAACAAAGCACTCTCAACAAGCAGAATATGTTTTTTTTATTGATTTTGTTCGGATCTGTACGATATTTAAATTAATGCAGCGGTCGATAAAATAATACAAAATAATGGGATGTTATGCAATCCACATAATTTTATTCAGTAAAACAAATGTTGTCGTTACAACAACAATAACATTCACCTACTTCTGATTTTAAGTAATACTAGCTGTGCCCGCGACTTCGTCCGCGTGGAATATTAATGGCTGGACCGATCTTGATAAAAAGTAGCCTATGTTATGCCTTATATAATTAGCTATCTATCAGTGAAAGTCCCTTTAAAATTGGTCCAGCCGTTCCGGAGATTAGCGGGAACAAACAGACAGACAGACAAAATTTTTTTAAATAGTGTTTTTGTTATTGGTACCCGTTGTTATTGGTATTCATACCCATTTAGTAAAAACTTGTTATTTTGACATTACAAACAGACACCTCAATTTTATTTATTTGTATAGATATAGATGTATAGATGAACAAGAAGGCGCTTAATTTCACAACACTTCCACGGATTTCTTATGTCAAAGTGAAAAGAAAAGTCGTACAAAAGTTGTTAGCAAGTTCCGCACTTGTCAATGGCTAAGTATGATAGTTTGACAGCCCATCTATAACTGTCATCATAAATGTTAGCGTAAATAAGTCTTTAATAGGCAAGTTAATAAGTAGAAAACTTTGAATAAACTCCTCATTGCCCGTCAATGTTGGAGAGCCATCGAGCAACTGCCGACGCGGTAAAGTTATCGCTAAGTAGGATTTCTACTGGATTTGTTCACTCAAAAGGATTGCGTGAATTAGAACTGGCTTATTTATACTTTTCGCACATGGAAACTAAATAATTTCATTTACCGAGCCCTTGAAATTTGTTTAGGCGAAATAAATCAAATCATAATGTAAATCTGCTAACAGATAGAAAGCTAGCAAATCAGATATGAAAATATTTTGCCAGTCGGCAGTTTACCTAAGTTGTTATAGTAAACACGCCTAATACCCTTTCATTTATAACTCCCTCTGTGGTTCTTGATGTAGGCTCGCCCTTAATTCCGCTTTAATTAGTGTCACGCAAGTTCCTTAATCCTAGGCTCTAGGATCGTACGACCGTTCTTAAAATGGAGATTAGTACGGCAAATATCTCGAACTACGCCATCCGGTTATAAAGCCACTACAACGCCGAGTAAAAAGGATTTGGAGTGTGTTCAAGTAGTAAGGAATGGGGTTGCTAAATGACTGTCTTAATATATAAAATTCTCGTGTCACAGTGTTTGTAACCAAACTCTTCCAAAACGGCTTGACCGATTTTTATGATTTTTTTTGTGTATATTCGGTAGATTTGAGAATAGGTCGTAAACTATTTTCTATACCCCTAGGTGATATTTTTTGACAATTATTATGGCGTAACGTAGTTCGCGGGCACATCTAGTGAAATATAAAAATATTTTGTTTTAGGAAAATTTTCAAATTGGTTATTACACTACAAATTTTATTCACCGATAAATAAAAGCTCAGAATTTTAAAGTATGCTAGTATATTTTATATTCACTGCTGCAACATGTTGTCACGAAGAGTCACTGCGACGAGGAATTCTAAAAGAACTTGAACACAAACATAGTATTTTGTGTACGGAAGTCCTTCCGCGACCGCGTACAACGGATGCGCTAGAAAACGCTTGCATACTGAGTAGGCGTGCCTAAAAGACACTGCGGTATAGTTTACCTAGTGGATTACACGAAAGTTAAACGTGTCACCTAAATCTGCGACAAACCAAACCGCCCGAACTGTTTATCCGCTTTCCAAAGTAAGCCTCGGATTCTCTGCACCCGCATGCGTATTCTTCGGGACTTCACTATGTATCTTTGTTAAGACAGAAGCTAATTATAAACATACTCGTTGCTAATCGATTCCTGACACATCTCGAGCCGCGACGCGCACCTCGTTTCTGGTTAATCTCATTAAAATTTTAATCATAAATTTCTCGTCGTCGAACGAACGTCAGTGGAAATTATTTCTAGGTTGTCCCCCGTCTTGTCACTCGGCGAATTAGTTACGGATTTACACGTGTCAATCGACGGCGATTTTATTTTTAACGAGACATCAAACATTATCGAGGGCCCCGCGAGTTGCTCAAGCAGCTGTTTACAAATAAAACGTGTAGGAGACGAGTGCGTAATAAATTTTATAACACGGCATCGATCCGAATTCGAACGTAATAATAATATATCGGCACGAAATATTGGAATGTTTCTGTGCGCTCGGCCCGCATCTGAAAATAGACCCTCATCAAAGACAAGCAGGTTTGCAGCTGTAAATCCATTTCAGTGTGGCTTGTCCGCATTATAAATTGGAGTATACGTATCACTGTGTACGCGTGAGGAGTGTGTTTGTGTGGCGTGCGGAACGAGTGCCGTCCTCGGTCCTGTGACCCGCGCTTCCATCTCATGTCGCACCGCACTCGTTTGCGTTTTCTATTAACGTGTCCCGAGCACTATTAGGGCAGCTAGATGGATTCCGTAATTCGGTTTGCGTATATTCATCCTTTTTCGAAAACGTTACACTGGCTGCCGAAAATATATCGAGGCTAGGCGTCTGAAGGTTGGTAGACTACTTGCGTATGATAATTCGAGTCATATTGCGTTTCGTGGAGTTCCGCGCTGCAGCCGGAGCTTGGAGTACCTACTCTGGAGCGCAGTGCATAGATTTGCATTTTACGGTTTTGATACGTTGAGCGAATATTCAGTGCGGTGTCGGCGTAGGTATCTTTTGAATTCGACGCGGTGAGCGCCGAGTGGCCGGTGGAGGGCGGTCGAGTGGCGGCGCGTGCTCGAGAGCCCGCGGAACTGCGCACGCGCAACAGCGCCCCCGCTCTCATCCGCCGCACCCTACGGAAACTGTCACAATTCACTGCAACCCTAACGCGAGACCTAATCTCGAACAGAGAGCAACACGTAAAGGTTTGCTTTGTGTACATTCCAAAGTTTTTACGAGTATTTTTCAGTACAGTCCTAAAATAATCACTAGTTGTGCCCGCGAACTACGTTTCGCTTTAACCCGGCGGCTGTAAGGTTGTGTTATATCGACCCGTGATGTTTTTAAATGCGTCTGTTTCAAACAATCAGAGTGCAATGTGAACACTCTTCTCAGTAGCTGCAGTTAAGACCTCAATCCCATCGTTTCCAGTGTTTGTTTAGTAGTGTGCGCCTATCAAACATACAGTATGAAGTTTTGAAACACATAAGACTCAATGTTCTAAGTAATCACTTGATCAATTACAAATACTAATTTTATAATAATAAGACTTAGCAAGTGCTCAAATGGTTATTTCGAGGGTTGCCCAATAGAATTTGGTAAAGAAATTGGTGATCAAAAACGATGCTAAGCGTGTCCGCAGTCAAGTAAGAAGAAAGTATCAAGAAAGTTCCACTATCACTGTCAAATATGCCACAATTTCGTATGCCTAGAGCTGACTATCCGATATTCTTGTATATGTGTAGACGCACGCACTGATAGTAATCAATTCTAAAAAATGACTTTGATTTGACGTTAAGTTCCTAAAAGATCCATTAGTAAGCACTTACAAATTTAGGAGTAATGATAAAAAGTTTCACTTTTATTTATTATTTAAACTTATTCAGAAGTTGATATTTTTATGATTGATTTTATAGTAATTTCGAAAAATTATGTCCAAATACTACTTGAATTATCATTATTTTTCACTCAAATAGTAAAAGGTAATAATTAACTGTCTTGTTTAGAAGACATTTTCTTAATTTTTATTTAAGCAGTAGAAACTAGACGTGATTCAATATTCGGGTCATATTGACCCACATTACAGTCCTTGTTCTATATTTCCACCACACAGACGCCGGGTTAATAAAGCTTAACATTCAAAAATTTCTGAAGAAGGCGACCCTTATCACCTAGAGGTATAAAAAAGTAAACTACAACCTATTCTCAGACCTACCAAATATACCCAAAAAAATTCATGAAAATCGGTCGAGCGGTTTTGGGCGAGTTCGATAACAAACACTGTGACACAAGATTTTTATATGTTAGATACAAATTGTTAGTTAAAAATGCAAATCACAAATTTACACAAAAGATTCCAAACTTCAAGACGTATCTGGAAACTGTATATATTTTCTCATAAAATTAGTATCAATCACATTTTTATTTGATTACATAAAAACAAGATTGGTAAGAGTGTTTACCTATCAAACTCAGTGGTTGCATGTAACATTGTTACCTAATAGGTCTGAACCAAAAGCGATGTGGCGTAGATATTCAAATGTATATACCACTTGCTATGCTAGAGATAATTTCCAAACACGAAAATATTCAGTCTCCAAAGTCAGTGGCCGTTATTCGCGGTCGCGTGGCGCGGAAGTCCGCCATATTGCGGCGTGTGCAGCCGGAAGCGTCGTCAGTGCCACAAGTACGAGACGAGCGTTTAACTAGTTTCATGTATTACCATTTATGAAACTTCTATCCAGATCTAAAGCACTCGAAGATTACACGATACTATCGCATATTTATCGGCATACTAGATGTTTTCGGTGTTTTCAAGACAAGATTAGATAGATCCACTTACATTGTAGGTAGGTATGTAACATGTATGATGAATTTATCAATTATCAGTGGATTGTTAACCAAGGGAGCGAATAACTATTTTTTGAATCCAGAGCAGATCGAAGGATTCTAAAGTATAATACTGAGAGCAGCTAGGGATTCATTTTGTCATTATTATAAATACTAGGAACATAGACATCACAATCACGTGGAAAAGTTAATTGTAAATAGTTCCTTTGTTGACATCTAACATCACGGTGTACATCAACGTTTGTTCCTTTTTTATTTTAATAACTCAATGACTGTAAAGAAGTTCCAGTTTATCATGTATTTTTCACATATTTTTGTAATTTATGTCTTCAATACATTGACAATTAATAACTATTAAATTATTTAAATAAATATGTAATGGCGAGAAGAGAAGTAGAGGTGGTTTTATAGCTCATTAAATAAATACCTACTATGAATATCAGTACATTGAGATTGTTCGTTATTTTTTAAGTAATGATATGCAATCTGTAAAATACACTGAAATAAGCTAAACGAACTGTTTTTTTTTAATTTTCATATTTTTGTTATTAAAATTCTAATTTCAAATCACTCTTAGTCGCTCAGGGCAAAAAAACTATGTTGGTCCCTGTTTAGGCGAACCAATTATGCTTTTTTCGAACAGAAGTGATAAAAAACAATTATCACTTTAATTCAAACTGAATCTAACATCAGGTTTAATGAAAACCAAGAACTTCCCTAAGGCTAATAAAAAAAAGTAATTCCTTTAATGCAATATAGATGTAATTTTGCGTTTATATTATTTAATATATGCATAAACGCAAATAAACGCATAAGTTTCATAACATTCTAACATCAATTCTCCAGGTTCCCGTTAAGTGGTAAGATGTGGCCTAAAATAACAAAATTGGATTACGGCACACTTTTAATTGAAATTCAAAGCCAATAAATAGTCGGTCAAGGTTTGTGTATAGAAATAACAACATAATTCGGTTATGATTACGCTGCCTCAAGTGCTTGATAAATTTACACAAAGTACACAAGGCTCCTCATTATAAACTGTACATAGTGGATAAAAATTATTGATTAGCTTTTCATTGGGAAATAAAATAAATAAGACTTGATAAAGTAAAATGTAAACATAATTTAAATCTATTAATAGACCAATCTCGTTAAATATCCCTATTTATATTTCTAGATTTGAACTCTCTATTAACAGGATATCGTTCTTGTTTATTTTTGTAGATAATAAAGCCCGTTACATCTTTATAATGCGAGACTAAGCTTAAAATCGGCATTTTTAATTACAACGATAGCGCTTTTAAGACTTTGTATTTGAAATTCGAAAATAGAAATACCTACGCATTAAAAACCTTTTTGAGTAAATACTTATTCAGAAGCAAAGTTCTTAAAGAAACAGCATTCAAAGATATACTGAGTTTAATGTTTCACATTTATAAATATTCTAAGCTAAACGTTTTATTACACAAGTATTGAACAAGTGCTGACATTACTAAACACGAATTTACCACAAATCACACTGAATACCTATCCTATCCGACAACCGTGCCGCAAGACAGTCTAAGGCCTGTGAAGTTGAAGCAGTATCCGGCTCTGTGGCTGTCTGACGACATTAAACATTTGATGGTGGTCAAAGATAGGGCTCGCATCAAATTTCACTTAGATCCTTTTTTTTTTTTTTTTTTTTTTTCCCGAGGGGAATGCGTGACCGCACCGTACTCGCCGTTGGCTAGACGACGAGCGTGTGTGGGGCTCTCCCGGCAGAGTGACAGGCCTACCCACTAAACCCCTCGGTGTTCTTCCTGCCCTTTTGGACGCGCGTGGTAGGGTCCACACTGCGACTACCACTACCAACGCGTCCGGGCTAGCCCGACCTAGCTGGTCGGGCTATCGCCAAGGGGGGATTGCCCGAGAACACCAGGGCAATCCCCAGACGGAGAGCCTTACGGCGGCGTACACGGGGCAACCGTGCACGCAGGCCCCCACGGCAGGGTCATTAGACGGGCATTGCTTGCGCGAATGCCCGCCTTCGCCTGCCTGTCCGTCTGCGGCGGATGGGAGCGGCTTGAGGATCATTCTCCCGCTCCCTCTCCGCGGCCTCCTTCTGCGAGATGACGTCCTCGCAGAAGGAGGCGACAGCCCCCCATTCCGCCTCGCCGCGGAGCATGGCCACGACCATGCTCGGCAGCGAGAGGTCTCCGCCTCCCAGCGCAGCGTTGAGTTCGCTGCGCTGGCGTCGCCAGGCCGGGCACACCAACAGAGTGTGCTCGGCAGTATCGTCGGGAGCGTCGCAGTGATGACACTGCGGCGTTTCCTCCCGACGCGCGACCCGGTGCAAGTAGTGACCGAAACAGCCATGTCCGGTCAATACCTGCACCATGCGGAACGAGAGACTGCCCTGCCGGCGCCCTACCCACTCCTCCAACACCGGACGTATCGCTTCGATCGTCCGGTGGCCAGCAGCTGGGAAGGCGAGTGCCTCACCCCATTGACGCAGAGCCTCCCTCTGCGCTTGGGTACGAACCCGCTCCACTTCCTCGGGAGCGGATCGTCCCCCCCGTTCTCTAACGGCAACCCGATGTCGATACACCTCTGCATGTACGCGTGCATCGACATCCCACGGCGTTTGGCCCGCAAGAACGCAGGCTGCGCCGTGGCTGACCGTGCGATAAGCTCGCACGGCCCGGGTTGCTATGACCCTCTGCGGCCGTCGCAAGAGGGCCATCGTTCGGGGGGAGAGGCACTCCGCCCATACCGGGGCTCCGTAGAGTGCCATCGACCGTATCACCCCGTGATACAGTCGACGGCACGCCGATCCTGGTCCTCCTACATTAGGGAGGACCCGTCCGAGTGCGGCTGCGGCGGCACATAGCCGTGGAGTGAGGAGCTTGAAGTGCTCCTCAAAGCTCCATCGGGGATCCAAAACCAGGCCGAGGTACTTAAGGTGTGCCTCGACCGGTATGCGGACCCCCTCCACTCGGACTCGGAGCCCCGGTGGGATCCTGCGACGAGAGGCGTGGAACATCATGGCCCTCGTTTTATCAAGGGCGACGTCCAGGCCTAGGAGGCGGATGCGTCGAACGACGAGTGATGCGCCGACCGACACAAGGTGGGCCGCCTCCTCCCCCGTTTTTGCTCTCGCCGCGACAAGCGTGTCGTCGGCGAAGCAGACGACCTCCATTCGTGGAAGGAGGTCGCCTCGCAGGACCCAGTTGTACCCCAGGTTCCATAGTAGAGGACCTAGTACGGAACCCTGGGGCACACCTGCTGCCATTGCCCACGTATGGACGCACCCGTCCGGCCCCTCGTAGAGGATGGACCTGCCTTGCAGATAGTCCTCCACGAGGGCGCGGAGGTACGGAGGCACCCGGTGGAAGCGGAGTGCCTCCTTTATACACTCGTGGGGCAGGCTGTTGAAAGCATTGCGGATGTCAAGAGACACCGCAACAACAGTCTCCCCACGAGCTGTGGCCTCCTCCGTCCACCCCTTAAGGAGGGCCACCGCATCCATCGTGGACCGGCCGGTGCGGAAGCCGAACTGGTTGTTAGCCAAATCCGGCCCCCGGTCCTCTAGGTGCTCGACGATGCGGGAAGCGAGAATCTTCTCGAAAAACTTCCCGGCCTCGTCGAGCAGCACCACCGGCCGATACCCAGTCGGGGAATCTGCGGGGCGGCTCTCCTTCCTTAACAGGCAGAGCCTACCCACTTTCCATCGACTGGGGAAGCGGCCCGAGGCGATGCATAGGTCAAGCACCCCTCGGAACCGCTCCTTGAGGTGTCCCAGGGCGAGGGCCAGAACCCTGCTTGGGACACCGTCCGGTCCCGGCGCCTTCTTTTTGCGCCGGAGCCGTTCCCTCACCGTGTCAAATTCCACGTTCGACACGGGAGGGATAGCGACAGCCACTTCCTCCGGAGGAGCATCCGGGGGGTCCATTCTGGGGGGCTGGAACGGACCGGGATCGGGGAACAGAGTCCTCAGCACCCGGTCCAGCAGCCCGCTGTCCATAGCGGAGGTAGAGGGAGCGGAAGCTTTAAATTTCCCCCTCACCAACCGGTACGGACGCCCCCACGGATCGTCGTCCAGGAGCCGTATAAACTGCTCCCTGGACTCCTCCTTGGCCCTGCAGATTTCGTTCCGCAGGGCCTTCTTGGCTGCCGCATACACCCGACGAAGTTCAGCTTCCTCGTCAGGTGTAGTTCTGGCACGCCTACGACAGCGCACGTAGGCGCGCCTGGCCCTCATACTGGTGGTCCGTAGGTCCGCAATCTCCTGCGTCCACCAGTATACCTGCCCCCTTTCGGGGCAGGCCTGCGCCCTTGGCATGGCGGCTTGGCAGACGACCTTCATATCGTCTGCGAAGAGCTCCACCATGCCGTCGACATCCCCGGCAAGGTGGGGCGGTACTTCTGCCCACGCCCGCACCATCGCTGCCTCCTCCGCCACATCCGGGCGGAGCTTGGTGAGCGCCCACCTTGGAAAGGCGCTCACCGCAGAGCCCCTGCGGCTCAGGGCTCCTTGGGATGCCGCGGAGACCTCATATCGGACATATAGATGGTCCGACAGGGTCTCCACTTCTTCCTCTACACGCCAGTCGTTAATTCGACGGGCTAGTGAGGGGGTAGCGAAGGTCACGTCCACTATGGACGTGCCTTGCACCCGGACGCAGGTAGGGGTGGAGCCCCTATTCAAGATCTGGAGCCCCAGGGACAGAACCCAGGACTCCAAATCTCCACCCCTCGGACTGGTTCTGCAGGACCCCCACGCTGTAGACCACGCGTTAAGGTCCCCCGCGATCAGCACCGGTACCGGGGCCGTCCTCCGGACGACCCCTTCCAACGCAGCCAGGAAAACGGCGAAGTCCGCCCGGCTGCGATTGGGGGAGAAGTAGGTCGATACGACCAACATTCCCCCCCACATGGCGGCCACGTAGCCAGTACCTCTCTCTCTTAAAATGAGAGAGGGGGCTGTGCCACGCGCCACCCGCATTAAGGCGGCGGTACCGTCCGCCGCCACCAGCCAGTTGGGCGACTGCGGCGGAACGTAATACGGCTCCGACACAATCGCCAACCCCACACCCCACTGCACCGCGGTCTGACACAAGAGGTCCTGTGCCGCGGCGCAGTGGTTAATATTCGCCTGGAGGAGCTTTATGGGACCACTAGGCATTGGTGGTCTCCATGGGCTCCTCTTGGGCCACTGCGGCGGCTGGTGCTGACTGCGGTGCCAATGTTACCGGGCTCCGGGGGGCTACGATCACCTTTACCGGGGCCAAACGCCCCCTTATCGGCGGGGGGTTGCAGTTCATACCCCCCATGCGATGGCTGGCCGGCCTTTTGGCGTCTGTACAAACGGCGCAATTTAGTGCCGCCATGCAGTCTACCGCCTTATGCCCTTCGGATCCGCAGCGGAAACACAATCCGCTGCGGTCCTTGGCAGAGGGGCACCGCTGTATAGGGTGCCCCATGCCCATGCAGCGGAAACACCGCATGGGCTTTTGCTCCAGAAGTTGGATGGAGGCAGAACTCCATCCAACTTCGAGTCGACCAGTATCAGCCAGGCGTCTCGCAGCCTCCACAGGCACCGAGGCGAAGGCCGCCCCGACACCCCTCACCCCCGTATGCACGCGGCCCACCTTTATGTGGTGGACCGGGCAACCACCGGCCTGTGCCAGAACCTGGCACAGCTCTTCAGCGGACACCGAATCGTCGATCCCGATGACCCGGATGTCCGCTGTCTTTACGGGACGCGACACCTTCGCCGCGTCCCCCAGGGCCTCCCCTAGTTTCTCAGCCAGTGAGTCCGCCTGAGACGGGGATGTTTCTTTAGGGAGCTCGATAATTCGAGCTCCGGTAATTCCCGTCCGAAATTTGGCGGGCCCAATTCCCAATGCGCTAAGGCTTACAGAAGCCTTGGCCTTGGCGATGCCAAGCCAGAAGCGGTGGCAAAAGGCCTCACCTATGGTGAGGCCTTTTGCCACCGCTTCTGGCTTGAGCGCCACAACCACCGCCAGGGAACGTGGTGCTTTCGGTAACTTTGGCGCCTTTTGCGCCTCGGGAGCCCTCTTGGGCGCCACTTCACTTGCTGTCTGCTTCTTGCGGCCGCGCCGCACGACCATGGTCCAAGAGTCCTCGGCTGGTGCCGTGACCCCCGACGAGGAGGGGACCGCCGCAGGTGTTGTGAGCGCAGCCCTCCTTTTGACCACTCTTGCCGCTTTTGGCATATTAGCCGGCGGGGCAAGGGTGGTGTTGACCACCATGGAACTCACTGGCTGCTGCTGTTGGGGCTGCGAGGGCTGCGGCTGCGGCTGAACCACACGGTCCGACGCAAGCAGCGGTCTACGAGTCTGAGCCGGCATTAGGCGCCCGTCCACTTCAAGGCCCTCGAGGCGGGCCGAAACCATAAAGCCCACCTGGGCTAATAACTCCCGCTGGAGGAACTCCATGCTCTCCAAAAACTCTGCTCTGGAGAGTACTTCAGCGGAGGCGGTCACAGTCGGTTGAGCCGTCGGGAGCTGCACCTTCGGCAATTCCTCCTCTATTTCGTCATCGGAGGCAACAGCCTCCGACTCGACAGTCATCACAATTTCGGAGTGAGGGGTCGCGACATTACGGCCACTCGGGCATTCCGCCCCCCGTTCAGAGAAGGCCCGACGAAGGGCCTTCAGTTCCCCCATGATACCGTCAAGTTGACCCCGGAGGCGTTTGTTGTCGGCTTTAAGCCGACGTACCTCCTCCGAGGTATTCCTTGTCGCCAATGTGCGTACTATCTCGACTAGAGAGTCGGAGGCTTCCGTTATCTGTTTCACGCAAGTCCCCTTAAGATTCCGGGATTTGCGTGTAACCTCCGTCAACGCCTTTGCGCTCGCCTCCGCTCTGCCGCATAGCAGCTCGGTAGTGGGCTCAGGGGAGCGCTTCCCCTTGCTCTTTTTGGAGGAGGCCGCTACCTCCACCAGCTCCATCTCAGACTCCGACTCCGAGTCGGTGTCCTCACCAGGCTGTTGTAGCTCCCGCCTAGCTTGCGAGAGCCCAACGCCGTGCGACAGGCCTCCCCTGCCCTTTCGTGTTCGGGGGACTTTCGGGGCATACGGCGCCGTTACCTCCTCCGCCTCGGTTTCGAGGTCCGTGGCAAGGGGGTCCTTGAAGAAGCGACTTAATACCGGCCGCTTCTTCGCAATCTTTTTTGGGAGCGGCGGGAGATCCGCCTGCACCCCATCCTTGACGATTCCCCTATACACGGGAAGAGTCTCATTACAGCTTCGACGGGGTGCAGCCCCGCCGACGCTCTTGAGCGAGAGCACTGGAGATACTACCTCAGTCATTCCCTTGTCCGCACCGTCAATCGGCGAGCGGCTCTTCGCCCTTGCGGGTTCCGCCGGGAGTTTGTGAGTGACGGCCCTAACGGGCCCCCCCTCATTGGCACCGTCCGTCTCGGACATAATGTCCGATTCGGACATATCCCAGTTGTGGGCCCAGCCCAGCAGGGAGCTTGTTGGCGAAAACAGCCTTAAAACCACCTTCGCCACAAACAACAAACAAAAACGGGAGAAAAAAGGACAAAACCTAACCTAACCTTACTTACAAAATTTTATCTCGACGACTTTTCTTTGATACGATTACCAAGACAAATGACGCGATCGTCGTGATAAAATTTTGAAAAACACAACAAGAAATATTAAACTTACGTTAACCTAAACCTACATGTACACCTAAAAATACCCAAAAAATAACAATCAAAAAACAAAAACACGGAAAAACCTACTCTAAGTGTGGATTCTTGGGCCCAAAAGAGTGCCACCTACAGCACCGAGATGATATAGGGAAGCCCAATTTTCAGCCCAAAAATTACCGAGTACGAAATTTGACCCACTTGCAGAGTTACTAGGACTTTGCAAGTAGTGTCAAAAGACGCGCCTAGGGGAGATCTATAAGCTGCAAGAGACCCGAAAGTCCTACAAATTATAGATCTCAGGAAAAATGGAAAAAACAAAAACTAAAAAGTGAAACACAAAAATTACGCAGTTACGCGAGATTTGAAAACTAAACAAGCAAAATTAAAAATATATAACAAAAATCTGGCCTAATGCCACCCTAACTAAACAAAAGGCCTTACAAGCTAATATTTTTAAGGAAAAAGAAAAACAGAAAAAACGTAATAACTATAAAGTTATTAAGTGAAAACCGAAAAAATATCAAGATTGCTATTTCGGCTTTCAGGGAACGAAAAAAAACAACAAGAACCCTAACTAAAAATACCAAATATATATCTAAAAATACAAAAGGAGAACCACAAAATAGCCCGAAACGAGCACTATATTCTAAGTAAACAACGAAAAACGAAAATGAATAACCAACGAAAATACAGCGAAATCAAAGGAGAATTTTAGCGCAGATTGCTATACCAAAATTCAGGCGCACCGTACAGGAGTGGACACGGGTGTACTCTGTCACCTCCGGAACGGTACTCATAAATTTCACTTAGATCCTAGTGATTTCATTCGTGAGAAGTATACTACACTTCGCAACCGATGTCGCAAAGCTAAGCGAAAGTACATTCACGACACTAATGATGACTACTCTCTCTCCTCACAGGCTTTAGAAACTCTTTAAATCTTCGGAGGTTGGTAAGGTAGATAATAACAACCGGATCAACATTGATGTCAATATATAAAGTCAGCATTTTTCCACCTCCCCTGTAAGCCTTGATGCTCGTCAAAAATCGCATCCTTACTTTCCTGGACAGAAAACCTCGCCTCGTTTGTGATCCATTAGTACTGGGAGAAGTCACTGCTACTGTGCTGTTGGATGTATTAAATATTCTTAAGAGTATCAAGTCTAAGGCTAACGGCAGCGATGACTTGGGACTAAACATGATAGATTTCAAAGGTTTAATTGTTCTTTTCCTGGCAAATATTCTTAACTGCTCTATTTCTACCGCCATATTCCCTTCTGCTTGGAAACGGGCTCACATAATCCCTTTCCCTAAATCCTCTAGTGCCTGTATTCTATCCCAGTTCCGTCCTATATCGTTTTTCCCATTACTCTCTTAAGTACTAGAGCAACACCTTTAAATGCGCCTAACCAATCATATCCTACGTGACCACCTCCTCAACCAGTAACAATTAGGCTTTCGTGCTGGCAATTATCAGTGATCTTGACAAGTGCGAAAACAGTACAATATACTGTTTTCGCACTTGTCAAGATCACTGATGATATTCGTCTAAATATTCAGATTAAAGAGCTCACCTTGCTTGATCTTTTAGATTTTAGTAATGCCTTCAATACAGTCCACTTTGTCATATTGCTTGGTGCGCTCAGTTCTCTTAATATTTGTACGCTATCTTATCTTATCTTATCTTATGGGGTGGGGTGACTCAAGCTATGAGCCTTCGCACTTCGACCCACTATGGATCTTTTGTGCTTCCCCTAGCTGTTAGTCCCTTAAGCCATCGCCACCAATGGTCCAGTCCACCATGCCCATGAGCTTGATGATGTCCTTTGGCGGCATGGCCCTATAGTCTTCCGGTTTTGGATAACCAATTCCCGTCAGCCTTAACCTCCTGCCCGCTAGAGCGTCGCAGTTGTACGCTAACTTTTATATGGTTTAAATCCTATCTTACAAACCGTTTCCAGTGTGTGAAAATTGACGACACATTTTCAGCGTGGTTTCCCTGACATCTGATGTGCCCCAGGGTGGTGTTCTTTCGCCTGTTTTTTTTCGATTTTTATAAATGGTATAACAGAAAATATTAAGTCATGTTTACATTTTATGCAGACGATTTGCAAATTAACATATCTGCACCATTGTCTAACTTCGTTCATGCAATTAATACCATTAACTCTGCCTTAAGTGCCATTGCTAAGTGGTCAAAGGATTTTGGTTTAATCTATCTAGAAAAATTACAAGCAATTGTGATCAGCAGCTCGCATTTTGTGCACAGGATTGAAATTTGGCCTTGCCTAGAGTAAAATGTTATAATAATATATCAATCCCATATGCCAAAACCGTGAAGAGTTTGGATCAGACTCTGTCATGGTGCTCCCTAGTAAATGAAGTGAGCCGTAAAGTTTTCGCTTTTCTTCATTCATTAACAAGAATTTTTCTACCTCAGGAGACGAAGCTTTTGCTGACGCAGTCTTTGCTTCTTTATCTCTTGGATTACGGTGATGTTACTTACTTAGACCACGCCCACTCATTCTTCCAAGATTATTCCAGATAAAAACCCTCAGCCCTCAGCATACTGGTCGGCGAGATTTAATTAGTTGTAATGGTAGTTCGGTAAGCTCCCGGTGGGCTGGCACATAAGACATAGATGACAGTGCAGATTATATGCAAAACTAAATCAATAATATCAATTTTAAACCTTCCAACGATCCGTTCCGAATCTATCAAGCAATGAAGGTAATCATCGGTTGCATTTTATGTCTTAACTCTAGTATCTTTATTATAAGTTACAAGTGGGTATTCATGTTAACAACGTTAACATGAATGTTAACTGTCGTGCACGGAAGCCCCGCTGAGTCTAGCTTGTGCAGTTTTGAGCGAATCCTTGCTTCTGTAGAATAATATGTTACAACAACAAGTTGCATATTCTTTTTTTATTATGTTCATGGTATGGCGCGTCTGCTAGCATTTGTAATTAATATCTCGACTATAATAGGTCGTTTATGATGTGGCTATCGAGGAATACATTTCAATAACTCAATTCTTGCAATGAGCTTATCTGCCGTCATACTTGCATCGCTGTGTTCTGGATTGAAGAGTAAAGGTGTAAACAAACTGGGTTTATGTGATGCCACGTATGTGATGTTACGTCCATCAGAAGACATCGGTCTTAATAGAAAATGTATGAAAAATCATTTTTTAGAACTACACTTAGCTTACGTGACGTTGTTAACGCAACCAATCACATAACGTGGCGTGGCATCACATAAGCCCAGTTTGTTTGCACCTTAAGACTGGTCTTATCAATTCGGTTGTATTTTTTTTTTATGTTTGTTACCTCATAGCTCCGTCATTTTTAAACCGATTTCCAAAATTCTTTTTGTGTTTGATAGAGTATACTGCAAGGGTGGTCCCATGGTCATCAAAGTCAGGATCTGATTATGGAATCCCATAGAAAATCGAGGAAAACACTAATTTAATACCTATTTTGGTAATTAATTAGGATTTCTTTCACTAAAAAGAGTTCATTCACTAAAAAGTAAAAAATATTTTTTTTTACAAAAAACAGAACCGACTTCAAAAACACTGAAAACTTAAAAATAATATAGAAATAGGTACAGATAACATCACACTTCTATATTGAAGTCGGTGACAAATTTTAACACTTTCTAGGAGATCATCATTTGGCGCCGACTTCAATATAGAAGTACCTATTCTTATATTATTTTTAAGTTTTCAGTGTTTTTGAAGTCGGTTCTATTTTTTTTATTGGTATTTTCGGTACGAGCTGCATTTATCTCTATCGCGCTCCGAACGATTGTTCGGGCACACAGCGCGACAGCAATACATTTTACAAGTACCTATTTCTGAATTCTCTCTCCCTAAGTGTTTCCTCTTACGTCTAATGTCGTCTTGCACTATCAGTATGTGGAAGAACGTGACAGCATCAGCTTTATTGAAGTTTTATTGAACCTTTGTACAACAAGTGAAGTGGTGTATCATTTGTACAGCCAGTTGAACTGCTTAGTTGTACTACTGTTCAAGAGAGTGTTAATGCTTGAAAAAGAGCTTTGGGGCTTTTAAATTGTTTTATTTTGAAGTGTAACTTAACAAATATTTCTGTTTGCGTGAACATAATGAGTGGATAATGCAATATTAACATACAAACGTTTTATTTGACATACTCCATACATTTTTTAAGAGATAGCTCTTTTACATATTTTATAACGGAAGCTAACATACCTACTGTTTGGTACATCGTATACGAACAGAAAAGTATTAAGAACTTATCATTAGCTTGAAATGTTAAGATGCTTGTATGTAATGATTTCTGATAAAAAGGACTTTTGTCTCTTGCATTGAGTTCCCCCACGCTCGGAATAAATCATGCGTCAAACACATTCATCGGGGGGAGGCTGGGGTGAGTCTGTCGCAGTACTTGCACATGAGATGTTCCAGACACGTTTGTTTGTTCGAGAATTATGAGATTTGATTTTATTGTAATATAAAGTACCTGTCTGGAATTATTTTCCCTCGTTGAACTTCATGATAGAGCTGATGTATAAAAATTTAGATAAATAACTATACATTAAATCCGCCTGCGTATATTTTGTGCCTAAAGCAACAGCTTTATTGTAGAGACATGTCTGAAGATAAATTAACTTTGTAGCTACATGTTTCGTTTCATCATCATCATCATCGCAGCTCGTTGTTCGATTAGTACGAGGAATATTAATAGAATACTTATTATGTCTGCCATTGCATGTCCGATTTTAATTTTAAATAATCTTTTAAAAACAATAAAAAACTTTTTTTTGTGACAGTAAGGTTAAATATAAGTATACGCATATAAAATTGCCAGCCCTTGCTTGCTTGTTATATTAGCTGCATATTAGAAAACACACAAGACATTATTCAAATTTCAACAGTTTCGTGGCAACAGACAGCTGCTTTTGACCGCTATTTATTAAAATAGCAATTTCACATCGTATGATCTACATTATTAAATTTCAAAGGAGATTATGATCCCGTAATCTTGAAATATAACGTTCACTCTATGCTTTCTAGCTCGCCCATTCGGACGTCTCGTCTTTTAGTTTATTGACGCCAGTTTCCTTTTCATAAAATCTTCCTGAATTTTATTAAAATTCATTTTTTTGTTTCTATAGAATACACACCTATGATCTCGGAGCAAACTTTTGAGTAAATAACTATTTGTATTATGAGTACTTCTAGAATGTTTGCGTCGACAAATAAGTTTACATTGAATCGATTAAGCTCAGAATTTAAAATAATGTCCACCAATTGTCGTATTTATTTCATTACAAGTTATTAAAAAAGTTTGTTTCCAAAATAGACACACTGCTACTTTACTATTTAAAGTGTTCAAACATTTTAAGAATTTCTAAGCCCAGCTAATCAACAAACAACCACCAAATTTAGGTCTTGTGACAGTGTTGACGCTCGTACTTGTGTTGGTTTTCTTTCGTGTGAATATTTTATTATGTCGCCCTTTGATATCTAGACGTCTAATTTTGAATTCCTTTTAACACTGAACTGGGTATAATGGGGCATAATTAACTAATTTCTAACTCAAGTGCCTCGGAGAATATTTTCGCTAGTGAGCACGATGGTACATAATATACCTTCCGTAAAATTTAACGCGGAACAAACCTAGTTTAATATTAGACACTGTTTATGCTGTTTTCTACTTACCGCCTCCGTGGCAACCATTACGGTTGAGAGTAGCGGGTGTTGATTGGGAGGTCCGTGGTTCAATTCCCAATGGACGGAAATTTTTCTGCTCGGTTTGGCTGGTGGTACGGCTCTGAGCCCGACTGGCTCACTATCACCATGTTACCTAAGTTTGTCGCCATAATAACAACGTTAATGGCGTTGTTGTGTTCTGGCCATTAGAGGTAAGATAGCCAGGTCCTCAGCTATTAAGGAATCCAGATGAAGCTCGCTTCAACCTTCGGCGTTATCACTTACCATCAGGTGAGATGTATTCCCTGTCGTATGTAAAAAAGAGTTTCTCAGTCATGCCATCCAATAAATCTAAGTGAATGACAAAACCAAAGCGACGATAAAATTCAATTGCAAGCATATAAAGGAAAATGCAGTTTCTTCATACCTCGCATGAGACTTGTAAGTAAATTTGTGTGTTCGTAAATTGAGGACTCGAATTTAATCACACGAAGAAATTATAGTCGCCAAAAGATTACTGACAGTATATCTTGCTCCGAAAATCTGTCCTAACACATTTACCTCTGCCTTGCTAAGCAGCCGAGCTTGCATTGCTATGTTCCATTTGAAGGGTAAAACAGTGCACGGCACACACTGTTTTACAAGTAGACATCTTTTGTCATAAGTACATTGTGGTCCTATTAAGGGCTGTATATACTAAGAGCTCATTGTCCAAAATGTCACACCTTTGTGCTTTGTTTAAGTAGTGTTCAATTATCCAATTTCTGGATGTATTTTAATTGTTGGTCGCAACCCCGCGACGGCTTACAACACTTGGGCTCTTATTACGCATTCTCGACATTTGCTTAATGTATGAAAATTTGAAAGAACGAGCCGTGTTGATGGCACTCGAAACAAAATAATTGGTACGGTCGCGCGGTCCCAGATTCGGCCTCCGCATTCATTATTCACTTTTTATTTCACCCTCCTCTCGGCTTATAATTTGACTTGAAACATAAAATCGAGTTTTATTTGATTATATACGCACCAAAAGGAAAAACTTGGGATATCTTACATCCTTGACTTTGAAGGAGACGAAATCGTAACGATACCTACACTTGCGATAATATTGCGCCGCTTCGAATTTCATTTCAACCCTTTGTTTCAGGTTGAAAGCTTACAACGTCTGCCTTTACTCTATCACGGAAAATTTCATAAACGGCAAAATTTTATGGCTTTTACTACCCCGATAGAGATTTCTAAGCAGAAGCTTCTTCTGCTTCTGGAGTATTCAGAATAATTGGATTGTATATCCAATTCTTAATCCGAGTGTAACAGATTACCGAATTAATATTTATCAATCAGAAATGGAGATGCTGTAAGAAAAATATTGGGGCTAATCAAGCTACATTTTCCATATAAACTAAATAAATTATTTTTTGATCCTAGTTCTCGACAGCCCTACATTAGCGTATCTTAGTTCTCCTCCTTCATTGAGTGTTTACATTTCTTTTGTGCTAATTTCATAGACTATGGTTCTCACTTGAAAGTTTTTGCTTTTACTTAAAAGTCAATCAACTCAGAAAGTATTGGGTTTCCAGATCCAAAACAAGCACCTAGAGTCCATCTAATATCTAACCCTTAAATATTATTTTGGCATTCAGTTACACGATAATATATTGAAGAGAATAAAGATTTTTATTTAAGAACATTTATCAACATACAGGGCATAGAACTTATCAAATTTACATCACTCCGAATTTGACTCCGAAAAGTTTATAGCTTTTGCAGTTAACACAAAGGGAGAGAGTGTGCAACCCTTCCCGGTTTGCTTTCATCCACTCTATGCAAGAAGGGGGGTATTAACGCATACAAATGCACCTATAGGTATAGCGAAACTTACGTATTGTGTCACTCCTACGCTTCGAATGGCTTTCGATGACAAGTGCGCCGAACCGTTTCACTTTTTGACGACTGAAATGCGCCTATTGTTTCGTCCATACAAACGCTTCTGGAGTAGCGCTCACATCTGGGCGCATTTTTTTGTGGGGGCGGAATAATTTTCTTGCGAATGCTGCGGAATTTTTCGAGAGACGAAAATTTCTTTTCGTTCATTGTCAAATCCATTCAGGCTATACTCATAAATTTTATTCACACTATTTTAATATCTACCGCTACAAAGCTTCACCGTTCAAGTTAGACAAGTAAATCTCGAATTATCGTAAGATCTCGCACTGATTCTCTGAAACCGTATCATTACAAGTACACCGAATTAATGCTGTTATCATTAAAACTAACATTATCTAAGTCACACAATAAATTCATCGTGAACACAGATACGTAATCCATCGGCTCAATGAAGACAGTTATAAGAATTCAAAAGGCGAAAATAATACGATTACAAGCCATTCCACTCGGTACATACGTTCGCATTGAAAGGAGTGGTTCTTTGTTCGGGACGGAGGGCCTCGTGCTAGTAATAGAGTGAAAGAAGCAATATCGGAGCCACTTCATACGTACATCATTCGCCTCTTTCTACTATTGTGCGAAGCCTCTTTAAATTTTTCATGGGCTTATCAGCGCATTGATCAGCCTTTATTCATTCAGCTCACGGCGTAATTCTGAGATGTTCATTTACATGTATTCCGAATTCTCGTATTCGCTTGTTTGCTTCTTCATAAGTATGTAAATACAATATTATGTGGATACTGTTTTTGGTGAAATTATGTTATGGCGAGGTTTTCCGGTTGGTACATTCAGTGCTTCGGCGGGTACATGTCGTAGGTACGGTGTGAGCGCACTGTAAACTATTTTAGTTACTTAAAAACGTATGTATTATTTACATTAATATTGATCGGATATAAAAAATGATTTTTGATAATTAATAGTATAATTTTAATGTTAATTAGTAACGTATTCTCTGTCTGAGATACATTTTCAAGTCCATTTTAATGCTATCTTTGCTATTTTTTTTGTCGAGTGCTTTCCCCATCATGGTTCTGTTTTGTTAATAAATTTAGGAAAATTTGATAAGAGCACCTTAATAGTACAATAAACAAAAAATATTTTGTGTAATCACAAACGTATGGGTATGAAACTGCCTGTAATTTTGCTTACTTTGCTTGATAGTGGTTTTTGTTTTTACTGTCTGCAATAAACTATTAGAGCTCGTTTACACGAGCGTTTTTCTAACGTTCGTTAAAAAAACGTTTAAATAGAACAAAATGCATTCCCATGGTTATGTTTACACGTTAGCGCTTTTATAACGCGACGCTTTTTTCCGACCAGTTGTATTTAGTGTTGTTGAGCCTAGAGTATCATATCTCATATTGAACGTTATAAAAGCGTTAACGCTGGGATTTAACGCAATGCTTTTTTAACTCTCGTGCGAATGAAGTCTTATGAGGATGATAGTTTTATTACAGACAACAGGGAAGCTTTTGGCCTTTATCTTACCTGATGGAAGATGAGTATAAGGTTGAGGATGGAAGCCAGCTTTTTCTGGACTCCTCAGCGACTAAGGAATTAGCTATATCTTAGCTTTAATTGTCGGAACACAACAATGCAAACTTAGGTAGGATGGTGGCAGCTAGCAAAGCAGGCTCAGAAGCCCAAATAGCAACCAAACCAAGCAGAAAACCTCTGCCCCTATCGGGAATTAAACCCCGACCTCCGGGGTCTATACCCGAGTGGTCTCAACACTACACCACGTAAGCGGTCGCAAGATATCCAAGGCCGTCCAAGTTACTAACTATGTATCCAATCTTTTTGTAATAAAATATTGTGCGATCTATGTGATACCTATGCAAATGGTTGTTGGAACGTGTCATTGCCCGTGATTCAGCTTGTGTAATTAAAAAAATAATTTTTAGGCCGTTGGAAGCTTTAATATTCCATTTTAAAGTCCACGGCGAATAAGGCAAATATAAAAGTACTTAAATATTGAATTTCCGACATTATTGTAAACGAAAACACATTACCACGTTGAAACACATTTTAAATGAATTGAGGATTTAATTAAATTTCAATATCCCTTTTGCTCAATATCTCATTGCATGTAGAAATCTACATTTTTCTAGGTTACACCATATTTTACAAACCTCGCGGCGTTGTCCGACGTTTCAGTGTATTGCCTTGTAACAAAATTGCCGAATATTTAAGTCATGAAAATTATGTAAGTACTTGAGTTTCGATAGCTAAAAAGCTAATCTACTAATGCATATATACCTACCTGCATAGTCTACAGAAGATTTTGTGTTGGTTTGAATTCAAAGAAATAACCAGAACAACATTCAACCGAATTGATACTTTAGGCGGTGAGGGCCATCCAGACAGAGATTAACACGAGATCTGCGCTTCAAGCAAACCGGCTGTAACGCGTACCGTTAATGTCACTTAGTACGCATGCTAGTGTCGCAACAGTACTTCCCAAACGCTTACGACTACCGCCTGAGCGAAACAGACGCAGTAAGCTGGGGAATCACCATTTGCCAGCCGCACGAGCTCTGTATTGTTACAAATGGCACGGATCTGCTCGAAGACATCCCGTGCGGGACTAATGAGCTGTGAAACAGATAAGGTGAGCTACACGAGGCAACGGGATCATCCGTATCTACGCGCGGCGCTCATAGCTCAATGCGCCAGGAGCATTCCTTACAGATATTATGCTCAGAATTAAATCTAGCGAAAACTTTGCAGCCAGTAGAGCGTAACATATAAAATGGCCTTAATTTCAACCTGAACCACTTCCAGGCTCTATCGTTAACATTCCCGTCCGTGTAGAAAAATGTAAAGTTCAAATTCCTTCTCGCGGCCGCCGTGGTGTAATGAAAAATAGGTGCTTCAAAATACGAATTTATTTAGGGAGACAAAGGGCAGATGAACGGCCAGAGGCTGTGGGCAAACAAAAATGAAATGCAGCGTCAGCGTCGGGTGGGCTTGGCGACCTTTGTGCGGGTGATCCCCCGAAATGTCCTCTGTGTAAAAATTGATTAATATTGTTCCAAGTGTTAGTACTGCAATAACTGGTACGTCTACTGTTTTACGCTGCGAGAATGGGGGGAGAAATGCTTATGTAGGATTTTGGAGCTGTATTATACGTTTCAGAAGAATACCCGTATAAGTAGGAAGTAATAAAATCCTCAATAGTAATTTCAGTTCAGTTTGTTAACAGAATTGTCGATTCTACAGAACATTATGTTTAACATACTTATGTAATGAAGTTATTGTAATAAATAAAAATATTTATATTTGATGAAAAAACATCATAACAAGGTTACATCTATACCTAACTCTCACACCAGAATATGCCACTCTTATGTGTATCAAATTAAAAACAGAATCGACATAGAACTATAGAATTTTATTCAAAGCGCTCCTGAGTTGTGTATGTGCAGGAATGGGAGAGAAATAGATAGTAAACTGTATAAAAATATGTATTTTTGTTTAATAAAAGGTGCGTTCTAGATAAAAATGGATTTTTAACATTTTTAGCATCAACATGTTTCATTAGCTTTTGGTGTTAACTTTTCGTGCTGGTTTCGTGTGTTCCATTTAAACTTTTTTGCCACGAAAAGTTAACATCTAATATCTAGGCTATTAGATGGGTTCACTCATGCCATTTTTTGACAGCTTTGACATTTGACATGTGAAACCTTTTTTTCGTGAATCAAAAAGATTTTTCAGGCAATTTAAAAATAAATAAAAGAAAATAAATATAATATAATTATAGTTTGAACAGAATCTATTTTGTATTATTTGAAATTTTAAGTTACTGGACTAATTAGGTGAGGCGTCAAAATTCAGCACCAAAAATCAGCTCCTGCCGTTCATTTGTGACAATTAATTAGCGTAGCTAAAATGTTAACATTTCTTAAAAGAAACACAAAACGAAGCTAACATGAGATGTTAGCACCAGCAAAGTGGCGATTCTTATCTGGAACACACCTAAGGTGTAAACAAATGCGTGCATGTTAAATAAAAAATGTGTAGAATGTTTAGGACAGGGAAAAAGTAGGTTCGGGTTTCTAAAGCCCACCAACAGGCAACATGAAGAGAAATATCATACGCAGTTATCACAAAAAAGTTGATTGCATTATGTACGCCGCATGTCGCACCCGCTCTCAGCAAAGGAATAAACTCGGCAAAACTACACGGTTACTTTTTAAGCAGGAGCCAAATTTTGAGTTTTTTAGACAAGCGAATTGAAACATTTTTACTTTATTTATCTTGAAATCGCGAAAAAAATCTGCTGCTCCATACAAATGTACAACATCCACTGAACCTAAATGTATTGAACAACTGATTTTTTCGCGACTTCAATATTGGTCCCACAGTGAAAAGTAAGCACACAAAATGTAGTTCTTACTTGAAAATTAACCCTGTATAATTTTGCTTCGGAAAAACACAAACTCTTTTCTACGTACAGGAGAAACATGGTTCGCTGTAGCTGGTCATGTTTTGAGCAATGTCGTTTCGGGAGTCGCGCGCGTGTGTGGTCGAAACGTAAAAATTTCGGTGTGCCACAGAGCGCGGGCTAGTTCAGAGTTGCGCTACACATTATGAATTGAGTTAAAGCAACTCGTGAGCCGGCACGTAGAGAGGACCGTACTTCGCCGCGCGGTAATTGATGTATGTAGCTTTTTGCGTTACACTGTTCGGTGTTTGCCGCCCGTGGTTAACTTGAACTAAATTAAATTTCTGTATTTTTCGCGACGAAACGACTGCGACTAACCACGCTAGCTAACGAGGGTCCGCTTAATGTCATTTAGCAGTCATCTACCTACGTACCTGCACGCTCATAGTCATAAGTGACGTCAGATGTCTAAATTCATCGCATTTTTATATTAACTCCCGAGAGCAGCGGTAATTCCTCACGACACTCGTACCTGCCTTAAACTCGTGCCAAACTCGGATGAAGATAATAAGTGTTCGGATCAAGAATGAAATTACTTAAGCCGAGTGTTCAAACAATTTGGCTAGGCAAACTCATTCGTGGAGGCGATTAATTCAGGCAATCACAGGTAGCGTGTTCCAATTTAGAGGCGGCCAAAAATTGGATATGCGGTGAATAATAATTTTCCCGGCGGAGTGGACTGCGTTGTCCACATTTAAGGTAATTGCCAACAGTTTCGGCTGACGTGGCCAACGGCAAACCTGACACTCGGTCCCAGGGGGTCGACCTTTACATTGCCATTTTTAAATACTACATAACCAAATTTTTATTTGTCACTGTTTGTGTGCTTCAGTTAATTGTATCAATATTTGATTCCAAGGATATTTCGATACAGAAATTAAATCGAAATCTTTGCAGAACATTATTTTTTTTGAGAAATGTTTCACAATAAGAATCAATTGAAGTAGATTTGTCTGTTTACGAATGAGCATGAGGAACGGTCATCGGAAGTACGTGTTTTAAAATTGTCTCCGTTGTACATTTCTCAAATTCAAAATACTTACTCCTTTTGCGACTTGAGAAGAAAGGCGCTTACCCTTGGATAATTTTCTAACCCAATTCAAATTAAACAGTCGAACATTACAAACGTACATTTGACCTACTTGTCACACGTACAAACAGTGTGAATAACAGCCCTTTACACCTTCATTTACGGCCGCTTCCCACGTCATTAAACGGGCGCCGGAAAGAATGTATTTCTCACGAATTTTATATGATCATTCAATTTATTCGGATTAGTTTCATCATGCGGCGAAAGCGTATCAAATTTATTGTTGCGTTATACGCTTTTGTTTTCATTTCCGTATCAGGACAGTTTTGTTGTGATCATCTGAATAATATACATAGTAGCGCGTATAAGTAAAAAAGAGGCTTGACAAGTCGTAGAAAAATTAAATATAGGAAAGATGACGTTGATTGAAAACAACGAATTTTTCAGGGGATGAAGATATACAGGAAAGAGCAGAGGACTGATTCTCATGCAAACGAAAAAAGTTCGTATTCGCTTTTTTTCTCGAGTGGTAATCACAGCTCAGCCAATCAGAGCACTGGACGTGACGAGCTCCGCCATTATTTGAAGGAACGTCACTTGACTTGTCTTGAGCAGTAGGATCAGTTTTAAACTTTTTTATTTTTCTATGAAACAATTATTTATATAATATAAATAAACCCCCCATAAAATAATGTTAATTTGAATATATTATAAGAGTATTTTCAAGTGTTTATTCAGACAAAAAATGCACACATACAGTATTCAATACAGTTAATATTTAATGTAATTGATCTAATAAAGAAATATAAAAGGATAATTAAAAAAATAAAATAAAAACCATACATGAAATTTGAAAATGATGTTTCGACTACTCCCGAGCACTTTTCATAAATAAATGTCGGAGCTCAACATGTCCTGTATTCTAATTGGCTGAACTCTGATTACCGATCGAAAAAAAATCGAATTCGAACTTTTTTACGAATGGCGCGAGAATCGTCACCAAGATCGAAAACAACGAATTTTTCAGGAGATGTTGTCACACTCAATATTATTTTACTCAGTATTATTTTTATCTCTCCTATTGTCTCTCCCGCACTAGCTATCTGCGCATTTGGAGTCTATTACCACTTACCACCAAGTGAAATGCAGTCATTTGCTTGGCCTTCTATAAAAAAAAAAAATCTAAAAAAAAAATTTTACAAAAAATAAAAACCGACTTCAAAAACACCGAAAAGTTAAAAATAATATAAGAATAGGTACAGACAACATCACACTTTTATATTGAAGTCGGTGCCAAACGATGATCTACTAGAAAGTCTTAAAATTTGGCAACGACTTCAATATAGAACTGTGATGTTGTCTGTACCTATTCTTATATAATTTTTAACTTTTCAGTGTTTTTGAAGTGGGTTTTTATTTTTTGTAAAATATTTTTTATGTTTTAACTATTTAGTGAATGAAATCTTTATAGTGAAAGAAACCCTAATTAAATAATCCCTCCATTTTAATGGGATCCCATGATCAGATCCTGACTTCGGTGACCTTGTGACCACTCTAGGAGTATACTCTATCGAATACAAAAATAATTTTGAAAATCGGTCCACAATTGGCGGAGTAATCGCGTAACATACACACAAAACACGTTGGAAACACCTTAAATTCCTCGATTTTCATGAGATCCCATCATTAGATCCTGACTTTGGTGACCATGGGACCACCCTTGGAGTATACTCTATCGAATACAAAAATAATTTTGAAAATCGGTCTACAACTGGTGGCGTAATCGCGTAACATACACACAAAAAAAAACATACGCATCGAATTGAGAACCTCCTCCTTTTTTGAAGTCGGTTAAAAAAATAAGGAATTTTACCTTGCATTTACAAATAAAATCATTGAATTGAGTGAGTTTTCCTTTATGTTTTTGTTTTTTTTTCCTCCTTGTATACCATTGTAATTTTTTACTTGATATTTTTAGTTTTAAGTGGTAGTTTAATTAATTTTGTAATATTTATTTTGTGTACACAACGCGTCTATTTTTTATTTGCGAAAATTTCCTTTTGTGAGTTGGCTAGAAGAGATTTCGCAAGAGATAAGCCAAACCTTTTTGTGCAAATTTGTATGTTGTTTGTGTAATGTTATCTGTGTATCTCTCTTGTGTGCAATAAATCGTAAAATTAATAAATAAATAAAAATATTGGAAAGAGCAAGTCTTGGGCGGGGGCTACTTGGACACGTTCGACCCCACCCGCCCAATGTCACTTATTCATCATTTACGTATATTTGAGTGTGATTTCGTTTGGGATCACCCCAGAACTGCGTGCCTCTTACTCAGTAACATTACTTACATTAGATGTTACCGAATCTTATTTCATTCAATTTCCACCGAGCTATTATCTCTCGCCACTCATAGTAATGGGGATTTTCTTTTGAAAGGTAACAATGTGGGCGATAACGAAATAAAAATTTACTTCTAGTGTCTGAGTGGTTTGACTGTTTGTTTTATTAAATTGCGTGGTAGGAGTAACATTTTAAAATTTTCTGTAAAAGAAAGCTAAGCTAACCTGTCAAAGTAAGTAAGTTGTAATCCATTTGCATTTATCATGTTTCATCAAATCACAATGTGTTCTAGGTATGTCATTTATCAACAAATAAAATCACAACGCATAGAAACGTAAACTAACAAAACGTAATTAATTTTATCTAACGCTTTATTCTACTTACAAGAGAATGTACATTTAAAACAGCAACGCTCGGACTTAAAGGAAGAACTTTACGGTTCACCAGCCCTGTTTACGAGCGCCCCGCGAAACAAGTCCCTGCGCTCACTGAAACTGAGTCCACGTTACAACTGCCGCGTCGGAAAAAGGTGCAGTTTCGTCTGCGAGGGTTAATTGTTTGAGTTTTGTCGGCGACTCCGCCGGTCAGGTGATACATAACGTCGGGTCACTCCGTACCCTTTCGTCTATTATACGCAACATCTGGCAACTTTGCCGTGACGTAATTACGGTATCGCCGCGGAGCCGTTTCGATCGGGAACCCCGGCGGAATCTCGACAGCCATTGTTGTGTCGTCGCAGCTTTTTTTTTTACCTCGTTATTACCCTGCATAAATATTCAAGGAGAAAACAAACGAGCCTTTGAGATGAAACAGTGCCGTATTGACATTATAATGAAACCCCCGTTAAACGTCTACGCTTTGATTGTTAAAATATGCATTGAATAAACATTACCTGTAAATCGCGGACGATTATATTCATCGAGTTTCGTAAACTGGATTTCAGTTTAACGAGTCTCTGGGGCTCTTGGAGGATTGGCGACTTTGTAAAAAATTATTAATTCCCAAGACAAGTCTCGACCAGACTTTATGGGTTCAGTGTCTGTCGTGGGTCGGTGGACGCTATTGTCGTGTCAAAGTTGTTATTATTACGCTTTAATACATATCGTTATTTCGAACATAAAGCTTAATGTATATAATACATTTTTCATATTAAAATTTCTCTAACAAAAGCTTTAGTGCTTAATTCAGAGAGACGGTCATATCAATTTGTCTACTAGGTCTCAAGCACTGTAGTAATAGAACATGTATTGGTCTAAGAAAATAAACTGTTCTCATTTTCAATACATAATTTTGATTTGTTCCGTAATCCATGCCAGATTCATAACAATAGGACAAACAAACAGCAAAATCTTAACTAAACACGTCACGTGATCATAAATACAGTCAAAGTGACTTTTCAATGATGTCTCATGCGTTTAATCCATGTACATAATGACACAAGAAACAAAAAAGGGTGCAGTATATCGGGAAGAATTATAATCGCTTCAGTTTTCCATTAATGCATAAAATGAAAAAAAAGTTTCACTTTGTGCATTAATTAGCAAACTGGTTTTAGTTTCCAGCCAGACAATATTTTTGTTTCTCATTTTTAATTTGTTAATTAAAGTGGGTAACAAAACAATTTGTGTTTGTTTTAAATTTTGACGCAAATATATATCATGTCCATTAAAACGGGCAAAGACTGTATAACTACGAATCTGGCATACGACGAATCCGAAACAAATCTTATTTTTAGGCACGAGTTTGGCATTCGTGTTAAAATCTTTTTTTCTTTGCAGATGGTTACCAGGACAAAGAAAATCTTCGTAGGAGGGCTATCGGCACCCACAACGCTTGAGGACGTAAAGAATTACTTCGAACAGTTCGGACCGGTGAGTACAGTGATCTGAAACATCGACGAGAATACTGTGAGACCACACGGCATCCGTTAGTTAAAACGAATTTCGAATATTTCATCGTCATACTCCACGCAACATGTCAGCGTTGAGAGCGGGAAGTTGCGGCAACTTCCCTCGCGAAATTTAATTTACACACAACTTTTCGGAAAAGTGTACGCTGAATTTGCGCTGTCATGTCCCATTTGTTATTAGGCAACGCTAATTTTCCCCACAACCAAATCGTACCGCGCACATAATATTAAACACGTTACCGCCAAGTCGGCTCGGACTAACTTGCAAACTGTATTATGATTACTTGCACGTTCATTGCTTTTAGCTAGTATTATAAATTGAAAATTTGATAGTTTTGTTTTCGCCTCATAAAACAGTTCATATTTGAGAAAACAATAAAACGCAGATAAATACATATTATTATAACTAGCTGTGCCCGCGACTTCGTCTGCGTGGAATAGTAACTTTTGGCAGCATTTTGAATTTTGTAGGCATTTTTTTTAGGATCTTGATAAAAAGTAGCCTATGTTATACCTTATATAATTAGCTATCTGTTAGTGAAAGTCCTGTCAAAATCAGCCGTTCCGGAGATAAGCGGGAACAAACAGACAGACAAAAATAAATTAAATTGTGATATTGTTATTAGTACCCGATATACATTCATACCCATTTTGTAAAAACTTGTTATTTTGACATTACAGACACTTCAATTTTATTTATTTGTATAGATGACTCCTTAAGAATAGAGAATTTCAATCAACGAATTCCGAAGCTATATTATCACGAGTTGATATTTAATATGATTTGACACCTACACTGCGACTACCCAGCTTTAAGCGTGATATTGTGAAGAGCACCTTCGCAGCGCAGGTTTAAGTTTAATTTACAGTGGCAACGCGTTCGTGCCTGTAAGTCTGAGATAAGTTGGTCTTTGTCTGGCCGCGAGTCAGCGCAGGTGTCTATCTACAAAAGTTTTCGCGTAATTAGCCCTCCTATCTACTAGATGCGGACTAAGGAACTTTTCAGAATTCAACATTGGCTACAGCCGGAGAGTCATTGTGCTGGCGCTCAAAGTAATCGGCGCCCGCCAGCCCGCGACGATCAAAACCTCCATTACCTATTATGAGAGTTTAGAATAAAACCAACGAGTTTTTCGGACTCTGAATGTGATTGATGCCGGGAGAAGGAAATATCCCCGGAGAGATAAAAGGAATTTAATGAAGAGTCTTTAAGAATAATGATTAAGGGAATGGTTATTCCTTTCGATGGGCGGCTTAATGATCGGGTCTTTTGAGTAACTTTTGGTATCTTTGAAATAATATGTAACCACAATTAGTTGAATTGAATGACAAAGACCGACAGCTATTTTGGCTATTCAAGAGATACCTCAGACTTAACGATACACGATTTAAAGGTTTTAATGGCAGCTTTATTTCCAAATCAATGGTAGAAATGTATTTCAACACTGCTTTGAATTATACGTTTCAATTAAACCAAACTCAAATGTTCACTTCAATAAACTTCTTAATATACTTTTAATGAATTCTAATAAAACTTATTTTACCCAGAAGTTCTCGTTAAACTGGTTTCAAAGATGAAACATATCTACTGTTACTACACCACAGCCATTTCCGAGAGCGCATACAGGGCGTTTTGATTACTCATTAATTCAATAATATTGAAGCCGTGCACTGCGCTCCCACGCGCCATCATTCCGTAAGGGTGTCACATTTTAGCAAGTTTAATTAACAATCTAGTCGCTTTTGTAGGTGGGTAGGTAGGCACCTTCATTAGTGTATTTGCGGATAAACATTGCGCAAGCTCCACGCCATCAGCAGCGTGCGTGTGCGTGCGTGCGCGAGTAGAAGGCTACTATCTAACCTCGTAATCAGTGAAATTGCATTTGAAAATCGCTATGCAACGACCAAAAGAAAGCGTGATACCTTATCGACGGTCTTACATCCGGTTTCACTAAAATATTATGTCACTTTATTATTTACATCTTATTTGTCAGGTACCTACACTTCAAATGTACCTATTTAGATATAGAAATTTTAATTGAATTATGAACTTCATTTTTATGTTACTTTTCACGAAACTGTAAAATATAAGCCTCAATACCAGCAGCCCGTAGAGAGTAGCCCTGTCTGCCATGGTGGTCGACCGTTGCCGTCAGCGCGCATTCCGGTGTGTGTTTCGACGTCAATACCTCAATACGTTCCAAAGCGAGCCTTCCAAATGCAAACTGTCTCAGAATATCAAATGAGCCACTTAAATACCGAGCACAATGAATACACCCACCTGGAGCAAAGGCCACGGGGACGCGTGCACGCAACGCCGTAAATGAAAAGGGGCCGAGGGTGGGCGAGTTTCGACCCCGGCAACGATTTCCTCCAGATAATGGAGAATTTTCTGATGAAAGCTGCTTGACGGTGCCTTTTCAAGGATTTAGGAGCCGTAGGATTTATGACCTAAGACGGATCTCGCAAATTTCGGTCGTCACGTGACATCCCTGTCTATGGTGTTATTTGCGAGTGTCCTTATCTAAGTATTCTTACGTGACGTGTTGAACATTTAATAGGACTGGAGCGCGAATATCTTTTGTCTTTAGCGTGTAAATAGCTCTCCGCCGGTACAACAGATTGTTTGTGTTGGTTTGCTTGTCTATGCACGTTGTAACCTAGTTGACGTCCTACGTGATTTTGGAACGGAGATTGTAAAAGAGCCAGAACCTGATCAATGTATTTCACATTTCGAAGATTTGCATTCCAAAAGTAAATTAACTCATTTAGGAAAGAAACTCTTATAGTTCGCCAACTGTATTTGGTTTGTCTGTGGTTTCACTGCTAGAAATAGTATAAAAAAGTTTTAAGCATGATGTGGATAAATTTGTAGCCAGATCATTAAATCATATACACAATTATAAATTAATATACACAAGTATACAATAATTTAAAAAGATTTTTCATTTCGGAACAGCACGGCTTCATTAAAAATAAATCCACTACATCAAATTTATTATCATTTATAGACTATATATGTACAAAAATGGAATCGAGTGGTCAGGTGGACTCCATTTTCACGGATTACAGCAAAGCGTTCGACCGTATCGATCATAAAATTCTTTTTCAAACACTGTTGCGGGCCGGCTTTCATGGTAGCCTGTTCAGATGGTTTTGTTCATAATTGAAAACAGGTCTCAGTCAGTTGCAGTAAATGGTTGTATTTCATCATGGAAAACAACCCCTTCCGGCGT